>CAJQZP010001539.1:6220000-7485000 GCA_907164705.1 Parnassius apollo | reverse complement strand
TCTATATTTCTTGTACTTAGAGTGGTACTTCATTTTTTCTTTTAAGATTTTAAACACATTCCATATTAGTCTTCAGGGGTGATGTTCCATATGCCTTTTGATTCTTTATCGAAAATAGATAGGTGTCTTTGAGCGGTATGTTACAAAATAGAAAGTTTAGTTATTATGTTTGTTAATATGCTTATTATAACACATATACAAACATAATCATGGAGAGTTCTTAAGTGTTGTAAATTATTTAATTCTATTTTTATTAAAAATACTGTACTAAAATACAATATTTCCAAACTAACTTTTCTAATTAAATAGCAAATTAGCTGTTATTTTAGTTATATTATAATATATCCTTACCCATCAATAACAGGTACAGCTGAAGTCTGGCTAGCACCTGCATCTACTACCAAAGCAGTAGATTTTCCATTTGCAAATGCAGCAAGAACTGCATTTTTTACAAGGAAGAATGCTGGAGCTTGATACTTCTCAAATAGTAACTCTGCTAACTTTTCTCTTGCCGGCCTGGTTGTCCAAACTGCTTCCGTAAATAGAGCAGGATGGTGCTCCGATGGTGAACGGATAACCTGTTAAAATGTCAGATAAACATTCCTGCTAATATAAATGCATGTTATGTATTTACATAACATGTATTTATGGTTTAGTAGATGACTGAATCTACTTACATATTTGTCATTAATTTGAAATAATACAAATTGAATAAATTAATTTTATAAATTTTATTGCATTTAATTTCATCATTACCATACAATCTATTCTTTGACGAGGATTTGTGGTCTATCAATCTGATGTAATGGTTGAGACGATCTTTGACATCTTGATATACTTGATCTTTGAGATCTTGACTTCCCAGTGTTTTGATGCATCAGATATATATTCTTTTACGCAGATTTTATAGATCATTTTGTTTTTCCTACGCATAAGTGACTTCATTCACATTCAAGCTTGTTCACTCCTTCATCTTGTAGAGGGATATTACACATGATGGATGGTAAGAATCGACTCATCTTCTTTAATCACAAATTTCTACTTAAAGATACGGTAAGGTAAGCGATAAGGTAAGCTTGTCCTGCATAGATTGGACCAAAGATTTATATTTTAAAGATGAAGGTAGCCTTTGTAGCTATGTCATCAGGACGTCAAACACCTGAGACCCTTGACCATGAGTGCTTTAAAGAGCCCCAAACATCGGGAAAAGTTAAAATTAAATGTCATAAAATCTATAAAATTTGTTTTATTTAAGTGTAGTATTTGGATAAATATAAGAAATTATTATAGACATCTTTATCCAACCATCAAAACTATTTTATTATTTTCTCTAAGAAAATGTTTATTTAGAACAGATTTTAAACTACCTTTGCATAACAGTAGTCCAACATCTTCTCAAATAGATCCCAATTATCCACTTGTCCATCCTTCATATATGTTTGAATCTCCATTCCAGGCCTCGGCACATGAATTTCAGTCACATCAATATAATGGCGGAGCTCATTGCCTGTTTTTGCAGCTAGAAGAATAATTTGGTATGTAAGATGATGTTGTGACTAGGATTAAGAAAGGAATGCTTCGGTGGTTTGGTCATGTAGAAAGAATGACCTCATGCGTTCCTCGACCTCAAGAGTGACAAAGCAAATTTATATGGCAGATGTGAATGGCAGAGTTGTGAAGGGACTCCCTAGAAGAAAGTTTATCGACCAAATTGGCAATATTTTGAAAATGGGCCACGTTTAGAAGTACCCTTAACCAATGAGCATGTATGCGTAGATATATGGATGTAAAGGAGGCGAAAGAGGTGTCAGGATCATGCCAAATGGAAGTCCGTAGTGTCTGACTACCCCTCTGGGTGACAGGCGTAAGTGTTTATGTATTATCAGTGACGTAGCAAAGGGGGCGGGGGGGGGGGGGGCGTTTCGGGCCGCACCGGGTGTCACCTTTTTTGGGGTGTCACCCACCTGATCTCTCAACTTTAAGAACAATGTACAAACAAAAAAATCGCTAGCAGAAAAATTTCTTTTTCGGGGATTCCTCCACTAGCACTAGCTCAGCTATATGTATAATTCGAGGATTCCCGAAAAGAGCCTGACGCTGTCGTGGGGGATTCCCTGTCCTATACTTGCTTTGATGTCTCAGTTGCAACTGTTGTTCATGACGGTCTGCGTGTCCGTAGCTTTATGTGAGAGGAGTTTCAGTAAATTAAAATTAATAAAAAAGTATTTGCGGGCAACAATGACTCAATCGCAGCTTGGCAACCTTGGTATATTAGCCATCAAACACGAGGCAATATAAAATATAAATTTCGATGAAGTTATTGCTGAGTTTGCAGTTGTCAAAGTTAGAAAAAAGAAATTTTAATTGTATAAAAATTCCTTTTCTGTCTTAGTTGTTATTGTGTTTTGTTATTTCTTCAATTTTATAAATAAAAAATGATTAATATACTACAGGAGTGTGTAAACTTACAACAAGGTCATAAAAGGAAACAAAAGTTGTTGTTCTGCATAAATATTATACAATTTAAATGAGCAAAGTTACAGCCTATAGTCTATTTCAAATGAAATCAGAAACAATGTTTTCCCCAAAATTAAAACTGTGGTGGGGCGGTTCTAATTTCGTTTCGTTCTATTTTCATATGATATTCTAAAAAAAGAAGAAAAAAATAACGCCTATGCCAACTCACCACTCTGAGTGATGTTGCCATCTGGAACCTTTTCTTCAGCATCAGGTATGTGTGTTGAAGGTCCAACACCAATCACGGCAGGAATATCGGCTTTAGGAGTGTCTTCTTGGGCATAACCAACACGCAGGGAATGGTGTCCAGGATCAAATACTAAAGCTCCTATTTCATCACCACCGTACAACATACCGTTAGGACCACTCATTTTGTTATGTCTTCAATTAAATAAGATTAATTAATTTAACTACTTCAGTCACAAAAACTAAAATTCAGCATCAGTCGGCATGAGACTAATTTCTTTTGTTATTGACAAAATGACAAATAACACTGATTATTGTTGTTCTAACGATTTGGCATTTAAGGCAGGCAAAGGTCATAGACCGTACAGCCTAGTCCTATTATATTGAAGCTTTAACTACTTTACCCAGCGAAGTACCAGGTACCAGGAAAGTCGATAACAATAGTATCTCAAGATACCCCAAGCGGGTAAATATGCGCGAGTGCGCGTTTTACATTAAATTGAGATAGCTATGAAATTTCGGATCCTTTACAAAGTCGCTTCTTCCGACACGCTAGCACACATTACTACAGAGTAACATGGGCCACCGACGGAACGGAGGCGAATAGCCATACGCTGGCCACAGCTTAAGTACTTTTAACGCAGGCGTTCTCTTCTGTCAAAGTACAAGTCCACGCGCTCTTATGCGTACAATAAAACTAGTTGCAACCGCACTGTCCACCAGACTAAATCCAGTCGTGCGGCTGAATTGACATCCTACAAAAATGCCGAATTGTTCGGTTTTTTGCTACAAAAAGAGACTTCTCAATCAAATTTACAAAAATATGGTGTTACCTTTCACGTATAAGTAATTTTTAATCAGTCTTAAGATGAACGTGGATAAAATAAAGATCATGTTTAATGTCCATGTTACACCTATGCCAATGGTTGTTGGGAGTACTAAGCTCGAAGTTGTTGACGATTACGTTTACCTGGGACAAATAGGCCGACTAGGTAAGTCCAACTTCAACCAAGAGGTCAATCGACGGATTTAATTCAGTTGGGCAGCTTTCGGGAAATTACAACACATCTGCTACGACCTATGGATCTGAGACGTAAGGACCACGTCTCAGATCATAGTTTTATGTTACACTAAAAATCCTTAATTGCAGGCCGTATCAGGGCTATGCTCGGAGTTTCTCTGAGTGATAAACTTAGGAATGAGGATATCCGCAGTAGAACCAGAGTAATTCAGATTCTTCAGATTAGTAAGCTGAAGTGGCAATAGGCCGGCCATATAGCTCGAAGACCCTATAACCGATGAGGAAGTAAGATTCTCGAGTGGCAGCCTCGGCAGGCGAAGTGTAGGGCGTCCCCCACTAGATGGAGTGACAACTCGGTAAGACATACAGGAAGTCGATGGATGCAGGTGGCTCAGGACCGTGCTTTGTGGCATTCCTTGAGGGAGGCCTATGTTCAGTAGTGGACTTGTGAAGGCCTGTGATGATGATGATGATGTTAATGGTGTTGTAATTGCGCAGATTTCCCCTCGCAATAAATACCAGACCGTTCTGTAGCGAGAAAAAGTGCTATGGCTACACTCCTCTGTTACGTTGGTGGCCCGTGTTGCTCTATGCATTTAAATGCATAGTCTAAATATCATGTACTTATTTATATTATCAATGTATAATTATGTTAATATCAGAAAAAGTCTATGAGAATACTAATAATTATATAAGACTGTAAAAATATTATTTTGGTGATCTTCAGAAAATAAATAAATATACAACAAAATAAATATGTTTTATACAAGTGAAGACGACAAACGGGCATACAGTCTCATGATCAGTGCCGGATTAAGGAAGCGCGGGGCCTGTAGCAAATTATATCGAGGGACACTTGATCTGCTATAGGTTTTAAATATAAAGTTGTAAAAAACAATTTAGTACTCAATAAAATTATTTGCGACCTAGTGGTTACAATTTTGTTGGTGTTTAATAATACAGTAGTTTACTATAGGCCCTGTTAGACTCAGGAAAATACAAAAAGCCAGACTTGAGGTTGTCCTGGTAATTTAGAATGATTTTGATAAGAAACTAACAATTTAAAACTGACGATACTAACAAATAATTGTAAATATCTTTAGTACATATTTCAAAGTTTATATTTATAACAAAATACAATATTATACTTTTAGGAATACCTTATGTTATATTTTATTAATGGATATACTTAAATTATGGACATATTTTATATTTATTTATCTCTTTCTTTTATTACTTTTTAAACGCCCACAAAGCAACTTTTTTAGATTTTATGTAGGCAAATTTAGAAATAATACTATCGGTATCAATTTCTCTAAGCAATAACAATCAGGGAAATAATTCAGGCGTTCTTGCCTCATATTGTTCCCTAAATTATTTTTTTATACGATTCAATGTCGAAAATGAACGTTCACCACCGCAGTTATTGATCACGAGAGACAATAAATGCGCTAAGCAGTTTCTAAATTGGGGAAACATAATTCTAATGAATTAATTATCCATTTGGAATTTATATATTGTATTTATGGAAATTCAACGGATCCACACCGTTTTGAGCCACAAAGTAATAAGAACACTAACGTGTTTTGACCATATCGGCAAACTGCACTAATTCGTCGTCTATGCTGTATTCCAAACTATTTGCATAAGCACCGACCATAATTGGAGTTTCTTTCAAAATGTCTTCGCCTTTAATAAATTAACATGATAATGCAGTTCAAACATTTCTTCGTTTATGTGCCTGTTCTTTGTACCCCTTCATCAAGCTGTTTTACCTTGCCAATTTGACCCAAATGGACCAACATTGTTATGATGCTAACATCGAAAGCTACTGCTAATTCAGCCGCAGATTGAGTATCTATCACATCTTGTTAAAATGTTCCAAAAACACCAGTTAGATTTTGGCACGCTTTCATGTGTTTATTTAAAGCAGATAGCAAGTTATCAATAAAAAGTGTTATTATAATATTAAGGAATTTATGGATGATAATAACCCCTGGGAATGATGATCGCCACCAAGCTATTTCTAATTTGTCTTGTGTAGTTAATTGTAACAGGCATGATTGTAAGTACTTATTTTTTTTAAATAGTCCCGCTGGGTTTTGGTTGGTTCTTCCCAGGACATAGGTTTTTTTTGCGAACCAGCGATAAATGAAAAAAATGTGACTTTCAATAAGTATTACTTACAATCTATATTGAATAAAAAAGTTTCTGTTTCTGTTTCTGTTTCAACAATGAAAACAAACACTTCAATTTCAAACTGTTAACCACGTAGACAGAGAAACCTATAGACTAATGATTAGCGTGGCCTCGAGTGAGAAAGGACGATAACGTAGTTTTAGGTTATACATTAATCTTTATGACTTTTAAACATATTTAGATAAAATTTTTAATTGTTCTAAGAAATGAAATGAACAAGATTCACCAATCTTAAGCTCACAAAACACTTTTTTCTCACTTAAACCAACTTTTAAACTCCTTAGATCGCTACGAACTGTCAAACAAAAAAAAGGCATAGCAAAGTGTAGTTTGCTAAACAAAAAAACCAGCACGGAGAAAGGGAAAAACAATCACACCGCTCTGTCTCATTCCTATGCAAGACGTATGCATAAATCTATCTCTTTCGTGTGCGAACGCGAAAGAAGGCGTCAATTTGTTTATAGGTTTCTCTGTCTACGGTTTACCAGGTGTTACTGTTTCAACAAATCCCTCAAGTGTACTAGAACCGCTAAAATGGTCGTATTTTATGTTTCGCTTGCGTCGTCTTGAAGTTTGTTGTTGATATTCATGATAGCCTCTTAGATCTTTTTTTCGTTAGCTTTTGCTTCAATATCTGAAAATGTTTATCGCATTGTTTGGACATATCCACACAACGATTCATAAATCATGGGTGTATCCCATATTAGGGTCTATATTGGACGATTGCAGCGACGCGACGCACTAGTCGCTTGCACGAGTTCTAGTATTCCATTCCACGTAATTGTTATTATTTCCGTTTCACGCATTTGATGTATTGCTTGCTTGACGCAATTAATTTGATATATTTCTCGCATGTTGTTTTAGATAAATATTACACGTGCCTGTTCCTTTATGGGCATAAATTTATCGTATGGGTCCGGAAAAATCGCAGGCGAAGATAAATTCCACAGTATGGTCGTGCGAAGCAGAATACTCCGTGTAAATCGCACAGTAGTGGACCGCCAGCCATTGAGTAATGAGGATGGAGTTTCGAGTTCTGACGCAGTGTACGATGTACGATGGTGGAAATGAGGTGCCCCGGCCCAGAGATTAGAAAAGTATTCCATATGAGGCCGAATCTGCGCTTTGTTACGCTGCAAGCGGTAGTCCGGCATAAAATCCCGTCTCGAACTATTCTGAGCACTCCAAGTTATTTTGATGCCAGTTTAGCCTTCCCATCCAAGCGACTACGAAACGTCTCTCGAAATGTCGACACCAAGGATTCCGATGCTAGCTGAGGTAACGAGCTGAGTGCCCTGAAATCGAGGAAATACGACAAAGGGATTATTTTTTGCGGTAAACGCGCAAACCTGTGTCTTTTGGAAATTTAAACTTTAGTCACCCCAATGCGAGATTTTGTTCAACAAAGACTCAAAACTAACAAACTTACTAATATTTCTCAGGAACAATTAACGTGTTCCTGAGAAATATTAGTAAGGCCGGTATATAGCATCGACAGTGCTGTCGTCTGAATAACAATGAATATTACTAGTATACAACATATCATTGATTTGCAGAAGGATTAGGGTAGGTAGCACGCAGCCTTGTTGACCACCAGCATTCATAGGCTTAGAGTCGGAGCATGCACCGTCGACTACGACAACACTCTGACCTGTAAGAAAACTAGTGATCCAATTGCATAATTTCTCGTAAAACCCATAAGAGGGAAACTTTGAAAGAAGCGCTTTGTGATAAACCCGATTGAAGGCCTTCGCCATGTCCAACCTAACCACCATGGCCCTTGGTCTTGACTACCTCCGCCCATCGGTTATCGGCGAGTCGGGTAGACAAAAAAAAAGACCACCAACTGAGCGACCTCGACGGAAACCGTATTGACGGTCACTAATCAGCTGATGCTCTTAGATGTACCGCATGAGGTTGCAGTTAATAATGGATTCCATCACTTTGGAGAATAAGGAGGTGGTAGCGAAAGGCCTCTAGTTGGACAGGTCCAAGCGGTCACCTTTTCTAGGCATCGTTTTCACTAAGGCTGTATTCCATGAGCCTAAAACAATGCCTATAGAGTAAGAGAACCAGAAAAGACGCGTTAAAACCGGTGCCAACTCTGGAGCACACGTCTTTACCACTATTTGGTGGATTCGATCAGGCCCATTCGACTTGTCGACGTTCAGGGATAAGAGTGCTTTGCGCAACGAGCGCTGTGTAAATAACACATCCGGCATGGACCGGGGGATGGTCGGCGGTATAATCCCCCCGTCGTCGAGAGTCAAGTTGGATGCAAAAAGAAATCCTAAAAGATCGGCTTTTTCATCGATTTCACGATCTGTAGGCTTTTGGCTTACTGATACTATATGCGCAGCCATCCCCTCCACGTTTCGTTCAGCGCTAGACTTACGTGCTGCTACTTGTAATACGTTATTAACGAGATACTTGTGGAAGATAAATCCGACACTTCCTTGGGACAGATGGTCACCCAATGGTGATAAAACAAGTTGCCAGAATTGAGGACTACCATGTCCTTCCCATTGCATTCTTGTAAAGCAAGATGGCTTGCAGGATTTGAAGACTACAAAAGACGATTCTCGGGAGGAAAATATTAGGGGTTCTTGAGGATAATGACAAAGGCTTGAAGTTGTAATTTTCGAAAGTTGTTGGTTGCGTGTGTTCAGATCACGTCGGTGTCACTATTTTGGCCGTGGAAGAAAAGGGGAAATCTTCCGCCAGGCAAGGTGTTCTGCCCGGGGAGCGGCCAACGCTCCGTGTGATAGTTCAGAGCTATTCTATATATACTGTTTTTACTTCGGAACTTTGATAGCGCGATTTAGGCGTCAGTGTGTTTCGCTGGAGGCGCGACGACAACGCCGCCACAGGTCGTTAAAACTTGTGCGTTTACTGTGTGAAATTCTGTTTCATGCTCGATAACGAAATAATCGGTTATCGATTGTCATTTGCAACGTCTCACGTCATTTACAACGTTTCTCGTTTATGTGGCATCAAGTAAATTGAATATACCGTCTTAATTAGTTCTACTTAAAAAAGAACGCTTAGGCGATGATGGGATGTTTGGATACGCGATCAAACCCTTTGCGCGGGGCCCGTAGCAATAGCTACTCTTGCTACGTGGTTAATCCGGCACTGCTTATGATGGTAAGTGGACGTCGATAGCCATAGCATCCACATAGCTGAAACTTAACAGAAATCAATCCTCGATTGAGAATCAAAATACAAAAATCAAAATGCGTTATTATCTCCAAGAGCCAAAATAGAACGCATCGTAACTATTAAAAGGGCCCATCGATTCTCAAGCAAATACACTAGTGTTACGCTGCAATTTTAAGATTTTATTTTGAATTATATTAAAACTCTACCAGGTACCAAATAATAACAGGACAACGCATCCGTAGTCCTTTACTTGATGTAGATGGAAGGCTTATAGGGGTCAATTAAACACTATTGATTATTTTAGTGTCAGAGGATCATTATCGGGATCGGGATATTACTTTGTAAAGGATAAAAAAACGTTACCACAGTTATATTTTTATTACAACATAAAAGTAAGAGTGTTCACAGCTAATTAACATCTAAACACGGAATTACATTTCATACAATACACACATAAAATATATGCTAACACATATTTTTACATTTATTAAAATTTAGTTTTCTAATGTAACCAAACATGTACCAATAGGCCTCAAGTAAAAATAATTTTTTTAGAAAACACGTACAAAGTACAAGCGACAGTTTATCATAGGAACCATTCTAAAAGGCGATAATACATAAGAATGATTTCATATAATAATAATAATCATAGCTCATTAATCAATAACCTAATTTTCAAATGACTTCAAAGAAAGAGAGGTCTTAATTCATTGGATTTTTGTTGTATCTGTGATAATTTTTGTGGTCATATTAAAATTATTTGTTTTTGAAAGAGAAGGTATCAGGGGTGATCTCATATTTTGGTTATGATCTTATAACATGATCCATGAGAGAATCATCAAACTTCAATTTGCGTAAATATCTGCCCGACATTTATGGGAGAATAATTTTTTATGACATCGAACGAACGATTTCAATAATTATTTTCTTTATAGTTCTTTGAAGTCAATTTTTACTTTATTAAAGTTTTGTTATTAAAAAAAACAATATTTTTTAAATCTGCGAAATTAATGAAATTATAAACAGTTTGTATGGATTGATCGAAAGACATTTGAGCCTGCGTTTATGTATAAATAGAAAATAAATATTTACGTTTATGTACAAATAGAAGAAATTATAAAAATAATCGTTATTCAGAATTGAATATTAAACTACCTAGTATTCTTTAATTATTCAGTACAAAATATTTAGTATTAAGTCATTATTTTAAAGTTGTATAATATATGTATATTAAAATACAGAAATACACGTCTCTACTACGATTAGTTTTATCATTATGAAAAGATATAAACTAAATAGCTTAAATACCTACTTAAATACATAATGTGAACATACACACCCCTATTTTTATTTCATGATTTGCTTAAATCGCACGATAGATTATAATATGATTTATTTTCAAATGACATTGCCATATAATTCGCAATTAAAGTATTAAAATTGATGATAGTAATAAATCTGTCACAATTGTTTTAATTCAAGAAACACAGGGGACCAATTAATGCCTTTGACATTTTATAAATTTAAAAAGAAATTAGTGAGAGCCGTTAATAGTAAGTAAGTTAATTGTAAGTGGCTACATTTTATTTGGTGATAACTATAACTATGATTTTTATATTGAGTACTTAACATGATTTCCGTACAAATATTCCATACAATAAATTCGATCCTTAGACAGCGTAGAGAAAATGATTGGAAAGATAGTAGGAAGTTAGGTATATTACACATTTTTTGTCTATGGTTCTCATACAAACAAAGAAAAATAGGCTGAGCGAGAACTGAGATGTAACAGTTAAATTGTTTTATACAATAATTGAAATTCACATAAATCTTTACAATCTTATGACATTCTATCAGTCTTGGAGAAATTTCCTCTACTTGCTTAGCAATAGAAATATTTCTTTCCATATGAAATCACGAGTTGTGCTTATGATATTTTCATCTTTTAAAATAAAAATGTATTATAATTTTGTATTGACTTGCAGCATGAACACCGCAAAGGCGATACCTACGGGGATAAAAGTATCCATCATCACATTTTTTCCCTTGGGTGTCGTAAAAAGCGAGTATGAAAAATGCCAAAAGATCTTAAGACAAGCGATATAACCATCTAGTCTCTAGATGGCGATATAACCATCTATGGACAAGTCCAGTGGAGGACTTTTCCATAACACGTCCTCTTTACAGGAGAGGGCATTTCCAACAGTTGACTTCTTCGCTGTTGATGATGACGATGATATTGAGAATTTGTAAAAAAAACACAAGTGTTACAGCTTTATTCTTATATCGATACAATTTGCATATTTGTATTTTCTTGATTTGCTATTCTTTAAAAATGAAAATATTTCATTACATAGGTACATAAACTTCAATATTAAAATTAGATGTATGTATTGGCAAAAAATGCCGTTACAAAATACAATTTCAAATATACATATATTGTCAGTTATTCGAATTACAACAAACGTATCAAACTACATTACATATCAAACACAAATTAAATTTTAATAGTGCTTGAGGGTAATATGGATGGTCACTTTCTAATAACTCAAAAACTATAGCCTTCATTGCTTTGATGGCTCTGTGATACGATAGTTCCTCATCAGTCTATCAAATAATAAAAGGTCAAAAGGGCGCTGCTACGTCGACGCTATTTTGACAGTTGACATAATAGTAAAAAAGTTGGTTTTAGTATTGTTTAGTGTAATTAGTAGCGTAATGTTCCTAATTATTGGCAAAGCTTATTTGTTATTTTTCTCTTAATGTATTAGTTATAGCATACGAATTTGTTTTTTTTTGTCTTTATCCTCCTCCTAGTTTTGATTTTATAAGGCTGCAAACCTTAAGGTGACCTTTGATATTACCCTCACGTATCTTATTATAAAGTATCTATGGACTGCGGACTACCATTTGGCTAGTACTATTATTTATTCTGTGATTTGGCACGATCCTCACACACCTCTATCGCTCCTTTTACATTCATATTGTAATCTTCGCATACATGCTCGTCGGTTTAGAGTAGTCTTAATTTGGGCCTATCTTTAGTATATCGCCAATTTGGTCGATAATAGCCACTCACTTCAGCGGCATCGTTCATTCTTTATACGTGCCCAAACACACTGAAGCATTCCTTTCATAATTCTGGTCACAACATCTTGCAACCCATACTTTTCGCTTATCACACAATTTCAAACCTTTTAACCAGGGTCAACATTAACATATTAAAATTACATAAATAATACGGGTCATAAGTTCTGTCAAAACCTTATTATTTAAAATTTTTGAATACTGGCAAGATGAACTTCAACAATTTTAAAAATGTAACGTTTGCGCTTGCCGAAAATAAAAAAGACCTTGATTTTTATTAAATGTTCAAATATGGAGTGGTCGAAGAAAGAAGGTAGAGTAGCGGTTATCGCGTTGTACCGCTGTGGTTCCGTGCCAAAAGAGATTTTCAATATTCTACAAAAATTACTTTAACAACTTTTTATAATATATAATAATATAATATTGTTTATCTCACTATCAAACGATTCACTGAAGATTCAAGCTTCGAAGATCGTAAGAGGACTGGCCGAATTAGTTAGGACACCCGCGATCATCAAAGCTGTGAAGGCGCGAATCCAACGAAATCCCGTTCGTAAACAAAAAATCTTAGCTCTTCAGATGACCCTAAGCAGAATCAGAACCTCGGTCAAAAGAGAGTGATTAATGAAGACGTAGGACTACGAGCTTATCGTAAGAAGACCAGACATTTTTTGAACGAGCGTTTGAAAAAAATTAGACTGGATAGATCCCGCGCTTTGTTACGGCGCTACGTGAGAAAAAATACCGAGAAATTTTGTTTTCGGATGAAAACTTTTTAACATCCAAGAAACTTATAATAAACAAAATGATAAGGTGTATGCCCACAGAAGTGAAGAAGCCAGCACGCGTATTCCGAGGACTCAACGAGCACATTATCCCTCGTCACTCATGGTTTGGCTTGGAGTCTCATATTCAGGCTTAACTGAGGTGTTTTTCTGTGAAAAAGTCCTAACAAAGATAGAGGAACCTCTTTCTCAAAAAATGTTCAAAAACAGGCATTGGATATTCAAACAGGACTCTGCATCAGCTCATAGGGCATGAAGCACGCAATATTGGTTGGCCACCCATGGAATTGACTTTATCGGACATGAAGACTGACCCTCTTCTTGTCCAGATTTAAGCCCACTGGATTATAAGGTATGGCAATATTTGGAGGAGAAAGTCTGCTCTAAACCTCATTAGAATTTGGAATCTCTCCGAGCATCTTTGACTAAAGCAGCGGCAAATATGAGTGTGGTGCGTGCTGCGATTGATGATTGGCTGCGTCGGTTAAGGGCATGTATTCAAAATAGGGGAGGGCATTTTGAATAATGTAAATAAAATTTTATTCTAAATTAAATTACCTTTCATTTCATATATAATTTCTATATAATTATCAAAAAGTGTATCATTAATTTTTAAAAATAGACTTATGACCAATTAATGTTACCAAAATTATATTTTGACTTTAAGTGTATTATGGCATTACAAATAATAATTACATGTATCATATCATATTTGTGTATTTTTTTTTCTAAAACGACGAAATTAACATTCATTTTTTTAAAAAACGAATTAAACGATTATAATTTTTACTGAAATATTGTACTTGTAAAATATTTTTAAGTACCTATAGTTAATAAAAAATAATGAAATATCCAGAGCCCTAATTAAGGTTACATTTATCAAAAACAATTTCTAAGACAGGGCTTCCTAAACACTTAATTGCTTAGGGTTTTCTAAAATTCTTTATAAGTATGTAAGGACTTGTAGTATACATAGTAGCCTTAGTAGTAAGTACATACCGGCTGACATTATTACCGTAGAAAAACATAGAGCCTACTATAGCGCAGATGTTTTTCTTTATTTACATATTGACATTGACATTGATGTATCAATAAATATCTACTGTGACTTAGAAGTAAGCTTTTCCCTCACGGCTGGTTTAAGGTCAGAATAACGTGCCCAGCCAGCTAGTTAACAATATATTTGATAAGGTTCATTTTTCATTGTTATTTACTAACAGTTTATTAAAAATTGATAAGATTTACAGTACCCGCAAAAGTGTTAATGTCTTTGTGCATTATATTTTATTTGCATAACCTGCAGACCTTCCTTTTAATTATAGAATTAAAAAGAAGGCCTACAAATACTAAAATACAGTTCAATTACTCATTTTAATTTTCTCTTTGACACGCAGCAAAGTGCGGAATTAAGTTACCATTCCTATATTACTAATATAAGTACGTTACATTACTTTTGATTCTACGGAAAATATCATGTACAATAGTACCAACGCAATAATTGAATTAATTAAACGAAGTTAAACAGACCCCGTGGTTATCTTTACACAAGACTGAGAGGAATGCCAGAAAGATGGCCTTCGACGTTCGATGGATTAAATTTAAAATGGATACTTTTGGAAAGGATTTTTATGCATGTTCAATTCCGCGAGCGTTTGCCGCATGTCGGCCTAAACATCATTCCCAGCGGGAGATTTCCCCTTAGCATTATCCCTCCACAGGCAAACATTCAAAACAAAAATTCAACTTACAAAATTGGTTTTCTGTATCTGAACCTGTTTTTAATTTCAAAGAATTGTTGAAACCAATCCTTGAAAAAAATGCCACAGTGTAACTTGCTAACATACTTAATATAGAAAAGAATTTACAATAGAATGTTTTCGTTAAACTTCGTTCAATTATTTATAAATTTACAATTGAGTTAAAAGTATTAGGTAAAATTGACAATTATTATCTACAAATACAAAAGTTTCCAAACAGCATGTATAAGTAGACTAGTTGCACCAAAAGTACGTAAGAGCTAAGCCACACAAGTTGAAGCAGCAGCACGTCCGTTACTGAATGTAGTTCACCCACAAGAAATGCTACGAAATGCGATCCTGAGCCAACTGCATCCAGGTCGATGGATCCATCCATTCGAGATCCATCGACTTGGATGCAGGTGGCATGTCTTTCCACTCGTAGCTTCATCTATTAAGGGATCGTTCTACACTTAGCTTACCGGTACTAGACTACCATTTTTATTTCCTTCATTATTTCCTATCGTTTCATCGGGCTACATTATACGTGATAGAGCTACGCTGCAGCTATATTATGGTTGTAGCACGAATGGGTCGGCTCGACCGGGGAAGGAACACGCTCTCACAGAATATAAGCGTAAAATAGCAGCCTAATACTGCTGTGTTTCGTATGGTGAGTGTACTCGTAGAGATTCGGAGACCCATTTTTACTGGAAACGAGGCATTCCATCTTAGTCCTCAGGGGTGACAACGCATCTGCGTTTTGATCTTTAATCGAGGATAAATGTAGATCTATGGCCCACAGCATCCACTTATCTTCAGGTGGACTGTGCGCTTTTTGTCACCCTTATTCAATAAGAAATTTGTATGTTTGTGTAAGAAAATTGAATGTTGTAATAGCAAGTACCTATATCTAAATGTAATGCATGTTGGAAGGGTTGACTGTAAGGAATACCAGAATAATCTTATAGCTTCCGATAAATGTCGCTATAATCGTCTACACCCGAGAAAAATACTCAAACTAGCACCGGGCAGTAACGTCAAAAGTGCGAGACTTAAGGTACTGCGATCGTTAATCTGCTTAGACCATTATATAGTCAACCAAATCTATGAAATACATTTTGACAGCTGTCAGACTTATTGCTCCAAGCACGCCATCAAAAAATGGGAACGTACAATATTCGATTCTTAAAAAAATCGATATAGATTATTGAGAGAGTTGGTAATTATTTACAGTTTGGTTTGAATAATACCAAAATAAATTAAAACGGATAATTTAAAACACAAGATTTATCAGTTTCGTCGTATTTCTTGTTACTGCTTATTTCTAGAGGCAAAGTTATAAAAATTTAAGATTGTAACTAGATTAAAAATAAATTTATTCAATCACTTTCAGAACAACTAATTGAGCTGTCGTTGTTTAGATCAATTATTATTTGATTTTCAACAATGCAGTCAAAATTAATGTCTCTTTCAAAGTCATCCATAATCATTTTTTTTGTTTTTTCTACCACTTTTGCCCAATCATCGTTTGTGACATGGACTTCGGCTTCGAATATAGAAGAAACAGTCTAAAAAGTTAAAGCCGAGTCACGAAATAAGAAGACAAACACCAAATCACAAAATTACTCACAGTACGCTCCCGAAATGGCGGGAGATTGAAATTACGTAGTGGTTTTTTCAGCCCGGTCTTGTATATGAGCTTTTGCTTACACAAATTTAAAAGTAAATAAAATTACTTGTTTTATTCATGATTTATGTAATTTAAGGAATTTTAAAAATAAAAATTTAATTAAACAAATAATACATTAAAAAATTAATGATTCAATTATTTGAATAGTTTTACCGATTATTTAAATATTTTTGCCGATTATTCGCATAACAATGAATTTTAATCATCTAAACACTACGGTAAGGTAACGACGTCAAGTAAAAAAGTTGATACTGGTTATTTTTTAAAATATTTTACTTTGTTTCAAAGATTCGAATTTAAATTAGTGATAAAAACTATACATGTTGTAATGAAATATTTATAACTTCATAATTCTTCGGATTTACGTAAAAGGTTATTATAAATCGTGTGAGTACACTTGTAAAAAGTTATTGCGGAATGATTAATGTGAAACTTCAAAAGGTATTTCTTAGATTTGGTTGATTATAGGTCTAAATTAATCTGATTACCAAGCGTGACGATTAAGGCAAATCCTGCAACAACTTGAGTACTAATAACGCGGAAAGGCTTGCTGAAATTTCGTATAGAGGGAACTCGAACTCGCTTCTCCAAGCGCCCCTTCAGGACTGGAGCCCCTCAGGGATCCGTTCTCTCCCCGCTCCTCTTAACGCTTTATACGAGTGACATTCCGAAGGACCCAGTTGTCAACACCGTTCTCTTTGCAGATGACTCGGCAGTTTACTATACTCATTTCAGCAAGCCTTTTCTATTCAGCAGTAAACAATAAATCCTCTTTGGAGAGGCAAGGCTCTCCAGCGTTATATTAACCATATTGCGTAGTAAATATTGAACGCTCCGGTACCGCGCCGCTGCCGCTGTGTGCCGTGTGTTCTGGCTCTTATTTATCAATGCATAAACATATATTGTATACATTAATATGGGTATATTTTATACCTATTAAAATTAGAATTTGAATCGCGTAACTAGTTATTATTCAGTTTTTATCGCGTTTTATTTATTTATTTTTATATTATAGACATTTCGAGCGGTTTGCAAACTCATATTGTCATGAGGGTTATCCCTATTTCCAGTAACTAGTTAAACGCAACAAGTGAATTAGTCAGAACAAGGTCAGGTTTTCTGATTAGGTTTCCGATAAGGTTTGCTGTGTTCGGGATCCGGATTAGCCGCATGTCATACAATATATTTTAATCTGCGCATTCGCATGTTATTTTTACGGGCGGAAATTCCTAAACGTTACGACGTTAGCGCGAACCAACCCGTATGCAGCTCTAGCGTAAATTTTGTCCGCGCCACACACGAACGAAAATTTCCATTTCGGATGTGCCAATTCTAGCTGACAGGCTAACATTTTTCCGAACTTGAATGTATGACACGGAAATCTAGTCAGGAAACCTTCCGTTTGCGCAATAAAATCCAAATTCAATTTATAATTCACTAGCATAAACCATTGATTCCTGTAAACTCATAACATGTTAGAAGAAAGAGATGTTAGTAGAATAAGTTTCCAGACTTTGATATTTCTGATAATATTTATGGTACAGAAGAACCTACGATTATACTGAATATGTGTACAACACTTACTTCGTCGTAGCGTTTTTGTATTAAATGTTGTACGTATATTAAAATATTTCGTTTATTTTTATTTCTACTTACAATGAATGATTTAAGTATTAGTTCTAATTAGATCCTCCAGTTTACTGTATCTGGCAACCGACGAGCGCACCAAAAAGGGGCGCAGCGCCCAAGCCTCCGTCACCGTCGGCGACGCCGGCGAGGTACTTCGCGGTGGTGCAGTCGTGGCACGTGCAGCTGTCAGTTAATGTGCAGAGTCCCCGGGCGGTCGCGATGGCCTCCCACTTTATTTGTTCGTCTAAAGTACCGCTTCTGCTGAGCAGGTTCTGTTCGTTGGGTTTTATTTTAATATATTTGTACGACTGACGTGGTAGAGCTACGCTGCAGCTCTATCACGGTTGTAGCACGAATACGTCGGCTCGACTGGGGTAGGATCATGCTCTCACAGAATACCAGCGTAAAATAGGAGCTTATAATGCTGCTGTTTCGTATATTGAGTGTAGGGAACCGGAGACTCTTTTTAATGGAAACGAAGCGTTCCATCTTAGTCCTCAAGGGTGACAACGCATTTTGATTCTTAATTGAGGACAAATGTAGATGTCTATAAGAGACAGCATCCACTTACCATTAGGTGGTGGACTGTGAGCTCGTTTGTCACCCTTGTTCTTAAAAAAGTCGTTTTGTAAATAGTAGTTGTTACGAATAGCTTGTATTTTAAAGAACAACGCTCGATAGTAACGTAATGCTGCTATGTTTCATATGCAGTACAAAGGGTCTCCGGTTCAGTTTACACTTCACACAGTACGAAATAAGAGAATTTTGCTGGTATTTGAGGCTAGCGTTCTAAGCGAACGTGATCCTTCCTCGTTCGAGTAGACCCGTTTTTTATTTTAATAGCTATTACAACGTTTCAGTCGCAATTAATGTAGTAAGAAAAACTTTTAATGAATATTGGAACAGCGAAGTAAATAATTTTTAATAATATCTAATAATCATTTATTTGCAGAAAGTGTGGTTACATCTCGTGATATAAAAAACTGTGTGTGTAATCGTGTACAAACGTACGAAATGAAAATTCTTTACGACATATGATTCATCTTTTATTTTAAATAAGTAGGATAAATAATAGTGTGCTCATGCAGTCCCGGTGCGGCTGTGAAACTTTTTTTTAAATACCACACTAAATTTCTTCACTACGTCTATAACGAAGTTTCACTTCAAAAAATAATGTTTGGCAACACACATAACGCTATTATAAGCATGCAGATATTAACAAGTTGAATCATCATGAGAATAACAAGATTATTATCTAGATTTTCATTAATTTCTCATTACTAATGGTCGGTCTATAGAATTTCGTCGCATATCTACTTATAATAGGCAAGTTTTTGATAGTGCATATTACTTGATTACCAAAATCAGTATAACAGCAGTTCTGTTGAGGGGCTTCCCTATTAAGTTAGATGGTTTCGGCCAAGTTGTAACGCTTAACGGGCTGACCTAATATTAAGGGAACGTGGGTCGTCGGACTGCCTTAGTAACTGATAACCCTTAGATTTTAGGACAGGAGGTTAGTGATATAATAACGTCCTCCAGACATAATTTTAGTCATGGCAGCCAGTCTTAACGAAGGATAGCCATCTGCACAGGACAGGATTATAGTACCTAGGTGATTACGCAAGCACAAGTGCTCTATTTTCCGACTCTCATAGTTCGGTGGGGCGACATCCGACATAACCAGGGAGAGACATTAAAAGAGATTTTACGTGCTTTCCGAAGCATGGGGGTGAAACATCTCCAATTTCCTCATAGCGGGGATTTTGCCATAGTCATTACTTGGTGGGTTAGAAATCGTTTTTATTATTTTCAGTTATTATCATGAAGAGATGTCCCGTTTGAGATTTCCTTTATAGCCTCTTAAGACACAAACGGGATGATATGGGGCAGTGGAAAGTCTCGAAGAAACAACAATTACAACACAGCACCGCGTCACCATTATGAATTTTTTCTATTCTAAGCCAGCGATTCAGTATCTACTATCCCACTTAATTATCTGTGGTGATGTAGCCGAAGATGGTAATGCACACGGACTAAACAAAATCCTATTCACTTTTGCCTTGAAGACGTGTTCTTGTTCTTGAGTGAACATGTACCCACATTATAATCAGATGAGAAGACAGATGCTGGCAACTTATTACAATCCTTTGCTGTACGCATGACGAATGATGAAGCAAACCGTTTCGTACGAATGCGTGATAAGTCAGCAACGAAATGGTGAAAACTGAGCCAGCGCCTGGTTGTTTGTTATTAAAAGATTAATTAATCTGACGCATCTTGGCCCACGTTAGAACATAAATAAACACGTGACCTTCAGAAATCCATATATCAAAGTCCTTTTATTGCCATTATTAACAGTGACTTAGGTCGAGTCGGCAAGGCCGTCTTATTAATGTAGGTGTAGGCTGTGTTCTGTTATTAAAATGTATCGTTCTCTGGCAATATCTTTTCATCATAAAAGGCACATGCCCTACATTTAAGAACACCTTATTAAAAGAAAGAAACCCACAACCCTGAGAAATGCATAATATTGTTTCTCGCCATAATTAATACCTGATACATGGCGACATTAGTTATCATTAACGCCCTCTAGTATCAAGTAGCGGAACTAGGTGAGTCAAGATCCTTCTAGAGTTTTCCATGCCAGAACTTTCTTCACCTCGTACTCGAACATTCTAGATGTTTCAGTAGAAGAGGCCCTCCTATATAAAGACGGTGTAGACCGCAACCCGGGTCAGTATTGAATTGGCGATGCAAGCGAATACACTGAAGCGATACAACTGCTAACTAAAGTGATTGGTAGTACAATTGTGTTTTATTACTAGTGTGTTTTAAGTTGTAATTGGTGTTCTGTACTTAAAGTGTCAATTTTGGTAATTCAATCGGCAGTTTTTATTGTCACGAACCCGAAGCTCGTAACAGTATCTATATATTTTTTCCAGTTAATAACGGATTTGGGATTAGGTTTTATTTTAACAAGAATAATACTCACCTGCATAACCTCAATATTGCTCGCTCGCCACATCCCTAGATCCCGGAGCTGTCTTTCCTCTTTAGATCTATTCTTCTTTGGTTTCTTCAACGAGGCGCAGTATGTCGACAGCTCACTCGCTGTGATAGACGCGACATCAAGCTCTGAGGAGTTTGCGTCGCATGATGTCCCATCTGGGTCCTGTTCCAGGTTTTGGTGCTGATGCATGCCATCCAGCTCGTAGTGTTCTAGGTGGTCGAAGTCATCGTTTATCATCCTCGTGGAGGCTGCGTCTATTGATGTCTGACTTTTAAAGAATTCGTCATCTATCTGTTGAAGAACGTAATGCATGAAAAATTTAGTTTATTTTTTAGTTATTTAGATTTAAAAAAAAATTGAAAATTGATTAAGAAAATTGAAATTTAAGTTATTGTTTTTAAACCCGTTTTTCGAAAATTGAGTTTTCCACAAATCTTGAAGTTTTGAGGTCACATGGTGACTGTGTGTGCGTGCGTGCGTGCGTGCGTGTGTGTGTGTGTGTGTGTGTGTGTGTGTGTGTGTGTGTGTACCATCTAACCTCTTATAACTTTTGAACGGCTTGATCGACTGAAATTATCTAAGCGAATTTCCTAAGTGTTTCATCAAACTTAGATTTCCTATGAATTTGAACTAATTCGGACCGATAAATTTTGAGAAATCTCAAAAATAAAAATTTGTAAAAACTGTTTTTTTGGAATAACTTTTTAACAGCTTTACCGATCGATTCCAAAAACTAATCAACTTTTAACCCTGAAAAACCACGTCGATAGTCATGGTTTTTCAAGGTTAAAAGCTGATTAGTTGTCGTCGTCTGGTCCGGTCAAAATCGGTCGATTCGTTGGTGAGATATCGTTAACGAAAAATTTTGAAAAAACTGATTTTTTTTAAATTACTCCAATTTTTCATATTCAACGTCATAATTTGGTGAAATTTGGAACGCATGCATTTGAAATTAGCGAGAAGTTCCAGGGATGGCCGGCAGGGTCAAACAATTTTTTAAATTATTATAAGACAGTGCTTGGCTACTATTCCATTTGATAGTAAGTGTTATTAAGCCTGAGATGGTACACCGAAATAGCTTAGCTTGTTAAAAGCCTATTCATTCTTGTCTTAAACATATCCATATTGTGATCGGAAGTAAAGATATTACGAACGACGATGTAAGCCATAGGTACTAATACGTGGTGTGTCCACTACAAAGGTACACGCATTGAGTCTCGTTGTCCGATGTTAGAAGGGGAGGAAGGAATTAAGTCTTCTTAAATGGAAATACAATAACTTTTTTTTAATTCTAGAGATTCGCCCCGGCTTTGCCTGTTATTTAGATTTGAGATAATCATCACAAACCATTTATTTTATCAATTTTTCTATTTCTCAAAAACCTCCAAGTTTTCGGATAAAATATAGTCCTTACACCTGGCATTGCTCTTTATCTGTTCGTCAAGTTTCATTACATTCGGTTAAGCCATTCCAAAGACTAGTTCGAACAGACAGACACACAAACATTTAAGAATATCATGTCTTCATGGCATACAAATGCTCAGCTCAAAGACAGTTATATTATGCATATATATAACTGTCTTTGAGCTGATAATAATGTCTTCCCGAACGAATTTCGGTCACGGCGGCCTACCTCAACGGAGGCTAGCCATCGGCGCAGGACAGGATTATAGTGCCCAAGTGTATGCGCAACCACAGGTGCACTCTCTATTCCCTCACTCTCTTATTCCGATGGGACGGAAAACTGACACGACCGGAGAGAGATCAGGCGCAGGAACAACGGCTACACGTGCTTTCCGATATGCCGATGAGAGACATATTAACGAACACCCAGCCCTCAAGTTATCACAGTTAAAAAAAGTAGGAAGTAACAGTATTTTAATGACATGTCACTTTTTATTGTTTAGCATTATTTTCCTTATTCGCTCCCTAAAGCTTAAATTTTTTTCACAGTGATGATCCGCCAAGCATTACGAAGGTGTAGACGATATCGTGAACAAGTCCTTTGGGCACTCCCCGTGGTAAATGCAACAGAAAATTCAAATGAATGTCTTGTTGTCTTAGCAGCACCAGTGAATCGAGCCAGTCAGTAAGAACTCGGTCGTCAATGATTCAGGCCATTTTTAGCTGAACGTGGTCAAATGAAAGGAGCTGGCACTAGGGTTTCCCGGTCCAGAGATGATAACCGAACCTAGTGAGGCCAAATTTGCGCCTTCCTCTATTAAGCACGCCAATAAAGGCCAATTTAGTCTTTCTTTCCAACCTATTGATGCTGGATCCCCAATATTAATAGGCCTTCAGTCGGAACATCACAAACAAACAAAGACACATGTTATCACCTCCCAATGCACGCATATACCCCCTCCCCACACACGTAATTTTGTTCCCTCTGTAGGCAGCATTGAGAATTTTTTCGTATAAGTAGGTAATTAAATCTTTACATTTGACCGCGGGCGGTAAAATTGACACGACTGGTATAGATAAATGTTTCTAATCTAACTAATCCTATACAGTCACAAAATCAATCGAATATTGTGCCCAGCATGGAACGATTATAGAATGTATCAAAACTTATGTATGATTACAACAGTTTATCAGTTTTTTAAAAGACTTACATCGTCCTCGTCACTGTCGAGGGAAAGCATTGATATGCTGATAGTCGAAACGCTCTCCTGCAATCCTTTACTTGTCGATGGTATCGGTGACCCGGGAACTGTAAAAAAGTACAAATGAAGTAATGTCCTCCAGACCGAATTCCGGCCTCGGCGGCCTGCCTCAACGGAGGCTAGCCATCGGCGCAGGTAGGATTATAGTGCCCAAGTGTATGCGCAAGCACAGGTGCACTCTCTATTCCCTCACTCTCATAATCCGATGGGACGGTAAACCGTGTCGGTTTACCGGAGAGAGATCGGGCGCAGGACCAACGACTTTACGTGTTTTCCGAGGCACGGGGGTGAGACACCGCCAACTTCCAGACTCCAGGCAACTACTGAGAATTTCATCACAAAGTAGTATATAATTAGCCTTAGCTTTGAAATGGAGACGTTTTCAATGCATTTAGGCTAATTATAAGTTATAGTTAACATTTTTATTCGCAAATCTTTCTCGGGACAAAGAAGTCCCGAGAAAGATTTGCGAATAAAAATGTTAACTATGGAATTTGAAATGTCGAATTAAATTTGAATTGTCCTTTAACCTTTAAGATAAGGACCACGGTCAATAAACAACGTTTAGTATTAAAACCTTAGCAGTTTTTTAACAAAACGTAGTTTATGGACAGTGACGAATTTAAACTATGGTTTAAAAAGGAGTCTTTCTAAATAAAAGAAGTTCCTTTGCCGAGGCTCCACAGTCTTCGCGAAATACAACATTTACTGACTAGTTCCATATCTTAGAACCTAATACTTAGATTATATAACTTTTTAACTTAAAAGCCAGCGCCTGACCACAATCCCACCTGGTAGTAAATGGTATACTTTGAATAAAACTATTTATACGGATTTTATCGCGTTTCGGGTGCTTAACAGCACCCATGGTCACGGGGGGACTGAGATGTTTGACATCCCAATGTCAAAGTGAGCCCGGCTACCTTCAGTTTTTGAATATTAATTTTTGGTCCGATCTATTCAGAGCGAGCTTACAGTATCTTGAAGTCTTGCAATGGTATGCTTGGGTTTGGATTTAATTTTGTTAATTATAGGATTCCTAGTAGTTGGTAGCACCCATCCATCTTCTCTATTGAAATTAGGATGTTTTTTAATTTCAATAACCTCGCGTATCATCCTTGGTAGGGAATCGGTGTTCTTTTGCGAGGATTTGTGGATTATCAAATCTGATGTAATGGTGGGGACGATCTTGAACATTTTCACAGACTGCAGATATCTTGGAGCGTCGGTCACCGTCACCGACGTCACCGACGCTCCAAAATTATGAAGTGTTTAGTTTTCAATAGTCATGCGTTATCTTGTGGAAATCCATTAAATAAAAGATGTTAAAAATTAATTAGGTAAGATCCGCGTAAAAAATAAAAATGATGTCTTCTTAGTTTAAAGAGCACCCTTCCCTCAATATTCATTTTTAACATATTTAATTATTTTTATTGTGTGTATTGTGTATTGCTTCTCTATTTATTTTATCTGTCTATCTAATATGCGAGTCACTGTCGTACCATTGTCAATGCTGTTGCTGCTCTGCAGAAGGTTCTCCGTGGATGGTTGCTCCTGATGGTCCCGACTTCGGGCTTTGAAGAGCCCGAATTTAACGGGCGCCATTGTCTAAAAATAAAATTGAGCACATTTATTTTATTCTTTTTATTGCACACATAATATTACAAAAACACATCATCATCATCATTACAGCCCTTCACAAGTCCACTGCTGAACATAGCCCCCCACCCAAGGAATACCACAGAGCACGGTCTTGAGTCACCTGCATCCATCGAATTCCTGCATGTCTTACCAGGTTGTCACTCCATCTAGGAGGGGTAGGACACCCCACACTTCGCTTGCCGGTACGAGACTCCCACAAAAACGCATTCAAAACTATTTATGTAAAATTATGTGGTCTTATAATTAAACAGCGTACTCTTCTAGGCAAAACTTGGTGAAGGAGATCATTTTAATTTAAACAATATAAAAGTATGCATAAATAGTAGATTAATATCTACATATTAATACACATAATATTATATTGAAGTGTGAATTGATATTTGTTGTGTTTCGAGTGCGTTTTGATTGGCAGCACCATTACGAATGTACCGTGGGAAATATCCGTGGAAAGAAAGGTGTAGTGAGGTGAGTTCGAAGAAATGAAAGAATCCTTGCAGAAATATCGAAGAGAAAAATCTTGAAGTTGATAATGAGAAATTGAAAGCTTCTGTTCACAGTATAAGGAATAATTTAAATATAACGGAACAATTCGCTAGATCGTCTAACATCGAAATACAATGTCTACCAGAAAATAAGGAGGAATACATATTAAATACCGTTGTTCAGATAGGAAAAGTTATAAATTGTAATATTAACGAAACCGATATCTCGCACTGTATAAGAATTTCGAAACAAAATCCTTAAAGCACCAGGCCAAGATCAGTTCTTGTAAAATTTAATAACCAGCGTATACGTGACTCCTTCATTGCCAGTGCAAGTAAATATAACAAAGAAAGTAAAAGTAACCTTAACACCAGCCTACTAGGAATTGCATCTGATCCACCGAAAACGATTTATATAGCAGAACACCTGACGGCTAATAACAAAGAACTGCACAAGGGCTCGTGCAAAAGAACTAGGCTTCAGGTTTGCCTGGGTCAAAAATGGAAAAATTTTTGTGCGGAAAACAGAAAAATCTGAGTGTATTCATATTGTTAACGTGGATAGTTTAAAAAAAAATTAAGTCCTAATTCTGTGTAGACTATAGTTTTTTTTTCGTTCACTATCAATGTCGCGTGCATAAAGATGACAGAATTCAATTCACAAAACAAAAGTAGACAGTTTATCACGGGGTTGTTAAATGTTCATTCGCTTAATACGGGTTGGGATGAACTTGAAGCCTCATTTCGGTTGGCTAACTTTGATATCGTTTGTCTAACAGAGATATGGCTAAAAACTGACTCTGATATTGGTGCATATGCTATTCCTGGCTATAATCTCATACATAAGCCTCGTTGTGGCCGTGATGGCGGTGTGGATGTATATGTGAGGTCGAATTTACGTGTAAAACAACTTAATCATCCCGATTCCATACTTGAACAATTATGGATTGATATTAAAATTAAGCGACATAGTTTATTAATTGGAATTGCTTATCGACCTGAGCTTGTAAGTCAAGATATCGCAATCGATGCTCTTGACGAATCTTTATCAATATTTGGATCTAATTACGAGCATGTATTTGTTGTCGGTGATATTAATATAAACTGTATAGATCGTAACAATCATGTAACTCTACCTAAGTGTTTCGAAGTTCTTACTAACTTCTACAAGCTACATCAAATTGTTAATTTACCGACTCGTATAACGCCGAATACTTCGACACTTATTGATGTCATATTTACTAGAGTTAATTTGCAGCCCACATCGGTAGATGTTGTACATAATGATGACTTAAGTGATCATGGACTAGTAATAGCAACATTTCCTATTAGTGTCCCTAATAGAAAACCCCGTACCGTGCAATACAGACCACTGACAGATAATGCCGAATATATTAAGAAAGCATCTGCATTCACTCCTTGGGAACTCATACTGGAGTATAATGAACTTATTGGTTGGGCTGAAAAGTTCGTATCGTCTCTATGAGATGGTGCCACTAGAATAAAATCCATATCATTTTTAGGTAGTACCAACCTTCAAAAGAAACGTGTATAAATTTGACAGCTGTCTGATTATTAGTTTGTGAGATACAGCATTTTGAGTGAAGCAACTTTTGTTATTTTGAAAAAAAATGGATAAAAAGGAATTTCGTGTTTTAATGAAACACTATTTTTTGATGAAAAAAAGTGCTGCTGATACTAAAAAGTGGCTTGATGAGTGTTATCCGACTCTGCGCCGGGCGAAGCAACCATTCGTAAGTGGTTTGCCAAATTCCGTACAGGCCATATGAGCACCGAAGACGATGAACGCAGTGGACGTCCAAAAGAGGCTGTTACGGACGAAAACATAAAAAAAAATCCACAAAATGATTTTGGAAGATCGTAAATTGAGGTTGATTTGTATAGCTGGCACTCTAAAGATATCAAAGGAACGTGTTAGACATATCGTTCATGAATATTAGGGTATGCGAAATCTATGTGCAAAGTGGGTGCCGCGCGAGCTCACAATCGACCAAAAACAAGAACGTGTCGATGCTTCAGAGCAATGTTTGGAGCTGTTCAACCGCAATAGAAGTGAATTTTTGCGTCGATATGTGACAATCGATGAAACATGGATCCACCACTACACTCCGGAGTCCAGTCGGCAGTCATCTGAACGGACTGCACGCGATGAACCGAATCCAAAGCGTGGAAAAACTCAAGTCGGCCGGTAAGGTTATGGCGTTCGTATTTTGGGATGCACATGGAATAGTTTTCATCGACTATCTTGGAAAGGGAAAAATCATCAACAGCGACTATTATATAGCGTTATTGGAGCGTTTGAAGGACGAAATCGCGAAAAAACGGCCCCATTTGAAGAAGAAGAAAGTGTTGTTTCATCAAGACAATGCGCCGTGTCACAAATCGATGAAAACGATGGCAAAATTGCATGAATTGGGCTTCGAATTGCTTCCGCATCCACCGTATTCTCCAGATTTCGCCCCCCAGCGACTTTTTCCTGTTCTCAGATCTCAAGAGAATGCTCGCTGGAAAGAAATTTAAAGCCGATGAGGAAGTAATCGCCGAAACAGAGGCCTATTTTGAGGCTAAACACAAATCGTACTATAAAAATGATATTGAAAAGTTGGAAGATCGCTATAATCGGTGTATTGCCCTCGATGGCAACTATGTTGAATAATAAAATCGAATTTTGCCAAAAAAATGTGTTTTTCTATAAAACGATACGAACTTTTCAGCCCAACGTTAATGATATGGTTAACTTATTCAGTTTTCTTATTTTAGCCCTAATAGATACTTTTGCACCGGTATGCACACGTAAATTTAAAAATCCGCCATCTCCATGGATGACCAATACTCTTATGAATATGAGCAATATTCGTAATAAAGCTTGCCGGAAAGTTAAAAAATGTAATTCCCGAGTCAGCTATTAAATTTTACCAGGACATGCGCAACATATATAATTGTGCTGTTCGTGTTGAGAAACAGGCATATTTTACCCAATTTGTAAATAATAATATTAATAATCCGTCTTTAATGTGGCGGCACATTAATAAAACAATTAAGAACGGTTCTAGTAAATCAATTCCTGAACATCTTTTGGATGCCACAAAACTTAATAGACATGTCATAAATAGTGTTCCTGTGTTGTCGGTTGACTTAAAACAGTTCGAAAATTCTGAAAGTACTCGTAGGAGTAACTTATCGGAGTTCAATTTTAATAGAGTGAGTGCATCAGAGCTACAGAAGATTATTAATTCCTTTTCTTCTAACTCTAAAGGATGTGATGAAATTTGCATGAATATGTTTAAGCTTACATTACCATACTCTTTAGTTGCCATTGAAGCCATCGTTAAGAAATCATTGTTAGAAGGAGTATTTGCCGATGTTTGGAAGTGCTCATTGATCATACCTATACCTAAGAAACAAAAAATAGACAGCTT
The DNA here is from genome assembly GCA_907164705.1 of Parnassius apollo. Lineage (NCBI taxonomy): Eukaryota > Metazoa > Arthropoda > Insecta > Lepidoptera > Papilionidae > Parnassius > Parnassius apollo. Next base: position 7,455,722 of record CAJQZP010001539.1, on the reverse strand, counting down.
TGATGACCTCAGGCCAATAAGTATATTGCCTGCCTTGTCAAAAATAGTTAAGAAGTGAGCACAGTCACAAATTACTAGCTATCTTAAAAATAATGCCATTCTTCCGGTCTTCCAATCGGGTTTCCGGCAAAAATTTAGCACAACTACAGCATTATTACACATCACTGACGATATTCTTACCGCCTTAGTGCTACTTGATTTTTCTCGAGCTTTCGACTGTGTTAACATACCACTTTTACTGGCAAAATTAAAAATCTTTGGTTTTTCCGAAACGGCATGTTCGTGGTTTCAATCATACTTCTACGGGCGCAGTCAAAAAGTAAAGTGCACTAATACTGAAGGTAATGTTGATATTTTGGAGCTCCTATCAATTTCTAAAGGCGTTATTCAAGGTTCCATTCTTGGCCCAATTCTCTTCGCTTTATACACACACACAAACAGACATAAAAAATGTAGTTCAGCACTACAAATATCACCTTTATGCCGATGACACTCAATTGTACGTCCATATGTCACCAACAAAAGACAGTATTACAACAGCGGTTACCAGCTTAAATGTGATCTAAAATTAATAGAGCATTGGTCAAAGTCTCATGGGTTGCTTCTGAATCCCATAAAAGTACATGTATAATTATGTGTACACGACATCAGGTTGCATCTATCAAAAAAATTGACCCAACTGTCATGACCAATGACGCAACTATTCCTAGAAATTATTGCATTCGTAATTTGGGCCTTAATATGGATGAAGGTTTAACGTTTGTACAACACGTACAACAAAAAATAGGAAAATGTTTTGGGTCTTTAAAATCTCTTTACAAAATTCGTTCTTTTCTGAAACCAAACATCCGGCTCCGTCTTTGTAATAGTCTTGTCTTGTCACATTTGCATTTTTGCGAATTGGTCCTTGTCTCTCACAGAAAACCATAGGGAGAATACAAAGGGTTCAAAATGCGTGTATGCGCTATTATTTTGACATACCTAGGATTAACCACATAACTCCTTATCTCCTCAAAAATAATATTTTAAGTATAAGTTACACTAGAAAATTAAAATATGCTTGTTTCGTACACTCATTAAATAATTCGCAATGTCCTCATTATTTATATGAAAAATTATCTCCAAAATGTCGACTAACACTTTTGACACGAAGGGGTAAACTATTATATATACTTCCAACTTATAAGCGTGTTAAAGCAAAAGGATGTTTCAAATATGCTGTCTCCAAAATTTGGAACAATATACCTCATTCTTTGCAGGAGATCGTAAATACAAATTTATTTAGAAAGAAATGTAAAGTATGGTTACTTGAACAACAAAAGTTGGAGGCAGGTATGAAGTATTATATATAACTACAGACTTAATTCTTACTAATACCATTGAGAGTCGTTGAAGTTTCTGGTAGGTCCAGAGGCGATTGTCTCCTTTACCTACTACTTACTAAATTTGCATGGCACATATGAATAAACATTTTAGTCTATTCTTTAGTTGTATTACGTCAATGCCAAAATTAGGTTAATATACTGTGTTTTTTAAGTCAGCTGTGGCAGAATCCCAGCGGTGACCTAAAATCACCACATAGCTGAGTCACAGGCCAGTTTGTCTCATTACTGTTATGTTACTTAAGTATGTTTCTAAGTTAAGTTTGTGATGATTTCTATTTGTATTTTTTAATAACATGTGTAAACTCAGACAAATAAAAAGCTTATTATTGTTATGGGGGTTATAAATATAGATTTTTCATCTGGTTGGGTTCTATAAATATATAATTATAAATGAAAATGAAAAGATAAATATACATAAATATTGTTACGAGCTTGAGGTTCGTGACAATAAAAATTGCCGATAAAATTACCTAAATTAACACTTTAATACAAATTAAAGTTAAAAACACTAATAATTAAACACACTAATTCACTTTATTCCGCTCTGAAGCTTCGCTTGTTTCGCCAAATCAACACTGCCCCGATCGCATCTTGCAGCGCCTATTTATATAATTAGCAAAGAAGCGTCCCGAACATTCAAGTAAATGCGCGCCAGGCAACGAGTATTCGAGTGTAGATTTTCCAGAAACTTAGTTCTTCGGGTGGCGCTGTCGGTCGAAAGATTTGTGATGTCATTTACTGCAAAGCTCCCCTCGCTCTCGTTCCTGACACTAGATGGCGCTAGTGTATCGTTGACTTGAGCGCGTAACACTGCCCCTCCTAAGACATGCTCGTCCCGAGCATTATCGACCCCATAATAACGCGCCAAGCGATCCACATGGACGATCTTAGGAGTCCCTCTTGCGCCTTTCTGTAACGGCTCCGCGATGTCAAGGGCTGTTCTATCCCGTGGTGCACCAACATTGTACAATTTCGGTGCTCCTCTACTACGTGTCTGAGGTCCCCGCACGGCCGCACAACTTGTACATGTACGACACCAATCCTCGACATCGTCACGATAATGGACCCAGAAAAACTGTTCTCGGACCTTCAGTAGAGTTCGTTTAACTCCCAGATGGACTCTTGAACGACCATTATGGCACAGCTGTAGAACCACTTTAGCTTTAGGGACAACCATTTGCAAACGACAGCTATCTCTTCGACCATTGTCCCATTTACGGCACAGTACTTCATCCTGAATCAGCAAGCCGTCCCATTGGGCCCAATAGCTTTTCGTGGTTGAACTCATCGCTGAGACGTCCCTCCACTTAGGCTTGGTAGCACGGGCCTTCATCCATCCCAGAATCGGCTTGATGTCCGGATCTTCCTACTGTGCATGTCGTAGGCTGTCCTTCCACCCGTTGCTGAGGTGGTCTGTCCTGAGCATCCTCACGGATACCACTTCCTTACTCTCTTGCCTACTACAATGGTTGCAATCTTCAGGATAAGGTCTTCTTGTCAATGCATCTGCGTTGCCGTGAGATTTCCCGCTGCAGTGTCTGATAGTAAAGTCGTATTCCTGCTGCTGCTGGGCGGTGCTGTTAGCCGCACTTCCTTTCTGAGACCGTTCACCTTCCCTTCCTAGGGTGTGCTTAGGGCAGCTGGACCGAAGATGGCCCCTTTCCCCACAGCCATAGCACCTAGGGCTGTATCTTTTATTGTGGTCGCGAACCGTAACTGCTGTAACCTCCCTAGCGTGAGGTGAACGATGATCCTGTCGCCGCCAGGCAGTGCCGTCAGCTGCACTACCCTCTCGAGATCGATCAACTCTCCTTTCCACGGTTCGTTTAGGGCAGCTGGATCGAAGATGGCTGTATCCTTTGCTGCGGTCACGGACTGTAGCGGCTGCAACCTCCCTGACGCGATGGGAACGATGATCCTGCCGCACGGCTTCCACCTCCAGTGCATGGGCCAAGGCGTTCTTAAGCGTCTCGTGGTGCCCGAGCCTCACAGCAGCTCTGACTTCCAGGTCGCGGATGACGTCGATGAATGTCTGCACCAGGTTCCCTTCAATGAGCGCAGGTACAGACCGGTATGCTTTCCGCACCAGCTTCTCCACCTCTAGAGCCCACTGCTGCAGGTTTTCGTTGATGCGCTGCACGCGATCTTTAAGCTGCGCACGAAAGACACGTTCCAGGTGAGCATATCTCGCCTCCATGCCTCATTTAAGTCACTTCCTCCCCGAGAGCTTCCAGAACTGTTAAGGCCTGGTCGCGCAGGCCTAGTGTGAGAGCAGTCATTGCCTGACTTTTATTCCAGCCGTTCGCCTTCATAACAGCCTCGAACTGGATTTTGTAGGCTGACCAGGAAGAAGTCCCGTCGAACGGTGGCACTTTGAACCCACGTAGCGAAGGTGTAGTAGCTACTACGGGAGCTGTAGTTCCATCACACAGTTTGAGGTCGTCCAGCGTTTTCTTCACGTCAGCCACCACGTAATCAACCCGATTGTTCACTTGGTCGATTTGGGTTTTAGCTTCCTTGATTTGGGTTTCAGCTTCCGACAGGCGGTTGTCATGTTGAGCAACCTTATCCTTCACCTCCTTTATCTCTTTCCCAAAGGTAGCATGAAGGTCCTTAATGAGGAGCATCTGCTCTTCCGACCGACGGGCCTGTTCCTCCTGTCGGCGGGCCTGCTCCACTTGTCCGCCCCGCAGCTGCTCTTCCAATCGGCGGGCCTGTTCCTCCTGTCCGCTCTGCAGCTGCTCTTTCAACTGACGGACCTGTTCCTCCTGTCGGCGAGCCTGTTCCTCCTGTCGGCGAGCCTGCTCCTGCAGCATCACCATCAGAGCACCTAAGTCAGGTGCTGCAGATGTAGGAGCAACCGACGGGCCTGCAGCCGGTGGCTGGCCCTCGGACGTCTGTGGCGTTGCCCCACCAAATCTTCGTTGGTCCGTCTCCTGCTGTCGTTGACTTCGGGTACGGACACCCTCCGTTTCCTCCTTAGGTAAAATCGGCACGATTTTATCCCACTTCTGACACCAATTGTTACGAGCTTGAGGTTCGTGACAATAAAAATTGCCGATAAAATTACCTAAATTAACACTTTAATTTACTTTACACAAATTAAAGTTAAAAACACTAATAATTAAACACACTAATTCACTTTATTCCGCTCTGAAGCTTCGCTTGTTTCGCCAAATCAACACTGCCCCGATCGCATCTTGCAGCGCCTATTTATATAATTAGCAAAGAAGCGTCCCGAACATTCAAGTAAATGCGCGCCAGGCAACGAGTATTCGAGTGTAGATTTTCCAGAAACTTAGTTCTTCGGGTGGCGCTGTCGGTTGAAAGATTTGTGATGTCATTTACTGCAAAGCTCCCCTCGCTCTCGTTCCTGACACTAGATGGCGCTAGTGTATCATCGACTTGAGCGCGTAACAATATCAATAATATAAAATAAATATAAAAATACATATATAAATAAAAGCCCAACCAGATGGAGGCCCTCGGCAGGGGAATCCAAACGGCCGAGGGTTAGGGGGAAAGGGAAAGAAGCCGGCGGACGATGCGGGCGGTATCGAGGAGCACCGCCTTCTGCATTTGAGCCTGGAGCGGTCCGCCACGTAGTCCCAGCCGCCTCATATGACCCGAGAGGCTGACTGGGGTTAGCCCGTTTGCAGAGACGACTACAGGAATAATTTCGGTCGGCAGACCACCCCACATGTCGGTCACCTCGTGAGCCAGATCCATATATTTTGTTTGCTTATCTGTTTCGGCTTTCACGAGGTTCTCGTCATGCGGAATGGTAATCTCGACTAAAAATATCCTTGACTGTGCCCTCAGGCTTATTCGCAAGAATAGTCCTGTCTGTGATGATGGCCCGGTCCCAATAGAGCCTGGCGCGATCATTTTCGAGCATGGATTCCGGCAAGTACTTGTAATACGGCAATTTCCGATCCACGAGACCGTATTTCAAAGCGAGCTCCTGGTGAAGAATTCTGGCTACTAGGTTGTGCCTGTGCAAGTACTCAGAGTTAGAAAGCGCCGAACAACCGGAGATGACATGCCTAAGTGACTCACCGGGATGGCGACAAGCTCGACAGATGTCGACGGTGCCATCCTTTAGGATGTATCTCCGATAGTTGTTGGTCTTAATAACCTGATCCTGTATTGCACAGACAAAACCCTCGGTTTCCCCGAAGAGATCACCAAAGCGTAGCGAGTGGAGGGAGGCTACTGTGTCTACGAAAGGCTCATATAGAGCCTTGTAGAACCTCCCGTGGAGCTCGTTCTCTTTCCATACGGTCTCCCGGTCGGAAATGCTCTGCACTGCCGGGTCTTGCCATTGCTCGTTGGCTAAGGATAGAGAAGTAAGTCCTTTATCACAAGAAATGACGTCCTTATAGAATGGATCATCCGATCTCGCCAGAAAGTAATCACGGAGGCTGCACACTTCGCGATTATGCATGGTGAGCGCGTGCCATCACCTGATTTAGCTCCAGGTGACGAGTGATTCTCGCGCTCAAAATGAATGTCAGTGTCTTATATATGGTGGGTAGACACGTGATGGGGCGGTATTTGATCGGGTCTGTGGTATCCTGATCTTTAGGAACCAAGTGAGTGATCCCAGTAGTGAAGAGGCTCGGGAGTCATTTCTGATCGAGAGCCTCTTGAAACTGTCAGACGAGCACAGCGTGACACACTACGAACCCCTTCAGCCAGTAATGATGCAGCCCGTCGAGCCCCGGACTTTTCAAGTTCGAGGCCCTACGGACCGCCTTAGCCACGTCTTCAGGCGTTATGGTGACGGAGTTCATAGGCGTAACACTTGCACTCTGGCTCCCACAACTTCCATCCAAGGGCCCTCGCTGTGGTTTACGGACTCTGACCACAGGCCACGCCAAAATGCGACAGTGTCAGCCTGATCCGGTCCTGGGCCCGCTCCACATACCTCTGGTCGCTCCAATGATTTATAGAGCCTCTTCTGATCACTCTGAAGAGACGATTCTGGTTGAACCGCCTTGACCTCTCGCTAAATCGTCGAATCCGCTTCCTCCAAGCAGCGATTTTTTGCTTCAGGTCATCTATACGCTCCGTTAGTTTCTGCGTGATATCCGGCTGGGACAAACTAATATTTGTCCCAGCAAACGTTATTCTAACGGTGCGCACAACTCTCGGTCTATTATTACCCGAACTGAAGCTTGTCAGTCTGCCGATAAGGGCCCTTGCCTTTGCGATACGGTACTCGATTCTTTTTCTCCAGGCTGGGATGGCGCTACCTTGTTGAGTAGCACGTCCAGCCATGGGAAGTTTGGCGCCAATAATACGGCATATTGCCAGTGCGGCGCCAAAAAGAATTGAGCCCGTCTCGCAAAGGTCCCGCCTGGCTTCCAAATAGGTCACCAGCATTGGGTTAAGAGCCTGCACGACAACCCGATTTCGCTTGCTAAGGGGAATGCGGGGAAGTTGCGGTCAATTTTCGAGAGGCATGCTGCGCGTTTCCAGCATCGACTCTTCCAATATGCTCCTCATTTTCTCTAGTTCGTGGGAGACAATTCCATCATCGTCTGAATTAACCACAAATGGAATATTGACGGCAGCATCCACATATGCAGTTTGCTGCGCATCTAGTGGCGCCGTATTCCCAGCCGTAGCATTTCCATTCGATGAGGGAACAGCCTCACGTCGTAGTCGTTCGAGTTCGGCGTCACCAAATATGTTGGAGCGCAGGATGTACCGAACTCGGTCTGCCAGGTTTTTTGCTCAGTGACGGGTAGAGATGGCTCCAGCTCTGCAAAAAAGCGATGCATCCTAGCCCGATACGCCAAACCTCCAACTTCTCCCCCTTTCGCCCTAAAATACGCCCGCAATGCGTTAGTATTCATTTCGATTGTCCATCGCATGCGGCGTACTCCTCCAGTGGCGGGTGCCGATTGCTGGGCCCGCGAAGACCCTGCCGAAACCAAGCCATCTGGTAGGGATGATGGATGCGAGGGGCTGATGGGTGGTCGTGCAGCACCTCTCGCTCTACTGGCGGTTCGCATGCTGTTGCGTCCAGCGCCAGCTCCAGACGCGCCCTGGCGACCTCCAGGCAGCGGCCCTTTGCGCGTTCTTCCGTATTCCATCATCCATAGTGGTGGGAGTCATTTAACGGGTGACGCCCAGACCCGGCGTCCTCTCATGGTGGGGCCATGTGCACAAGTGGGCCTTTGCTCCTTCAATTTTTGCCGACGCACGGCACTAATACCTCTTGGCAAGGTGCTGACTGACTGCGCTGACGTAGTAGTTTTGTCACATAACCGTTACGTCAGCGGGCGATGGGGTCGTCACTTCCCTACGCCGTTATTATTACTATTGGGGTATCTATATAATTTTCTCACCTGGTTGGGTTTTATAAATATATAATTATAAATTAAAATGAAAAGATAAATATACATAAATATCAATAAAATTAATACAAAAACCACATAAATAAATAAGAGCCAACCAGATGGGAGCCCTCGGCAGGGGAGACCAAACGGCCGAGGGTTAGGGGGAAAGGGAAAGAAACCGGCGGACGATGCGGGCGGTATCGAGGAGCACCGCCTTCTGCTTTCTCTTATTACTATTATTATTATGGGGTATCTATATAGTTTTCTCATCTGGTTGGGTTCTATAAATATATAATTATAAATTAAAATGAAAAGATAAATATATGTCGTGGATTGATGGCGCCATAGTGCTACAAGCAGCGCCATCTAACAATTAGCTTTGCGAATCAATAATATCGTTACCGGAAACGCAAGCGCGCCCTACCGCTTGGACACGATCGTCGGTAGAGGGGATGCAGCGAGGGCTAGAGAAGGGACCGAGTGTTGTGGCAGTTGAGTTCGGACAGCCGGGGCGGACGCTCGCTACCGACGCACGCGTTTGTTTCTCGTGTACAACCACTAGTCTAAATAAAGTTATTTTTGATTTAAATCATCTTTCGTTCGTGTGCCCACATTTACATAAAACCATGTCGGAGCGTGAAGAAAACACCTTTGACGCGACATCAGAAGTGGGATACACCCGAGTTGAAGAAAACACGGAGACTGGAGCGATGTCGTCACGGTGCGACGAGAACATGCTTCGGGAGCTGCTGGCTGCTCAAAACCAGAATATGATGTCCTTGATAGAAGCCATCAAGGACCCGGCAGGTACCAAGTATATTTCTCTGCCTGAATTTGACCCTGATAAGCCGGATGTAGACGCACGTGCCTGGTGTACTACAGCGGATCTGTGCCTATCGGAGGTACCGCTTCGGGGAAGTGCTCTAATAATTACCCTAAGCAAGGCTCTGAAAGGTAGTGCTTCACGTTGGCTGGCGCAAGTGTCGTTTGCGGGGATGACATGGTGTGACTTCAAAAGCCTGTTTTTATCCCGGTACGATTGTGTGGACACACCAGCCGCTACTCTTGTCAAAATGATGAATGGCAAGCCCAAGGAAGGTGAATGTTATGCCGCGTACGCTGCCCGATTGCTTTCAACGCTCACATCACGCTGGCAAAACATGAGCACTGAGCAGATTGCCATATCTACGGTGCTTGCTCACATGGCACAATTTGATGGGCGTATTCAGAGGCTGGTGTTTACTACCGAAGTCAACAACAGGAACAAGCTGCAGTGTGAACTTCAAGCGCTCTCGTTTTTGAAAAGGAAAGCTTCAACGGTTAACTCAACCGACGCCGTTCCAGAGTTCAAGCGATCCAAGTTTCAGTCGACAACGCTGAAGTGTCACAACTGTGGTAAACTAGGTCATCGAGCATCTGACTGTCGATCAAGAAATGAGGTGAAAAGCAAAACAGCCAATACCACCATCTCGGCGTCAAGTTCTTCAGGACCAAAACAGCGTTTGGACATCATCTGCTTTCGATGCGGCAACGCCGGACATTTTGCAGCAAAATGTCCACGAAGTAATAGTGCGGGCACCAGCGCGGCGGGTGGATCAAGCAGTTCTGGGGTAGCGCCTGCCGCAGCGGCAACCAGTGAGCGACGTGTTGACGTTTGTTATGTCAGCAATCCCAGCGGTGTGCTGATGAATGCTGGTGAGTCATACCCATTTTACTACGATTCTGGTGCCGAATGCTCTCTGATCAAAGATTGTGTTGCGTCAAAGTTTAGTGGCAAGCGAGTAAATAATATTGTAAATTTAACCGGAATCGGTCACGTTAGCGTACAAAGTACTCTACAAATTTTATCTGAAGTTATAATTAACGATTTACGGTTAGAGATATTATTTCATGTTGTACCGGATAGTTGTCTTAAAAATGATATCTTAATCGGCCGCGAGATTTTAGATCAGGGGTTCAACGTTAGTATGACGTCTCATAGCGTTGTTTTGTGTCGTGATAAGGTTGTGAGATTATGTGATGCTTCAAATAAGCCCAAGACGGATACTAATTATCAAATTGATTCAAATAAAGTTGACACAGACGTTCCGCCAGAATTTCGTTCCCAATTAATGGATCTTTTGTCAGAATATTCATCTTCGTTTTCTAATGGTGTACCTAAATCCCGTGTAACGACAGGACAGTTGCAAATCGGGCTTATAGATCCTAGTCGAACGGTTAAACGTCGCCCTTATAGGCTTAGTGCAAACGAACGTGAAGTTGTTACTGCTAAAGTTCGTGAACTAGAGGAAGCAGGTATTATTAGGCCAAGCTGTTCACCCTTTTCTAGTCCAGTGTTGCTTGTCAAGAAGAAAGATGGTTCAGATCGCATGTGTGTCGACTACAGGGAGCTGAACGACAACACTGTATCGGATAGGTTTCCACTGCCGTTGATAGAGGACCTTATATCTAGGTTAGGTGGTGTTACATGGTTCACGTGTCTCGATATGTTGTCAGGCTATCACCAGATTCCAGTGCATCCTGAATCGATACAGCGCACTGCATTCGTCACACCTGATGGTCAGTGGGAATATTTGACCATGCCGTTCGGTTTGAAAAATGCCAGCTCAGTTTATCAACGTGCAGTGATGAAGGCATTAGGCGATCTTGCTAACAGCTATGCTGTGACATACGTCGACGACATTTTAGTGATAGGATCGTCTGTGGAGGAGAATTTATTTCGTCTTCGCACTGTGCTAGATAAATTAACAAAAGCTGGTTTCTCCCTAAATCTTGCTAAGTGTTCCTTTCTTAAGCGACGGGTAGAATATTTAGGCTTTGTTGTTGAGAACGGCCAAATCAGTCCCAACCCAAATAAAATTGCAGCTTTGTCCAGACTTCCCCCCGCCTAAAACCATCACTCAGCTAAGACAGTTCATAGGGCTGGCCACTTATTTCAGACAATTTGTGCCACAGTTCTCAAAAACGATGGCTCCTCTATTTCGTCTAACGAGTGGCAAGGACAGGTCCATTGAGTGGGAACCTAGCCATGAGGCTGTTCGTCAGAAAATTATTTCTTATTTAACCAGTAAGCCTATTCTAACGATATTTGATCCTGCACATCCAATAGAGTTACACACCGATGCTAGTGCTGAAGGATATGGTGCTATTTTTATTCAAAAGATTAATGGGATACAACATGTGGTTGCTTATTATAGTCGTCGTACCTCCCCAGCCGAATCAAAGTTTCATTCATTTGAGTTAGAAACGTTAGCTGTGTTCAATGCCATAAAGCATTTTCGACATTATTTGCTAGGTCGTAAGTTTACCGTTGTGACAGACTGCAGTTCTGTTAAAGCTTCTAAAAGCAAAACTGACTTGTCTCCACGAGTTCATCGTTGGTGGGCCTACATGCAGTCATTTGAGTTTGATATCGTCCATCGTGAAGGCAGTAGGATGAGCCATGTAGACTTCCTGTCTAGAAATCCCCTCCCTAAGCCCAAAGTGGCTTTCACTCGTGTGGAACAAAAGCGTATCGATTTAGCTGAGCTTTCTAGTAACTGGTTGCAAGCTGAACAGGAAAAGGACGAAGAGATTAGTAAGATCGTTTCTGATCTTCGTAACGAAGTTTTTCCTGAGGAAACTCGCAAAACCTACGAAGTTCGTAAAAACATTCTATATCGCCAAATTCAGCGTAACGGTCGCACTCGATGGCTGCCTATTGTACCTAGATCGCTTAGGTGGTCTGCTATTAATAACGTCCATGAGTCTGTCATGCACTTAGGATGGGAGAAAACTCTCGAAAAGATTTACGAACACTACTGGTTCGAAGGCATGTCGAAATATGTGAGGAAATTTGTGGACAACTGCATCACATGTAAAGTAGCGAAGCCCCACTCGGGTAAAGTTCAAGCAGAACTGCACCCGATTCCCAAGTTCAATATCCCATGGCACACAATCCATATTGACGCTTCTGGTAAATTATCTGGGAAAAATGACATCAAGGAGTACGTGTTTGTCATATTAGATGCGTTTACCAAATTTGTGCTACTTCGTCATTCGCTAAACATCGACACTAATAGTAGTATTCGTGCTATTAATTTCTGTATAGCTCTGTTTGGTGCACCGAAACGCATAATAGCAGATCAGGGTCGTTGTTTCGCAAGCAAAGATTTTTCTAGTTTCTGTACTTCTAATAGCATCGAGTTGCACCTGATAGCTGCTGGAGGCAGCCGTGCAAATGGTCAGGTCGAGAGGGTAATGAGTACGCTTAAGAGTATCTTAACAGCGGTAGAGACTAGTCGTGACCGTTCTTGGCAGGACGCATTAGGAGAGGTTCAGCTGGCTATGAACTCTACTATTAATAGGGTGACTAAATATAGCCCTCTAGAGTTGATGATAGGAAGGGTAGCACGACCGCTTAGTTTAGTAACCGCCGATGATGATGATGTGACAGAATTTAACTTGGATGAGATCAGAGAGCACGCGACACAGAATATCAAAAAAAATGCCAATTATGATAAAAATCGATTTGACCGAAATAAGGCTCGGGTTTGTAAATTAGCTATCAATGATTACGTTTTAATTGAAAATGAGGAGAGGAATCAAACGAAATTAGATCCCAAGTTTAAAGGTCCTTTTAAGATTATCGATGTGTTAGATGGGGATAGATACCTACTAAAGGCGCTTGACTCTAAGCGAACCTACAAATACCCCCATGATCGTGTGAGGAAGGTCCCCGATCACCAAGTTCCTCGAGAATTAGACGTCATAGTTGATGACAGCGATAGTGAAACCAAATCTAATTAAGAATGGCATGTATACTCATACTCGAAACTGTAGACCGCACCTCATGAGTAACATGTGGCGATGGGTCTGTAGGAAATCGTTGGTGCGATTCTGGCCTGTGTTGGTGCACAGAGCCCCTCATGTGTTGTGGCGTATGTGGCGGCAGATATGTGGAGAATCGTTGGTGCGATTCTGGCATATGTGACGGCAGATATGTAAAGAATCGTTGGTGCGATTCTGGTCTGTGCTGGTGCACAGATTTCAATGAAAGTTTCACGAGTTGAGTATTCATTGCTTATGAATTATGGTAAAGAGTAACAAAATTGTCAGAATTGCTGTGTTGGAACTTGTTGATCGGGCCTTTCACAATAAATCGTGTAGTGCAGGAAGCACTGTGTAAGAAGCCCTAATAATAGGGCTTTGTCAATCATGGCAGTTGATTACTGTACTTAGATTTAGGAGAAATAAAGTACCATCTGGAATCAACCTCGTTTTCGTTGGCAGGATAGCCGAGCTAAGTTATTCTCTGAGCATATTTTGTCCACAGGCACTGCACCCGAGGACGGGTGCTAGTCAGGGATGGCCGTGTCGTGGATTGATGGCGCCATAGTGCTACAAGCAGCGCCATCTAACAATTAGCTTTGCGAATCAATAATATCGTTACCGGGAACGCAAGCGCGCCCTACCGCTTGGACACGATCGTCGGTAGAGGGGATGCAGCGAGGGCTAGAGAAGGGACCGAGTGTTGTGGCAGTTGAGTTCGGACAGCCGGGGCGGACGCTCGCTACCGACGCACGCGTTTGTTTCTCGTGTACAACCACTAGTCTAAATAAAGTTATTTTTGATTTAAATCATCTTTCGTTCGTGTGCCCACATTTACATAAAACCATGTCGGAGCGTGAAGAAAACACCTTTGACGCGACATATACATATATATCAATAACATAAAATAAATATAAAAATACATAAATAAATAATAGCCCAACCAGATGGAGGCCCTCGGCAGGGGAGACCAAACGGCCGAGGGTTAGGGGGAAAGGGAAAGAAACCGGCGGACGATGCGGGCGGTATCGAGGAGCACCGCCTTCTGCATTTGAGCCCGGAGCGGTCCGCCACATAGTCCCAGTCGCCTCAGATGACCCGAGAGGCTGACTGGGATTAGCCCGTTTGCAGAGACGACTACAGGAATAATTTCGGTCCCCAGACCAACCCACATGTCAGTCACCTCGTGAGCCAGGTCCAGATATTTTGTTTGCTTGTCTGTTTCGGCTTTCACGAGGTTCTCGTCATACGGAATGGTAATGTCGACCAAAAATATCCTTGACTGTGCCCGGTCCATCAGCACAATATCAGGCTTATTCGCAAGAATAGTCCTGTCTGTGATGATGGCCCGGTCCCAATAGAGCCTGGCGCGATCATTTTCGAGCACGGCTTCCGGCAAGTACTTGTAATACGGCAATTTCCGATCCACGAGACCGTATTTCAGAGCGAGCTCCTGGTGAAGAATTCTGGCTACTAGGTTGTGCCTGTGCAAGTACTCAGAGTTAGAAAGCGCCGAAAAACCGGAGATGACATGCCTAAGTGACTCACCGGGATGGCGACAAGCTCGCCAGATGTCGACGCTGCCATCCTTTAGGATGTATCTCCGATAGTTGTTGGTCTTAATAACCTGATCCTGTATTGCACAGACAAAACCCTCGGTTTCCCCCGAAGAGATCACCAAAGCGTAGCCAGTGGAGGGAGGCTACTGTGTCTACGAAAGGCTCATGTAGAGCCTTGTAGAACCTCCCGTGGAGCTCGTTCTCCTTCCATACGTTCTCCCGGTCGGAAATTGTCTGCACTGCCGGGTCTTGCCATTGCTCGTTGGCTAAGGATAGAGGGGTAAGTCCTTTATCACTAGAAATGACGTCCTTATAGAATGGATCATCCGATCTCGCCAGGAAGTAATTACGGAGGCTGCACACTTCGCGATTATGAATGGTGAACGCGCTCAAGAAGCCACGCCCACCATGCTTTCGCGGCAAGTACAGCCTCATTACCGACGATCTCGGATGATGCATCCTGTGGGACGTCATGGTAGTGCGGACTTTTCTATCCAGGGCGTTAAGTTCCCCCTTCTTATCCTTATGTGGTTCTCCGCAGCCATCATCCGCTCGCCCAGATAGCAAAGGATCGTACTCCATTGCCCCATACACTGCTCGAGGAAGTCTCCAACTGTACAGTCAATTTTGTACAGCTGGAGGACTCTCTTTAGCCATGTATGGGGCACCGAGTCGAATGCCTTTCTGTAGTCTATCCAGGCGGCGGAGAAATTCCCACGGTTGCGTTTCACCACTTTGCCAATGACCGCGTCAATGAGGAGTGGTTCCTTGGTTCCACGACCACCGCCCCGGCATCCATTTTGAGCGCGTGACATCACCTGATTTAGCTCCAGGTGACGAGTGATTCTCGCGCTCAAAATGGATGTCAGTGTCTTATATATGGTGGGTAGACACGTGATGGGGCGGTATTTGCTCGGGTCTGTGGTATCCTGATCTTTAGGAACCAAATGAGTGATCCCAGTAGTGAAGAGGCTCGGGAGCGACTTCTGATCGAGAGCCTCTTGAAACTGTCGGGCGAGCACAGCGTGACACACTACGAACCCCTTCAGCCAGTAATGATGCAGCCCGTCGAGCCCCGGACTTTTCCAGTTCGGGGCCCTACGGACCGCCTCAGCCACGTCTTCAGGCGTAATGGTGACGGGGTCCATAGGCGTAACACTTGCACTCTGGCTCGCCACAACTTCCATCCAAAGGCCCTCGCTGTGGTTTACGGGCTCTGACCACAGGCCACGCCAAAATGCGACAGTGTCAGCCTGATCCGGTCCTGGGCCCGCTCCACATACCTCTGGTCGCTCCAATGATTTATAGAGCCTCTTCTGATCACTCTGGAAGAGAGGATTCTGGTTGAACCGCCTTGACCTCTCGCTAAATCGTCGAATCCGCTTCCCCCAAGCAGCGATTTTTTGCTTCAGGTCATCTATGCGCTCCGTTAGTTTTTGCGTGATATCCGGCTGGAACAAACTGATATTTGTCCCAGCAAACGCCATCCTAACGGTGCGCATAATCCTCGGTCTATTATTACCCGACCTGAAGCTTGTCAGTCTGCCGATAAGGGCCCTTGCCTTTGCGATACGGTCCTCAATTCTTTTTTATCCAGGCTGGGATGGCGCTACTTTTTTGAGTAGCACGTCCAGCCACGGGAAGTTTGGCGCCAATAATACGGCATACTGCCAGTGTGGCGCCAAAAAGAATTGAATCCGTCTCGCAAAGGTCCCGGCTGGCTTCCAAATAGGTGACCAGCATTGGGTTAAGAGCCCGCACGACAGCCCGATTTCGCTTGCTAAGGGGTATGCGGGGAAGTCGTGGTCGATTTTCGAGAGGCATGCTGCGCGTTTCCAGCATCGACTCTTCCAATATGCTCCTCATTTTCTCTAGTTCGTGGGAGACTATTCCATCATCGTCTGAATTAGCCACAAATGGAATGTTGACGGCAGCATCCACATATGCAGTTTGTTGCGCATCTAGTGGCGCCGCATTCCCAGCCGTAGCATTTCCATTCGATGAAGGAATAGCCTCACGTCGTAGTCGCTCGAGTTCGGCGTCACCAAATATGTTGGAGCGCAGGATGTACCTAACTCGGTCTGCCAGGTTTTGCTCAGTGACGGATAGAGATGGCTCCAGCTCTGCAAAAAAGCGATGCATCCGAGCCCGATACGCCAAACATCCAGTTTCTTCCCCTTTTGGCCTAAAATACGCCCGCAGTGCGTTTTCATTCATTGATTTAGACCAATGCATGCGACGTGCTCCACCAGCGGCGGGTGCCGCTTGCTGAGTCCGAGAAGACCCAGCCGACACCAAGCCTTCTGGTGGGGATGATGGATGCGGGGGGCTGCTAGGTGGTCTTGCAACACCCCGCGCTCGGCTGGCGGCCCGCATGCTGTCGCGTCCAGCGCCAGCTCCAGACGCGCCCTGGCGACCTCCAGGCAGCGGCCCTTTGCGCACTATCTTTTTCTCCATCATCCATAACATGGGCGTCCATAAACGGGAGACGCCCAGGCCCGGCACCGTATCGTGGACGGCCATAAGCACAAACGGGCCTTTGCACCCTGAATTCTGCCGAGGCACGGCGCTCACACCTCTCGCAAGGCGCTGACTGACTGCGTTGACGTAGCAGTTTTGTCACTTAACTGTTACGTCAGCGGGCGATGGGGTCGTCAATTCCCTACGCTAATTTATTATTATTATTATTATTAGTCAAAGTATAGGAAAATCCACTACTACATAATGCTTCATGGGTGTCGTAGTAGGCGATAGAGAGAATCAAGCCAAGAGATGGGTAGCAACTTCTTCCTGATAATAACTAGAATAGAAAACTGAAATATCAAAGTATATCAAATATCCCCCTTATGAGGCAATCTATGGGGGAGGACTGTGTTAAGCAGTGGACTTTTGATAGGCTGTAACAGTGGCGGTAATGGTATTACAGCATTAATTTTTTGAAACTATGCTATAGAAACCTAAACCAGACGACGTTACTACAAAACTAAAACTCGAGTTCTACGTAGAGCTAATGAAAAGTAACTTTCAAAAGTTTTAGCATTAATGGACCAAGAATCTTCACTGAGTGCCTCTATAAAAAGGTTAAGATTCTGATAAATGATATTGTCCCCCTTAAAACACTTTTCTTGTTCCACGTTACTTATTACAAAAGAGACTTGAGCCACAGAATAAGTACTCGTAATATTATTGCCCGGAGCGCATCAAATGCGTGTTTTTTTGTTTTTGTAAAGGAGGATTAAACGAACATACGGGTCACCTGATGTTAAGTGACTACCGCCGCCAATGAACAACTGCAACACCAGGGAAATTGCAGTTCTGTTGCCTGCCTTCTAGAAAGGAGTAAGCTCTTTCCTTGAAAGTCCCTAACTCAAATCGGTCCGGAAAAATCGCTTGGGAAAGTCGTATCGGGTTGAGATACCAGTGGTAATATATGGAATCTATATATATATATATATATATATATATATATATATATATATATATATATATATATATATATATATATATATATATATATATATAAGTTTATCGACTTTGCTAAAGCTTTCGACTCTATTTCACACAACAGCATTTGGAAAGCTCTAGAAAACCAAAAAAATCCCCAACAATACATAAACATCCTAAAATACATCTACCATAAGAGCACTAGTAGAGTCAAATTAGACCGAACCGGACCAGCCTTCCCAATAAAAAGAGGAGTGAGACACGGAGATCCACTTTCACCAAAAATCTTTATAGCAGTATTGGAACACATCATCAAAGGCTTAAAATGGACAAATAAGGGTATAAATATAAAAGGGAATTACTTCAGTCATCTTAGATTTGCAGATGATATAGTAATATTTTCCGAGTCAGCAAAACAGATAGAATCGATGGTAAATGAGCTAAACAACGCCAGTCAAAATGTAGGCCTAGAACTAAACACTATTAAAACCAAAGTAATGACGAATAGAGTTCAAATACCTATAATCGTGAACAACATTCCATTAGAATATGTTGATGAATATGTGTATCTCGGTAAATTATTATCATTAAAAAGAACGAGACACGTAGACGAAGTCCAAAGGAGAATAATATCAAGTTGGGGTAAATTCTAGACACACAAGGAGATTCTAAAATCGACTCTACCTATAAATCTCAAAAAGAAGATAATAGATTATTGTATACTGCCCTGCCTTACTTATGGATGCCAAACATGGATATTTAACAAACACAACAGTGACAAGATCGCAAAATGTCAAAGACGAATGGAAAGGACAATTCTTAACATAAAATTAAAAGACAGAGTAAGGAACTCGGATTTAAGGAACAAAACATAGACGTTCTTCAACACGGTCAAAGGTTGAAATGGCGATGGGCAGGACATTTAGCACGCATTTCAGACCAAAGATGGACTAAATCGGTGACAGAGTGGCAAGGACCAGCTGAAACACGTGCAAAAGGCAGGCCAAAAGAAAGATGGGTCGACGAGGTGATGGCTACAGCTGGGAAAAACTGGATGAACAAGGCACAGGACAGACAAGTATGGGCAGCTCTGGAGGAGGCCTTTACCCGAAGAGGGGTCCTCAAAATAACAGGTATAATAAGTTAAAATTATAAATATACTTAAAAAAATAAATAAGTACTAAAAATAATTACGAATCTATTTAAAAAAAATTATAAGATCTATATTGTAAGAAAATATTATTTAAAAGAAAATACTAATAATATAAATCTGTGAAACAATTGTCAAAATTGTTTTATATAAAAATTAAATTATCTAAATATAAGCAAATTAAATGCATATTGAAATTTCCAATTGAATGAAATTCTAATATTATAATTATTCATGTACTTAAAGTTATTAAATTGATTTTGTAACAAATTTATTCAGTGTAATGAAATTTCCAATTAAATGTAATTCAAATATTATAACAATGCGTGTATGTACTTAAAGTTATTAAATTGATTTTTGTAACAAATTTATTCAGTGTAATGAAATTTCCAATTAAATATAATTCTTACATTATAGTAATGCATGTACTTAAAGTTATTAAATTGATTTTGAGTGTAAATGAATTTTCCAATTGAATGTAACTCTAATATTATAATAATGCATGTACTTAAAGCTATTAAAAATGAATTCTAACAAATTTATTAAGTGTAAATAATGAGGAATAAAAGGCTATTTTATTTTATTTATATACATATTATTACTTGAAGGAAAAATTATGTAACCCTTTTTTAAGTACGCGCGTACAGAGTATGAGATTTGGCAAAGTTAAAGTTTATATGGAGAAGGAGTGTAAAAAGCTATAATTAATATATAATACTAGCGATCTGCCCCGGCTTCGTGCGGGTGATATCTGGATTCTACAAGAGCGCCACCTACCGGGTTCAACTATGCCAATAACCTTCGCGGAAGCAATATGTTGACATAGTTTTACCACAAGCTGAGGAACAATGGCAGCGCATAAAATGCGAACAAACAATATAAATTTTTATATATTAGATAAGTTATAAACAAATGAAGTAAAACAAAATAAAACATTCATTATGTGTGTAGCAGCCAGATTAATCAAACCGAAACGGGAATAAATAAGATATACTCCGCTGCTACCATAACGCGGAAGGCGAGAATAAATAAAAAAAAACATTTTATTTCCTAATTATTCTTGGCTACTGAGATACTGCGGACTGTATATAGATAATTTGACGTTCTTATAAAGAAACAAGAAGCAGCCGCAAATATCATTCAGCGCCACACCGACTTCACACGCCGCTATCGTCACGTATCCGTCGACCAATGGTGAGCCGTTTCTTCAACGCCGCAGTTCGTTTCCTCTTGCTGTTCCGGAGCTGTATTCCACACCGCCGCCGCCCGCCGACTACGCGTGCGCACCGATCTGTATGTCTTATATAGCCCGGTCCAGCGACGTAGCTTCGTGAACAACAAACAAGTCTCACGCCGGGAAACGAAACGTAGATAATTGTATATTTTAAATAGTTTTCATTGGTCATAAAATAAGCAATATAATTGGCTAGGCAAAATATTAATTGTTACCATTGGCAAATCAATAGTGAGCCAGCCATATAAATATAGGCAAGGTTGATGCAAAAGATATTCCATTCCGAATCCCATTCGACAGTACATTCATAAACATAAACAGTAGTTTCATTTCTCCACCTTAAAGAAAACCACTCGGAGTCTGTTAATAGTGGACAGTTCGTCTCCACTATTACAGTGGTGACCCCGTACGAACACCGAGGGGGGAAGATCCGGTACGAACACCAAGAAGGAACACCCTGCGACGTACCACTACTATTGCACGAACACCGCGAAGGAAACCCGTACGAACACCGAGAAGGAAGACTTCAGTTTATATAAAATCAGTGTAATCAAGCCGTCATTATGGAGCAGGAGGCAAACACATATACATCAAACCCGGTAAAGGAACCAGAAATCGCCGGTATATCTCTATCGTTAAGAATACCACCGTTTTGGAGAGACAAACCACGACTTTGGTTCGTCAGTTTTGAAGCCGCAACGAATGGTTTAAAGAAGAGCCAAGCGCAATTAGCACAGATGGTGATAGCCCAACTTGAGAAACAAGACATCGAACAAATTGCGGACCTGTTGTACAACCCACCAGCAGTCGACCAGTATAATTCACTGAAGGATCGGCTGATCTCCGCATACGAAGAATCCGACAGTCGACAGCTACAAAAACTTCTATCAGAAATAGAACTTGGAGACCAGAAACCCACACAACTCCTACGCAAAATGCGTACTTTGGCGCGAGATAAAGTTCCGGATTCAACACTACGGCTAATGTGGGTAAACCACCTACCACCACATATTCGATCGGTAATAGCAGTCAGCGAAACATTCAGCACGCAGACGAAGCTCGACGAACTGGCACTCCTGGCGGACAAGATGATCGAAAACAGCAGTAGCTCACACATATCGATCATCGAAGGCACTTCAACAAAGGCCAATGATACCCAGTTTCTTCTCGAAGAAATTCGGAAGCTATCATTCGAAGTCGCCGCGCTCAAAGCTTCCCAGCATCATACCTTTTACCAGCAACAGTACAACCAGCGCAATCAGCAACACCGAAGATCACCTTTTCGTCGCAACCGCTCTGCAAGTAGAAGTCGAATAAGCTCAACATCAAGATCCCCTTACTGCTACTATCATCGACGTTTCGGGGTCGAGGCAAGAAAATGCACAGCACCGTGTACATTCAAAAATGAAAATACGAATACGGAAAACTAACTAGTACGCTCGATGCGACGGGATCCAGCGTAACAGCAAAGTCCTACCGTCTTTTCGTCACCGATAAAAAAAGCAAGCTTACTTTCCTTATCGACACCGGAGCAAATATCTCAGTGTTACCGCCGAAGCAAGGACAGAAGTTGAAGCCACTAGATTTTCAACTCTATGCAGCAAACAATACGGTTATTCCTACATATGGAGAAAAAACAATGGAACTTGATTTTAATCTACGCCGACCATTCAAATGGAGATTTATCGTCGCTAAAGTCAGCAAACCAATCATCGGTGCTGATTTTCTTCAACATCACCAGTTGGTCGTCGACATCAAAAATAGAAGAATCATCGACGGGAAAACCAATCTTGCATCTCAGTCTTTTGTACAAGCAACCAATCTGCCCACAATAAGAAGCATAGATGTGCAACAACCGTATCACAAGATCCTCGAAGAATACCCTGGTATCACAAGAATAACTTCAATGAAATTAACACCGAAGAACGACGTTGAGCATTTCATCGACACCAATGGACCACCACTTCATTGTCGTGCACGTCCAATCGCACCACACCTATACGAGCAAGTTCGAAAGGAATTCGAAAACATGATTGAGCAAGGAATATGCCGTCCAAGCAAAAGCCCTTGGTCATCACCACTTATTTATTTATTTATTTATTTATTTATTATCACACACAACAGATTACAACTATTACTAAACAAATTATACAAAAACAATCATTTATAAACTAGGTTGCATTCCACAAAAATGTGTGTACATGAAAAATTACAAGGGAGTTAAATATGTCTACACAATTTAAGGTTTAACAAGAACAGTAATCTAAATAATAGGTACAATGAACAATACTAAATAAGAATATAATAGGGTTAAAATATAAGGAGACCGAGAGTCCAAGCGCTGGGATTAGACTGTCGGCTTGTGATACAGTATGCTTTTAATCAAATTAATATAAAGAGTTAGTTTAGGTAGAAAAACGTCAAAGGTTTGGTTACCCTTGGCTATTTCATTGCACTGACGAGCCATCCTAACCAGGGGGTTGTAAAAGGAGGTATTATTCTGATACACTTGTAAAGTAAAAAGTGCTATTTGATTTGCTCTACGAGCACTATATTTGATATTAAAAGTTATCTCAGCGAGCAAGGTAGGAACGTCTAATATGGAGTGAAGTATTTTATAAAAGTAAACGAAATCAAAATATCTTCGACGTGTTTCCAATTTTTGTACATTAAAATTAATGAGACGAGCTTCATAATCAGGAGTTTTGCGCCTCGACTGTTGGCGGTAGCTTAAAATCCGTAGGCATTTGCGCTGCACTCTCTCTATATTTTCAATATGAACTTTGTAGTGCGGAGACCATATTGGACTACCGTATTCCAAAACGCTTCTGACGAGTGTAGTGAAAAGGTAAAGAAAAGAATGAGTGCCCTTGAAGTCTTTAGTAGATCTAAAAATAAACCCCAGAAGTTGATTCGCTTTTTTCACTATGTGGTGGTAGTGTTCGCGAAATGTCAGCTTATCATCAAAAAGGATTCCGAGATCTTTGACAACATGTGACCTCTCAAGGGTCTGGCCGTTGATGCTGTACTCATTAACGATCCCATTACGCTTGTTAGTGAACGTAATAACGAAACACTTGTCTATATTAAGGTACATTAGATTATTTCTGCACCAGTGAGAAACAGCAGTTAAGTCTTTCTGTAAAAGATTACAGTCTTCGAAAGAGTTTATTGTTTTAAATATTTTCAGGTCGTCAGCGTATAATAGACATTCACATGATATGTTCTTAATGAGGTCATTAATGAAGACAACAAATAACAACGGGCCCAGATGTGACCCCTGGGGCACGCCTGACGTAATGTCAGTAGGGGTCGAGGTGTATCCTCTCAAAGCCACCAACTGACTTCTCTTATTCAAATAGGAGGCCAGCCAGCGAAGGAGACTACCGTGAATACCACAGGTGGCGAGCTTGTTACAAAGTAGTCTATGACTCACTTTATCGAAGGCCTTCGAGAAATCTGTGTAGATAGAGTCAACCTGACCCCCTGTGGCAAAAGCCTTGCACAGGTAGTTTTTATATACAAGAAGATTTGTGACAGTTGATCTACCCTTAATGAATCCATGTTGATTTTCGGGTATCAGAGGCTTAAAATGGCTGTATAACTGAGTGTGTACTTGGGACTCGAAAAGCTTTGCGAAACATGACAAAATACTTATGGGTCTGTAATTATCGCAGCGCGACTTGTCTCCGTTTTTGAAAATGGGTACAATATGTGCTATCTTCCAACGACTGGGAAAAACTCCATTCGTAAGGGATTTGTTAAATATGATGCTTAATGGTGTGCATAGCTCTTTTCCACAACGTTTAACAAATGAAGGAGGTATTTGGTCAGGACCAGCTCCTTTACTTGCATCAAGAAGCTTGATCTTCGTCATGATGTCCCTGTCAGATATATTAATGTGAGATATGGAGTCCATGGTACTACACTCAGGTGACTCTAGATTATTGTTACTCGCAGCAGAGGAATTACTAAGTTGCTGATCCGATTCAAACACCGAAGCAAAGTACTTTGAAAATAGCTCACATACACCCTGACCGGTCGAAGAAGAAGAGTTGCCAAACTGCATGACATTTGGAATAGAGACTCGGCCCTTTCTATTATTCACATAAGTCCAGAATGACTTTATATTGTCAGTCATTGATTCTTCAATAGAGGCAACATAATTTTTATAACAATGATCTATCATTTTTTTGGCTCTAGCTCGCAGTAAAGTGAACACGTCGTAATCTCGGGGATTGTTGAATTTTTTATAAAGTTTGTGGTATTTATTTTTTTCTTCGATACATTTTATTAAGGGTTTGCTGTACCAAACGGGATATTTATTAGATCTCATAGCTGTTAATGGCGTATATTTGTTAATAATTACAAAGAGTTGTTCATAAAAAATGTTTACACATTCATCTACATCAGAGCTCGATAAAAGATTGTGCCAGTCCAATAACTCCAAGTCATGTCTTATGCTGTCATAATCACATCTTGCGAAGTTCAAACGTTTTTTGTTATTAAGTTTTAGATTTTTTGGAGTATTACATAAAGAGGGGAATTCAAATTCCAAAGCAGGGTGGTGTCCATCTTTCAAACTCAGCGTATCAGCTTCTGTAACTGTCAACAAATTTTCTGATGATAGTACTAAGTCAAGATATCGGCCTTTTTCATTAGGGGTGCGGTTACCCTGGTGAAGATTGCAAATTGACATAAATTCCTGTAAGAGTAGTAGTTTCTTACTTTGTGAGGTGAAAGATGGCCCGTCAGTATCAGAAGAGACAGGAGAATATTCAGGTGTATTAAAATCTCCAACGATTATATTTTTGTCATCTATACAGTGATTCAACAATATCTTTTGACAATTAGAAAAAAATTCATCTCTCTTAAAACAATTTAATTCGGGAGGAAGGTAACAGACACATATATTGATTTTAGGGGCATTACAATTTTTCGGTATAATTGATATCCAGAGATCCTCCAAATTACTGTCCCAATATGCCTGTCGGAGAACTTGGAATGATTTCTTTACTGCTATAAGGACGCCACCACCGTCCTCTTTAGAAGAGTTAATGTCATCGCGATCTCTTCTAAAGATGTTATAGCGGGAGTCAACGACCTCTCCATCGAAGATATTATTATTCAAGTTGGTTTCCGTCAGGCATATGACGTCATAGTTGGAATTCAACAGATTTCGATAAAATTGTGATAACTTAGTTCGCATTCCATTAATATTTTGATAATACATACTAATCATAATGTTTTACATCACATTCACATTGTACCGAAGAAGAACGGAGAATTACGAGTTTGTGGAGATTACAGAAGACTGAATTCTATTACCACTCCTGACCGATACCCAATACCGCGAGTCAGGGATTTCACTCATCAACTATCAGACAAGACTATATTCTCCACCATCGATCTCAACCGAGCTTACCAACAAATAAGAGTCCGCGATGAAGACATAGAGAAGACAGCAATAATTACCCCAATGGGATTATTCGAATTCCCAAGAATGATCCCAGGATTAAAGAACGGAGGTCAAACTTTCCAAAGATTCATACACGAAGTACTTCATGGACTGGATTTCGTTTTCGCATTTATTGATGATCTCCTTGTTGCAAGCCCTGATAAAGAAACGCACGAAACCCATCTACGCACCGTGCTACAGCGATTAGAAGACAACGGAATCACAATCAACCCTTCGAAATGCATATTTGGACAGCAAGAAGTTCAATTTCTTGGTTTCACCGTCAGCAAGGAAGGAATAAAACCGCCTGCCGAAAAAGTCAGAGCAATCATCGATTATGCAAAACCTAAAACTATCGAAGAGCTAAGGCGTTTTCTTGGGATGATAAATTTTTACAGAGAACACATACCTAAAGCCGCTGAAATCCAAGCACCACTTCACGCCTACCTTCACAACACGAAGAAAAAAGATAAAACGTCAATCGAATGGAACGATGAAGCCACGAAGGCATTTGAAGCTTGTAAAATTGCGATCCAAAATGCAGCTTTACTCGCTCACCCATCACACGAAGCAACCCTTGCTATCTTCAGCGACGCATCCGATCTCTCAGCAGGAGCAGTTCTCCAACAATACAGCAATGGGAAATGGCAACCACTTGGATATTTTTCGAAGAAGTTCTCCGATACTCAACGTAACTACAGTACATTCGACCGAGAGCTACTCGCTATTTACATGGCTATCAAGCACTTCAGAAAAACGTTCGAGGGTCGAAACCTGATCGTTTTTACCGACCACAAGCCATTAACATATGTACTTCCAAAGAAACCATCACTATCGGAAACACCACGAAGAGCAAGACAACTTATTTTCATAAGTGAATTCACGACCGACATACGTCACATCAGTGGAAAGGACAACATAGTTGCCGACGCACTCAGTCGCGTACCAATCGACAGTGTAACGTGCCCTACATCAATCGACTATCATAAGATCGCTGCAGCACAAGACAGAGATAGTGACAACATAAAACATCTAGCGAAGCAAGGTAACTTGTCCATCAAGCAAGTTACAATGCCAATGACGCATCTACCTATATACTGTGAAGCCTCAACGACAACCATGCGACCATACATACCAGAAGAATGTCGTCGCGAAGTCTTCAATACACTGCACAACATTAGTCATCCAGGTGTTAGAACAACAAGAAAACTCATCACTGAAAAATTCTTTTGGCCTGCAATGCAAGCGGATGTTGGCAACTGGGCGAAGCAATGCATTCAATGCCAAAAATGCAAAGTACAAAGGCATACATCAAGTAGTCTAGCTACATTTCCACCCACGGAGAGATTCGAACACTTGCACGTTGACATCGTTGGACCATTACCTACTTCACCGCAAGGACATCGTTATCTCGTAACAATGATCGACAGAACAACAAGATGGCCAGAAGCAATACCTACCGATGATACTTCAGCCGAATCCGTCGCGAAGATAATTTATGAAAATTGGATTACTCGTTTCGGATCACCTAAAACCATCACAACGGATCAAGGAAGGAATTTCGAAAGCAACCTATTCCTCAAACTTCTTCAAACTATGGGAATACAGAAGACGCGTACAACAGCATACCATCCTCAGTCAAACGGAATAATCGAACGATGGCATCGTACATTAAAGACTGCACTCAAAACTCGTTTATCTCAACATACAAAGTGGATTGATGAGCTACCTACAGTGCTACTCGGACTACGAGCAACACCGCGTGCAGACACTAGTCTTAGCGCCGCTCAGCTAACCTACGGCTGCAGCATAAGGCTGCCGTGTGACTTCTTCAGTTCAGCAGCGTCAAACAAACAAGAAATGGATTACGATTTCGTAACTAAACTTCGAGAATCAATTAACAAAGCCTTATCGTTGAAATGCACCGAAATGCAATCACACAGAAATAATAAATCAGTATTCATTCACCAAGATTTGAAAACATGCAAACAAGTTTTTGTAAGAAACGACGCAATGAAAAAACAATTTCAACCTACCTACGATGGACCGTATAAAGTATTAGAGAGAAATAGCAAGACTTTTAAACTACAAATACCCGGAAGGAAATCTACGATTATATCGATCGACCGACTAAAGCCAGCCTATATTATTAACGAGGATACTGCAGAGGATTCATCATCATCATCAAAACCACCAGCGAGGAAGCTTGAAACTTCATCATCTACATCAACCCAGTTGAAACCTATTTTAAAAACTACGAAATACGGGCGAGTCGTCAAGCCTCCGGTACGCTTTCGCTGGGGGGAGAGTGATGTAGCAGCCAGATTAATCAAACCGAAACGGGAATAAATAAGATATACTCCGCTGCTACCATAACGCGGAAGGCGAGAATAAATAAAAAAAAACATTTTATTTCCTAATTATTCTTGGCTACTGAGATACTGCGGACTGTATATAGATAATTTGACGTTCTTATAAAGAAACAAGAAGCAGCCGCAAATATCATTCAGCGCCACACCGACTTCACACGCCGCTATCGTCACGTATCCGTCGACCAATGGTGAGCCGTTTCTTCAACGCCGCAGTTCGTTTCCTCTTGCTGTTCCGGAGCTGTATTCCACACCGCCGCCGCCCGCCGACTACGCGTGCGCACCGATCTGCATGTCTTATATAGCCCGGTCCAGCGACGTAGCTTCGTGAACAACAAACAAGTCTCACGCCGGGAAACGAAACGTAGATAATTGTATATTTTAAATAGTTTTCATTGGTCATAAAATAAGCAATATAATTGGCTAGGCAAAATATTAATTGTTACCATTGGCAAATCAATAGTGAGCCAGCCATATAAATATAGGCAAGGTCGATGCAAAAGATATTCCATTCCGAATCCCATTCGACAGTACATTCATAAACATAAACAGTAGTTTCATTTCTCCACCTTAAAGAAAACCACTCGGAGTCTGTTAATAGTGGACAGTTCGTCTCCACTATTACAATGTGCATCATACTGCCAAAGTCAAACGCACAATAGTATGTGGACAAACCGTCGCACAGAGTAGAGATTGTCACCAACTTTTTTAACAATGTTGCAACAAATAATTATTGCTTAATTTTTGTGTGATCCAAAATGTTCCTTCTTCGGTAGTCTGTGGAGTACATTATATAAAGGCAAAAAGCAGTTTAATTTGAAATACAGCTTGCTTAATTTACAAACTTAAATATTTAAAGAATTAGTGTTGAATTTAGGCCATTAAGAGACTAGTTGCATTAAAGACGTACTATCGCATACATTTCTTTTCGTTACAGCCTATCAAAGCCAATGCTGAAATAGACCTCGCTCATAGATAGACTCATGTAAGATTTTTACCATAGTTTTTATGGTTGGTGGGCGGCATTGAAACAGCCATTTTTATTGTGTTAAGCTGTTACAAGTAAGATGCTGCCCACCATTTCCTATTTCATTTCCCTTTATTGTATCTACGTCATCCACGAGATGATATTGGGATAATATTCAATTCTATTCTATTCAAGTAGATAAATAAGTATACTTACACTAACACTAGATTCCATAAGAAGGTAATAAGTGATATAAAATTCTGTAAATTTAACTAGGTACCTTACCTATTTCGGCTTTCAAATAGCTGTAATTGCATTGTTTTGTTTCGGTCTACAAGGCACAGAAAACCAGCATAACTACGAGGGCGGCACTGAAAATTTCGGGAATCAAGGAAGTGACATAACATTACTATTTAAAAATGTATTTATTGCTTATTGAAGTATTTTCCGCGAAATTTGACACATTTTTCCATACGATGGAACCAATCATTGAAGCAACCATTCCATTCGGAAGTTGGGGTCTCCAAAATGGCCGTTTTGAAGGCACACAGCTTCTTCAGGTGATGCATATCTCTGTCCACGCAATTTATTCTTTATTTTAGGGAAAGTATAGAAATCATTAGGGCTTAGGTCGGGGCTTTACGGCGGATGGTCTAATAATTCTATGTTTTCCTGCTCTAAAAACTCTTTTGTTCCGTGTGCGGTGTGAGAACTCGCATTGTCGTGATGGAGGATGATGCGGCGGTTGCAGTTCTCTTTACGGAGTTCAAAAACGACCTGTGGCAAACAAATGCTAGCATACCATTCTGCATTAACCGTTCTTTGTCCCTCAAGAGGAACAGTCATAACATGGCCGGTTTTGGAGACAAACGTGGCCACCATTTTTTTTGCAACACTCCGTGAACGAAAAATTTTTGTTGGCTTTAACACATTTTCGAACACCCAAACTCGTGACTGGTTTTTAGTTTCAGGTTCGTACGCATATATCCAAGATTCGTCACCTGATACGATATTGTATACAGCATTTGAGGATCCTGCATAGAATCTTTCGAGAGTTCTGACGCACCAAGTAACGCGAGCCGCTTTTTGCTCTTCACGGAGCGAATGCGGTATCCATCGGGAAAACAACTTTTTTACACCTAATTGTTCATGCAAAATTATTTGTATTTGACTCATGCCAATGCCTAAAGTTGCCTGAATTTCGCGGTATGTCACATGTCGATCTTCCTCAATCAGCTTACGCACAGCATCAACGTTTTCTTGGGTGACTGCAGTTTTTGGATGACCTTGACAGGGATCATCACTGAGCTTGATACATCCACATTGAAATTCAGCAAACCAGCGATAAATTGTGGTTTTGGATGGGGCTTTATCGCCAAAAGCAGAAATCATCCGGTTAACACACTGTTTTTGTGTTAAACCACTTCGAAAGTCATAATAAATAATCACTCTTGAATTTTCTCGAGTCAATTCCATTTTCTCAACGACTAAACAAATTTGACAAAACCTTGTGACAAGACCGAGAATCTTTTTTTTAAATAAATATATAGTATTCGATTTTAAAACCAAGGAGTTTTCAATTAAAAAGGAACAGTGGAAATATTCCATTCCCGATACTTTTAGCGCAGCCTAGTATATGCTGTGAGGCGTTATATATTAGTCCTCAGAAGTGAACGCATCCGTAGTCTTTTGTTTGAAACTACTGGTCTACATGAACTGCAGTAGCTACTTGTTCAGGTAAACTGTAAGTACGTTTGTTACAACTCGCGGCACGTAACTATAGCGCTAAACGAAATATGGAGGGCGAATATAGCTGCGAATGTCTTATCAGTACGGGGTACAGAATGCTACTGGAGAGCCAATCCGCGCGTGCGAACGTCATACGCAATAATGCGTAATATGGCCAATTATGCGCAATAACGGTCACCATTAGACTTTCATGCCGTGAGTTGTAGTTACATAAATAAAATTAGAAAACATTTAAAATTCAGCTCATTGTTTTGAAAGAGGTAAGACATACCATTTGATATAAGAGTTTCAGCATAAAATTAATAATATGTGTCTAATGTACCTAGTTTTTTTTATAGAATAACGTGGTGATAAACGAGCTGTTACAAGTCAGATACTGTTCCTTTAAAAATTTCGACGTACGTTTTGAGCAAGTTAAGATTTGTTTTGTTGTGAGTAGTTACTGGACTGATATTTTTTATAGAATAAGGGTGATAAACGAGCACACAGTTCAACTGATGCTAAGTGGATGCTGTGGACCATATAAATCAACATTTATCATCGATTAAGAATCAAAATGCAGATGCGTTGTTATCTCTGAGGACTTAGATGGAATGTCGCGTTTCCAGTAAAGAGTGTTTTCGGTTCTCTACACTCACCATACAAAACACAGCAGCCTTAATCTGTAATTTTTCGCTGGTATTTTGTGAGAGCGTGATTCTACCCCGGTCGAGTCGACCCATTTGTGCTGCAACTAACATAGCTGTAGCGTGGTTCTAACACGTATAAACTACACTACTGTGGCTTGTATTAGGCGATTTTTATTACAATTTTGTTATTTTCAATAAATAAAAGTAAATATATGCCAGTTATTCAATTACATAGTTTTGACCGTCGACGTTGTTGAAGTAAAAAATTAATTGGAATTTAAAAAGTAATTATAATTTATTTATAATATAATCGTTCGTGCGTCAGCTAGTGATTGTGTAACTTTTGAATGACTTGACGGATGGAAGTCATATTCATACATTTGTTTTGTTGAGATGATAGTTTAAGGTTTATAATCGCTCATATGCACACTACACGTTAGTTAATCCCAAAAAAGAAAATCACAAATTCTGAACCAAATTAAACTCATTGGGCCACCCACCGGAGAGAAAATCTACCGGGTATACTAGTAAAAACTAAAAACTAGTAAGTAATTAGAATAGAAGCTTTGGTAATTTATATAATCGGTTAATAATAAATGTGAGAATAAGTACTTTACATTTACATCAACCATTATTGTAAAATGTAACTTTGAAAGAAGCATCTTAATTCCTTTCAAGTTATTTTCGAGACACACATTTTTCAAAACCAGTGCTCAATTAAAAAAAATACTTTCAATGAGTGATATTTAAAATCTTCTCTCTATATTGAATAAAACGATATTCTCTCGCTAATTCACTGTAGTATCAAGTATAAAACTATAGAGAAAGAAGATAAAACGTT
Organism: Parnassius apollo; assembly: GCA_907164705.1. Taxonomy (NCBI): domain Eukaryota; kingdom Metazoa; phylum Arthropoda; class Insecta; order Lepidoptera; family Papilionidae; genus Parnassius; species Parnassius apollo. The sequence continues at coordinate 7,423,778 of CAJQZP010001539.1, read as the reverse complement.
TAAGTTATCACGATTTATTAGGCCTTGAATACAACGCCCAAATAAATGAAATCTAAAAAAAAGCCTCATACCACACAAAACACTATTCACTCTCTACCACGTAAATAATAGTACTACCTCGGGCCCTTAGCACTAGAATTGTACTGTTCACAGAGTACTACGTATATACATAGAGTAGTGTTATGTCTAGTCTAATAATCTAGATTATAACGACTAGAGCTTGACCGTTTTAATAGCCACTTAGCGTTTTATGAGAAACGGACGCGAATTAATATTTTGGTCTAAGACGGCTCATATTTATCACACTATTTACAAAATTGATTAAGATAATATGCAATACAAGCAATTTTTTCGTTAAATTGAAACTAAAGAATGATGACATAAATTTATAGATCATTCAAATGGTCTTGCAAATTGCAAAGGAAATAACCATGTGTAATGGTTCGTAATTAATAAATTATACTTTATAGTACATACTTGTTATGACGTTACCGGCTATTGCCTGGTAGATATACAACCCACACGCTTTCAGTGATGACTGCTGCTTTTAGGGGAAGTGGGACGATTGTAACGGACTGCCACCGGCTAAGATCCCACGGTCCATCAGCGTAGCGTACAAGGAAAAAGTGAATAAGCTTCAGTTATGCTAAAATATATTATACAATTATAAAATATATGTTACCATTTGCCATCTTATATACTGCTTACGTTTTCTTTAAATAATAATAAGTACTTATATCCGTTCACTAGCTCGCGTACATTTTAAATTGCTCGTATTCGAGTTTTGTAAGAGCGAAAGATAGTTTCATAGTCTCTACGAAAGTAGACTTCGAAACTTTCCTTCCTTAAAGAGCTTTAAATGTAATAAGCCGTATAGAACTACATTTCGAAGAAAGAAATTGAAGTCATATTGGTTTCTGGAAGTACATACTTCGAAAATAATTGAAAATATGAAAAGAGTACATGTTAAACTTTGTCCCTCATATTACAGAACATGGTTTAGTATATTAATGTCGATTCCGTGGCGTAGTGGCTTAACAATAAAAACCAAATCAGAAATATTATAATAATTTGTTTGTTTTAGTTTTAATTCAGAAAATAAGTAGACGTACCTATAAGCTCTCTAAAAATACATTATGCTTGAAAAGTAGCATCGAAACGAATAACAAAATGTTAGCAATTTATTTTCGTTCGACAGTTTTGTCAAGGACAAACTTAGTTTGAATATTTTGACGGTTCCGAGTTAAGCGCTAATTCCGCACGGAACAATTATTTGTATGACCGACAATTGGTCCTTTTGAAATTTATGTCAGTAAACTGGCGCCACGATACAGGAGAGAATCCTAGTGTGAAGGTAACATTTTTTTATATGTTATCATTCTAGAGTTTATTGTCAGTCGCAGGTTAAAACAATGGCTTAAGAATAAGTTACGTGAGGGTAGTATAGTCATCTTAAGCTTTATCGCCCTATAAAACCAAAACTAGGAGGAGGACAAAGAAAAAAACACAAAGTCGTATACTATAAATAATATATTAAGAAAAAAAATAGCAAACAAGCTTTGAAAATCATTAGAAATACTTCGAAAAATCAACTTAAAAAACTAACTACACTACATAATACTAAAATCGACTAAAATATTTACTATGATGTCAACTGTCAAAATTCTTACTTGATTGATTTTGTAATGGTGTGAGTTATAAGAAATGAACATATTAACCGGATGACCATATTAACCTCACGTACTATAGTCTTTCTAACTAAAAAAGTCCTATAGCAGCGGAGCCAGTCTTCAAGAAATTTGACATTTGCTTTCAAAATCCGTATATTACTTTTTCATTATGACTCACGCACTCATCGGACATCTCAGAGGACTTCTTTTTTGCCTAGGAGTCCGTTTGTGTAGGCACCATCTTCTAACTTATTTCTGCCATCAAATAGCAGTGTTTGCACTGCTGTGTTCCTGTCTGAAGTGTATAGAGAGCACGTATGATTCCATGCTAAGAGACATTCTAATTTACTCCCCAGAGGTAACAACGCATCTCTTGCCTTTTTCGTTTGAAGTTGGCTGCACTGGGATTACCATCACTTATGCGGTCACAATATTGCGATTTTCGTCATTACCATCTATCAAATGTCCACTGCTGAACATAGGGCTCCCTAAAGATTGCCTCGTCATGGGGAATTTTGGCATATTAGCTTTGTTTAGCAGGCGGTTAAGCAACCGCATTTTTTATTATATTAACTTCGACGACGACGACGAAACCACGAAGATGTTGCTGCCAATCTCGTGTTTCATTTCCCTTTTCGTCATTAATATTACTTATTTACGTTTACTTTTGATGTCGTAAATACCTAATGTGATCCGACAGAATTTCCGACAGCGTAAGACAAAGCTTAAATCGATAAACTCGTAATGGACGCCGTTTCTATTGTCGCTTGCAGACGTCTTTATTAACAAGGTAATTGATGTGTTCATCTCCGGAGCGACATCCTTATTTGAGCTTGCCGTTTTAAGATTTTGTACTAATCATCGTAAACTGAATAGTTTTATGATTATGATTAATTAGAGAACATTTTTATTTACATTTTAAAGTGTCAAAAGTGGATTTATTATTTACTAGCGCCCTGATTTCGTCTTAATAGGATCTAAAACTTAGATTTTAAGGCAATCAAAACGTATTTATTTTATCAACATTTCGTTATTAAAACTAATTAGCCTAGCTCACTCCTGGACTATCTATCTGTCTGTGACGTTATAATTCAATCGATTCAGCTATTCCTAAAATTTGCCCGAATAGACAGACTGACAAAAATTTAATGGCATACAAATAACACCCAGTTATTACGATATTACATACAGATTTATACGTGGTAGAGCCATGCTACAGCTATTCGTAGTATAGTTGTAGCACGAATGGGTCTGTTCGACTGGGGAAGGATCACGCTCTCACAGCATCCAGATGTAGTTATTTCATTCTTTCGCTTAACACCAACGTGTATTGTAAATGCAAGTTATTTTGCAGTATGAATATAAAATTTGGTAACGACTTGATAACAGCGCCACCTATCGGATTTTAGCATAGCATGGCCGAATCAACGTCCCCATAAAAAGTCTAATCGTTCAGAAGCTACACGATCACTAACAGATGCACTAACGATTGTATATAGGTAGGGACTAAACGTTTCTAAGTTACATTAGATAATATTATAAAACATAAAATTTCATGAAAACACCGGTGTAAACGTATTAAAACACAGTCTTACAATAACTGTAAGTACAAGCAAGATTAAAACAAACTGTTTTATGAAATTACATTTCAATCATCATTATCGTCGTCATTTTCGTCCTTCTCAAGTCCACTACTAAGCAAAGGCCCCATAGATCACCTCGTAGGAGGGATATTTTCCATAGTTTCTACGTATGGCAGGCAGGTTGGCAACCGCAGTTTTCATTTCCTGTTCCTTTGTTAGTCACAGCTGCCAATCTCCTGGCTTTTTCACTCTGACACCTCTTACGACACCCAGGGGACTCTCTACACTCACCATACGAAATACACAGTAGGATTAGCCCGGCTTCCCCGGCCGAACCGACCCATTCGTGCTACAACCATAGTACTAATATAACTCCAGCATGGCTCTACCACGTATAAAACACTTCTAAATGAATTACTCTAACATCACCACTATTTGGCAAATAGTTCGTAAATATTTTATTAAAAACTACATACTATTATTTAACCTGTGTAAGTTAGACCGTTCAAACAGCAAAAGTTAAATTTTAGTTAAGGTTTACATCCTATTTGCATTACAATATTCTACCGCTGGGTACAACCCTTATATAATTTCAAAAAGGGAAATAAACATATGAAAACTTAAATTATTATTAACTACTGTTGTAATAATTATTCGTTATTTTGTTTTGGTTTAATCACAAACAGTGAGTGTTGCTAACCTTGAAGCTTTAGTAAATAATAAACAAGCGAACGTGTAAAGAGCCGCCGCAGTGGGATAAGGCTGTTTATCTGTTATGAAATCAGAAAAGCCTTTATTTTACAAAGTCATTTATCCTTATAATATAAGCCTTTTGTCAACAATAGATACAACTATATAGCGAACCAGCGTTAAATACTAATATTTTTTATTCAGACTTAGTCCACAGATATCAGTATAACAATAATATATTCTTATAAACTAGTGATAGTATGTAAAAAACATTAAAGAATAACCCTAAAAAATTAAACATACGTACACTACATTTAAGCCGTGGTAGCTCAGATGGTTAACGCTCGCTGTAAATATAACAAAACGCGAGTAACCCGGGTTCGATCCCCGCCGGCACCAATGAAAACATCGTGAGGAAACCTGCATGTCTGAAGAATTAAAAAAATATTTCGAAGACATGTGATGTTCACCAACACGCATTGGGGCAGCGCGGTGGACATTTGCTTGCCCTAAAACCCTCTCAGAAATGAGGGGAGGCCTGTACCCAGCAGTGGGACGTATATAGGCTATAACTTTACTTTTTTTACACTACATTTATCTTTTTACATGTGGGTAACTTTAACTTTAACAGCTTAACCAGTGCCTCATAATGGCAGATTACCACCTATCCGCAAGTGTGTTCAGGAACCTACTGTTGGTAAAGTTACGCCGTCAACTCAGTAATGAAGCAGAGCTTTTATGTGTAATGGTATGAAATTCATCCATGTACTTCAGAGAACATGGCAGAGGCACTACAATAACGAGGTGAACCCAACAGCGACCTGAAAGCATTATTATATTAGATGTGCAAGACGTATGCCCGCTACGTATATTTCATCCAACAAGCTACATTTGTAAAACCACTGACAATACAATAAAAATAAGACCCAACAAATTATTATATTACCTCCTTAAATACATTTCAAAACGTGTAAAGAGTATTTGAGTAACAAATTAAGCGCCCTATAAAATACAAAACAAAACTGTCCATGCGGTCGGAGCTAAGTTCTGTAAGACCCGCCGCAGAAGAACACAAAAACTCTCCGATCACACTCTTAATCTCATGGCTGTTAGACGGGAGATGAGGCTGCAATCGTCAACAGATTTGACAGCATACAGGCAACTGAACAGACAGATCTCCAAATGCATACGGCGAGACTTACGCAACTTTAATACTTCTCGTATTAAAGAAGCGATCGAGCGGAACCAGGGCTCCAAAGTCTTTGCCAGAGATCTGTCTGCCAGAAAGAGCCAACTGTCAAGGCTGAAGACTGAGTGTGGCAACATCGTTTCCGGGACACCTGAGATTTTGAGTGAGATTGAGAGGTTCTATGGGCAGCTGTACACATCATCGTTGGAGCCACACGCAAGTGTGAGTAACGATCCAAGAGCAAGTCTTATCCGACACTATTCCGATGATATCCCGGACGTCAGTCTAAGCGAGATTAGAATGGCTCTCCAGCACCTTAAAAACGGCAGGGCCCCAGGCGAGGATGGAATTACAGCGGAGCTTCTGAAAGCGGGTGGAACACCGGTACTTGAAGTCCTTCAGAAGCTCTTCAATTCCGTCCTCCATGGTGGCACTACTCCAGAGGCGTGGAGCAGAAGTGCGGTGGTCTTGTTCTTTAAGAAAGGCGACAACGCTCTCTTAAAGAACTACAGACCGATTTCCCTTCTGAGCCGCGTCTACGTGCTGTTTTCGAGAGTCATTACGAATCGTCTCGCACGCAGACTTGACGACTTCCAGCCTCCCGAACAAGCCGGTTTCCGAAAAGGCTTCAGTACCATAGACCACATACATACCCTGCGGCAGATTGTACAGAAGACTGAAGAGTACAATCTGCCACTTTGCCTGGCGTATGTGGACTATGAGAAAGCCTTTGATTCCGTCGAAATTTGGGCGGTGCTACAGTCCCTTCAGCGGTGCCAAGTTGACTGTCGGTATATCGAAGTGCTGAAGTGTTTGTACAGTAGGGCTACGATGGCTATCCGAGTACAGAACCAGAGCTCGAAACCTATCCAACTGCAGAGAGGTGTAAGACAGGGTGACGTTATATCCCCGAAACTCTTCACCGCTGCATTGGAAGACGTTTTCAAGCTACTGGACTGGAAAGGATACGGTATTGACATCAATGGCGAGTACATCACTCACCTTCGATTTGCCGACGATATAGTCCTTATGGCAGAATCGCTGGAGTACTTAAGCACTATGCTCAATGACCTCAATAGTGCCTCCCAACGGATAGGTCTTAAGATGAACATGGACAAAACAAAGATCATGTTCAATGTCCATGTCACACCTATGCCGGTAGTTGTTGGGAGCACTATGCTCGAAGTTGTTGACGAATACGTTTACCTGGGACAAATAGTCCGACTAGGTAAGTCCAACTTCGACCGAGAGGTCAATCGACGGATTCAACTCGGCTGGGCAGCGTTCGGGAAATTACGGCATATCTTTTCGTCAGGTATACCTCAATCTCTAAAAACTAGATTGTACAACCAGTGCGTGTTGCCAGTGATGACTTACGGATCTGAGACGTGGTCCTTCACTGCTGGCCGTATGAGGACGCTTAAGGTCGCTCAGCGAGCTATGGAGAGGGCTATGCTCGGAGTTTCTCTGCGTGATAGACTCAGAAATGAGGATATCCGCAGTAAAACCAGAGTGACCGACATAGCCCAACGGATTAGTAAGCTGAAGTGGCAATGGGCCGGCCATATAGCTCGAAGAACCGATAACCGATGGGGAAGAAAGGTTCTCGAGTGGCAGCCTCGTACCGGTAGGCGTAGTGTAGGGCGACCCCCCACTAGATGGAGTGACGACCTGGTAAGACATGCAGGAAGTCGATGGATGCAGGTGGCTCAGGACCGTGCTTTGTGGCATTACTTGGGGGAGGCCTATGTTCAGCAGTGGACTTGTGAAGGGCTGTAATGATGATGATGATGATAAAATACAAAAGTTTCATACAATATATAATACCCTATTTAACCCCCTAAGGTGTTGGATTTTCCAAAATCCTTACTTAGCGGATTCCTACGTCATAAAAGGCAGCTACTGTTATAAGTTCAGATTACTGAAAATAATTTTCTTATGAAACTTTTGTGATATAGAACAATGAGTACTTATGCGTGAAGTGGTTAGGGCCGTGCGTTAATAGATGAGTCGATCAGGACATTCTCCTTTGTACAGGGATGTCCTGTTAATGGTAGTCAAAACAGCCAAAAATAAAGTAGAGAACAGCCAAAAAAATTTTAGTAAAACTGTTACAGCTTTCAAGATTTTTCCCTTTTTTATGATTTTATCAAAAATTTATCACGTATAATTTAATAAAGTTTCGCAACAATATGAACAGTTCTTTTAGAAAAAGTATCTATTGTGATCGCTGCCATGGATAATACTCCTTTGGGCAATTTTATTTCTTTTGGGCTAAGTACATACGTAATTACGTTTACGCATTAAGCTGGGGTCAGGAAGGCTAGAGCTTCTGAGTGCTCGTTTTTCCTGGCCGCATGGTCTTCGCGCATCGGACACGGGGGCGTCCGTTGCGCACATGTAGGTGGAGGTCGTGGATGAAGGCACGCCCGCATATATTCTGGTACGCCTTACCTGAAAAGAAGAAGCGGGAGGAGTAATCCTCTTTCGAGGAGGTGCCGCCATGGGGTGTCCATCGCTGGTGGGGCCGCGGAAGTGTGCGAAAGTGTTCCCATGGCCCTGTTCATATGCAACGAAGGTGGAACACTATGGCGTTTTAGTCGGTGTGACTCCGACATAACCCGTCCTTGCCCAGCCAGGCGGAAAATGCGAAGGCATTTACTCAGGTAAAAAAAGGGCTTCTGAAGTTAATTTACGACCATAAGCTAGAAAGACCATTAGTCTGAAATAATATTTAATAAAAAAAAACGTTTTCTCTATTTCAATAGAATGGCATAAATTATACGTATTAATGTGATAAATTTTGGATAAAAATCATGAATATAAAAAAAATCTTGAAAACTGTAAAAGTTTTATTAAATTATTTGTGGCTGTTTTCATAGGGCATGATCTCATCTCTCTCCAAATTTCCTTTGGAATACGATTAACAGGACACTGTACATATGTAGTTAATATTTTATTTCAATAACTTCTTCACAATATGCCGATGCATCACATTGAGAAGTTGTCAGGCGATTTGACGCAGTATAACACAACGGATAGTCGATGACTTAACTTCTCAACTTCTAAAGGCGCTCAAGCGGACAAAAAGTCTCAGGTTTAAATCAATGTCAGAGAGTGTTTATAGAATAAGGGTGACAAACGAGCACCTGATAGTAAGTGGATGCTGTAGGCCATAGACATCTACATTTATCCTCGATTAAGAATCAAAACGCAGATGCGTGGTCACCCTGAGGACTAAGAAGGAATACATTCACCATACGAAACACAGCAGCATTAAGCTACTATTTCACGCTGGTATTCTGTGAGAGCGTGGTCCTTCCCCGGTCGAGCCGACCCATTCGTGCTACATCTATACTACTAATATAACTGCAGCACGGTTCTACTACGTTATGGATTATGGAAACGAGGCATTCCATCTTAATCCTCACGGGTGACAACGCATCTGCATTTTGATTCTTAATCACCGATAAATGTAGATGTCTATCGGCCACAGCAACCACTTACCGTTAGGTGGACTGTGTGCTCGTATGTCACCCTATCCTATAAAAAAATAAAAGATAAAAATCCTTCTTTGATGTCGGTAAATGAAACTATTATTGATTTTGAGATAGAACAATTACATTCTCAAAAGGTTCTATACCAATATAAATTCTAAGTCCACTTTAACAAAGTTACATGTAAAGTTTGTAAGTAATAAATATTAAAATGGCATAATATGGACCGTACTTTTGCAATATTTTAAGTAGGTTATGTTTATTAAGTTTACTAATGGGCAAAGTTTTAGTTAATTAAGAAACTAAGAGTCACGTGATAACAGAAATGAGCGTACTAATTAAAAGTTTTTGAAATCGATAAATACTAGTTCTATAATAAACTTGGATAAGTTATATAAATGCTCCGCTGTGCAAATTATCTCTTATACCTTTTAAAATTTAATTATACAATGTCAGGAGGTGTGTGGAGGGAGGTAAAAGGACGATTTGTACATTATGACCCAACAACTAAGCCTAATTATTCCAAGTTGTTTTGTGGATTTTAATAGACCTCTATGTACACAAGAACATGCATTTGATATGGATAATTGAAAAATGTTTAAATCTTCAGCATCTTAATATTTGTGGGCCTTTGTATAGCCAAAGTATATATAGTAATAAGTTAACATGTTAGTATTCATTAAAATATTAGGTTTATAATTCTATTTCTTTTTTTATACACCACCAAGTTATACTTCAGCTACATCACCACTTACCATCAAGTGGGATAGTAATACGCACTGGGCTATAATAGTTAAATTAACATTTTAGTAAAACTTAAATGGCTTTCGATACATCAGCGTAGATGTATCAGAACTCTTCGCACGCTTTTTTCAATCCTATATGATCCATGCACTCCCCAATACGTCCCAATACAAATGAAATGTGGGTTTAAGTATTTGGATTCTTCTCACGATGGTAACCTGCGATCCTCCGAGAGAACTACCTCATTTGCTTTTCCTCGCCGTACTAAATTTATGTCTCAGTCTTTCGCCGCTGAGGACATAAGGCTTTGGAATAAATTACCTCCATCATATTAGATAACTGACTTCTGTTGCAGCCCTTAAGAGAATGGTGTCTAAATATTACCTTTCTACTTTCCAGCAACTAACTTTCTTATTTAAATGTTTCTGTTTTTGAATGGCTCGATATTATAAATTATATTCGTACGTAAGTATGCTTATAATGTACATAACACGTACTATTTAAAAATTGCGTATGATATGTATTAGGTATAGAGTATATTATTCAGATTGTGTCTATTTAAATATATTTATAAAGGTATTTACACGTATAGTATTTATGTTTTATGGTATCTGCTTAGGTTTCTTTGCTTAGCTCGTGGTTGACTGGTAGATTGCCTAAAGACATTAAGTCCGCCAATTGTACATTTGAAGTGCAATAAAGATTTCTAAATAAAAATAAATAAACAGAACAGAAGATGTATGAGGAAACATTATGTAATCGTAGAGAAAAGAAAGTACAGATACACATCTTGCAGATGCGAGATGGTATAACCCCGTTTACTGGACGCCATAATTTTTTTTCATTTATACGTGGTAGAGTCATGCTGCAGTTATATTAGTAGTATAGATATAGCACGAATGGATCGGCTCGACAAGGGAAGGATCACGCTCTCACAGAATAGCAGCGTAAAATAGTAGCTTAATGCCGTTGTGTTTCGTATGATAAGTGTAGAGAACCTAAGACCCTTTTTACTGGAAACGAGGCATTCAATATTAGTCCTCACGTGTGACAGCGCATCTGAATTTTGATTCGTAATCGAGGATAGATAAAGATGTCTATGGGCTACAGTAACAACTTACCATCAGGTGTTTGTCGCAGTGTGCTCGTTTGTCACCGTATCCTATAAAAAAGTCTTTCTGATCTTTCCTATGGTCGAATCATACGGCACCCATAGTACAAGATGTGTTCAATTCTTTTATGCCACCAATATACAGCTAATCGTTATCACTTTCTTCATCATCAGCTTGTAAAAGTTCCCTTAAAACTTTACTGCTGTACATTGATCTTCCGTGATGGTGGGCGGACTGTCGATCGCAGTCAGACTGATATCACGTACCTTTGACGTATTTGCTTGCGTCGGTCTGGCTTCGTAAACGAGATGATTATACTGTAGTCTATCGGAATCCTTAAGGCACTTTGGCATTTTTATAGAGCCCTCTTATGACACCCATGGAACAAAATAGGATGACGGGTTCTCTTACGCTCCAAGCACAAAGAAAGAACATAGCCTTAGTTGCCACGCTTTGCAGACGGTTTGGCAACCGCATTTATTATTATTTTGAGCTGTCATCAGGTAGATTCTGCTGCCCATCTTCTGCTATAGTTTTGCTCTGCCGCTGCTTATGACACCCATGGAACAAAATTGGATGACGGGTTCTCTTACGCTCCAAGCACAAAGAAAGAACATAGCCTTAGTTGTCACGCTTTGCAGACGGTTTGGCAACCTGTCATCAGGAAGATTCTGCTGCCCATCTTCTGCTATAGTTTCGCTCTGCCGCTGCTTATGACACCCATGGAACAAAATAGGATGACGGGTTCTCTTACGCTCCAAGCACAAAGAAAGAACATAGCCTTAGTTGCCACGCTTTACAGACGGTTTGGCAACCGCATTTATTATTATTTTGAGCTGTCATCAGGTAGATTCTGCTGCCCATCTTCTGCTATAGTTTTGCTCTGCCGCTGCTTATGACACCCATGGAACAAAATTGGATGACGGGTTCTCTTACGCTCCAAGCACAAAGAAAGAACATAGCCTTAGTTGTCACGCTTTGCAGACGGTTTGGCAACCTGTCATCAGGAAGATTCTGCTGCCCATCTTCTGCTATAGTTTCGCTCTGCCGCTGCTTATGATACCCATGGGACGATATGGGGTAGTGGATATTTTGACATCGCGACTACTCCATTAACACGGCATATAATAATCATTAATTTTCAATAATGTAGCACTATTTGCATGCAGCACAAAGACTCAGACTCAGCTCAGCTCAGACTAAGACTCAGATGGATTGCCTTATTCCAATAAAAAGGGTATCCGATGCTGCATGCGGGCATAAAGCTATTTATTATATGATTTTTTTTTATAGGATAGGGTGACAAACGAGCACACAGTTCACCTGATGGTAAGTGGTTGCTGTGGCCCATAGACATCCACATCTATCCTCGATTACGAATCAAAATGCAGATGCGTTGTCACCCGTGAGGACTAAGATGGAATGCCTCGTTTCCAGTAAAAAGGGTCTCCGGTTCTCTACACTCACCATACGAAATACAGCAGCATTAGGTAAGCTACTATTTTACGCTGGTATTCTGTGAGATCGAGGTTCTTTTCCTTAGATGAGTCAACCAATTCGTGCTACAGCCATAAATATAACCAGAGCGTGGCTCTACCACGTATATAAAATGAACCGCTCAACAAATCAACCGCAGTAGCAATTAAACATTAAATATCCGAATGTTTGAGTTAAAGTGAACTTCGACGACTTGACACGAAAACTTAAACAAGACACTTTAACTCCATCTCGTGAAACTTAAGTAATTAATGTTCTACTGTAATTATTACGTACAAGCATATTAATCCAGTTTTTTTTTTATAAAAGAGGGCAAACGAGCGTGGGGCCCACCAGATGGTAAGTGACATGAACAATTGCAACCAGGGGAATTGCTGGTGCGTTGCCAGCCTTTTGAAAAGGAATAAGCTCGTTTCTTGAACGCTCCTAAGTCGTATCGGTCCGGAAAACAGTTTCCATTCATTCATTCATTAGTAATATAGTTGTAGTACGAATGGGTCAGCTCGACTGGGGAAGGACCGCGCTCTCACAGAATACCAGCGTAAAATAATAAATAATAACTTAATGCTTTGAAATAATACTAGTTATTACGGAATTTATTGCGTATATTTAACTTTTTAATTACCCGACGTTTCGAGAGCTTTACAGCACCCATGGTCACGGGAAGGACTGAGATGTTCAACGTCCAGCTGTCATAGTTAACCGCGGTTACCATAGATTAAAATTTAACTTTTGTTCCGATCTACACAGTATGAACTTATGGTATCATGGAGTCTTGCAGTTGTATGCTTGGGTTGGGATTTAATTTTATTTATTATAGGATCCCAAGCAGATGGTAGCACCCAGCCATCTTCTCTATTGAAATTAGGATGTTTTTTGATTTCAATAGCCTCGCGAATCATCCTTGGAAGGAATCGGTGTTCTTTAGCGAGGATTTGTGGTCTATCAAATCTGATGTAGTGACGGGGGCGATCCTGTACATGTTCACAGACTGCAGACTTCCCGGAGCGTCGATTCTTCACATCAGCTATATGTTCTTTGACGCGGGTTTTAATGGATTTTTTTAGTTTGTCCTATGTAGGAGAGACCACATTCACAGTCAAGCTTGTACACTCCTGCATCTTGCAGAGGGACGTTACACTTGACTGATGGTAAAAACTGACCAATCTTCTTCGGCGGCTTGAAGTATGTTTTGATGGAAGCGCGCCTCAAGATGTAGCCAATCTTGTCAGTGACTCCTCTAACATATGACAGTACAGCAGGTACACGCTCGACTGTGGCTGGCTTCACTCGTTCTCTGTGACGTAGGCGCGGGACCCGAAGCTTGTTGTCATGCAAAACTTGCTTGACATGTTGGAGCTCGGCAGCCAGGTGTTTACTGTCACAGATCCCTCGTGCTCTCTGAAACAAAGATTTACCCACGGTAGCTAACTGTAAAGGATGGTGGTGAGAATCACCGTTTAAATATCTATCTGTATGGGTCTTTTTTTCTATACACAGTATGGCTCAAGGTGTTATCAGGATTCCGAATTACTAACACATCTAGAAAAGCTAAGGAATTGTTTGCCTCTAACTCCATTGTGAACTGAATTTTAGAATTTATAGAGTTAAGATGGTCTAAAAATGCAGTTACTTTATCTAAAGGTAGAATTGTGAAAGTGTCTACGTACCGCTTGTAGAAACTCGGATTTATGGGAGAAGTAAGCAGGGCTTTCTCCTCAAAGTCTTCCATGAATATGTCGGCGACAATGGGAGATACAGGTGAGCCCATCGCCACATCATCTGCTTGCTTGTAGAACTCCTCCTTCCACAATAGGTAGCCAGATGTAAGGCAGTGTCTGAGTAATACTGCATATTCTACGGGCATGTTGTTTTCTTCCAGCCTTCTAGTTACAATTGAGATGCAGTCTTCAACAGGTAAGCATGTAAACAATGACTGCACATCAAAACTGACCATAGTTTCATTGTCTGCCAGACGTAGGTCTTTAATCTCGCTGACAAAATGGTAGGAATCCTTTATGTGTGCTCTTGTATGTCCCCTGAGCGGTGAGAGTATTTTCGCTAAGTGTTGAGCCAATCTGTAAGTTGGTGAATCGATTTGGCTCACTATGGGGCGTAATGGAGCATTGGGCTTGTGTATTTTTGGTAACCCATACAACTTTGGTGATTTGGCGCACGTAGGTATTATCCATTTTACTGTGTGTTTCTTTATGAGGTCACTAGTTGTTTTTAGTGTGCTATTTGTTGGGTCGTTTTTAACCTTTTTTATAAGTACTTACATCCGACAAAAGTTCTTGTATTTTAGAATTATAATCTGACGTATCCATGACTACCGTGGCGTTTCCCTTATCTGCGCGGAGAATCGTAAGTTCTGGTTTATTGCGTAGGTTCTTTAACGCTATAAATTCGTCTCTGGGAAGATTCGGTTTAGGCACTGAACATCGACGTAACATAGACGAAATGTCTTGACGTATCGCCTCCAAATCTTCTTTCCGCATATTGTTTTTAAATAAACAGTCCTCGACATTACAGATAATTTCTTCGTACGGTAATCTGCTTGGAGTTATAGTTTAGTCCTTTGGATAAAACCTTTATTGTTGCATCATCCAGTGTTTGTTTTGACAGATTATAGAACGCGATTAATCTATGATCTGTGTTTGTCAATGGTTGCTTTTGGTTCTGGCATTGATTCGGATGTTTGACATTTGATTTGGCCGTTAATTTTTGATATTTTTCTATATGTTTGTTTTTGCATTCGTTATATTTACTAATTTCGCGTTTATTTAATAATAATAACAATAATAATAATAATCTTTATTTCAGACAAGAGTTCATAAATTGGTTAGTAACATAACATTATTATAGTATCGTTGATTAGTTAAATTGCTTAAAAATCTAAGAAAAGAAAAAAAAATCATACATTTTAACAACAATATCAATAATTACTAAAACTTACTTATATTAAAAAAAATACATTTTATTATAATTACTTAAATTTACATTTTAATTCTTATGCATGTGAATGCGGATCCAGTGTCTTAAAAGCGCAGAGTCCCACCTATCGGCTAAGGCGGTTAAGATGATATTAGAAGAGTCTCTAATACGAAAAAAGAAGCGAGGCGCATCTCTTTCGCACTATAGCGTAAAAGTCATCGATACGTGCCTCCGCGAACATAGTAGATGCACTACAGTGACGAGCTAGTCCCATCAAAATCCTAAACGCATTGTTATATTGCACGCGCAGTGCACTATACGTCCGCTGCGTGTAACCAACCCACATGCTACACGTATAAAAAGTGTGACAGAATGCTTTGAAAAGCATTATTTTAACCTGTCTAGAGGACTTGGCGAATCTGTGAGTCAGCATGTTGCAACGTACTGCCAGTGCTCTGCGTTCTCTCTCAATATCACAGTCATCGCTCATGTTTTCAGTGAGCCAGTGCCCCAGGTACTTAAACTGAGGTACTCTTTTTTATAACTGACCCACACAAAATTACAGGCGGTAAGTTAGCTCCTCTCTTAGCGTCTGCCCCAAAAATCATTAGCTCACTCTTTTTTGTGTTGTATATAAGCCCATGAGTACTAGCATATGATTCACAAATTTTCACTAATTTTCTCAGTGCTCTGATCGATGGGCTCAACAACACCATATCGTCCGCGTAACTTATGTTATTTATATTGACTCCGTTTATTGAACACCCAATACTGATGCTGTTGAGCTCAGCGATCAACCCATTAATATATAAATTAAATAAGGTAGGAGAGCTTAATCCGCCCTGCCTTACCCCACACTCTAATCCGTATTCATCTGACATACCTGTGCCCCATCTAACGTAATTCGTTTGATGTGAGTACCAAAATTGGAACATAGTGATAATCTCTTCAGGTATGTCAGTCTCTTCTCGCAGCTTTCGCCATAATACCCTATAAGACACTAAATCGAATGCTTTGGATAAATCCAAGAAGCATGCATACACAGGGGGTTCTTCTGGTAGTGTAGTACTTGACCGTCTGCTTGAGACAGAAAATTGCACTCTCTGTTGATAGTTTTTGTCGAAAACCAAATTGTGCATCATGCAAGGAGATATGTTTCTGCAGATATTTATCAAGCAGACTGTCAAGCACTTTCGCGATTACGGTAGCTAAAGATATCGGCCTGTAATTAGACACGTCTGCCGCGTCCCCCGTTTTATTTTTTTATAATCGGTACCACCAAAGTCTTCATAAGGTTTGCTGGCAAATGCATATGCGATAAACAAAGATTAAAAAACAATGCCAGCACTCTTGGTAAATGAATACCTGCATATATCAAATACTCAATACTGAGCCTGTCATGTCCCGGAGATTTTCCACGCTTCATATTTTTAATAATAGCATCTATTTGATTTACTGTGATTCTTACACTGATCGCCGATATCTGCCTATACATATTTATTTGGTTATCATTTCTTTCACCCCATGTCGTCTTATTTACATAAATTTTATTATTTTTTCACTGCTACTTCTAATCAAGCTTATGTTACACTCTATTTGCATTGGATAGTGATCAGAATAATATGAACTATATAATACTTTTGCGCCAACAACTAAAGTCTGAGCCGCTTCAGTAACAATACAATGGTCTAGCCAGCGCTGACAACCATGTGCCTCACTAACAAATGTATATGTGTGTAATGGAAGCACATTCATATCCACGCAAGACCACAAACATTCTGAACAAAAGTTTAATAATTCATTACCAAAAAGCGTCCCTGGATGCGCATTGAAATCACCTAGTATGAAAACATTTTCAATTGCCTCACTTTCCACAATTGCGTCTACTTCACTCAGGCACTCAGTGAACTCAACTAAATTTTCACTACAGTCCGTTGGCATATATACTGAGAATATCAGTAACGTACACTCTGGCAGTTGCAGCTTAATTGCTGCAAGACGCACACTGTCACACTTTACTACACTCACTATTTTAAAAGCACTCTTCCGCCATAATAATGCAACTCCGCCATACGGTCTACCTCTAATTATGCCTATTGAACAATCCATAGCCGATTTACCAGTATACATGAAATCCTGATGAATATTTCCGAGGAAATCTATGTCATGTGGAAATAACCATGTTTCTTGCACAGCTATTACATCCGCTATCTCACAAAGTCCTCTTAAGCATTCAACTGACCGTTTGACTGATTTACAATTAAAAGTTACAAACTTGAGTGTACTATTCATCTTGAGTTGGTAATTTTACAGTATCAGGCGTCTTCCTTCCTCTATATTTAAAATGTACATACTGTCTAAACGATATACCCCCCTGGCCATAGGTTATCATCCAAATATGTTGATAATTTATGTTTAGATACCAACAACTTGTAGGCATTATATCCTTTATCTTTTTTCATTTCAATTTTTTCTAATGCCACTCTTTCGTTTGTTTTCGACATTATGTATTCTATTACGTCCTTCTCATTTGTGTCCTTATGCACATTCGAGATAAATAAAGGAACTTTCCATTCTGCAGCTTTAAATTTAATATCCGGATCCGTAATTGCCTTGCCGGTTTTACCAACAAAACGATTACGTAACCTACGTTTTTGAACTACTATCCACTCTTCTTTTGGCTCGTTTTTCTTCCAAGGCCCGCTCTGCTTAACCACATCAGCTAATGACTTTTGTTTATCACAAGATACGGCCGTAAAATCTTTATAAGGCCCACTTGACTCGACTACCGCTCGATTTGATAAATTATTATCATTTTTATCATTATTACTTGCTTTAGGACTTGCGGAATTATCAAACGTTAATGACGTCAACTTCTGAACATCCGCCCTCACCTTTTCGGTGCCATTAGCCCTCACACCGCTCTCAAGCTTTCTCTCTGAAGGAATGAGAGAGATCGCCTGTTTGTTGTTGTCACTTATGTGTTTGTTTTGCAATGCGCGCACGCCCTTTTGGGGGAATGGAATGGTTGCCTCGTTTATCATATCATTCGCTGCAGGAATGAGAGGTTTATTTATTTGCTCGCTCTCGCTGTCCTTACAGAAAGGGATAGTTGTATCGCCATTATCATTCGCGTTCGTATTAATAGCCGATTGTAAGTGAGTCACGACAGGTGACGTAAATTCAAGACCTATTGGCCCACTGTCTCCAAACATATGATCGTTGTTAAATAAGTGTGTATTTCTACGTCTACCCGCAAAATTAAAAGATGTAGCTGTTGTTTTTAAATTAAGATACTTCTCAATATGTTTTTCTAGATTTTCTTTTGTCACGTATATATCTTTCATCATTTGAATATCTGTTTGCAATGTAATAATGTCTTTCAATAATCGTGTAACGTCTACGTGGTCGAAAGTAATCGGTGGCAATTTTTGCAAATCTTTCGCAACGAAAATTGGTACAACATCAGGATCTGTTTCTTTAAATAGGGAAATTATATCGACCAGATCTCTTTGTTTTTTGCCCTCATTGCGGCGGTTAGATTGTAGCAGCTTGCCTTCTCTTCGACGAATATTTTTTCGTTTTACGGATGGCAATGATTCAAAAAGAAGGCATTTTGCTTTATCAATATCATCTGCTTCAAATGCACTGCTACAGATATGTACAATGCTCTCCTCATCCATCACATCTGCCTTATTTTGAATAAAGGCCAAGACTTCACTAATCACAATATTGCAACTTGAACACTTAAGTACATTAGACGACGTCATTTTCGGACACAGAACTTGTGCTCACTCGGGGGCGGTTCGCGCGAGATTGATTTAATGTTTCCATGCAAAAATTATAATCAAACGTCGTTAAAACTTTCTTTAATTCACTGGATGATGTGTCTATGGATTTATTGATGTCATATAGATCGGAGCGTTTTTGTTGGATTACCGCCCGTAACAACTTTTTACTCGCCTGATTTAAGATCTTAGCGCTTCCTCGAATGTCCTTTTTTGGTGGATATTTTTGGTGGATATTTTGACACACGTAGGAATGAGATTATGGTCTCGGCATCTCTTCAAGAAATTTAAGGCTGTTAGATATCTTGCGCGCTTAGTCTTTAGATCTTCTAATCGGCGTATTTTATTTGCAATTACCAGTCCGTACTGGTTTACATAATGATTTCTTATATTTACGCGAACACTACACATTGAAATAATACTAGTTATTACGGAATTTATCGTACGAAGAAGTTATCTGTAGTGTCGAGGACTGTTTATTTAAAAACAATATGCGGAAAGAAGATTTGGAGGCGATAAGTCAAGACATTTCGTCTATGTTACGTCGATGTTCAGTGCCTAAACCGAATCTTCCCAGAGACGAATTTATAGCGTTAAATAACCTACGCAATAAACCAGAACTTACGATTCTCCGCGCAGATAAGGGAAACGCCACGGTAGTCATGGATACGTCAGATTATAATTCTAAAATACAAGAACTTTTGTCGGATGTAAGTACTTATAAAAAAGGTTAAAAACGACCCAACAAATAGCACACTAAAAACAACTAGTGACCTCATAAAGAAACACACAGTAAAATGGATAATACCTACGTGCGCCAAATCACCAAAGTTGTATGGGTTACCAAAAATACACAAGCCCAATGCTCCATTACGCCCCATAGTGAGCCAAATCGATTCACCAACTTACAGATTGGCTCAACACTTAGCGAAAATACTCTCACCGCTCAGGGGACATACAAGAGCACACATAAAGGATTCCTACCATTTTGTCAGCGAGATTAAAGACCTACGTCTGGCAGACAATGAAACTATGGTCAGTTTTGATGTGCAATCATTGTTTACATGCTTACCTGTTGAAGACTGCATCTCAATTGTAACTAGAAGGCTGGAAGAAAACAACATGCCCGTAGAATATGCAGTATTACTCAGACACTGCCTTACATCTGGCTACCTATTGTGGAAGGAGGAGTTCTACAAGCAAGCAGATGGTGTGGCGATGGGCTCACCTGTATCTCCCATTGTCGCCGACATATTCATGGAAGACTTTGAGGAGAAAGCCCTGCTTACTTCTCCCATAAATCCAAGTTTCTACAAGCGGTACGTAGACACTTTCACAATTCTACCTTTAGATAAAGTAACTGCATTTTTAGACCATCTTAACTCTATAAATTCTAAAATTCAGTTCACAATGGAGTTAGAGGCAAACAATTCCTTAGCTTTTCTAGATGTGTTAGTAATTCGGAATCCTGATAACACCTTGAGCCATACTGTGTATAGAAAAAAGACCCATACAGATAGATATTTAAACGGTGATTCTCACCACCATCCTTCACAGTTAGCTACCGTGGGTAAATCTTTGTTTCAGAGAGGACGAGGGATCTGTGACAGTAAACACCTGGCTGCCGAGCTCCAACATGTCAAGCAAGTTTTGCATGACAACAAGCTTCGAGTCCCGCGCCTACGTCACAGAGAACGAGTGAAGCCGGCCACAGTCGAGCGTGTACCTGCTGTACTGCCATATGTTAGAGGAGTCACTGACAAGATTGGCTACATCTTGAAGCGCGCTTCCATCAAAACATACTTCAAGCCGCCGAAGAAGATTGGTCAGTTTTTACCATCAGTCAAGTGTAACGTCCCTCTGCAAGATGCAGGAGTGTACAAGCTTGACTGTGAATGTGGTCTCTCCTACATAGGACAAACTAAAAAATCCATTAAAACCCGCGTCAAAGAACATATAGCTGATGTGAAGAATCGACGCTCCGGGAAGTCTGCAGTCTGTGAACATGTACAGGATCGCCCCCCGTCACTACATCAGATTTGATAGACCACAAATCCTCGCTAAAGAACACCGATTCCTTCCAAGGATGATTCGCGAGGCTATTGAAATCAAAAAACATCCTAATTTCAATAGAGAAGATGGCTGGGTGCTACCATCTGCTTGGGATCCTATAATAAATAAAATTAAATCCCAACCCAAGCATACAACTGCAAGACTCCATGATACCATAAGTTCATACTGTGTAGATCGGAACAAAAGTTAAATTTTAATCTATGGTAACCGCGGTTAACTATGACAACTGGACGTTGAACATCTCAGTCCTTCCCGTGACCATGGGTGCTGTAAAGCTCTCGAAACGTCGGGTAATTAAAAAGTTAAATATACGCGATAAATTCCGTAATAACTAGTATTATTTCAATGTGTAGTGTTCGCGTAAATATAAGAAATCATTATAACTTAATGCTGCTGTGTTTCGTATGATGAGTATAATTGGATATAATTGGATAATCGGAGGCCCTTTTTACCGGAAACGAGGCATTCCATCTTAGTCCTCACGGGTGACAACGCATTTGAATTTTGATTTGCAATCGAAGATATATATAGATGTCTACGGGCCACAGCAACCACTTACCATCAGGTGGACTGTGTGCTCGTTTGTTACCCTTTCCTATAAAAAAATCATTACAGCCTGTCAAAAGTTCACCGCTGAACATCCCTCTGAACTGAGCTGCTGATGGGGAGAGCCATAGACTGCTTGATATTGCGGATTTAGCATAGTTGCAACTATTGGCTGGCGGGGTGACAGCCGCAGTTTTTGCTTTTATTTTTAGTAGTTATCTGGAATATGCTATTGCCTATCTTCTGTTTCACTCTACCTCTGTCGTATCTTATGATATCTACGGTATGGAATAGGGTGTTTGATATTCTTACTAATGTATAAATTTTCTTTTTCTTTTAGGATCATTCTTTTAGGATATTCTCCTGTTTCGGGAAAGCAGTTTACATTCACAAGTATCACAAGGACAAACATCCAGACCCGGAACTATTATTTGTAAGCCATACAAATACTTTTCGAATTCGAACCCGCGTCCCTCCCGCCGCAACTCATTGCTAATCCACTGCGCCGTGAAGCTGTCATACATACATATTGCAACACTAATAACTAATGAGGCCTATGACCGTATGGTTTATAACGAGGCTATCGAGTATTTATCCCCTTAGGCTCTTGTTGTTACCCCTGAGGACTAAGATGGCATGCCGCATTTCCAGTAAAAAAGGGTCTCCGGATCTCTCAACTCACCATACGAAACACAACAGTATTAAGCTGCTATTAAATACTACCACCTAGATAGATAGACCAACGTATAGATTTAAATATCAATATTTTTGAGTGCATCTATAAACTAACTAAGATATTTTATTCAGTCTCTGTAGAACAATCTTCTAGAAGGAAAACCGTACTTGACCTACTTTACTACACTGTTTGTTTCGCAGATAAAATTATGAAATAAAAATGCACGAGGACGAGACTGGAGAAATAAACTACTAGATAAACTAATTTACATAAGTTGTAAGCTATAACTCGTCAAAAACAGTGTATCTAAAATGGAAATAAAAAGGTTTTTAATAGGGTTATATAAAGAATTCCCGCTGATGCAATAAAAAATAAACTAGATAATATTTTTAAAGGTTGCAAACGAGTACACAGTATACCTGACGATAAGTGGATGTTGTGGCCATAGACATCTCTCCTCAATTAAAGAATGTTAGTAATTCGGAATCCTGATAACACCTTGAGCCATACTGTGTATAGAAAAAAGACCCATACAGATAGATATTTAAACGGTGATTCTCACCACCATCCTTCACAGTTAGCTACCGTGGGTAAATCTTTGTTTCAGAGAGGACGAGGGATCTGTGACAGTAAACACCTGGCTGCCGAGCTCCAACATGTCAAGCAAGTTTTGCATGACAACAAGCTTCGAGTCCCGCGCCTACGTCACAGAGAACGAGTGAAGCCGGCCACAGTCGAGCGTGTACCTGCTGTACTGCCATATGTTAGAGGAGTCACTGACAAGATTGGCTACATCTTGAAGCGCGCTTCCATCAAAACATACTTCAAGCCGCCGAAGAAGATTGGTCAGTTTTTACCATCAGTCAAGTGTAACGTCCCTCTGCAAGATGCAGGAGTGTACAAGCTTGACTGTGAATGTGGTCTCTCCTACATAGGACAAACTAAAAAATCCATTAAAACCCGCGTCAAAAAACATATAGCTGATGTGAAGAATCGACGCTCCGGGAAGTCTGCAGTCTGTGAACATGTACAGGATCGCCCCCCGTCACTACATCAGATTTGATAGACCACAAATCCTCGCTAAAGAACACCGATTCCTTCCAAGGATGATTCGCGAGGCTATTGAAATCAAAAAACATCCTAATTTCAATAGAGAAGATGGCTGGGTGCTACCATCTGCTTGGGATCCTATAATAAATAAAATTAAATCCCAACCCAAGCATACAACTGCAAGACTCCATGATACCATAAGTTCATACTGTGTAGATCGGAACAAAAGTTAAATTTTAATCTATGGTAACCGCGGTTAACTATGACAGCTGGACGTTGAACATCTCAGTCCTTCCCGTGACCATGGGTGCTGTAAAGCTCTCGAAACGTCGGGTAATTAAAAAGTTAAATATACGCGATAAATTCCGTAATAACTAGTATTATTTCAATGTGTAGTGTTCGCGTAAATATAAGAAATCATTATAACTTAATGCTGCTGTGTTTCGTATGATGAGTATAATTGGATATAATCGGAGGCCCTTTTTACCGGAAATGAGGCATTCCATCTTAGTCCTCACGGGTGACAACGCATTTGAATTTTCATTTGCAATCGAAGATAGATATAGATGTCTACGGGCCACAGCAACCACTTACCATCAGGTGGACTGTGTGCTCGTTTGTTACCCTATACTATAAAAAAAATCATTACAGCCTGTCAAAAGTTCACCGCTGAACATCCCCCTGAACTGAGCTGCTGATGGGGAGAGCCATAGACTGCTTGATATTGCGGATTTAGCCATAGTTGCAACTATTGGCTGGCGGGGTGACGGCCGCAGTTTTTGCTTTTATTTTTAGTAGTTATCTGGAATATGCTATTGCCTATCTTCTGTTTCACTCTACCTCTGTCGTATCTTATGATATCTACGGTATGGAATAGGGTGTTTGATATTCTTACTAATGTATAAATTTTCTTTTTCTTTTAGGATATTCTCCTGTTTCGGGAAAGCAGTTTACATTCACAAGTATCACAAGGACAAACATCCAGACCCGGAACTATTATTTGTAAGCCATACAAATACTTTTCGAATTCGAACCCGCGTCCCTCCCGCCGCAACTCATTGCTAATTCACTGCGCCGTGAAGCTGTCATACATACATATTGCAACACTAATAACTAATGAGGCCTATGACCGTATGGTTTATAACGAGGCTATCGAGTATTTATCCCCTTAGGCTCTTGTTGTTACCCCTGAGGACTAAGATGGCATGCCTCATTTCCAGTAAAAAAAGGGTCTCCGGATCTCTCAACTCACCATACGAAACACAACAGTATTAAGCTGCTATTAAATACTACCACCTAGATAGATAGACCAACGTATAGATTTAAATATCAATATTTTTGAGTGCATCTATAAACTAACTAAGATATTTTATTCAGTCTCTGTAGAACAATCTTCTAGAAGGAAAACCGTACTTGACCTACTTTACTACACTGTTTGTTTTGCAGATAAAATTATGAAATAAAAATGCACGAGGACGAGACTGGAGAAATAAACTACTAGATAAACTAATTTACATAAGTTGTAAGCTATAACTCGTCAAAAACAGTGTATCTAAAATGGAAATAAAAGGTTTTTAATAGGGTTATATAAAGAATTCCCGCTGTTGCAATAAAAAATAAACTAGATAATATTTTTAAAGGTTGCAAACGAGTACACAGTATACCTGATGATAAGTGGATGTTGTGGCCATAGACATCTCTCCTCAATTAAAGAATGAAAATACAGATGCGTTATTACCTTTGAGTACGAAGATGGAATTCCTTGTTTCCAGTAAAAGGGGTCTCCGATTCTGTACACGCATCATACGAAACATAGCAGCATTAAGCTGCTACTTCAAGCTGGTATTCTGTGAGAGCGTGGACCTATCCCGGTCGAGGCAATCCATTCGTGCTACAACCGTCATATAGCAGCAGCGTGGCTCGTATAAAAATATATAAAAAAACGTATAAAAATTAAAAATGTGGTTGTGTAAAAATGTTGGTATTTTATAAATTGATTTCTTAGTGATCATTTTCACATTTTGATAGAGTACCAAATTCCAAGTTTATCAGCACTTTGTTTTACACACCATTGACTTTATTAATTCTTCGATTTATTAAAAAGGTCTTCAAGTTTTTCTGATAAAATATAGCATGAATCACTCCTGACTCACTTTCTATTCGTAATGTTTGGTTATAATCGAACCGTAAACGAAGATTTCTTTTTTGATTGACTTACGTGGTAGAGCCATGCTGCAGATATTTTATGGCTGTAGCACGAAAATGTCGTTTCGACCGGGAAAAGGCGACGCTCTCACGGAATACCAGTGTAAAATGGCAGCTTAACTGTAACAGCTGTGTTTCGTATAGTGAGTGTAGAGAACCGGAGACTTTTTTTACTGGAAATGAGACATTCTGTCGTAGCCTTGAGAGGGTAACAGCTCATCTGCATGTTGATTCGTATTCGAGTACAAATGTAGGTTTCTATCGTCAAAGCATCACTTGTCGTCAGGTGGAATGTGTGTTCGTTTGCCATCCTTGTTCCATTAAAAAAAATCGGACAAAAACTTTCAGAATGGTTATTTCGCATGCAAATAACCTCCTCAGCTCAATAAAATGCAGTTATTTGGGATGTTACAGACAGATTTTTACCAAACAAACTATTTTTTTATTAATTATTTCTCTAAGGTCATATTCTATTCATACTCTTTATTTTATACTCCATACCATAAATATACAAATATACAGTGAAAAGAAATGGCAGTATTATTTATCATCATCACCAGCCTGCGGCAGTTCTCTGTTGGAAATAGGCCTCTCCCAAGGCGCGTTTCTAAGCCCTGCCAGCTGCCAGCCGCTTTGGGCAGATCGTCGCTCCATCTTGCCCAGAGACGTCCCACACTACGCTTACCTAAACGCGGTCGCTACGTCACGTCTACTCCAACGGTTATCACCTCTACTATTACTAGACTAGCCCTCTGCTACTTCAGTTTGGAAATACTGAAAGCTTTTTCGGTGACCTTGGTTATGTGGCGGAAAATTACGTATCTTATCTATCGAAGAAGAAACTTCGAGTATAGCTCTTTCTATGGATCGATGAGTGACTTTGTGCTTGTGGAGTAGACACTAACGGTACGAGTTAGTGTCGACGTTTCGACACCACATGTGAGTAAAGGCAGGACGCACTAGTCCAATACTTTTGTCTTCAGGCTCTGCGGTATGGACTACGACAAGACCCGAATTTTCCCGTAAGCTGCAGTTTAAATAATTGCCCATTTAGATCCGCCTATCAGCTTCTTTCTCGAAGTTGTTTCTACCTAACTGCACTATCTGCTCGAGGTAGATATTAAACAAATTTACTCTTGGAAAACTTCAAGAATCTCAACATCAACGATAGCTGAATCGGGTGTGACTTATGACCGTTAAACATGTATTTTGTCTTATTTAAATTAAATACATAGATTCCGGAGTCCCAACTGGAAAATCTTGAATCCCGCTATGAATTGTAGCGCATTTGATCGAAGCATAGACCTCATCAGACGGATTATTTCAATCTTGAAATCGATATTCAGAGTATCTCGAACATGTTTTATTGCTACTCAATAATTTCTGCCAGGAAACCCATTAAATGATCTTTAAAAATAGTACAATCTCATTTTAAACCAATAAAAAATAATATAATTTAATAGCAACTGATGTATGCTTTAATTGTTTTTCCACTTACAGTTTCAGCACCGATTAAAATAGCTTTTAAATAATGTGGAAATTATTTTATTTTATTTCAATCTTTGAAACTATTATTAATTTTTTTTAAGTAAAATTTTTGGAACCTTTTAAGTGAACAAGAACACTGAAAATTTCACTTCCCTTTTATCAACCCTGCTTTGGAACTTTTTCTTCAAATTGATATGGGACCCTTGTGTTAGCCAATTTTTAAAAAAAAAGAATCATGTTTTTTATAAATGTACGAGTATTGCACATTGAATAACGTCGATTTTACGGATTTTTCACGTTTAATTTGAATTATTTTTGATACCCGACGGTCGTGGAGGAATGAGGTGTTTGACGTCCTGATATCAAATAACCCGGGCTATCTTTTGCTTTTTGATATCAAATTTTGGTTCAAACTACGCACAATGAGCTTACCACATCTTGAAGTCTTGCAGTGATATGATTGGATATGGATTAACTTTTAATAATTATAAGATCCCAAGAAAATGGTAGCACCCCACCCTTTTCTCTCTTGAATATAACCCTGTGGGGCCGCCAATTTGAATCCCGCATAGAACATGTGTTTGTATAGAATATAGATAATTGTGCGGGCTATGCACTCATCATCATCATTACAGCCCTTCACAAGTCCACCGCTGAACATAGTTCTCCCCCAAGTAATACCACAAAGCACGGTCCTGAGCCACCTGTATCCATCGACTTCCTGCATGTCTTATCAGGTCGTCGCTCCATCTAGTGAGGGACGCCCTACACTTCGCCTGCCGAGGCTGCTACTCGAGAATCTTACGTCCCCATCGGTTATCTGGTCTTCAAGCCATATGGCCGACCCATTGCCACTTCAGCTTACTAATCCATTGAGCTATGTCGGTCACTCTGGTTTTACTGCGGATATGCTAATTTCTGAGTCTATCACGCAGAGAAAGTCCGAGCATATCCCTCTCCATAGCTCGCTGAGCGACCTTTAGCGTCGTCATACGGCCAGCAGTGAAGGACCACGTCTCAGATCCGTAAGTCATCACTGGTTATGCATTGCTAAATTGTAATTAGGTAAAACGTCTCCAGAACACAAGAGATTTCCTAGTGTGGGGGTTAGAATTTTTAAAAGCTTATTATAACTTTAGTATTAAAGACAACATACACACCCTACGAAAAATTGTAGAGAAGACCGAACCGCTACCATATTGGTATGCTTATGGGGAATGTTAGAAAGTCTTTAAATCCGTCGAAATTTGAGCGGTGCTACAATTTATCAGTGGTGAGAGTGAGAGATAAAGGAGTAAAGATTCAGTGCAAAAAATATATCCACATACAGACAGGTGTAAGGCGTTATATTCCTGAAACTTTTCAACGCTGCATTGAAAGACGTTTTCAAGCTATTGGACTGGTAAGAATTCTGAAACTGAAAACCTTTGATTCGTCAACGTAATTTCAATAGCTCAATAAGCTTAATACTGTCTCTCCACAGACAGGTCTTTAGCAGAACAAGGGCTACTCCAAAGATTTTTAGTATGTGACAAGAAAAAGATCATGTGTAACGTCCATGACAAAACTATGCCGTTAGATGTTGGCTACACTACGTTAGTTACGTATGTTTACCTAGCACAAAACGCATGTGTACTCGTTTTCAAAACAAGAATATTTTTTATAGAAAAGGGTGACAAACGAACACACAGTCCACCTGATGCTAAGTGGTTACTGTGGACCATAGACATCTACATCTATCATCGATTACGAATCAAAACTCAGATGCGTTGTCACGGTTGAGGACTAAGATGAAATGCCTCGTTTCCGGTAAAAAGGGTCTCCGGTTCTCTACACTCACCATACGAAACACAGCAGCATTAAGCTACTATTTTACGTTGGTATTCTGTAAGAGCGTGGTCCTTTCCTGGTCGAGTCGACCCATTCGTGCTACAATTATACAACTAAATATAACTGCAGCATGGCTCTACGACGTACGTACTACTGTACTGACTGTACTGACTGTACAACCAGTGCCTGTTGCCAGTGATGAAGTTAAGTTGGGCTAGAATTCGTAATGAAGATATACGTAGCAGAGCTGGTGTTACCGGCATAACCTAAAACATGATGATCAAGCTCACGACAATGTTTTGTGGCGTTCCTTGGGGTAGGGGC
The DNA here is from genome assembly GCA_907164705.1 of Parnassius apollo. Lineage (NCBI taxonomy): Eukaryota > Metazoa > Arthropoda > Insecta > Lepidoptera > Papilionidae > Parnassius > Parnassius apollo. The sequence goes on along the minus strand of CAJQZP010001539.1, from coordinate 7,394,882 downwards.
CATGTTGATATGTGTATGATAAATTGAAGGTAAAACATTGAAATAATAAGATTATAAATAACTAATATTACGGAAGCAAAGTACTAAAATTAAATTATAATTCATAGGGTATATTGGTATATTGGTATTCATAGGGTAGCTTGGTAGCTTTATGAAACATATCATATTTACTTGGTAGCTTATGAAATTTGAAAACCAAATCTTTTCGTTTTACCACCGTATCTTTATGTTTTACTTGGACATTTAATTAATCCATTAACAAAAAAAATATGTTACGTTTTATAAATAAAACATAATACAATATTTTAATACATAACATAAATCATTACTAATTATATAGTAGAGTAATTATTAAAGTCATTTATTAGATTTAAATGTGTGTCAAAATTACTTACCTACGGTTTAATCCTCGTATCAGCGCCTTTTATGTTAAAGAGAATAAAATCACTAAGTTAAAATATGTAGTAATCAAATAATGACATTAAAATTAAATTTTTAGCTAATATTTATTTTTGTATATTGGAGAAACCTACACAAATAGTAAGATTCACTGAACACGAAAATTGAATGAAATATCTTATCACAGAAAATGTAGAGCTAAAATTGTATTCTTTATACTTAAAATAGATTTATTAAAACTTTAATGAAATAAATATTTTCGGAACGTGTTAAATGTACTCTATGAAATACGTACACACATCCGCTTCCAGATCAACACTGACTAAGCTGAGGTGTTTTATGCGATCTCTATTTTTCTTGTTGGTAAAACCAATTGTAAAGAAAGTAAATTTAATATAATAATTAAATAATTTCTCATTTTTAAAATCGTTCTTTAACGTAGAGTAATTATTGAAACTTTCATTTATTTTTTAATGTTTTCATAACGTCACTTTATTTGTAAATAATAAATATTTACTACATAGTCTGTTCACGATAAAGCACCCGTCGCCATTTTAAGGAGTACGTTTTAGAGATGCGCGCGCAGTGTGTTTATAATCTATTTAGTTTCGATTTCGAAACAATTATGCATGCCATGCAATAAATAACCTTAAAATAACAGTCTTACAGTTTATATCAACCCCCAAAAATTTTCGGCTAAGACTAAATTTCATAATGGATAATTAAAGCAATATGAGCTTTCATCATTGAAGTATATTGTATTATACGTCCTACATAATGTCTCAATGGCTTTCATCGGAAAGCTTTGGCGTAGAGTTTTGTGGTAGAGTTCTAGAGTTAATAATTATTTGTAATGACACCATGAATTAGATTGAAACCTTCTAAATAATAAAAATATTTATAAGGTTTCCATCCTAACAAATTATAAAATAATTATATAGATACAATGTGTTTATCATCTAATCGTAAGCTATTGCAGTACATCGAGTCAACCCATTTATTTTTAGTTCATGATAAATTAAAACTATAAAATTTTAAACTTGAACATTATTCATTGGCTCTACCACTCAAAATACCATTGTCAAAAAATAAAAATAAAGTTATTTCTTATATAGTTTTTTTATGTTTTACGGATTAAGGTTTACACACAGTCGCAGATAGCAACTCCGTCTGATGTGTTCAAACAGCGCGCTGGGGTCTGTGTGTACGTCCGCGATGACATTTGCTGTCGGCGTCTACGTTGCTTTGAGGTTTCAGGGTTTTCTGCAATGTGTCTTTTGCTGGACACCGGTGTAAAAATAACCCTCTATGCCTGTGTTTATCGATCGTGCAGCGTAGACCAGGAGAAAAACATGCTCAATGAACACCTGACAGGGATGGCAGATAAAGCTGAACAACGGTTTTAGTTGGCGGAACTAGTCTTCCTCGGGTATTTTCACGAACACCACAAAGAGTGGTTGTTCCCATACAAGAAAACCGACCATGAGAGAGAGGCGCGGAAATTTGCGTTATTGCTAGATATAATTCAGCTGGTTTAAGTAGCGACGCGGGTACACACCCAATTTCTTGAACCTTCTGCTGACAACAAACTCAGAAATTCGTAATCGGTCTTAGCTATTGGTGGATTGGTGGTGTAGCAGCCAGGTTAATCAAACCTAAACGGGAATAAATAAGATATACTCCGCTGCTACCATAACGCGGAAGGCGAGAATAAATAAAAAAAAACATTTTATTTCCTAATTATTCTTGGCTACTGAGATACTGCGGACTGTATATAGATAATTTGACGTTCTTATAAAGAAACAAGAAGCAGCCGCAAATATCATTCAGCGCCACACCGACTTCACACGCCGCTATCGTCACGTATCCGTCGACCAATGGTGAGCCGTTTCTTCAACGCCGCAGTCGTTTCCTCTTGCTGTTCCGGAGCTGTATTCCACACCGCCGCCGCCCGCCGACTACGCGTGCGCATTTTTTTTTTTTTTTTTTTTTTTGCGCCCGAAGCAATTAAAGGGCTACCCTGTACGTAGGGAGGCGGAAAATGCATTACGCATACCACGATAGCCGGTCTATCGTGGTTATGGGGGACTCACTGTCCTACCGGGGACCCTAAGTGATACCCCCTAAAAACCGCCTTTAGGGACAGGCAACCGGCTGATTAAGCTCTATTGTGCCTTATCATGAGCGACCCTCTTTTGGGAAAAGAGGGCGCAGGCGGCTAAGTGCCGCTGAGGGAGTGCCTACGAAGGCAAATTAATGTCAGATATTACAATAATTTTATTTAATTAGAGTTGGCCTGAGCTGCCAGGAGACAGTTCAGGTCGTTTGAAAGTTTATTAGGCGGGTCCGAGAGAGAGTTTCTCGGCCTGCGGACACGATAGCGAGAGGGGGGTGGGGCTGCATAAGAAGCTGCCTCACGAATTAAGTGGTTTGGGTGCGACTCTGAGGCTTTGAAGAAGTTCTCAGAGAGTTTTTTAAGAAATTGCTGAATTGTTGGGAGCTCTAAGTCCCGATGAAGGTCGGCATTGCGGACGTACCACGGTGCGTTCGCAGCTCGACGACAGAATAGGTTCTGAACTATTTGGAGTTCATTTAAAATGTTAGGGTTTGCGTGGGCAAAGACGGGGCCCGCGTAGGACATGACTGGTCGTATACATACCTTATAGAGTGTACGCTTGTTTCGAAGGGACATTTTACTGTGTCGGCCCAACATACTGTTGAGCCTACTCAGATAAAAACGTGCGTGACGGGTTACTCTTTTGACGTGGGGCTTGAAAGTGAGCCCTGTGTCTAGAGTGACACCTAAATATTTGGCGGACGTATGCCAGGGGACAGGGGTCCCTAGCATACGTATTGGTGGAGTGTTTTTGAGACGGCGTCGTTTATAATCGAAGTGAACGGCGGAGCTCTTCTCCGGGTTCACATCGATGCGCCATTTTTTGAACCAAGCTCCTAGGTCATCAACTGACTTTTGGATCTTGTTCCGTATGAAGGGTAGTGAGACACCTTTGCAGTAGATGGCAGTGTCGTCTGCAAAGAGGGAGAGTTGAACACCTTTCGACGGGATGGGAATGTCGTTGGTGAATATGATGTACAGCAGAGGAGCAAGTACTGAGCCCTGAGGGACACCAGCCTTGATAGTTCGCTGTGAAGAGAGCGTGCCTTCGTGTCTGAAACGAAAGGTACGATGTTTTAAATAGGAGGCCACGAGACGAACTAGACGATCGGGGAGACCTATTTTATAGAGCTTGTAGATAAGGCCTGTGTGCCAGACTCTATCGAAAGCTTTGGCTATATCGAAAAAGACCGCGATGGTCTTATGACGACGAGGATAGAAACCGCTGAGGATATATTCCACAATGCGGTGAACTTGTTGGGGACATGAGTGTTTGGCTCGGAAGCCGAATTGATGGGGAATGATAAGAGGGTCGCCGTCTGTGGGAAACAGGTAGCGCCTCATACGACTTTGGATGACTCTTTCGAAGAGCTTGCCCATTGCCTTGAGGAGGCTAATGGGGCGATGGCTGGAGGGGGAGGTTGAGAGGCTTGCCTGGCTTGGGAATTCCAATCACAGTAGCCTCTTTCCACGTAGTGGGAAAATAACTAAGGTTGAAGCAGGCGTTGAAGATAATAGATAAAAAGGTTAACACCTGCTCGGGAAAGTGTTTTAGGGCTTGGTTGGAGATGCCATCCGCGCCCGGAGCCTTTTTAGGCTTAAGTCCTTTGATGAGGGATGAGATCTCATCATTGGACACAGAGATAGGTTCAGAGGCCGTGGGGGGTGAGCTCCGGCGGCGGACCTCATCCTCCACTGCCTGGACGTGTGAGGGGTCGACGGGTTGAGAACTGGGAGAGCATTGAGCGGCAATGCTGTCTGCAAAGCACTCAGCCTTTTCCTCGTCCTCGAAGGCAACCGTGCCGTCGGGACGGGAGAGAGGGGGAGTGTGGGTGATAGCGTCTATGCGGAGGGCTCTAGCCATCTGATAGTACGCTGTGTGAGATGGAGAGATATTCTCCATGAGCTTACTCTTTTCGAGGTCTCGAAATACAGAGAGGCGGAAGCGGAGTTCTCGTTGAAGACGATTGGCCGCGCGCCTATATTCGGGGGTGGGATATTTTGCTGCTCTCCGGAAAGCAGCTTTTTTGGCTTTTATTAGGTTGCTAATATGTAGGGGAAGCCCACTATTGTTAGCAACCGGGACGACCCTTTCGTTCTCCTTAAGGGAGGATTTAATAAGGGTGGAGAGTGAGTCGACCGCGGTGTCGATTTTTTCAGGACTATCTAAGTCCGACGGTAGGGAGATGGTAGAGTCCTGTGAGTCCAAAGCTTTAGCTAGGGACTCCTTGAATCCCTTCCAGTTAGTGAAGGTTTTCGTGTGTGTTGGGGGAGGTGGCTGATGGCCAAGAATGAGGGAGACCGGTCGGTGATCTGATCCTAGATCGTCTAGTGTCTCGATTGCTCCGAGGTTGAGAGAAACTCCTTGGAGTAACGCAAAATCTAACACATCGGGGGCGTGATCGGTGTTATCGGGAAAGTGAGTAACACCGAGAGGACTATGGACGGTAATATCAAGAGACTGCGTGATATCGAGCAGTATCTTGCCACTAGGGGACGTAGTGCGGCATGTCCATTCAGTATGCTTGGAGTTAAAATCTCCAAACATAATGACTGAATTGCCTAAAGATAAAATGGCCTCAAAATCCTTTTTAAGGGGATAGGTTCCTGAAGGGATGTAACAGGAGGCTATGAGGATGGACTGGTGTCCAGTCATAGCTAGCCTGCATACCGTGGCTTCCATGTTGGTAAGCTGCGGAGTAGAAATGGGCGAGCAATGAAGTGTCTTCTTGTAATAGATGGCCGTTCCGCCGCCTCGGCGGTCGGGTCTGTCGTTACGAAGAAGAGAGAAGTTTTTAATAGAAAGGCCTCTAGTGTCCTTATCTTTGAGATTGGTTTCCTGTAGGAGGAGGAAATCGACTTCACGATTCCGAAGAAAGAGCTTGAGCTCTGGGAGGTTATTTCGCAAGCCGCGAATATTAAATGATACAAGCGATAAACCCTTAGGTTTGATACGACCGTGAGATCTAGGTAGGTTAATTCTCTCAGTCATTGAAGTTAAGTTAATTAAGTTAACCTAACTTACAACGCTAACAAAAGGTTATTGTGCTCCGCAAGAACGAGGAGACGTTCTTGGGGGGACTTGGCCGCGCGCAGTTTGCGTGATACAACTGTTATTTCCCTGACGTCGATATTCCTAATAGCGGAATATAGCGTGTTGTAGTCGTCGATTGTGGGCTCTGCTTCATGAGCGTACGAGGTTGTCCTCGGTGGGTCTGCCTTTTTTGGGCCCCCAGGGAAAGACTGGAGGCTGCATTGGCTTGGAGAAGCCCGGAGGGGGGCCGAATTATGCCCTGAGGGGGCCTAGGGGGACCCTGAGAGGGTCGAGAGAAGCCCTGGATAGGCTGGGAGGGGCCCTGACGGGGCCGTTGATGGAGGGCTGGGAAAGTGCGGTCATTCACCGGCGGTGGAGCTTTCCTACTGGGGCGAGGTTGAGGTGCGCGTGGGCAACCCTTGTAGTTCGCCGGGTGTCCTGTCTGGTTGCACAGGACACAGGCGGGCGGGGATTCGGCGTCTTTGGGCCGGGGACACTCTTTAGTGTTGTGTGGCTCCAGGCACTTCACACACCTGGGTGGGGCGGAGCAGTTGGCCGCCGCGTGACCATAAAGTTGGCAGCGGTGGCACTGCGCCGGGAAACCGGGCCTATGTGGGGGCTCTACCTTCACCCTTGACAGGCCGCACACTGTGCGCACCTGCCGGAAGATGGCTTTAGCCTCCGGCACGTTGGACAAGATTACGAGGGCAAGGTTGTATCTCTTGCCCGTACGGTTGTGCATTTTGTGCACTGCTTCCACTGGGAAACCTTGGGACTTAAGGTCCTCGAGGATTTCCTCATTGGAGAACTCAAAGGGGACTCCTCGGATGACGGCCCTGACTTTACGCTCTTCAGGGAGAGCGTAAGTGTGGTATGAGATGCGCTCGGCTGTGAATAGCCGGGTGATTGCGCGGAAGTCCTCGATCGAGGTAGGGATTATTTTGATTGCCTCCCCGAGGTTGACTGCATGATCGTATTTGATGCCTGCGTCGTAGCAGGTCTTAGATAGTTGGGTGAACTTTGCCTTGTCTCTTAGGAAGACAGGGGGGCGGGACTTGCTTCTTCGCCAGCACTGGAGCACAACGAGAGGCTGGTTTGGATGGGGTGGGGATGTCTAGTGACATCAGTGGGACGGGTGCAGCGTCAGGGGCTGCGGAGGTTGAAGGAGCGGCAGGGGCCGCTGAAGTAGGGGGGTGCGTTTCAACGCGGCGCGCTTTCCGTTGCGCTTGGAGGTGACGGTGGTGAAGTTTGACTCACCGGTTCCGTCAGAGTCAGAGGACTCCGATGAACCGGAGCCTAGGGTAGTGGCGGGCCTCTTCCGGGAGGTAGACGCCGAGGATTCGGAGCATGCGTACTCCATTTCTAAGGGGGCAGATTCGAGTTGGGCAAAAGAGTTCCTCGTTTCGAGGTAAGATGCGATTACCGGCGGCGGGAGGTGTGCCTGAGGGGCAGGGGTGGGAGCCTGGGCGGCGATGGTGGCGATGGCGGCGAGGACCGTCTCATTGCCACTTAACCCATATTGGGTAATGAGGGCGGCTAGGGACTCAGTAAAACTGGAGTTGGCCATTTTAGGATAAGAAGCTAAAGGTGAGAAAGCAAAGATGAGGATGAGGACGGGTCCCTGCTCTCGATAGAACAGGGACTAGAACGCGGGACGCACTACAACACACTATGCACGTAATAGTAACAGTAAAAATGCAAGAAAACACAAGAAAATAGAAGACTAAAAAAAAAAAAAAAAAAAAAAAAATGAAATGACAAGTGAAAATGAAAAATGAAATGAAAGCGGAAGTCAGTCAGACCTCCCTGCCCGAAGACAGGGGGGCAAGAGCTGTAGCAAAAAGTGACTCACCGGCAGCCTCGACGCTGTTCCGCGTGAGCAGGACAGCGGAGGCGCGTGAGAGCGCGACAGCACTACCGTACTGTACGGGAGCGCGGACCACCAGGAGGCGACCGTCCGAGAGCGGTGCCGCCGGCGGACTGAGCACTGCGTCGGCGCTGTACAGCGCGAGCGGGACAGCGGGGGCGCGAGAGCGGGGAGCACTACCGTACAGGAACGAAAGCGCGGACTACCTGGATGCAACCGCTCGGAAGCGATGCCACAGGCGGAATGCGCGTGCGCACCGATCTGCATGTCTTATATAGCCCGGACCAGCGACGTAGCTTCGTGAACAACAAACAAGTCTCACGCCGGGAAACGAAACGTAGATAATTGTATATTTTAAATAGTTTTCATTGGTCATAAAATAAGCAATATAATTGGCTAGGCAAAATATTAATTGTTACCATTGGCAAATCAATAGTGAGCCAGCCATATAAATATAGGCAAGGTTGATGCAAAATATATTCCATTCTGAATCCCATTCGACAGTACATTCATAAACATAAACAGTAGTTTCATTTCTCCACCTTAAGAAAACCACTTGGAGTCTGTTAATAGTGGACAGTTCGTCTCCACTATTACAGTGGTGACCCCGTACGAACACCGAGGGGGGAAGATCCGGTACGAACACCAAGAAGGAACACCCTGCGACGTACCACTACTATTGCACGAACACCGCGAAGGAAACCCGTACGAACACCGAGAAGGAAGACTTCAGTTTATATAAAATCAGTGTAATCAAGCCGTCATTATGGAGCAGGAGGCAAACACATATACATCAAACCCGGTAAAGGAACCAGAAATCGCCGGTATATCTCTATCGTTAAGAATACCACCGTTTTGGAGAGACAAACCACGACTTTGGTTCGTCAGTTTTGAAGCCGCAACGAATGGTTTAAAGAAGAGCCAAGCGCAATTAGCACAGATGGTGATAGCCCAACTTGAGAAACAAAACATCGAACAAATTGCGGACCTGTTGTACAACCCACCAGCAGTCGACCAGTATAATTCACTGAAGGATCGGCTGATCTCCGCATATGAAGAATCCGACAGTCGACAGCTACAAAAACTTCTATCAGAAATAGAACTTGGAGACCAGAAACCCACACAACTCCTACGCAAAATGCGTACTTTGGCGCGAGATAAAGTTCCGGATTCAACACTACGGCTAATGTGGGTAAACCACCTACCACCACATATTCGATCGGTAATAGCAGTCAGCGAAACATTCAGCACGCAGACGAAGCTCGACGAACTGGCACTCCTGGCGGACAAGATGATCGAAAACAGCAGTAGCTCACACAAATCGATCATCGAAGGCACTTCAACAAAGGCTAATGATACCCAGTTTCTTCTCGAAGAAATTCGGAAGCTATCATTCGAAGTCGCCGCGCTCAAAGCTTCCCAGCATCATACCTTTTACCAGCAACAGTACAACCAGCGCAATCAGCAACACCGAAGATCACCTTTTCGTCGCAACCGCTCTGCAAGTAGAAGTCGAATAAGCTCAACATCAAGATCCCCTTACTGCTACTATCATCGACGTTTCGGGGTCGAGGCAAGAAAATGCACAGCACCGTGTACATTCAAAAATGAAAATACGAATACGGAAAACTAACTAGTACGCTCGATGCGACGGGATCCAGCGTAACAGCAAAGTCCTACCGTCTTTTCGTCACCGATAAAAAAAGCAAGCTTACTTTCCTTATCGACACCGGAGCAAATATCTCAGTGTTACCGCCGAAGCAAGGACAGAAGTTGAAGCCACTAGATTTTCAACTCTATGCAGCAAACAATACGGTTATTCCTACATATGGAGAAAAAACAATGGAACTTGATTTTAATCTACGCCGACCATTCAAATGGAGATTTATCGTCGCTAAAGTCAGCAAACCAATCATCGGTGCTGATTTTCTTCAACATCACCAGTTGGTCGTCGACATCAAAAATAGAAGAATCATCGACGGGAAAACCAATCTTGCATCTCAGTCTTTTGTACAAGCAACCAATCTGCCCACAATAAGAAGCATAGATGTGCAACAACCGTATCACAAGATCCTCGAAGAATACCCTGGTATCACAAGAATAACTTCAATGAAATTAACACCGAAGAACGACATTGAGCATTTCATCGACACCAATGGACCACCACTTCATTGTCGTGCACGTCCAATCGCACCACACCTATACGAGCAAGTTCGAAAGGAATTCGAAAACATGATTGAGCAAGGAATATGCCGTCCAAGCAAAAGCCCTTGGTCATCACCACTTCACATTGTACCGAAGAAGAACGGAGAATTACGAGTTTGTGGAGATTACAGAAGACTGAATTCTATTACCACTCCTGACCGCTACCCAATACCGCGAGTCAGGGATTTCACTCATCAACTATCAGACAAGACTATATTCTCCACCATCGATCTCAACCGAGCTTACCAACAAATAAGAGTCCGCGATGAAGACATAGAGAAGACAGCAATAATTACCCCAATGGGATTATTCGAATTCCCAAGAATGATCCCAGGATTAAAGAACGGAGGTCAAACTTTCCAAAGATTCATACACGAAGTACTTCATGGACTGGATTTCGTTTTCGCATTTATTGATGATCTCCTTGTTGCAAGCCCTGATAAAGAAACGCACGAAACCCATCTACGCACCGTGCTACAGCGATTAGAAGACAACGGAATCACAATCAACCCTTCGAAATGCATATTTGGACAGCAAGAAGTTCAATTTCTTGGTTTCACCGTCAGCAAGGAAGGAATAAAACCGCCTGCCGAAAAAGTCAGAGCAATCATCGATTATGCAAAACCTAAAACTATCGAAGAGCTAAGGCGTTTTCTCGGGATGATAAATTTTTACAGAGAACACATACCTAAAGCCGCTGAAATCCAAGCACCACTTCACGCCTACCTTCACAACACGAAGAAAAAAGATAAAACGTCAATCGAATGGAACGATGAAGCCACGAAGGCATTTGAAGCTTGTAAAATTGCGATCCAAAATGCAGCTTTACTCGCTCACCCATCACACGAAGCAACCCTTGCTATCTTCAGCGACGCATCCGATCTCTCAGCAGGAGCAGTTCTCCAACAATACAGCAATGGGAAATGGCAACCACTTGGATATTTTTTCGAAGAAGTTCTCCGATACTCAACGTAACTACAGTACATTCGACCGAGAGCTACTCGCTATTTACATGGCTATCAAGCACTTCAGAAAAACGTTCGAGGGTCGAAACCTGATCGTTTTTACCGACCACAAGCCATTAACATATGTACTTCCAAAGAAACCATCACTATCGGAAACACCACGAAGAGCAAGACAACTTATTTTCATAAGTGAATTCACGACCGACATACGTCACATCAGTGGAAAGGACAACATAGTTGCCGACGCACTCAGTCGCGTACCAATCGACAGTGTAACGTGCCCTACATCAATCGACTATCATAAGATCGCCGCAGCACAAGACAGAGATAGTGACAACATAAAACATCTATCGAAGCAAGGTAACTTGTCCATCAAGCAAGTTACAATGCCAATGACGCATCTACCTATATACTGTGAAGCCTCAACGACAACCATGCGACCATACATACCAGAAGAATGTCGTCGCGAAGTCTTCAATGCACTGCACAATATTAGTCATCCAGGTGTTAGAACAACAAGAAAACTCATCACTGAAAAATTCTTTTGGCCTGCAATGCAAGCGGATGTTGGCAACTGGGCGAAGCAATGCATTCAATGCCAAAAATGCAAAGTACAAAGGCATACATCAAGTAGTCTAGCTACATTTCCACCCACGGAGAGATTCGAACACTTGCACGTTGACATCGTTGGACCATTACCTACTTCACCGCAAGGACATCGTTATCTCGTAACAATGATCGACAGAACAACAAGATGGCCAGAAGCAATACCTACCGATGATACTTCAGCCGAATCCGTCGCGAAGATAATTTATGAAAATTGGATTACTCGTTTCGGATCACCTAAAACCATCACAACGGATCAAGGAAGGAATTTCGAAAGCAACCTATTCCTCAAACTTCTTCAAACTATGGGAATACAGAAGACGCGTACAACAGCATACCATCCTCAGTCAAACGGAATAATCGAACGATGGCATCGTACATTAAAGACTGCACTCAAAACTCGTTTATCTCAACATACAAAGTGGATTGATGAGCTACCTACAGTGCTACTCGGACTACGAGCAACACCGCGTGCAGACACTAGTCTTAGCGCCGCTCAGCTAACCTACGGCTGCAGCATAAGGCTGCCGTGTGACTTCTTCAGTTCAGCAGCGTCAAACAAACAAGAAATGGATTACGATTTCGTAACTAAACTTCGAGAATCAATTAACAAAGCCTTATCGTTGAAATGCACCGAAATGCAATCACACAGAAATAATAAATCAGTATTCATTCACCAAGATTTGAAAACATGCAAACAAGTTTTTGTAAGAAACGACGCAATGAAAAAACAATTTCAACCTACCTACGATGGACCGTATAAAGTATTAGAGAGAAATAGCAAGACTTTTAAACTACAAATACCCGGAAGGAAATCTACGATTATATCGATCGACCGACTAAAGCCTGCCTATATTATTAACGAGGATACTGCAGAGGATTCATCATCATCATCAAAACCACCAGCGAGGAAGCTTGAAACTTCATCATCTACATCAACCCAGTTGAAACCTATTTTAAAAACTACGAAATACGGGCGAGTCGTCAAGCCTCCGGTACGCTTTCGCTGGGGGAGAGTGATGTAGCAGCCAGATTAATCAAACCTAAACGGGAATAAATAAGATATACTCCGCTGCTACCATAACGCGGAAGGCGAGAATAAATAAAAAAAAACATTTTATTTCCTAATTATTCTTGGCTACTGAGATACTGCGGACTGTATATAGATAATTTGACGTTCTTATAAAGAAACAAGAAGCAGCCGCAAATATCATTCAGCGCCACACCGACTTCACACGCCGCTATCGTCACGTATCCGTCGACCAATGGTGAGCCGTTTCTTCAACGCCGCAGTCGTTTCCTCTTGCTGTTCCGGAGCTGTATTCCACACCGCCGCCGCCCGCCGACTACGCGTGCGCACCGATCTGCATGTCTTATATAGCCCGGACCAGCGACGTAGCTTCGTGAACAACAAACAAGTCTCACGCCGGGAAACGAAACGTAGATAATTGTATATTTTAAATAGTTTTCATTGGTCATAAAATAAGCAATATAATTGGCTAGGCAAAATATTAATTGTTACCATTGGCAAATCAATAGTGAGCCAGCCATATAAATATAGGCAAGGTTGATGCAAAATATATTCCATTCCGAATCCCATTCGACAGTACATTCATAAACATAAACAGTAGTTTCATTTCTCCACCTTAAAGAAAACCACTTGGAGTCTGTTAATAGTGGACAGTTCGTCTCCACTATTACAGTGGAATCCATATCGATCATCTCTCCTCCGGATGACTGTCCAGCGGGCACGAGAAGAGTATACGAATCAGCAGACGGCACTTTAATGCATCCTATCTGTGACGGAAGGATTGGAAGATCTTGTGATATGGCAGGGAACAGAATATTTTATTCCGTTCTCCAACATCCCGCTCTGTCACAAGGCTTGACCCTGGAATAATGCGGACGCTGCAGCTATATTATGATTGTAGCACGAATTGGTCGGCTCGAGCGAGGAAGGACCACGATCTCTCAGAATATCAGCGTAAAATAGCAGCTTAATGCTGCTGTGTTTCGTATGGTGACTGTAGAAAACCGTTTTACTGGAATCGAGGCATTCCATCTTAGTACTTAGGGGTGACAACGTATCTGCACTTTTATTCTTAATCGAGGTTAAATGTAGATATCTATGGGCCACAGCATCTACTTACCGTCAGGTGGACTGTGTGTTCGTTTGTCAACCCTATTCTATATAAAAAAAACTTTTAACTGGAAACAGGGTTTTCCTACTTAGTCCTCAGGGGTGATAACGCATCTGCATTTTGATATTTGTTTGAAGATAGTTGGGGATGTCTTTGGGCCACAGCATCCACTTAACATCATGTGAACTGCTTTTGAAATTAAAAATCGGCTCACTCTTACCTCCATCTGGCCCGAGGGCAAAGATGAAGTCTACGATGGAGTGAGTTTGCCCAGGAGAAGTCCGTTAACACGCAACTTGAAGAGGTTAAGGTTATGTGATGTATGAAGTATATATGTAATGCAATGCAATGCAAGATTAAATGCTGTTAGGGGTAAAACTCAAATGCTGAGATTGTAGGATGCAAGATAAAACACTGTTTATCGTTTTGCTTTGCTAATAATCTTGTCAAACGTTGTGAGTATACGGCGCGCGGTCGGCGCTGGCGTCGGGCTGCCGGGCGCGGCGCTCGCGTCAGCTGGCCTCGCCGTGTTGATATAATATAGTTTTCTTCTATACAGGTAGATAGTTGCCGTTACTATTGCTGCGGCTACTATGAAGTACAGGATGTGTATCATAACATAGTGGTGTATGTCATCATATACACACACACACACACACACACACATAAGCGCGCGCACGCACGCACGCACGCACGCATGCACGCATTCGCATACATAAGCAAATATCATAATCAGAGGAAAAAAACTGTAAAATACTCCCTTTTAGTCTATAAGTTATTCTTTGTAATACATATTCCATAAGTACATAATATAATATATATATATATATAATATATAGATATATATATATATATTGATATATATATATATTGATATATATATATAATATATAGATATAATATGGAAGAGCGGATTCACCTGGTACAGGCATTATTTGCTTAAAAGGAGAATCCGGCCACTAATGTTTGTAAACCAATCTGCTGAAATAAATTTTATTATTATTATCATTCGATATCCGTTCATCAGATTGATTCAGCAAGTCTTGTATTTGCATAACTCCTAACAAGTGGCAGCTAGTTGGTAGATGTATTGATGACAGAGTTCAATATGGACTCTTCAGTTATACTCCCGATGTCGAAACTTCCTGTATATATTTCACTCCTATAGTCATGACGACCTTGTATCGATAACGTGTCCTTAAGAATGCAATCTTGACCTATACTAATAAGGCCGCTGTTGCGCAGACTCGTCGTCGCAAGCCCAGACTTCTTCGCAGCATGTGTACAGCGAGGTATCACGAAAGTGTAATTTAATCCATCAGTCGGGGCACTCCTTTGTATCTCTAGGACAATATGTTTGATCGCTGTCATCCGTGATTATTTTTACGTCACATATAGACTGACTCAATTTAAGGTCGTATAATGGACTAGTGATAGTAGATGAGGGCATAATAGGTTAAGGTCATTGTATCTGATGCAGAGCTGTAAATCATTCTCCGACGTGACAAAAAGGTATCTTTTCGTAAATTGTAATGCTATGTAGTCGGTAGAATGTGTGACTGAGTTCAAATTTCTTCTTTGCGATATAGATATGACTCTACTAAGTTCATAAGTGTCAGTACTCGGTAGTGGCATCTTCACTTCAATTATGACGTAATCCTCGGTTAATCTTGCCTTTACTTGTAGCATTTTGGATAACTCTAATATTTTGAATGATGACCGGGATTAAAAACCGAACTTGAACATATGTTGATAGTTCATATGATGTTTAACTGTTCTTGCAGTTGTGCCGGAGAAAGCAAGTGAACGTCGAGGCTACCGTGATATATGTTCGTTAAAATATCAGGGTGTCTTATATTCTTCTTAAATTTGATAAAATGACCTTAAGAGTAACAACATGCGTAATAAAATAAAATGTGTTTATGGTTTTACTTGTGAACTTCGATTCAAAAATTTCTTATTTGTTCGTCGGTTTTTGTGAATTGCTTATTCATTAGGCCATATATCATTTCGCTGTATTATATTATTTTCCACTTCTATTATTGTATTTTATTTTTAAGTAACTTTTGCAAATAGATTTCGTTTCAATGTATTAATTTTATGTCCTTAGAGTATTTTTCATGGAATTTGTCATCCAAAATACCAAATAAATAATTGCTTAATCTTCCCATGATCATCATAATTACAGCCCTTCACAAGTCCACTGCTGAACATAGGCCTCCCCCAAGGTATGCCACAAAGCACGGTCCAGAGCCACTCACACAGACTCCCTGCATGTCTTACCAGGTCGTCACTCCAGCTAGTGGGGGGTCGCCCTACACTTCACCTACCGGTGCGAGGCTGCCACTCAAGAACCTTTCTTCCCCATCGGTTATCGGTTCTTCGAGCTATATGGCCGCCCATTGTCACTTCAGCTTACTAATCCGTTGGGCTATGTCGGTCACTCTGGTTTTACTGCGGATATCCTCATTTCTGAGTCTATCATGCAGACAAACTCCGAGCATAGCCCTCTCCATAGCTCGATAGAGCGACTTTGAGCGTCCTCATACGGCCAGCAGTGAAGGACCACGTCTCAGATCCGTAAGTCATCACTGGCAACACGCACTGGTTGTACACTTTAGTTTTCAGGGATTAAGGTATACCTGACGAGAAGATGTGTCGTAATTTCCCGAACGCTGCCCAGCCGAGTTGAATCCGTCGATTGACCTCTCGGTAGAAGTTGGACTTACCTAGTCGGACTATTTGTCCCAGGTAAACGTACTCGTCAAAGACTTCGAGCATAGTGCTCCCAACAACTACCGGCATAAGTGTGATATAGAAATTAAACATGATCTTTGTTTTGTCCATGTTCATCTTAAGACCTATCCGTTGGGAGACACCATCGAGGTCATTGAGCATAGTGCTTAGGTCCTCCAGCGATTCTGCCATAAGGACTATATCGTCGGCAAATCGAAGGCGAGTGATGTACTCGCCATTGATGTTAATACCGTATCCTTTCCAGTCCAGTAGCTTGAAAACGTCTTCCAATGCAGCGGTGAAGAGTTTTTGGGATATAACGTCACCCTATCTTATACCTCTCTGCAGTTGGATAGGTTTCGAACTCATCGGTTCTGTACTTGGATAGCCATCGTAGCCCTACTGTACAAACACTTCAGCACTTCGATATACCGACAGTCAGCAGTGCCCAAATTTCGACGGAATCAAAGACTTTCTCATAGTACACATATGCCAGGTAAAGTGGCAGATTCACAGCTATAAACCGTTTTCGCATATGTGTAGTTCGAAATGGTATTTAATTTCATTTCAGGAGTCATGACTTCAAACCTTTTTCCATTGAAACAATGCGTGATTTTGTTTGTATAAAGGACAAGTAGGTATAACCTTGGATCCATCATAAAACGATTTCTTGAAAGATTTATCTCTGTTCCCATAAATTGCAGGTTTATAGTAGTAAGAACGTTATTTAAATTTTGATATATGGTTTTTTTTTAATTAAAATTCGATGTTTTGACTTTCTGTTCTTTTCTATTCATTGGCTCCAGGGCTGTAAATTTGGCTTCCAAAAACGCCATAAACTCTTCCAAATCAGGTAGTTCCCGTGAGGCGTTTCTCGACTCCGTATAATCACTATAAGTTGTTGTATCTAATTTCTTTGCTATAAGGTGTACCAGAATCGGATTCTAAGAGCTAGTGTCAATGTCCATATTAAAAACACCATGAATGCATTCCAGTAGTTTTAGTTCAGTTTATGATTATTTTTGGATGTTAGGTTGATTTATTAGAGTTTCAATGTGCTTTGTAAAGAGAACTTGCTGATTATCATAGCAATTAATTAATATTTTCCACGCGGAATCATAGTTTTCTGAAGAAATATGCAAATGTTGTATTAGGCGTTCGGCTTCACCTCTAACCTTCTACAGTCAACTCTTTTGTGCCTTAGTCGTAGAAGGATTGTTGTGAACGGCTTCTTTAAACAGGTCAGAAAATGTACGCCATTGCATATTATTTCCAGAAAACGTAGGTATTTCTATTTTCAGTGTTGTTAAGTGTACATAGTTTTGAGATGTTAATTTTTTGTTCAGCAACCTATTCATGTTCTTAAACGTTGCCTCTACTTCCTCATATTCCTTGTCGTATTTTAAATCGGAACCTTCGAGAATATTGTCAATCTTCAAAAGTGTTTCTTCGATGTTGCTCCAACGATTTTGAAGGTTTCTCAACTCATACTCTAACTCCCAATTTTCGTCCATGTTTTCAATGTCTATGTTCTTGGTTAGGCAAGCTTAATCACTCTTTAGATTTCTCAAGGTCAACATGGGTAGTATTATCCTTAGTCGATACATCCTTTGATTCAGATACAGCCATCACACAGGAAAAATGTCCTTAATAAAATATTCGTGAGTCTTCTAATGTCAATAATTATTTTTCGTTGTTGCTTTTGAATTCGAACCAAAGTTCATCCAAATTTTTGATTCTCTTCTCTATATATTCATTAGTTTTTCTTAACTTCGGATCCTTTTTGAAATTGGTGCTAAGCTTTTTGATCTCGTTTAAGATATCAAACTGTGTCTGCAGTAAGGCTTACATAATGATAAGATGAAATAATGATGATATTGTTTAAATATTAAGCTGCAAGTAACAATGATGGAATTGTAACTTCTAATCGTTGGGTGCAATTAGCGCATTCGTGTCCTCAGTACAGTATCTACTATGCGCCTTCTAAATTCGACTGCCGAGACCCGCTTGTGGGAGGCCAGACGAACCGATTCGCTACTGCACCAAAACACCAAACACTATAGTAGTAATCGAAGAACCAAAAATGTATGCTTAACTATGCAAATATGTAATGCAATGCAAGATTAAATGCTGTTGAGGAGTACCACTTAAATACTGAGATTGTAGGATGCAACGTGAAACACTGTTTATCGTAACACCTTGCTAATTGTACTGAATTTATTATAAAAACAAAATGTGTGTACAATGCATTAAAATGACGTCAAACACGAGCACGCGCTCCAATTACGCTAACACATATAAATATACGGGTTTACTCGTACATATGCACTTGGAAAAACAGACGCTGGCAGGGCATCCCACTCCTTGGCTGTGCGCATAGCGAAAGATTCTTTCATCTAGTCTGTATCTTTCGCCCGCGACCCGTGGCGTATTTACTTATGTCGCTACTACAAAGCAATTCTAAATTGTATAATAGTTTATCTTTTATGTCAGATGTAAGCATGGGATTTTTTGTCCTAAATCGTTTTACCGAGATTTAAATCTAACCGTTACCTTTAACGTTAAAGCTTATTAAACTCCACTGCTAAATATAAGCCTCCCCCATAGACTGTATCTTAAGGGGGATATTTGCCATAGTTGCCACGCTTAGAAAGCGGGTTGGCAACCACATTTTTTTGATAGTCGTGATTCTAAGACCCTGCTGTCCATCTCCTGATTCCCTTTGCCAATCCAAATTAGCGATAGAGGGAAACAAATCATCGGTGTAAGAATATCCACAACTCCATGGCAGTGGGTATTCTTACACCGCTAATACATCGTAATAAATGTAACAAACTGTAAGTAATCGTTGGTATAGGGTAAGATTAAATTTTTCTCAAATAATTGGTTGCGTTTGGCAGAAAAAAAGCACTATGAAGCGCTTGTGAGACAAATGGCTGAAACTATACAGTTTTCGGCCAGGACACGTTTGCTAACTTCAGTAGCGCTGACACAATTCGCCATTTTGCTTAATTATTTTGTTTGTTTTGAAATAGGGTTTATAAGTTGTTTTGTGCAATATTAGTTTCAAGTAATATAATGACATGAATAAACATATTATACATGTTATTAAAAATCATTATTGGTAAATTTTTAATATGAATACTTCACAAACATAGGTATATTTAAATTAGGTTAGGTTTATTTACCATTTGACAGCGCTTACCGCTTATGATCGCCATTTTGCTTACAAGCGCTTCCTAGCGCTTTTTTCTGCCAAACGCAGCCAATGAGATTCTGTTTTCTTTGCTGACTACACAAATAACGATTAAATAAAATTAGTTAATCTTGGTATAACAGGACATTATCTTCCCGGGCCCAGGGACTACGTGGAAAGTAATCTTCACTCAACGTGTGATAAATACATTTTACTATATAATTTATTTTAATGTATAGAGCCATGCTGCATTGGTTGATTCACTAATGTGTTGGCTCGACAGCGGACGGACCACGCTCTCACAGAATACTAGCATGAAATGGCAGCTTAAATCTGCTGAGACTGCAGAGAGCCGGGGACTTGAAATGAGGCATCGATCGTGGTTGTCAAGGGTCAATCCACGTTCGCATTTTAATTTCTTATCGAGGATCGAGGAGGAGATGGAGATGCCTATGAGTCACATCCTCTACTTACCGCTATGTGGACTGTGCGGTCATTTGTCACGCCTATTCTATTAAAATATATTATATGAACCGAACTTAAGGCACAAAATTTAGTGAAATAGTATAGTTAACGTATTCGTGTCGTCATCGATAAACTTTGTATGGAATTAATACAAGACCACGAGCTGTGCGTATTTCAAGCTAAACAATCGGTAGCACAATTTCTCAGTCACTTATGAATAGTAAGCGAAATGCAATCGCAACACTAAAAAAGTTTCATTCTGTCACTGAAACCTCGAGAAACTGGAAATTATAAATCGAAAATTTGTCGCAAACTATACGAATACGTTTACGTATATAATAATAAATGATAATAATCTATTTAATATGTTAAATATTTCAGCTAAGGACTATAATATGTTCGGCTCTATTTAAGATTTTTCCCACTCACAAAAACTACATTAAAACTATATACAAAAACGATGATTATATAGAAAAAAGCATAATATTTGTTGGAGTACACTGAAAGACAAAATAATTTAGTAACAAAGCTGTGGCGCAAGGTTAAGGGTATCGTGTTGCACGCTTGCACGCTCGTTATTTCCTCTCGTTAAGTAAAGGCCGTAAAGGAAATCTTGGTTCATTTTATAAAACTAAAAACCTTCCGTGTTGCTTTACGTAGGATTCATTTTTTAAAATGAATTTAATCGGAGGCAAGACGCTTGTATAAAATGTCATGATAAGCGAGCTATCTGAGTTAGTTAGAAGAAATGTGGAATCTATTTTTTTTATAGGATAGGATGACAAACGAGCACACAGTCCAATTGATGGTAAGTGGTTGCTGTGGCCCATAGACATCTACATCTATCTTCGATTACGAATCAAAATGCAGCTGCATAAGTCATCCGTGAGGACTAAGATGGAATACCTCGTTTCCAGTAAAAAGGGTCTCCGGTTCTCTACACTCACCATACGAAACACAGCAGCATTAAGCTACTATTTGACGCTGGTATTCTGTGAGAGCGTGGTCCTTCCCTGGTCGAGCCGACGCATTCGTGCTACAACTATACTAGTAATATAACTGCAGCATGGCTCTACCACGTAAAACTTACGTACTTTCTGTTACTACATTACCTTCATCAGAAATGCTTGGAGCCCATTCCACAGTATAACTAATAGTTCCATACAATGAAGCAGTGAGATGTAGGCTATTAGCACGTCACGGGTGCAGTACTTGCCGCCTCCAGCACCCGCACTCGCAGTGTTGCCACGATATCTCGAGACCACTTCCGAGTCACCGTCCTCATCGGGGGCTGCAGGCCAGTGAAATCAATATAACCAGCAGTTACGCATACGATCACTGAACCGATGAAGAAATGATCAGCGTTCCTTATCAAGTTTTTAGTAGAGACTTCGGCATACAGCAAGATTACTCGTTTTCCTTTAAATAGAGAGCTAGTTTCATTGATAACGGCTTTCTGTATTTTATCCCCGAGGTACCTAGCTTCGATAAATTTTCAGTTTAGGATTTAGAAGCGATTCCTGTAGCGGAGATTATCAGAGGGTTGTATAAAAGGGTTGTATTTACTACATCATCCGCTTACTCAATTTTCTTTTCTATTGTGTATCGTTGCAGAATAGAAAAGAAAATTGAGTAATGCGCTGTAATTAATTAAACTTTAGTTTTGTGTAATACAAAAAACACAGATTATTAATAAATAAAATACAGAGCCAGCATGGTAGCGATCAACCTCGTTCCCAGGAGATATATTCTTCAATATTATCAAACCCTTATTATACATTTTTTCTTTCATAATTTTTTTGAACTTGTTTTTTTTTATAGGATAGGGTGACAAACGAGCACACAGTCCACCTGATGGTAAGTGTTTGCTGTGGCCCATAGACATCCACATCTATCCTCGATTACGAATCAAAATGCAAATGCGTTGTCACCCGTGAGGACTAAGATGGAATGCCTCGTTTCCAGTAAAAAGGGGTCTCCGGTTCTCTACACTCACCATACGAAATACAGCAGCATTAAGCTACTATTTCACGCTGGTATTCTGTGAGAGCGTGGTCCTTCCCCGGTCGAGCCGACCCATTCGTGCTACAACTATACTTCTAATATAACTGCAGCATGGCTCTACCACGTATAAAATTATTGTTGATTGATATTTTTAAAAAAATTAAGTTTTTTTTTTGTAAAAACATACACATTGCGCCATAAATTAATTATTAATTCAGTCCAGTAATTGGCATTACAGGCATGTGTTTGTTCCTAGTATTATGCCTTCTTTCTTATTAAAACTATTCATGTACATACGTCACGCAACAGGAAAGCGTTAAAATGCAATTAATGATTATATTATTAATTATTCTTTATTATATTTAAAAAATATTGGTGCCGGTGGGAATCGAACACGGGTTGCTCGTGTATTGTGATGTGCCCCTGAACTACTCTACATTACATTGTACTTTCCAAAAATTTCTTATTAAATAAGTAAGTTGGAAAAGAACCACAAACTCGAAATTATGTTTATTAGCATACTCTTAATTTTAATTTGTTTTTTTTTAAACATAACCTCCACTCTAAGATTTTCTCCTGTATCGTGGGGGTAGTTTAGATGTGTACATAGTTTTCACAAGGACAAACATCCATAGCCGGAAGAACTATCTGTAGGCTGTACAAACACTTGTTGCGTGCGGGATTCGAAACCGCAGACCTTAGCGCTGCAACTCATTGCTAAGCCACTGATCCACGGAGCCGTCGAATTATTTGTATTCATTACTCGAAAAATACTGTAGAGTTGTTAAAAAAAAACAAAAACAAAACTGATAAGTATAATAGATATGAATTGTCCTGTCAAATGATTTATACATAAATATTCAAACAATTTGATTATATTTTAAGTACACTGCTGAAAATAGGCTTCCTTTTTTATAGGATAAGGGTGACAAACGAGCACACAGTTCACCTGATGGTAAATGAATGCTGTGGCCCATAGATATCTACATTCGATTAAGAATCAAAATGCAGATGCGTTGTCACGCCTGAGGACTAAGATGGAATGCCTCCAGTAAAAGTGTCTCTGGTTCTCTACACTGACCATACGAAACACAGCAGCACTAAGCTGCTATTTTACGCTGGTTTTCTGTGAGAGTGTGATCCTTCCCCGGTCGAGCCGACCCATTCATGCTACAACCATAATATACCTGCAGCGTGGTTCTACCACGTAAAAAATATATAATTATAATATTCCTTATAGATTACCCCCTAAAATAATATTTACTATAACCGCCACGCTTGACAGATGGGTTGGCAACTACAGTTTATCATTGTTTTGTGTTGTGATCAGAATCCTGCGTTTCAGTTTCCCTCTGGTGCCTTTTACGACATCCATGGGATGGTAGTAGTAGATTCTTTTACGACACCCACGGGATGATTGTAGTGAATATTTTTACGATTCTCGCAGGATGATAGTAGTGGAATCGCTTACTTTAACCTTGGGATGATAGTAGTGGATTCTCTTACGACACCCGCGGGATGGTAGAAGTGGATTCTTTTACGACACCCACGGGATGATTGTAGTGAATTCTTTTACGATACTCGCAGGATGATAGTAGTGGAATCGCTTACGTCAACCTCGGGATGATAGTAGTGGATTCTCTTACGACACCCGCGGGATGGTAGAAGTAGATTCTTTTACGACACCCACGGGATGATTGTAGTGAATTCTTTTACGATACTCGCAGGATGGTAGTAGTGGAATCACTTACGTCAACCTCGGGATGATAGTAGTGGATTCTCTTACGACACCCGCGGGATGGTAGAAGTAGATTCTTTTACGACACCCACGGGATGATTGTAGTGAATATTTTTACGATTCTCGCAGGATGATAGTAGTGGAATCGCTTACTAACCTTGGGATGATAGTAGTGGATTCTCTTACGACACCCGCGGGATGGTAGAAGTAGATTCTTTTACCACACCCACGGGATGATTGTAGTGAATTCTTTTACGATACTCGCAGGATGGTAGTAGTGGAATCACTTACGTCAACCTCGGGATGATAGTAGTGGATTCTCTTACGACACACGCGGGATGGTAGAAGTGGATTCTTTTACGACATCCACGAGGTGAAAGTAACGGATTATTTTATGACACCCACGGGACGGCAGTAGTGGATTCGTTTACGACATCTACGAGAATATAGTAGTGAATTCTTTAACAATATCCGTGGAATGGTAGTAATGGTTTCTTTTACGACCCTACGAGATTATTGTAGTGGATTCTTTTACAATATCCGTGGAATGGTAGTAATGGTTTCTTTTACGACCCTACGGGATTATAGTAGTGGATTCTTTTACGATATCCGTGGAATGGTAGTAGTGGTTTCTTTTACGACCCTACGAGATGATAGTAGTGGATTCTTTTACGATATCCGTGGAATGGCAGTAATGGTTTCTTTTACGACCCTACGAGATGATAGTAGTGGATTCTTTTACAACATCCGTGGAATGGTAGTAATGGTTTCTTTTACGACCCTACGGGATTATAGTAGTGAATTCTTTAACGATATCCGTGGGATGGTAGTAATGTTTTCTTTTACGACCCTACGGGATTATAGTAGTGGATTCTCTTACAATACCCGTGGAGTGGTAGTAATGGTTTCTTTTACGACCCTACGGGATTATAGTAGTGGATTCTTTTACGATATCCGTGGAATGGTAGTAGTGGTTTCTTTTACGACACCTACGGGATGATAGTAGTGGATTCTTTTACGATATCCGTGGAATGGTAGTAATGGTTTCTTTTACGACCCTACGAGATGATAGTAGTGGATTCTTTTACGATATCCGTGGGATGGCAGTAATGGTTTCTTTTACGACCCTACGGGATTATAGTAGTGGATTCTTTTACGATATCCGTGGGATGGTAGTAATGGTTTCTTTTACGACCCTACGAGATTATAGTAGTGAATTCTTTAACGATATCCGTGGAATGGTAGTAATGGTTTCTTTTACGACACTACGGGATGATAGTAGTGGATTCTTTTACGATATCCGTGGGATGGTAGTAGTGGTTTCTTTTACGACCCTACGAGATGATAGTAGTGGATTCTTTTACGATACCCGTGGGATGGTAGTAATGGTTTCGTTTACGACCCCACGAGATTATAGTAGTGAATTCTTTAACAATATCCGTGGAATGGTAGTAATGGTTTCTTTTACGACCCTACGAGATTATAGTAGTGGATTCTTTAACAATATCCGTGGAATGGTAGTAATGGTTTCTTTTACGACCCTACGAGATTATAGTAGTGGATTCTTTTACAATACCCGTGGCATGGTAGTTATGGTTTCGTTTACGACCCCACGAGATTATAGTAGTGGATTCTTTTACAATACCCGTGGGATGGTAGTAATGGTTTCTTTTACGACCCTACGAGATTATAGTAGTGAATTCTTTAACAATATCCGTGGAATGGTAGTAATGGTTTCTTTTGCGACCCCACGAGATTATAGTAGTGGATTCTTTTACAATATCCGTGGAATGGTAGTAATGGTTTCTTTTACGACCCTACGAGATTATAGTAGTGGATTCTTTTACAATACCCGTGGGATGGTAGTAATGGTTTCTTTTACGACCCTACAAGATTATAGTAGTGAATTCTTTAACAATATCCGTGCAATGGTAGTAATGGTTTCGTTTACGACCCCACGAGATTATAGTAGTGATTTTTTTAACAATATCCGTGGAATGGTAGTAATGGTTTCTTTTACGACCCTACGAGATTATAGTAGTGGATTCTTTTACAATATCCGTGGAATGGTAGTAATGGTTTCTTTTATGACCCTACGAGATTATAGTAGTGGATTCTTTTACAATATCCGTGGAATGGTAGTAATGGTTTCTTTTACGACCCTACGAGATTATAGTAGTGGATTCTTTTACAATATCCGTGGAATGGCAGTAATGGTTTCTTTTACGACCCTACGAGATTATAGTAGTGGATTCTTTTACAATATCCGTGGAATGGTAGTAATGGTTTCTTTTACGACCCTACGAGATTATAGTAGTGAATTCTTTAACAATATCCGTGGAATGGTAGTAATGGTTTCTTTTACGACCCTACGAGATTATAGTAGTGGATTCTTTAACAATATCCGTGGAATGGTAGTAATGGTTTCTTTTACGACCCTACGAGATTATAGTAGTGGATTCTTTTACAATATCCGTGGAATGGTAGTAATGGTTTCTTTTATGACCCTACGAGATTATAGTAGTGGATTCTTTTACAATATCCGTGGAATGGTAGTAATGGTTTCTTTTACGACCCTACGAGATTATAGTAGTGGATTCTTTAACAATATCCGTGGAATGGTAGTAATGGTTTCTTTTACGACCCTACGAGATTATAGTAGTGGATTCTTTTACAATACCCGTGGCATGGTAGTTATGGTTTCGTTTACGACCCCACGAGATTATAGTAGTGGATTCTTTTACAATACCCGTGGGATGGTAGTAATGGTTACATTTACGACCCTACGAGATTATAGTAGTGAATTCTTTAACAATATCCGTGGAATGGTAGTAATGGTTTCTTTTACGACCCCACGAGATTATAGTAGTGGATTCTTTTACAATACCCGTGGGATGGTAGTAATGGTTTCGTCTACGACCCCACGAGATTATAGTAGTGGATCCTTTTACAATACCCGTGGGATGGTAGTAATGGTTTCTTTTACGACCCTACGAGATTATAGTAGTGAATTCTTTAACAATATCCGTGCAATGGTAGTAATGGTTTCGTTTACGACCCCACGAGATTATAGTAGTGAATTTTTTAACAATATCCGTGGAATGGTGGTAATGGTTTCTTTTACGACCCTACGAGATTATAGTAGTGGATTCTTTTACAATATCCGTGGAATGGTAGTAATGGTTTCTTTTATGACCCTACGAGATTATAGTAGTGGATTCTTTTACAATATCCGTGGAATGGTAGTAATATTTTCTTTTACGACCCTACTAGATTATAGTAGTGGATTCTTTTACAATATCCGTGGAATGGTAGTAATGGTTTCTTTTACGACCCTACGAGATTATAGTAGTGAATTCTTTAACAATATCCGTGGAATGGTAGTAATGGTTTCTTTTACGACCCTACGAGATTATAGTAGTGGATTCTTTTACAATACCCGTGGCATGGTAGTTATGGTTTCGTTTACGACCCCACGAGATTATAGTAGTGGATTCTTTTACAATACCCGTGGGATGGTAGTAATGGTTTCGTTTACGACCCCACGAGATTATAGTAGTGGATTCTATTACAATACCCGTGGGATGGTAGTAATGGTTTCTTTTACGACCCTACGAGATTACAGTAGTGAATTCTTTAACAATATCCGTGGAATGGTAGTAATGGTTTCGTTTACGACCCCACGAGATTATAGTAGTGAATTCTTTAACAATATCCGTGGAATGGTAGTAATGGTTTCTTTTACGACCCTACGAGATTATAGTAGTGGATTCTTTTTATAATATCCGTGGAATGGTAGTAATGGTTTCTTTTACGACCCTACGAGATTATAGTAGTGGATTCTTTTACAATATCCGTGGAATGGTAGTAATGGTTTCTTTTACGACCCTACGAGATTATAGTAGTGTATTCTTTTACAATATCCGTGGAATGGTAGTAATGGTTTCTTTCAGGACCCTACGAGATTATAGTAGTGGATTCTTTTATAATATCCGTGGAATGGTAGTAATGGTTTCTTTCACGACCCTACGAGATTATAGTAGTGAATTCTTTAACAATATCCGTGGAATGGTAGTAATGGTTTCTTTTACGACCCTACGAGATTATAGTAGTGGATTCTTTTACAATATCCGTGGAATGGTAGTAATGGTTTCTTTTACGACCCTACGAGATTATAGTAGTGGATTCTTTTACAATATCCGTGGAATGGTAGTAATGGTTTCTTTTATGACCCTACGAGATTATAGTAGTGGATTCTTTTACAATATCCGTGGAATGGTAGTAATGGTTTCTTTTACGACCCTACGAGATTATAGTAGTGGATTCTTTTACAATACCCGTGGCATGGTAGTTATGGTTTCGTTTACGACCCCACGAGATTATAGTAGTGGATTATTTTACAATACCCGTGGGATGGTAGTTATGGTTTCGTTTACGACCCCACGAGATTATAGTAGTAGATTCTTTTACAAGACCCCTGGGATGGTAGTAATGGATTCGTTTACGACCCCACGAGATTATAGTAGTGGATTCTTTTACAATACCCGTGGGATGGTAGTAATGGTTTCTTTTACGACCCTACGAGATTATAGTAGTGAATTCTTTAACAATATCCGTGGAATGGTAGTAATGGTTTCGTTTACGACCCCACGAGATTATAGTAGTGGATTCTTTTACAATACCCGTGGGATGGTAGTAATGGTTTCTTTTACGACCCTACGAGATTATAGTAGTGAATTCTTTAACAATACCCGTGGCGTGGTAGTTATGGTTTCGTTTACGACCCCACGAGATTATAGTAGTGGATTCTTTTACAATACCCGTGGGATGGTAGTAATGGTTTCTTTTACGACCCTACGAGATTATAGTAGTGAATTCTTTAACAATATCCGTGGAATGGTAGTAATGGTTTCTTTTACGACCCTACGAGATTATAGTAGTGGATTCTTTTACAATACCCGTGGCATGGTAGTTATAGTTTCGTTTACGATCCCACGAGATTATAGTAGTGGATTCTTTTACAATACCCGTGGGATAGTAGTAATGGTTTCGTTTACGACCCCACGAGATTATATTAGTGGATTCTTTTACAATACCCGTGGGATGGTAGTTATGGTTTCGTTTACGACCCCACGAGATTATAGTAGTGGATTCTTTTACAATACCCGTGGGATGGTAATAATGGTTTCGTTTACGACCCTACGAGACGATAGTAGCAGATTCTTGTACGACACCCACGGGATGATAGTAACGGATTCTTTTACGCCGCCACTAAAATAGACAACATAGCTGTATTACAAAATATAAAATGCTTTAAAAGGGGGTTAAAAATAATATGGCTGGCAGAGATATAGAGCCGTGATTGGTTAGGAAATAAGCGCTTGTCTTTGATCCTCGTCGGCAATACTGGCAATATTAATTCTAATTTTAGTTTCTGATTTACCATGTGTTTGGAAATGAAGGAAAAAAGTTGAGGAAACCTGCATTTCCGATAAATTATGACGTACTTCAATGGCATATAAAACACGGGAGGTTATCAGCACATTCTTCCTTGCCCTAAAAAGTAAAAAAAAAGTTAAGTTACAGTTACAGCCTAAATACGTCCTACTGCTTACTGCCTCGTTGGTCTTGCGGTTGTAGTAGTGCGACTGCTGATCATAAGATCCTGGGTTCAAATCCCAGATTTGGCCAAAAAATCAATTATTGAGTTTTTCTGTCAAGAAATCCTCAGTAGCTGCCCGGAGTCAGGAAGTTGGCGGTGTCTTACCCCCCCCCCCGTGCCTCGGAAAGCACGTAAAGCCGTTGGTCCTGCGCCTGATTTCTCTCCGGTCGTGTCGGTCTACCGTCCCATCGGATTATAAGAGTGAGAGAATAGAGAGTGCACCTGTGCTTGCGCATACACTTGGGCACTATAATCCTGTCCTGCACCGTTGGCTAGCCTCCGTTGAGGCAGGCCGCCGTGGCCGAAATTTGGTCTGGAGGACGTTCTACTGCTGAGCACAGGCTTCCTCTCATTTCTGAGAGGGTTTTTAGGGCAAGGAAGTATCAGCCACGCTGTCCCAATGCGTGATGGTGGACTTCACATGTCTTCAATTTTTTTTATTTCTCAGACATGCAGGTTCGCTCTTGATGTTTTCCTTCACCACCGAGCACGTTATAGATCAGTACTTATAATTGCAATTAGCAATTTCACTGGTGCTGGCGGGGATTGACCCCGAGTTGCTCACGTACTGTGAAATTTACAACGAGCGCTAAGCCCTTGAGCTACCACGACTCCTGCCCTAAAATCAGTGTCTAAAATTTCTAGATTGCGAACAGACCTGTACCCTGCAATGAAAAGTTTGTAGGTATCGAAGTTAGTTTTGTAGTAGTTTGTAGTAGTTTGTAGTAGGTTTGTAGGTTAGGTAGGTTTGTAGGCTATTATTTTAATTTATGTGAAAAAGAAACATGTACCTTCAGTAGGGTAATTTTGGGGTTTACGTAATTAATAGTGTTTTCTAATTAATATTCTAATAAATAATAATATCCAATTATATTCTATGATAATAATTGTTATAAATAATAATATTAACAAATGATAAATAATCCAATAAATACTATATTCTATCTCATTCTCTCTCATCATATAGATGTATCTGTTTCTCTGTTTCTAGTTTTAAATCATAACGATTCTAAAGAAGTTTTCACTTCAAAACATGTTTATATATATACAATATGTAACGTAATTAACGCACACCCTCAGACACCCCAATTTGTATATTATGTTATAATCATAATACATACACTGAATTTTTAGTTTAACATTTTTATGCACTGATTATTTATCAAATTAGTTATACTAATTCCGGAAGAATGTTGTGGTCACAGTACAAATCCACGAACACAAATACTTTAACATGCTTGAAATAAAGTTCATTTTTCTTTATTTTATTGAATGACAGAATTAGTAACAACTAAACGACACTAAACGATTCTGAACAAACTACTTTCTCAAAGTGCGTTAATTATGTTACGTGTTGTATATATATATACATATTTTTTTTTCACTTCCCTAAATAATATCATGTAAATCAGTAGGAGCAGTCGGCAAAGTGCGCTGCTGAAGAAGATTATTACGTCGAAACTCCTGACATATATAAGTTAGCGTTATAAACTAAAAAGAATCCCTTTGTCGTATCTACTTAGTTTAAAGACACTCCCCTTGCTGCCTCAGCTAGCATCGGAATCCTCGGCGTCGACATATCGAATAGTGTGCAATTTGTGGTCACTTGGAGGGGAAGGCCAAATTGGTCTCTAAAAAGCTGGCGTACACAGCAGAGCGAGACAGTATTTCATGCCGGCACATCGCTTGCAACTTTATAAAGCGCAAGTTTGGCATCAGATGGAATACTTTTCTCATCTCTGGGCGGGGGCATCCCAGTGCCAGCACCTTCCACTTGACCACATTCAACGCAGAGCGATTCCAATCGTCGACGACCGAGTTCTTTCTAATCGGCTCGATTCACTGGTGCTGCGTAGTGATGTTGCATCCCTTTGCGTTTTCTATCGTATCTACCACGGGTAGTGTTCTGAGGAATTGTTCGGATTAGTTCCAGCCGCCAAATTTCACGAATGCACATCGTGTTAAAATTCACGATACCATTCTCACCATCTGGATACTTGGTGGTCCAACACTATGCGTTTTACTAGCAGTTTTCTTCCTCGTACAACTTCTCTGTGGAATTGTTTACTACCGGCGATTTTTCACGTCACGCCGGTTGGTCACCAGTCTGGCCGTGGAAAAAAGGTATTGTTACGCGCTCAAATCGGCGGCACTAGCGCCATCTAGTCTCGAACCAAAGAACTAAACTTCTTGAAGTTTAAAACTCGAACTCTCGGTACCTTGCGCGTGTTTACTTGAACATTCTGGATATTTCTTTGCTAATTTAAATAAATAGGCGCTGCAAGATGCGATTGTGGTAGCGTTGATTTGGCGATACGAGCGAAGCTTCGGAGCGGAATAAAGTGAATTAGTGTGTTTAATTATTTGTGTTTTTAACTTTAATTTGTGTAAAGTAAATTAAAGTGTTAATTTAGGTAATTTTATCGGCAATTTTTATTGTCACGAACCTCAAGCTCGTAACAATTGGTGTCAGAAGTGGGATAAAATCATGCCGATTTTACCTAAGGACGAGATGGAGGGTGTCCGTACCCGAAGTCAACGCCAGCAGGAGACGGACCAGAGGAGGTGCTTGGTGGTGGTTTGGTGGCAACGCCGCAGATGTCTGAGGGCCACCCGCCGGCCACGGAAGCCGGCCCGTCAGCAGCTTCTACGTCTGTGGCACCTGACTTAGGTGCTCTGATGGTGATGCTGCAGCAGCTGCGGGGCGGACAGGAGGAACAGGCCCGCCGGCAGGAGGAACAGGCCCGCCGATTGGAAGAGCAGCTGCGGGGCGGACAGGAGGAACAGGCCCGTCGTTTAGAAGAGCAACTCCAACGCGATAAGGAAGAGCAGATGCTCCTCATGAAGGACCTTCATGCTATCTTCGGAAAAGAGATACGGGAGGTGAAGGATAAGGTTGCTCAACATGACAACCGCCTGTCGGAGGCCGAAACCCGAATCGACCAAGTAAACAATCGGGTTGACAACGTAATGGCTGACGTGAAGAAAACGCTGGACGACCTCAAACTTGGGGATGGTACAACAGCTCCCGTAGTAGCTACAACACCTTCGCTACGTGGATTCAAAGTGCCGCCGTTCGACGGGACCTCTTCCTGGTCGGCCTACAAAATCCAGTTCGAGGCCGTCATGGAGGCGAACGGCTGGAATAAAAGCCAGGCCATGACTGCACTCACCTTAGGCCTGCGCGACCAAGCCTTAACCGTGTTGGAAGCTCTCGGTAAGAAAGTGACCTACGAGCAGCTCCTTGAGGCATTGGAGGCGAGATATGGTGACGCTCACCTGGAACACGTCTTTCGCGCGTAGCTTAAAGATCGTGTGCAACGCAGCAACGAAAACCTGCAGCAGTGGGCCCTTGAGGTGGAGAAGATGGTTCGCAAAGCATACCAGTCTGTAACTGCGCTCATTGAAGGGAACCTGGTGCAGACATTCATCGACGGCATCCGCGACCTGAAAGTCAGAGCTGCTGTGAGGCTCGGGCACCACGAGACGCTTAAGGACGCCTTGGCCCATGCACTGGAGGTGGAAGCGGAAGGACCAGCGTTCCCATCGCGTCAGGGAGGTTGCAGCAGCTACAGTTCGCGACTGCAACAAAGGATACAGCCCTAGGTGCTATGGCTGTAGGGAAAAGGGCCATCTTCGATCCAGCTGCCCTAAGCGAACCGTGGAAAGGAGAGTTGATCGATCTCGAGAGGGTCGTGCAGCTAACGGCACCGCCTGGCGGTGGCAGGATCGTCGTTCCCCTAGCGCTAGGGAGGTTGCCGCAGTTACGGTTCGCGACCATAATAAAGGATACAGCCCCAGGTGCTATGGTTGTGGGGAAAGGGGCCATCTTCGGTCCAGCTGCCCCAAGCACACCCTAGGAAGGGAAGGTGAACGGTCTCAGAAAGGAAGTGCGGCTAACAGCACCGCCCAGCAGCAGCAGGAATACGACTTTACTATCGAACATCGCAGCGGGAAATCTCATGGCAACGCAGATGCATTGTCAAGAAGACCTTGTCCTGAAGATTGCAAACATTGTACTAGGCAAGAGAGTAAGGAAGTGGTATCCGTGAGGATGCTCAGGGCAGACCACCTCAGCAACGAGTGGAAAGAGAGCTTTCAACGTGCACAGCAGGAAGATCCGGACATCAAGCCGATCCTGGAATGGATGAAGGCCAGTGCTCCCAAGCCCAAGTGGAGCGACGTCTCAGCGATGAGTTCGACCACTAAAAGCTATTGGGCCCAGTGGGACAGCTTGCTGCTTTAGGATGGAGTTCTGTGCCGTAAATGGGAAAATGTTCGGGGAAACAGCTGTCATTCATAAATGGTTGTCCCTAAAGCTAAAGTACCGGATGTTCTACAGCTGTACCATAATGATTATTCAGGAGGCCATCTGGGAGTTAAACGAACTCTACTGAAGATCCGAGAACGTTTTTATTGGGTCCACTGTCGAAACGATGTCGAGGACTGGTGTCGCAAATGTACAAGTTATGTGGCTGTAAAGGGACCTCAGACTCGTAGTAGAGGTGCATTGAAGTTGTACAATGTTGGTGCACCATGGGAGAGAATAGCCATTGACGTGGCGGGGCCGTTTCCGGAGAGTGAAAGCGGTAACAAGTATTTCATGGTTGTGATGGATTACTTCACTAAGTGGCCAGAAGTCTTCGCCATTGCAAATCAAGAAGCTTCAACAGTTGCAGATAAACTAGTTCATGAAGTCTTCTGTCGTTTTGGAGTATCTTTAGAGATTCACAGCGATCAAGGAAGGAATTTTGAGTCTCACATATTCCAGGAAACTTGCCTAGTTATGGGTACTCTTAAAACAAGAACGACTTCTTATCACCCGCAATCTGATGGAATGGTAGAACGATTTAATCAGACATTGGAGAGGTATCTAGCAAAAGTTGTAGACAATCGGCAACGAGATTGGGACAAGCACATACAACCGTTTTTGTTGTCATATCGAAGCGCTGTTCACGAAAGTACAGCAGTGACACCAGCTTTCGCAAACTTTGGAAGAGAATTACGGCTGCCTGCAGACCTGATCACCGGGATACCACCTGATGCTCCACGCAGTATAACAGATTATGCAAATGACTTACGGAACAAAATGAATGACGTTTATGAGCACGTCAGACAATCGGGCCAGCAAATGTCTGAAAAGATGAAAACCCGGTATGACCGCAAAATGAACAACAAAGGGTTCGACGAAGGTTCACTTGTGTGGTTGCACAATCCAGTCCGCAGCAAAGGGAAATCTCCTAAGCTTCAAGCTAAATGGGACGGCCCGTACCGGATTGTGACCAGGATCAACGATGTAACCTACCGGATACAGAAAGGCGCAAGAGGGACTCCTAAGATTGTCCATGTGGATCGTCTAGCGCGTTATTATGGGGCCGATAATGCTCGGGACGAGCATGTCTTAGGAGGGGGCAGTGTTACGCGCTCAAATCGGCGGCACTAGCGCCATCTAGTCTCGAACCAAAGATCTAAACTTCTTGAAGTTTAAAACTCGAACTCTCGGTACCTTGCGCGTGTTTACTTGAACATTCTGGATATTTCTTTGCTAATTTAAATAAATAGGCGCTGCAGGATGCGATCGTGGTAGTGTTGATTTGGCGATACGAGCGAAGCTTCGGAGCGGAATAAAGCGAATTAGTGTGTTTAATTATTAGTGTTTTTAACTTTAATTTGTGTAAAGTAAATTAAAGTGTTAATTTAGGTAATTTTATCGGCAATTTTTATTGTCACGAACCTCAAGCTCGTAACAGTATTCTGCCCGGGGAGCGGCCAACGCCCCGTGTGATAGTTCGAAGCAATTCTATATATACTGTTTTTTCAGAAAAAAGAACATTTTAAGAAATTTGAAATAAGTTTGAAATTACATAAATAGAAAACTAGACGACGGTTTAAAACGCCTATTTACATTTTTGTTTTAAATATCTCGTTTTCTATAGGTTTTACGCTATTTGTATTTATTATCAATATTGTAGAGAATTAAATTATCTACAACTTTTTTACTAAACATTTTTTATACCTTGAATTGTTTTCGAGATAGAGGGCGTAGAGCGCGCGGTCAGAGAATTATCTGAGGTCAACTGGTAGTCTCGTTCAAAAACTCGTAATATTAAGGTATAATTTATATAATTTATTGTTAATCATATAATTATTATTTTTTATTAACTTTTAGTTTAATTTCGATCTTTCTTTCTAATAATTCTAAAATTCATCAATTCAATAACACTCATAATCTCTTTCGGTAATTGAAAAATTACTAAGGGAAATATTTTAATTACTTTGTAATTATAATATTTCCCTTAGTACTCAGTACCCGGTTGACCGAGCTTTGCTCGGTATTTTTCGCTCGGTTTTTTTAATTCGTGTGTTTTGGAAATTATATTTAGATACAAATTACATACTGATGAAATACGAATTAAATTTTCGTGTTTTTAAAAATACTAAAAAAAGGGCTCGAAAAAATAGATTTTCTCAAAAAAAGAAAGGAACTTAAAAAAAATTAAAAAAAAGTAAGTCGGTCGGTCTGGGCTCGAACCATGGTATTACAATTTTCGACTGCCCGATATACCAATTAAGCTATTTGTAATCATCAATAAACATTCAAAATTTACCTTCTTATTCTAACGATATTGCAGTTTTTCATTGCCTAAAAACACGGACAAAAAAGACATTTTCTAAAAATAAATCCTAGCTAGATCGATTTATTGCCCCCGAAACTCCCTGCACACAAAACTTTATGAAAATCGTTGGAGCCGTTTCCGAGATTCCGATTATATATATATACAAGAATTGCTCGTTTAAAGGTATAGGATTTACACTAACAGCATTTGAAGTAGAAAATAATTAAGTACATCTTATTTAAAATCTGTAAATTCCTTAGTACAATTTAAGTATTTTCCTCAACAATTTCTTAAAATTATGTGGCCAGGTAAGTGTTATTAAATAAATTGACACTTAATTAAAAATAGATAATTAACCAAAAAAAAATTAATTTAATCTAAAAGTTAATAAAAAAATGATAATTATATGTTTAGCAATAAATTATAACCTTAATATTACGAGTTTTTGATCGAGACTACCAGTTGACCTCAGATAATTCTCTAACCGCGCGCTCTAGGCCCTCTATCTCGAAAACAGTTCAAGGTATAAAAAAATGTTAAATAAAAAAGTTGTAGAGAATTTAATTCTCTACAATATTGATAATAAATACAAATAGCATAAAGAACCATTAAACCATAAAACCCATAAAAAACGAGATATTTGCAAAAAATTTAAAAAAAAAAACGATTTTTGTGACCTTTGACCCATGATATTTAAAACTTGTGACCGTCCAATTATATGTGAATTTTGAGAACTGTTTTAGGATGCCAAAATACAAGTTTTTATGTGGTAATATACTGGGTATGTCGATTTTCCGAGGTCAACCCCCTATAATGACTGGACTGGAGCCGAGAAGGATAGGCTGTGCTGATCCAATGCATGATTAACGAATTTATATACTATATAGGTATCCTCGAATGTCTACATTTTAATTCAAATCAATGAGCCACGATCGCTATGTTAAACATAGTCGTTACTATATGATATGTATTTTGAAATTATATTTATTTGTTCCATTTGTAACTTACAATGTTTTTAATTAATTCACTGAATAATAATTATTAGGTATATGATTCCTAAAATGAAATTCTAGAAGGAAAAAAACGTCAATCATAAAACAGTTATACATTTCATATAATTTTTAATTTACTACTACAATAACTTTATTAAATAGAAATGAATTACGACAAATTAATTAATGTTACCTAATAAAATTGTGTAAACTAGTTATTATAATCTCACAAAATAAGATCACCCAGCCTGAAAATTATTTTGGAGACTATAACATTCCCTTAAAATTACATTTCATAAACTCTGTAACAGTTGACTAGAATTAAAAGGCGAATAGTGGAAAGTCATTAAAAGATAAAATTATTTAAAAATAGACAACATTGCCGTATCACAAAATACAACTTTAAGGTTAAAATTAATATAAAAGAAAAATAAAACATATTTGGCATCGCAGGGGTTATAACCAGTTTTTACAATTTGCAACGGTAAAGTTTGTCGACAGTAATATTAAAAATTACTTTAATTATAGCCGAGGTTTTTCAAAATGCCGTCGTCGTTCATAGCCTGTCCAAAAAGCGGAGTCTCTCTGAAGATTACAGAGGCGTCTGCTATATGCATCTGTCGTTTGCCGTATCTGAAACACAATCATTATTTTTCTCTTTAATTGGGTCTCCAATTCCAGTTCACGTTACGCGACACGACGTCGTAGTGCGACGCCAGCAACGTGCTTGTTAAAGAAGTTAGTATATTTATTGCGTTCATTTTTTAACAAATATATTTTAACTCGTTCTTTGTTAACGAAATATATTGCAAAATATTCGGTGTTAAAGAATGAACACGTGCATTGTTAAAAATATATATTTTAACAAACAAATATATGTAATACGTACGTTGCCGACGTCACGTAGCGTATCTGCGTTTTAAATTCAATTTACCCCTTCACGTCGCGATATCAATAGCTCATAATATTTTGTAAGAAGTGTACTTTGGGGAAAAGAGTGAACTATCGAAAAGGGGTCTTATCAAGATGGTCTTATCAAGGGGTTTAATCAAGATATGTTCCTAATTGTACTTAAAAGTAAATAAATAATACTGTGGAAACCACAGAAAATACTTTTTACTTTTTGTTTGGTAATGTAGAGCCGCGCCGCAGCTATATTATGGTTGTAGCACGATCAGGTCGACTCGACCGGGGAAGGACCACGCTCTCACAGAATACCAGCGTAAAATAGTCACTTAATACTGCTGTGTTTCGTATGGTGAGTGTAGGGATCCGGAGACACTTTTTCACTGAAAACGAGGCATTTTATCTGAGTCCTCATGATGAAAACGCATCTGCATTTTGTCTTTCAATCGAGGATAAATGTTTATCGAGATTTATGGGCCACAGCATCCACTTACCATCTAGTGGACTATGTGCTCGTTTGTCACCCCTATTCTATTAAAAAAGTCACCCGTTTCGATTTCCCTCAATCAATCAATAATTTTGTTCGTTTTCACAGGTAACGAAAAAAATACGTGTAGACACTCGGTGACTGCCGCGGTAAAGCTATTGCATAGCATTTTTTATCAACTTATGCAATTATAATTATTTATTTATTTTATTTATGCAGTTAAGTCTTTGATATTAAATCAAGTTACACTTTTTGAGCGTGGTGACCGATAAGAAAACAATTTTTTTTATCTTATTGAATAAATGAGAAGTTAATATTGTTTAAAATATTTTTAATATATTACAATACATGTAGGTTATTCAGGGATTTTTATCATTCTGTTAGCAACTAGTGTACACGCATACGTCTAGTCGCACGCACACAAACACCGTGCCGAAGTCTGCCGAGTGCCAAAGTCTGCCGAGTGCCAAAGTCTGCCGAGTGCCAAAGTCTGCCGAACTGAAACGACGTTAGACGATGCACGGCTTTCAACGCCACACCTCCGTGCCCGTCGGAGTAGGGAGCGTGAGGTTTTTTTTCGTTACGGAATTTCTGGATTCGGTCCCCGCGCTGAAGGCCCGCGATAGAAGCTATGCAATAGCTTAACAAGACAATTTTATAATTTTATAGTTCCTCCGTTAAATGCTTTAACAGCATACGAAATTATATATCTATACATCATAAAATTAAATATATATGAAAAACAAATCAAATGACAATTAAATTAAGTATAATCAACATAAAATTATTAAATTACATATTTAAATTTAAATTATTAGTAAATAGAAATTGCATTGCATTGACATTATAATGACATTTATCTATATGAAATTTACTTAGAAGAGATTTGAATTTTTGCACTTTATAACATTTTATGTGATCAGGTAATTTATTATATAATTTAGGGGCCGTTTCAACAACATTTTTTTCATAAGGGCAGTTTTACATACATTTGTTTGGATTTTTTGTTTTCGAGGACGAATGTTAACAGAAGATGGTTGTACTCTTATATCAAAAAGTTCCGGATTACACTTTACAAACATACACGATTCTAGTATATAAATACAGGGTAATGTTAATATCAGAGATCAAAAGTATGGTATGCAACTTTCTGTAGGCTTTATCTCACATATAGCTCGTATACACTGCTTTTGAGCTTTCATTATTAATTCCCTTTATGTTGATAGTCCCCAAAATATGATAGCATATCGCAGGGTCGAAGCCACAAAGCCATGGTACGCTGTTAGAACAGTATTTCGGTCAGTTTATACAGTGCAAATGAAAATTTATACATTATTTTGCAGGCTTCTATTGAATGCGATTCCCATGACATGTTGGTATCTACTAGGTGTCTCAAAAGTAAGTTCACATTTGCTTATCTTATTACGCGAAAGCAACTATTCTGAGGGGCGCGGGGGGTATGTCAGTCGGTAGTCTGGCTCTTGGGAATTTAGTCGCTATGGAGCGTTTCTCTGGTGCGGACCGTGCGTTGTGCGTACGTGAGTTTTACAAAAACGGTAATTCGGCGACTGTAGCGCGTAGAAAATTCTGCAGTATTCGACATATTCGTCACTTAAATGATGCGCCTAGCACTCGTCTCATTGCAAAATGGGTTGAGAAGTTTGAAGAGACTGGGTCAACTCTGGAGAAACCAAAATCTGGGCGACCAAGAACATCAAGAACAGCCGAAAACGTGGACAGTGTTACTCAGTCTATTCGAGATGATCCAAACCTCTCGATTCGGAAGCGTGCTGTTGCTTTAAATGTGCACAGATCTTCATTATGCCGCATTTTACACAAAGATTTAAAGCTGTACCCGTACAAAATTCAGTTAGTGCAAGAACTGAAGCCTCAAGATGCTGGTCAGAGGCTTGCCTTTGTAAATCAGATGATTGAGCGCTTTCCAACGTTCACCAACATCTTGTTTTCCGATGAAGCCCATTTTCACCTGAATGGGCATGTAAACAAGCAAAATTGTCGTTACTGGAGTGCAACCAACCCAAAACAAAAACATCAGAAACCGCTACATTCACCCAAAGTCACCGTATGGGCAGCGATGTCGGCGCGAGGAATTATCGGCCCTTACTTTTTTGAAGATGGAAGGGGACGCACACTCACAGTGAATTCAGAGCGTTATGTGGAGATGTTAGACGAGTTTTTCGTACCCCAACTGCAAAACTTTCCTGGTTACAACCAAAGAACATGGTTCCAGCAGGATGGAGCAACTTCACACACGTCCAACAGATCTCTGCCTCGAGTTCGAGAAATTTTTCCGAACAAATTAATCTCCTGGCGAGGTGACATAAATTGGCCTCCACGGAGTCCCGATTTAACGCCTATGGATTTTTTCCTGTGGGGTTATGTCAAATCAAAAGTTTACGCTAATAAACCGACTTCCCTGGCACAATTAAAAGAAAATATCCGTCATGAAATGGCAGCCATCACGGAGACTACCTGCCGAGCTGTCATAGGCAATTTTAGTGCCCGACTAAATGAATGCCGAGAGCGCAACGGTTTACATTTGGACAATGTTATTTTTAAAAAATAAATTCCCAAACAGTGTACTTCAATATAAAATAAACATTTTTTCAATAAAGCTAAGACTTTTCTTTTAAAAAAAGATTTAAATGTGAACTTTCTTTTGAGACACCTTGTATAAACATCCCCAAGAATTTCGATACTTTTGTTTCACAAATTGTTTTATTTCCATAACTTAGATTTGGAGTACTTTTTCTTTGTGTAAATTGCATAATTTTTGTTGTTTCTAGATTAACTTTAAGATTATTTGATTTTAACCTCTGTTACCTCATACGACACCACGGGATGATATGGTGATATGAGGTAGTGGATTATCTTACGCCGCCCCTGTACGGTAATATTCAGTCGTCATTCATCATTCATTCATCACAGCCCTTCACAATTCTACTGCTGAAAACAGGTATCCCCCAAGGAATTACACAAAAAAAACTGTCTTGTATAAGATGGGTGGACCATGGAAGGCCATGCTCCTTCGAAGGCCAATTATTAAAATTTCGTAGTTATTGCCATTTCATGACAAATTCCTTCCACTTCCACAAACACTCATCGAACTGAAAATCAAAGACGCGGCGGCGAATCGCTCGCGCTGCTATTTTTATTTTTTTTATTTATCTATAATATTTATGTATTTAGAAATATAAAGTATGTTAGTTGTTGGTACAAGCTCTGCTTAGCTTGGGACTAATTTGTGATAGTTGTGGAATATTATATTATATATATTATATATTTTTGGCAGTACGGTCCCTCACTTCATTGATTTCAGGGATCGACGACGTTAAGTTAAGGTGTCTATACCATGGAAGTCCACTCTACAAATAAACAGTTATTATTCGTTTGTTTACTGGATAAATGAAACTAACAAATATTTAAGTAATACTTTGTTTTATTACGTAACATATAAACCATTTATTTTTATTGTAGATTTAATGGGCTTCTAAGGAGCCTTGTTCCTAGCAAGGTCATTTGGAAGAGTTCAATGAAACTTAAGTTCAATCAATATTGATTAAATCTGCAATTTAAAAAAGTGGTTTGTATGTTATGTAATAAAACAAAGTATTACTTAAATATTTGTTAGTTTAATTTATCCAGTAAATAAACGAATTATAACTGTTTATTTGTAAGAGTGGCCTTCCATGGTACACCCACCCTATAATAGTATTAGGTATCTTTATGTTACACGTATAGTTTAATATTAATTTGTGTGAAACAGGTTGGTTTTTGAGTATACTGGCAGAGCCACACACGGCGGTATTAAAATCATTAATTTCCATATTGTTACCACATTGATTCCCCCTTTCTAAATATCTATTTAGGATTTGTGTAACAGGAACAAAGTACGTTACGATAAGGCTGACATATCCTTGTAGGATAAAAGATTTTTTTAAATAAAGATATAGATAATAAAAACATGTTACAAGTAAGGATAAAACATGATTCCCTAGTGGATGTAAATCTCAGTGGCGATTATAAAATACGATCATCGGTGATTGTATATTACGTCGCGCATACACGAGTTGCATCACCGCCATCTATCGGAAGACAAGAGATACTACATAAAACTATGTATTGCTAATTAACAGGGGGGATGGGATTGTATCTTTTAAATACAGGTTACTAAGTAACCTAGCTAGGAGACCATTATATAGTCTTTGTAGGAGACTCAGGTTTCTACCCATTTCAAATTGGTCCTCATAATGTCCCCCTGTTGCTGCGCCATCATCTACTATTGTACGTGAAGATGAATGTATTTGTAAAAAGTATGTGATTGTGGAGTGGTATAGTGTACTATGAAAATGTCAATAAAGAATTCTTATTATTATACTTTTGGTTTATTCCATAGTCACTTCTTACAACACTCACTGTATGACTACTTGGATAAGACATCTTTTACGCCGCCACCACACGTCGAATGTAAATGCTTGAAATCTATCTATACATTTAAATAAAATTGAAGTTTGTATGTGGCAGTGAAGGGAAAAGGGGAGTTCTCCCGCCGGGCAAGGAGTTCTCCTGCCCGGGGAGCAGCCAACGCTCCGTGTGATTGTTCGGAGCTATTCTATATATCTATATTTTACTTCGGTACTTTGGCGCGACGACACATGTATATAATATGAGCTAAGGGGGTGACTTGCACACCATTAAGACATAAATAATCATTTTCAATTATTTTTCGTCCATATGTCTCCCGAGCTAATCTCCTGAACTAATAAATTGTGATGAACTTCACGATCAAAACAGAGCAATGCCAAGATTGATCTATACTATATTTTATTCTAAAACTTGAAGATCGAAAAACTTATAATGTAAA
The DNA here is from genome assembly GCA_907164705.1 of Parnassius apollo. Lineage (NCBI taxonomy): Eukaryota > Metazoa > Arthropoda > Insecta > Lepidoptera > Papilionidae > Parnassius > Parnassius apollo. The sequence continues at coordinate 7,351,861 of CAJQZP010001539.1, read as the reverse complement.
TGGTGTTTGAGTATCTTAAATTTTAACTTTACGTTAACAGATCCTACCCATGGAAATCTTCTCGTTTGTAAATTAATAAATAGAGGACATTCTTTAGCTTCTTTAAGACTTTATATTTTTTTTATAAAATAAAGATGACAAACGAGCACACAGTCCACCTGATGGTAAGTGGTTGCTGTGGCCCATAGACATTTATCCTCGATTAAGAATCAAAACGCAGATGCGTTGTCAACTCTGAGGATCACGATGGAATGCCTCGTTTCTAGTAAAAAAGGGTCTCAGGATCTCTACACTCGTCATTAAAAACACTGCAATATCAAGCTACTATTTTACGTTGTTATTCTATGACAGCGTGGTCCTTCCCCGGTCGAGCCGACCCATTCGTGTATAACCATAATATTGCTGCAGCGTGGCTCTGCCACGTAGCTTTATACGTGGTAGAGCCATGCTGCAGTTATATTATTAGTAGTATAGTTGTAGCACGAATGGGTCGGCTCGACCGGTGAAGGACCACGCTCTCACAGAACACCAGCGTAAAATAGTAACTTAATTCTGCTGTGTTTCGTATGGTGAGTGTAGAGAACCGGGGACCCTTTTTGCTGGAAACGAGGCATTCTATCTTAGTTCTTACGAGTGACAACGCATCTGCATTTTGATTCGTAACAGGTGGACTGTGTGCTCGTTTGTCACCCTGTCCTATAAAAAAATGTGTAAATATATAATAAGGTAGGCCTTGCAGTCTTATAAAACCAAAAGTAAGGTAAGGTATAATATCAAACAAGCTTTTGACATAATTAGGAACACTTTGAAAAATCAACCTAATAAAAACTAACTACATTACGCCATACAAAAATCGACTAAAATATTTACTTTAATATCAACTGTTAAAATGGCTTCGATAAAGCAGCGTCCTTTTGACTTTGATTATTTGATTGACTGATGAAGAACTATCGAATCATAGAGCCTTCTATGCGAATTAGGCTGTAGTTTTTGAGTTACAAGAAAGTGACCATATTAACGGGATGAACATATTACTCTACGTACTATATATATATATATATATATATATATATATATATATATATTTTTTTATTAAACATATTATTATTATGAGATTATGAGTAATTAAATGTAAATATCCATATCCGTAATCTATAAACACTCACGCCAATCACCCAGAGGGGTCGGCAGAGACTACAGACTTCCATTTGGCATGATCCTGACACACCTCTCTCGCCTCCTTCACATCCATATACCTACGCATACATGCTCGCCAGTTAAGGGTACTCCAAATTGGCTCGTTTTCAATAAATCGCTAATTTCAATTTTAATTTCAATTTAATGTAAATAGTTTTTACCTTCCTCTGCCATGCACGGAGTAATATTCTTGCAATTCTTTGAGATAGTTAGAGATCTGCTCGGCGGTATCGAAGCGTTCTGGACGACGCGGACGTGGGTATTGCGCGTAGGCGACGCAAAAGAACATCGCTGATAGGAACAAAACGGCAGGAACCAAAAATCGCATTGTGCCTGAAAAAGAATAATTTTGTAATCAAATTTTATATTCAATTTAAAAAAAATGAAAACTTCTTTAGGCACGTTGGGCACTTTTGGGATGGGGGAAAAGCATATATATATGAGAACATATATATATATATATATATATATATATATATATATATATACCGACACTCCGGAAAGTCTGTAGTGTGTAAACATGTCCCCACTATTACGTCAGATTTTGATAAACCACAAATGCTCGCAAAAGAACACCGATTCGTACCAAGGATGATACGCAAGGCTATTGAAATAAAAAAATAACATCCTATTTTCAATAGAGAAGATGGATGGGTGCTGCCATCTGCTTGGGATGCTATATATTAACAAAATTAAACCCAAACCCAAGCATACCACTGCAAGACTTCAAGATACTGTAAGCACGTTCTGCGTAGATCGGACCGAAAATCAACATGCAAAAACTTAAGGTAATCAATATTCAAAGACATTGGGACGTCAAACATCTCAATCCTCCCGGTGACCATGAGTGCTGTAAATCAGGTTCAGGAAGTTGGCACACGGAAATAATTATTAAAAATGCGACTAGTATAAATCGATTGCGCGTAAAAAATGATGCTTATTGGTACTAATTATTTGTTTGCGCGTCAAAAATTTGTATAGATATTTAAAAAAAATAAGGCGGGGGCTGTGAAGTAGTCAAATTTTAGTTTTTACTTAAAAATGACGGTAAAAGAATAATTTAATAATATAAATTTTATTTATTGGTTGGCATGCTTGGTGCAATAAGTCTAAAAGTTGTCAACATTTTAATGTCAAATGTTAATCTTAGATTTGGTTGACTCTTAGAGTAATTACATACATACGTGTGCATAGACGGAACCTACAATTCTACATAAATTGAGTCAATATACTTTTTTATATAGAATAGGGTGACAAACGAGCACACTGTGTGCTCTTACGGTAAGTGGTTGCTGCGGCCCATAGACATCTACATCTATCCTCCATTAAAAATCAAAATGCAGATGCGTTGTCACCCGTGAGGACTGAAATGGAATCCCGCGTTTCCATTAAAAAGGGTCTCCGGTTCTCTAAACTCACCAAACGAAACACAGCAGCATTAAGCTATAGGCCGCTTCCACGAGTGATGAAACTGCGCAGAAGCTGCGTGGAATTAGATATGTCAAGTGGTCATCTTTGGTCTCTTTATACTATGTAAAATATGAGAGTAAGTACACTCGTGTCATGTTCTCATTTACTAGAAAAACGACATCCCAATTATAGCAGTATTATGTATGACGTTACTTTTCAAAACGTTACGTCTGTAATCTATAGTGATTTCGTTTGCAATTTTAGCAACAATCGACATCGATATACTCGTTTTTGTTTAGTTATTTATTGTTATTATTTTATATCCTTAAAATATTAAAAAAGTAGGACTTATTATTATTCGAACGATTAAGTAAATTGTTTTCGAAACCAAGTGATATTATATTTCATTTCAAACATTCTTTCCGCAAACTTTAAAAACTAATAACTATAATAAAGTAAAATAATATCAATACTACAGTACTTCTTCACGTATTCACTTACAAGTCTTTACAGACACGTTACATGAGCGAGTTGGATAGCATTTGTAATCATAACTTTATATGCAGACTAACGACGCGCCCAGGCTTTTCACGACTGTTTTCTATCTTGACAACTGTTAGCGACGACAAAGTGAATTCGAACATTTAATTTTAATTACTTCTTATCAGTGATTTAAAACTAAGTGATAGTATTTAATCTTAATTGTTTCCTATTTGTAAAATAAAGTTAGGCGTAAATACGGATTAGTGCTGAAAACAGGAAAGTAGATTAGAACATTAGACGCAAGTATAAGCTTATTTTTCCAGTAAGATTTCTTTTATCATAACTCTAAGAGCTATTAACATATAGGTGATTAATATAATTTTTTCTTCCTTTAAAGTAATTCAAAAGAAACATTAATATGTCAATTAATCACTATATAATGTCATTTCATTATGAGAAAGATTTAAATTTTATAAAAAAATATTGTATAGATTCTTAAGCATTAATCCTGAAAAAAGTGTTGTACATTCCTACCTCTTGGCGGCGCTACTTGTATGTTCGGCAAAAAAATACTATCCTACTCCGGAGCTAAACCGTGAAGCGACTGCGAAGCTATTTTTATTTTTTATAAGTGTAAAATAAAGGTTTATTGAATAATTTAGGTTTAGAATAATAAAAATAAGTTGTATCTATCGCTAGGAATAAATATAAATGTTGTAAGGTATGTTTTACCACGTTTATTAAGAAAATTGTAAATCTCTCTTAGAAAGGGTTATTCTGTGCTCTGATTGGTCAATAGATTCACTAATGCCGTGTGCGATTTTTTCTTAATTATGATTGGTTACAGCCGCTTATAAAAAAGGGGCGTTTTTCGTGGTAAAATATTCCAAATCCGGCAATGTAATAATAAGGAATCAAGAAATAAAATAAGAAGAAACTCTCAAGAAGTGTTATTTATTGCTCATCTAACTGCTACTGTATGCTCTCCAGTTAACATCCCGCCAGCAAACCAGATCTATTTTATCGACACTCCCTTATACGAGCGATTACATTGGTGCTTCGAGAAGTCGGATAGGGTTTAAGGAAAACTAGGAAGATGCCTTCAAATACAAGATCAAAATCAGTGCAGTCGAAGACTACGAGTGAAAGTAACGCCACTACGGGTACCAGTACGACGGATTGGAGCATGAATACGCCGAGTGATTCTACAAACACGACGGCTACTAACACGTCGACTTCAGATCGATCGACGCTTACAAGAGCATCGCCCAGCAGCGTACACAGACAACCCGTACTTCTTAACAAGAACATTGCCGGAAAAGAATCAACACCGGGGGACGTAACCCATACCACCCCCCCGACACGCACCGTCGAAACGTCAGTTCCTCACTAAGAAGAAAGTCATCCAACGCCGCAGATTCAAGAAAGAAGTATCGCAATGAAGACTCTACAGCAGCCTCACCCTAAGAAGACGACCCGCGATCCAGACACGCTTTCCGTTCGCTCGTCGCATAGGAAGAGAGCAGAAGCGCAAGCAAAGATGACAATGGCATTAAGGGAACTAGAATTGGCAGAAGCGCGGTCAAAAGTTGCTCAAGCGGAATTAGAACTTCTCACCGCGGAATCAGAAGAGGAAGATGGTGCCGGAGAAGAGCTGTTCGAACGAACTCGAGAAGTCGAACGCTGGTTCATCCAGACCGGAGACATGCCTAATAAGAACCACAAACCAATAGAGGCAGAAGAAAAGAAAAGTGACATCCAGGAACTAGCTTCAATCATACTAAAGTTATCAGAAAAATCACGTGACACCGTTTCACCGAAGCACCTCGAACTCCCTCACTTCAACGGGGCCTGCGAAGAATGGTTAGCCTTCAAAAGATCATACGAGGATACGGCTGCTTCTTTCAGTAGCAATCAAAACCTAGCGCGCCTTAGAATAGCGATCCAAGGAAAAGCTAGAGAAGCCGTCCAAAGCCTGCTGTTCACCGCCGAAGACCCACGCGAAGTGATTAAGGGACTGGAAGCAAGATTCGGAAGACCTGGAGCACTAGCATTAGCAGAACTAGAGAAAATGAAGAACCTCCCAAGAGTTGGCGAAAACCCGAGCGACATATGCATATTTGCAAGCAAAGTAAAGAACGCAGTCGAGACAATCAAAGCCTTGAAGAAACCACAGTATCTCAGTTCACCTGAAACGCTGAGAGTTATAGTAGACAAGATGCCGACGTCAATGAAGTTCCGTTGGTTCGCCTACCACAGAAGCAGAAGAGATGAGGAAATTCAGGAGCTATTACTTATCGAAGCGTTCCTAGAAACAGAAGCCGACATGTGCGGAGACTTCGCCCCGCCCGAAGCATCCTCAGAACAAAGAAGAGGAAGAAGAAAACCCGTTCATTTGGTTCAAGAAGCGTCAAAAGAGAAATATAAGAAGTCGTGTCCGTTCTGTGGGGAAGAACACTTCGCATTAGAATGTAAAAGGTTCAAAGAAGCCAACCTGAATGAAAAATGGGATATGACCAAGAAGGCAAAGATATGCTTCAAATGCCTTCGATTCAGACACTCAAGAATCAACTGTAAAGCACCAGTCTGCAAGCTGTGCAAAAGATGGCATCATACCATCTTACATTCTGACAAACCACCGGCGTCGATAGAAAAAGAAGCAAAAGACACCAACAGCACCTCAGAAGAAAAGGTCGCCTCAATTCATAACGCCAAAGGAGAAGAAAAGGCCTACCTAAAGATGATCCCCGTGAACCTCTATGGCCCAAAAGGACAAGTTCGCGTATTGGCACTACTAGACGAAGGGTCAACGGTCACACTCTTAGACGCATCAATCGCTGAGAAGATCGGAGTCGAAGGAAAGAAAGAAAAACTCACGATCGAAACCGTCGGCGGAAAGGTGTTAAGAAAAGATAGTTCACAGAAGATCGAGTTCAAAATAAAAGGGGTTCATAGGAAAGAAAAGAGAACTATCGTAGCAAGGACCATCGACGACCTGAAGCTGTCTGAACAATGCATAAACAAGGACACCGTGAGAAACTGTAAGCACCTGAAGGCAATTGAAAATCAACTCCTCTACGTCACCGAGAGGCCCAAGCTACTGATAGGCCAAGACAATTGGGGACTGATAGTGACAAGAAAACTGAAGAAGGGCAAACCATCAGATCCTGTAGCTTCCCTCACGAACTTAGGGTGGGTGTTACACGGATGTGAATCAGGAACAACTGCCACAGTACACTTCACTCATTATGGCAAAGCGACCACTGACGAGGAAGACATAGAAGACCTCGTCCGAGAACACTTCCAACTAGAGTCTCTAGGGATCCAGAATCGTTCACCATCTAACGACAGCGACAGAAGAGCATTAGAAACCCTCGAGAAAACTACCAAGAAACTGCCAAGCGGTCAATATGAAACGGGTCTCCTGTGGAAAAAAGAAGATGAACGCCTGCCCAACAACTACAATCAAGCTGTTCGACGCCTGGTCAGCATCGAGAAAAAATTGGATCGTGATCAAGAAGCAAGAAAGCACTACGAGGAGCAGATCCTGAGTCTAATCGAAAAAGGATACGCAGAGAAGGCTCCAGAAACCTCTAACAAAGGAAGGACATTCTACCTACCCCACTTCGCTGTTGTACACCCAGTCAAGAAGAAGCTAAGAATAGTGTTCGACGCAGCTGCCAAGTACGAAGGAAAGAGCCTCAACGACGCCTTGCTCTCGGGCCCAGACTTGCTACAATCACTATTCGGAGTACTGCTGCGTTTCAGAGAGGGACCAGTAGCCGTCATGGCAGATATACAAGACATGTTTCTCCGAGTAAAAGTCAGAGAAGACGACCGAGACAGTCTCAGGTTCCTTTGGCGCGGAAACCGAAGAACCGGCAAGCCTGAAGAGTATAGAATGTCTTCAATCATCTTCGGAGCAGCGTCATCACCTGCAACAGCAATATACGTAATGAACAAGAACGCAGAGGAATTTAAGAACACTCATCCTGAAGCAGTGAAAGCAATTAAGAGAAATCACTACATGGACGACTATCTGCAGAGCTTCGCATCTACAACCGAAGCAAAGAAGATATCCAAAGAAGTGAAAGACATTTACGCAAGAGCAAACTTTCATCTGAAGGGATGGGCCAGCAACAACTCGGGGGGTAATATCAGAGGTAGAAGACACAAACAAAGAAAACTCCTTACAACTGACCAAGGAAGAGAAGACTCTGGGATTAAGATGGCTGGTGAAAGAAGATGCATTAGCCTTCAACGTCGGGCTACGCAACACGCCGGAAGACCTGCAAGACGGCAGAAGGACTCCAACAAAAAGAGAAGTCACAAGCGCAGTAATGTCCACATTCGATCCAATGGGTTTTGCTACACCAGTTCTAATACAAGGAAAGAAACTAATCCAAGACATTTGGCGAAAGAAAATAGACTGGGATGAACCTATCAACGAACATCAAAAAGAAGCCTGGACGAAATACCTGGAAGAAGTTTCAACATTAACGAGGCTGAAGATCCCGAGATGCGTCTCACCCAAAGGCAGAAAAGGTCAGCTACACACGTTCTCCGATGCGAGTGAAGAAGCCTATGCAGCAGTAGTCTACTGGAGAATAGTAGAGCCCGGAGGAAAGGTCCATGTCTCCATGATCGCCGGCAAAGCAAGGGTAACGCCGACGAAACCTGTGTCAATTCCGAGGCCAGAGCTACAAGCGGCCTTACTCGGAAGCAGACTAGCCGCCACAATCGAAGAGGAATCAGAGCTCGACATATCGAAGAAGGTTTACTGGACCGACTCCAGCACAGTACTGCAGTGGATAAAGTCAGAACCAAGGAAGTTCAAAACTTTTGTGACCAACCGACTCGCCGAGATCGAAGAAAAGTCCAAGCCAGAAGACTGGAGATGGGTGCCAACCAAGGAGAATCCAGCGGACGACGCCACGAGGGGAACCCCAATCGAATTCGACCACAACGCCAGATGGTTCAAAGGCCCGTCATTTCTCCGCCGACCAGAAGAAGAATGGCCATTCCACGACTTCAAACCAGAAATTGTTATGCCAGAAGAAGAAAGCAAGCAAAAAGGTGTTGGCAACAATGGCAGCAGAAGACACTCTATTAAACCTAGAAAGGTTCTCGAGCTGGGAGCGACTGCTGCGCACTACAGCCAGAGTGATCGCCTTTACACACCTACTAAAGAAGAGCCGTAAAGCGACCACCACCTGGGGAGCCTTATTTACCTGTCTCACAACTAGAGCAGTACATTTAGAGCTGGTACCTTCTCTCAGCACCAGCTCAATGATCATGGCACTCCACGAATGGCAGCCAGAAGAGGAACTCCGAAAACAATATATAGCGACAACGGAACTAATTTCGTCGGAGCGAAAAGGGAATTAGAAGAGGCCGCACAGGAAAAGGGCATCCAGTGGAAGTTCATCCCCCCGGGAGCTCCAAACATGGGAGGCGCCTGGGAGAGGCTCGTACGAACAGTCAAAACGGCGCTAGCAGTAGTCTTCAACGAGAAGAGCCCGCCCGAGGAAGTACTCCATACGCTAATGACTGAGGTTGAACACATCGTCAACTCGAGACCTCTCACCCCGATCAGCATGGACCCAGGAGACGAGGAAAGCCTAACACCGAACCACTTTCTGCTGGGAAGATCATGCGGAGCTATGGCGCCGGGAGAGTTCAGCGACACGGAGCTCATCGGAAGGGCAAGCTGGAGAACCACCCAGAGACTCGCAGACCACTTCTGGAAAAGGTGGATTAAAGAATACTTACCTCTCCTGATGCCAAGGAAACTCGAAGGGAAAGAAACCAGAGACCCAAGGGAAGGAGACATCGTGCTAATAGTGGACGCCACATTACCGCGAAACTCATGGCCTCGCGGTGAAATCGTCAAAACCTATCCCGGACCAGACGGAAGAACCAGGGTGCTGGACGTGCGGACATCAGGTGGAATACTTCGCCGTCCAACTCGACGTGTCATCGTGCTGGTGCCAGCGGAGTCGTCGCCTCCAGAGGGTGCAGTGCTACGCACCGTGGGGGAGAATGTTAGCGACGACAAAGTGAATTCGAACATTTAATTTTAATTACTTCTTATCAGTGATTTAAAACTAAGTGATAGTATTTAATCTTAATTGTTTCCTATTTGTAAAATAAAGTTAGGCGTAAATACGGATTAGTGCTGAAAACAGGAAAGTAGATTAGAACATTAGACGCAAGTATAAGCTTATTTTTCCAGTAAGATTTCTTTTATCATAACTCTAAGAGCTATTAACATATAGGTGATTAATATAATTTTTCTTCCTTTAAAGTAATTCAAAAGAAACATTAATATGTCAATTAATCACTATATAATGTCATTTCATTATGAGAAAGATTTAAATTTTATAAAAAAATATTGTATAGATTCTTAAGCATTAATCCTGAAAAAAGTGTTGTACATTCCTACCTCTTGGCGGCGCTACTTGTATGTTCCCGGCAAAAAATACTATCCTACTCCGGAGCTAAACCGTGAAGCGACCGCGAAGCTATTTTTATTTTTTATAAGTGTAAAATAAAGGTTTATTGAATAATTTAGGTTTAGAATAATAAAAATAAGTTGTATCTATCGCTAGGAATAAATATAAATGTTGTAAGGTATGTTTTACCACGTTTATTAAGAAAATTGTAAATCTCTCTTAGAAAGGGTTATTCTGTGCTCTGATTGGTCAATAGATTCACTAATGCCGTGTGCGATTTTTTCTTAATTATGATTGGTTACAGCCGCTTATAAAAAAGGGGCGTTTTTCGTAGTAAAATATTCCAAATCCGGCAATGTAATAATAAGGAATCAAGAAATAAAATAAGAAGAAACTCTCAAGAAGTGTTATTTATTGCTCATCTAACTGCTACTGTATGCTCTCCAGTTAACATCCCGCCAGCAAACCCGCTCTATTTTATCGACGCTCCCTTATACGAGCGATTACAACAACAGTGCCACATACAGAATCCAATAATAAGTGTAAGAGTTCATCGAAATCTGGTCAGCCTTTGTTAAGCGATGATCTTCCATACATGTGGTAATTGATTTTTATTTATTTAGTATAACCACTTGTATAGCGGAAAATATAAACCGTCAATTATATTTGAAAAAAGTTTTATGTGCTTGGATGATAATATTTCTAAATCGTGAGGTAAGAGAGGACCTTGATAAAGCTGTATAGCGGCGGCTGAAAAGAATTCACTATTTCCTACCAAATAATATGATACATTATTACTCAGAGGCTCTAAGACCCCATACTATCCCGTGAGTACTGTAAAAGACGACAGAGAGAAATGAAACGTGAGATAGGCAACAGTATCTTCAAGACAAAACAATAAAAAAAAAACAATCAAAATAATAAAAAAATGCAATTGCTAAACCACTTGCTTAGAGAGGGGACTGTGGCATAAGCAATAAAATAATTGTGGCATAAGCAATAAAAAGTGATCACAGGGCAGTTGAGCATCATTCATAGTCACACTACAGTTGCTACGCTAAGAGTATCGACTATCAGTTGGTTAGTGAATAATTTATCCAAATAGCCAAATAGCTGTATAGCTTGTTATCTAGCTGGCTATTCCATCACAAACAACCGGCTAACTAGGTTATTGCAATTTTGGCTAGCTACCCACCGCTAAAGAAAAAAGCGTTACCGTACTAGAAATTCAGCACTCTTGAGCGGGCGCTGCGGCTGAAGTTCTGGGATTACTTATTTAATTATTTATTTACGATGTAAATAAATAACTTATGGATAAACTGATATCAGGTGCTGATTGCGCACGTGAAAATCTACAAATTTACATTTTTTTAATTATTCTTTTACCGTCATTTTTAAGCTTATTTTACAGCACCCGCCTTATTTATTTAAATATCTAAACAAATTTTTGACGCGCAAACAAATAATTAGTACCGATAAACATCATTTTTTACGCACAACCGATTTATACTAAACGCATTTTTAATAATCATTTTCGAGTGCCAACTTCCTGAACCTCTGTAAAGCACCCGAAACGTCGGGAATTAAAAATAAGTTAAAATTAGTTAATTAAACGCGATAAAATCCGTATATATAGTTTTATTCAATATGTAGTGTTTGCGTTAATTTAAGAAATCGTTAGCCAAAAATATAATATTTTAAACTTAACTTTGTTGATATTTCATGAATTAGTTTTACATTCGCTTTGAGTCATGTAAGCAATTCGTTTTAAAATTGTGATAAAAGATGTATTTAATTATTCTAAAACAACAGAAAGATTAGTATTTATTTTACTGACAGCTGCGCCATATGTTTTTTTTAAATAATTAAATAAATATTGTGATATTATACAATAATAGAGAGAAAAAATACCAACTTAAGAAAAGTTGAATTGAGCGCCATCTAGTGTAGTGTAATAATAAGTAGTCATAAACTTGGTACAAAAGCGCCTAGTTTTAAGTATTTACCAACGCATGTTACAAAACTTTTTATACTCGCCGCGAGATGGTAGCTATTTGATTTTGATTTTTCACAAAGCGGTATTCATTATGGCACTGAAAATAAATCTGGAGCGTTCCTATGAAGTATCCTTTTTCATAGAATGATTCTTCGAATCTTCATTCGCTAGGATAATATTAAGATTATTAATAAAATATAAAATTGCTTGAATATATTGAGCTCCTAAGACTTTGTTTTAATTATATCCAAATATATCTAATTAAAAAAAGTCTTAGGATAAAGCCAAATCTTAAAGAAACATTAATTACAAAAAATCTTAAACATTCTGATATTTTTATCTTTTAAATTCAAAATGCGTGGGAATGCATTATTTTAACTGATTTTACTGCGCACACAAACATTCGTAAGGGTCGATCGGTAGGCAAAAACATTGTTGTTCACCATAAATCACATTCAATTTGGGATAATTTCAAATAAAAGTAGGAGTCTTATTTACTTTTATTTTCAAAAACTGCAATAACTGTATATCATTATTTATATATTTGAACTTAAGTTTATAAATTGGCTACTCTTGGGAACATAACCCTGTATATCTGTTATATCGAAATAACAGCCTTTTAGACGAGTAGAGAGGATTATTTGCATGCTATTAAAACATGAATGACCGTTTTCGATTTTTTTATATCTCTCTATCTGTTCGAGTTAATCTTCGCAATACCTCAACCGAATGTGATGAAACAACGAACAGAGAGACAGAGAGCAATGCCAACAGTGATCTAGGCATTTGTTCAAAGAACTTCGAGATTTATTGTGAAAAAGTCCAATTCATAAAATATATCTAAATGATGACACATTAAGAGGAATATTAAAAAAAAAACGTGAAATTACAAGGTTTCATTTCGTTCGTTGCTTGAAATAACAATTACTTGGCAAAATAGTTCGTTTTCTATACTACAATAAGCTATAGGATAAATATGTTAGATTACTTATCTATTTATTTAGTAATAATCGTTCTCCCGATGCATGTTTAGGCCAAAACTCTGAGAGACATGATTTGGGGGCGCTAATTTGTAGATTTTATTGAATATCGACCATCAAAAATATTTTTATTACATAAATATCTTATACTTTAATAATGATAAAATAAATTTTTGTTGTATCACGTAAGGAAAAGACAAAATTCTAATTGAACTGAAACGACCGAAAAAGCTTCGATACAAGCCCCAATATCTTCGAAGTTCTACATCACTTTGACGTAAAATTTATACTAAAATAATCATCAACATTTGCTTAAACTATACCATGATTTTTACTTCTTAAATCGTAACTATTATTTTATAATTAATTAGATATGAATACTATATATTTCATTGCGTTGGCCATCTGAATCCTCTGCGCCCTTTTTTCCCAAAAGAGGGTCGCTCACGATACGGCACAATAAAGCTTAATCAGCCAGTTGCCAGCCCCAAAAGGCGGTTTTTAGAGGGTATTACTTAGGTTACCCGGTAGGATGTGAGTCCCTCATAACCACGATAGACCGGCTATCGTGGTATGCGTAATGCATTTTCCGCCTCCCTACGTATAGGGTAAACCTTTAATTGCTTCGGGCGCAAAAAAAAAACCACCTGAATTCACAAACACGCGAGCGGTTGTTGAGGCTAGACCTGTGTGAGTATAGATATCCGAAATAGAACTCAACTACGATTGCAGTTTTTAATCGTTGGAAGTATTTACTTTCGTACAGTATATTTCAATTAGTATAAAGTTCGCACATTATTATTATACCACATAGTTAACTCATTATAGTTATTTTGATTGTAGCTGAGCTTTCTTACCAGTCGGAATGGGAAAAAATAAATACAAGTATCAATGTGTCACTAAGCGCAAAAAAAGAAATATGCCATCTCTGGAGAAATAATAATGGAGAATAAAAATGTCTGCATGCTTGCCATATGTACTAGCTCAGATTATGCAGTAAAAGTGCTAAAAATTTACAAAGACGACAAAATTTGAATTTTGAATATGTTACCCAAGTTACAAACGTTTTATAATAAGTGTACTGCCTGAAATTATTGACTCGAGATAAGCTCGGTCAATGCCGTTGTGACAAATATTTTTATAATAAAAAATATGATAATCATCTTTAAGTATCAATAAAAAAATATTAGTTAAAGTTGGTTATTTTATTTATTAAATTAGGTTGCAACCGTACTGTGCCGTAACCGTAGTGGTATAAATAAATATATATTTATTTATACCACTACGCTACCGTTAGTAGATATAATCGATTGTTAACCAACATCGGTTAACAATCGATTACTGCGAAATAATTAAAATTTTTATGTGTACTTATTTCACCACTAAGGTTCAGAAATAATGAAAAATATATCTAATAGATTATAATAAATTAATTGGATAATATAAAAATGACACACCAAAAATTTTCCATCCACTGAACTCCATCCTAAGAAAACTTGTATAATGGAAGATCAAGATCGTTTAGTCGCTATACTCACAGTATCATAGTGCGAGCGAGTGAATAGATATGAAATAAAATATCGCTCGCGTATGTCGTCGCCCGCTCGGAGCGTAAAATACCTAAATTTGCTTAACGCCGAAATGTAAGAGGGCTCTTAATGAATTAAACTCAGGCATAGGTAGGACGAGTTCCTAACATTTTATATGGTTAAATTTTTAGAGCTGTTTAGTCTATTGTATTTAGAAATGGCAGAATCGCTGGAGGACCTAAGCACTATGCTCAATGACCTCAATGGTGTCTCCCAACGGATTAGTCTTAGGATGAACATGGACAACACTAAGATCATGTTTAATTTCCATGTCACACCTATTCCAGTAGTTATTAGGAGTACTATACTCGAAGTTGTTGACAAGTACGATTACCTGGGACAAGTAGTCCGACCAGGAAAGTCCAAATTCGATCGAGAGGTTAATCGCCGGATTCAACTCGGTTGAGCAGCGTTCGGGAAATTATGATACATCTTCCCGCCAGGTATACCTCAAACTCTGAAAACTAGATTCAATAACCAGTGCGTGTTGCCAATGATGACCTATGTAACTGAGACGTGGTCCTTCACTGCTGGCCGTATGAGGACGCTCAAAGTCGCTCAACGAGCTATGGAGAGGGCTATGCTCGGGGTTTATCTGCGCGATAAACTCAGAAATGAGGATATCCGCAGTAGAACCAGACCACGAGTACTCACCACGAGTGTAGAGACCGGAGACTCTTTTTACTGGAAACGAGGCTTTCCACCTAAGTCCTCACGGATGACAACGCATCTGCATTTTGATTCGTTATCGACGATAGATGTAGATGTCTATCGGCCACAGCAACCACTTACCATCAGGTGGACTGTGTGCTCGTTTTTCATCCCATCCTATAAAAATAGCATCGATTAATCGATGAACTCGCCAACTTTTTTAGTCGAGCCTGCCCCGACATTTGGACTGTGTTTCTCGCACAGTGCAATGTGCGTTGCGTGTACCCGAGTCTATGGTCCATATGGGCAACCCCCTCTTCTCATACTTCACTCCCGCAAATCCAGGCTTTTTCCGCATTGGTATACGACGCTGCGTCCCTCGCCGCTTCAGCATTATCCACTTGCAAACCATCCGATCTTCTTGAAAACCAAATCGGGCTCCGACATGGATATCAAGACGCGTGACCCATCGAAGCCCGAAAACGAAGGCTTCACCCTCGTTCAGAGCAAAAAGTGCAAAAGCGCAGCTGCCAAAAAGGCGGGCAAGTCTAAATGATAAACTTTACTCCGTCAGTAAAGTCTTATCAGTGAGAGAGCTGTATATTCTACTCACTGTATAAAAAAAAAACATAAAACCTAATAAATAACAAATTAAACAGAAAATAAGAAAAGCTTTCGTTGCAAATAAATCTAAAACTGCATTTGCTAGTAAACAATACTCAAGTAACTACGGTTTACTATATAACAAATTAAACAAAAAATAAGAAAAACTTTCGTTGCAAATAAATCTAAAGCTCCATTTGCTAGTATACAATACTCAAGTAACTACGGTTTACTATATAACAAATTAAACAAAAAATAAGAAAAACTTTCGTTGCAAATAAATCTAAAGCTGCATTTGCTAGTAAACAATACTCAAGTAACTACGGTTTACTATATAACAAATTAAACAAAGAATAAGAAAAACTTTCGTTGCAAATAAATCTAAAGCTGCATTTGCTAGTAAACAATACTCAAGTAACTACGGTTTACTATATAACAAATTAAACAAAGAATAAGAAAAACTTTCGTTGCAAATAAATCTAAAGCTGCATTTGCTAGTAAACAATACTCAAGTAACTACGGTTTACTATATAACAAATTAAACAAAGAATAAGAAAAACTTTCGTTGCAAATAAATCTAAAGTTGCATTTGCTAGTAAACAATACTCAAGTAACTACGGTTTACTATATAACAAATTAAACAAAGAATAAGAAAAACTTTCGTTGCAAATAAATCTAAAGCTGCATTTGCTAGTAAACAATACTCAAGTAACTACGGTTTACTATATAACAAATTAAACAAAGAATAAGAAAAACTTTCGTTGCAAATAAATCTAAAGCTGCATTTGCTAGTAAACAATACTCAAGTAACTACGGTTTACTATATAACAAATTAAACAAAAAATAAGAAAAACTTTCGTTGCAAATAAATCTAAAGCTGCATTTGCTAGTAAACAATACTCAAGTAACTACGGTTTACTATATAACAAATTAAACAAAAAATAAGAAAAACTTTCGTTGCAAATAAATCTAAAGCTGCATTTGCTAGTAAACAATACTCAAGTAACTACGGTTTACTATATAACAAATTAAACAAAGAATAAGAAAAACTTTCGTTGCAAATAAATCTAAAGCTGCATTTGCTAGTAAACAATACTCAAGTAACTACGGTTTACTATATAACAAATTAAACAAAAAATAAGAAAAACTTTCGTTGCAAATAAATCTAAAGCTGCATTTGCTAGTAAACAATACTCAAGTAACTACGGTTTATTATATAACAAATTAAACAAAGAACTAGAAATCTACAGCAAAACAAATAAGGAATGTAAGAAATGATTACAAAGTTTTTGACTTTCTTAAATTATGAGGAAACAGAAACATTATTAGAATACAAATACTAAATGAACATATACACATACTCAGTACATACTACTCATACAACATGCACGAATTTATATACTACACCATATACTACAAAGCAGTAGTATAATATGTCTATGATACAACCTAATGTATTAGTGATGTATTAATGCTATGAGACTGATGGTAGGATACTAACGTCATGTTTTTATTATCTTTATTATTTCGTTCGGCGCATCTGCAACCTTATGCGGATTGCAATTGAAACCCCCGAAACAGGGGCATTGTCGGCAGTGCCATCGATGCCAACTTTACGGCCACTCGGCCAAAAACTGCAACGCCAGGCCCAGGTGCGTCAAGTGCCTAGGTAAACATGGCGCTACTGACCACACCCGCAGGCCCGAGAGGAATAAGTCTCCAAGTTGTGTCAATTGCGGTGAAAAGGGACACTCAGTGTCGCGCTCGCGGCACCCTGCTCCCAAACCCACACTATCCTCTGAGCCCACATCCACACCTCAGACTATCACTAAGGCCAACCCCGTCGCCAGGATGACTGGGCAAGGTGCAAGCCTTCCAGTGTCTCCCGCACCGAAACCAACGCTTGGGTGAAACCACCGGCACGTCGCCTTGCGGCCAATGCCATCACCTCAGGCCTCCTAACCAAAGCCCATCTTATAAGGCTCTTCTTACTTTGCTGATTTTTAACTAGTCTGCGGCTTTATTAGCAACATTAACGTTGTTGAAAAAACGCAAACTCAACGCTACGATTGAGAATATAGGACTCATCGACGCAATTTGGCCTTTCCAGTGCGCTTAAACACCTCACAAAAATACCATAATGGCAGTACATCAGTAAGGTAGAACTAAACGACGCTCTCTGACTGTTGCGTTATTTAACGTGAATGGCCTCAGAAACCAAAAAGACGAGATCGCGCTTTTCCTGCGCTACCACGATATAGATGTTGGGCTAGTGCAAGAGACCTCCTTGAAGTCTAGCCATCGCGATCCCAAGATTGCAAACTACACATTAGTTAGAAATGATAGATTGACCAGCCGTAGAGGCGGCACCTAAATCTACTACAAAAGATACTTGCACTGCGTACCAATCGACGCTCCCACGTTACTAACATAGAAATTTCTATTTCTATGGTAGCTCTCTCTGGCCATCCGCCTTTAACCATTTTATCGGCGTACCTACAGCAATTATTAGAACCAAATATTGCAAATTTGCTAAACCTAGGATTTAGTGTTATAATAGCTACCTAAAGACCTAAACTGCAAGCATCCCTCCTAGAACTCGCTTGTTAATAACATATCATAACACACATTGTGAGATCGAAGACACAGCGACTAAACTTCGATGTTATCGCATCTGAGACTCCAACATGCTACCCACTCTCTATCATACAACGATCAGACATCCTTGACGTAACATTACTCAACGTGATACACGTTGTCAATATCATCGATCGAGACGATCTTGGAATTAGACTTGAAACACAGGCCAGTATTATTACAGGTGAGCGAGCCCGCTAAGAGGTCCTTCAATAAAACCATCATGAACTTACGCTCCATCCTCTCCACACTAATCTTTACACTCTACACGAGTGACATCGCGAAAGACCCAAATGTCAACATTGCTCTCTTCGCCGATTAGGGCACTTTATGTAGGTCACCCATTACAACAAAAAAGATTCTCACCGTCCAGGTGTTTTGGACTGACCCATCGCATACCGGGATCATTTCAACCCTGAACGGACCAGGGTAGTACAGTCGTACTCCCAGATACCCACCCGGAAGCCATCGTCTTCCCCCAAAAAGGAGCCCGCAGCGAACGCCGCGCTCACGCCTGCCGTGTCTAAGTACACGGCTGGGCAGGAACCGGCGCCCCAACCTCAGCGGGCTATGAAAACGGCAAGACGCTATACCCCACCAGAGACCGATGCCTCTCTCTACGAGAAGAGGCGGCGCATTGGGTCTCATGACCCTGACTCATCAGCACCACCATCATCATTGTCATCATCGGATGATGAGGAGCCCCAACTCGCGATTAGGAAGAAGGTGCATACCTCGCCTCCGAAGTCGCCATCACCACCGCAACCATCCCCTCCATCTCACCGGACCGACGCAGCCATGAGTCGGCCAGTTAGAGCAAGGAGGCGAGGAATCATACAGCTGGGATTCTACGACCTATGCAACCCTAGCTGCATCAGCCGGACGATCTTCACTGGCGCAGATCACCAACCCGTCCGGGTTACCACAAAACGACGGACAGCGGCCGATAACGAGCTATGCCCACATGGCAGAAGCTCCGGCAATACCACGACCGCAAGCGGCGGAAGAGTCCAGATAAGCCGAAAAAGAAGTGGCGAGATACCCACCCGTAGTTGCGGAATGTCTCCCGGACTGGACCAAGCATTTTGAGGAGCTCAACAGAAAGTTGGGCCACCCTCCTAATGCCCGTCCGTTTGGGAAGGGTTTAAGGTTCGCACCCCAGAGCCCGGAGGAGTTCAGAACCATTCAGAAATATATAGTTGAACTCTCCAAAGAATTACCTACAATGTCGTGGCATTGCTATACCCCGGCGAAGGAGAAGCCCACTAAAGTGGGCATCCGGGGACTGTCAGTGGGCACCTATACCAAAAGGATCGAGGAGGCTATCCGGGCAAAAGGCTTCCCCATCAGCTACGTGAAGGTCATTCCACCACATAGAGGCAGACCTGGTTGCCTCTACTACGCACAGCTGGACCATCTGAGACTGGAGCGGCTACAAGAATTCTATCAGATCGACGAGCTCCTCTATGTATGAGAGGAGTCGTCATCGAGGCCTGGCAGAGGAAGGCGGGACTGGCACAATGCCACCGTTGCCAGGCTTTCGGACACACCTCCGCGACAGCTTCAGGCCAGTGAAATGTGTTCGCTGTGCTGGGGAGCATATCGCTAGCCTTTGCCCAAGGGGTAGAGAGGAAGAGCCGAAATGCGCAAACTGCGCAAGGAACCATACGGCCAACGATCGCCACTGCCCAGTCCTGAGGAGGATTGCTAGGAAGCAGAGGATCGTTTTGCCGGGGTTACTCCCAGAGAATTCCAAGAGGATCCCGCAGAGTCCGCGCCCAAAAGCTGTTACCATCCAGGAGGATGGGTGGGTCACCATCGTCAGAGGAAAGGGTAGGCAACCAGCCCCCCCCCACGCCCTCCTATAACACCAATGGGAACGGTGAAACCCGCAGAGTCAAGGGCAACCACCGGGGCGACTCTCCAGCCTCCCGCTAACGATGCCACAGAGCGTCAGCCTTCCAAGAAGAAGAAGCGGAGGAATAGGAGCAGGAAGTCGGAGCAGCCTCCTCCTCAGGCTGTCGTCACCTCTACCCCTACAACATCAGGCACGATAGCCTCACAGGCGCAAGTTACTGAAAGACCACCACCGAAGAGCGTAGAGCGCCAGAAAGGGCTCTACTGGAAAATAGAGCCCGCTTTACACAAAGAGCGCGCACTACATCAAGAGACACCATCAATGCCCCGAGAACAGTGCCTTCATATTAACGCAGACCACCACCATCCAGCCTCGAGACAGCCGATGCCATCCATAGATTGGTATGCATAGCTATCGAGGTCGGTACACAAGTCCTGGCTGACATAAGGGCCGGGCCAGACCCCATAACTGCCGTGATGAAGGCGCTGGCATCACTACTGGCAAGGCATAACGGAGGACAGTAACCTGCGCCTTCTTTACTGGAACCCGGACGGGATTCAACAAAAGATCCATGAACTCCGCACGGTTGCCCCGCAACATGACATCCAGGTGATATTGCTGGGAGAGACCAAACTAAGACAATCAACGCATCTAAAGCTGCCAAATTACACCATCTACAGGCGGGACGAGGTCAACCCTCAAGGGATCGCTTATAGAAGGACAGCGATTCTGGTGAGGAGGGACATCGTCCACCAAGAACTGGACCTGCCAGATTTCCAGACGATTCATTCAATCGGCATAAAAATGGAGACGGCGGGCGAGGAACTAAGGATCTTTGCAGAATACCGCCCGCCAGGGACTCCATTCTACTCCTCAGACATTCGGACGGTCATGAAAAGTACGACACCCGCCGGGGACCTAAACACCCGGCGTGGGGGTAAGATTCATCAACCCGTCGGGTCGTGAGATCTATGAAGACGCGGAAAACTACAACTACGACGTTCTAGGTCCCGAGGGACCAATGCACATCCCTACAGACCCTAGGAAAGTCCGGATGTATTGGACATCGTGCTCTCTAGGAACGTCAACTACCCGGTAGTGGTAGAGGTGCTGTACGACCTAAATACGCCGCACCTCCCGATTCTGATTACCCTTGGCGCCAAGGAAGTAATTTCGCTGCCCAGAGCCGTTAAGACCAAGATCGACTGGAGGCTCTACCACCAACACCTGCTGGAGAGACCTCCAGTCCATACATCGATCCACTCAGCGGACGACGTAGAGGCTGCTGCAACCAGAATTTCCAAGAGCATCCAGTAGGCCCCCAATGTGGCCTCTACGATCGTCCCTCTCTCTGGAAGAAAGGAAGAGCTGCCGCGAGAGTTATGCGTGCAGCTGAAACACAAAAGAGCGCTGAGAAAGCTCTGGGCGCGCACTCGCTGCCCCAGACATAAAACAAAACTGAACACCTTAATACAGGCCCACAGAGGAGAGGCCTGGGAGCGGCGCATTTGGAAGGCTGATGAACATCAAGCGTCGCTCCATACATTGAACCGGCAAGTAACGAAAACTCGCCCACCCGTTTGCCCGCTGACCAACAACGCGGGCAAGCAACGTTATGATGCCAAGGGCAGAGCGGATATCCTAGCAGAGCACTTCGAGGAGCAGTTTATGCCGAACCCAGCAAGAGCGGAGTTCATGGAAATCCATACCCGGATGGAGAGCCGCGTGCAGGAGTTCCTGTCGTCGCCCGCGCCACCGCTTGCAGGAGAGTGGTTCATTTCCCCCGCCGAACTGCAGAGGTCAGTAACCCGGAGACAGGAGGTTCTACGTCTGTGTAGAGGACGCCGAGTCCGCAATAAGATCCATAACAGCTGGTGTGCCACAGGGCAGCTGTCTGTCTCCAGTCCTGTACGCGGCTTACACCAATGACACCCCCACCCTGGCAGGTCATCTGCGCGAACGGGAGGACGACGTAGAGCTGGCGCTATTTGCGGATAACAGCACCTATTTCACCTCGTCCAGAATAGCCCATATCGCCACTGCCAGGATGCAACGTCTGCTGGACCTGCTGCCACCATAACTGGATGAGTGGAGGATGGCCGTCAATATTGGCAAGATGACCGCTCCGCTGACCCGCCGCTTCAGAAGATTTCCACCACCGCTAACCCTTAGAGGCCAGGAGATCGCATATGAGAAGGCTATGACATACCTTGGATGCCGGATTGACAGGATGTTGCGCATGACTGCGCACGTCGACTTCGTCGTCCGCAAAGCCCGATGTGCGCGGGCGATGCTTCGTCCAGTCCTGGCATCCAAGTTACCGACTAAGTCGAAGTTATCTATATACAAAATCTATACAAGACCCCTGCTAACATACGCTGCTCCGGTCCTAGTATGCGCTCCTAAGCGATCGACAGAAGCGGCGACTACAGGCCCAGCAAAATTTGTTATTACGAACCATAGTCGATGCGGGTCGCTACGTCCGGAATGACGTCATAGCGGCCAACCTAAGGATAGAGAGCCTAGACGAATTCGTGGTCCGGCTGGCGCTCGGTATGTTCGACCGCGTCGACAACGGGCCACATGAACACCTTAACGGCTTTGCGCCGTTGCACACACGGCCCCCGGACGGGCTACCCTATCCAAGAGAACTCATCCCTATATAGAATAGGAAGTCGAGTAAATTCCACAATGCCGCAGATAGGCTAACTCTGACAAAATATTTGTATTTAGTAATATTTGTATTTATTAGCGCGATGACAGTGACCGTGTTCACATTGGCTCCCGTATTAAAATGGAATAAAAAGTGTAATTTGGCTATTTTACCGTCTCAGACTTCATATATCAAAGTACGTTATGATTGTGTACAAATGTTATCTTGGTGAACTATTAAAGGTTTTTGACTAAAATTTATGTTACATACGAGCGATTATTGAGCTTAGTTTTAATGATGTTAGCAAAAAAAAAATAAGTGGCAGCAGTATAATCTAGATATATCAAGTGAGTAATAAAATAAGACTAAATGCTAAGTTCAAACTAATATTAAAACTAGTATAATTTTGTGGATTTTGTAAAGTGACCTTTGTTTAGGTTCAATATAACCGTTGTATCTCAGGTTAAAGTAAACAACACTCAGCTGACCAATCAGCTGTTGTTGTTTATACGGCATACCGGACGACTAACGACACCTAGTATAATCGTGTTGAACTAAACTATTCGGTCAACGTAATATTTGAATTATTGATTGAATTAAGACTATGTGCTGAGATCTAGCGGAAGTTTGTTGAACTAGAACGAAACTTTCTTTTGTGATCATTAAATATATTAGCTGATCACGATGTCAATGAAAGCGCAAACAAAAAGTACAAAAAGTAGCCGAAGGATATCAGTGTATGTCACATGTTATAAATGTAAAAACATTGTAGACTCTAGAAATACAATTTTATGTTCAATATGCAAAAATAATTATGAGTTCGACTGTATTGGATATTCAGAAAAATTATATCGCCTAAAGGATTCTAATACAAGGAAAAAATGGACTTGTAAGATTTGTAACAATAAAACAAACTTACGCTCCACTGACAACAATGAATTATCCTATGTCGCAATGAGAAAGAAACAGCATTCTCCGAAATTATACTGTAACACTACACCTAAGAAGATGACAGAGTCGGCTCCTTCAACGCCTTCTTGTACGAAGTCCCAAATACATGACTCTCACATACATACAGAAACGCAGACATCAGATGAATTTCCACTGACACCGGATCAGTTACTATCAAGGAGTGTGGATTAAACAATAACAGATTCTATCTCAGTACAAGAAATGAAGGAAACTATAGAACAGCTTCGAACAGAACTCATTAGTTCACAAAATGAATTGAATAATACATTAATGGAAAATAGTGACCTACGCAAATCTAAAAAGGAAAGTAGATATACCATGCAAAGTTCACTTACACCTACTGGATTATCTACTTCGGATAAAATTAAAATCAAACAAACCAGGCCTGGGAAGGAGAGCTTCCCTCAACAAGATCTAAAGCCTTAACAACACCTAATTTTAATCATAAAATGTATTCCAAAGATACCGAAAAGCATGCTTGTGATAACAGGATATTGATCTTTGGAACTCAACAACGTGTTGGTTTAGCCGCTGCATTGATACGGTCACGAGAGCGTACGACATACGAAAATTACGATATTTGGTTACCTCGCAAACGAAACCGTATGCTCTAACTGCAGATGTTTTAAAAAATTGTCATAACTTAGAATTAACATCAAATGAAAAATTGTAATATGTACCGGTGAAAATGATTATGATATTAATATATTAACATCAAAATTGCGTAGTTTGCTCAATAAATTTAGTAACAATTCTGTGATAGTTATTAACCCATTAAAATATGTGTTTGAATGTTCATGAATTGAATTATGCGTTGAAAATTACTTGCAATGCTTATAAAAACTGTTATTTTTTAGAATATATTAATAGCAATTTGTTTAAAATGTGTAAATCAATCAATTGTATCATCGACTGTATTGACTACGATAATAAATATTTTTTCAATATTAAGGAACTTCAAAAGATAATAATTCGCAATAAACCATAGCCTCAGGAAGCAACTAAATTTAATATAAAACACCTGAAAGGCACAATCCCCTATTAATTCGCAAAAATGCAGTTACAAAGTGCTTCCATCAGTGGAATTAATGCCATAAAATCCACTTTCGATTCGAAAAAACGTACCATACCCTATTACCTCTCCATAATAAATGGAAATCAGTTTTTTCGGGAACAAAAAGCAAAAGCCATCTCTTTCTTTCAAAATCATGCATCAAAACATTGCTAGTATTTTATCAAAACAAGAACTATTAGAATTAACACTCCATGAGTTACGTGAGGCCGAGAACGAACCCGATATACTATGTTTCTCTGAAACGTTTTTGCGAGATGGTTACGATAAATACTTACAGATAAAAGGTTACGAATTAGCAACTGCATTTTGTAGAGAGAAACAAAGAGGCGGAACTTGTATTTTGGTACAGCGCAATATAACATACAAAAAAATTAATAAATTACAATATTATGCAACACCAATTTACATTTGAAGCTTGTGGAATTGAAATTCCTGTACACAGGTTGATTATAATATGTATTTATAGAACTCCCTCGTCAAACCCTACTATTTTCTTTGATAAGCTGGACAAACTTTTATATGACTTACTTGGCAGTCATAAGCCAAACATTAAGCTAGTTGTAACTGGTAACTTTAATATTAATACTTTAAAATAGGGAAATATTACTAATTTTTTTAAGATCTATGTCACCTAAGCATTCACATCAAGGTACCGACCTAGAAAAACTCTTGTATAGACCATATTTTAAGCAACATCACAGATGCAACGGCTACCATTCTACCTCTATACCTATCTGACCATAACACTACTGGAAATCCCCATAAAAAGAAAAACTTTAAAGACTACGTCATATTTTATTTACAAAAAAGACTATTGCGGTAAGAACATACGGAAATTTAGGGAATGTCTTATGAATATATCTTGGTCTGATATATACTTACAGACTGATATAAATAACGCGTTTAATACATTTCATGAATTTCTATGTTTAATTTATAATTTATGTTTTCCACTTATTAGAATAATGATAAATAATAATAATACTACAAACAATTGGATAAATCGAGGTTTAAAAAGAAGTTGTAAAACTAAAAGATTACTCCGATATAGATACTACAGGAATAAATCAGAATTAAATAAGAAAAGTTACATCACATATTCCAAGATTTTGAAAAAATGTACTCAAAGATCGAAAAGAAATTCTATTATAAAATTCATACACAAAAGCAAAAATAAATGTAAAGCTACATGGTCTGTAATAAAAAATGCAATCTCAAATTCAAACTTCGACCATGGCGTTACAGTTTTGAAAATAAATAATGAACTGATTAAAAATCCTACTGACATAGCTTCGATTTTCAATAATTATTTTACTGATTTCCCTAATAATTTGACAATAATGAATAAACCAAACAGCCATACTAGTAATGAAAAATCACTACCTAACTCAATGTTTGTTAAGCCCATGACAGAAGAAGAGGTAAAAAAGAAATCCTATCTCTTAATAACACTAACTCTGTAAATGAATTGGTCTCTATTTTGACATATTTAATTAACTTGTCATTTTCATGTGGTACTTTTCCAGAAACATTAAAATTGTCGATTGTAAAGCCATTATTTAAAAAGTGTAAGATAAATGATATTAACAATTATCATCCACTTACATTAATACCAATATTGTCAAAAATACTAGAAAAATGTATGTATAAAAGATTACTAGATTTTTGCAAGAAATTCAATTTAATAAAGAATGCCCAATATGGCTTTCAGAAACAAAAATCTACAACATTAGCCACATTTACGCTCATTAGTTCAATCTTAACAAAAATAAATAACTATTTTTTAACCACAGCATTGTTTCTTGATTTATCGAAAGCCTTCGATCTCGTTACGCACAGCATACTATTACGAAAACTGGAAATGGTTAGTGTCAGAGGACACTGAAATGGATATCTTCCTATTTAGCTAACCGTAGACAATGTGTCGTAATAAAAAAGATTGTAGGAGAGGAAATGCTGTCCTTCTCATCTTCTTATAAAGAGAACAAACATGGCATTCCTCAAGGTAGCGTGCTGGGTCCAATGTTGTTTCTTCTTTATTTAAATGATATAACTCTAATCACCAGTCATAAAAGTATTTTATTCGCGGACGATATTTCAATAACTGTAAGCACTAATAAGAATCAAAATAATTCAATACGTAATCATGAAATCGACATTAATAATAATAATAATAATAATAATATTTGCGACGTGTTTTATGCACGCTTGACCAAAGTGCTTAACAGCCTTTTGTCCGGTGTGAATAAGGCACACGCATATAACGGCTGGGTCATGCCTGTCCTCATGTATACCTTTGGCATACTCAGGTGGACTCAGACTGAACTTAACGCCCTGGATAGAAAAGTCCGCACTACCATGACGTCCCATAGGATGCATCATCCGAGATCGTCGGTAATGAGGTTGTACTTGTCGCGGAAGCATGGTGGTCGTGGCTTCTTGAGCGCGCTCACCAATGCATAATCGCGAAGTGTGCAGCCTCCGTGATTACTTCCTGGCGAGATCGGATGATTCATTCTATATGGACGTCATTTCTTGTGATAAAGGACTTACCCCTCTATCCTTAGCCAACGAGCAATGGCAAGACCCGGCAGTGCAGAGCGTTTCCGACCGAGAGACCGTATGGAAGGAGAAGGAGCTCCACGGGAGGTTCTACAAGGCTCTACATGAGCCTTTCGTAGACACAGTAGCCTCCCTCCACTGGCTACGCTTTGGTGATCTCTTCGGGGGAAACCGAGGGTTTTGTCTGTGCAATACAGGATCAGGTTATTAAGACCAACAACTATCGGAGATACATCCTAAAGGATGGCACCGTCGACATCTGTCGAGCTTGTCGCCATCCCGGTGAGTCACTTAGGCATGTTATCTCCGGTTGTTCGGAGCTTTCTAACTCTGAGTACTTGCACAGGCACAACCTAGTAGCCAGAATTCTACACCAGGAGCTCGCTCTGAAATACGGTCTCGTGGACCGGAAATTGCCGTACTACAAGTACTTGCCGGAAGCCGTGCTCGAAAATGACCGCGCCAGGCTCTACTGGGACCGGGCCATCATCACAGACAGGACTATTCTTGCAAATAAGCCTGATATTGTGCTGATGGACCGGGCACAGTCAAGGATATTTTTGGTCGACATTACCATTCCGTATGACGAGAACCTCGTGAAAGCCGAAACAGACAAGCAAACAAAATATCTGGACCTGGCTCACGAGGTGACCGACATGTGGGGTGGTCTGCCGACCGAAATTATTCCTGTAGTCGTCTCTGCAAACGGGCTAATCCCAGTCAGCCTCTCGGGTCATCTGAGGCGACTGGGACTCCGTGACGGACCGCTCCGGGCTCAAATGCAGAAGGCAGTGGTCCTCGATACCGTCCGCATCGTCCGTCAGTTTCTTTCCCTTTCCCCCTAACCCTCGGCCGTTTGGTCTCCCCTGCCGAGGGCTTCCATCTGGTTGGATCTTTATTTATTTGTGTATTTTTTGTATTTATTTTATTTTATTGATATTTGTGTATATTTATCTTTTCATTTTAATTTATAATTATATATTTTTAGAAACCAACCAGATGAGAAAACTATACAGATACTCCAAAAATAATAATAATAAATAACGTTTATTAGCAACCAAATATGTCTAAATACAAAGGAGCTCTGTCTCCTGAACTAGGTTATCACCTGTATCTCAGGAAACAGTGCCTTCCCTAATTCTTAGTTCTAGGTCTATATTCGGCAAGTACATAAGACAATTTATTATTCTTTAATTAATATTAGTTTATAGCCGTTACTGTTACATACTGTTTAATGAACAACACAATTGATAAAATTATTAAATGGTTAGACAGAAACAATTTAAAAATTAATCTTAATAAATCAACTTATATTCAATTTAATAAATCAAAACACACAAAATACAAAATTAATCTTAATATCGACAAATTAAACGAAGTAACACAAACTAAATTCCTAAGAGTAATAATCGATCAAGATTTAAGATGGAGAGATCACATCACCTATGCAGTAGAATTAACCAATTTGTTATGCACTTAATAAAGTAAAAAATATTACAGACAAAAAAATTGCTGTTCTAACGTATCACGCTTACATAGAATCTTTACTACGTTATGGTGTTGTAATATGGGGCAGTGGTACAGATAAACAGAGATTATTTACTGCACAAAAGAAATGCATTAGAGCTATTGCGGGAATCGCACCGGATAAATCCTGCAAACCAATATTTAGGAGCCTAGGTTTGTTGCCACTACCATCTCTGTATACTACGAACTGTATCTGTATACTACGAAGTTTGTAATTTCGTATATAAACATAAAAAACTGTTTACAAAGGAATATGATATGAATATAAGAATAAAAAGAAATGCAAATAGACTTGTATTAGATGATGTACCGCGATCAAACAAATATAGTAAAAGCTGTTTAACCATGTGTATTCGAATCTATAATAAAATACCAAATGAAATCAAATCGAATAATAATAATTTATTAAAAAAAAAATTATTGACTTATCTCAATGAAAATCTATTTTATGACATCAGAGACCTATTTGTTAAATGTAAATTATATATATTTTTTTAATGAACTGATAATCTTTGTTTATTTATGATTTTATATGTTTTAGTCTAATTGTTTTGTATTATGATTAGAAAATTTCATTTTCATTGATTATGTGCTATTTATGTAAATTTGCATGCTATCACAATCACATAGCAAACATGTTGTGCTTTAAGAATTATACCATCCTTATCTGTCCATGTTTTATGCAAATATATGAAATAAATAAAAAATTTAAATACAAATACTAGACAATCTTCTTTTTTTTAAATGATTACTCGACTGCGACAAAAGTCGTTTTTAAGAACATCGCCTTTAACATTAAAGGCGCCCAGGACCGGCACACTGTAGTGTGCCGTGAAGAATGCCCGGGTAAAGGGGTATACCCCGAGGCTCGAAACCTGATGGGCAGAAAGCCCACGCAGAAGACAACAGCTCAGCAGCAGCGTGGCTCTCCATCGTAAGATTTACGTGAAATTCAATTGTGGGTTTCCATAAACCATAAGATTATTTCGACTATCTGACAGAGGCTGCAAAATATTCCGGTCATATTTTCAGGCCGTTTTCTCATTCATGGATAAATAACAAGAGACATACGAGGTACACCCAATGTCTCCCAATTTTTCGACACGATTTTATGTGACATGTGACAAGGTTTCTTTTAAATTACGTCGTCGTCAAGTAAAGCCGACACTGTTAAATATATTTAAGTTTGCTCAAAACGAAAAAGCATAGTAAATATAAATAAGCAGCTTAATGCTGCTGTGTTTCGTATGACGAGTGCAGACAACCGGAGATTTTTTTTGCTGGTAACGTGTTGTTCAATTCCTTGTATTCTCAGGGCACATAAGGCCAGTGCGCTGGCTGACAGAGCCCGAAATGTTGAAACATATATCTTTATAATATTTTCAATTAAATTAAAACTCTTTTGTTTCTTGCGTAACAATTGTACGGATAGGTCTTAAGATGAACATGGACAAAACAAAGATCATGTTTAATGTCCATGTCACACCTATGCCGGTAGTTGTTGGGAGCACTAAGCTCGAAGTTGTTGACGAGTACGTTTACCTGGGACAAATAGTCCGACTAGGTAAGTCCAACTTCGACCGAGAGGTCAATCGACGGATTCAACTCGGCTTGGCAGCGTTCGGGAAACTACGACGCATCTTCTCGTCAGGTATACCTCAAAACCTGAAAACTAAGTTGTACAACCAGTGCGTGTTGCCAGTGATGACCTACGGAACCGAGATGTGGTCCTTCACTGCTGGCCGTATGAGGACGCTCAAAGTCGCTCAGCGAGCTATGGAGAGGGCTATGCTCGGAGTTACTCTGCGTGATAGACTTAGAAATGATAGCTCCGCAGTAGAACCAGAGTGACCGACATAGCCCAACAGATTAGTAAGCTGACGTGGCATTGGGCTGGCCATATAGCTCGAAGAACCGACAACCGTTGGGGAAAAAAGGTTCTCGAGTGGCAGCCTCGTACCGGTAGGCGAAGTGTAGGGCGACCCCCCACTAGATGGAGTGATGACCTGGTAAGACATGCAGGAAGTCGATGGATGCAGGTGGCTCAGGACCGTGCTTTTTGGCATACCTTGGGGGAGGCCTATGTCCAGCAGTGGACTTGTGAAGGGCTGTAATGATGATGATGATGATGATAACTATATAATGGCGAACTGTTTGTCATTGAATAAAGGTACCTACATTTAAATATTTTAGTTGGATTTGGTTTTTCAAGGCCCCTGAACGTTGGTTGCCTTAGGGACATTGAATGACCTAAGGCGGCCATTGAGTCATTCCATATTATTAGTTCTCTAATATATGGAACGACTCGTTGTCAAGGGTGACAACATGTTATGTATGGATCACAGTATCAACTTACTGTCAGGTGAACTGTGTGCTTAATTGTCACCCTACCATACCTCTATAAAAATGATTTGCAGGCATCCTTCTTCTTTCTCCTGCTCCTTAATGCTAGTTATTTGGTGTTGACGTGATGTATCTTATTCTTCTATGCTCCTTCATCAGCACTCATATCATTACTCATTACTTTCTTACACAAATCATCCCTCACGCAGTATATCATACGTTCAGTTTTTCTAACATTCTTCTCGTTACATGATTTTTTACCCTTCAGATAATATAAAAATTTTATATGTTTATTTTTAATTCCCGACGTTTCCCCGGCGTAAATATCAGAAATCATTATGCTGATATCCAGCTAGTCCACTACTCTTCAACTTTTCCGAGACTGGTCCTACTTTACTGATAAATTAATTTCTGATTTTATTTACTTTCGTACATCCATTTTATCATTCATATTTCACCCGAATATACACTTCTTTACTTTCTTTCATATACCGCACTAACACGAGAAGACAAGCACATTATAAGAGGAAATACTTAAAATATAACATTTTCATAGAGTTAAGTTTCATTAACATTTTTCATAGAGGTAAGTGGATGCTGTGGTCCATAGACAATCAACATCTATCCTAGATTAAGTAACATAACAAAATGCAGATGCGTTCTCACGATAGAATAAGATAGAAAGCCTCCAGTAAGAAGGATCTCCGGTTTTCTACACTCATTATACGAAACACAGCAGCATCAAACTGCTATTTGATGTTGGTATTCTGTCAGAGCGTGGTCCTTCCCCGGTCGAACCGACCCATTCGTGCTAAACCATAATACGAGTATAGCCGCAGCGAAGTGTTTTCCAAAACATATTATATAACACTGTCATTTTTAATTACATACAACTGTAATTTTCAATTTGTTTATGTTGTGTTTTATTCTATGGATTAATTTTATCTGCGAATTGAACAATCGGGCCTAAAGGATTCTTGTGACATACACACAACCCGATATCGATTCAATTATAATAAGGTTATCGATATACAAGATAACTCGGTTCCCATAATCAGTTTTTAATTGTGTAATCGACGTTTTATGGCATGGTGGTGGCAAAGATAATTATATGGGAGCTCTGACGATGTCTGTTTATGTTATATAATGGAGGCGAATGTTGGCAAGAATTTTGTTTTATAGAATTTTTGTTTTTTTTTAGAAGAGCGGGCAAACTCGCATGCGGCCTGATGGTAAGTGTCGTCTGTTAATCAGGAACAAATAGAACCAGGGGAATAGATATATTTTAAACCATACCTATGATATCGGAAGTTGAAAGATTACTACCAAGTGCCTCGTAATTTTGATGACTCGGCCGTTAAACAAGCATAACGGCTGAGTTATCAAAATTATAATTTACTATATGGTATAGTTAGAACAAGAGTTCCTGCAGATCGGTAAGCTGAAGTAGGAGTGATTCGGCCATATAGCTTGAAGAACCGACAACGTACTCGTATAGGGGGAGGTTCTCGAATAGCAGCCCCATACCGGTAGTCGAAGTATAGGGCAGAATTTGAAACCAGAGTTATTTGGTTCGCAGTAGAACCAAAGAAATCGACATAGCCGAATAGAATAATAAGCAAAAGAGTGAGTGAGAGTGTCACGTTGCAACTGTTATTTATTTTATTTTATTTATTGTTTATTGCACACCAAAGTACAGAAAAGTAGTAGAGTACTATGTAAAGTATGTACAACAGGCGGACTATTAATTCTGAAAGAGGTATATATAATTGATAAAGGTCATCCAGTATATGTAACAGCGTTCTAGGAAATATGTTTTTACAAGACTTGAAAGTATGAACGACGAATGTCGAGAGGTAAAGAGTTACACAAACGCACAGCAGTCATAGTGAGACAGTAGAGTATTTCTTAAAAAAGGAGGAAGAATACAAACATAGAATACTATAATACACAATAGAATGGCTGTCAACTTTATTTTGTACGAGGTTTGGCGTCGCCAAACCCGATTCGCTGTGTTGACAGACAGAATAAATTTACACATTTTAGACTTTTGATTAATGTTCATTTGAAAAATCGTTTAAACTTTAATACATATTTATTTGTAAATGGGGTGCAATTTGGCATTTTTTAAATAATTTGCATGCGAAATTTGGAAACGATTGTAACGTCAAAACACATCTCGTGTTGACATTTATACGTGTGAATTGACGTGTTAGTGACATTTTAGTGGCCACGCGGGCTCCGCCCACACCCTGGTTCTATTATGTATGTATTATAGTATTCTATGAATACAAAGGAGTTGATTGAGAAATATTGGAAGAAGATTGAAGGAACCGATTATGGTTAAGGGAAAGATACAAAAAACGGTTTATTGAGTTATGAGGGGTGGAAGGATTAAATAGCAAACCATACAAAGCAGATAGAAAGAGAATATTCCTCCTGGATGATTTCTTATTGACGAATGACATTGCCATTACATTGGTCATGGGTGCCAAAAACACTCGACACGTCGGAAGTTAATAAGTTTAAATTAAACGTGATTAAATCCGTAAAATTAGTTTTATTCTAAGAAAGACAGAACATGAGTTGTTTAAATCTCAATAGATTAATAATAAATACTTTTTACTTTTACTTTACTTTCTACCTAAATAGATACTTAATATTTCGATACTACTTGTTGAAATAGGTTGCTAGGTGACTCTACATCATACATAATTCGAAACTCACTTGACTAATTTCTTAAGAGATTGAAAAGTGTTAACATTTGTAGGTACCCTATTTAAAAAATACCTTATGTATATATGTAGCCGCTGTCGTGAATAATTTTAGTTTTATTCAAAGAAAAAATGAACATAAGGGTTGTTTAAATTACAATAGATAATAATTCAATACTACTAGTTGAGTCGGGGTTAGGTAACTTCATGCTACAAGACTCCACACCATGCGTGATTTGAAACGCACTTGACAAATTTTTTTGGATATTGAAAAGTGGTAACATTTATAACGAAGTTACGTGAGGATAATATGGTCCTTATCCCCACGTAACTTCGTTATAAATGTACCTTAAGTTATATATAAGGTACCTTAAGTTTTGCCACCCTATGAAACCGAAACTAGGAAGAGGATAGAGACAAAAACACAAAGTCGTATACTATAACTAATATATTAAGAAAAATATTAAGCAAACTAGCTTTGACAATAATAAGGAACACTTTGAAAAATAATAAGGAACACTTTGAAAAATCAACTTATATAAAATTAATTACACTACACAATCTAAAATCGATTAAATATTTACTAAAATTTCAACTATCGGAATGACGTGGATAAAGCAATACATTTTTGACCTTTTATTATTTAATTTACTGATGAAGAGCTATCGTAACACAAACTCATCTATACAAACAAGGCTGTAGTTTTTGAGTTATAAGAAAGTGAACATACTC
This sequence comes from Parnassius apollo, assembly GCA_907164705.1. NCBI lineage: Eukaryota > Metazoa > Arthropoda > Insecta > Lepidoptera > Papilionidae > Parnassius > Parnassius apollo. The sequence continues at coordinate 7,317,424 of CAJQZP010001539.1, read as the reverse complement.
GTATTAACAGGCTGACTATATTACCCTCACTTTACTTTTCACTTTAATTTTCGCCTAACTAGATTTATATCTTTAAGCTTTATACTATTCAATCGGAATTTCCCTACTCCACAACCCAAAATTGATTTCTGGGAGAGCGCATTCGATTAATCAAAATGTAACATTTTATTTTTGAAGTGAAAGAACCATATTTCGTATTAACTAATGACATAATATGATTAGAATAGCTTAATTAACAGCTATTTAAGCCCCGACTACAACTATGGATGACTAAGTATGTCCGAATGTTTACTGTGCACTCCATCGGCCGACTATTACGTTGTAAAATTGAATTTTAACCTCAACGAAGCTATTTATAGCGACGCCATAAAGGGGATAGAATCAATTAGATAATTAATAACGCTGTATGATATATAAGAGAGCATTAGAGCGGCGAGTTGTAAAGGATAATGTGGATCTATGACACCCGTATTAATAGGTGGTAGAGTCACGTTGCAGCTACATTATGGTTGTAGCACGAACAGGTCGGCTCGACCATATTAGGGTCCTTAATAGGGGGTAGGACCAGGTTCTCAAAGAATAACGGCGTAAAATAGCAGCTTAATGCTCTTATGTTTCGTATGGTGAACGTAGAGAACCAGATACACTTTTTTTTAATAAAACGAGGCAATCCGTCTTAGTTCTTAGAAGTGACAACGCATCTGCATTTTGATTCTTAATCGAGGATAAATGTAGATGTCTATGGGCCACAGCATCCACTTACCATTAAGTGGACTGTGTGTTTGTTTGTCACGTTATTCTATAAAAAAAACCAATACAATACAGTACGTTTGCTAACGGAGTTCGGACCTCGATGCTAGCAGCTATAGTTTTTCTTAGTTTATGACGCCTGTACGTTTGAATTGGGTAATTAAAACTCTCTTCATCTTAAAAATTATTTAATTAAGATCCGCGTAAAAAACTAAAATGATGTGTCTTACCTATCATTATACAATGATTTATATCATTATATAATGGCATAGATTATATAATCATCATCGTCATCATTACAGCCCTTCACAAGTTCCTTGTTGAACATAGACCTCCTCCAAGTAATGTCACAAAGCACGGTCCTGAGCCACCTGTATCCATAGACTTCCTGCGTGTCTTACTAGGTCGTCACTCCATCTAGATTATATAATGGATTTCCGCAAAGTAACGCCAGATTCTATTAAATGTCATCATCATCATCATCACAAATCCACTGGAAAATATTGTCTCCTCCAATAAATGCCACAAAGAACTGTCCGGAGCCATCTGCATCCTTCGACCTGCCGCATTTTTTGCAGATCGTCACTGTACCGGCCGTCCTATATCCCTGCTTGCTGATTGGAGACCGCCGCCCTGGAATATTTCATCCCTATCAGTTGTCGGTTTACCAAACTATACGTCAGCCAATTGCCACTTTAGCTAACTGATCCGTTGGGTTCTGTCGGTTACTTTGCTTATGCTGCGCACACGTTACGTATTATTTTACGCAGAGAAACCTCGAGCTTTTCCCCTCCACAGCTCCCCATCCTCAAAAAATGAAGTGACGGTCAAGTAAGAGATGCAGGAAGTCAATGTATGCAGGTGACTCAGGATAGTGCCTTGTGTTGTTACTTGTGGGATAACTATGTGCAGCGGTGTACTTGCAAAGGGTTGTAATGATGATGATGATGTTCTTCCTTACCGAATCTTATGACAACATCTGAAATAATTAATTATTGTTCAGCATATTGAATGATGGTAAACTAATATTTTTTTATAAAATGTTCCTCTGGATTTCTTGCTGGTTCTTTTCAGGACAGAGTTATTTTTCGAACCCGTGGTAAATTAAACATAAAAGTGACTCGATAAGTTTTACCGTTACAGCCTATTAACGTCTACTACTGAACAAAGACGTCCCCCATAGAGTGAATCGTTGGAGGAATATTTGCCATAGTTGCCACACTTGGCAAGCGGGTTGGCAACCATATTTTTATTTTTAGTCGTTATTAGGACGACGCTGCTGCCCATCTCCTGATTTGTTTCCCTCTGTCTGCCTCTTACGATACCCACAGGATGATATGGGGTAGTGGATATTCTACGCTACCACTAAACGGTTCGATAAGTAATATTTGTATTCTATATTGAATATTTTTTTATTTCTGTTTGATAGAATGCATTTAATGATATTGCCAGTATTCTATTTCTACCCAATATTGCTATCATGAGCCCTGTTCAACTATATTGTGTCATAAATCAAAGCGTAAATTGCCGGGAACGCTTAGCTGAGAGATTTTAGTAATTTATTATCTTTTCATCATTTATCGTTATTTAGAGGGTTTATTTAGAGTTTGTAAAACGTTAACGGGTGTAATATCACGATTACAGCTTATCTAAGAATCGCTGCTAAACATGGGCTTCCCCCATTGATTGCCACATAAGAAGGATATCTGCCATAGTTGCCACGTTTGGTAAACGGGTTGTCAGCCGAAATTTTGTTTTTATTCAGCTGTTGTCAGGAAGATGCTCCTGCACATCTCAAGGTTCAGTTTCACTCTGTCGCCACTTACAACACCCACAAAATGGTATGGGGTAGTGTTAGATGGTATTATAGCCATTATAACAGTAGTTAGAGTTCCTTTTCTGCCAAGGAGTCCATCCAGGTAGGTATCACATCATCATCATCATCATCATCATCTGTCCCTAAAAGTTTAATGTGGTATGGGGTTTTCTATAGAATAAGGGGAGGTGGGTAAGTGGATGCTGTGGCCCATAGACATCTACATTGAATTGGCTGTCACCCCTGAGGACTAAGAAGGAATGCCTCGTTTTCAGAAAAAAGTCTTCGGATCTTTACGCTCACCATATGAAACACAGCACTATTAAGCTGCTCTTTTACGCTGGTATTCTGTGAGAGCATGGTCCTTCCCCAGTCGAGCCAACCCAATCGTGCTACAACCATAATATAGCTGCAGAGTGGCTCTACCACGTTTCACACATTTGAAGTTGTACTGAAAAGTCCTTCGAGCTGTTTAAATGCGTTTTTAATTTTGAAAAAAAATTACATGTCATTAAAACATCTGTTTTATTGTCTAAAAAATAACTTTGCTGGGTTTCCTGCAAGGACAAAGGTATTTTCCGAACGAGTGGTAAATAAGTTGACGCTCAATACGTATTATGTTATAATTTATGTTGAATAAGAATTATTCTGTTCTAATCTATCATTTTTGTTTGTTTGTGTTTCCTCACGATGTTTTTCTTTACCAACGAACACGTAGTAAATAAACACATACTCGTAAAATACAAATAAAATTTATTTTGTGACGGCGGAAATCGTACTGGAATTGCTCGTGCACTGTGAAATTTTAAGTGAGTGCTAATTTTTATTATTCACAAAGAATGGTGGTTTAAAATAACCCGAACACTTAGCAAGTTAAATAGATTGGAAATTAATTGTTGCTTTCCCACATACATAATAGTCGACAATTAAACGAACATTTGTTTAGCTTCTCAACTTCAAGGATACTTTTTCAAAGTTTTTCATGTTAGGAAACTCTGAAACAATACACAAAAATGCGAGCACTATTTACAAAATTTTCCACGATTTTTTTTCTAATTTTCCTTAAAAACATTTAATAATTTTAGAATACCTATTTCTTATTAAAATCTAATCTTTGTTGTGATAAACAACAACATAAATTTTTCATCGCTAACTCATGGCTTATTTTCCCTAGCCTTTCAATAAATCTTTGAGTGAAACATTACGGCCCACGTTCAGTATACAGATTAGTGCTGTGTTGATTTATCGATATTGTTAACGTTCTGATAAATACCGATTATAAATTAAAAGCTGTAAAATATTAACGTTTATTTCTGTAAGTTATTCGAAAAATGTCAACATTTTTAATGCACTTAATTTATAAGCGTACTATAAATAAAGTTTCAAGTAATATTCCACTGCTTGACATGTCCTTCTCTCATTGAAGGAAGGATTTTTCATAAACGCCGACCTTGGCAGATTATTGAGGAGATCACAAATAGAAGCACCAACGATTATTAAAACAATATTTCAATATCTAGTAATTGGTATGAAACGTGTTAAGATTTTGTACACAGTGGCTTTAAAAATAATAGAAATGCATTTATCGACAACTGTTACACATCACTTTAAATACTTGTCGCTTGATTTGGCACCTAGCACGCTTTACAATGGAGCATACGTTGCCTCCGATGTTTCTATCACCTTTGTTACAGACCAATCTTCTTTTCTACTAGCAATATCTATTTTTTAACATAGCTGATAGGAAAACCAACGTAGCAAAATTGCAAAAAAATCGATTTTTCAGGACAGCGGTTACTATGAACGTGTTGTTTTCACCACGTTACCATTAATTCGATTTAATGTATGTTCTGTTCGGGTCCAATTAAGTATTTTAAACAATCTTCCCAATAGCCAAATTTTTTAAATTTTGAACATATCTCAGAATCGGTTGACAGTGTAAGAACATCAAAGACAAAAAACTTTTGAAATACATAATTTTTAAAATATTTACTTGTTTTTGTTAGGAAAGGGTGCATTCCCGATTACGCAAGATTTATAGTCTCTTAGCACAAAGCTACCTAGGCTCAATGGGTAATGTCGAATTATTATTTATTGAGTTTAAGCAATCCTTTTGCAGATTACATCGTATTACTTTAACTTTTTACTTATTATTTATTACCTTCTTACGTTTCTAATGCTTATAAGCAACCATGATCAATGTAATGACAATGTCATTTGTTACCAAAATTGTAGAAATGAGAGGCCTGTGTCCAGCAGTGGGAGATATGTATGTAGCTTTACATTTACTCGTAGGTTTTAATATATCTTTGAAATGAATTAATTTTTTTTGGCCACGTGTTTTTTTTTATAGAATAAGGGTGACATACGAGTGCACAGTCCACCTGATGGTAACGGGATGCTGTGTCCAATAGACATCTACATCTATCCTCGACCGCCCATCCGTGAGGACCAAGATGAAATGCCTCGTTTCCAGTAAAAGGGGTCCCCAGTTCTCTATTCTCACCACAAGCAAGCAAGCTGCTATTTTACGCTGGTACCCTGTGAGAGCGTGGTCCTTCCCCGGTTGAGCCGACTCATTCATGATACAACTGTAATTCTAATATACCTTAAGTATGGCTACTATAGCTATCACCATCATCATCATCATCATTACAGCCCTTCACAAGTCCACTGCTAAACATAGGCCTCTCCAAAGGTATGCCACAAAGCACGGTCCTGAGTTATAATATATATATATATATATATTATTCTCCAATAGATTGTTGTCCTCTGTCGCCGCTTAAGACACCCACGTGACGATATGTGGTAGTGGATATTTCTACATCGACACTACACGTACGCGGTATAGGTTTAAATACTCTTATAATTAATATTATATTAATTCATTTTTGAATTAATATACTAAGAAAGACTACATTTCTGAAAGAAAACTACTTGGGAAAATAGCAAATAGTATGTCAAAAATGTAAACGCGACTACTTAATGTAAATTAGCTTACTTTTCACCACCCGCTCACGATGAAACTAAAAGTTTAAACTTCAACTTGTAGCCGCCATTTCACTCACGTTCCGTTTCTCGTTATAGTGTTGCCATGCGTGAAAATAATATCCGACGCGAGCTGAATTTGCACCTTTGAGTTGTCCACACTTAATGTATGCGCTTTAAAATTCAAAGTCTGCGAAATTAGAATACTTAGCTTGTTGAAATATTAAACAGATATGTAAGAGCAAGTTCTAGATTAATTGAGATGGGTTTGTTTGAAATAATGTTCAGAAGGATTTAAAGCATAAATCTGTAAACTATTTAGATTACCTCTTCTGTGTGAGGAGTCAAGTGAAAGATTATAAAATCTATGTTGCAATATTAAATCTTTTCCAATGGTGCCATTACCGTGTAAAGGAGGTGTAAGAATATTACTACCCAATATCGTTCCGTGGATGTCATGATGATGCAGAAGGAAACGAAACAGGAGATAGGGAGTATCTTCATGATAGTTATCATGAAAATATCATCACTCAAAATCATAAAAACCATCGGTTGCCAACTGCTGCCTTGCTAGCCGTGACAGCTATGGCAAATATCCCCTTTATAATGCATTTTATGGGGGAGGCCAACGATCAGCAGTAGACTTTTGATAGGCTGTAATCATAATGATGGCAGTAATATCTACAGAAATATAAAATTAACTGTTATCATCATCATCATTATCAGTACAGCCCTTCACAAGTCCACTGCTGAACATAGGCTTCCTCCAAGGAATGCCACAAGGCATGGTCTTGAGCCATCTCATCATCGACTTCCTACATACGTAGGCGGTCCCATTATGAATTGGCCTAACTATGAACCAATGAAGGAAATGAAACGAAACTAATTTTATTTTTCAATATAATCACCATGAATACTAACACACTTCTTACATCTGTGAATCAACATCTCTAAACCTTTATAAAAATAATCACATTTTTTATCCTCAAAATGACTGAAGACTGCCGCCTGCAACTCTTCATCGCTTGAAAATTTTCTTCCTCTTAAGTCCCGCTTTAAATTTGGAAATAAATAATAGTTGGACGGGGCCATGTCTGGACTGTAAGGTGGATGTTGAACTTCTGTGAACCCGCATTGACGAACTGCATCCTTCGAAACACCAGCGGTATGAACAGGGGCGTTGTCATGGAGCAACAGGACACCTTTAGACAGCTTGCCTTTTCGTTTTTTCTTTATCTTGTCTCGTAATTTATATATTAAAAAAGCAAAATATTCGCCGTTCACGACTGTATTACGTTCTTTAAAATCCACCATCAAAATGCCTTGAAAATCCCAAAATATTGTGCACATCAGTTTTTTAGTCGGTTGTTGCACCTTTGCCTTTCTAAGGGGCTTTTCACCCTTATAACGCCATTCCATTGACTCGCGCTTGCTTTGTGGATCATGATACAAGATCATAGTTTCATCACCAGTCACTAGCCGCTCGATCACAGTCTTTGGATTTTCGCCACAAAGATCCAAAAACTCCGAAGCGCAGCGCACTCTTTCCTGTCTCTGTACCGCTGAAAGAAGTTTCGGTACCCATCTTGCACTCACTTTTTTCATGTGAAGATGTTCATGGATCGCGCGATAAATGGTACTCTTAGAGAGCCCAAGCCTTGCTGCAATTTCTCTAATCTTCCAACGACGGTCACTCAGAACCTCCTTTTCGATAAGATCAATCGTTTCGGGAGTGAGCACTTCCACAGGTCGATCGTCGTGGCCAAAGTCTTCGACGGTTTCTCTCCCGAGGCGAAACTCTTTCACCCAATTTTTCACTGTGCTATAGGAGGGGGCAGACTCCTTATACACGCCATCCAATCGTTCTTTTATTTGAGCAGGGGATAAAACTTCTTTAAACAGAAATTTTATGACACTTCGATACTCAGTTTTCGACATTTTGAAAAAATACGCGACTCTCGTTATTCAAATGCCTGTTAAACTAAGACTAAGCATTTCATGTCGATGCATGTTTCTTATATTAAGTGCACGATAAACGTACTATTTAATGCAACACAACATGTAGCGACATGTCGCGTTGAACTATATCAGGCCAGTTCATTATGGGACCGCCTGGTATATTACCAGATCGATACTCTATATAGTGGGGGGTCGCTCTACTCTTCGCTTACAGGTACGAGGCTGCCGCTCGAGAACAATTTTTCAACATGAGTTGTCGGTTCTTCGAGCTATATGGCTAGCCCGCTGCCACTTCAACTTACTAATCCGTTAGGCTATGTTGGGCACTCTGATTCTACTGCAAATATCCTCATTTCTAACTTTATCACGCGAAGAAACCCCAAGCATAGCCCTCTCCATAGCTCGCGGAGCGACATTGAGCGTCCTAATACGGCCAACAGAGATGACCAGGTCGCAGATCCATAAGTCATAACTGGCAACACGCACTGGTTGTATAATCTTTTTTTTTAAAGGAAAAGGGGCAAACAAGCATACGGCTCACCTCAAGGTGAGTGATTGCCACCGCCCATGAACAACTGCATCACTAAGGGAATTGCAGATGCATTGCCGGCCTTTTAAAAAGAGTAGGCTCTTTTATTGAAGGTCCCTAAGTCGTATCAGTCCGGAAAAATCTCTGATGATAGTCGATTGCACAAGGAAGTTTTGCGAGGAAGAAAAATACTTTTAAATCGCACAGTGGTCCAGATGGTATGGATGATATCACGGGTTTTGTCGAGATGTGCGATGGTGAAATTGTGCGCTTGGAATCAGTCCGAACAATTCCTCAGATCGCTTCCCGTGGTAGATACGATAAAATACGCAAAGAGATGCAACATCTCTTCGCAGTGCCAGTGAGTTGTGCCGATCGTAAGAGCTCGGTTGCCAACGATTCGAACAAATCTATGCTAGATGCGATCAAATGGAAGAAGCTGGCAGTGGGGAGCTTCAGCCCAGAGATGGGAACAGTATTCCATGTGCGACCGAACCTGCGCCTTGTAAAGTTGCAGGCGGTGTGCCGGCATTAAATACTGTCCTAATATGCTGGGCACGCCAAGCTTTTTAGAGGCTAATTTGGCCTTCTCTTCCAAGTGACCACGAAACTGCACGTCACTCGATATGTCGACGCCGAGGATTCCGATACTTTCAGCAACAAGTGCCTTGAAACTGAGGAGATACGACGAAGGGGTTCTTTTAGGCAGTAAATGCGTAAACTTGTGTTTTCTAAGGATTGAACTGGACTAGATTTAGTCGCCTCCAGTCCGAGATTTTGTCAACAAAGTTTCGACTTCAGACACAAGTGTGTTCCGGTACTCTGCGACACTTCTGGCATTGATATGTTCAAGAAACAGCGTTGGACAGCACACAGCCTTGTGCATGCACCGTCTACTACGACCTTGATGCTCCAATCTGCAAGAAAACTGGTGATCCAGTTGAACAATTTCTCGGAAAGCCCGTACAAAGGAAGATTCGTAAGAAGCGCTTTGTGTCCAACCAGATCGAAGGCCTTCGCTATGTCCGAACTAATGGCTAACACCTCCCCCTTGGACTCTACTGCCTCTTTTGTGAGCTCTCTACCCGTTTGTGAGCTAGGTAACCCAGGAGATCACCAGCCGAGCGACCGCGACGGAAACCGTACTGGCGATCACCAATGAGCTAGCTGGTGATCCTAAAAGTACCGCGTGAGCTGGCTAAATAATCTAGTTTTCAGGTTTTGAGGTGTACCTGACGAGAAGTTGTATCGTAATTTTTGCCCAACTGAGTTGAACCTGTCGATTGACCACTTGGTAGACCAAGTGGTCCGAGTCCGACTATTTGTACCAAGTAAACATACTCATCAATAACTTCGAAATTAGTGCTCACAACAACTATCGGCATAGGTGGGACATGGACGTTACTCATGATCTTTGTTTTGTCCATGTTCGTGTTTAGACCTATCCGTTGGAAGGCACTATTGGAGTCATTGAGTTATAGTTCTTGGGTCCCCCAGAGATTCTGCCATAAGAAATACTTCGTCGGCAAATCGAAGGTGAGTGATGTACTCTCCATTTATGTTAATACCGTATCATTTCCAGTTCAGTAGCTTAGAAATGTTTTACAATGCAGCGGTGAAAAGTTTTGGGAATATAAGGTCACCCTGTCTTACACTTCTCTGCAGTTGGATACGTTTCATACTCTGATTTTGTACTCGGATAGCCATCGCATCCCTACTATACAAACACTTCAGCACTTTGATATACCGACAATCAACTTGGCACCGCTGAAGGGACTGTAGCACCGCCCAAATTTCGACAGAATCAAAGGTTTTCTCATAGTTCACAAACACAAGGCAAAATGGCAGATTGTACTCTTCGGTCTTAAACAAGTTTAAATGTTTTATTTAAGAAAAATTATACAAAAGGTGTTATTATAATAATATCAAAGAATAAATAAATGAAAATAACTCCAGGGAAAGATGTAATCGCCACCATGCTGGTTATATAAAAATGATTTAAATTAATTAGTTTATGTGAGTGTATAAGTTAAAGAGATTCCACCATCGACCCTTAAATACTACTATTTTACGTTGGATTATGAACTACTCTATATCATCTAGTGGATGTCGTAATAGGCGACAGAGGGGAACAAATCAGGAGTTGGACAGCAGCGTGTTCCTAATAACGACTAAAAATAAAAAATAAACTGCGGTTGCCAACCCGCTTGGCAAGCATGCAAAGTAACTATGGCAAATATCCCCCCTATCAGGCAAACTATGGGGGAGGCCTTCACCAGTGGACTTTAATAGGCTGTAACGGTGACGGTATTTTACGTTGGTATTCGGTGTTAGTACTATATTATATCTTAAATTGCAATCGGAGATCGCAATACCTAAATTGCAACTGTAAAATCAGAGCTCAAGGTACCGGGTACCAGTTGTACCTTTTCTTTTATAATTTTTATTTTTCCCTTCTTTATCGGTGTTATTCTTCTTCTGTATCGGTTACAATAAAGTATATTTCTTTCATTAATTTTTTTATTTATTCATTCATGCACAAGGTCTTTGAGCTACCATAGCTCATGTTCACTTGGTCGTGAAATTAGTTATAATTACCCGTTTATATATTTATTATATATCTTACATATTAAGTAAGTGTGTAAATTTTTACTAACTAAATCTATTCTATTAATTTGCATTTTATTTTGTCTTACATCCCTATTACTTATAAATGCCTCGTTGGTCTAGTGTTTGTAGTAGTGCGACTGCTGATCACAAGGTCCTGGGTTCGAATCCCGGGTCGGGCCAAAAAATTAATTTTTCCGTCAAGAAATTGTCAGTAGTTGCCCGGAGTCAGGAAATTGGCAGTGTCTCCCCCCTTGGCTCGGAAAGCACGTAAAGCCGTTGATCCTGCGCCTAATCTATCTCCGGTCGCGTCGGTTTACCGTCCCATCGGATTATGAGAGTGAGGGAATAGTAACCCCGAGGCCCGAGATCTGCAGGGCCTAAGAAGCCCTCGCATAAGACAACACTGAGCCGAGGGAATAGTGAGTGCACCTGTGCTTGTGCATGCACTTGGGCACTATAATCCTGTTCTGCGCCGATGGCTAGTCTCCGTTGAGGCAGGCCGCCGTGACCGAAATTCGGTTCGGAGGATATTATTATTATATTAAATATATATAGTGTTTGTTTATACCTGCCACAATTTCTCAAATCATTTAGAGTTAACTGGTAGAGAATGCCATAAAGCATTAAGTCCGCCCATTATATCCCTTAGTATAAGGTGTATAATAATGATTAAATAAATAAATAAATAATTAAAACATTTAGCAGTGAGTTCAGCTAACACTTTATTTGAAATCCAATTAAACGCCTAATGCTCTATTATTGTACCGAAAATTTATAGCATCGCAAAATTTTTACGAGTACACGCTCCACTTGATTTAAAGAGGTAAGAGGTTCTATTTAGGTACTGAAACAGCGATTTTTAGTGAATCCAAAAGAGTTCTGCCGCAACTTCTTCTTCATTAGGATCACAAGATTACTTACCCGTAGATATTTATCAAATTTATTTTTTACAATTCAGTTTTAGTGACCTATGAAATCGATGAATTGAAGTTGGGGCTAAAGTAAACTCATTTAGAATAGGATAGAATAAAATATTTTTTATTCACTACAGATAACATGTAATTCTTATTGAAATTCATTTTTACTTAACCACTGGTTCGGAAAAAACCCCTGTCCTGGGAAGAAACAGCAAGAAACTCAACGCGACTTTAAAAAAAAGTAAATTAGAAAATACGATTTTTTTTTTAATTTTTGTTACAGCTGGTCACACAGTGTATTTATAATTGAAAAATTGCGATTTAATCATAATTATGTTTTTCGGGTATTTTATCTAAAAATATTTATTGCAGATAAAACTTTAATTTTTTTACGCATTTTTTAATTATTCTCCTTTTATGAATATATGTAGTTTGGTTTCATCCATTTCCGAACTAATTAATATAAAATATGACATGTGTAAAGAATTAGTAAGAACTGCCTTTACTGAACTAATTTTAGATTTTTTTCTTTAGGATAAAAATCGAGAAATAAACAAGAAAATTTACAATATCTACATGAAGAGGTTGAAGTGTCTGTTTCTAATGCTAAAACAACAGTTTTTTTACTAAGTGTATATGAAAGTATATACGGTAACAAAAAAACTTTTTTGAAATTTTTGTATAGGTATCTGTCTGTCTGTTTTTTCCTGATAATCTCCAAAATGGTTGGACTGATTTTGACGGGACATTCACTGACAGATAGCTGATACTTTTATTTTAGAAAAAGAATTAGGGTTATGCCCAAAATTATGAAACCAATGAAATCCAATGGTAATAAATTCCGCGCGGATGACGTCGCGGGAAACAGCTAGTATGTCATTAAAAATACGATAGTTAACTATGACCTTTCCATTCGTTTATTAAATTCTTCGATCACCCTTAAATAGCCCTAACTATTTAATCTTATTTTTTATTTTTCATCTAAAACATACACTATGATTTTTATTGTACATGTATTAAAGGTAAAAGGGTATCGGAAGAAAATATTTACCCCTCTTCTGTTTAATAATGTTGTTTAATTTTTTTTTAATTAAAGTAAAAGGTAACCGCTAACATTCGTCCCACTTGACGCAGGCAAAGGCGTAATTTTTTTTAAAGATTTAGAAGCAAGAATCCGTTGCACTGTTGAAATGCTTTTTGACGAACCTACACGTTCTTGAAGTGGTCGTAAGCGTGACTGCTGATTATGTGGTCCCAGGCTTGAAGGGCTAGCCAAAATCAGTTATTGAGTTTTTCTGTTAAGAAATTCTCAGTTGGAGTAAACAAAATTAATATGTTTGTTAGAATAAATAATTATTCACTAATGTGAAACCAGTACATAATCTTTCCAAATCACAAAATGAAGTCTCACAGACAACCAGTGTAAAATAGCAGCTTGATGCAGCTGTGTTTCTTATGGTTAGTGTAAAGAAGCAAGGGTCTCCTTGTTACTGGAAGCGAAGAATTTCTTCTTAGTCATCAGGGGTGACAAAAATGCTGATGCATTTTGATTTTTAATCGAGGACAAATGTAGATGTCTATGGGGCACAGCATCCACTTACCATTAGGTAGACTGTGTGCCCGTTTGTCACCCTTATTCTATAAAAAAAGTTTAAACAAGTGACAACAATCGCAAAGCTTTTTACTTTTGGCTATTATTTTATATCGTAATAAACTTTTAAGTGGACCATCTGTTTAAACTGTTCTTAGTACTATTTTACACGACCTCCTTAGAACATCAGTATATATTTTAAATCATATTCACGTTATAATTGTATTAAGTAAATTATTTTTGCCAAACTTTAGCATGAGTCATTCAATGATATTTTTATATATATATATAATATTAATGATTTACCTTACTCATAAAATCGATGTCGATTTAGGAAGTGTTTGAAGTTGAGCTCTCTCCTTTTTCAGTAAATGGTAATAGAAAGAGGCAGGTAAAGAGAAAATGAATACTTAATTTAAGTAAACTCCTGAGCTTCCGGCTTGATGTTCGATCCCAGGCGGCACCGATTAAAATATTAATTGCAGATTTACCACGTGCGGTGAATGAAACATCGTGAGGGACCCGGCATGTATGAGAAATTTAAAAAATATATATCTATTTATGTCAAATCCGCCTACACGTATTTGGGAAGCACCCCAATCCTCATTTTCTTTCACCTAAATACTTCTATAAAATAAAAGGAGTACCATGCCCAATAGTGGGAAATACGAGTAAGTTATAACTTTTAAATAAACGATAATTACGACATTATCGATTATAAGTAAAGCTATTATTGACATACGTGACTACACACTGATTAAAACAATTTTCATGCATTTTATTTTTCATATATAAACATATATCTGATGACCGACGCCCCAGGAATCCTGCAATCCGCGTAACCCATATTCAGTATCGGCCCCGGTATTAATGAGATTTGATAAACTACCGATTCCTATTATAATTACTACCGATATTAAAGACGCTTCGTGAGATTACTGAAATTAATAAACCTAATATTTCTTAGACATGCAGGTTTCCCCGTGATATTTCCCTTCAGTAAATAAAAAACTTCTAGTAGATATAAAGACACGGTAGTCTAACTACTCGACAACCCTCTCAGAACTGAGAGGAGTCCCGTGCCCAGTAGTGAGTCAATTAAGTGCTGAATTCGAAGCAGATGGTATCAAGGCTGGGTGCTACCATCTTTCTGATCCCGTTATTAATAAAATAAAATCCAAACCGAGCATACATAAACAACTGCAAAATAGTAAATTAGATTCACCCTAAATTAATAAATAAAAGCAACACTGGTGCTACAAGGTATTTTAAACGTTTTATGGTTAAAATATACACAGTATAATTTATTTCAAATTAGTGGTACCTATATAATATATTGATTCAAATAGTTTTAAAGATATTTAAATAACATAAAAATATAAAATATTTATAATAATTTTATTTAAAAAAAACTAAAATAAAAAACATACATTTTCAAACAGTCCAACCATCCACGACAAGAATATGTGAGTCATGTGCCAAGAACACTGGCTGTGTTTTCTCACTGAATGCCTATACTTAACCTTTGGCCAAGAAAATAACCTTCTCATCAGTGGTGACAATTAGTCGTGGGATAGTCAATAAATATTATATTTTAGTTTCTACATAAACTAATTTTCTAAGTATGTGGGCTTTGATTTTTAAATAAAATGAAAAAATAGCACCTAATACAGATTCAACTTCAAAAAAAATTAACCAAAAATGCGTCGTCTCCCGCGAGGAGAAAAAATTATAACATTACATTTTCATAAATGTATTGAGAGGCTAAAGTTAATATATTAATTTCCTTAAATTTTTGAAGTAAGTCCTACCACCTATACGTATATTAAATAATTAAATTGCCTGATATTAAACAATACCAGTTTAACGGATTTTTATCACCTTTTATTTAGCTTAAATATTTTACGTAATTACGTTAAATCAAATACGATTAACCACAAACTCTTGCAAAAGGATACCGATTCCCACCATTATGATTCATTAGCCTTGTGAAACAGTTAGAGATATAAATTTGCCGTTTTTTTTTTAAATAGAATAAGGGTAACAAACGGCCATACTAGGCCGTGGGCCATAGACATCTTCGTCTATCCGCGATTAAGAGTCAAAATGCAGATGCGTTGTCATCCCTGAGAACTACAATAAAATGTCGCGTTTTCAGTAAAAAAGGTTTAGGGGTGTAGGGGAGGCGTAAAATAATTTACTACCCCGTAAATCATTCCGTGGATCTCATAAGAGGCGAGCGAAGGAGTAAATCTGAAATAGGACATGGGCAGCAATTGTTTACTAACAACTCAAAATTGTCAAAATCTGCTGTCGCCAACCAGCCCGTCCAGCGTGGCAACTGTGGCAAAATCTCCCTTTAGGACAACCTCTGGGGAGGTCTTTATTCAGCAGTGAGTGTTATAGGTTATAATGGATGAATGGATGATAATGATACCCTTGATGGTCAGGCACACGGTGCGCCCTACTGAGGCGAGACACTAGCGATGATGAATTGCTAAAAAAGTCCAGCCAAAAATACAGTACCCAAATTTCACTAAATACTAATGTGGAGCATTATTATTAAGTATTGTTATTCGGGACCAGTTTCTGGTGATAATTTAAGCCGGGACCGAGACCGAGAATAAATAGATTCTCGGCCTAGACTGAAAAAATGACCGAGAATTTCATAAGTTGAGAGGGAAGCTTAAACAGAAGATAAACAGCAGCATCTTCCTGATAACAACTTAAAATATAGTACGTACGGGTAATATGGTCATTCGGTTAATATGGTCACTTTCTTATAATTTATAAACTGCAGCCTTGTTTGCATAGATGGCTTTGTGATACCGTGACTCTTCATCAGTCAATCAAATAATAAAGGGTCAACAGGGCGATGTTTTATCGACGTCATTTTGACAGTTGACATTATAGTAAATATTTTAGTCGGCTTTAGTATGGTGTAGTGTAGTTAGTTTTTTTAAGTAGATTTTTCAAAGTAATTCTAATTATTTCCAAGGATTGTTTGCTATTTTTTGTTGATATATTAGTTAAAGTATACGATTTTGTCTTTTTGCCTCTGTTCTTATCCTAGTTTTGGTTTTGTAGGGCTAGCTTAAGGCTTGCGAAGCGTTGCAACTATGCCAAATATCTCCCTATGAGGCAATCTATGGTAGAGGCCAAACAAAATAACGAAAACGGAAGACTATATAGACTATATATAGAACTTAGACCGAAATCGGGACGGAAATTTAATTTTAAGCGAAAAATGTTCGAGACCTCGAGAGAGATATTAATTATTATTATTAATGCAAGATAGTTTTACACGTAACTTCAACCTCGGAGTCAGTAATTCATTCATAAGTCAACGCTTCTACACCAAAGTCCAAACGTATATTATAAGGTCTGTATATCACCAAGTAATTTTTTTAATATACAGTCTGTATAAAAGGTTTATCATTTACTGAACAATTTTACAATAAAAGGCACAATTTAAATGTCGTTATTCGGAGAAATTACTATTTCTAACTTACAACATCCATTACTATTTCATTACAGCTACGTGGTACTATTATTTATTATGTGTTACAACCTTTAAAAATCCACTTCCGAACATGGTAGAGGCCTTTGGCCAATATGGCGCTTGTCGAGCACTTTCCGTATTATATATATATATATATAATATATATATATATATATATATATATATATATATATATATATATATATATATATATATATATATATTAAGTAAGTATATTAAAATCATATATCAATAGAAACGCTATTAAATAAGCTAACAGATTATGCATAACAGATATATACGTTATATATATGTATGTTATATATATAATATATATGTTACAAATAGTTTGCTATCAATCGACGCCATATTATGGCGTTTGACAGATGCGCATATTTTTTGTGACGCCAGAATATGGCGTTTGGACAGACGAGGGGATAATAGTAGGTGAGGGAAATATTTCTTCGTATTTTGTTTGTATAAAAGTGAAGAAAAATCTCTTTAAGGAGCCGTGGTAGCTCAGATGGTTGACGCTCGCTGTAAATATAACAGTCGGGTTCGATTAAGGTTCGGAATAAGGAAAAAAATATATCAAAGACATGTGAAGTTCGCCAACACGCATTGGGGCAGCGCGGCGGACACTTCCTCGCCCTAAAACCCTCACAGAAATGAGGGGAGGCTTGTGCCCAGCAGTGGGACGTATATAGGCTGTAACTTTAAAAGTAAAGAAAAATCTCTTTGGTTGTACTGTTTGTATCTGGTTGGTTTTGATATCAATACATATAGGACATTAAAAAAAGTAAAAAAAAATCATTTTCCCACCATTTTCCAACTGTTTTTCTATTCGCCAAAATAAGTTAATCTAACAAAGAAATTCAATACATTCTGAAATTTTATTACAAAACAGAGAAAAATGCGACTGCAGCCGCGAACAAAATTTGTAACGTTTATGGACCTAATGCAGTGTCAGTAAGAGTAGCACAAAGTTGTTTTAAGTGTTTTCAGTCCAGGAATTTTGAAGTCAAATATGCAGCTCTCTCTGGTAACCCTCATACGGATAAAGTCGATGCCATTTTTGAAAAAGGGGAGCAACACAGTAGTTGCAACATTACCGAAGATAGCATAGCAACGAGCTCACTAAAATAACCTAATGAATCATGTACTCGTTTGCGATTCTCTATTGAAACGTAATGAAATCGAAGCATTTTTGAAAAGATTGATCACTGGTGATGAAAATTGGATCACCTACGATAAGAACGTGCAGAAAAGGTTATGGCCAAAGGGTAGTTAAGCTTCACAGACTGTAGCGAAACCCGGATTAACACGTAATAAGGTGATGCCCTGTGTATGGTTAGATTGGAAGGGCATCGTTTATTATGAGCTTCTATCGCCGGCAAAACTATCAATTCGGATATCTACTGCTAACAACTAATGAGACTGAATCAAGAAATTGAAAAAAAAAAATGACCGCAATTGATCAACAGAAAAGCAGTGGTCTTTGATCATGATAACGCCAGACCACAAAAATTTTTGGCAACTCACCAAAAATTGAGAGAGCTTGATGGGAAGTGTGTGAAATGCATTCACCGTGTAGTCCTAACCTTGCACCCTTAGATTTTCAACTGTTTCGATATCTTCAGAACTCTTTGGGTAGTGTAACCTAACACTAGGGTAGTGTTAGGTTAATATTAAGAGAGGACTGTCCAAACTACTTGTCGCATTTTTTTATCAAAAATCTCAAGAATTCTACAGCAATTTGATTATGTCACTACCTACACGATGGCAACAAGTTATCGAACAAAATGTCACATATATATATTATAGTTAAATGTAATTATATTTTGAAAAAAAAATGTCTTGAATTTGTATATGAAATACGAAGAAACTTTTTCCCAGACCTTATATTAAATACATGGTTGGTAATAATTCTTCGAAATAAGATATACGCTGCCAAGCTGTATGTAAAGTGAATTTGTTAAATTTTCATTGGGATCGATTTTATTTCTGTCCGATCATCAAAGGTAGGTATCGTTAGTACTATCATCTGTGTTCGTTAACCAACGGGACCATATAGGGTGAAGTATTCTAACACGACCACGACCCAATAATAACTATATACATTGATGCCTAAAATTAAAAGTTTAGCAACACCATAGTATTATTGTCAAGAAATCATAACCATTACTTAACTACATTCAGGTTTTTTTAAATTATTTAACAAAATTTAAATATATATGACTTGAAACAAAATTGTAGCCGTTACGCTACCTATAAGTAACATCCTAAATCTAAATATTACACAAACAATATTAATATAAGCGTAGTTTTTGTTATACAAATAAGAAAAACACGCTCTTAGTTTCTACTTTGAAATAAATGCTTGGATAGAATTTCAATATACCCAGAGGTGTTTTAATTAATAAGTGGTCAGGCATTATTTGCTTCAAGTTATCCTGCAAGTTCGTGAACGTGGATATCTTAATCTTTATTGTTAAATTGATTTTGAACAAAAAACCCCGCTAAATTTCTTGTTGGTTCCTGTCATGACAATATTTTTCCGAACTAGTATTAGAAGTGAAAACGTGCAAAATTTCAGTTCAATCGGTTGACGATAACTGCTTTAAAATTCAGTTGCAAGATTTGACTAAACAAACATACAAACATCGCAAGTGAAACTAAAGCTTTTAAAAAGTACCTTTAAACAAGTACGTTAGCTTCCAGATTATTGGAGAGTCTATGTAGACTTAAAAATAGGTACCCTTTTTGGTGTTATTTGTTGCTGAATTTGAAATATAATTTTGTTGCTGAATTTCAAATATAATATGTGAAAAAATATTAAAGAAGATTATGTAAGGCGTAATTTATTATGTCGTGGAATTTATTTTTCAATAATAAACATGTCAATAAAACCGATGTTTTGTTTTTGAAGTATCATACGAAACACAATTAAAACTTAGAATATTAAAACCGGTTAAACATGTTTCAGTACTTTTTTGGGTAAGTAAACTAAGAAAAAGTCACCAAAATCTATTAATAACACTCGCAGGATAATATTCTAGAAAAGTTTTACGTCGCAATTTAAACATATAGTTAAGTAATCCTCATAGTCTATAGTTTTGAATAAACTAACCGTAAAGTGAAAAAACTTTTGAAAGTTCAGCAAATTTTCAAATGAATTGGATAGAACTTACCTGTCTCTTTAAGATGCCCGTGGAGTGTGCAAGTGAGTTGCTCTGGATTTTAGCAGCTGGCTCGATGGCGTAGCTCGGCTGTGAGTGAGCCCGTAGCCCCTTCGCACGCCTTTTTATTGCCTGCATGAGCTTAGATTTGAGTACAGCGGCCCGTAACAGGTGGGCGGAATAGCACAGGGCTAGAGTAGAGTCGATTTACTAAAACAATTATTATTGAAAAAAAAATGGCAAAAATATAATGAACCCCTCAAGATGATTAGAATCTTTTTTTCGAACTTCTTTAGTACTTATTAATAAAATAATTATTATTGTTTGTATTGGTCTATATAAAAATAAAATAGAAGCAATTTTATGTGTAGTGTGCTGTTCTCCGCGTCTTTGTCGGCGTCGAAATAATTACGATTGGATTTTATGTTCAAATTTTTTGCGCGAATCGCTAATTCTTTTTCCAAAAAGAGAATTAGATGTAAAACATCCTTATTACATCAGTTATATGGTAGTAAAAGCTTCATCAAAATCGGTCCTGCTATTTAGAGGATTAACCAAAACAAACACACAGACAGACAAAATGTTTAAAAATTGTTTTTTGTTATAAGTATCATATATACTTTCATATGCATTTAGTAAAAATCTGTTATTTTGACGTTACTAACGGACACTTCAATTTTACTTATTTGTAGATGTATAGATATGGCATCATCATCATTACAGCACATCACAAGTTCGCTGCGCAGTTAAAGCCACTCCCAAGAAATGCCACAAAGAATAGTCCTAAACCACCTGAATCCATCAACTTCCTGCATCATTTACCAGGTTACCTGTACCTGTCCTGTCTTCTACTCGAGAACCTTCCAGTATATAATGTATGAAAATTAGACCTTTTCAAGATGACTTAGAAACTTAAAGTTTGGTATCAAGGTATATTATTAGGCGCATAGAAAGAAAACAATTTGGAAAGTGCCCTGTTATTGATATTCGGTGTCAAAAGCCGTCGACAAAATTATTAGTGCGGTTTGTTGTAATTATTGAACTTGAAACTAACCCCACAAATAACTTAATGGACTTGAAAAATAGAAAGCAGTGAAACGTAACCGCAACGAAAATTTTTGAAGGTCGTGCATTTTTTAAACGATAGCACTTTTTTCAAAACTTAGTGTTATCTCCCCGGGCAAAGTTCGTTACAAACGACCTTTGGAGTGGTCGGATTCATCGAAAAAAGGGTTGAAATCTGGACGGGCGCCAAGCTCCGTAGGAGTTGCTTAAATCATAGAATCTACAGGGTTACTGGGAACTCGACAACTTCCTGGCAGGTCGTGATAGTAGTAGTAGTTGAAATGCTATAAATTTGACTCCCCATATGTATGACCGAAAATGAACAGGTCTTGACATATACGGATTTTAACGATATTTCAATAATCACACAGAATTTCGTATTAAGTTCTTAATAAAAATAAAACCTTTCTTTTGTATGCTTTCTTTTAAGTTTCTTAATTTTTTGAAGCTTCGACCAAGCGAATACAATATAAAAAAGCGAATACAATACATAAAAAGTACAAAAAGTATTAACAATAAAAAATATGGGTCTTAATAAATTATTATTTTTTCTTTTTTACATTTTAGTTATCATAAACGTTACGTACTTCAAAAATTACTATGACATAAGACATAAAAATATTTTAAAAAACACGCTTCCCCAAAAATCATATTTTTACCTTTTCAAATTTTTAGCATTATGACTCCCTGGCAGGAAGTTTACGAGTTCCCAGTATCCCTGTATAGGCATGTATATCGTTCTTGGAACTGAACTCTGTTTCAAATTTATGATTTGGTAGGACATATTTTTAAAGGGAATAAGTACAGTCGCCGACTCCATGCCATTCTGTGTGCAGCTGCGTTAGTATCGCGAACGCATGGTGGCACGGCGCGGAGCTTTCGGGTTTTCATAATTAAGCGGCGCCTTCAAGAGATCGCCGGGGACCTTAAACCCGCCTATTTAAACTTTAATAAAGTTGTAGAATATGGAGCCAGTAGCTTGAGTGATAGTTAACGTGATAACGCTGTGTTTTTCAATTACATCACAGAAGTTATGTATACCTGCATCAAACAGATGCACTCCTTTATTAACGTGTACTATAAAAAGTCTATGATTTAATTTTTGAGTTAAGTTTTTTAATATTCTCAAAAAACTAAATATGACGGTTTCGTGGCGTAGTGGCTTAACATTGAATTGGGGCGATAAGGGCTGCAACTTTGAATGTCACACGAAAGAAATATTTGTATTTTTTTTGCACCCGAAGCAATTAAAGGGCTACCCTTTATGTAGGGAGGCGGAAAATGCATTACGCATACCACGATAGCCGGTCTATCATTGTTATGAGGTTAACCACGATAGACCGGCTATCGTGGTATGGTTATAAAACCGCCTTTTGGGACTGGCAACTGGCTGTTTAAGCTTCTTATGCCGTATCGGAAGCGACCCTCTTTTGGGAAAAGAGGGCGCAGGCGGCTACGAGTCGCTGAGGGAGTGCCTACGAAGGCAAATTAATTATGAATAATTTAATTTAATTAGAGTCGCCTGAGCCGCCAGGAGGCAGTTCAGGTCGTTTGACAGTTTATTAGGCGGATCCGAGTGAGAGTTTCTCGGCCTGCGGACTCGATAGCGAGAGTGGAGTGGGGCTGCATAAGTAGCTGCCTCACGAATCAAATGGTTGTAGTGCGACTCTGAGGCTTTGAAGAAGTTTTCGGAGTTTTTTAAGAAATTGTTGAATTGTAGGGAGCTCTAGGTCCCAATGAAGGTCGGCATTACGGACAAATATTTGTATGAAGAAGTACTTCACAAATAGATGTTCCGGGTCTGGATGTTTGTCCCTGTGTTATTTACGTATGTAAATTGCTTCCTTTAAAAAAATCTTAAAAAATTCCTAGAATGGAACTAACGTTTTCTTTTAACGAAAAAGAGACCGTTGAATAACTACTGGTTTGGCAGCTAACGATAACTTAAAATCGCTTTTTTTTAAATACCGTAGTAAGTCTTACAAACTCGAACTGTATTGTAACTTTTAAGCTAGTTACTATGTTGAACAATCAACTCCGAAACTTGGAAGTTGGGTCAGAGGACAGTGAAATGGAATATTAAAAAAAATCATTTTTCATTTCATTTACGTGGTAGAGCCATGCTGCTGCTATATTAATTGTATAGTTGTAGCACGAATGGGTCGGCTCGACCGGGGAAGGACCACGCTCTCACAGAATACCAGCGTGAAATAGTAGCTTAATGCTGCTGTGTTTCGTATGGTGAGTGTAGAGATCCGGAGACCCTTTTTTACTGGAAACGAGGCATTCCATCTTAGTATTCAGGGGTGACAACGCATCTGCGTTTTGATTCTTAATCGAGGATAAATGTTGATGTCTGTGGGCCACAGCATCCACTTACCATCAGGTGGACCATGTGCTCGCTTGTCACCCTTTTCCTATAAAGAAAAGACAAAACTAGGTACTTACATACTTTTTTACCTGAGAATGAAAATGGGGAAGAGAAATCCTCCCCCGAGAAAAGGCTGCTATTTGGGGGATTGTGCTAGTGGGACCGTTGATATGTGCGAAAATTTTCCCGTGGGCTGACAATATCTGGCGAAAGAGGAAGACCATGGAATTTTAGTCAGTGCGAATTCGATATAAACCGTTCTTGCCCACGCGTGAGTATGTATGTATGTATAAAAAAGGTACTTACATACTTTGAGCATTTAACTGTTAAACTTGTTGACTGCCTTGTTATTCTAGTGGTGTCCGGTGGTCCGGCTAAAGTTAGTTTTTTTAATGGAAAGGTGACAAACGAGCACAACGTCCAATTGATGGTTAGTGGATGCTGTGGTCCACAAACATCTACATTATCCTCGAATTAAGAATACTTATTGGTGCTTCTAGGTTCTCCGGATCTCTAGACTCACCATACAAAACACAGCAGTATTGAGCTGCTATTTTACGCTGTTAATTCTGTGAGAGTGTGGTATTTCCCCGGTCGGGCCGACTTATTCGTGCTACAATCATAATATAGCTGCAGCGTGGCTTTACCACACATAAAATTTTTCTGTAGCTATATTTTTAGTAATAGCCAGGAGTCAGGAAGTTGGCGGTGTATCACCTCCGCGCCTCGGAAAGCACGTAAAGCTGTTGGTGCTGTGCCTGATCTTTTTCCGGTCGTGTCAGATTACCGTACCATCGGACTATAATAATGAGCAATAGAGTGCACCTGTGTTCGCGCATACACTAGGGTGCTTTAATCTAGTCCTGCGTCGATGGTTAGTTTCCGTTGACATTGGTCGCTATGGTCGAACTACGGTCTGGAATTTATTATTATCTGTTTCAGCTGTCACGAGCTTTTCTTCGTACGGAATGATAATGTCGACCAAAAATATCCTTAGCTGTGCCCGGTCCATCAGCAAAATATTAGGCTTATTCATACATGTACATATAACACATAAGAAATAAAAATGAATATATTTTTAATATACCAACATAAATAAATAAATAAAAGCCCAACCAGATGGAATCCCTCGGTAGGGGAGACCAAGTAGCCGAGGCTTAGAGGGTATGGGAAAGAAACCGGTGGACGATGCGGGCTGTATTGAGGAGCACCGCCTTCTGCATTTGAGCCCGGAGCGGTCCGTCACGGAGTCCCAGCCGCCTCAGCTGACCTGAGGGGCTGACTGGGGTTAGCCCTTTGCAGAAACGATTACAGGAATAATTTCGGTCGGCAGAACACCCCACATTTCGGTTACCTCGTGAGCCAGGTCCAGATATTTTGTTTGCTTATCTGTTTCGGCTTTCACGAGGGTCTCGTCGTACGGAATGGTAATGTCGACCAAAAATATCCTTAACAGTGCCTGTGAGCCTGTCTGTGATGATGGCCCGATCTCAGTAGAGCCTGGCGCGATCATTTTTGAGCACGGCTTCCGGCAAGTACTTATAATAAGGCGGTTTCCGATCCACGAGACCGTATTTCAGAGCGAGCTTCTGGTGTAAAATCCTAGCTACTAGGTTGTGCCTGAGCAAGTACTCAGAGTTAGAAAGCGCCAAACAACCAGAGATGACATGACTGTCTCCAAGTGTCTCCACCAAGTGTCTCACTGGTATGGCGACAAGCTCGAGCAGAGTTATTATTTTAAGTTTAAAACCATTTAGATATTAAAATAATAGGTTCTTACATATAAATTACGCGTTTTGTACGGGAGGAATATGCAGTCATTTTTTTTTTGTAAAATATATATAATTAATCAAAGTGTGCACCGTTGTTATCTATGCACTTTTGTCATCTCATAGGTAGTTCATTGATCCCTTTACTAAAAAACCATGGAACGAGAATCAATAAACTCTTTAAAGGCGGTTTGGACTGCCGCATCGGAGTTGAATTGTTTTCCTTGTAAGAAGTAGTCCAAATTCCATAAAAAATGATAATCTGTTGGAGCAAGGTCCGGGGAGTACGGTGGATGTCGCAGACATTCTAATTTTAGCTCATCTAACTTAGTGGTTGTTTGTTGTGCAGTGTGTGGTCTTGCGTGGTCGTGAAGCAGTAGTGCTCTAGAGCGATTGACCAATCTCGGTTGTTTAGCAGCTAGTTCTTCCTTCATGGTTTGTAGTTGCTGACAATAAATATCTGCCGTAACGTTTGGCCAGATTTTAGAAAGCTGTAGTGAACGACACAAATAACGAACAATATAAATAACCTAACTTATTTATTACGTTATTTATATTGTAATTCTGAAGATGACAGATTTCTGATCAAAAAAGACAATCTCGCTATTGACTATATAAAAAGATTATGGTTGCTGGTGGTTATGCTTCCGACCTTTACCATTACAGCCTTTTTTATAGAATAAGGGTGACAAACAAGCAAACAGTCCACCTGATGATAAGTGGATGCTGAGGCCCATAGACATCTACATTTATCCTTGATTAATTAGGACTAAGATGTAAAGCCTCATTTCCAGTAAAAAGGAGTCTCCGGATCTCTACACTCACCATACGTATACTTAACACACCAGTATTAAGCTGCTATTTACGCTAGTATTCTGTGAGAGCTTGGTACTGCCCCGGTTCACAAAGTCCTCTGCTGAACATAATGCTCTTCCATAGTCTGCCTCAAAGGGGGACGGATATATCAAGTCATAGTTGTCACGCTTAGCTGGCGAGTTGACTCTGGAGTTTTTGTTTTAGTTGTTTTAGAAAAACGTGCAAGTTGACTGGTAGAAACTGGAAGCGTGTAGCCGAAAACCGGGCTAAGTGGCGTGCCTTGAGAGAGGCCTACACCCATGTGATAATGAATGAGCACATTCAAGGAGTCAATAATTTGGCAGTACCTTTCTACCTGAATATGATGTCTGAGTTTTCAATGGATCAGTTAAATCTCGTACTGTTTTTATCACTTTAAACCAAAGTGACTGCGACACCACGAGATTTCACGACATCTTAAAATTGAAGTAGCCTTTTAATATCTGGACGTTTATCCCTTTTCTAATAAGTATAAATTCAATATATTTTATACAAATGGGTGTAAGAAACGGGCACACGGTCCACCTGATTCGTTTGCAGTGATCATAAGACACATACATCTATCTTCAAAAGAGAATCATAATGTTGATGCGTGGTCATCTCCAGCACCATAATATCATGTAACCAAGAAAAATACGTGATAAGAAATGGTTTGAACGTAGTGGTAACACAGCAGGCATAGCTCAGATCGGCCGGGGTAGGACCACGCTCTCACAGCAATTCAATGCTATATACAGTGTTTCGTCTGGTGAGTGTGTAGAGTCGTATTATACTTTAAATAAAGTGTCTAAAAACTTCTTCAGAATATGTTGATACATCACATTGGGAAGTTTTAGGGAAACTTCGTGGGCAGCTTGAGTCAGCAGACGGTCGATAGCGACAAACAAGCACATAGTCCACCTGATGGTAAGTGGATGCTGTGGCCCATAGACATCTATACTTATCCTAGATTAAGAATCAAAACATAACAGATAAATATAACAGAACGCGAGTAACCCGGGTTCGATCCCCGCCGGCACCAATGAAATTGTTAATTGCAATTTTAAGTGCTGATTTATCACGTGCTCGGCGGTGAAGGAAAACATCGTGAGGAAACCTGCATGTCAGAGGAATAAGAAAAAAAATATTTCGAAGACATATGAAGTTCGTCAACACGCATTTGGACAGCGCGGCGGACACTTCCTTGCCCTAAAACCCTCTCAGAAATGAGGAGAGGCCTGAGCCCAGCAGTTGGACGTATATAGGCTGTAACTTTTGAGAGCCGTGGTACCTCAGTGGTTAACGCTCGCTGTAAATATAAAGAATCAAAACGTCGGTGCGTTGTCACCCCTAAGAATTAAGATGGAATGCCTTTTTCTAGTAAAAAAGGGTCTCCGGCTCTCTACACTCACCATACGAAACACAGCAGCATTAAGCTACTATTTTACGCTTGCAGCGTGGCTCTACCATGTATATACACCACGTATACACGTATAATAGTTCTCTTACGCAGACATTTAATACACAAAATTTCTCAATTTTTGTGTATTTCCACTTCAAATCATTATTACATACGAGAAGATAAAAGTAACAGTCCACCGGCGGTTAAGTTGCCACCAAAAGCAATTATTCGTTTGAAATTAAATAACATGGAGGAACAACGGCTGTGGTTTGCCACGCCAAATGCGGAGTGGAGAGCTGATGAGTGCGACACTTTTCGTTACATTCGGCAACGTCTAGCATTATTTAATAAATGTTTGTGACGTTATTTTCAAAGTAAATATTCTCTTTCTTTCTTTCAAAACATATGAATATTAGAATTTTAAATGAAAAGTAAAGTATTATGCAATTTAAGAAAATTCTACAAATGAAATACATGCATACGCCTTTTATTTAATATTGTTACTCCAACTCGTTCTATCATTCATTTCAGAGCATCATTTATAACAACCATGTCAAGAGTAAATTGGACGGCTATACACTAAAGGGAACAATAAAGTTGAATTGTTAATTACGTATTTTTCCATAACTATAGTCTTCTAAATCCGAGACAGTTATTAAATAAACATGCAATATTTATTAAAATAAAAGAGAGTAAAAACTAAGGTAATTTTATACTTTCACGGTCCCCTCGTTTTATGGCTCTAGAAAATCGAAAAATCATCCGATTTCGATAATTTTTTTTTTAAATCTTAGTTTTTATGTCGGATTTACGAAAAAAAAATATGGAAAATATTTCACCTGAAGATTTGATATAGTTTTATGACTTTAAATGTGATCATAAACGCACTGTTTCGAATATAGTCGTTTATAACTTTTTTGCAAAGCATTAAACGAAGTTTATATGTTTTTTTGTTAATCTACACTCTACGTGGTAGAATCACGCCGCAGCTATATTAGGAGTATAGTTGCAGCAAGAATGGGTCGGCTCGACCGGGGAAGGACCATGCTCTCACAGAATACCAGCGTGAAATAGTAGCTTAATGCTGCTGTATTTCGTATGGTGAGTGTAGAGAACCGGAGACCCTTTTTACTGAAAATGAGGCATTCCATCTCAGTCCTCATGGGTGACAACGCATCTGCATTTTGATTTGTAATGAAAGATAGATGTAGATGTCTATGGGCCGCAGCAACCACTTACCATCAGGTGGACTGTGTGCTCGTTTGTCAGCCTATTCTATATTTAAAAAAAAAAAAAAACGAACATTTAAAAGTGTTTGTTTACTAATTTTTTATCTCCCTTAAAGTTTTTATATGGTTTTCTGACTTTAAATGTTATCATAAACGCTCTAGAAAATCGAAATAATTATAAAAGTAAATATTTTAGTGTTGGTGTCGAGTGGCGTGGTGCTTCACTCCGCCATCTCTCTCCCGTAGCGCAGTCAAGGGAAACCCGGTCGACTGAAAGCGGGGCTCCTCACAGAACACTAATACCCTTAGGCGGGGGGCTCCTACTTCTGAATAGTTTATAAAAAATAACCACCGAGAAGATGGCGGGGTCTATTCGCTCGCTCACTCGATCCCGCCATCTCCTTCTAACCTAACCCGTCCGAGTCGCGATGCCCTAAGTCCCGAGCTCGCTTCGCTCGATCTTACACTTTAACAAAACATCAAATTAAAAAATTTCATTGTTTTTTTTAAATGATCGTTTTTTGTGTAGATTATGAAAAAATATAACAACTTCATTCTATTATTTGTAAAAAAGTTAACAATAATTCTACGTGAATGTGTGCATTTTCATGAACATTTAAGGACCTGAAATCAATATAAGTTTTAAAGTAAAGTAAAGTAAAAGTAAAATATACTTTATTGTACACCAAGGAACATATTACATTATTTATATATTTAAAGGGACATTGGTACAACAGGCGGCCTTATCGCTAAAACAGCGATCTCTTCCAGGCAACCTTAGGGCAGAGGATACTATTTTAAAAGATAGCGGAAGGGGTGTACAGAATATGATAAAGAAAGATAAATAGAAGAACATAAATGATTAAAAAAAAATGATGAATGACGATAGGTAGTAATTTAAGAGGAAAGGTAATAAAGTTTTAATTTATTTTTAAATATAGGAAGAGATTTAGATTTTTTTAATATGTAAGGGGAGAGAATTCCGTAGTCGTATAGCGGTAACCGTAAAAGAATTAGAATAGAAGGAAGAGGAATGTCTAGGGGTACTTAGAAGGAGATTATTTTGAGATCGTAAACTACTTAAATATATAAATCGGTCTTTCAAATAAGAAGGAGTGGTCGGATTGAACAGAATGCAGTAAAGAAGATGAAGAATGTGAGTATTCCTGCGAAGACGAATCGGGAGCCACTTGAGCTTATGGCGGAATTCGGATATGTGGTCATACTTTCGTAACCCAAATATAAACCTTATGCAATAATTTTGAAGCCGCTCAAGTTTATTAAGTTGCTCGTATGTTAGGTCAAGATAACAAGTGTCCGCGTAGTCAAGGATCGGTAAAAGAAGAGACTGAGCCAGCGCAACTTTAGTAGGAATGGGGAGAACATTGCGTAATCTTCGAAGTGAACCAACTGCGGCAAACATTTTTTTACTTATTTCACTAACTTGCGGTCCCCAAGACAAAGTCTGATCGAACATAATACCTAAATTCTTAACTTTGTCACTGTATGGGATAAGTGTCCCATCGAATATGATTGGCGGGAGCAGCGACAAAGTTAACCGAGAGATTAATTTCGAACTCCCAATAATAATGGCTTGAGTCTTCAATGGATTAACTTTAAGCCCAAATGAATTACACCAATGAGAAATACGAATAAGATCTTCATTAATTAATCTAATTGTATTGGGGAGATCCGCAATCTTACATTGAGAGTAGATTTGTAAATCGTCTGCATATAGGTGGTAAAGAGAAGTTATGTGGGAACAGATCGAATTGATGAAGATAGAGAACAATAGAGGAGACAACACGCCACCTTGTGGGACGCCAGCTTTGACAGCAGACCAGTCAGAAAACGTGTCTTGAATTTGTACACGTTGCCGGCGCCCTTGCAAGTAACTATGAAACCAACCAATTACTTCAGGAGATATGTTAAGAGAACTTAGGACAGCGAGTAAAACATCAAAGTCTACAGTATTGAAGGCATTACTAAAGTCAAGCAATGTCAATACTGTAACCTGCTGACTATCCATGCCCAGGCGAATATCATCAGTGATTCTAACCAAAGCCGTAGTCGTACTATGACCGGGACGGAAACCAGATTGAAATGAATTCAAAAGGTTATGATTGGACAGGAATTTGCTCAGCTGTTGGTATATTAGGCGCTCGAGTACTTTAGAGAGAAAGGAAAGGATAGATATAGGACGGTAATCCTCATATGTCGGATTAGATTTTTTAGGGAGTGGAGTTACTAGGCCGTCTTTCCAGGATGAAGGAAAAACACTGGTGTCAAGGGAACGGTTTAAAATAAGTGTGAGTATAGGAGCTAAAAGATCGAGTATTGGGATAATCATCTTACGACTAATGCTGTCAGAACCAACTGCGTCGGAAGTAATGGCTAATATATTCTTCTTAACATCACTGACAGTAACTTGGCTAAAGACAAAAGAGGAAAAATTATTATAGTTTTAATTTTTTTATTCCTGTAATTTTTTTGTTAATCCGCCACAAAAACGACGATTTAAAAAATATCGAAATTGGATGATTTTTCGATTTTCTAGAGCAAAAAAACGAGGGGACTGCGATAGTAGTAATTACCAAAACTAAAATTATTAAAAAGTCCTACTCCCGCGGTATAGTGTCAAGAACACTGGTTGTATATCCTCATTGAGTGGCTATACTAAGCCTTTGGTCGAGAAAAACACCGCCAACTTCCTGATTCCGAGCAGCTACTGAGAATTTTTTTGACAGAAAAACTCAATAATTGATTTGATCAGCAGTCGCACAACTACAACCACTAGACCAACGAGGCAGTCATCTCTCATCATCTCATCTTATTTATATTACTTTGTACTTATGTAAGTAATTTAATTTTTTTATTTTTTTATGGAATAACCTCCACCTGGTAAGTGGATGAGGTGGCCCATAGACATCTACATTTATCCTCGATTGAGAATCAAAACGCAGATGCGTTGTCACCCCTGAGGCCTAAGTAGGAATGTCTCGTTTCTCGTAAAAAAAGGTCTCCGGATACACTCACCATACGAAACACAGCAAAGAAACCGCCAGTTCCTGCTACAAACATAATATAGCTACAGTGTGGCTCTACCACGTATAAATTTGTGTCTTATTTACCATTTTTTTAATTCGCAATTCCTGTCGGTATTAGTACCACTGAAATTATAATATGAATATTGGTATCGGTATAGTATCAGCAGTATAGTATCGCTAATAATGCATATCACTTACGCCAGACGTAATACCCTTCTACAAATCATAGCACCATCATGCTGCTATTTCATCAGTGATATTTTATAATAAAGTGGTTCTTCCCCCTACGTAATCGTTTTTCCATTTTTAATAAAGTAAGTAAAAAAATTGTCAGTCGATTCAAACATACAGGTTACCCCACAATTTTTTCCTTCACCGCCGAGCACTTGGTAAATCAGCACTTAAAATAATCCGATTCGGTGGAAACTACAGCGAGCGCATAGCACTTAAGCTTCCGTAGCTCACTTTATTATTATATCGTCTCGTGGGCGCCGTAAGCGACAAAGTGAAACTAAAACAGAAGATGGGTAGCAGTATCTTGATAATAACAGCTGGATAAAAAAAACCGTCTGCCAAGCTATGGAGGACTTCTATGTCCAGCAGTGGACTTTTATAGGCTGTAATATATGGATTATTAAAAAAAAGACATTATTACTTTTTGCACAGAAACGCTTATTACCTTTCGCATAAACTCTTTCACGAGGCTCAGTGAGAACTTAATATTGCAACACATTTATTTTAAAAACAATAGTGGTATTTGATATTACTATGAGATATTTTGAAATCGGTTATAATGTTAAAACGAGGTGATAGAAAGCGGTAACTTAGATCCCTGTCGGTTTCAAAAAGATAATTAAAATGTAAACCATTTGTAATTTCAAAATTTTTAGAGTTTTTAATTTTTCCTCTATTTACTGAAATGATAGCACATTTAGGTATCTATTCTAAATTCATTAAATGTTAAAAATTAAAATTCGTCTCACATTTACTTTAATAAATGCATTATTAAAGTAGATATGAGATGGGTGAGTTTTCTTTCCGAAATCGAAAGTCTAATCGACGTACCATGTACACCATACAATAATCACTTAGTGATCACAAAGTGATGTACTCTCTGTAAACACCAGGAACAAACACAAGCTAGTGATACTAGTTTCTCGACTCCACAGTCACTAATTCATTAATGAGGCAATATATACAATATTACAACAAAGTCCCAGAAAATATGTAAGGTTTCTCTATTATCAAATTTAAACATTTTATTTAACAAAAACGATATAAAAAGGGGATAACAACCCCTGGGAATGAGGTGGTGGCTTCTAAACTCCTTCTAAAATAAGTTTTGTAAGTAGTTTGTACAAACAGTAACTTATTGTAAAAAAATTACTTTGAAAAAAAAATTATCGCTTGGTTTCTTACCGGTTCCTTCCAGGGCAGAGGTTCTTTCTGAACCAGTGGTAATATATAGCGAAAAAGTGACTTTTAATAAGAATTATTTTTAATCTATATCGAATTTAAAAACAAAATATTCTGTGCATCTCTTCTACTAATTAAAAATAATAAAAAATCATTATAAATAAAGTACTATATAATGATTTCTTAAATTTACGCGAACACTACACATTGAATAAAACTAAATTTACGGATTTCATCGCGTTTATTTCAATAATTTTACTTATTTTTAATTCCCGACGTTTCGGGTGCTTTACAGCACCCATGGTCACGGGGGGGGACTGAGATGTTTGATGTCCCAATGTCATAGTTAGTCCGGCTACCTTCAGTTTTTGAATATTAATTTTTGGTCT
The DNA here is from genome assembly GCA_907164705.1 of Parnassius apollo. NCBI lineage: Eukaryota > Metazoa > Arthropoda > Insecta > Lepidoptera > Papilionidae > Parnassius > Parnassius apollo. The sequence goes on along the minus strand of CAJQZP010001539.1, from coordinate 7,284,061 downwards.
GATTTACGCAAAACGAGCTTATAGTATCATGAAGTCTTGCAGCGGTATGCTTAGGTTTGGGTTTAATTTTGTTAATTATAGGATCCCAAGCAGGTGGCAGCACCCATCCATCTTCTCTATTGAAATTTGGATGTTTTTTAATTTCAATAGCCTCGCATATCATCCTTGGAAGGAATCGGTGTTCTTTTGCGAGAATTTGTGGTTTATCAAATCAAATGTAATGGTGGGGACGATCTTGGACATGTTCGCAGACTGCAGACTTCCCGGAGCGTCGGTGCTTCACGTCAGCTATATGTTCACGCGGGTTTTTATGGATCTTTTTGTTTGACCTATGTAAGAGAGACCACATTTACAATCTAACTTGTACACTCCTGCATCTTGTAGAGGGATATTACACTTGACGGATGGTAAAAATTGACTAATCTTCTTCGGTGGCTTGTAGTATGTTTTAGTGGAAGCTCGCTTCAAGATGTAGCCAAACTTGTCTGTGACTCCTCTGACATATGGTAGTACAGCAGGTATACGCTCGACTGTGGCCGGCTTCACTCGGTCACTGTGATGTAGGCGCGGGACCCGAAGCTTGTTATTCAAAGTACTACATATAAAAAGTGCCTATATTGAAGGTTTGTCAGCCCCTGGTTAAACGACCGAAAGGTCATTATTCATTTTTCTCAATCGATTTGGCACGAACTATATATATATATATATATATATATATATATATATATATATATATATATATATATATATATATATATATATGTATATATAATATATATATGTATATATATAAACTGAAAATTATTTCTCTTCACATATATTTCTGGCGGGAATTTGATCGCAGCATGTTAAATTCTGCCGTTCTGGTCATGGCCCCCTCGGCACTCCAGTGCTACGCCACTGGTTAAATGTTTGTAGCCGTAAAAATTTGTAGCCGGACTAACTATGACATTGGGACGTCAAACATCTCAGTCCCCCCCCCCCCCGCTGACCATGGGTGCTGTAAAGCACCCGAAACGTCGGGAATTAAAAATAAGTAAAATTATTGAAATAAACGCGATGAAATCCGTAAATTTAGTTTTATTCAATGTGTAGTGTTCGCGTAAATTTAAGAAATCATTATATAGTACTTTCTTTATAATGATTTTTTTATTATTTTTTTATAATGATTGATATAATATATATTTATTAACTATTATTAAAGAGTTTAGTAAAATATCGGTGTAATTTATAACAAATATAAAGATTCGAGTGATAACGACACTGAATAAGTACGTACTTATTCAAAAGATAAAACTTTATTTTCAATATTATATAAGAGCTTTATTTTAATTCGGTGCATGTGGACCGGCCCAAAAAAGTGACGCATCTCTTGCTGCCATACTCACGTTTCTTTTAGAACGAACTGACGTAACGCGTGTTTTATTTGTTTTAAAGGGATGGATGATGGATGTGCAAAAGCTCAATATGGTGATTATGTTGCTTCAAATATTTTTTATATAAACCTGTAATTAAATGAATTGCTGCGTTACTTACCATAAATTGAAATATAAAATATAACACATTTTTCGCAATGTACCGTAAGATTTTACGATGTTTATAGGAATCACAGACAATATTATTTAAGAAACAAAAAATAAAACATATGTGCTGACCTAGGAGTGTGAATAATATCAATATTTATTATTGTTATCACATCTGAATTCAGATTTTGTAAGTTACGCCTTTTCTGCTCATATCTAAGGTCACTGTCCGTTTTTCAATCGATTTTGTACATACTATAGCTTTTACGATCATACCATATGACAAGGCCCTTGTAATTCAATAAATAAATAAAAAGTCAGCTTCATTGATGATAGTAATCAATATTTAAAAAAGAACAATGACTCATTGACATTTTATCGGAATATTGTATGTTAAGGCTTTATTTAAAAAGTTGGTAAGTTGTTTAAAGGTCAATTAAAAGAGTTAACAAAAGAAATTGAAGGAAAAATTTGGTACGTGTAAGCTGGATTTAGAATGGAGTGTACTTATCGGCTCTTTTTTATGGGCATGGTCATAGGGAAGTTTTTGGTCACAAAGGTTTTCTGTGCATTTTAAGACTTGTGTTATCTAAAAATGCACAGATTGCATGTCTCATTTCATATAAACGCGTGACTAATACAGGTATTAAATATTTTTATAGGGACTCTAGTGCTTGCGTCTGAATCAACGGGGCCTACTCAGACTGGTTTCACGTACATGATGTGTTTTTGTATTTAATATATGTGCTTAGCAGGGGTGGTAGACATGATAAGATAGAAGAGTAGCAAACATGCGACTCACCTCATGTTTTATATTGACCGCCACCTATAAACAAGTGGGGAATTGCTGGTGCCGGTCTTTAAAAAAAAAAGAATTAGCTCGTTTCTTGAAGGTCCTTCATTCGTGCAAAAAACTCCTTGACTTGGAAAAAGCTCATTTGGTAGCCGATTCTACCAGATGGTATAAATTGCAATACATACTGTAACACTTCCCCCTCTCATAATAATAAATATATAAGATTAAATATAATTAATTCTCCTTTATAATAAAAATTATATATATGTGACTAGGATAAATAAAATATGTTTTGGTCTTTCTAAATGATCTTTCTAAAGGTTTAATAATAGGCCGTTTGTAATATTTTGGCGTGATCGTCTTAGTTAGGACCCTTATTTACGTTGTGTTTGTTTAGTAACTTAGTTCTTTTAGGTGTCTTTTGGAAGAATGAATATTCGCTAGAGCAATTGAAAGCTGTTGGTAGTGCCTTATAAGCTAAGTGAACCCCGTTCACGAAGACAGGGCTCGAGAAAGGTTAAGAACATAAAAGTCCCAATTCCACTTGTATCAGGTTTACATTATTAACTTAATATTATTTATCCCTTCCCGCTCGGAAAAGGCTCAAAATATATTTATACAAAATACCCGATACAAGGGTTTCGCTCTCCTACATTTATTAAAAAATGTAGGGGAGACGTGTGGGGGGCACACGCCGTGCACGGTAAGCGCCAACCATTTTGATGCACTCCCCCCGAAGGGAAAGCTAATTCGGGAACTGGACCGTAGCCCACAGCAAAATAACTGGAGAACCAGTAAAAGAGGCTTGGCCCCTTGTTAGTGCGTAAGCACAAACATCGACCGAAGTCGCGCATGTCAATGCGTGTAAACGCCATACAGAATACGAACGAATCCAGCCACAGTGAATGTACGTCACACGGTTTAGGCAAATAGGCACACCGGCCGTAAACCCTCCGTGAGCGCCACCACCTGCCAGACCGCCGCTCCTGCAGACGTGATGTAAGTGTATGGCATCACCACCAATTGCATGATCAGCACGGCTACTAGCCGCAGAGCGTGTCATGAGTCTACCGCTCACCTCAAGGGAATGGGGTCCCACGTTGTGCGGCTTTCGGCCGCAGCCTTGAGAGTCTCCTCAGATCCTCCCGCCAGTTACCACCCGCATGAGGTCGACACATATGCTCCACCAACCAATACAAAGGCAGATATAGCCAAAAGGCAGTTACATATAAGATAAGAGTAATAATTCGCCATCAGAAAGGGTTTGTGTCACTGACGTTGAGTAAATGCATTTTCGATCATGTTTATCTCACCCACCAACAAGTTGCCTTCAATCATTCAAAGGTGGGAAATTTACAGAGATATATTATTATGTTGTTATATAAAACATCATGGAGGGCAGACAGTCTGCAGACGCAACGCTGCAGAATGCAACAAGCATCAATACGACTATCGTCGGGCTTACACCATCCCAAGGTCCCCCATACATCCCAGCAGACATCACCACCTGCATACCTCCATCGACCAGAACCACAAGAGTGCGTCGAATCAGGCGCAGCACACCCGCAGATCCATCACAAGACGCAATACCGTAAGTAGCAGTAAGCATCAATGCAACTATCATACGGATGGCGCCCCCTCACAACACACCCACATGACCCCTATCGACTTTGGTAACAAAGTTTGTATTGTTGTTATATAAAAAATATCACCAACGTATCATAGTAGCACGCTACCAAGACGCCAATGAACAAAACTCCACGTATCATAGCGCTAATGCACTAAGACATGAAGTTGAGTATGCCTGTTACACTTAAAAGTGCTACCAAACACACTCATCATCCCAATCCGAAATATAGACGACGCATCGCTATGCGCTACTACGCCGCCCTCAAACGGTATGGGTGTTCGATGTCCACGGGAAATCCGTATTGCTACAACAAACCCGCTTACCACCGGCACTAAGAGGTTGTTTGTTTACCTCCATCGACCAGAACCACAAGAATGCGTCGAATCAGGCGCAGCACACCCGCAGATCCATCACAAGACGCAATACCGCAAGTAGCAGTAAGCATCAATGCAACTATCATACGAATGGCGCCCCCTCACAACACACCCATATGACCCCTATCGATTTTGGTAACAAAGTTTTTATTGTTGTTATATAAAAAATATCACCAACTTATCATAGTAGCACGCCACTAAGACGCCAATGAACAAAACTCCACGTATCATAGCGCTAATGCACTAAGACATGAAGTTGAGCATGCCTGTTACACTTAAAAGTGCTACAAAACACACTCATCCCAATCCGAAAGATAGACGACGCATCGCTATGCGCTACGACGTTGCCCACAAATAGTATGGGTGTGCGATGTCCACGGGAAAGCCGTATTGCTACAAGAAACCCGCTTACCACCAGCACTAAGATGATTGATATGTCTAGGACACATCGGTTAGCGAGTCCAAGCTTACCTCGGACCAATTGCTCGTGAAGCAGCACACACGCCACCATAATATTCCTTTTCAAGTCCCTAATAAGGACTAGTCATTTTGCTACAGTACTAGGAGCAGTCGGTCACCCGACCACCCCATAAAATTATTATGAATCAAGGAGACCTTCAATAATAATGCTTTTGTATCATAGACCTTACTTTCATAAGTCATTCATATATAGGGTTCGAACCCACAACCCTACTATTGTAATGCATATTAATCATAGAGACCTTCTATAGTATTGCTTTTGTATCATAGACTTTACTTTCATGTCATTAATATATAGGGTTCGAACCCACGACCCTACTATTGTAATGCATATTAATCATAGAGACCTTCTATAGTATTGCTTTTGTATCATAGACCTTACTTTCATGTCATTAATATATAAGGTTCGAACCCACGACCCTACTATTGTAATGCATATTAATCATAGAGACCTTCTATAGTATTGCTTTTGTATCATAGACCTTACTTTCATAAGTCATTAATATATAGGACTTCAACCCACGACCCCACTATTGTAATGCAAATTCATCATGGAGGCCTTCTATAGTATTGCTTTTGTATCATGTGAGTTTAATATCATAAGTCCCTAATATAGGACTAGTCATTGTGCTATAGTACTTCAGGCAGTCGGGCTCCCAACAACTTCATATATATGTACAACTGCAGGTATGTATCTCCGGCAGCTCCTCTATACAAGACATCTATACATGAACACCTTCCATAACTTAGGAAACTTTTCTTTTATACGTGAACTCCTTCCACAACTTAGGAAATTTCTTTTATACACGAACTCCTTCCACGACTTAGACAATTTTCAACAAATTTTCTAATTATCTTATAAATGTTATTTATCTTTATTTTTATAATATTTTCGACTTGTATTTCTTTGTATTTTTAATAATTTTATTTATTATGGAAGACAATATTTTGCCTTTAATTTACTATGTTATTGGTCTAATGTCTGAAATGTATTTATATTAACTTTATGGTTATTAATGTAATTTTATTGTTTAATATATATCTTTTAAGACTATTTTTGACGCCCCTTTATATTGAATTTAATTATTAATAATAATATTGGGCCGTCACAATACCATCTGGTCATAATCCATACCATACCATGGTCACTTGGCGGTCAATCAGAGTGCGATTTACTAAGAGTTTTCATCCCCACACAACTTTTTGGTAGAATCGGCTACCAAAGGAGTTTTTTCCAGATCGAGAAGTTTTTGCACGACTTAAAAACCTTCAAGAAACGAGCTAATTCCTTTTTAAAAGGCCGGCAACACACCAGAAATTTCCTAGAGTGCAAGAACATAGAGTTAATTGGGTTTTTACTCTCTTGTGGAAAGTCAGAATGTGTCAATAAAAGCACGTATGGCAATTCACAATGCAGTGTTAGTGCCTACCCAAACATATGCTAGTGAAAGGTGAAAAAGCATGAAAGTAAATTTTATTCTGTAGAATTGGCGTTCATTAAGGAATATGTTGGGATCGACTCTGAAAGACAAGATAACACATAGAGTGATATGAGAAAGGTGTGGTTTCAAAGAAGATTTTGTGACCAGGATTAAGAAAAGAGTGCTTCAGTGTTTCAGATAAGTTACAAGAATGAATGAGGAAACAGTGACCAAACAAATGTATGCTGCAAGAGTGAGTGAGTTCACGTAGTAGAGCCATGCTTAAACTATATCATGGTTATATCACGAATGGATCGGCTCTACCGAGGTATCTCTCACAGAAAACCGGTGTAAAGTAGCAGCTTAATGCCGCTGTGTTTTTGTGCTCTACACTCACCATACAATGGTGTGTGTAGAGATTCGTAGACCCATTTTATTGGAAACGAGGCGTACCATTTTAGTCCTCAGAGGTGACAACGCATCTGCATTTTGATTCTTAATCGAAGATTGTCGTAAATGTCTATGAGCCACAGTATCCACTTACCATCAGTTGGACTGTATGCTCGTTTGTCACGCTTTTTTTATATTCTAACCCAGCGCTTAGCTACAATCCCTACTGATGATAAGTGGTGATGTAGCCTAGGATGATGAAGCGCACTGACTTAACAAAAATCTATTCACTCTTGTCTTGAAGACACCCACACTGTAATCAGATGGAAAGACAGATTCTGGCAACTCATTCCACTCCTTTGCTTTACGCATGATGAACGACGTAGCAAACTATTTGGTTTGAATACGTGGTAAGTCAACAACGAAACGGTAGAGACTGGCCAAACGTCTGGTTGTCCGATGGTGGAAGGGAGAGGGAGGAATTAAATTATGCAATTCCTGCGCACACTTTCCGAAATGTATCCTGTAGAAGACCGAAGAAAGGCTGGCTACTTTGCGCCTGTGTTTTAGGCTTAGTAAGTAAGATTAGTTTTAACAAAATTCGGGACACTAACAAGCCTCTTAGCACGCCTTTCTATTGAGTCCAAAGCTAATTGGCATATATGGTAGCAATACTCCATGCACGACCGGACTTGCGCTTTATATAAAGTAAGCAGTTGTCCTGGCGCACGTATCGCCGCACGTTTGCAAGGACTCCTAGCTTGCTTGCAGCTGCTTTGGCCTTGGACTCAAACCGCCCGATGTTCAGATTTGAGGAAATCTCAACCCCCAGCAACTGGAGGCGGTCGGTGTATTCTAGCGATACATTTCAGAAAGAAGGAGCCAAGGTGAGCTGGCTCCCTTTTGCAGTGAAGAGACACACTTGTGTTTTGGAGGCGCTGAATTTAACAAGATTAGCATTGCCCCATTCGGAGACTGCCTGTAGTGTGAGATTCACACGCTCTACCATAGCTTCTCTTTCGGACTGGGTTTGATTTCAAGAGACACAGCAAGTGCTTCCCCACTGTTCTCGAGTGCCTCGCCCCATACGTGTGTGGCGTATGCTAGGAGGTCCCCGGCTGACTGATTTCGGCGAAATCCGTATTTCCGCTCACTAAGGAGGATATTATGTTCTAGGTATGACATTAACTGGGCGTTCAATTTACGCTCCATAATCTTGCAGACTATGGAGGTAATTGAGATTGGCCGATAATTGGCAGGGTCGACACGGCTGCCCTTTTTTGGAACAGGTTGCACGTTGGCCAGCTGCCAGGATTTTGGCACTATTCCTGTCCTAAGTCCAAATGCGGGTACTTGCACTTGTCACGTCAACATAGGCTCCGTAAATTATAAGTTTTAAAAAATATTAAATGTAAACAATTTTTGTTATTTCTTAGATAAGTGAGTTCATAATCATGTAACTAAAGACTACAAACTTTATCCAGTTGAAGTGTTAAGTGTGAACATTGTTAATTTAAATTTTGTATGGAACTAACGTTGAAGTGTTTAATAACAAAAGAAATATCAAAATGTGTGATAAAGTGAACGAAAACTGTTTTTTATCAAAAAACTAAGTGGATAATATAAGAATTTGCAGGAAAGTAACCATTAATTGAGCTTATAATTTCAAAAATATAAAAGACCGTTACATAGTTTATTCAAAAAATATTTAATTATTATTTCTTTAGTGGACAAAACGAACAATCACTGTAACTAAAGAACGATTATTCTTTTATACTAACTCAAATTTCAAGATACTTGGGTGTTTATTTTAGTATTATGATAATTATTGAAAATAAAAAACAAAAAAAAAATTAATTAAAAAATAGTTCCATCTTATGGCAAATGTTAAAACTACGCTTATGTTTATTCGATTATCACAAACGTTATCAGACGTTTGGCCAACAGAGGACGCTTATTTATAGAGTGGCATTAAAGTAATATGTACAAATTATATTAACCCGTAGACTCGATTAGCATACACATGTGTACCAAACATAAACATCGTACGCTCGAAACGAAAAGCCCTACTAAACAACAAGAACAATGTAAATATCAAACAACGCCATCTAGTAAAGACAATAGCAATCTTTATAGAGAAAATTCACTACCAAGATTTAATGAATTAGTAATGTGTAATAATTCTCGTAGTGATACGTCAGATACAAACAAAAAAGAAGGTACTAAAAGTTTGCAGCGAAGTCAATCTATACACATAATAGGTGATGAGCAATTGCTGGGCCTATCGGCAGCTTTAATTAAAACAAGACTTGGAAAATGGAATGATAAATACAATCCCTCGGCATATATAATGAGCAATGCAACTAGTAGTGAAATTCTACACTATTGTAATAATATGGTTAATAATTTATCCGATAATGATATTGTTGTATTAGGTGTAGGGGGTAATGATAAAAATCCTGAATTATTACATTTTAATTTTTGTTCCATTCTCAACATTTTGAAGAAAGTCACTGTTTATATTATGCCCGTTAATTATAATCCATATCTTAATGTATATAAATTAAATAATAAATTTTATTTATGGTCTAAATATTTAAAAAATTGTACTTTTATATATATGAAATATCGTAATGTAAATATGAAATTCTATTTAAATTATATTTGCAAAAAAATCAACTTTAATATAGATATAAATGAATATAATCTACAGTTTCTTACATTTAAAAATACAATGCGACACATAAAACTATTACAAAAAAACGCTAATGATGCACAGAAAATATCACAACGTAAATTGCCTAAGAAAAAAGGCACTATCCCTTATTATTTCAAGGCAGCAAACGTAACACATATTGACAAGACAACACATACATTGCAATCGAGCTTAATATGCTCTAATAATATGAAGGCCGCTAAAAAAAGGAACTATACCCTATTATTTTCCCAATAAGAATAAAATGTTACAAACTACATCGACGCCCACGCTAAATAATGCAACTTTTTTTCGTTCCTAAGACTGCCAACGGCTTTAATATATTGCATCAAAATATTCAAGGTCTGTTGTCTAAAAAGGAAATAATCGAAATTACACTTTCAGAGCTTAAGGATCAAATAAATCCAGATGTCCTTTATCCCCCATAGCAATATAATAATTATATGTTTATATCGAACACCGACTAAAATAAAACGACATTGTGATTGTTTTTTTCAAAAACTTGAATTGTTGTTGTATAAATGTAATTATAAATATTCAAAAAAAAAAGATTGTAATAGCCGGAGATATAAACATTAATACACTAGTAAATGATAATGTTACGACTACATTTACAGATATTATTAAAACATTTAATTTTCATCTGCATATTACAGGACATACTAGAGGACAGTCCTGTATTGATCACGTTATTAGTAACATACCAAATGCCACTGCGAAAATTCTTCCACTTTCGTTATCGGATCACGAAACTGCTCAAATGTTAAGGTTTACCGTAAGCAAAAAAGAAGGTCCTACCAAAAATTGTTTTCTCTTTCAAAAGAAGTTATTCTCAAGAAAACATTAATAAGTTTCAGTCTTATTTAGAAAGTTTATCGTTTTCTGAAGTGTTTTTGGAAACTGACCTAGATCTAGCTTTCAATAAATTTTATGAACTGTTTCAACTGTTTTATAAACTTTGCTTTCCGGTAATAAAAATTAAATCTAACATTAGACCACATATAAAATGGATATCAAAAGGTATTAAAAAAAAGTTGTTCTACGAAAAAAATATTACGTTACAAATATTACATTAATAAAACAAATCAGAATAAAGTTGCATATAACAATTACACAAGGCTTCTAAGAAGATGCATCAATTACGCAAAAAAACATAGTAATAATAAGTTTATACTCAATATGATTAAAACTACTTTTACGGATTTTATCGCGTTTATTTTTACTTTTTATTTTTAATTCCCGACGTTTCGGGCGCTTTCCAGCACCCATGGTCACGGGGGACTGAGATGACTGACGTCCCGATGTCATTGTTAAACCCGGAGTACCTTCAGCTTTTTTAATTATTGTTTATGGTCCGATCTATGCAAAATGAACTGACTATGGCCTGAGGTCTTGCAGTGGTATGCTTGGGTTTAGTTTTAATTTTATTGATTATAGGATCCCAAGCAGGTGGTAGTACCCAGCCTCCTTCTCTATTGAAATTAGGATGTTTTTTAATTTCAATAGCCTCACGTATCATCCTTGGTAGGAATCGGTGTTCTTTCGCGAGGATTTGTGGTCTATCAAATCTGATGTAATGGTTGGGGCCGTCTAGGATATGATCACAAACTGCAGACTTCCCGGAACGTTGATGCTTCACATCAGCTATATGTTCTTTTACGCGGGTCCTAATTGATCTTTTGGTTTGTCCTATATAAGAGAGACCACATTCACAATCAAGCTTGTACACTCCTGCATCTTGTAGAGGAATATGACACTTGACGGATGGTAGGAACTGACTAATCTTCTTCGGCGGCTTGTAGAATGTTCTAATAGAAGCTCGCTTCAAGATAAAGCCAATCTTGTCTGTGACACCTCTGACATATGGTAGTACAGCAGGCACACGCTCGACTGTGGCCGGCTTCACTCGGTCACTGTGACGTAGGCGCGGGACCCGAAGCTTGTTGTCGTGCAGAACTTGCTTGACGTGCTGAAGCTCGGCGGCCAGGTGTTTGCTGTCACAGATCCCTCGTGCTCTCTGTAACAAAGATTTGCCCACGGTAGCTAACTGTGAAGGATGGTGGTGAGATTCACCGTTTAAATATCGGTTTGTATGGGTCTTTTTCCTATACACAGTGTGACCAATGGTGTTATTAGGATTTCGGATGACTAACACATCTAGGAAAGGTAAGGAATTATTTGCCTCTAACTCCATAGTAAATTGAATTTTAGCGTTTATGGAATTAAGATGTTCTAAAAATGCAGTTACTTTGTCTGATGGTAAAATTGTGAAAGTATCGTCTACGTACCGCTTGTAGATCCTTGGTGTAACAGGTGCAGTAAGGAGGGCTTTCTCCTCAAAGTCTTCCATGAATATATCGGCGACAATGGGAGATACAGGTGAGCCCATCGCCACACCATCTACTTGCTTGTAAAACTCTTCCTTCCACAATAGATAGCCAGATGTAAGGCAATGTCTTAGTAATACTGCATATTCTGCTGGCATGTTATTTTCCTCTAGTTTCCTAGTTATAATTGAGATGCAGTCTTCAACAGGTAGGCATGTAAATAGAGACTGAACATCAAAACTGACCATGGTTTCATTCCTAATTTCAATAGAGAAGGAGGCTGGGTACTACCACCTGCTTGGGATCCTATAATCAATAAAATTAAAACTAAACCCAAGCATACCACTGCAAGACCTCAGGCCATAGTCAGTTCATTTTGCATAGATCGGACCATAAACAGTAATTAAAAAAGCTGAAGGTACTCCGGGTTTAACAATGACATCGGGACGTCAGTCATCTCAGTCCCCCCGTGACCATGGGTGCTGGAAAGCGCCCGAAACGTCGGGAATTAAAAAAAAAAATAAAAAGTAAAAATAAACGCGATAAAATCCGTAAAAAGTAGTTTTAATCATGTGCAATGTTCGCGTAAATATAAGAAATCATTATGTTTATACTCAATAGTAAAAATATTGTAAAATCAACTTGGAAAATTATTAAGAATGAACTAGGGCATATAGCAGCAGATAAACACATTGACTTAATTAAACACAATAACTTTATAATAACTAAACCTATGAAAATAACTGAAGCCTTTAATAATTACTATATTAATTTGACAAATAAAATAAATAATAAAATTATATACAGTAATACAAAAAATAGACTTCAAAATTCAATTTATTTAACACCGGTCGATGAATATGATATAAGTAAAATTATAATGACATTAAATAATACAAATTCAGAAGGTTATGATGGCATATGTACAAATGTTATCAAAGCGTGCAAAAATCAAATTAGTAAAGTATTAGCCTATTTAGTTAATTTATCAATGGAATCTGGCACCTTTCCAGAAAAATTAAAAACGTCTATTGTAAAACCATTATATAAAAAAGAAGAAAAAACACTAATGGAAAATTACCGTCCAGTGACATTGGTACCTATATTATCAAAAATTTTTGAAAAGGTCATGCACAAGAAGGTCATGACTTTCCTAAATAAGTTTAATAGAATAAATCCAACTCAGTATGGATTTCAAAAATCAAAATCCACGACACTGGCCGCTTTTAATTTAATAAAAAATATTTTACAAAATACTAATGACGGACTATTTACTACGGCCATCTTCTTTGACATGTCAAAAGCTTTTTGACTTCGTATCACACGATCAGCTTTTGTTCAAATTAGATCAAAACGGAATTAGAGGCCAAGCATATCACTGGATTAAGTCATTCATACAAAACAGGCATCAATGTGTTGAGGTGCTAAAACTTGACAATAGACATGTAAGTCAAAGTTATAGATCCAAATTTAGAAAAAATGCGTTTGGGGTACCTCAGGGTAGTGTACTAGGTCCACTTTTATTTTTGATATATTTAAACGACTTACCTGAAATTACTAAATATAGAAGTGTTTTATTCGCAGATGACGTCGCAGTAATAGTCACAACAAATAAAAATATGTCTCTAACAAAACATAATTTTGACATTAATCAAACAATATTTAACGTAACTAAATGGCTAAGTAATAATAATTTAACAATAAACTTAAGTAAAACTCAATATATAAATTTCAATAATATAAATAATAATTTAATAAATATTAATTATAATGGACAAACTCTTTGTAGTGCAACTAATATGACATTCCTAGGTATAATTATTGACAAAGAATTAAAGTGGAAAGAACAAGTTTGTAAAATATGTAATAAAATAAACAGGTTCACATATGCGCTTTATAGACTAACAAAAGTGGCAACAAAACAAACTGCAATTATGACTTATTTTGCATATATTGAGTCGATTATCCGCTACGGAATTATAATTTGGGGCAACAGTGCAGAGATTAATAAAGTTTTTATTGCACAAAAAAAATGTGTTCGTGCCATTCATGGTGTGGGCCCAGATGTTTCATGTCGACCTCTATTTAAGACACTGGGAATCTTACCCGTGCCTTGTTTATATATATTAGAAGTTGCTAAATTTGTAAAACAACACGGGAAAAGTTTTTATAAACTTAACAAAGAAGTGGTATCCATGAACACGAGATACCCAGATCGGATAGTAATTAGCGAAATACCGAAAAGTAAACGCTTTAGTAAAAATTGTTACTGGATGGGTAAAACAATATATAATAAAATACCAAACATAATCAAAGATCTTCCTATAAAAACATTTCAAAAAAAATTATACCAGTGGCTTCTTCAAAAAACATTTTACTCCGTAAACGAGCTTTTAAATTACTGATGAAAACTTTTATAGGACTATAGCTCAAAATTGACATTTTTTTTTTGTTATTAACTGACATGGTATATAATATTGTTTAATTTAATTTACTTTATTTGTTAATTATAATTTTTTTTGTACTTTTGATATCTTTAGAATATAATTGGATGGATTGTTTGTTGTTGCTAATTTAATGATTTAATAATGATTGATTTTGATGTGTTAATTTTGTATAAATATAATTTCTAAGAATAAATAAATTTGCATGTCTCCATTAGAGACTTAGTGTGTATGCATAGTATTTAACAGTATATCATGTAACATACATACTAAGAAGCAAATAAATAAATAAATAAATAAATAAATGAGAGGCGGAACAAGCGTGTCAACACAGGAGACAACTCAGGTGCACAAGCCTTTAGAACTATAGCTGGTATACTATCTGGTCCCCACTAGCTTTATTCACGTCTAGACATCGCAAGGTTTTGCGAACCTCCTTATTTGTGATACGAACCTCTGACATAGTGGACCCGCAGTGAGAGGTAATTCAGGTGGAAATATTGTTGCCATTGTCCAGACGTGAATAATAGGCAAATAGAGATGCAAACAAGTCCTCTTTAGCCTGCGCCAGTATGCCATCCGGTTTTATCAGCGGATGCAGTGAAGTTCGACAGAAGTTTCTCTCGACCGCTTTGGCAAGAGACCAAAAAGCTCTAGTGCCAGATGGTCTGGCGGAGAGTTTTGCGCCAATATGTTTAATGCGATCGAGACTGGCTCTCCATAATTCTTTTTTGTAGGACTTGGCGGCCTGGTCGAAAGTTTTCTTCTTGAAGCTAATATCCGGAGCTTTGCGGTGTCGAGCGGCAACCCAGGACAGGTACGCTAAATGCTTGCGTTTTACAGCTTGAGCGCATTCAGCGCTAAACCATGGGCGAGCTTTACTACCAGTGGGAGCGTCATGAAAGGGGATAAAACACTCCTTATCTTGACGGAACATATCGGTTATTGAATCCGTGCAGCTCGAAGATCCGCAGAAGAGAAACAGACCTCTCGCCAAGGAAAGGATGCAAAAAAGTGTCGCATCTCATCCCAATCAGCTGACTTGTACCGCCATATTCGTCGAATATCTTGGCACTCGTAATCAGGTGGAGAATATGACGATACAGATTTCACCAGACAGTGGTCAGATGTACCCAAAGGGGAGGTAACCTTTACTTCATTCCTGTCCGGTTCGGTAGCCAGCAGAAGGTCCGAGCAATTGGCTGTGTGACCGTCTACATCGTGTACCCTAGTCGCTTCCTTTACCAGCTGAGAAAGACCTAGCGTCAAGACAAAATTCCACGCTTCTCTTCCAGCATGATCGGTCTTCTGGTATGGGAACAGCCAGTCTTGGTAACAGATATTAAAGTCCCCCAGAAAGACTAGCTGTGCAATAGGATACCGATCTTATCCTATAAAATAAATAAAATTAAAATAAAAAACTTTTGGTAAATCCAAATGTGCACGCCTTAAGCGCTCATGTTAAACGTTAATTTTTTAATGTATTTTAAATACACACAATTTTTCACAAATAATCTTATTACCTGAAAAAAAGTTTCGAACACTGCACATGTAATAAAATTTATATATATATATATATATATATATATATATATATATATATATGTCCATTATTATAGCCCTTCAATGCACAAAGCATGGTCCTGAACCACCTGCATCCATCGACTTCATGCATGTTTTACCAGGTCGTCACTCCATCTAGTGGGGGGTGCACACTTCGCCTACCGGTACGAGGCTGCCACTCGAGAACTTTTACGGTTTGCTCGGTATTTTTCGCTCACTTTTTTTTAATTCGTGTGTTTTGGAAATTATATTTAGATACAAATTACATACTGATGAAATACGAACAATATTTTTTTGATCTTAGCGACATAATAGAAAAAATTTTTATCATGAGTGCAATTAGTTTAATTTACACTTTCGTGTTTTTAAAAAAATACTAAAAAGGGCTCGAAATAATAGATTTTCTCAAAAAAGAAGGGAACTTAAAAAAAATGAAAAAAGTCAGTCTGAAGATAGGACTCGAACCAGGGTATTACGATTTTATTTACCGCCCAATATACCTATTATACCTATTTATAATCATTAATAAGCTGTCAAAATTTACCTTCTTACTCCAACGATATTGTAGCAGAGTTTTATTGCCTGAAAACACGGATAAAACGACAATTTCTAAAAATGAATCCTAGCTAGATCGATTTATTGCCCCCGAAACTCCCTGAACACTAATAGTTAGTATAGTCTTAACGCGATAAAATCCGTATATATAGTTTTATTCGAGTTTGAAAAATCCAAAAGTGCACGACTCATGCTATGCTATGATCGTGAAAAAATGTAGAAAAAAAATTCCCAATCAATCCCCTCTTACTTACTTATACTTGGGACATCGCATGAAAACACTGTATCTCACAAGTAATATAAATAAAATACATATTATATTAAATTCGATTGCTTAGTGCGATTGCCAAGTCAATCTATTTATTTAAAACATAAAAGATTTTTAATATTGATATGGTCACAACAACATGTTGTTATGTTAGCTAATTACGTAACAACTTAAGACAGAAGGACCCTTATGTAGGGACAGAATAAATTAACCGACTTGGTATTACATGGATCTCACAACTTTTACGATAGAGGAACTGAGTTTCGAGACTTGGTTTTATTTACAAGTTTTGTTTTTGATAGCATCTCATTTCTTTTTGCAGATAGTCCTACTTTTTTCCTTCCGGTACCTTCTACTTCTTGATTACCAACAAAGTACCTATCTACACCTTTTATTCCATTATATTATACATATACAGATATACTGATTCATTCACTGCAAATGTAACTTTGTAATCCTATATATTTATAAGGGATTACAAAGTTGATTAAAACTACTTTTACGGATTTTATCGCGTTTTATTTATTTTATTTTTAATACCCAACGTTTCGGGTGCTTTCCAGCACCCATGGTCACGGGGGACTGAGGTGACTGACGTCCCGATGTCAAAGTTAACCCGGAGTACCTTCAGCTTTTTAATTATTGGCTTTGGTCCGATCTACGCAGAATGAACTAACTGAGTTTTGAAGTCTTGCAGTGTTCTTGTAGTTTGTTGCACAAAGATCACGTTTTGATGATCTGCAAATAGTTTTTGAAATCAAATATCAAAAACAGAAATAAAACTGTTGTGAAATGGCAGATATGCAAAAATTGATTGTTGTTCAGTGATGGGTGTGAGAATGCTCATCGAACAAAACTTTTAATTTATGCATAATTATATGTAGATGAAGCAAGAGATGTGTGTCAAATTGAAGTCCATAATCTGTGTCCACCCCTCTAGATGACAGGCGTGAGTTTATGTTTATATGTGTTATGTAATTCAGAACAAACGGAAATTGAATTAACGTGAGGGCATACCCGAGTGTGAGAAGCTGTAGAAAACAAGGATGTTCTTAATTTCTGCAAGTTATATAATAATATAAAAAAATATTAAAAATGATTGCGCACTTTTTTATGGTAACCTACAAATAACCATTCTGTACTGGTGGCCATCCTGCAATAGTGGCGACCATCAGAATCCATCACCTCATTTCGTACCGTGGGTATCATAAGAGGGGACTATGGAAAATGCTAAAAAATCTTATTCTTCATCATCATCATCATTACAGCCCATCACGAGACCACTGCTGAACATAGGCCTCTCCGAAGTAATGCCACAAACTACTGTCCTAAGCCATCTGTATCCATCGACTTTGGGCCGTCCAACACTTCATTTACCGTTACGAGACTGCCACCCGAGAACCTTCCTTTCACATCGGGTATCGATGCTTCGAGCTTTATGGCCAGCCTATTGCCACTTCATCGTACTGGTCCGTTGCTCAAATACTTTGGTTTTATTTAAATTTCACTGAAATTTTAAAGCACTTAATTTTTAAACTTGGCACTTAATTAGCTCCTAAAAACACTTAATTATGGCTTTTTCTAGATGTAAATTCCTGACATTGCTTGAATAAATTGAAATCAAGTAATTCTTTAATAAATAATAAAGTAATAATATGCAACCTAACAGTTTTGATACTTTAGATATATAATTGGAAACATCTACATATTGAAAGCGGATGTGGATATAAGAGAACCGTTGAAGCTTTTCAAAGCATATTATTTTCAACCCGGTTGAAAGCCTTATTACCTACTATCACAACGTTCCTGGTGAGACACAATTAGAATCATGCCCTGACGAACGTCCATTAATACTATCGATCCGGAGGAACCTTTATCATTGATAAAGTCTTTTTGAATTCTGTTATTTTAATATGAAATCATAAGTCTAAGCGCAATATTTTTTATTACGGGCCCCTTCTACTAAAATCATTTTCGCTAACACGGCATTTTGGCAAGTGTTTAGGTGCGTACTTTTTTTTTGTTTCTTTTTTTTAATGTGTATTTCAAAACTGTGAATATTGCAAAATTTTTAGGCAATTCAACTTTTGAGTTAATTTAAATTTAAAATACAAAAAATATACCGTTAGGCCATATCGGTCACTTTTGTGTTTCTGCGGATATCTTCATTTCTAAGTTTATCACAGAAACCCAAAGCATAGCCCTCTCCATAGCTCACTGCGCGACCTTGAGCGTCCTGATACGGCCAGCAGTGAAGGTCCACGTCTCAGATCCATCAGTCATCACTGGCAACACGCACTGGTTTTAACAATCTCGTTTTCAGGTTTTCAGGTATACCTGACGAGATGATTTGTCGTAATTTCCCGAACGCTGACTAGCTGAGTTGAATCTGTCGATTGGCCTCTCGGTCGTAGTTGGACTTTCCTAGTCGGAAAATTCACCTTAAGTACTCCTCAACAACTTCGAGGAGCAACTACAGGTGTTACCTGGAAGTTGCACATGATCTTTGTTCATGTTCATTTTAAGAACTTTTCCTTGAGACACTATTGATGTCATTTAGCTGAAAATCTTATGGTTTCCAATAAATGATGAATATAACAATCTTGTTTACGCCAGATGTACCTAATATACCCAGACTGACGAGGGGCAGCAGCTTAAAGGGTTCAAGACGTCTCATACTGTGATTGTCAACCTGCTTGCCAAGCAAGAGAAAACCTTCACGAAACCTTTCACGTTGTGGGGAGCATTTTTTTTTCAAATCTTCTATTGTTTGCTTGTCAGACATATCGTCTTACAGTTGTAACCGATTTCTACTTGCTCTAACAATGGACTATGTCCCCGGTACTTCTATGGTTGGCAGTGAATTTAAAAAAAAACTTGAGACACAGTAAAACTAAGAAAGTACAACCAGCTATAACATCAAAGGTACAGTAAATGATTAAGACACTGTATAATTCAATGAAAGTGAAAGAAATAAGAGTCGTTATAGTATATGGACGATGTAACTAGTATTTTAATATGACATACCCCTTTCGTCACTTCTATCCTTGCACATTGCACATTCTCCCGAACAAAACGTACCTTCATTTTCTCGTAATTCATTGTGGTTTATATGACTTTCGTACAAATTAGTTCTTAATGCGGAATCTAAGCTATGGACAGTATATTGGCATTATAGTCACCAGTCCGCTTGTCAAGATGTGACCCGTGATGATTCTGAAAAGATCCTTCTCATGAAGGAAGGCATAATATGTCTAGTAATAGACTTTTATTATCTCACGTGGATATTATATCAACGTTAATGTAATCTATAAGAAAAATAGAGGTATAATAAAATTATAATATAATATAAGAAAAATAATTAATTTTTATTTCGGCCGTTATTACTAAAGAAACATCCTCTATGTTAAGGGCTTAAACTATTTCCCGATGTGTTATGAGAACAATAATTCTTTCATGATTACTAATCTATTGTACTAGATATGCAAGAGCGTGTTGTAATAACCTTCTGCATTCCTCATATCCCTTTATATGTTACACCTGCGTTGTTATCTAACAGTTTCAACTTTGATCCATTAGTGCATAGACGATTAAAAATGCATTTCATTTTTAAATATTTCATATTGATTAGGTGTTTTGTTTTGTGCCAAGCCAGTTACAAGGAGCAGTATCGAGGTTGTATATTGTTTTATTCCTGTAATTAGGACAATAATTTAAAAA
The DNA here is from genome assembly GCA_907164705.1 of Parnassius apollo. NCBI lineage: Eukaryota > Metazoa > Arthropoda > Insecta > Lepidoptera > Papilionidae > Parnassius > Parnassius apollo. The sequence goes on along the minus strand of CAJQZP010001539.1, from coordinate 7,263,854 downwards.
AATGGAGGCTTGAATTTTTTATAAAATACTTTAGTATGTATTTGATTTCATATAATATAATCGTTAAGAAAATCGTCAGTTTTTACTCCAGTGTGCAAAATTTATGAAATTTTACCTTTGTAAATAATCCTTAGTTATAGACAAATTAATAGTACGCTTTGGTTTAATAATACTGAAGTTATTTAGAATACCCTGTAAAATCATAAATTATTTAATCTTTAATATTAAACCAAGTTCAATTAAATTAAATTATAATAAAAAATATGTGTATAAAAGGGCAAAATAATATAATTTATTTTTATATAGTTAAAGTTTTAAGTATGTTTAATAAACGTTAAACAATACTACAAACAATTTACTTGTAGCCTCTTTCTCTCCCTAATTATTTTATAACCTTATGACATCCAATAGCTAGGCTAAGAAACAATTATTGCATCCATAATATGTAACCGAATATTGCATCCGTAATATGAATCCGTGTTGAGTGCACGCACCAACTTAACTTACATAATCATATGTAAGTGTTACTGAAAGTGTGCTGACGAAAAGCATTGTAGCTTAAATTGTTTCTCGCCACCATGCGAGTACTCGGTTTATTCAAGAGCTTATATTAATTGAAGTAAAACTTCTGTAGGCTTGATAACTTAGATTTTTTCGGACCGAAGTAACTTTCAGTAAAATCTACAATCCGTTTACGCAATTTCCACATTAAATGTAGTCACCGACTCGTATATCGCAAAAACTGTAAAAAGTTTGTTGCTATTTTGTCAGCCGATATAATATTGCTTTTGAATATTACAATAATATTATTTTAATACTATATAATATTTTAATATAATTTAATATAATATTTTAGACTTCCTTGTTAGTCTAGTGGACATAAGGGCAACTGCTGTTCTGGCCAAAGTCAGTAATTGGGTTTTTCTGTCAAGAAATTCTCCGCTTCAGCTCGGAGTCAGGAAAAGCAAAGTTTCGAAAAGCACGTAAAGCCGTTGGTCTTCGGATTATCGTTCTATCGGACTATGAGAGTGAGGCAGTAGAGAGTGCATCTGTGCTTGCGCATACACTTGTGTACTATAATCCTGACCTGCTCAGATGGTAAAAATTTGGTCTGGAGGATATTACTTATATGATATTTTATAATATTTCAGTGCCCCATGCATTTGCGCAGAACTGGGAGTCGTACATATTCAACGACAAAGAATATTTAATACAAAATTTGCCCGTTACCTGGGAAAACGCGAAGATCTTGTGCCGGTAAGTTAAATTTATTTTATAGAATAACGGTGACAAACGAGCACACAGTTCACCTAATGCGAAAGTAGATGCTGTGACACAGAGACGTACATCTATCCTAGATTAAGAATCAAAATGTTGATGCGCAGAGATGGCTAGTCTCCGTTGAGTATGGCCGTTGTTTCTTTTTATAGGATAGGGTTACAAATGAGCACAGTCCACCTGATGGTAAATGGTTGCTGTGGCCCATAGACATCTACATCCGTCCTCGATTACGTATATGCGTTGTCACCCGTGAGGACTAAGATGGAATGCCTCATTTCCAGTAAAAAGGCTCTCCGGTTCTCTACACTCACCATACGAAACAACACCATTAAGCTACTATTTTACGTTGGTATTCTGTGAGACCGTGGACCTTCCCCAGTCGAGCCGACCCATCCGTGTTACAACTATATTACTAATATAACTGCAGCATGGCTCTACCACGTATTAAATTTCGTTGTGATCGAAATTTGGTCCGGAGGATATTATATCGGCTCGACTAGAGAAAGAACACGCTCCCACAGAATATCAGCTTAAGATAGGATCTTAACGGTACTGTGTTTCGTGTGTAAAGAACCGGAGACCCTTTTAACTCGGAAGGAAGCACTTTATCTTAGTCTTCAGGGACGACAATGCATCTATATTTTGATTATTATTCGAGGATAGAAAGGGCGTCTATGAGCATTTATTGTCAAGCGGACTTTGTATTCGTTTGTTACCCTTATCCTAAAATAAAACGTAATTTTTGCAGTTTTTAGAAGGGGGTGAGGCCTATGTAATAAATAAATGCTAGACCAAAATTCGTTCTCATATCTGGAAGAATTTTTTGAAGCAAGGAAGAGTCAACCAAGCTTCAATGCGTATTGACTGACCTCGCAATGTCCCCGAATTTTCGATTTCTTAGATAAGCAGGTTACGTCTTTGTAATGCGATGTAATTCGAATCCGAGCACTTGGTAAGTCAGTACCCAAAACTGCAATTAACAATTTTAATCTTGCTGGTGAGGATATAATTTGCACTATGAAGTTTTAAGACGAGAAATTAAATCCCCTGAGCCGCCACGGCTCTGAGTATTTTCTCCTATATTGTGGGGCCAGTTGACATACACGAATTTCACAGGGACAAACATCCAGACTCGGAACATTTATTAGTAGGCCGTACTCAGCCGCTGGATTACAGAGCCGTCAAATTGTGTTGTATTTGTAAAAGGAGTCATTGTATTGTTGCAGAGGTCACCATAATGGAAACTTAGCGACATTGGATACGCGCGAAAAATCTGAATTCTTGGCAGAGGCTCTATCGGAATCGCAATTAGGTGGGTAAAAAAATTTTAGTTATAGAAGTGACATAGGATATAGAACTTTTCTATTTTTCTTATTATTTACATTTGGACTTGTTTTACGGCTTAACACACTTTTCGAACTTCGTTGTACATTTTTCTCCAGCCAAGTATTAATCGATAAAATTATTATAATCACATGATATTGTTGTTAGAGGTAAAAGGGTTAAAGTTTAAATGGGATAAAAATAAGCGAGGGAAGAACTCATTTGCCATTCTGTGGAACTGGCCAAATAAACATCACAAATAAATCTCGTGGCTTCCGAGTGAAAAGGGTTGACAATGACGGTATGAATGAAGATAATAGTGCAAGCGGATCAAGCATCAAGCTACGGTTGAACTAGCTTTTTTTACATTGAATCAATTAAATATAATTCAAAAGAATAGCATAGAAAGAAGGGAGTTTTGAGTTGAATTTTTATTATTGTTATTGCGATGAGATGTGGATTCCTTACGACAATTGCAAGCATCCATCGCGGGAATAGATCCAGGGATCCTCAAACAATGCCCAAAAGAGTAGCCAGAAGAAGCTTACGGGTTTAGTTGACAGTTTGGTGGTCTGAAAAATAAACAAAACCCAAGCAAACAAATAAATAACTGAGTTTGGAAAATAAATTACGTGCCTAATATAGAAAATATATTTGAACTTAGAATTCCAAGTCAAATCCTACAGTTCGAGGAAGCCAGTTTAACACAATGACAGTTTCTTTCTTCTTCTTCTTCATTCTTCTATAAGTAAATACCTACCTAATATATCACATAAACTGTTAATTATAAATATAAAAAAATGCGCAAATATTTTTTCTTTCCAGAAATAGAATCTGTTTGGGTTGGTGCAAGAAGAGACTCTAGCGACGATCCTGAAGGATATCGATGGAATCAAGGTGTGGAACTAAGACGAACTGCTGCAGATATTCTATCAAGTGAAAAGGACGAATATGCTGCTAAACATTACCCCTTTGTAAGTGTTGTTATCACTTTATAATTAATAAGTCGAGCCCGCATTTTTTACCTCTTCCAGACTTGGAACAATTATATTACTTCCAATTCCGTGCGGGGTTGGAAGTCACGGATCTCAGCGCTGTAACTCATTGCTAAGTCACTGCCCACAGAGTCGTCTAATTATATTTACTTTGACTCAGGGTTTTATATGTAGCCTGAACCGTGTTAAACATTATCATCATCATTACAGCCCCTTATAAGTCCCTTGCCGAACATAGATCTTCCCATGGACATGAATGTATTAAAACACGATCATGTGCCACCTGCATCCATTGACTTTCTACATGTCTTTTATACATGGTAGGGTCGGCTCAACCGGGAAAGGACCACGCTCTCACGGAATACCAGCGTGAAATAGTAGCTTAATTCGGCTGTGTTACGTATAGTGAGAGTAGAAAACCGGAGACCCTTTTTACTGGAAACGAGGCATTCCATCTTAATCCTCACGGGTGAAAACGCATCTGCCACAGCAACCACTTACCATCAGGTGGACTGCATGCTCGTTTGTCACCCTATCCTATAAAAAAATGTCTTAACAGGTCGCCGTACCATAGAAGACTTAACCTACGGTATATTTATGCTGCCGATTATCACTATTTTCATGGAAGAAAGGTGATGATAAAAGATTGCTATGGTCCAGACATCTACATCTATACTCGATTAAGAATTAAAATGTAGATGCGTTTACACAGAGAGATGTCTCCGGTTCAATACACTCACCATACGAAACACAGCAGCATTAAGTTGCTATTGTACTCTGGTATTCTGTGAGAGCGTGGTCCCTCCCATTCGTGCTACAAACATAATATAGCTGCAGCAAGGTTCTACCATGTATAAAAGTTTGCTGGTTCTTGGCCATGGTCCTACAATTAAAAAGTGTTAAATGAATATCAAAACTTAGCGAATTTGTACCATCGTCATCATTACATTTACATACATTCATAAGTCCACTGCTGAACTTAGGCGTCCCCCACGAAATGTTACAAAGCACGGTCCTGAGCCACCTGTATCCATCGACTTCCTGCATGTCTTACCAGGTCGTCAGTCTATGTGTGTAGTTACTCTGGTTCTACTACGGATATCCTCATTCTAAAGTTTATCACGCAGAGAAACTCCGAGTATAGCCCTCTCCATAGCTCACTGAGAAACTTTGAGCTTCCTCAAACGGCCGAGAGTTAAGGATCACGTCTCAGATCCATAGGTCGTCACTCGTATCACGCGCTGGTTGTACAATCTAGTTTTGAGATTTTGAGGTATGTATGTCGAGAAGATGTGTCGCAATCTCCCGAACGCTGCCCAGCCGAGATGAATCCGTTGATTAACCACTCGGTCAATTGTTAGCTAGCAAGTTGTTGGTTACCAAAACAAAAATAAAATGAATATTAAACATAGATGTTTTACTACTGCGTAGTATTAAAAAAAATGTGAGAAAGAAGTTTATAAGCCTATATTATTGACAGTGGCTGAATAGAACGCACGTGCCTGTTCCTGAGGGCGGTGCCGACTGCGTAGCTTTGGAGAGAGTTCAGCACGACAAGCCGGTGTTCTTGGACTTACCTTGTCTAATTGAAAGGCCGTTCGTTTGTGAGCGAGGCAAGTATAAAGATCTTGGTTGATAAATGAAGAATTTTTGTTTAATGTTGTTAATTAAAGTAGTTTTTATTACAGTTTGTAGATGTTTGTACAAAAAAGTTATCCAAATAGTCAATTGTCTGTGAGCTTTGATTTATATAAATAACATTACGCCAAGTAGTAAATCAAATTAATATTTATCATTATCATTACAGCCCTTCACAAGTCTAAGCTGAACATAGGTTATTCAATTAATATTAATACTATTTAAATGACAAAATGCCATCTGTTACGAAGTAGTGCATGAATAGCATTCCTGATATGGAGTGTAGAAGTAAAGAGTGCAGACTGTGTATTAAAGTGTCCACAGAAAACAGTTAAATAAGGGTGGCGCCACTATAGCTACGGGGTAAATTTTAAAGAACGCATCAAAAAATATTAGTGGGATAGACGACTTTTTCGAGGTTATATTTACTAAATAAAATTATTTTAGATTTTAGAGCTACTGAGCAGTTTAGCAGCACACTTAAACCGTCGACAACTGCTAAGTTCTTTTCATCCCAGTAGCTACTTCAGCGCTGTTGTGGAGAGTTTTTAGCTGTTATTTACTGCTTACAGATGGCCACTTTTTCAACTATTCTACTATGGGAGTTGGTGCTCCATAATTCCTGAATTTATACGAAGCACTATCTTACGCAAGTTAGCAGGACAATATAGTCCCAATTTGCTCATAGATGGTACTTTTATACATTACTTCAATTATTTACAGCACTTTCTTACGCTTAGTAGCAGAATAAATTAGTACAATAACTTTCCAAATTTATGTCTCGTCGCCGATAGATGGCAATTTTATTAACTATTCACAGCGCTATCTTACGTCAAGTACCAAAATAAGGCATTATATTAAATCACTTTTGCACCGATAGCTGCGATTCGTATTTGTTTTACTATTCACCGAAATTACAATGATCGGCTTCGCCAACACTACTCTTAAACCATAAAAAGTTTTATGTACTCAGTACATATCAGTGGTTTTAATTTATTTATTCAAATGCTCCTAAGCATTTCGTTTAAAAGTATCCTACCGTCAGCAGCCTTGCAGTCTATATAAAAGAATAAAGGTAATAGTGCAATAGTCTTCCTCATATTCAGATTACAGGTAGTACCACACATTAATTATGATTTACGTTTCTGGTAAGGACCGAGCTTTAGTAAGATGAAAAAAGGTTCTAAGGAACTAAGTAATTTTAAAATTCCTAATATTGTATGTATGTATCCGTAATTTCTGTTAGCATGAAATCCGTTTTTATTAATGGCAACATTTGTGAAAAATGAGTTTCAGCATTGACATCTCCACCGCGAAACTGCAAATCGGTTTACGCATTGTAAAACCCATGAACGGAGATGTAAGTACATTTTGAGACTTGTTGAAAATTCAGATTTATGGCATTGAACGTAAATAATGTTCGATCATGAAGGTAGCAAAACTGTTAGATCTCTTGGCGCACTATTTATATATGTGGAAATCAAGTCGCTACCAGCGTCAATGTCGTGTTTTGCGCCTTTTATTTGTTGGTTTATCGTGCCGCATGTTAGATGTGGCATGATAACATATCAAACTTCATCAATATACGAGTAACTGCAAATACAGAGTGCTTCAAAAAAATGTATACACACTTTAAACTATTGTAGTTTTTCCGCTCTACAAGGCTAATGTTATATTTCTACGCCAGGTGCCAGCATAATAGTCCCTCTATGTTATATTATCAGTTGGAATTTGTAATATCAACATGGGGGACGTACGTTTGAGTTTTGAAGAACGTAAGCAGGTTATTACGTGATACGGGATACGTGAACCGGGATTTATGGGTAGCATCATGTGGTCGGATGAAGCCCAATTCAAACTTAATGGAACTGTCAATAGGCACAATTGTGTTTACTGGGGTGAAGAAAATCCTCACATTACAATTGAAAAAGCTGTAAATTTGCCTGGTATAAATGTGTGGTGCGGTTTGTCTTCAAGGGGACTCATTGGACCTTTTCGATTTGAAGGCACTGTAACTGGTATTAATTACCTAACAATGCTTGCTGATTCCATATTTCCTGCCATTCGTGCATTATACGGTAATGATGATTTTTATTTTCAAGAAGATGGTGCTCCGCCGCACTATCACAGGGACGTACGAGCTTACCTGGATCAAAATTTGTCGGGCCAGTGGATAGGACGCAGGGGGCCAATCGAGTTTCCAGCACGCTCTCCAGACCTTACACCACTGGATTTCTTCTTGTGGGGCACAGTAAAAGATGAGGTGTACAAACGTAAACCACGTAACCTGGACATTCTTTGGAATGAGATTCAAGCAGTGTGTAGAGAAATCTCATTGGACGTTTTGATACGATGTACAGAATCTGTGGTGACTCGTACTCAGAATTGTATTGATGCTGCAGGTCACCAATTTGAACAGTATTAACATTTGTTATTTATGTTTCATTTACATTGGACTTTCAGCTTTCTATTTTCCTGAAATTTAACTTTGTAGAACGGTAAATAAATTTTCTATGGAAGTTCAAAGTGTGTATACATTTTTTTGAAGCACCCGGTATTTTGCAGCGTGGCTCTACCGAGTAAAAGGTTTGTTATAAAGACACATACTCGTATTTTACCCACTCCTTCAATTTAACAGATGCTCGTATTGAAGTAGCGGTGCAGGAACTGAGGACGGTCCGCTGCAGGACGGGTTTGTATCATGTTTATGATGGGCGCCTGAACTGGCATCAGGCTGCAGCTTACTGTGTGATGAACAAGATGACGTAAGTCTTAACTAAAACTATTTAACGTATATAAAATAATTGTCGGTATTAAATGCACAATGAAATAAACAGAAATAAAAGTGTCCTGTGTAATAAAATAAATACATTTAAAAAATATTTTGTGTTAAAGAATAAAATATTTATATATCGAATTGCGGAATAAGACGCTCTCGTTGAAGAGTTCAATCTAACGTAGATTACGTGATAGTAATCAGTTTGAGGATCGCTCAATTGGAATTTGTACAAATTTTATGTAAAACAATTAGTAAGTATATATATTTTACAGTTTAGCGAACATTGGAACCATGAGATGCTTGAGGAAATTAGGACTCACCATGCTAAAATCTAGACCAAGTAAGTAGATTTTTTACCGATTTCTTTAAAATAATCAATTAGTCAATCAAAATAATGTTTATTGTGCCCGAATTAATTACCAATTTTTTTGTTGTAAAGTTACAGCCTATATTTACATGTCACGGCTGAGCACAAGTCTCCTGTTATTTCGTAAAAGGTTATGGAGCAAACAGCCCGCTTCGATACTGTTTGTAATATACAGGCTTATTTTCCAATAACGGGCCAAATTTGCAGAGAGTATTCAGAATAAAAAATATGGGCAAATGGTGAAAGAAAATAAATGATAAAATCTTAAACATTCTGTCTCTCATATCTTTTAAATTCAAAATACGTGGTAACGTATTATTTTAACTGATTTTACTGCGCACACACACATTCGTAAGGGTCGATCGATAGGCAAAAACGTTGTTGCCCATAAATTACATTCAATTTGGGATAATTTCAATTAAAAGTAGAAGTCTTATTATATTAGTCATTAGAAGTATTAGAATTCTTTGTTGGCAGCAATGTCCATGGACTAAAGTGGTCATTTACCAGAAATTGGACTGTTTTACATAATGATTTCTTATATTTACGCGAACACTACACATTGAAACAATACTAGTTTTTACGGAATTAATCGCGTATATTTAACTTTTTAAATACCGGATTTCGGGAGCTTTACAGTACCCATGGTCACGGGAAGGACCATAGATTACTGTATATATTGGGAAGGACTGAGATGTTAAACGTCCAGATGTCATAGTTAACCGCGGTTACCATAGATTAAAATTTAACTTTTGTTCCGATCTACACAGTATGAACTTATGGTATCATGAAGTCTTGCAGTTGTATGCTTGGGTTGGGATTTAATTTTATTTATTATAGGATCCCAAGCAGATGGTAGCACCCAGCCATCTTCTCTATTGAAATTAGGATGTTTTTTGATTTCAATAGCCTCCCGAATCATTCTTGGAAGGAATCGGTGTTCTTTAGCGAGGATTTGTGGTCTATCAAATCTGATGTAGTGACGGGGGCGATCCTGTATATGTTCACAGACTGCAGACTTCCCGGAGCGTCGATTCTTCACATCAGCTATATGTTCTTTGACGCGGGTTTTAATTGATCTTTTAGTTTGTCCTATGTAGGAGAAACCACATTCACAATCAAGCTTGTGCATTCCTGCATCTTGCAGAGGGACGTTACACTTGACTGATGGTAAAAACTGACCAATCTTCTTCGGCGGCTTGAAGTATGTTTTGATGGAAGCGCGCTTCAAGATGTAGCCAATCTTGTCAGTGACTCCTCTAACATATGGCAGTACAGCAGGTACACGCTCGACTGTGGCCGGCTTCACTCGTTCTCTGTGACGTAGGCGCGGGACCCGAAGCTTGTTGTAATGCAAAACTTGCTTGACGTGTTGGAGCTCGGCAGCCAGGTGATTACTGTCACAGATCCCTCGTGCTCTCTGAAACAAAGATTTACCCACGGTAGCTAATTGTGAGGGATGGTGGTGAGAATCACCGTTTAAATATCTATCTGTATGGGTGTTTTTTCTATACACAGTATGGCTCAAGGTGTTATCAGGATTCCGAATTACTAACACATCTAGAAAAGCTAAGGAATTGTTTGCCTCTAAAAAGCATACTAATTTCAATAGAGAAGATGGCTGGGTGCTACCATCTGCTTGGGATCCTATAATAAATAAAATTAAATCCTAACCCAAGCATACAACTGCAAGACTTCATGATACCATAAGTTCATACTGTGTAGATCGGAACAAAATTAAATTTTAATCTATGGTAACCGCGGTTAACTACGACATCTGGACGTTGAACATCTCAGTCCTTCCCGTGACCATGGGTGCTGTAAAGCTCTCGAAACTTCGGCTATTTAAAAAGTTAAATATACGTGATAAATTCCGTAAAAACTAGTATTATTTCAAGTTGGACTGTTTGTTTGTCGCTTCATTTTTGTAAAGAAACATAAGATTGTTACATAAATTCATTATTCAATTTATTTTAGGCATTGAGAGCGCTTGGGTGGGTGCAAAAGGTTCGCTCGGGCACTGGACATGGATCGACTCCGGCTTAAGCATCTTTCAAACAACTTCGTACACAGATGTTCAACCGGAAATGTGGCCACCAATGAGGTATTTTCATTCTATTTCAAAGATTCAAATCTGTAAACTGTGATAGTTCTTAGTTTATCCTCTTACTCGGATACACCTGAATAAAAGGTTTATATTGCTCCTCGAGTATCAATGATAGGAATCAAGACTGATGATCGCAAATACTTTACTCCTTTATTATTTTCTCGTTTGTTTATACAAACGAGTACACATGCATCTGATGGTAAGTGGTTGTGGTCGGCCAAAGACACTATATCTACTATCTATTAATAATAAAATGCAGATGCGTTATCAGCCCTGAGGACCAAGATAGAATGCCTTGTTACTAGCAAAATTTATTTTGATTCTCGTCCCTCGCGAAACACAACAGCATTAAGCTGCTATTTCACGCTGGTATTGGAGGAATTGGATGGATGCAGATTGTTCCGATCTGTCATTTGGTAGTATTCGTTAGAAGAGTTCTATGTTAAGCGATGGACTTGTAAAGTCTAGTATAATAAAAACTTCCAATATTCACAATTCCAGAGACCGGTCTACAGTGAAGCAGAGCGGTTGCCTTCAACTGGATAGACATACAACTCGAACACCCGTGTTCTTAGAAGGCCGTTGTGAAAGAAAGATGCAATTTATTTGCTATCGAGGTAAGCTACATAATTCCTCCCGCGCCCTATCACCATCGGCCAACCAGACACTCAGCCAGCCTTAACCCTTTTGTCGATAACACGAATTCAAACCGAACGGTTTTCTTCGTTATTCGCTATGCTAGATGTGTTTCTTTAAAACAAAAGCGAATAAGCTTTTGTTAAGGCCCTCAGTGCTTGCACAATTCAAATGCAGTATGTATAAAAGGTTTCCAAATAAACATAACGAAAAATACCAAGTCAAACAAATTACTATACATATTTTATGCTCACAAACTCACTCATCTAACCTATAGAGTACGTCCCATGGAGCTAGAATCAGGAAATTTGGCAAGGAGTCAAGTCTCATAAGCAAGAAATATTTTTATTATATTATATATATAATAATAAGATAAAAAAATAATTTTGCAGTTACAAATCAAATTAACATGTGCATGTGGTGGAACATTTTCCGCTGCAAAGTTAAGTTTGTCTTTCACGTTTTCGTTAGTTCAGTGTTCGATGCTTACCATACCAATAATCATCAGGATGGATGAACTATTTTTTTTTATATAAGAGGGGGCAAACAAGCATGCGGCTCACCTGATGTTAAGTGACTACCGCCGCCCATGATCAACCGCAACACCAGGGGAATTGCAGGTGCGTTGCCGGCCCTTTAGAAAGGAGTATGGTCTTTTCTTGAAGGTCCCCAGGTCGTATCGGTCCGGAAAATCGCCGGTGGTAAACTATTCCACAGAGAGATCGTACGCGGAAGAAAACTCCTTTTGAAACGTACAGTGGTGGACCGCCAAGCATCCAGATGGTGTGGATGGTATCGGGACGTTTGCCGCATAGTGCGTTCACGAAATTTGGAGGCAGGGATTAATCCAAACAATTCCTCAGAGCACTCACCACGGTATATGCAAAAGAAAATGCAAAGAGATGAAACATTCCTTCGCAGTGCCAGTGAATCTGATCGGATAGCACTCGGTCGTCGACGATTCGAGCCGCTCTGCGCTGGATGCGGTCAAGTGGAAGAAGCTGGTACTGGAGAGCCTCAGCCCAGAGATTGGAACAGTATTCCATGTGCGGCTGAACCTGCGCCTTGTAAAGTTGCAGGCGGTGTGCCGGCATGAAATACTGTCCCGCTCTGCTAAGCACGCCAAGCTTTTTAGAGGCCAATTTGGCCTTCTCTTCCAAGTAACCACGAAACTGCACGTCACTCGATATGTCGACGCCGAGGATTCCGATACTGGCTGAGGCAATAAGGGGGGGTGCCTTGAAACTGAGGATATGCGACAAAGGGGTTCTTTTTAGCGGTTAACGCGCAAACTTGTGTCTTCTGGGGGTATTTAAATATATACCTACTTAATTTCATTTGTACGGAATCCTTAGAGCCTTAGTGCTAATCGCAACTATCCGGTTTTTTACATTTAATTGTATTTGCAGGTGTAGTCGGTATGAGGCGATCCGAAGCGATACCAAGCGACGATAATTATTACTACATCTTAGTCCGCCAGCAGTACTATTGGCAGCACGCTTATGAAAATTGCTTAAAAATGAATGGAACTCTCGCCAGTATTGACAACCATGAAATTTTGGTACAGTTGCTGCTTGTTATGGGTGAAAATAAAGACGAACGTAAGTATAAAAATTGAATTATATAAGTAGCGCCATCTATCATCAAGTTAAGCTACTTATATAATCTACTTATATAAACGTAATCATTCAAAAAATTTTTAATTTAACTCTCTGGCTTTTATGCTGACTATAAATAGTTTATTATTCAGTAAATATCTTGTAAATATTTACTGAATAATAATCTTGTGTAATAAATCTGTGGTAGCTCAGAGAATATGATCGCACTCGCTAAACATTTCAAAGTACGCGAGCAACCCGGGTTTGATCCCCGCCGGCAACAACGACATTGTTAATTCCGATTTAAGAGCTGATTTACCACGTGCTCGGCGGTGAAGGAAAACATTTTGAGGAAATATGCATGTCTGAAAAATATGAAAAAAATGTTTCGAAGACATGTGAAAGTTCACCAACACACATTGAAGCAACGCGGCGGACATTTCCTTGCCTTATAACCCTCCCAGATATGAGAGGAGGCCTATACCCAGTAGCGTGACACATAATGGCTGTAACCTCAACTTTTTACTTTTATCACAATGCCTACCTTTCTTCCATAAATACTGACCGTATGTGGATGCTTAGTCTGCGTGATAGAATCCATGAGTCAGTGACATTGTATGCAAAGTCCAAAGAGCAGCAAACTATTCGGACAAGGTTAAGCAAAAAAAAAATTGGTTTAAATGGAAAATTGTGAATTAAGGGATAGGTAGCTGGCCCATCGCCTACACGATCACAACTCAATATCCTATTAGTGGTCATTAAAGTCATTATAGTAAAGTAGCAGAGATGGGAAAAAAATCTTACGATTATGTTCCTTCTATATTTCAGTTACGGGATATCTTCGACAATTGTGGACCAACGATTAATGATTCCCAAGTTTTTTTATTATATAGGTTATAGACTTAACTTTACTTTTACTTACGAGTAACTTAAATTTGCTTTGTTACTCTTACTTTACCACCGAAGCTTTCTATCTGGTCTCCTTTTGGTCACAACGTCTTACAAACCACTCTACTCCTATCAAAAACTTACTTCTTAACGGCCGAATTTCTACAGCATCAATTTTACTCTCATACAATTTTCACTAATACCTACATTAATTGAGGTACCAGCTAATCTCATTTTATCTTCAAAATTGCAGCTGTTGAACACATTTGGATCTCTGGTCGTCTTAATGTTACAAAGGACGTTAATTCCGAGTTAGTGACGTACGCCTGGTATAATCCGATGAACAAGAAAAAAATTCCCGACCCAAAAAGTGACAGTGAATCGATATATGGATTGTATGTAAGTATTTTTTATGTTAATATTTTAGAACGCTAAATAACCACACTGTTAATAAAACATTTACCACAAAGTAAGCAATAGAATAATATATAAGAAAAGAAAGGATAATCGTGTGGTTTAAGAATATGCACTACCCCAAAACATCCCATGGATGTATCCGATCCAGGAGTTGGGCAGCAGAATCCCTAGTATCCCCCAATGAGGCATTCTGTAGGAGAGGTCTATGGTCAGCAATGGAATTTTCTATATAATTAGATAATTCTTCATTTGATGATAATATCTGAAAGCTAGTCTTGTCTGACTAGTTGCTGTGACCGAAAATTCGTAAATGGGTTACGCACAGTACATTTAAGGATGCAAAGATGGACAACTTATCTGCTTGGAACTCTACTTAATACTCGCGTTGTTTAAGCTGCAAGAACTCGAAATTAATAAAACCATTGCTCATACACCTTGAACTATGAAGGCGATTTGTTGAGTACACAATGTTTTATAGCACAAAATACCGCATGATATGTGTTTGCTATCTTACGAAATAGCAGGCAGATCTGAACCACATAGTATACAGTACAAATGCTGCAAATGGTACAGCTGCCTTATGTAACTACGAGTATATGAATGACTTTTATTTTTGGTTATTACCCATCATTGTGAGTATAGACAGGGACAGTATGCAAGCGAGAGGTGAACTTTTTACGTGATAGAGCTACGCTGCAGCTATGAGCTGCTATATCATGGCTGCAGCACGAATGAGTCGGCTCGACAGGTGTAATACCACACTATTACAGAACATCAGTGTGAAATAGCAGCTTAATGCTGCTGCATTTCGTATGGTAGATGTAGAAACCAGAGATATTTTCACTGGAAATGAGGAATTCCATTTTAGTCCTCAGTGGTGATAATGCATCTGCATTTTGAATCTCAATCGAGAATAGATGTAAGATGTTTATGAGCCACAGCATCGTTTTACCTTCCGGTGCACTGTGCGCCCGCATCTCTATTATTATTCTATAAAAAAAGAATATTGGCGACCCCAATAATTATAATCCCGTTCTTAATATACGTGAGTAGTAGATGGAAAATGTTTTACCAACTTAGGGTTTGATTGATGATATCACACTCTTTTTAATATTATAACTGTATATAATAAATCATATTGCATTACTTATATTCGAAAAGATTTCCAATAGAACCAATAATAAAGTAAATATTTTTCTTAATAATACCACCAGATGCCGCCTTGGTTAGACGAAGAGTTTACAATGGATAACCCCTGTTTGAATCTCGACAGGCAAGATCATTTGAACGGTCTTGTGTATGGAATGTCTTGTGATACTCCTCAGTACTCCATTTGCATGATTGGTAAGAAATAGTTGTTTTCATGTTAAATATCCATGCATAATTAATTATTAAAAGTATAGAATGGTTCATTTTGGTTGAGAAGTTAAGTATGGCCTCTGCTAATCAAGTATGGCGGCAGAGAGAAACTGAAATGAGATTGGTAGCAGCATTTTATGTGTAGTAAAACCATGCTATAGCTATATTATGATTGTATGTAGCACAAAGTGGACGGCGGGACAGGACCACAGTCTTACAGAATACCAGCCTAAAATAGCAGATTGATGCTGTGAGTGTAGAGAACCGGATACCCTTTTCACTGGAAACGAGGCATTCTATCTAAGTCCCCAGGTGTGACAATGCATCTACATTTATTATCATTATTATGTAACAGGTTAGCAGTTGGAACAACTGATAAAAGCCTGTATCTTAGTTTCAAATTTAATTTTTTAGTTGTCTACTCAATCATCTGGGGCTGTCACTTCTGATGGCAGCTTGTTCCATGTTTTAAGCACTCTTTGGCTAAGAAAGTGCTTGTGTGAGTTATTATGTGACACGGCTAAGGGTTAATTTGAGGCAGTGCCTCCTACAATTCTTAATCAAATATAAATGCAGACATCTACGGGCCCCAACTTCCACTTAGCATCAGGTGGACTGTGTGCTTCATCGTCACCCTTATTCTGTGAAAGAAATCAATGTTGCAAACCTGCTTTTGACAAGTGTGTCAACTGCGGCAAATCTGCCTTCTATGAGGCAATCTATGGAGGACGTCTTTGTTCAGCAATGGACTGTGATAGGCTGTAATGAAGATGATGATGTGATATGAAATTACCAACTGATTGCTTTGTCAAGGATTTAAAGCCAAGACCCAAGACTCAGTAGGTATACTATAGATACTGATGCCTATAATCAGACACAACAAGTGTATAAAAATTAACACAAACGTACTTATAAATATTAACTTTTATTTGTTACAGAAAAGTCTACTTCAAAGCCCACATCGATGGAAAGTTTAGTTGAAGGAAGTGACACAACATAAGTGGCTGTAATTATGAATTATGATTAGTTATTATTAATTTATTATTACTAATTTAGTAGCTTTAACAGTTTCCCTGTCCAAGGATCAGTCACAATAGTTAAACAATTGCAATGTAAATATGTGATTCATGACACAGGGAAAGGGTTAATGTTAAAATAAATTTCCACGTATAGAATAAATTATTACGTATATAGTAAAACATGTCTTTCCAGTGTAAACATTTTGTAATAAGTTTTTTATTAAATATATTTAGCCCGCCTTAGCCTATAAACATTTGGGGGGGGGGGGGTCTATTGTCATATATTAGAGAATAGGCCAGGTGGGCAGGGCCCAACTCAGGATGTTGTTTTAACAACCCATAATTCTAGAATTTGCCTTGAA
This sequence comes from Parnassius apollo, assembly GCA_907164705.1. Classification (NCBI taxonomy): domain Eukaryota; kingdom Metazoa; phylum Arthropoda; class Insecta; order Lepidoptera; family Papilionidae; genus Parnassius; species Parnassius apollo. Next base: position 7,247,085 of record CAJQZP010001539.1, on the reverse strand, counting down.
ATAATTTCACAAAATCAACATTTATCAAAGTTTTATGGGTTAATTTTAATTCATATATCAGGTTTCGGTTGCTTGGAAAATAACGGGAGTATTATTTATTATTTAAAGCTTTAAAGATAGTCTATTATTAAATAAAGTAGGGTTATCTCGAGGCTCGGGATCCTGTAATACATAATAATCACATACAATAGTGGCTACATGCTTGCTATTTAGGTTTTTTCATAAATAGAATTATAATTTTATAATGAAGCTAAAAACAGTTTTCTTCACTTAAGACCTTCTTTGGTAACATTCAATTAACATGCTGTACTGATAATATGAAGTCATAATACACTTAGGTTGTAGCTGTTAGTATATTTTATTCTGTAGCTAAAACCTTAACAATTTAAATAAGTAGAATAGTAGCATATATAGCAATAATTAAGTTTTTTACTGTTACGTTAAGTACTATTCAGTAAGTAAAAAATAACTATCAATAAATTGTAATTCTTTAATAGGTATTAAAATAACAAAAGAAATTGTATTTTATTTTAAAATTACCCAAACTATTGTTCCTATTATTATATTCTCTTTAGACTTATTTATTTCACTTAATAATCACATAAGGTGCAGTCCAATCATATAATTAAGGTATATTACACACTAAATAGTCTTTAACCCATTTACACACGTTTATTGGAACCATTAACACAACATAAAGAATATTTACATACATAAACACTCACGCCTGTCACCCAGAGGGGTAGGCAGAGACTACAGACTTCCATTTGGCACGATCCTGACACACCTCTCTCGCCTCCTTCACATCCATACACCTACGCATGCATGCTCGTCGGTTAAGGGTACTCCTAATTTGGCCCGTTTTCAATAAATCGCCAATTTGGTCGATAAATTTTCGTCTAGGACGTCCCTTTCCGACTCTGCCATTCACTTCTGCAACATAAATTTTCTTTGTCACTCTTTCCTCATCCATTCTTTCCACATGACCAAACCACCGAAGCATTCCTTTCTTAATCCTGGTCACAACATCATCTTTCAAACCACACTCTTCTCTTATCACACAATTCTTCACCCTGTCATTCAGATTCAGCCCTAACATACTCCTTAACGACCGCATTTCTACTGCATTTATTCTACTCTCGTGCTTCTTCTGCCACACCCAACTTTCACTACCATACGTTAAAGTAGGGACCAACACAGCATTGTGAATTGCCATACGTGCCTTTTTTGACACATTTTGACTCTTCACAATAGAGTGCAGGGTGCAACTCATCTACTTGCTCGATCAACTCCCCTTCTATTTTTATTTCACATATCGTTTTACTTTCATCTCTTTCAAAAACCATAATTTTCGTCTTACTTGCGTTCACTTTCATACCCCTTTCTTTTAATGATTTGTTCATTAATGTAACCATCATTTGCAACTCAGCCACTGACGACACAAGAATAAATTGATCATCGGCGTACAAAAGGCATTTGACGGTTAACTCACCCATTCTTAATCCGCATTCTTCAACTTTCAAATTTTGCAAACAACTGTCCATAAATAGGTTGAACAACCACGGGGAAGCCACACAGCCCTGTCTGACACCTTTATGGATGCCAAACCAGTCGGAGTAGACCCCGTTGATCCTAACACAAGCACTAGAGTCCCTATAAAGAGATTCCAATGCCTGTATCAAGCCAGCGCTCAACCCAAATGAGTTCAGTGTTTGCCATAGCACATTCCTATCCACTCTGTCATAGGCCTTCTCCAAGTCCATGAACGCACAAAAAACCTTTTGGTTTTTGGCCAAAAAACTTCTCCGCGATCATGCGCATGGAGAAGACTTGATCTGTACATCCCATTTCCTTTCTAAATCCCGCTTGCACATCCCAAATTTTTCCATCGGTTTCTTTCATGACCCTTTCAATATTCAAAGAATATTTAATCGCTTATATACGTAAGTTTACTCCTATTTTGGCTTTTTTGAAGAACGAGTCTTCTGAAAATCCTGAGTCGACCTGCTTGATGAACGTTGATCGTTGACAGTCTACGTTATCTTGTTAGTTTATCTCAGTTGCGTCATGGTATTGGTAATCTTGGTATAGTAGTAGTCTATATATAGCGATAAAACTTTTTAACAAAAAAATTAAACCTTCGAAAAAGCTGAAAAGCAAAAAAGTATAAAACTTTTTTTTACCTTGATAACTAAGTTCTTAAACTAATGTAAGTGCACCTAAGTATATGTTTTTGTAATTGTTTTGACTTTTTAGGTCACCTTAACTAAGTCCTTAACTTAATGTAAGTATACCTAAGTAGCCATGTAGTGGCGATTAAGAATATCCACTACCCCATATCTTCCCGTGGGCGTCGTAAAAGGCGACAGAGGGAAACAAGCAGGAGATGGGCAGCAGCATCTTCCTGATAACAGCAACTGTACAAATAAACTGCGGTTGCCAACCCGCTCGTCGAGCGTGGCAACTATGGCAATATACCCCTCATGATGAGAGTTACAAAGGAACGGCCCCCAGTCCCCGGCGGCTCCGCTATTCTTGACTACGGTGGCGACCATGGTAACAACGGGGCAGGTGGTGCTATGAATCTCCGGTGGAGGTTCGGTTGCCACCTAAAATGACTTGACCTGGCAACATAAGACGCAGGCTCGCTGTGGACTGACTAGTAGATCCTGGAGCTGGAAGAAGCGATAGACAAATTGCACTGGAATATTATAGGATTATCCGAGATACCGTAGAGAGGGGGAGGACACGGTGATTTTCGAATCTGGTAACTTGTTCTATCATCGGGAGGGCGACCATCTGTCCCAAGGAGGTGTTAGATTTATCGTCCACAAGTTTCTCGTTAAAAACGTTGTAAAGATTGGGAGTGTGTCAACGAGGGTTGCGTACCTTATACTCAGAACCACCAAACGGTATTCGCTGAAGGTCATACAGGTTTACGCACCAACGTCGGAACATCCCGATGAGGAGGTGAAGGAAATGTATGAGGATATTTCTAGAGCCATGCATTCCTGCAAAACTTTTATTTTCAAATTTATATGCGACCAATTTCGGGGTTTCGATACCCTGTCTAATAAAAAAGAATTATCAAAATCAGATATCTCTGTAATAAATCACCCCTATTTTCCCATCCTTAGGGTAAACATTTTTATTCCAAATGGGACCAATTTCGAGATATACACTACCTATTAAAAAAAGAATTATCAAAATCGGACAACTTTATAAAAAGTTATGCGTGGTCATACATAAAAAAATACTCGCGTCGATTTGAGTACCTCCTCCGTTTTTTAGTCGGTTGATAAAAAGGCCAAACTGAGAGCCTAACATTAGGAGTTCTGTATGCTCATTGTATTTCAGTGCTTCGTCTTCGTAATTTAATAATCATCGTTTTATAAATTCTATGGATAAACTGGTAGATAATGCATTAGTCCCCCCTTGTGTACTTTTCTAAGGGAACGCAATAAAGAAATTAATATTTTATTTATATTATATTTATATAGCTGTCATTTTTTATTTTATTTATACGTGGTAGAGCCATGCTGCTGTTATATTAGTAGTATAGTTGTAGCACGAATGGGTCGGCTCGACCGGGGAAGGACCACGCTCTCACAGAATACGAGCGTGCTGTGTTTCGTATGATGAGTGTAGAGAACCGGAGACCCTTTTTACTGGAAACGAGGCATTCCATCTTAGCTCTCACGGGTGACAACGCATCTGCATTTTGATTTGTAATCGAGGATAGATTTAGATATCTATGGGCCGCAGCTACCACTTACTATCAGGTGGCCTGTGTGCTAGTTTATTACCCTACTCTGTAAAAAAATCATAGTATATATATATATATATATATATATATATATTACTCATGTACGATAATATATGTGTACACAAGCAATTTTAATACTCCGGCAGCGGTCAATCTAGTTCCCAGCTGGAACCCTTGAAACTTTTTAGTTAGTTGAAGGCTAAGGGATAATAGCTCATACTGTCTAATCTGCCGTATTTTTTTTAAATTAAAAAAAAAGAATGTTAAGCATGCTATAAACATTACTAATATTCCCCTTAACCACTCGTGGTAAGCTTAAATTGCTTGTGTTACGAGTGGTTCACGCCAGTAGTCGAATGGCGGATTCGATCCCACGACCTTTTTGAGTTCGCGGTCGGCGCCCTGCCATTAGGCTACTGTCGCTTTTCTTTTCTTTCTTGGTTATGGACTGACGGTGTACGGTTATATTTTTACCAGTGTCAAGTAACAATATAGCAACATTGGCCACCGGCATGTTGGAGAGAGGTGCTACAAAACCATAAACTAACAAATTTACACCAATATAGATACATTATAACACAATCGCTCGCTGACAGCGGCAACTCGGATACAGACACAGAGTACTTTCTATATACCTGAAAGATACAGACTGGGATCAGTCGCTCGACCGATCTGCATATTGTATGTATGAGGGTGAGCGGTCTGTGTTATTAAACACATCCGGAACAAAGCCACCATCATTATTATAATTTTTAAGTTTAAAACAAAGAAAATTGAAATAATGTGATTAAAAATTACGTATATACATAAAATGAAAGGTAGCGAAAAATTTTTATAGGACATCGATTCCGCCACGCGACTAGATATAGTCTATTTAGTGAGCAGTACGGCTGCCACTGGTTAAATTGTAATCATAGGACCGCGTAGACTTATAGTTTGCCATACATAGGTAAACACCTGTGTATATAAGTCCCCTTTTATCCACCGATCACTCGTGTTACTTTATAATTATGATATTTTAATAAACTTCTTCACAATATACTGATGCATCACATGTTCTACAAGTCGCCGTATGTCAAATTTTCGCCAAAACTCCGTCGAGTATTTTGTTCATAAAATTCTTCACAATATGCTAATGGCTAATGTGTCCTTTTTTAAGGTTATGGGAAATCTTCAGACGACAGTTGAGCTGACCAAGCGGAAAGTTAATGACGAACATATTTCAAGGCACCTAAACAAATAAAATAACTACTAATACGGTTTCCAATAATATTGTTACGAGCTTGAGGTTCGTGACAATAAAAATTGCCGATAAAATTACCTAAATTAACACTTTAATTTACTTTACACAAATTAAAACTAAAAACACTAATAATTAAACACACTAATTCACTTAATTCCGCTCCGAAGCTTCGCTTGTGTCGCCGAGTTCAACTCTCCCCGATCGCATCTTGCAGCGCCTATTTATATAATTAGCAAAGAAGCGTCCCGAACATTCAAGTAAATGCGCGCCAGGCAACGAGTATTCGAGTGTAGATTTTCTAGAAACTTAGTTCTTCGGTTTGAGACTAGATGGCGCTGTCGGTCGAAAGATTTGTGATGTCATTTACTGCAAAGCTCCCCTCGCTCTCGTTCCTGACACTAGATGGCGCTAGTTGACTTATTCATGCAACACTGCCCCCTCCTAAGACATGTTCGTCCCGAGCATTATCGGCCCCATAATAACGCGCCAAGCGATCCACATGGACGATCTTAGGAGTCCCTCTTGCGCCTTTCTGTAACGGCTCCGCAATGTCAAGGGCTGTTCTATCCCGTGGTGCACCAACATTGTACAATTTCGGTGCTCCTATACTACGTGTCTGAGGTCCCCGCACGGCCGCACAACCTGTACATGTACGACACCAATCCTCGACATCGTTTCGACAGTGGACCCAGTAAAACCGTTCTCGGATCTTCAGTAGAGTTCGTTTAACTCCCAGATGGCCTCCTGAATAATCATTATGGTACAGCTGTAGAACATCCGGTACTTTAGTTTTAGGGACAACCATTTGTAAATGACAGCTGTCTCCCCGAATATTTTCCCATTTACGGCACAGAACTCCATCCTGAAGCAGCAAGCTGTCCCACTGGGCCCAATAGCTTTTATTGGTAGAACTCATTGCTGAGACGTCGCTCCACTTAGGCTTGGGAGCACTGGCCTTCATCCATTCCAGGATCGGCTTGATGTCCGGATCTTCCTGCTGTGCACGTTGAAAGCTGTCCTTCCACTCGTTGCTGAGGTGGTCCGCCCTGAGCATCCTCACGGATACCACTTCCTTACTCCCTTGCCTAGTACAATGTTTGCAATCTTCAGGACAAGGTCTTCGTGATAATGCATCTGCGTTGCCATGAGATTTTCCGCTGCGATGTTCGATCTCAAAGTCGTATTCCTGCAGTAGTTCAATCCACCTCGCAACCTTCTGGATTTTTAAACTGCAAAAAAAAGCCATTTTAGTGCAGCATGGTCAGTTCGTAAGTGAAATTTTCGCCCCAGAAGATATTTGCTAAAATGCTGCAACGACTTTACCACAGCTAGCAATTCGCGTCTTGTGACACAATAGTTCCTTTCCGGTTTTGACAACGACTTGCTGAAGTACGCTATCACGACCTCTTGGTCACCATTCCGTTGAGACAACACACCGCCAAGTCCTATATCACTTGCGTCTGTGTCAACTATAAATTCTTTGCTTGCATCAGGGTATCCCAAAATAGGTGTTTTGCACAGACGGTCCTTGAGCTCCTGGAATGCGATATTACAACTTTCATCCCAGCAGAAATGTCGCTTCTCCTCGGTTAGCTTATGCAGAGGTTTGGCTATATCTGCAAAGTTCTTCACAAAACGTCGGTAGTAGGAGCACAAACCCAAAAATGCTCTAACCTGCGTCTTGTCTTTTGGAACCGGCCAATTGTTTTTACCTTCTTCCGACACTACATACCCCAAAAAGTTGACTTGCCGTTTGAATAGTGAACATTTCTTCGGACTCAACTTGAGGTTGGCACTCTTAATCTTCATGAGCACGCGTTCCAAGTTTTGAAGGTGTTCCTCAAACGTACGGCCCACGATGATGATGTCATCCAAGTAGACCAGACAGGCGTCGCCAATTAGCCCGGTAAGTATAAGTTCCATCAGCCTTTCAAACGTTGCTGGAGCATTGCACAACCCAAACGGCATTACTTTAAATTGCCACAGACCCTTTCCCGTCGAGAACGCAGTTTTCTCCTTGTACTTAGGGTCAATTTCAACTTGCCAGTAGACACTTTTTAGGTCCAGCGTGCTAAACCACTTTACTCCTGTAAGCATGTCCAGCGTGTCGTCAATTCTTGGCAAGGGATAGCTATCCTTCTTAGTAACGTCGTTCATACGGCGGTAGTCAACAAAAAACCGCAAGCTGCCGTCCTTCTTCTTTACCAGTACCACGGGTGAACACCATGGACTAGATGAAGGTTCAATAACACCATCCTTCACCATTCCCTTAATCATGGTTTCCACTTCCTTTTCACGTGCTACCGGCAATCGTCTTGGCCGCTGACGGATAGGCAACTCTTCACCTGTGTTTATTTTGTGTTGAACTAAACCAGTCTTTCCTATGTCAGCATCGTTTGATGAGAATACATCGGCGTACTCGAGTAACAACTTCTTCGCCTTGACCAATTCGTTCGGGGACGGAACACTGCGACAGTCTTCCAAAAGTGTGGTCACTCTCGTTTCTGAATTCTTGCTGGGGGTCCCACTCGATATATATTGGCACTGACGTAACCAATCCGCCGTGTAGTGGCGGTTAAGTATATCCACTACCCCATATCTTCCCGTGGGTGTCGTAAGAGGCGACGGAGGGAGACAGGCAGGAGATGGGCAGCAGCATCTTCCTGATAACAGCAACTGTACGACAAAAAAAAACTGCGGTTGCCAACCCGCTCGCCAAGCGTGGCAACTATGGCAATATACCCCCCCATGAACAATTACACAAATAGACGGCCCCCAGTCCCCGGCGGCCCCGCTATTCCTGGCTACGGTGGCGACCATGGTAACGGCGGGGCAGGGGGTGCTAAGAATCTCCGGTGGAGGTTCGGTTGCCACCTACGACGACTCGACCTGGCAACATTTAACGCACGCACACTGAGGACTGACGAGAAGATCCTGGAGCTGGAAGAAGAGATAGACAAGTTGCGCTGGAGTATTATAGGATTATCCGAGGTCCGAAGAGAGGGGGGAGGACACGGTGATTCTCGAATCCGGCAACTTGTTCTATCACCGGGAGGGCGACCATCTGTCCCAAGGAGGTGTCGGATTTATCGTCCACAAGTCTCTCGTCAACAACGTTGTACAGATTGAGAGTGTGTCGACGAGGGTCGCGTACCTGATACTCAGAATCACCAAACGGTATTCGCTGAAGGTCATACAGGTTTACGCACCAACGTCGGCACATTCCGATGAGGAGGTGGAGGAAATGTATGAGGATATTTCCAAAGCCATACATTCCTCCAAAACCCACTACACGGTGTTGATGGGAGACTTCAACGTAAAACTAGGCACAAGAGAAAACGGTGAGCTGAAGTTAGGGAAATTTGGAGTAGGGCAACGGAACCGAAGGGGCCAGCAGCTGGCCGACTTTATGGAGAAAGAGGGACTCTTTATGATGAACTCTTTCTTCCAGAAGCGGCCCCACAGGAAGTGGACCTGGTCGAGCCCCGACGGTTCGACAAAAAATGAGATTGACTTCATTATGACGACCAGACGCCAACTGTTCAGTGATGTCTCAGTGATCGCAAGGGTGAAAACTGGCAGCGATCACCGAATGGTTAGAGGCACACTGAACCTAAACGTTAAGTTGGAGAGGTCTCGTCTAATGAAGTCAACGCTCCGTCCCCCTCGTGCTCTGATCCAAAATCCCGAAAACTTTCAGCTCGAGTTACACAACCGCTTTCAGTGCCTACAAGATTGCAATGCAGTGGACGATATGAATGACAAGCTCGTGGAAACTGTCCATGCGGTCGGAGCTAAGTTCTGCAAGACCCGCCGCAGAAGAACACAAAAACTCTCCGATCACACTCTTAATCTCATGGCTGTTAGACGGGAGATGAGGCTGCAATCGTCAACAGATTTGACAGCATACAGGCAACTGAACAGACAGATCTCCAAATGCATGCGGCGAGACTTACGCAACTTTAATACTGCTCGTATTAAAGAAGCGATCGAGCGGAACCAGGGCTCCAAAGTCTTTGCCAGAGATCTGTCTGCCAGAAAGAGCCAACTGTCAAGGCTGAAGACTGAGTGTGGCAGCATCGTTTCCGGGACACCTGAGATTTTGAGTGAGATTGAGAGGTTCTATGGGCAGCTGTACACATCATCGTTGGAGCCACACGCAAGTGTGAGTAACGATCCAAGAGCAAGTCTTATCCGACACTATTCCGATGATATCCCGGACGTCAGTCTAAGCGAGATTAGATTGGCTCTCCAGCACCTTAAAAACGGCAGGGCCCCAGGCGAGGATGGAATTACAGCGGAGCTTCTGAAAGCGGGTGGAACACCGGTACTTGAAGTCCTTCAGAAGCTCTTCAATTCCGTCCTCCATGGTGGCACTACTCCAGAGGCGTGGAGCAGAAGTGCGGTGGTCTTGTTCTTTAAGAAAGGCGACAACGCTCTCTTGAAGAACTACAGACCGATTTCCCTTCTGAGCCGCGTCTACGTGCTGTTTTCGAGAGTCATTACGAATCGTCTCGCACGCAGACTCGACGACTTCCAGCCTCCCGAACAAGCCGGTTTCCGAAAAGGCTTCAGTACCATAGACCACATACATACCCTGCGGCAGATTGTACAGAAGACTGAAGAGTACAATTTGCCACTTTGCCTGGCGTATGTGGACTATGAGAAAGCCTTTGATTCCGTCGAAATTTGGGCGGTGCTACAGTCCCTTCAGCGGTGCCAAGTTGACTGTCGGTATATCGAAGTGCTGAAGTATTTGTACAGTAGGGCTACGATGGCTATCCGAGTACAGAACCAGAGCTCGAAACCTATCCAACTGCAGAGAGGTGTAAGACAGGGTGACTTTATATCCCCGAAACTCTTCACCGCTGCTTTGGAAGACGTTTTCAAGCTACTGGACTGGAAAGGATACGGTATTAACATCAATGGCGAGTACATCACTCACCTTCGATTTGCCGACGATATAGTCCTTATGGCAGAATCGCTGGAGGACTTAAGCACTATGCTCAATGACCTCAATAGTGCCTCCCAACGGATAGGTCTTAAGATGAACATGGACAAAACAAAGATTATGTTTAATGTCCATGTCACACCTATGCCGGTAGTTGTTGGGAGCACTATGCTCGAAGTTGTTGACGAGTACGTTTACCTGGGACAAATAGTCCGACTAGGTAAGTCCAACTTCGACCGAGAGGTCAATCGACGGATTCAACTCGGCTGGGCAGCGTTCGGGAAATTACGACATATCTTCTCGTCAGGTATACCTCAATCTCTGAAAACTAAAGTGTACAACCAGTGCGTGTTGCCAGTGATGACTTACGGATCAGAGACGTGGTCCTTCACTGCTGGCCGTATGAGGACGCTCAAGGTCGCTCAGCGAGCTATGGAGAGGGCTATGCTCGGAGTTTCTCTGCGTGATAGACTCAGAAATGAGGATATCCGCAGTAAAACCAGATTGACCGACATAGCCGGATAGTATAATAATAACGGATTAGTAAGCTGAAGTGGCAATGGGCCGGCCATATATCTCGAAGAACCGATAACCGATGGGGAAGAAAGGTTCTTGAGTGGCAGCCTCGTACCGTAGTGTAGGGCGACCCCCCCACTAGATGGAGTGACGACCTGGTAAGATATGCAGGAAGTCGATGGATGCAGGTGGCTCAAGACCGTGCTTTGTGGCATTACTTGGGGGGAGGCCTATGTTCAGCAGTGGACTTGTGAAAGGCTGTGATGATGATGATGATGATGTAACCAATCCACTTCCTCACAAGTACCAACCAGTGTGCCTTTTTCTATAATCTGTTCCCGGTCGCAAAGGTTCAGCACACGTACTCCTGAGATGTCAGTGGTCCTGACCAAGGTTCGAGCTACTTTCCATGGAAGGTCATTGTTTACCCTTTCCACAAGTACACAACGGTGAGCTTGCCCAGCGTTTCGAGGAAGACTAACCGGAACAATCGTTTCCGATCTCGGCGGAACAACAATCTTCTTAATGCTGTACACGTTCCCTGGTAACGCACCTTCCATAAAAAGTTCCTCCTGTCCGCATTTCAAAACTTGCTTAACGTCGATCTCGCAACAATTATTCCTCATAAAGTCTAAGCCTAGGATGCAGTCGTCCATTATATCAGCCACGATGACATTATGCAGGTAGATCACGTTGCCTAGCTTCAACTCCATCTCCTTCTCTCCACGGACGGGTATACGCTGACCGGTGGCTGTTACCAAATTAATGCGTTCTCGGTTGTATGCGAAGTCCCCAAGGAACTGACTTATAAGTTGGGAACTAACAACCGTACGAGAGGCTCCAGTGTCTATGGTCAGCTTACACGGCATTCCGTTGATCTCGCCCTTTATGAGAGGCTGTTCCCATCATGGGTTTGTGAGATCGAGATCCTTGGGGCTCTTTTAACATCAGCCAGCACCCGCCCCGCAGTTCTGGCTTTTACTCGTTTCCCTTTCGGTTCGCTTAGGGCAGCTGGATCGAAGATGGCCCTTTTCCCCACAGCCATAGCACCTAGCTGTATCCTTTGTTGCGGTCACGTACTGTAGCAGCTGCAACCTCCCTGATGGCTTCCACCTCCAGTGCATGGGCCAAGGCGTCCTTAAGCGTGCCGTGGTGCCCGAGTCTCACAGCAGCTCTGACTTCAAGGTCGCGGATGCCGTCGATGAATGTCTGAACCAGGTTCCCTTCAATGAGCGCAGGTACAGACTGGTATGCTTTTCGCACCAGCTTCTCCACCTCTAGAGCCCACTGCTGCAGGTTTTCGTTGCTGCGTTGCACGCGATCTTTAAGCTGCGCGCGAAAGACGTGTTCCAGGTGAGCGTCATCATATCTCGCCTCCAATGCCTCAAGGAGCTGCTCGTAGGTCACTTTCTTACCGAGAGCTTCCAACACAGTTAAGGCTTGGTCGCGCAGGCCTAAGGTGAGTGCAGTCATGGCCTGGATTTTATTCCAGCCGTTTGCCTCCATGAAGGCCTCGAACTGGATTTTGTATGCCGACCAGGAAGAAGTCCCGTCGAACGGTGGTACCTTGAACCCACGTAGCGAAGGTGTAGTAGCTACTGCGGGGGCTGCAATTCCATCTCCAAGTTTGAGTTCATCCAGCGTTTTCTTAACTTGGTTGATTTGGGTCTCAGCTTCCGATAGGCGGTTATCATGTTGAGCAACCTTATCCTTCACCTCCCTTATCTCTTTCCCGAAGGTAGCGTGAAGGTCCTTCATGAGAAGCATCTGCTCTTCCCTATCGCGTTTGAGCTGCTCTTCTAAGCGACAGGCCCGTTCCTCCTGCCGGCGGGCCTGTTCCTCCTGTCCGCCTCGCAGCTGCTCTTCCAAACGCCGGGCCTGTTCATCCTGTCCGCTCTGCAGCTGCTCTTTCAACTGACGGACCTGTTCCTCCTGTCGGCGAGCCTGTTCCTGCAGCATCACCATCAGGGCGCCTAAATCAGGTGCTGCAGATGCAGGAGCTACTGACGAACCGGCCTCCGTTGCCGGCGGCTGGCCCTCCGACGTCTGCGGCGTTGCACCACCAAATCTTCTCTGGTCCGTCTCATGCTGGCGTTGACTGCGGGTACGAACATCCTCCGTTTCCTCCTTAGGTAAAATCGGCATGATTTTATCCCACTTCTGACACCAATTGTTACGAGCTTGAGGTTCGTGACAATAAAAATTGCCGATAAAATTACCTAAATTAACACTTTAATTTACTTTACACAAATTAAAACTAAAAACACTAATAATTAAACACACTAATTCACTTAATTCCGCTCCGAAGCTTCGCTTGTGTCGCCGAGTTCAACTCTCCCCGATCGCATCTTGCAGCGCCTATTTATATAATTAGCAAAGAAGCGTCCCGAACATTCAAGTAAATGCGCGCCAGGCAACGAGTATTCGAGTGTAGATTTTCCAGAAACTTAGTTCTTCGGGTGGCGCTGTCGGTCGAAAGATTTGTGATGTCATTTACTGCAAAGCTCCCCTCGCTCTCGTTCCTGACACTAGATGGCGCTAGTTGATTTATTCATGCAACAATATAATAGTTCACATACTACCACTCACACCATCATCGCGGCTGCGTTTTGCACCTTGCCACCATATTTGGCATTACAGTTCGGCGGATTGGGAATAAACGCGGTCCTTTTTTGCAACCAACCCATGGGGGTGGGCTTGCTTCTCATCAAATGATTCCATCACTGTTGTTGATTCAGTCACTGAAGTGGTGCTTCAGGGTATTAAACAGTTTACTCCATTATTTGCGGTACCCATCGGAAGCAGATCTCAGTCTTGGTTTGATGGCTCCTGTAAGGCTGCATTACGTAGTAAACATGTTTTTGGGCCAGGGCTGACACCTTGCCGGCACGGGATGTAAATACCAGCATCCATTAAAAGAATTATAACTCCGTCTTCAGGTCCTTCAAAATACTGGCAGCTGCAATCTTAAAGCACTTAAATCTGTTTCGAGTGATAGCGGAGCAGCACGCACACAAAACAGGAGCAACAACACCTGCAAGAGCTGCAGCAGCCACAGGACCCACAAGAACTAGACAATTGACATCTGAGCACTCTAAAGAACACAGCGACTAGGCTATAACAATGAAGCCAGGTTACTGCTAATCGATATGAGTTTCCGGTTATAGAAGAAACGTAGAACAAGAAAGAAAGAAAGACGGAGCGCTGCGTACATCTATTGTCGCCGAAATCACGCACTCATCTTTCTACTTTTTGCTTTATCAGTCCATAAAATTCAATCTCAAATGCACAAATATGCACCGAAAATCGTGTTGTGGGTTTTTTTATTTTTTTAATAGGGGAGGGGGCAAACTAACATACGGTTCACCTGATGTTAAGTGACTACCGCCACCCATGAACAACTAACTACAACACCAGTGGAATTGCAGGGTTGCAAATGTTTTTAGATGCTTTTATCATTCTAAGGTCTGCAATTTTTGAGATTATATAACGGGTTAATATGTTCTCAATGGAATACAAACAAAGTTGCCTCTGTTCCTCAGCTATTTTAATTACATTCTCAATAGGGTGCGATTTTTAGAGACAAAAATTTGTTTTAAGTGAGCGAGTACACATGTTCTTACAAAAAGTTGAGCTTGGTTTCGGCTTGTTTCTGCGTCACGTGAAATGTAGAAAACGCACCGTCTATATTCCTTTGTTGGCCTGAAAGTACACGTTCAATTTATGATATTTCAAATATCACATTTTATAACCGTACCTCAAGCATTTACATACAGTGGTATTGATGTAAGAAATATTTCTAGCGTCGCATTACCTGCTTTCCTTGTTTCCGTACATAGTGTCAATGATGTAACACAATTTTAAATAATAAAGTAGACTGTGCTTTGCTGTGGAGGCAATGCAAACATGGCTGTCGCTCTGCCCCGGCGAAAATATCCCACTGGAAGTTAACCAAAACACAGTGGAATTTACCGTTGGTACGGAGTGTCCAGAAAAATGTATTTCACAATTTCTACAGTCAACAAGATCGGGCTCGCCTTCTAGCTGTTGCGACTAAGGAATATAGTCACTGGTTACATGCTCTACCATCAAGTAATCTCGGCACATTGCTTGATGGGGAAAGCTTGCCCATCGCCGTATTTGTCAACCTCACCAGTGCCCCTGTGGTAGCAGCGTCGATGAGTTTGGACTCCACGGATTTTCATGTAAGAAAAGTGCTAGGTAAGTAGTAGGTTTATCCGTCACGTTTCTTTGAACGAAGTCATCCGAAGGGCTCTTGTCTCCATAAATATCCCCACGGTTTTAGAGCCTTACAGGTGTTAAGAAACGATGGCAAGAGAACCGACGGTATGACTTTGGTCCCTTGGGAGAGAGGTAAAGCCCTAATGTGGGATGCTACTTGCGTTGACACTTTTGCAGCCTTTCATCAAGGGTACCTCTTTTAGAGCCGAGGCGGCATCAGAGGCAGCCGAATTTAGTAAATGGCGTAAATATGAGTCTTTGAGAAATTACTATATATTTGTGCCATTTGCTGTAGAGACTATCGGTCCGTGGGATCCACGTGCAGTGAAGTTCCTAAAGGAACTGTATCCATGGCTGGTCGACGCTGCTGGTGATAAGAGGGCTGGTTCTTTTCTCGCTCAAAGTCTAAGTATAGCTATTCAGCGAGGAAACGCAGCCAGCGTTCTTGGCACTATACGAGTACTACGGGGAGCAGGACTTTTTGACTATTAATATTTTTAGTTTTATTTTTCTGTATATTATAGTACCTTTTCTAATATTGTGTGTAATGAGTATTAATTGTAAATATTATTATTTTATTTTGATAGAGTTATTGATAGAGTAATCACATCTGGTTGGGCTGGATAAATATATAAAAGGAAAAATAAATATAGGTACTTAAATATATATTTAATATACTAACATAAATTAATAAATAATACATAAATAAATAAAAGCCCAACCAGATGGAAACCCTCGGAAGGGGAGACCAAACGGCCGAGGGTTAGGGAGAAAGGGAAAGAAACCGGCGGACGATGCGGGCGGTATCGAGGAGCACCGCCTTCTGCATTTGAGCCCGGAGCGGTCCGTCACGGAGTACCAGTTGCCTCAGATGGCCCGAGAGGCTGGCTGGGATTAACCCGTTTGCAGACACGACTACAGGAATAATTTTGGTCGGCAGACCACCCCACATGTCGGTCACCTCGTGAGCCAGGTCCAGATATTTTGATTGCTTATCTGTTTCGGCTTTCACGAGGTTCTTGTCATACGGAATGGTAATGTCGACCAAAAATATCCTTGACTGTGTCCGATCCATCAGCATAATATCGGGCTTATTCGCAAGAATAGTCCTGTCTGTGATGATGGCCCGGACCCAGTAGAGCCTGGCGCCGTCATTTTCGAGCACTGCTTCCGGCAAGTACTTGCAATACGGAATTTTCCGGTCCACGAGACCGTATTTCAGAGCGAGCTAGTGGTGTAGAATTCTAGCTACTAGGTTGTGCCTGTGCAAGTACTCAGAGTTAGAAAGCGCCGAACAACCGGAGATGACATGCCTAAGTGACTCACCGGGATGGCGACAAGCTCGACAAATGTCGATGGTGCCATCCTTTAGGATGTATCTCGGATAGTTGTTGGTCTTAATAATCTGATCCTGTATTGCACAGACAAAACCCTCGGTTTCCCCGAAGAGGTCACCGAAACGTAGCCAGTTGAGGGAGGCGATTGTATCTACGAAGGGCTCATGTAGAGCCCTGTAGTACCTCCTGTGGAGCTCCTTCTCCTTCCATAGGGTCTCCCGGTCGGAAATGCTAAGCACTGCTGGGTCCTACCACTGCTCGTTGGCTAAGGATAGAGGGGGTAAGCCCTTTATCACTAGAAATGACGTCATTATAGAATGGATCATCCGATCTCGCCAGGAAGTAATCACGGAGGCTGCACACTTCGCGATTATGCATGGTGAGCGCGCTCAGAAAGCCACGCCCACCATACTTTCACGGCAAGTACAGCCTCATTACCGACGATCTCGTATGATGCATCCTATGGGACGTCATGGTAGTGCGGAATTTTCTATCCAGGGCGTTAAGTTCAGTCTGAGTCCACCTGAGTATACCATGAGGACAGGCATGACCCAACCGTTATATGCGTGTGTCTTATTCACACCGGACAAAAGGCTGTTAAGCGCTTTGGTCAAGCGTGCATAAAACACGTCGCAAACTGACTGTTTCATACTAGCCTCATCGATACCGATGTTCTGTGACATACCCAGGTATCGGTATGTTTCAGCCTCGGAAAGGGTCCTTAAGTTAACGGGTATAGATAAGTCTATGCCCTCCGAGTTAGCAGCCCTTCCCCTTTCAACATGGAGGACCACATACTTATCCGTCCCCAGCTCCATTTCAATAGAATTGCTAAATTCACAAGTGATGTTTAGCAATTCGATAAGATGGGAGCGACTGGAGGCGAATAACTTGAGGTCATCCATATAGAAAAGGTGGGTCACTTTTGTACCTCCTTTTCGAAGCTGAAATCCCCTCCTGGAGCCCTCTAGTAAAGTACTGAGAGGGTTCAGAGAGAAGTAAAACCAGATTGGACTCAGACAATCGCCCTGGAAGATACCCTTTCTTATCCTTATGTGGTTCTCCGCAGCCATCATCCGCTCGCCCAGATAGCAAAGGATCGTACTCCACTGCCCCATACACTGCTCGAGGAAGTCTCCAACTGTACAGTCAATCTTGTACAGCTGGAGGACTCTCTTTAGCCATGTATGCGGCACCGAATCGAATGCCTTTCTGTAGTCTATTCAGGCGGCGGAGAAGTTCCGACAGTTGCGTTTCACCACTTTGCCAATGACCGCATCAATGAGGAGTGATTCCTTGGTTCCACGAACACAGCCCCAACATCCATTTTGAGCGCGTGATATCACCTGATTTAGCTCCAGGTGACGAGTGATTCTCGCGCTCAAAATGGATGTCAGTGTCTTATATACGGTGGGTAGACACGTGATGGGTCGGTATTTGCTCGGGTCTGTGGTTCCTGATCTTTAGAACCAAGTGAATGATCCCAGTAGTGAAGAGGCTAGGGAGCGACTTCTGATCGAGAGCCTCTTGAAACTGTCGGGCGAGCACAGCGTGACACACTACGAACCCCTTTAGCCAGTTTACAGTTATTATTTTAATTATTATTATTTGTGTATTCACATACAATTTCCTTAATATAATTATTTAATTTTGAATGCTCTCTTGAAAACTTCATTCATTTCTCAGGGCTTATTCACATTACATACTTAACAATTCTCCGTTTTTATTCCCTTTGTTAATTATTGTATAATGTCTCAAAACTTGGTTTCTGTTGTATGTTAAATTAGATTTTTATTATTTTTAAATATAAAATAAGATCTTTATGATCACTAAAACTTTTACGCCATTTCTGTTACTGTGTTTGTAAAAAGTATTTATAATTTTAACGCTTATTCATTTCAAAGATAAATGAATAAATGGCAAAATAAAAGACGTAATATTGTACGAAATGATGAAAATACTAACGATTCGTTTGACCACTTACGAGGTATATACAAAATTTGTTTTTCTGACACATTATATGGCACACATTCGACATGTTACGACGATTATAGAATATTTAAAACAATTTATTAATATATTATCGTAATTTATTTATCTTTATTAACGGAAAACTGCAGTTGCCACACCGCTCGCCAAATGCATAGTTGCCAAACTATGGCAATATAACCATAAGCATCTCCAAATACATGCGGCGGGGCTTGCCCAGCTTCAATACAGCTCGTATTGAAGAAGCGATCGAGCGGAACCAGGCCTCCAAAGTCTTTGCCAGAGATCTGTCTGCCAGAAAGAGCTAACTGTCAAAACTGAAGACTGAGTTTGGCAGCATCGTTTACGGGACACCTGAGATTTTGAGTGAGATTAAAGGTTCTGTGGTAAACTGTACACATCATCGTTGGGTCCAAGAACAAGTCTTATCGGACACTATTCCAAAGATATATCGGACGTCAGTCTGAGTGAGATTAGAATGGCTCTCCAGCACCTTAAAAACGGCTAGGCCCCAGGCAAGGATGGAATTACAGTAGAGCTTCTGAAAGCGGGTGGAATACCGGTACTTAAAGTCCTTTAGAAACTTTTCAATTCCGTCCTCCATGATGGCACTACTCCGGAGGCGTGGAGCATAAGTGTGTTGATCTTGTTTTTCAATAAGGCGACAACGGTCTCTTGATGAACTATAGACCGATTACCCTTCTGAGACGCGTCTACGTGCTGTTTTCGAGAGTCATTACGAATCGTCTCGCACGCAGACTCTGAAAGTGTTCAGCCTCCCGAACAAACCGGTTTCCGAAAAGGTTTCAGTACTATAGACCACAAATATACCCTGCAGCAGATTGTACAGAAGACCGAAGAGTACAATCTGCCACTTTGCCTGGCGTATGTGGATTATGAGAAAACGTTTGATTCCGTCGAAATTTGAGCGGTGCTACCGGTGCGGTGCCAAGTCGACTGTCAGTCAATCGATATGCTGAAGTGTTTGTACAGTAAGGCTACGATGGCTATCCGAGTACAGAACCAGAGTACGAAACCTATCCAATTGCATTGCAGAGAGGTGTAAGACAGGGTGACGTTATATCCCCGAAACTCTTCACAGTTGCATTGGAAGACGTTTCAAGCTACTGAACTGGAAAGGATACGGTATTAACATCAATGCCGAGTACATCACTCACCTTCTACCTATCTTCCTATCGACGTAAACAAACAGACCTTCTAGCTATCGACGTAAACAGACATTCGATGTAATAAAATAGTTTTTATTTGTTTAAGTAAAAACTTGTTATGAATTTAGTGTTGTTGTTTTTGTTTCGGTATGAACTCACCTTAATATTCAGCATACGATCTTTTTGTTATTATAAAAATTCATTTTTAAATATTTTTTGGACATTTCATGTAAATCGTTAAGTAACATAGATAATTTTTTATATTTGATTTTTTTTTGTTTTTGTGCTATTGAATTTTGTTTATTAATATTTTTTGTATTATGTTTTTTTGTATGATTCGGCGACCACACTTGTAATTAAATTAATGAAAATTGAACAAACTTATTTCATTACGTATACTTAAATTACAAATTCTTTGTTTGAATTTTGTTGTAGGTGCTTATAAGCTTCGTTTAAAACACATGTAATGGTTATGGTAGCTGTGAGCAGTTTGCCATTTGCTACCAATTGTGGATGCTATGGCAAATATTCTCCCATATGAGGCAAAATAGCCTGCACTCTGCGATGCACCTTTGGTAGGCTTTTCCAATTTTTTTTTAACTTTATGCCGAAATGTCTGCTCAGTTAGGGATTTTTATCCAAGTAAGGGTGACAAACGAGTACACATTCTACCTGACGATAAATTAATGCTGCGGTCCATAGACCTATCCTCCTCGATAAAGGTTAAAAATGAAGAAGCGTTGTCACTCCTGTGGTACCTAATCCTCAGGAATAATAACAGTGGACAACAGTTGTCAAAAATAAAGTTTGTTACTGGTTCTTTTTTTCTCTTTATTTTGATCACCAACGGATGATACACAATACTAACAAAAATATAACTCAACACTGCGACTACATGCTATGTGATCATCTTCTTACAGTTAACTACAACTTACATAAATAGCGAAATGAGTTTTTTTTAAAGAAAAAAGGAATTTTTTGCTATGGCTACAGTTTATGAATTTAATGCTTAGAGTCTATAATCTATATAATATTAATAGCATACATACCAAACACCATTTAAATCTAGAAATGTAAACAGTGATAAATATTAAGCAAAATATTTTTAACTGATTGCGTAAGGATGAAAAATACAATGTTTGTAGCAGGGTTTGGACGAAACCAGTAACAGCCAGTAACGCTGATTCTAGTCCCGCCAGCGGTGCTGGCCTGGCCCGTGTTGTTTAGATGAGGCCAAATGGATTCATTTTATTCTTAGATTATTCTCGTAATTCGTTGTATTACATTAAATATTTTTTTAACTTTAACTGAAAATAATGTTTAGCATATAGTACATACATCAAATATAGGAATTTGTACAATATCACTAGTAAAATTTTCATACTACAAATTATTTATTCTGGCGTGGGGGTTGCGGGACACGCGGGCGGAGGTCACTGGCTTGAAAAATAGGCAGGCGCTCTATTCCCGCCAGTACTGGCAGCCAGCGCTGGCTTGTCTTGAAAAACTGTTTATACGAAGCCAATAAGAAGCCAGCGCTGGCTGCTAGTGAAACCGGCAGCTAAGACTGGCTTCGTCTAAACCTTACTTAATTTCAGTTCATTATTACTAATTATTGCCATACAGCAGCACAGACAGGCGCAGTGTGTGAACTTTGTTTTAAAATGTGTTAACAGATTAATAATCATACCCCAAACACCATTAAAGCCAAAATGACTAAGAAATAACATCAACAAACTGTGCTCATTACACACTGATAAATATTGGGGAAGTAAAATGTTTTAAACTGGTTGTCTGAGGATTATAAAAACACATGTATAATGTAATTGTATTTATTATCGTTAGCTTTTATCATTTTAGAAATAAATTTCTTAAAGGCAGAGCACAGAGAGACAAGAACAATGTGGGGACTATATATAAATCCCAAACATTAATAACGCCAAAATAACTTGATGATAACATGTATATTTAAGATTTTGTTATAGAAGGACATTTTCAATGATAACGTATTATATAAGATAAAACTGTAATTCTAAATTTTCATAAATTACATATCTATAGTTCTGTGGTCATTTTGTTTCTGCCTACGTGCAGGTCTACAAGCTTTCAGTCTGCAAGACATATTGACTAAACCTAAGCAGGCCACCTGAAAAAAGTTGATTAATATTTTAAAGAGTGTCTATAATCAAAAATAATTCCTAACAATTTATTATTTTTTATATATTTATTACAATCCAAATAGAGTGTGAAGACTATGTTAATGTATGAATTGATGAATAATAAATTTATATTTCAAACATCATCAAACCCAAAAAAACATGTCAATAATATTAATGAGATAAGACTATTTTCTTCAATATTTACAAAATATATTTCCATATTTTGCTATCATTTTGTTATAATATCTACTTTTGTGTTTAACAAAAAGTACACAATTAATTAGCACGAGTTGATCGAATAGAAGTTGTAAATATTTGTCTCTGTACAAGTCATCCGAAATTTTATTTTTACTGGATTAATTTAAAATAAAAAATATTATTTTTAATTAAGTACTAATGGTAGCGCCAACCGCAACGACTGCAAATAACACATGTATCGCAGCGTAGTCGTGGACATCATAAGAGATCATCATCATAAGAGACGTGTTGTTTACAACACGTGTGTTGTGAATAACAAGTCTGTGTTGTGTTGTTCTTCATAATCTTAACCTGTTCCTTGATCATCTGCAGCTGTAGATTATACGCTATATTTTCATAGTTAGCCCAGCTACCTTCAGTTTTTGAACATTAATTTTTGATCCGATCTACGCAGAATGAGTTTACAGTATCTTGAAGTCTGTAACCAGTGTGGGACCGTCAAAACAAATGCAAGTACAACTCTGCGTATTGTGGAGCCCAACATTCAGCTCTACATCTCCCATTTGGACACAATTACGTCCGGAGAAGACGTCCTACGTTTCGTGGAAGAACGAAGCCGATGCCCCATAGAGGATCCAATCTTTTTACGTTTGCAGCGTCTGGAGTCTAATAGGTCAACGAACTTCAAATGCTACGTACTTCACGTTCCTGCATAATACAAAGAGACATTCCTCGCTCCCGATTTCTGACCCTGTGGGGTAATGTTTCGCCACGTGCTAAGGAACCTATTTGTAAAATAATATACATCGCTTGGCTTACATGAATGTGGTCACTTTATAGGGCAAACGAAAAGTATCTATAAAACTAAAACTAAGCCCAAGTATACCACTGTTAGAATTAAAGGTACATTATGCTAATTATAAGTGTAGATTGAAACAAAATTAATAACTAAAAGCTCATAGGATTATGAGAGTGAGGAAACGGAGAGTGCGACTGTGATTGTGTATGAATTTGGGCACTATAATCCTGTCCTACACCGATGGCTAGTCTCCGTTGTGATAGGCCGGCGTGACCGAAATTCGGTCTGGAGGACACTATTATTATTATTACATCACCAAACCGGGATCAGTCCCCAACATCATTAATTGAAATTTATAATATACTGATTCACAAGTACACGAAAAAATTTCTGAGAATATCTGCTAATTTATCTAATCATTAAAAATATATTTATATGTCATGTGAAGCCCACCGAAATGCATTGATGCTGCATCAAGGAGAACTTGTGCTTGATTTGGGACTTATGAAAGATGCTGGTTAACGATAACTTTCAAGGTGCCACTTTCAAAGTTTAAGAAAGACACCATTACCATTACAACTCATCATAAGTGGATTGCTGAACAAAGATTTTCCTTATAGAGGGTATATTTGCTGTAGTGGCCTCGCTTAGCAGACGTGTTAACAACCACATTTTTAAAATTATTTTGAGTTGTTAACAGGACGATGTTATATGATGTATGAATATACCCACGGAACGATATATTGAATATTCTTGCACCACCACTATACGTAACAAATTAAAAATCTTATAACTGAATGCATATTTCTTAATTTCTTTAATTTTTTTTTTAACTTTAAAATATTAACACAATGTCAAACTTTTGAGGTCGATAAAAGCAAAAGAATAGATCTCTAGTTTTCGTAATAAAAAAAAATTGTTGACCTTGCAGACCATCCTTGAACTTCCCGCTAATTTCAAACGCAAAGCGCTCCGAATTTCACCAAATTATGTTGCGAAATGTCGAAGTTATGTTAAAAAAAAACTTTTTTTTTTAATTCTTTCTCCTTCGATGTCTCGCAAACTAATGAACCGATTTTTATTTTACAAACGGCATTCGACGTCATTTTTTGAGGTAAAGAGCTGATTTTTTTTCTTTAAAAAACGTTACCCCTACAGTAAGATTTCCTTTTGTATCGTTTATCGTGGGCAGTTTAAAAACATAAATTGCACAAGGACAAACATCCAGACCCGGAACAACTAATGGTAGGCCATACAAATACTTGTTCTGTGCGGGATTCGAACCCGCGAGCGAAGTCTTTCACACACATAAGCCACTGCGCCATCGATCGGTAAAGTCGTTTAAAAGTTATTCCAAAAAACAATTTTTCAAAATTTTTATTTTTGAGACTTCTCAAAATCTACTCATCCGAATCAGTTTATATTATCACCTATTTCACATTGAGATCTTTAGAACGCCGCAAACCGTTTCTCAATCGATCAAGACAAGAAAAAATTATTCAAACCTGAAACTATTATTTGCAGGTCATACTTGTCGAATCAAGTTTTCGATATAAATGAAATGAAATCCTTCTTTCTTCGACGTAAAAAATACGATTCGTTTGTAAAATATCTTTTTTGTTTCAAACTATAAAATCTACTTCAGGTGAACATAAAGTGTAAAATCGGCAAAAGAAATTCCGTAGGTATCGCCATTTTTTTCATTTCTCAAAAGTTGATATTACATATCACTGTACTTGTATATTCGGAATGGAAAACGGCAACTTAAGCACGTTCTTTGATGTATGTACTGAAAAATATATAGAAATTCCGGAGCTTATCAGCATTCAGAAAACCTGAGCAAACCAGCTCCCACAAGCAGCACCTGTTCACAAGTATGGCGTAAGTAGCAGCAATCGCCCTCCTCGAACATATTAAAAGGGGATGGACGACCCGCCAGACGACCCTGTCGTAAGTAAAGAACTTTAAGCCTTTATGGCAATGACAATGAATCAATAAATCATCTATAATTTTAATGTTCTTTTTCATTTCATACCGGTACACCTCCAAACCTGAAAACTAAAGTATACAACCAGTGCGTGTTGCCAGTGATGATCTACGGAACCGCGACGTGGTCCTTCACTGCTGGCCGTATGAGAACGCTCAAAGTCGCTCAGCGAGCTATGGAGAGGGCTATGCTCGGGGTTTCCCCGCGTGATAAACTTAGAAATGAGGAAATCCGCAGTAGAACCAGAGTGACTGACATAACCCAACGGATTAAGCTGAAATGGCAATGGACCGGCCATATAGTTCGAAGAACCGACAACCGTTGGAGAAAAAAGGTTCTCGAGTGGCAGCCTTGTACCGGTAGGTGAAGTGTAGGGCGATCCACCACTGATGGAGTGACGACCTGGTAAGACATGCAGGAAGTCGATGGATGCAGGTGGCTCAGGACCGTGCTTTGTGGCATATCTTGGGGGAGGCCTATGTTCAGCCGTGGACTTGTGAAGGGCTGTAATGATGATGATGATGAAGTATTTTATTATAGTGATAGGAGTTGCTTGTGCGCGTTGATGTCTTTTACTCTGTCAATAGTTGCCGATGATGGTTAGTGTAAATAAAATTTAATTTAAAATTTACAATAAATTTAAAATTCGCAGTGAAACTGTGTCTGCGAAATAAACCAAATATTTTTAGCTAAAAAAGTGTTTTTAATTTGATTATTTGTAGTTTTTCTTGTAAGTAATATATTAGGCGATATCTGCGTCAATTGTAAACCTATTTCAATTATCATTTTTTTATTAAATACTCGTAGTTTACACTTTTGCCATGAAAATTGGAGATAAATTTCACCGTTAATGGTGGAGAGTAGAAAAAATGGCTTGAAAGATATTCATGAAATATCCGAAATGAAGTCTTTGTTCTGGGTTGGGTCACATTGTAAGCTTATAAAAAATATAACGTAATAAAAATCATAATTTATTAACTTCAAATAACCCAATAATAGGCATGATATTTCCTGTTGAAAGTTAAAGCCTATAGGAAACACTATGTCGTTTGGTGGCTTTGTAAAAAAATACGACTTTTTCCTGTGGGTGTCATAAGAATATCAGGGTAGAAAATGCTCATATATCTAGCTAGCTGGCCTAGGTGATAGTTTAATAATATAGTCTAGAAACAGTGGCACCAGTGCGAGACATTTAATTATGCAAACCTCAAACCGGCTGCTAACCGTGATGATTAAAAGAAATCTATTTATAAATGGCCTTACGAGTACAGTGTATCGTTTTTAGACGGATAGAAAGAAAAAAATTGCAAGGTCCAAGAGAAGACATCTAAATTACAGTCTTAAAATGTTCTACTATCATTTTTTTTCACTATATCACAATGAAAAAATGGTAAAGTAAAAGTAGCTAGGCTAACTCTGCAACTGCAAAGGAAAAGGACTGTAGTTTATCCATTGTTAAGTTACTGCCTCATTGGTCTAGTTGCCGTAAGCGCAGCTAATGATAATGTGGTCTCGGGTTCAAAATTCAGCCCCAAAATCAGTATTTGGGTTGTCTATGAATAATATCTCAGTAGCAGTTCAGTCCGTTCCGCTGATCCTACGCCCGATCTTGAGTTGTGAGGAATTACCGTTCCATCGAACTATGAAAGTGAGGGAATAAGTGTGCACTTGCGTTTTTAGACAAACGCGTGCATTATAAACCTGTCCTTTGCAAATGGCTAGACTTCGTAGAGACTAACTGACTTGTTAAGGAATTTTGTCTAGGAGCCATTATTATTGTTATTACTACAGACAACATTCAAGCAAGAT
Source organism: Parnassius apollo (assembly GCA_907164705.1). Taxonomy (NCBI): domain Eukaryota; kingdom Metazoa; phylum Arthropoda; class Insecta; order Lepidoptera; family Papilionidae; genus Parnassius; species Parnassius apollo. The sequence continues at coordinate 7,220,920 of CAJQZP010001539.1, read as the reverse complement.
AGCAACTTTGTGTTTCGTTTGATGAGTGTAGAGAAATGGAGACCCTTTTTAATGTATATGAAGCATTCTATCTTTAGTTTTCAGGGGTGACAACGCATCTACATATTGATTCTTAATCGAGGACAAATGTAGATATTTATGGACCACAGTATCCACTTACCATCAGGTGGACTATGTGCTCCTTTGCAACTCTTATCCTATTAAAAAAAGGTTTATATGGTTTACTACTAATAATTACTCCGAGCCTGGATGATTAACCATATGGAATTTATAAATACAAAGCACCTTCATGATGGAGGTGAAAATATTAATGTAAGGATAACTTTTTTTTAGAAAAATAAACAATTTTCTAAATAACATTCACCGGTCAAAAACTTGTATTCCTTACTATCGTTGTATTCAACTCTTAGCGTATATATCAGAACTTTAAATTTTTAATTTTTAATTTCATTGACGCCGAAGTCGGTCAAAATTGAGTTGTTAGCTAATATAGATAATTAATAGAATCAGAAGTTACTTTGCAAAAATCTATTATAATCAAGTCAGTAAAAATTATTTTGCTTATATTCACGTGCCGTGGTAGCTCAGATGGTTAACGCTCGCTGTAAATATAACAGAACGCGAGTATCCCGAGTTTGATCCCCGCCGGCACCAATGAAATTGTTAATTGCAATTTTAAGTGCTGATTTACCACGTGCTTGATGGTGAAGGAAAACATCGTGAGGAAACCTGCATGTATGAGGAATAATAAAAAAATATTTTGAAGACATGTGAAGTTCGCCAACACGCATTGGGGCAGCGGCGGACGGACACTTCTATGCCTTAAAACCGTCTCAGAAATGAGGGGAGGCCTGTGCCCAGCAGTACGAATATAGGCTGTAACATTATATCCACTTAATTAATTAAAATGATGTGTCTATAGATTAAAAGTTAATGAACACCAGTGCTCAGGAGTAGAAATTCGACCGTAATTCATAAAAATTTCTCCCTCCTCACCAATGAAATTTGCCTTTTACGTATAAATAAACCATTTATAAACTTTGAACGATAGGAAGATATGTGGTCATAATTACGTAAACCGAAAATAAACCTTATGTAATTATTAACCCCTCAAGCCCCTTAAAAATCTCGTGAAATGCGATTTCCGAGAAAATCCCGAGTGCTCACAAGCGACAGCACCCACACACAGCACTTAAATCCATTAAAACTTATATTTAGAGACGATTTTTCTATGAAGAAGTTAAAATTATGAGAGTGTTAAAATTTATTACAAAAAGATTTTATTGTATCTTGAGAACAAACAGAAAATATGCCAAACGAGGCATAGGAGTCGCCTCCCACTTCCTCTCCCTGCACGACGTGCTTAGCTTCTTTATAAATTTTTAAAAATCTTATTTTAAGGTTATGTTTTCGTAATGTTTTTACAATATAAACCCGATTTATGGCGGGAGGGAGTTATGGGAAGGAAGCCCCACGCCATTCAACGTAGCGCAGTTGAGGGAAGCCCGGTCGATGGAGCCCTGCTTGGAGGGGCTCCTACTTTTGAGTGATTTATAAAAAAATAACCACGAAGGGGTTGGTGGTTGGTGGCGGGGTCTATTCGCTCGCTTCGCTAGCTCACTCGATATCTCGATCGATGGTGGGCCATTCCCTTCTAACCTAACCTGTCTGAGTGGGGGTGCCCTAAGTCCCGAGCTCGCTTCGCTCGCTCTTACACTCAATAAAACTCCAAAATATTAATTTTATAATTACTTTAAATTGTAAACATAATATAGCTACCACTATTTGTTAAAAAGGAGCCAGAGGGGTCGCGAAGTTATCTAAAAACGGGTGGAAGCAGATAAAAACGTTAGGGAGCACATTCACGTTACACTTTAGAGAACAGGAGAACGATAACTACGTACTAAAGCATAGCCCGCCTGTCCTTCAAAATTGTAGAATGTATAGCGGCGCTGACGTCGGTGAGTAGTGACTGCGAAGTTAGCTGTTTATGAGTACAAGTAGATGAAGTTAGTTGAATAAATTACAAATTTTCATTTCATTTTTATTGAGAAAATTTTCGTGCTCCGTAATTTTGTAATTTTTGGCAATAAGAAACATTAAAACGTGGAGAAATATTTTATTGTGCGTGGATGTGCAAGTGGTTTAGCATCTGATCGGAAAAATAGACTGAAAATGACTTTTATTGACAGAACTTTGCAATCACAGCGCCTCACCGATGGTGTCCATATTTCTGGGACAATATTTTCAATGGTGATCGTTCTCCTGTTCTCTAGCCTTCATGATACTGCCGAATACAAATGAAGTTATTAATTGAAACCATATTGTACTGGCGTGCCGCCGCCGTATTTTGTCGGATATCCGGCCATATTAAAATAATTATTAATTGTGTGTACGCTGAATGAAGTAGTGCCGTGTAGTGGCGGTTAAGAATATCCACTACCCCATATCTTCCCGTGGGTGTCGTAAAAGGCGACAGAGGGAGACAGGCAGGAGATGGGCAGCAGCATCCTGAACAACTGTACGACAAAAAAAAACTGCGGTTGCCAACCCGCTCGATAAGCGTGGCAACTATGGCAATATACCCCCCATGAGTAACGACACAAATAGACGGCCCCAAGACCCCGGTGGCCCCGCCATTCCTGCCTACGGTGGCGACCATAGTAACGGTGGAGCAGGGGGTGCTAAGAATCTCCGGTGGAGGTTCGGTTGCCACCTACGACGACTCGACCTGGCAACATTTAACGCACGCACACTGAGGACTGACGAGAAGATCCTGGAGCTGGAAGAAGAGATAGACAAGTTGCGCTGGAGTATTATAGGATTATTCGAGGTCCGAAGAGAGGGGGAGGACACGGTGATTCTCGAATCCGGCAACTTGTTCTATCACCGGGAGGGCGACCATCTGTCCCAAGGAGGTGTCGGATTTATCGTCCACAAGTCTCTCGTCAACAACGTTGTAAAGATTGGGAGTGTGTCGACGAGGGTCGCGTACCTGATACTCAGAATCACCAAACGGTATTCGCTGAAGGTCATACAGGTTTACGCACCAACCTCGGCACATCCCGATGAGGAGGTAGAGGAAATGTATGAGGATATTTCCAAAGCCATGCATTCCTCCAAAACCCACTACACGGTGTTGATGGGAGACTTCAACGCAAAACTAGGCACAAGAGAAAGCGGTGAGCTGAAGTTAGGGAAATTTGGAGTAGGGCAACGGAACCGAAGGGGCCAGCAGCTGGCCGACTTTATGGAGAAAGAGGGACTCTTTATGATGAACTCTTTCTTCCAGAAGCAGCCCCACAGGAAGTGGACCTGGTCGAGCCCCGACGGTTCGACAAAAAATGAGATTGACTTCATTATGACGACCAGACGCCAACTGTTCAGTGATGTCTCAGTGATCGCAAGGGTGAAAACTGGCAGCGATCACCGAATGGTTAGAGGCACACTGAACCTAAACGTTAAGTTGGAGAGGTCTCGTCTAATGAAGTGAACGCTCCGTCCCCCTCGTGCTCTAATCCAGAATCCCGAAAACTTTCAGCTCGAGTTACACAACCGCTTTCAGTGCCTACAAGATTGCAATGCAGTGGACGATTGAATGACAAGCTCGTGGAAACTGTCCATGAGGTCGGAGCTAAGTTCTGCAAGACCCACCACAGAAGAACACAAAAACTCTCCGATCGCACTCTTAATCTCATGGCTGTTAGACGGGAGATGAGGATGCATTCGTCAACAGATTTGACAGCATACAGGCAACTGAACAGACAGATCTCCAAATGCATGCGGCGAGACTTACGCAACTTTAATACTGCTCGTATTAAAGAAGCGATCGAGCGGAACCAGGGCTCCGAAGTCTTTGCCAGAGATCTGTCTGCCCGTAAGAGCCAACTGTCAAAGCTGAAGACTGAATGTGGCAGCATCGTTTTCGGGACACCTGAGATGTTGAGTGAGATTGAGAGGTTCTATGGGCAGCTGTACACATCATCGTTGGAGCCACACGCAAGTGTGAGTAACGATCCAAGAGCAAGTCTTATCCGACACTATTCCGATGATATCCCGGACGTCAGTCTAAGCAAGATTAGAATGGCTCTCCAGCACCTTAAAAACGGCAGGGCCCCAGGCGAGGATGGAATTACAGCGGAGCTTCTGAAAGCGGGTGGAACACCGGTACTGGAAGTCCTTCAGAAGCTCTTCAATTCCGTCCTCCATGGTGGCACTACTCCAGAGGCGTGGAGCAGAAGTGCGGTGGTCTTGTTCTTTAAGAAAGGCGACAACGCTCTCTTGAAGAACTACAGACCGATTTCCCTTCTGAGCCGCGTCTACGTGCTGTTTTCGAGAGTCATTACGAATCGTCTCGCACGCAGACTAGTCGACTTCCAGCCTCCCGAACAAGCCGGTTTCCGAAAAGGCTTCAGTACCATAGACCACATACATACCCTGCGGCAGATTGTACAGAAGACTGAAGAGTACAATTTGCCACTTTGCCTGGCGTATGTGGACTATGAGAAAGCCTTTGATTCCGTCGAAATTTGGGCGGTGCTGCAGTCCCTTCAGCGGTGCCAAGTTGACTGTCGGTATATCGAAGTGCTGAAGTGTTTGTACAGTAGGGCTACGATGGCTATCCGAGTACAGAACCAGAGCTCGAAACCTATCCAACTGCAGAGAGGTGTAAGACAGGGTGACGTTATATCCCCGAAACTCTTCACCGCTGCGTTGGAAGACGTTTTCAAGCTACTGGACTGGAAAGGATACGGTATTAACATCAATGGCGAGTACATCACTCACCTTCGATTTGCCGACGATATAGTCCTTATGGCAGAATCGCTGGAGGACTTAAGCACTATGCTCAATGACCTCAATAGTGCCTCCCAACGGATAGGTCTTAAGATGAACATGGACAAAACAAAGATCATGTTTAATGTCCATGTCACACCTATGCCGGTAGTTGTTGGGAGCACTATGCTCGAAGTTGTTGACGAGTATGTTTACCTGGGACAAATAGTCCGACTAGGTAAGTCCAACTTCGACCGAGAGGTCAATCGACGGATTCAACTCGGCTGGGCAGCGTTCGGGAAATTACGACATATCTTCTCGTCAGGTATACCTCAATCTCTAAAAACTAAATTGTACAACCAGTGCGTGTTGCCAGTGATGACTTACGGATCTGAGACGTGGTCCTTCACTGCTGGCCGTATGAGGACGCTCAAGGTCGCTCAGCGAGCTATGGAGAGGGCTATGCTCGGAGTTTCTCTGCGTGAAATACTCAGAAATGAGGATATCCGCAGTGAAACCAGAGTGACCGACATAGCCCAACGGATTAGTAAGCTGAAGTGGCAATGGGCCGGCCATATAGCTCGAAGAACCGATAACCGATGGGGAAGAAAGGTTCTCGAGTGGCAGCCTCGTACCGGTAGGCGTAGTGTAGGGCGACCCCCCACTAGATGGAGTGACGACCTGGTAAGATATGCAGGAAGTCGATGGATGCAGGTGGCTCAGGACCGTGCTTTGTGGCATTACTTGGGGGAGGCCTATGTTCAGCAGTGGACTTGTGAAGGGCTGTAATGATGATGATGATGATGATGATGATGAATGAAGTGCCAGAATTTGTTTTTATTTATTCAAATACAAAAAAATTATAAAATAATTGCTGGTATCTCCATTAGGAAGATATAATGATTTTTGGAGCACAAAATGACAAAATAATCGCCAACACTTTTCCAATATGATGAAATGTATGATGTCATATACTGTCCAATTTTTGAAACGAATCACCAGTATGGCATCGATTTATGACGTCATTTGCATTGACCAGTACACTGGGTTCTATTTTGGAACATACCCATTATATATGGCTGGAATAACGTAAAATATATCTGTCACTGTCAACAAAATGGCCGGCCTAGCGCTTCACTTTATGCCTGAAGTACACTACTCGCAACGGTATGTTTTTCAAATTTATCGAAAAAAAAATTATCGAAAGCCAACTCATACCGACACGGTCATCCCCGCGTCATCGTGTCATTCATGGCAACATAAATTAGCCCCTTTTTTATTGTTACTTTAACCGTCTGTTTACTGTTACGTAAAGAAAATTATTTAAAAGAACTTAATATGATTTATCAAATTGCAGTCTCTAAGGGTTTTTAAAAAAATCTCATTAATAATGTTATTAAAAAGAAACAAAAGCACGTTGTTCGCAATTCTTTGTACGCGGTTCGATCTCAAGGTGCCCGGCGATATGTGGGTAGTTTGACCTACTTAGGCTCCATATCGGAAAAATAGCTAATACTCTTAGAAAAAACGGCGTTAACGTGGCATTCAAAACCAACAATTCACTTAGGAATATTTGTAATAATAAAGATAAGTTAAATATTAGTCAAAAATTGGGTGTTTATAAACTTGTTTGTGACAAATGCCACGCCGTTTACGTGGGTCAGACTGGTCGCAATTTCGGGACGCGCTATAAAGAGCATTTGGCCGCGTACAGAAATTGCAATACTGATAAATCCCATTTTATCTCTTGAACACTGGACACAACCTAGCCAGCGACCATTCCTTTGAAGTCTTACATACTTGTAATGAGGCTGCGACTGTGTGTGCTGGAGCATTTGGAGATTTTAAAAAGTAATAATGGTAACAATGTACTGCTGAATGAAAAAACAAATGTTTCTAATTCACCTTTGTTAAACATCTTCAAGGCTAATCTTTAATAATAATTTTAAAATTAATAATAATAAATAACTATAATAATATCAATAAAAACAATAATAATAATAATATTATAAAATATAATATTTAAAAATATTAATCATAACAATAATGATAATTAGTCGCAGGTTTGTTATCGCACGGCGCGGTCACTCGCTACCTTGGTGGTGAGCAGTTTTGTCGGCGTGTATAAATAGCAGCTGTTTCGGCTCGTCGCTCTCCATTCGGCTTGTGGCATCGCTTTCGAGTGGTCGCATCCAGATAGTCCGCGCTCTCGTCCTTGTACGGTAGTGATATCTCACTCTCGCGCCTCCGCTGTCCTGCTCGTGCTGTACAGCGTCGACGCATTGGTGAGTCACTTTTGCTAACAGTTCTTGCCCCCCTGTCTTCGGGCGGGGAGGTTTGACTGACCTCCGCTTGTTACTGTTATTTTACTGTTATCTTTTTCATTGTTATTTTTACAAAAATCAACAATACAGTATAACATACTGTATTGTTGATTTTTGTTATTTTTCTTGTTATTCTTTGTTTTTCTTGTATTATTATTATACGTATATATTGTCTCGTAGTACGTCTCGTGTTCAAGTCCCTGTTCTACGAGAACAGGGACCCGTCCCAATCGTTACCGTTCCTAGATCTACTGCCCCAAAATGGCCACAGATAACCTAGCTGAGTCCATCGCCACCGTCATAAACCAATCTTATGGTATAAACCTCGATGAGACGGTCCTCGCCACCATCGCCGCTCAGGCTACTCCCCCTGCCCCTCGGGCACTCTATCCGCCGCCCGTAATCGCGACATACCTCAAAACACAAAACTCCTTTGTCCCCCCTAGAAATGGAGTACGAACGCTCCGAGTCTTCCGCGTCGGCCTCCCGGAAGAGGCCCGCCACCAATTCAGGCACCGTTCATCGGAGTCCTGTGACTCCGACGGAACCATAGATTCCTCTTTCACCACGGTGAACTCCAGGCGCAGCGGTAAACGCGCCTTGAAAATACGCATCCTCCCTGCCTCAGCGGCCCCTGCCACCCCTACAACCTCCGCAGCCCCCCGCTGCCGTCTCTGCCCCCGCAGCCCCAGCCGCTGCCGCGGTCTCACTTATTTCACTAGACATCCCCGCTACGGCCAAGCCAGCCTCTCGTTGTGCTCCAGTCCTTGCCAAGAAGCAAGTCCCGCCCCCCTGTCTTCCTAAGAGACAAGGCAAAATTTACCAAATTATCTAAAACCTGCTACGACGCAGGCATTAAATACGACCACGCCATCAACCTCGGGGCGACTATTAAAATCATCCCCAACTCAATCAAAGACTTCCGTCAACTGACCAGGCTTTTCACAGCCGAACGAGTTTCATACCATACCTACGCTCTTCCGGAAGAGCGAAAAGTCAGGGCCGTCATCCGAGGCGTTCCCTTTGAATTCTCCAACGAGGAAATCCTTGAGGACCATAAGTCCCAAGGTTTCCTCGTAGAAGCCGTGCACAAAATGCACAGCAGAACGGGCAAAAGGTTCAATCTTGCCCTAGTCATCTTAACAAAAGTGCCGGAGGCAAAAGCCATCTTCCGGCTGGTATGCACAGTGTGTGGCCCGTAGAGAGTGAAGGTTGAGCCCCCACATAGGCGCGGATTCCCGGCGCAGTGCCACCGCTGCCAGCTATATGGTCATGCGGCGGCCAACTGCTCCGCCCCACCCAGGTGCGTTAAGTGCCTTGAACCCCACAACACCAAAGAGTGCTCTCGGCTCAAAGACGCCGAATCCCCACCCGCATGTGTCCTGTGCAAACAAACAGGCCACTCGGCAAACTACAGAGGCTGCCCTTGCGCACCTCATCCTCGCCCCACTAGACAAGCTCCACCGCCGGTCAATGGCCGCTCATTCCCGGCTCTCTACCAACGGCCCCGTCAGGACCTTTCTCAGCCCATCCAGGGCTTCTCTTGGCCCTCGCAGGGTCCCCCTAGGCCCCCTAAGGGCATTATTCGGCCCCCCTCCGGGCTTCTCAAAGCCTATGCAGCCTCCAGTCTGGGGCCCCAATAAGGCATACCCACCGCGGACAACCTCCGCCCCCACAACAGAAACAACAACAATCACAGCCCACCATTGAAGACCTAAAAACGCTGTATTCCGCTATTAGGAACATCGACGTTAGTGAAATCGCGGTGGTAGCACGCAAGTTGCGCGCTGTGAGGTCCCCTCAGGAACCTCTTCTCGCTCTTACAGAGCACCATAATCTTTTGTGCTCGTTGTAAGTTAAGTTAACTTAATTAACTTAACTTCACAATGACAGAGCAGTTTGCTCTGCCAAAGTCTCACGGTGGTATCAAACCTAAGGGTTTATCGCTTGTATCCTTTAATATTCGCGGTTTGCGAAATAACCTCCCAGAGCTTAAGCTCTTTCTTCGGAATCGTGAAACCGATTTCCTCCTCCTACAGGAAACTAATCTCAAATATAAGGATACTAAAGGCCTTTCTATTAAAAACTTCTCTCTTCTTCGTAATGACAGACCCGACCGCCGAGGCGGCGGAACGGCCATCTATTACAAGAAGACACTTCACTGCTCGCCTATTTCTACTCCGCAGCTTACCAACATGGAAGCCACGGTATGCAGGCTAGCTATGACTGGACTATCAGTCCATTCTCATAGCCTCCTGTTACATCCCTTCAGGAACCCATCCCCTCAAAAAAGATTTTGAGGCTATCTTATCTTTAGGCAATTCAGTCATTATGTTTCGAGATTTTAACTCCAAGCATACTGAATGGACATGCCGTACTACCTCCCCTAGTGGCAAGATACTGCTCGATATCACGCAGTCTCTTGATATTACCGTCCATAGTCCCCTCGGTGTTACTCACTTTCCCGATAACACCGATCACGCCCCCGATGTACTAGATTTTGCGTTACTCCAAGGAGTTTCTCTCAACCTCAGAGCAATCGAGACACTAGACGATCTAGCATCCGATCACCGACCGGTCTCCCTCATTCTTGGCCATCGGCTGCCTCCCCCAACACACACGAAAACCTTCACTAATTGGAAGGGATTCAAGGAGTCCCTAGCTAAAGCTCTGGACTCACAGGACTCTACCATCTCCCTACCGTCGGACTTAGACAGTCCCGAAAAAATCGACACAGCGGTCGATTCACTCTCCACACTTATTAAATCCTCCCTTAAGGAGAACGAAAGGGTCGTCCCGGTTGCTAACAATAGTGGGCTTCCCCTACATATTAGCAACTTATTAAAAGCCAAAAAAGCTGCTTTCCGGAGAGCAGCATAATATCCCACCCCCGAATATAGGCGCACGGCCAATCGTCTTCAACGAGAACTCCGTTTCCGCCTCTCTGAATTTCGAGACCTCGAAAAGAGTAAACTCATGGAGAATATCTCTCCATCTCATACAGCGTACTATCAGATGGCTAGAGCCCTCCGCATAGACGCTATCACCCACACTCCCCCTCTCTCCCGTCCCGACGGTACGGTTGCGTTCCGTCCGAGGACGAGGAAAAGGCTGAGTGCTTTGCAGATAGCATTGCCGCACAATGCTCTCCTAGCTCTCAACCCGTCGACCCCTCACACGTCCAGGCAGTGTAGGATGAGCTCCGCCGCCGGAACTCACCCCCTACAGCCTCCGAACCTATCTCTGTGTCCAATGATGAGATTTTATCCCTCATCAAAAGACTTAAGCCCAAAAAGGCTCCGGGCGCGGATGGCATCTCCAACCAAGCCCTAAAACACTTTCCTGAGCAGGTGTTAACCTTTTTATCTATTATCTTCAACGCCTGCTTTAACCTTAGTTACTTTCCCACTACGTGGAAAGAGGCAACTGTGATTGGTATCCCAAGCCAGGCAAGCCTCTAAACCTCCCCTCCAGTCATCGCCCCATTAGCCTCCTCAAGGTAATGGGCAAGCTCTTCGAAAGAGTCATCCAAACTCGTATGAGGCGCTATCTGTTTCCTACAGACCGTGACCCTCTTATCATTCCCCATCAATTCGGATTCCGAGCGCAACACTCATGTCCCTAACAAGTTCACCGTATTGTGGAATATATCCTCAGCGGTTTCTATCCTCGTCGTCATAAGACAATCGCGGTCTTTTTCGACATAGCTAAAGCTTTTGATAGAGTCTGGCATACAGGCCTTATCTACAAACTGTACAAAATAGGTCTCCCCGACCGTCTAGTACGTCTCGTGGCCTCTTACTTAAAGCATCGTACCTTTCGTTTTAGACACGAAGGCACGCTATCTTCACAGCGCCCTATCAAAGCTGGTGTCCCTCAGGGCTCAGTACTTGCTCCTCTGCTGTACATCCTGTTCGCCAACGACATTCCCATCCCGTCGAAAGGTGTTCAGCTCTCCCTCTTCGCAGACGACACTGCTATCTATTGCAAAGTTATCTCGCTACCTTTCATACGGAACAAGGTTCAAAATTCAGTTGACGACCTAGGAGCTTGGTTCAAAAAATGGCGCATCGATGTGAACCCGGAGAAGAGCTCCGCCGTTCACTTCGATTATAAACGACGCCGTCTCAAAAACACTCCACCAATACGTATGCTAGGGACCCCTGTCCCCTGGCATATGACTGCCAAATATTTAGGTGTCACTCTAGACACAAGGCTCACCTTCAGGCCCCACGTCAAAAGAGTAACCCGTCACGCACGTTTTTACCTGAGTAGGCTCAACAGTATGTTGGGCCGACACAGTAAAATGTCCCTCGGAAACAAGCGTACCCTTTATAAGGTCTGTATATAACCAGTCATGTCCTACGCGGGCCCCATTTTTGCCTACGCCGACCCAAAAGTTATTAATGAACTCCAAATGCAAAACCTTTTCTGTCGTCGAGCTGCGAACGCATCTTGGTACGTCCGTAATGCCGACCTTCATTGGGACCTAGAGCTCCCTACAATTCAACAATTTCTCAAAAAACTCTCCGAGAACTTCTTCAAAGCCTCAGAGTCGCACTCCAACCATTTTATTCGTGAGGCAGCTACTTATGCAGCCCCACCCCCTCTCGATATCGAGTCCGCAGGCCGAGAAACTCTCTCTCGGACCCGCCTAATAAACTATCAAACGACCTGAACTGCTTCCTGGCGGCTCAGGCCAACTGTAATTAAATTAAATTATTCATAATTAATTTGCCTTCGTAGGCACTCCCTCAGCGGCTTGTAGCCGCCTGCGCCCTCTTTTCCCAAAAGAGGGTCGCTCCCGATACGGCACAATAAAGCTTAATCAGCCAGTTGCCAGTACCTAAAGGCGTTTTTAGAGGGTATACTTAGGTTCCCCGTAGGAGTGGTCCTCAAGATGTGGTATGTATGTTTCCGCCCCCTGTGTTTTTGCTTGGCGCAAAAAAAAAAAGCTCGCCGCTCGCTTAGCGGTCAGCCGCCGTAGAGTCTACATCACCCGAGGATGCCTCGTGTAGAGGCGAAACACGTGTCGTATTATCGTCGATGGTGTGCCTTACCTGGATTAGTGGTGTTGGAAGCAGTGTTGCCGGGAGTAGTGGTGACGGAGTTAGTGCATGCATTTGAGGGAGGGCGGAAAGTGCTCTTCAATCCAGGTAAGACACATTGTATTTAGTTGGCAGAAGGTTGCGAGGTAATTAATATTTTTATTATAATGGATTTCCGCAAAGTAACGCCTGATTCTATCAATGATTTAAAAACTTTTTAATTCGATCCAAATTGCTTAAGTTAAAAATGAATTGGTCACGAGAGTAAATACTATTGTTTTTGGAGTTGATTTTTTTATATAGGACATGTGACAACCGGGTACACAGTCCACCTGATGGTAAGTGGTTGCTGTGGCTCATAGACATCTACATCTATCCTTGATTACGAATCGGATGCAGATGCGTTGTCACCCGTGAGGACTAAGATGGAATGCCTCTTTTCCAGTAAAAAGGGTCTCCGGTTCCTTGCAATCACCGTACGAAACACAGCAGCATAGCGCTACTATTTTACGCTGGTGTTCTGTGAGAGCGTGGCCCTTCCCCGGTCGAGCCGACCCATTCGTACTACAACTATACTACTAATAATACTTCAACTCCCTGTGCTCCAGAGCAACACGATAAAGTTCATTTCAATTTAGTTAAAACTTTTACAAATAAAAATGAAGTAAAGTACTTATTTCTTTGTCTTAATTTGAACGATATTATACAAAGGAACTTACAAAATGTATTTAATTTATTTATTTATTTAAACTTTATTTGCACACACAAAAGAAATGTACAAAACGGCGGACTTAATGCCTAAAGGCATTCTCTACCAGTCTACCTTTGGTTTGTGCAGAGAATCTAGTGGTGGGTGCAAAACTCATAATAAAAAAAATTAAAGGTTTAAGGAAAAATACAAAATTATAACATAATGATAATAAATACAATACACATACATATACATTTATATTACTACTTACATGCATACAATAGTATTTTATACATATACACAAATACCCACAATAAATACATACACAATAAATAAATATGATATTTTTATATTATACATACTTGAAAATATAACAGTTTCCGAAGTTTTTAATTTTTTTTTATTATTATCCGAAACTACTACTGCTTCTGATATGCTTCTAATATGATTTTAATTTTTTTTTTGTAATTATTCTCTGATATTGATTACATGCAGAGAGGTGTAAGACAGGGTGATGTTATATCCCCGAAACTCTTCACCGCTGCGTTGGAAGACGTTTTCAAGCTACTGGACTGGAAAGGATACGGTATTAACATCGATGGCGAGTACATCACTCACCTTAGATTTGCCGACGATATAATCCTTATGGCAGAATCGCTGGAGGACCTTAGCACTATGCTCAATAACCTCAATGGTGTCTCCCAACGGATAGGTCTTAAGATGAACATGGACAAAACAAAGATCATGTTTAATGTCCATGTCACACCTATGCCGGTAGTTGTTGGGAGCACTATGCTCGAAGTTGTTGACGAGTACGTTTACCTGGGACAAATAGTCCGACTAGGTAAGTCCAACTTCAACCGAGAGGTCAATCGACGGATTCAACTCGGCTGGGCAGCGTTCGGGAAATTACGACACATCTTCTCGTCAGGTATACCTCAATCTCTGAAAACTAAAGTGTATAACCAGTGCGTGTTGCCAGTGATGACTTACGGATCTGAGACGTGGTCCTTCACCGCTGGCCGTATGAGGACGCTCAAGGTCGCTCAGCGAGCTATGGAGAGGGCTATGCTCGGAGTTTCACTGCGTGATAGACTCAGAAATGAGGATATCCGCAGTAAAACCAGAGTGACCGACATAGCCCAACGGATTAGTAAGCTGAAGTGGCAATGGGCCGGCCATATAGCTCGAAGAACCGATAACCGATGGGGAAGAAGGGTTCTCGAGTGGCAGCCTCGTACAGGCGTAGTGTAAGGCGACCCCCTACTAGATGGAGTGACGACCTGGTAAGACATGCAGGAAGTCGATGGATGCAGGTGGCTCAGGACCGTGCTTTGTGGCATTACTTGGGGGAGGCCTATGTTCAGCAGTGGACTTGTGTAGGGCTGTAATGATGATGATGATGGTGATATTGATTACATGAATTATAATTGCACATTAAATGCCTTTCATAGTAACTAAACATGGAGGTAGTAGGTAAATAATTATACACACTGTATCCAATACGGACCGTTTCAATAGCGTCATATTGTTTGGTTAAAAAATTAGGTTTCGTTTTAAATTTACGTTCTACAGATAAAACAAAGTCGAAACTAGTGAGTTTTGGTGAGACAACTCAAGTTACTTACTATTCAAAGGGAATATGCATTTCGAGAAATTCAAATACTATGTGATTTATCGAAGAATATCCAAACGGATACAACTTCTGTGACTCAATTCGAGGCTAGGTTTAAAGTGTATTGATTTATTGCGTAAAGAATTTTTGGATTATACGAATATCAAATAAACGATTGAAGGGGAAGTATGCCAACTTTAAGCTTATCAAGATCCGCAGTTATGCCAAAAATGTTGAAGCATTAATTTTGAAATTAATGGTAATAAAAATGGTAAAATTGAGGATTAATGTTAAGTACTATGTTAGACGAAAACACGATTCCGTAAAATTTTCTCGATAGAAAAAAAAATCCAAAGTTACCTTCAAACCGAACAATAAACCGCTGGTATTCACAAAATACTTTAAATTAGATCATGTCGCGATTACTATAAAAAAGGAGTTCAATCCGGGCATTTTTTATTCTAGACTTTGATCAAACCGGTCAATAAAAAAGGTTAAATATTTAGATCGGCAATGACAGATTGGGTTAAAATATAATAAAATAATAATAATACTGGGTGAATAGTGTAGGTGCATGCTATTTGATGCTGCGATAAATCTGCTGAATGTAGCAAAGCATTAGAAAAATACTTTATTTTAGAAGTATGTGACTGATTATAATAAAAGTGACATCGGAAATTAAGCGTTATTCTATATTTAATTTTTAATTCTATATTAAAAAAGAGAGAAAAGTTATTGTAGATGTTCTAATTTGTTTTAAACATCGCCTCCACACTAGGATTTTCTCCTGTATCTTAGCAGTTCACTTACATAAATTGCACAAGGACAAACATCCAGACCTAGAACAATTCTTTGTGGGATATACAAATACTTGCTTAAATACTCGCTCCCGTTCGAACCCGCGGCCCTTAGCGCTTCATCTCAATGCTAAAGGCTAAAGCTACTGCGCCACGGGGTCTTCAAATTTCTCAAAGTTAACAGAAATAGAAACTTTTTATTCAATATATATTATAAATAATATTTATTTTTAATTAAAGGTTTCCAGTCGGTGAGCGCGGAGCAACATTGAAATAAATAAAATATTGAATAAAACTAAATTTACGGATTCTATCGCGTTTATTATAAACGCGATAGAATCCGTATATTTAGTTTTATTCAATATGTAGTGTTCGCGTAAATTTAATAAATCATTCCACTGTTAAAATATTTCATCATCAATAAAATATTTTAACAGTGGTAGAACCACGCGGCAGCTTTTGCTGTTGCACGGATGGCCCGGCTCGAAACGGGGCGGTAACAAGAACTCACAAAACACTTGCAATTTGGCTCTTGATGACGAGCGAAACACTCCATCGATTTTTCCGGACCACTTAGGGACCTTCAAGGAAAGAGCCCACACCTTTTTAAAAGGTCGGCAACGCATCTGCAATCTCCGGGTGTTCCAGTTTTTGATAGGCAGCGGTAGTCACTTACCATCAGGTGAGCTGCATGATCGTTTCTCCCCCCCCCTCCTTTAAAATTAAATTTTTCATCAGTAGATAGATGCCTTCTGTAGGTAAATTATGTGTATACATAAATCTTTTAATGTAAAGAATTTTATAAATTCTAATTAATTATTCCTCAATTATTTGAATTGACGGCAAGTAACAAACAGCGTGTAATCTCACGAATTATATTTATAAGACAAATCATATACAGAAATAGTGCTTAAGTGTTTTAATACATTTAAATGTTTGATGTACTATTGAATATTAAAAAAGAAATACTGTGTAAAATTAATAAGCCCTTTTTAATTACATAAAAATATCGATAACAGGAGTAATGTTCATCGGTGGATTTATGATAGGCTATAGTGATTGTGTTATAATTTATATATAAATAGGTCTATACTAATAATAGCCATATAGCTCGAGGATCCGACAACCGATGGGGAAAAAAGTTTCTCGAGTGGCAGCCACGTACCCGTGGGCGTAGTGTAGGGCGACTCCCCACTGGATGTAGTGACGACCTGATAAGACATGCAGGAAGTCGATGGATGCAGGTGTCTCAGAACCGTGCTTTTTGGCATTCCTTGGGGGAAGCCTATGTTCAGCAGTGGACCTATGAATGGTTGTAATGATGATGATGATGATACTATATATACAAGCTATTATTATAGTCCCAAGAATCAACAACCAATGAGGAAGAAAAATTGGGAGCAAGTGCAGTGCATGGCGGCCCCCTACTAGATGAAGCGACGACCTGATGAGACCTGTAGTGTAAGAAGTCGATAATAGCAGGTAGCTAGGACAATTTTAGCACAAGGCCAGGTACAGTAGAGGATCATTAAGACCGCAATTATGATGATAATTTCATCTCGTTATAGTTGTAATGTTGGCTATATAGGGGAAATTTTTTTCACTTTATTTTATTACTTATTTTAAATTTAAATTGACCTTGTGATGCCATCAATAGGCTATAGCAACGGTACTGTTAGACAATAGTTCAGATTAATTAACTAAAGAAGATTAAACGAAGTCTCTTTATCGCGTTTGTCTGTGTATTCGCTATAAACTTTAAAACTATTTAATCAATTTTATGCGATTTCGAATGTTGTTTTAGAAATATGTTATTTAATGTATGCTATGTATTTTTATAAGTAAGAATGAAAGGATGACTTTAATACGATTGGTAATCAGCAGGCTTTGAGCCGTGGTAGCTCAGATGGTTAACGCTCGCTGTAAACATAACAGAACGCGAGTAACCCGGGTTCGATCCCCGCAGACACCAATGAAATTGTTAATTGCAATTTTAAGTGCTGGTTTGCCACGTGCTTGGCGGTAAAAGAAAACATCGTAAGGAAACCTGCATCCCTGAGAAATAAAAAAAATATTTCGAAGACATGTTAAATTCACCAACACGCATTGGGGCAGCGCGGCGGACACTTTCTTGCTCTAAAACCCTCTCAGAAATGAGGGCAGGTCTGTGCCCAGCAATGGGACGTATATAGGCTGTAACTTTACTTTTTTTACTTTAGGTTTTGAAATATTTATTTTATGTATATAAATAATTATATTTTATATAATTATTTTTAAATCATTCTAGCATTGTCATTTACGTTATTAAGTCTACATAATCACTTTAATTAAGCTTAAAAATACTTGGATTCAGAGTTATTCACCACAGTAGTCGAATGGCGGATTCAAAGCCACGACTTTCAGAGTTTCCAGTCCGCATATATAGTAAATTATATCGTCCAGTTTCTTTCTTTTCAGTCACTTTAAAAAAATGGAGATTGTTCTTACTTAGACTACTAAATGTATTGTTCTCTATTATATTATATATAAGACAGGATATATTTGTAGACTTAGTAACATCTCGACTTTGAATTTTATAATACGTTTTATCACACGTTTTAAATTTATTTAGGGATTTTTGTTTGTAAACATGTGCCAATATAACATACCTACTTAAAATCATTTTACTTAATCTGCACAACATACGCATTGCTATATCCGAGGTGGGGTATATAGAATGCCTTGCACAATACCCCTATCGTACACATTTATCTTGTATATCCTTACAAATATTTCCCTTGTTCACGGTTCCGCTCAAATTCCATTAAAAATTATGTAAATCTTGTATCTTATTAAATATTCAACAAGTTTACAATTGGGTTAATCAGTTCTTTACATCAGATAAGAACATTTTGAATGTGACCTGTTCTTATTCTAAATATTATTTTAATAATATTTCTATACAATTTTGTATCTATAAACGCGGGTATTCGGGGAGGTTCTCTCTATATCTTTTTGTACCAAATATCCTTTGTTTTAGAGCGCAAAAAAATATCGCACGTTCTGTTAGAGGCACTTCATCACCGACGTACACGTATACCGTTACAACCCATCAGAAGTCCACTGCTGAACATAGGCCATCATTTTTTATATTTTACCTGTAATAAACGCTTTAATAAACGTATAAAAACTTGTATCCTACAAAAGCTATGTAGGAAGTACCACATATCGACTCGTGGGTGTCGTAAGTATACACACACAAATCAGAAGATGAGTAGGAGCATCTTTCTAATAAAAGTAAAGTAAAGTTACAGCCTATATACGTCCCACTGCTGGGCTCAGGCCTCCCCTCATTTCTGAGAGGGTTTAGGGCAAGGAAGTGTCCGCCGCGCTGCCCAAATGCGTGTTGACGAACTTCACATATCTTCGAAATATTTTTTTTTCTTATTCCTCAGACATGCAGGTTTCCTCACGATGTTTTCCTTCACCGCCGAGCACGTGGTAAATCAGCACTTAAAATTGCAATTAACAATTTCATTGGTGCCGGCGGGGATCGAACCCAGGTTACTCGCGTTCTGTTATATTTACAGCGAGCGTTAACCACTGAGCTACCACGGCTCTTATAACAATAAATAAATCTTTCTAATAACAACTAAAAATAAAATACTTGCCAACCCACCTACCGAGCGCAAAGACTAATGCCAGCATCCCCTCTATAAGGGAATAATGGAGACGTTCCAAGACCACCGTTCAGCAATGGGCTCTCGATAGGCCATGAACGTAACGGTAACTGTAAAAGACACCCCTACATTTAGAATTATTTTCCACGCTCACTTTGTTGAGCATGACGATTCTATAATTTTTAAACATCGTTGATTTTTTGGTTTAATTACGTTAAAGAAATAATAAGTAATATATTACTATTTCTTATGAGCATATAATAATTTTAATTTAATATACATCATTGTATCTAAATTTATAGAACTGATTCATCTTGGGATGGGTGACAACAAATGTTCATAGGTACACATTTATAAAAGAGGGTATTTTGAAAATAATTTTAAAAATGTTGCATAAACTTTTTCGTTTAGTATAACAAACTATTGTTTATGATTCAACAAAGTGACTGTATTGCTATTGATCAATAACAAATTACTACTATAGACAGATCTGCTTAAGGAAAAAAACAGTACTTATGATTGTCACTAAATAAAATATCAATTTGTATTGCAGACGTTTATTGAAATATTTCTAAAATAGTAGACTGAAATTTGTAAGAACTCATTTGATATCTTAATCTATAACGATCTTTGAAAATAATAGTTTATTTGACATATTGTTTGAAAGAAAACTTACACTTTTTTTTCTTCTTCTATGCACTTCATGGTGATCGTTACAAAATAAGCGGTGTGGCAAAGATATTTTTACCTATAAAACATCTTTAAATTTATAATCTTTAAATTTATAATCTTAAAATTAGACAGCTATAAATTTCCAATAATGATACTATATTTAGTAATATTTTTTTTATAAATATACAGATAACTATATTATACAAAAAAACTTATAAATCAAATATCAATTCTGTTATAACAAAAGGCAAAAAATATATCTTATAAAGATATAAAACGAGAAACAGCTTTACCTCATTGTTGGCGCTATCTAATTCTTAATTTCTTCTTAATTTACCCTCCTTTAAACGGATATATTTCGGGCGTTCGTATCCCCGTCAGCCGCACGCTTAGTATATATATATTATACCGCAGAGAATTGTCACACAAGTCAATCAATAACTGAAGGAGAAGAAACCGCGCCGCGTATTAGTACTTTATATTAAAGTAGTGAAGTTTTGTGTCCGCAAAAGAAAGGAAGAAGCGTCAGCTCGTCTACGTATTGGCGAAACCTGTCTCCGGAGCGTGGAAGATCTACGAGATCGGCGGTGACAAGGTAGGCGTGCAATTTATTTTAACAAACAATTTTTTTAAACGAATCGAAGGCCACAAGCTTCACTATTTAAATTCTCTCTCTCCATAACATATTTATGTTGGTTCATTGCGAGCCGGATTTTACCGCATTTCTGTACTATCTACCTACCTATATTTTTTCAGCCACGTGGTGGTAGCCCCCTATGTATACTTCACAAGCTGCCTTATAAATTCAATAAGAATTTAATTTCGAACAGTTTCCCAGCAACCTTATAAATAGTGTTGCCTATATAACCTACATAGTATTACATTTATCGCTTAGATATACTATTAATAGCATTTTTGTACTTATATGTATATACTTAACTTATTATATATTTACGTTAATAATTTTACATTACTTTCATTTTACATTACATCAATTTATGCAAGTCATTATTAACGTTTGAACTTAGCGTTACGATTCACCTCGCGTGTTATCTACCCCTTGATTTCATGTATTAATTTCGTTAATTTTATAAACCTTTTATAGTTATAATTAATTTAAATAAGTTGAGATGGAAACTAAAGCACATACTTATCTCAAGATAGTACAGCTAAATTTCTGAGTTCATGCATGACTGGATATTATTCGAGTAGATTTCCATTACGTTTTGGACGAGTATAATAAGCAATTGTAATTAATGAGCCTAATGCTCAACCCAGCTATCAAGATTATGCATCGTTCGAGGATTTGTACTGTTCTATTAAAAGCGTTGTTATTCTTCGAATTCATCACCATCAGATAGCATCAATACCACAACTCTTAGGTTTAAGCCTAGACTCCCACCTATAGGATTAGTTGCGTTTGACGGAGAGATACGGAACTGGCCATTGTTTTACGCCAGTTTTAAATCGACAGTTTATGACAATTCACTCACCGATGCAGGTAAGCTTTATTATTTATTAGGAAAACTGTCGCCAAAGCCTCAAAGGTTGTGTTCTCGGACGTTACTCCTAACACTGATAACAATTATATTAGTAAAAAGGTGTACATAGGTTACCTACACAATATTCGATCTTAAAAACGGCACACTAACGCACACATAAATAACTAAATATTGCAATAGCACACTACATTACGATTAGACGTCAAAGTAGGATGGCATGATTAAACTTTCGCAAGCGTAAAAGAGACAAATGTAATTTGCGACAGTGCGTGGTCTTGTGTAGTAGGAACGATGTAGAAAAATTAATCAGACATTATACCGTACTCGTACACCGTGATTTATGCGTAAAACGCGATTCACTCATTAGTGTAAGTAGTAAAAGTAATAAAGTAGTAAAAATGCATTAAAAGTAGGAAATTAAAAAAAATATTGGTTTTATTAAAAATTTATTATCAAATAAAGTGCTGTTATAATTATGTATATACCACTTCGTTACGCTACAAAAGAAATAAATTGAACTTATTAATTTATAATGACTTCAATAAAACAAGAAATATATGTACACAATTTGAATTACGATACACAGATGAGATTTTTTATGTTCTTTGATCAGAAACAATATTACTTCTCTTTCAAACTTACTCATTGGGGTATTTTTATCCCTCTCTATTTTTTCTGACAATATATTTTAAAATACGTAATTTTGAATTTATAAACAATATGAAAATAAATTAAGGAAATAGTAAGCGAATGAAATATGATTCCTTTTTACTTTTGGAAACCTTTCTTGTGTAGTTTGTGCAGAATCTCATCACATATAACTGCATTTTCGGTGCAAAAAAAAAAAACAAGAATTACTGTCAATGCCGACGCGACGATAGCGCGATGACTGAGCTCAGGTTTGCTAATAAGCCTAGTTTTTACGTGTCACTTGCGGCGTGCGTATAACCTATCTACCTATTTTTCTTATAATATCATTGACTGGTAACTATAATATTATATTCCAGTCTCTTCTAGATAGGTATCAAAACACTCGTATCCTAGCATCGACCTATTTGGATTAAGCTCTTAATCTAAAACTAACAGGCCAAGCTTGCGCTACCAATTTTGAATTATTCATGGATAAATTTGTAACGGCGGTAAATTCTTTAAAGAATTTAAACTTTGAGAACCCGTTAGACTATATATACCCTACACATAGCTTTAAAGTAATTCGACACTGTAAATGTACGCTTAGAGATGTATTCTCGTAAACATAAAATACCTTGATTTGAACAATTTAATAATTTTTTTAGAGATCAAAACCGTATATATCTTAACAATTAAAATAACTGCTGCGTCATCTAACTATAATTCTTGTAGACAAAAGTACTTATGAAAAAAAAATCTCGCAATTCTTTGATTCCTAATTCACAAACGATGTCTTATGTTCACGGTCGGTTAAGTGACAATGTGATAATATTATTCGTGATCATTTTTACAAGTGAAGCAGGCTCCGAGAATCCAGCAGATTGCTTGTCACGTGGTCTGACTCCGGCTAGTCTCCTCAAACACCATTTATGATACAACGGTCCTCCATGGGCGCGTGTTTGATAAACCGCGCTACGCATGCAGAGGTAGCGACAGATTTGAGTACAGTGTCATTTCTGGCCGCCTTGAAACGATTTCTTTCTCGTCGGAGGCCAATAAAATTTCTTTTTACAGATAACGGGAAGTGTTTCGTGGGCACGCATACTTATATCTGAGATTTTTATAAATTTATCGATAAGGAGCTTAGTCCTCGACTTCATGAGGAACTGGAAAACCGCATTGAATGAAAATTTATATTATCCGCGTTTCCCCATTTTGGTGTATGTTGGGAGAGTATGATAAATGTAATCAAGTCGCACCTCTTTAAAGTAATAGGTTAACAAATTCTCTCTTAAAACAGGAATACTTATACATATTAGCCACGCCTAAAAAGCTGTGAAATAAAATCTTAAAAAACATTTTTATTTTCTCCCATACAGGTATAGGGAGAATATTTTTTTTACCCGCCTATTTTATCGTGCCGGGTATCGTTGGATATGTCTTGTAAAATTTTTTAGGGGTGTGGAAAACATTTTTTTTTTGATTCAGAGGTCCGTTTGCGAAATATTTAGCTTTCAAATGGTATTTTCGTTAGTCATGTGACCCCCCCCCCCCTCTACTAACTAAACCGCTGGTTTTGGAAATGTAAAAGGTATACAAAATAGTAGTATATAATGAAATTAAAAGAAAAACTATCAGAACCGACTAGAATTAACAAGTTAAGGAGTAATAGTCGACTCGTAAAAATGCACTTGGATTAGTAATAATTTTGTTACAACTCTTTAGAAAATGACTTAAAACTAACTGCATTATAACTTTGTAATGTTATTGTAAACTGTATGAAATAAATATTTTACGAAGGAAATGACTTATATGCATTAGTACTATAGCTTTACTTTTTCCTTTTCGGGATAGGCAGGAAGGACTTTTCTACTTACTTACTACTTTCGCTTATATTTTTAGTTGGTAGTTATTGTAGGCCTCATTCAAAGTATTTATGCAGTCATATAGCCTCATACAGTTTACTTCGAGGTACTCTTGGTTTACCTTGGTTTTCTTGGCGACCAGGCGGGAGGATAGTTTAGGGCAGTGGTAATTTATGTGAAGGTTTATTACGGTCATATATATCTTAGGGTTGCATTGCCGAGAATATATAGATAGATGGTCAAGTATGACTATCTTTATACGGACTTTGCATATGAATTATTTGTGTAAATTAAATTGTTTTCAACATCGAAAAGTTTTTTAAAATCTTTTTTGAATACCACTCACTCAGTTACCATCGTACTATTTGGTTTCATTTTTAGTTGTTATAGCGGTCAAACTTCAAACTCAATATGATCATTATTAAGAAAGCCCCTTCTAAGTTCACGCATTATGACGGACTACGGAACCCTACCACAGAGTAAATAGTACTACGTAACCCTACCTCTCAACATTGTACGTGGCCCGACACTCACTTGGCCAGTGGTTTGGTTTTATTTAATTAACTATAGTTTATAGTCCGATCAACGCAGAATGAACTTACTGTGTCGTGAAGTCTTACAGAGATATGCTTGGGTTTAGTTTGAATTTTACAATTAACAGGACTTGGGATCCTAGGTGGTAGTACCCAGCCTCCTTCTCTATTCAAATTAGAATGTTTTTTTTTTAATTTCAATAGCCTCACGTATCATCCTTGGTAGGAATCGATTTTCGTTCACGAGGATTAGTGGTCCATCAAATCTGATGTAATGTTGGGGGCCGTCTATGATATGATCACAAATTGCAGTCCTCCGTGACTATGGGGGCTGGAAAGCACCCGAAACGTCGGGAATTAATAACCAAGTAAATTAAACGTGATAAAATCCGATTTTCCATTTAATATAAAATAAATTTAAGAGTCTATTCTATAAAATAATGTAGTGTAGTAATAGATAGTGTTAACATAATGTTAATCTTTTAAACTAAACATGCCATTTATTGTTAAATTTAACTTATATGTAAGCCTGTTAAATATCAAGATTTAAACATTTGGTGGAAATATCACTTGCTTAAATATTAGTTCTACTGAGTGATATTATCATCTGATTTCCCCTTCCATCCCGTGGGTGTTGTATGAGATGACACAGGGATGCTGAAACAGATGTGAAGAAGAAAAACAGCGGAGTCAAAAAGTTTACTTTCCGCAATAGTTTACATATTTAAACGTTATATATTTAAACGTGGCAAAGACACGCTGCAGCTATTCTTATATTTTATTATTTCTTATATTTTCTTATGGATGAAGCACGAATGGGTTGGCTTGAATGGGAAAGGACCACGCTTTCACCGAATACCAGCGTAGAGTAGCAACTTAATACTGCTGTGTTTCGTATGGTGAGTGTAGAGAACCGGAGACCCTTTTTACTGGAAATGAGGCATTCCATCTCAGTCCTCACGGGTAACAACTCATCTCTATTTTGTTTCTTAATTGAGGATAAATTTAGATATCTAGAGGCCACCATAAGGTGGACTGTGTGCTCGTTTGTCACCATTATTCTATAAAAAATACATAATTGTTTCACATTGCCTTTTTTTTATCTTTCAAGGTTTTACCCTTCTATTTGTCTTTTTACTCCTTTTTCTCCGATGAACTCCGAAACCAATATATTTCACTAAAAGCAATTCAGCTAGCACATTCTCGGCAATGACTGTTTTCAACAGAGTTACTAATAAAGCTATTAAGGAATATTTCTTAATTTCAACAGTCAAAATTAATAAACCGAAATCGTTCTAAGTGTCGACGAGTATGTTCACCTAAGACCGCCATATAGCTCAAAGACACGACAACCGATGAGGAAGAAAGTTTCTCGAGCAGCCTTGTATTGGTAGGCCAAGTGTAGGGCAGCCCTCCACTAGATGGAGTGACGACCTGGCAAGATATGCAGAAAGTCGATGGATTCAGGTGGCTCAGGTTTGTGCTTTGTACCATTCCTTAAGACTTTTGAAAGGATGCTATAATGATTATAATGATAATGATGAAACAGGCTCAAAAATGTAGTAGTGGGTTAATTATAGTATACTTAGTAAATAGCTTATTTCAATTATTGCTAATTTTCACAAACAGTACGTCAGTATAATGTGCTACACCAAGCAAGAAGCGCGAACAGTAAAAAGGTGTAAACATAGTTTATGTCGCGGACAAAAGGCTGCAAACGAAGACGAGGTATAAAATAAATATAAAAATGCAATTCGATTGAAATTTTTATGCTACTCTTATATAGTTCTTACTCGCGATATGATATAATTTATCTTGCGCAGCAGAATTATTTCACGGAAGGGCAAAATGGTGGCCGCACATTTACCTCCCGCAACTTCGCCACCTACAGTAGTATCGTGTGCAAACGATGCAATAAAGTTTATATATATATATATATATATATATATATATATATATATATATATATATATATGGACTATTATAACTTTCAGCGATCATGACTAACTTAATCGCCCCAAGAAGCACATGAGTTGATAAATGTTTTAATCTACGTTTAATAAGTTATGGCGTAAGCAAGTAAATATGTTGTTAAAAACATTAAGAAAGTAATTTCATGTAATTAATATAGTTTTAATATATTTGTTTTATAGAATATGGGTGATAAACGAGCACACATTCCACCTGATGGTAAGTGGTTGCTGTGGCCATAGACAGGACATTTATCTTCAATTAAGAATCAAAATGCAGATGCGTTGTCACACCTGAGGACTACGATGAAATACCTCGTTTCGATTACACTCGACATACGAAACATAGGATCATTAATCTGCTATTTTATGCTGGTATTATTCTGTGGGAGCGTGATCCTTCCATAGTCGAGCCAACTCATTGGTACTGCCATATTATAGCTTCAGCGTGGCTCCACCACGTTATATAAACTTTTTGATGTGATCTTACAAAATACTGCCATTTTTAGGTGATAAGTTATTTATATATATATATTACTATTATTACTGATAGTTCATATATTAATGAAATACTTACTTAAAGCTGATGTCATATATCCTGTGTTACCTTTGTTATTACTTAAAATCTTTATATCATTATTAGAAGCCCTCGACAGATTTATAAGTTACGGACGGAAATGGACATGTATAAACATGCAACAGAAAAATTATTACCTCCCTTTTGGTCTCTGACGCAGTCTGTTATAGAGAAAAATATTTTGTTATCCTTTTTCGCTTAACAAACTATACTACTAATATAACTGCAGCATGGCTTTACTACGTATTCAGTAATATCAAACTCTTTTACATAAACGTAAAGTAAGTACAGTAAGTTTGTTTCTCCAAGGTCATTAAGTAAGATGAAGATGTGTGTGAGCCACAGTACTTACATATCATCAGGTGGATCTTTAGCTACACACAGCCTCTCACAATAACAAGCAGAAGTAGATTCAAGTCAAATGACACTCTAGAACAAGCACGATATAGCGCTCTAATTGTTTTGTTAAGTCACTTATTTAAAAAAAAACAGTCGCAAATAACATTTTAATCATAAAAGAAAACAGAATTCCTAATCGGTTTTGGATTATGCTCACTTTTAAGTTTTTATCCCTCTTATATTCTGCTACCCTAGGCCCTAGTCACGCGATCGATATTGCCGTTGATAGCCATGAATATCACTTTCTCTGACAACACGGCTCGTCTAAATAGATGAATTGGCTCGCTTTGAGAGTGGAGCCATTTCTCTGGACAGCTGAATTTCTTTATCATTACAGCCCTTTACTAATCACCGCTGAACACAGGCTTCTCAGAAGTAATGCTATAAAGCACGGCTTGAAACCACCTGCATCCATCGATTTAACTGCCATGTATTTGCAATATCTGCCATATTTTACAAATACGATTTCAGAAGCTGCTCTCGTGGGATGACATTCTCCTACATATAACATGGAAACAATTTAGCATTACCGGCAACTCTTATCCAGTAAGTAAGTAAGAGTAGCCAGTATTTTTTTATTACAACATATCGAGCATCTGGAGATACCCTCAGAAACAATATATTGTTTCTGAGGGTACCTCCTGATGTTCGATACACAGCCGCGGCAGCTGATACAGACCCTGTACATTTATAATGCTGGCCTTCACTCGAGCCATATTCTGTAATGGATTCAAGAAATTGGACTATTAAGGTATCTGCTAATTCCCATATTTAGCGAAATAAGTAGCGTGTTCTAATAAAACTGAGTGATATGTATAATAAGTAAAAAAAAACTTTTAACAAATAGTAACCGATTTGAAGCAACTAAAAGAATGAAATAATTTCACATTCTGAAGTCGGTGCTCGACATATTTATAGAAGAAATAAAACTTCAGAATGTGACAAACGAGCACACCGTTCACCTGACGATAAGTGGTAGCTGTGGCCCGTAGACATCTACATCTATCCTCGATCACGAATCAAAATATCATCCTCACGAATCAAGATGGAATGCCTCGTATCCAGTAAAAAGTTCCGGGAGCCAAGGCCTACAAACTGTACGAAACATAGCAGCGCAGCGTCGAGGAGCTATTTTACGCTGGTGATCTATGAAAGCGTGGTCCTTCCCCAGTAGATCTGGTCCGTTCATGCTACAACGTACCACGCACGATTAGTATTTATTTAAATTTACTTTTTTATCCTTTGGAGTCGATTGAGGAATATCACAATTTTTAACAGCTCTACTTCTGCATTTCTTCTGGTGAGTGCAGGTGGCCGGAGGTCAAATTTCCCCTCCCCCCCCCTTAACACGATAGCGGAGTTCAATAGATCCCCTCGCTGAGCAGCCACGCCCAAGCTATGCTATGCTCTGACTGCCCCGCGGATGATTCTGGGAAGGGGGGGGGGGGTTGAATGTCCTCTCAAAACTCAAAACCTGCTGGGGGCAAACGGAGCTATAAGACAAAGACGCTCTCTATAAGGCAAAGACCTCTGCCAGTTCCCAAAGTTATCTTTATATATAATATATATAAAGTCTGTCATCTGCATAGCAATGAATGTTACGGGTTTGCAACATATCATTGATATGCGGAAGATACAGCGTTGGCGATAGCACGCAGCCTTGTGAAACACCAGCATTAAGTCACCAGCATTAAGGTGCAATCGGAGCTTGCACCGTCTACAACGACCTTGATGCTCCTATCTGCAAGAAAGCTGGTGATCCAATCATACAATTTCTCGGGAAGCCCATAGGAAAAGAGCTTCGAAAGAAGCGCTTTATACCAAACCCGATCGAAGGTCTTCGCAATGTCCAAACTAACAGCCAATGCCTCCCCTTTGGACTCTACTGCCTCTGTCCATCTATGAGTTAGATAGAACAGAAGATCACCATCTGACCGACCACGGCGAAAACCGTATTGGCGGTCATTAATCAGCTGGTGATCCTCAAGGTACCTCATGAGCTGGCAGTTTACAATGGACTCCATTGTTTTGGAGAACAAGGAGGTGATGGCGATAGGCCGGTAGTTGGACGGGTCTGAGCGGTCGCCTTTTTTAGGGATCGGGTGAACGAAAGCCGTCTTTCATGATTTTGGGACTACGTTTAGGGAGTAGGAGTACCGGAAAAGTACCACTCGACTTGTGGATGTCCGGGAGAGGAGTGCTTTGCGAACCAAGCGCTGTGTGAACTGCACTTCCGGCATGAAGCATTCACACCGCGGGATGGTCGGCGGCGTAATCCCCCGTCATCGAGAGTCGAGTTGGACGCAAAGAAAGAGCCTAGAAGATCGGCTTTCTCCTTTGCGGTATGGGCCAGTGAGTCGTCCTCCCTGTGCAGAGATGGAAGAGATGGCTGACAAAAATTCCCCTGGACAGCCTTGGCGAGAGACCAGAATGCACGGGTTCCAGAAGGAAGGCGAACTAGTTTTTCACCGATTCTGCCTATGTGCTCTCTTGAAGGACCTCTTGATTGACTCTTTTGAAGGACCTAGAGGCGGAATTATACTTCTTTTTTATAGCGCTGGTGTTTACATCCCGAGACGCTGATGCGTCAGCCCAGGCTAGGTAGCACTCCTGCTTATAGCATGATGCTATTTTACAGGAGCGACCAAACCATGGCTGAGATTTGCCTCCAATGAGCACCACATATATATATATATATACATATATATATATATATATATATATATATATATATATAGCCATAAACGCCTAGAGCAGCCAACCTTGTACACAACGAGATAGACATTCAGCCGACAGCATCTTAGATTCACCCAGCTACAGCGACGCCGCTGTTTTTTATAAAAGAGGGCAAACGAGCATGCAGCTCACCTGATGTTACGTGACTACCGCCGCCCATGATCAACCGCAACACCAGGGTAATTGCAGGTGCGTTGCCGGCCCTTTAGAAAGCAGTAAGCTCTTTTCTTGAAGGTCCCCACGTCGTATCGGTCCGGAAAAATCGCCGGTGGTAAACTATTCCACGGAGAGGTTGTACGCGGAAGAAAACTCCTTTTAAAAAGTACAGTCGTGGACCGCCAAGCATCCAGATGGTGGGGATGGGATCAGGACGTTTGCCGCGTAGTGCGTTCACGAAATTTAGCGGCTGGGATTAATCTGAACAATTCCTCAGAGCACTCTCCATGGTATATGCGAAAGAAAATGCAAAGAGATGCAACATCTCTTCGCAGTGCCGGTGAATCGAGCCGATCGGAAAGCACTTGGTCGTCGACGATTCGAGCCGCTCTGCGCTGGATGCGGTCAAGTGGAAGGAGCTGGTACTGGGGAGCCCTAACTCGGAGATGGGAACAGTATTCCATGTACGGCCGAACCTGCGCCTTGTAAAGTTGCAGGCGGTGTGCCGGCATGAAATACTGTCCTGCTCTGCTGAGCACGCCAAGCTTTTTAGAGACCAATTTGGCCTTCTCTTCTAAGTGACCACGAAACTGCACGTCAGCAGAAGGTCCAACAGGGAAGCTGCATGATCCTCCACATCTGGAATCCGCGTAGGCGAAGTAACCAGTTGTGTCAGACCATATGCCAGGGCAAAATCATGAAAAGATCTACCCGCATGATCGGTTAAACGTGAACCAAGCCATTCGCCGTGATGGGTGTTAAAGTCGCCGAGGATCACGATCTCTGCCTATGGGATCTGCTGTAGCAACGAATCTGTAGCCATTTGGACGTGATCGAAGAGTCGGTCTGTTTCGGCACTACCGCTATGGGACCTATAGAGGCACCCGTAGACGCGCGGATGGTCGTCGCTGTCTACGCGTAGCCAGAGGATGGACAGGTCCGAACCTTCAAGTCTGCCGAGGCGTCGAGAACAGATGTCCTTTCCGACGTAAACGCAAACTCCAACCCGAGGCAAAAAGGAGTGTTCCAGTTTGTACCCCGGGTAGGAGAGATACGAGACATCAGCCGGAGAGGACACCTGCGTCTCCGTCAGAAAGAGCACAGCTGGCCTCGCCGGCTCGAGATGGTAGTGAACGGCGTTTAGGTTAGAGTGAAGTCCCCTGATATTGCAGAAATTCACGGACTGCGTGGCAGGGGTCGCCTTGGTCTTGTTGCTCCGTTTGCCCCGAGCAGTTGTAGTCTTTAGCGGAATTTTGCCCTATGCATATAAAAATTAAATTTTATGAATTTATCATCAAAGAATTATAAGAAATGAGAAGGAAACGGTTTGCTTCATCTTTTGTACTGCGTGCAGCAAATGAGTGTAGCAATTTGCCGGCGTCTGTCGTTCCGTCCAAATACAATCTGGGCATCTTCAGGACAAAAGTGAATAGGAGGCTTTTGTTACGCTCATAATAAGCGGAATATGATAATAAGTTCCAGAACTTCTTGACTGCAGCAACGATAACATTCTGATGACAGCTCTGGGACGTAAATATCACAAATGGAGTTGGCGCACCCAAGGTGTAACGAAGATTGAAATACTTTACTTTAAGTTTCATACCAGAAGAGAAATTTTAGCTGTAAGTAAAAAATGAAAAAATAAAATATCTTAGCTTAGCTTAAAATGTGTCATTCAGTATGCCAAGAAGTGAACCATTCATCCCATATATTATATATTGAAAGAGTTGACTATAGGTGGGTAGGTGGCACCCTCTTACCAATTCCTGCCGCCAAACTACTGTTCCGGTCTGAAGAGAACAGAATCAGTATGGTGACTGTAACGCATTCCATCTTTAGTCCTCGGAAGTAATAATGCATTTACAGTCCACTTTGTTCAAAGTTAGGTGCAGATGTCCATAGGCTGCAGTATTCGTTTACCATCAGGCAAACAGTATCTTAACAGTTATCACAGGTCTACGCTAGACGTAGGCCTCCTCTACTGATTTCCACAAAGCGCTTTCCTGAGTAATCTTCATGTCTCATCAAGTTGCCACTCAATCCGGTAAGCCTACGCCTATACTACGCTTTCCAGTCACTGCCACATGAGAACTTTTCATCTTGATCGATGTCGGCTCTTAGCGCTGTTCTTTCGACTAATTGTCATTTCAGCTCACTAGTCTGCTAGGTCACGTATAATTATACTCTAGGCCAAAAAGATCCTTACCTACGATAGCCGTGCTAGAAGGCATTTAGTACATCACTAATAAATTAACCTTATAAACTTTTTAGAAGAGGTGTTTTTAGAGGGTCATTATAACATCTTTATCCGCATTACGGTATAACAAAATTTATCCCTTCATTACATCTTGTGTGTGCCGTAAGCTGACAATGGGAAAAGCAAGAATAAAAATCAACTTAAAATTATCTCGTATATTCCAGATGTGAAAGTGGCGTCGGAAAACAGCGTGTAAGGCGATACATCTACGACTAGCTCTGCATTCTCCTACACTGTGAACGTGGCGATTGTGGCACTACTCCCTTATAATAGCTACCGCCTTGTCCAGAAGTGAACTGTAACGGGTTAGTAAAGAAAAAGAAAACAAAATTGAAAATGCGAACTATTATGATGATGATTATACGTGGTAGAGCTTTGCTGCTGTTATATTAGTAGTATAGTTGTACCACGATATGGTCGGCTCGACGGGCAAGGACCGGCGTAAAATAGTATCTTAATGCTGCTGTGTTTCGTATGGTGAGTGTAGAGGACCGGCGACCCTTTTTACTGGAAACGAGGCATTCCTACTTAATCCTCAGGGATGACAACGCATTTGCATTTTGATTCGTAACCAAGCATAGATAAAGATATCTATGGGCCGCAGCAACCACTTACCAGCAGGTGGACTTTGTGATCGTTTGTCACACGATCCAATAAAAAAATTTTGTCTGCCATGTAACAGCGTGTCAGAGAATTCATCACATATATGGTGATGTCAGTAAAATATCTCGTACTGCGATAGTCAATCCGCCTACGAGGCGTATGTATTTAGACAAATCCAAAAGCTCTAAGGCCCTACTACGGGAGACATCAATGTCGAGTAGTTTTTTAAGGACAAACAAATTTTTAAAGGGAACAATATCCATCCGTTACCGCTACAGCCTATTAAAGTCCATGGCTGAACATAGGCCTCACCCATGGCTTGCCTCATAGGGTGGACATTTGCCACAGTTGCATAGTTGTCACGCTTAGTTAGAGGGTTGACACCCGTTATTTTTATTTTTATTTTTATCGTTATTAAGAAGACTTGTTTGATAATATGGGGTAGCGAATATCACTGAAACTACATGGTAAAACAAAATCCATGGTCAAATTTCGAAAGAAGATATTTGAAAAATCCATGAAAAGCTTAAAATGCAAAAATAACATATTTGCAGCTAGGTGCAGAAGACAGAACGTCTGAGATCCACAATATCATGCTAAGTAAATGTGTTGGTAGAAGTTGCTGTGAATGCTTTCAAGGATTCACAACAACAACTACTAACACATTTATTTAACTCCTCCTCACCTGCTTCGTAACAGCTGTGGAATGGAGTCCAACGGGAAACTCTTATTTTATGTGAGTGTGTTTTCTCTAATAATACTGTTACGCGCCCAAGTCGACGGCACTAGCGCCATCTAGTCTCGAACCGAAGAACTAAACTTCTTGAAGTTGAAACTCGAACTCTCGGTACCTTGCGCGTGTTTACTTGAATATTCTGGATATTTCGCTGCTAATTTATATTTATAGGCGCTGCAAGATGCGATCGGGGAAGTATTGAAGTTGGCGAGACAAGCGAAGCTTCGGAGCGGAATAAAGTGAATCAGTGTAATTAATTATTAGTGTTTTTAACTTTAATTAGTGTAAAGTGAATTAAAGTGTTAATTTAGGTAATTCTATCGGCAATTTTTGTTGTCACGAACCGTCGTAACAATTGGTGTCAGAAGTGGGATAAAATCATGCCGATTTTACCTAAGGAGGAAACGGAGGGTGTCCGTACCCGAAGTCAACGCCAGCAGGAGACGGACCAAAGAAGATTTGGTGGTGCAACGGCGCAGACGTCGGAGGGCCAGCCGCCGGCTGTAGGCCCGTCGGTAGCTCCTACATCTGCAGCACCTGACTTAGGTGCTCTGATGGCGATGCTACAGGAGCAGCTGCAGCGCGGACGAGAGGAACAGGCCCGTCTGTTGAAAGAGCAGCAGGAGGAACAGGCTCGCCGAAAGGAGGAACAGGTCCGTCGGTTGGAAGAGCAGCTGCGGGGCGGACAGGAGGAACAGGCTCGCCGCTTAGAAGAGCAGCTCAAACGCGATAGGGAAGAGCAGATGCTTCTCATGTAGGACCTTCACGCTACCTTCGGGAAAGAGATAAGGGAGGTGAAGGATAAGGTTGCTCAACATGATAACCGCCTGTCGGAAGCCGAGACCCAAATCAACCAAGTTAAGAAAACGCTGGATGAACTCAAACTTGGGGATGGAACTACAGCTCCCGTAGTAGCTACTAGACCTTCGCTACGTGGGTTCAAGGTGCCACCGTTCGACGGGATTTCTTCCTGGTCAGCCTACAAAATCCAGTTCGAGGCTGTTATGAAGGCGAACAGCTGGAATAAAAGTCAGGCCATGACTGCTCTCACACTAGGCCTGCGCGACCAGTCCTTAACAGTTCTGGAAGCTCTCTGTGAGGAAGTGACTTATGAGTAACTCCTTGAGGTATTGGAGGCGAGATATGGCGACGCTCACCTGGAACACGTCTTTCGGGCGCAGCTTAAAGATCGCGTGCAGCGCATCAACGAAAACCTGCAGCAGTGGGCTCTAGAGGTGGAGAAGCTGGTGCGAATAGCATACCGGTCTGTACACCTGCGCTCATTGAAGGGAACCTGGTGCAGACATTCATCGACGGCATCCGCGACCTGGAAGTCAGAGCTGCTGTGAGGCTCGGGCACCACGAGACGCTTAAGGACGCCTTGGCCCATGCACTGGAGGTGGAAGCCGTGTGGCAGGATCATCGTTCCCATCGCGTCAGGGAGGTAGCAGCAGCTACAGTTCGCGACCGCAACGAAGGATACAGCCCTAGGTGCTATGGCTGTGGGGAAAAGGGCCATCTTCGATCCAGCTGCCCTAAGCGAACCCTAGAAAGGGAAGGTAAACGATCTCAGGAGGGTAGTGCGGCCAACAGCACCGCCCAGCAGCAGCAGGGAAACGAGTAAAAGCCAGAACTGCGGGGCGGGTGCTGGCTGATGTTAAAAGAACTCCAAGGATCTCGATCTCACAAACCCATGATGGGAACAGTCTAATCATCAAGGGCGAGGTCAACGGAATGCCGTGTAAACTGACCATAGACACTGGAGCCTCTCGTAAGGTTGTTAGTTCCCAACTCATAAGTCAGTTCCTTGGGGACTCCGCATACAACCGAGAACGCATTAATTTGGTAACAGCCACCGGTCAGCGTATACCCGTCCGTGGAGAGAAGGAGATGGAGTTAAAGCTAGGCAACGTGCTGATATGTCATCGTGGCTGATATAATGGACGACTGCATTCTAGGCCTAGACTTTATGAGGAATAATTGTTGTGAGATCGACGTTAAGCAAGGTATTTTGAAATGTGGACAGGAGGAACTTTTTATGGAAGGTGCGTTACCAGGGAACGTGTACAGCTTTAAGAAGATTGTTCTTCCGCCGAGATCGGAAACGATTGTTCCGGTTAGTCTTCCTCGAAACGCTGGGCAAGCTCACCGTTATGTATTTGTGGAAAGGGTAAACAATGACCTTCCATGGAAAGTAGCTCGAACCTTGGTCAGGACCACTGACATCTCAGGAGTACGTGTGCTGAACCTTTGCGACCGGGAACAGATTATAGAAAAAGGCACACTGGTTGGTACTTGTGAGGAAGTGGATTGGTTACGTCGGTGCCAATATATATCGAGTGGGACCCCCAGCAAGGATTCAGAAACGAGAGTGACCACACTTTTGGAAGACTGTCGCAGTGTTCTCTCCCCGAACGAATTGGTCAAGGCGAAGAGGTTGTTACTCAAGTACGCCGATGTATTCTCATCAAACGATGCTGACATAGGAAAGACTGGCTTAGTTCAATACAAAATAAATACAGGAGAAGAATTGCCTATCCGTCAGCGGCCAAGAAGATTGCCGGTAGCACGTGAAAAGGAAGTGGAAACCATGATTGAAGGAATGGTGAAGGATGGTGTTATTGAACCTTACTCTAGTCCATGGTGTTCACCAGTGGTGCTGGTGAAGAAGAAGGATGGCAGCATGCGGTTTTGTGTTGACTACCGTCGTCTGAACGACGTTACGAAGAAGGACAGCTATCCCTTGCCAAGAATTGATGACACGCTGGACATGCTTACAGGAGTAAAGTGGTTTAGCACGCTGGATCTAAAAAGTGGCTACTGGCAAGTTGAAATTGACCCCAAGGACAAGGAGAAAACTGCGTTCTCGACGGGAAAGGGTCTTTGGCAATTTAAAGTAATGCCGTTTGGGTTGTGCAATGCTCCAGCAACGTTTGAAAGGCTGATGGAACTTGTACTTACCGGGCTAATTGGCGATGCCTGTCTGGTCTACTTAGATGACATCATCATCGTAGGCCGGACGTTTGAGGAACACCTTCAAAACCTGGAATGCGTGCTCATGAAGATTCAGAGTGCCAACCTCAAGTTGAGTCCGAAGAAATGTTCACTATTCAAACGGCAAGTTAACTTTTTGGGGTATGTAGTATCGGAAGAAGGTATCCGCTCGGATCCAGAAAAAATCGCAGCTGTCAAGGATTGGCCGCTTCCAAAAGACAAGACGTAGGTTAGAGCATTTTTGGGTTTGTGCTCCTATTATCGGCGATTTGTGAAGAACTTTGCATATATAGCCAAACCTCTGCACAAGCTAACCGAGGAGAAGCGACATTTCTGCTGGGATGAAAGTTGCAATATCGCATTCCAGGAGCTCAAGGACCGTCTGTGCAAAACACCTATTTTGGGATACCCTGATGCAAGCAAAGAATTTATAGTTGATACAGACGCAAGTGATATAGGACTTGGCGGTGTGTTGTCTCAACGGAATGGTGACCAAGAGGTCGTGATAGCGTACTTCAGCAAGTCATTGTCAAAACCGGAAGGGAATTATTGTGTCACAAGATGCGAATTGCTAGCTGTGGTAAAGTCGTTGCAGCATTTTAGCAAATATCTTCTGGGACAAAAATTTCGCTTAAGAACTGACCATGCTGCACTAAAATGGCTATTGCAGTTTAAAAATCCAGAAGGACAAGTTGCGAGGTGGATTGAACTACTGCAAGAATACGACTTTGAGATCGAACATCGCAGCGGGAAATCTCATGGCAACGCAGATGCATTATCACGAAGACCTTGTCCTGAAGATTGCAAACATTGTACTAGGCAGGAGAGTAAGGAAGTGGTATCCGTGAGGATGCTCAGGACAGACCACCTCAGCAACGAGTGGAAGGACAGCTTACAACATGCACAGCAGGAAGATCCGGACATCAAGCCGATTCTGGAATGTATGAAGGCCAGTGCTCCCAAGCCCAAGTGGAGCGAAGTCTCAGCAATAAGTTCGACCACTAAAAGCTATTGGGCCCAATGGGACAGCTTGCTGCTTCAGGATGGAGTTCTGTGCCGTAAATGGGAAAATGTTCGGGGAGACCGCTGTCACTTGCAAATGCTTGTCCCTAAAGCTAAAGTACCGGATGTTCTACAGCTGTACCATAATGATTATTCAGGAGGCCATCTGGGAGTTAAACGAACTCTACTGAAGATCTGAGAACGGTTTTACTGGGTCCACTGTCGAAACGATGTCGAGGACTGGTGTCGCAAATGTACAAGTTGTGCGGCTGTAAAGGGAACTCAGACTCGTAGTAGAGGTGCATTGAAGTTGTACAATATTGGTGCACCATGGGAGAGAATAGCCATTGACGTGGCGGGGCCGTTTCCGAAGAGTGAAAGCGGTAACAAGTATTTCATGGTTGTGATGGATTACTTCACTAAGTGGCCAGAAGTCTTCGCCATTCCAAATCAAGAAGCTTCAACAGTTGCAGATAAACTAGTTCATGAAGTCTTCTGTCGTTTTGGAGTACCTTTAGAGATTCACAGCGATCAAGGAAGGAATTTTGAGTCTCAAATATTCCAGGAAACTTGCCGAGTTATGGGTACTCATAAAACAAGAACGACTTCTTATCACCCGCAATCTGATGGAATGGTAGAACGATTTAATCAGATATTGGAGAGGTACCTAGCAAAAGTTGTAGACAATCGGCAACGAGATTGGGACAAGCACATACAACCGTTTTTGTTGTCATATCGAAGCGTTGTTCACGAAAGTACAGCAGTGACACCAGCTTTCGCAAACTTTGGAAGAGAATTACGGCTGCCTGTAGACCTGATCACGGGATTGTGACCAGGATCAACGATGTAACCTACCGGATACAGAAAAGCGCAAGAGGGATTCCTAAGATCGTCCATGTGGATCGCCTGGCGCGTTATTATGGAGCCGATAATGCTCGGGACGAGCATGTCTTAGGGGGGCTGTGTTACGCGCCCAAGTCGACGGCACTAGCGCCATCTAGTCTCGAACCGAAGAACTAAACTTCTTGAAGTTGAAACTCGAACTCTCGGTACACACAACACAACAGCGTTTGGACTGGAACTGCTGAATATGCAAAACCATCATACTCAACAACACGCTCACGCACTAAGACTCCTCCTGCTTTCGCGCTGAGTGTAAATGCTCAACGCGAAAGCAAGAGGAGTCTTACTTGTAACCCTGGCCTTGTATACTACGAGATAGAAGATTATTTTCATCGGTCGACAGCATCATAGATTCACCCAGCTACAGCGACGCCGCTTGTGAGTAATCATATAAAAATTAAATTTAAATAATTTATCATTAAAAAAAGATTAGGGATTAGAATCAAACGGTTTGCTTCATCTTTGTACTGCGTGCAGCAAAGGAGTGTAACAATTTGCCGGCGTCTGTCGTTCCGTCCAAATACAATCTGGGCATCTTCAATACAAAAGTGAATAGGAGGCTTTTGTTACGCTAAGACAGTGCGATTTACCATCGACTTCTACCACTTACCACCAGGTGGTATTGTGGTCAAGCACGGGCTTATGATAGTGTGACGGCCCAATATTATTATTAATAATTAAATTCACATAAAGGAGGCATCAAAATAGTCTATTATAGATTAGCAATATAATTACATTAATAAGATAAAGTTAATATAAATATTCAGAATTAGACCAATAACATAGTAAATTAAAGGCAAATATTTCGTATTTTTAAAAATATTTAAACATGATAAATAGAAATATATGTCGAAAATATTATAAAAATAAAGATAAATAACGTTTATAAGATAATTTGAAAATTTGTTAAAAATTGTCTAAGTTGTGGAAGGAGTTCATGTATAAAATAAAATTTTCCTAAGATAAGGAAGGTGTTCATGAACGGAGATACATACCTGCAGTTGTACATATATATGGGGTGGTCGGAAGCCCGACTGCTTGAAGTACTGTAGCACAATGACTAGTCCTATATTAGGGACTGATGATAATAAACTCAATGATACAAAAGCATT
Organism: Parnassius apollo; assembly: GCA_907164705.1. Classification (NCBI taxonomy): domain Eukaryota; kingdom Metazoa; phylum Arthropoda; class Insecta; order Lepidoptera; family Papilionidae; genus Parnassius; species Parnassius apollo. Next base: position 7,181,366 of record CAJQZP010001539.1, on the reverse strand, counting down.
ACTATAGTAGGTCTCTATGATGAAATAACTTTACAATAGTAGTATCGTAGGCTGAAGTCCTACATATTAATGACTTATGAAAGTAAGGTCTATGATACAAAAGCATCATTATAGAAGGTCTCCTTGATGCATAAGCATTATATGGGGTGCTCTTAGTACTGTAGCAAAATGACTAGTACTTATTAGGGACTTGAAAAAGGATTATTATGGTGGCGTGTATGCTGCTTCACGAGCAATTGGTCCGAGGTAAACTTGGGCTCGCTAACCGATGTGTCCTAGACATATCATCTTAGTGCCGGTGGTAAGCGGGTTTGTTGTAGCAATACGGCTTTCCCGTGGACATCGCACCCGTACCGTTTGCGGGCGTTTTTTTTGGCTGTTGCGTCGTCTTTTTTGGGTCGGACGCTTCTTGTGGTTTTGGTCGATGGAGGTATGCGGGTGGTGATGTCTGCTGGGATGTATGGGGGACCTTGGGATGGTGTAAGCCCGACGATAGTCGTATTGATGCTTGTTGCGTTCTGCAGCATTGCGTCTCTGCGTTGGTTGTTTGGTGGGACGCTATTCTCAATGGCGCTCTCTGAGTCTTGGTTTGACTCACACCTAAGTAGCTTTGCCCAAGTCGGGTCCCTTCACTACGGGGCTGCAGACTGTCTGTCTAAACATCGTGATGTTTTATATAACAACATAATAATATATCTCTGTAACTTTCCCACCTTTGTTGGTGGGAAAGTTACAACTTGTTGGTGGGTGAGTCAAACATGATCAAAAATGCATTTACTCAATGTCAGAGACACAAACCCTTTCTGATGGCGAACTATTATTCTGATCTTATAACTGCCTTTTGGCTATATCTGCAGTTGTATTGGTTGGTGGAGCATATGTGTCGACCTCATGCGGGTGGTAGCTGGCGGGAGGATCTGAGGAGACTCTCAAGGCTGCGGCCGAAAGACGCACAAGGTGGGACCCCATTCCCTTGAGGTGAGCGATAGACTCATGAAACGCTCTGCGGCTAGTAGCCGTGCTGATCATGCAACTGGTGGTGATGCCATACACTTACATCACGTCTGAGCGGCGGTCTGGCAGGTGGTGGCGCTCACGGAGGGTTTACGGCCAGAGTGCCTATTTGCCTAAACCGTGTGACGTACATTCACTGTGGATGGATTCGTTCGTATTCTGTATGGCGTTTACAGGCATTGACATGCGCGACTTCGGTCGATGTTCGTGCTTACGCACTCACAAGGGGCCAAGCCTCTTTTACTGGTTCGCCAGTTATTTTGCTGTGGACTACGGTCCAGTTCCCGAATTAACGTTCCCTTCGGGGGGAGTGCATCAAAATGGAGCCGTGTGCCTCTACTACATTTTTTTAAATAAATCTAGGAGAGCGAAGTCCTTGTATCGGGTATTTTGTATAAATATATTGTGAGCCTTTTCCAAGCGGGAAGGAATAAATAATAATAAATTAATAATGTAAACCTGATACAAGTGGAATAGGGACGTTTTATGTTCTTAACCTTTCTCGAGCCTTGTCTTCGTGAACGGGGTTCACTTAGCTTATAAGGCACTACCGACAGCTTTCATTTGCTCTAGTGAACATTCATTCTTCCAAAAGACACCTAAAAGAACAAAGTTACTAAACAAACACAACGTAAGTAAGGGTCCTAACTAAGACGATCACGCCAAAAATATTACAAACTGCCTATTATTAAACCTTTTGAAAGATCATTTAGAAAGATCAAAACATATTTTATTAATCCTGGTCACATATATATAATTTTATTGAAGAGGGTTAAATTAATTATATATTATATATTTAATATCATACATATTTATTATTATGAGAGGGGGAAGCGTTACAATAGGATAAACTATAATAATAATAATAGAACCGCGGTAGTTCAGACTAACAGTGCTCATAATAAGCGGAATATGATTATAAATTCCAGAACTTCTGCACTGGAGCAACGATAACATTCTGATGACAGCTCTGGGACGTAAATATCACAAATGGAGTTGGCTTCCAAGGTGTAACGAAGAATGAAATTCTTTGCTGAAAGTTTCTCCCCAGAGGAGAAATGTTAGCTGTAAGTAAAAAAATTTAAAAAAATCTAAATATAAAATATCTTCGCTTAGTTTACAATATTTCATTCAGTATGCCAAGGAATGAACCACTCATCCCATGTATATTGAAAGAGTTGACTATAGGTGGGTAGGTGGCGCCGTCTTTCAAACTTCTGTTCCGGTCTGAAGAGTACAGAATCAGTATGACGACTGAAACGCATTCCATCTTGCGTGTTGCATCAGCTTCACAGCATACCAGTGTAAAATAGCAGCTTCTTGCTGTTGTGTTCCTTATGGTGAGAACCGGAGACCCTTTTTACTGGAAATGAGTAATTCCATCATAGTTCTCTGGTGACAAAACATAGTAGTGACAAAACATCTGACTTTTTATTCTGAATCGGATTTTATTTTATAGGGGAGGAGGCAAACGCGTATGTGGCTCATCTGGTGTTAAGTGTCAACCGCCGCCCATTAACATCTGCAACACCAGGGGAATTGCAAGTGCGTTGCCGGCCTTTTATAAAGGAGTAAGTTTGTTTCTCGAAGGTCATTAAGTAAGATGTAGATGTGTACGAGCCACAGTACTTACATATAATCAGGTGGATCTTTAGCTACACACAGCCTCTCATAATAACAAGCAGAAGTAGATTCAAGTCAAATGACACTCTAGAATAAGCACGATATAGCGCTCTAATTGTTTTGTTAAGTCACTTATTTAAAAAAAAAGTCGCTAATAACATTTTAATCATAAAAGAAAACAGAATTCCTAATCGGTTTTGGATTATGCTCACTTTTAAGTTTTTATCCCTCTCATATTCTGCTACCCTAGGCCCTAGTCACGCGATCGATATTGCCGTTGATAGCCATGAATATCACTTTCTCTGACAACACGGCTCATCTAAATAGATGAATTGACTCGCTTTGAGAGTGGAGCCATTTCTCTGGACAGCTGAATTTCTTTATCTTTTCTGCTACCCTTGTCATTACAGCCCTTTACTAATCCACCGCTGAACACAGGCTTCTCAGAAGTAATGCTATAAAGCAAGGCTTGAAGCCACCTGCATCCATCGATTTAACTTAATACATGGCGTATTTGCAATATCTGCCATATTTTACAAATACGATTTAAGAAGCTGCTCTCGTGGGATGACATTCTCCTACATATAACATGGAAACAATTTAGCATTACCGGCAACTCTTATCCAGTAAGTAAGTAAGAGTAGCCAGTATTTTTTTATTACAACATATCGAGCATCTGGCGATACCCTCATGTACAGTATACTGTATCTGAGGGTATCTCCTGATGTTCGATACACAGCCGTCGCGGCAGCTGATACAGACCCTGTACATCATTTCAGTATTCAAAATATTTGCAACGGAAGAAATATACAGTGTTTTTAGACGAAGCATTTGGACTGGAACTGCTGACTATGCAAAACTCGCTCACGTAGTAAGACTCCTCCTGTTTCTGCGCTAGCCATAAATGCCTAGCGCAGAAGTAAGAGGAGTCTTACTTGCGACCCCGGCCTTGTACACAACGAGATAGAAGATTATTTTCATCAGCCGAAAGCATCTTAGATTCACCCAGCTACAGCGACGCCGCTTGTGAGTATTCATATAAAAATTAAATTTTAATAATTTATCATCGAAGAATTATTAGGAATTAGAATCAAACGGTTTGCTTCATATTTTGTAATGCGTGCAGCAAAGGAGTGTAACAATTTGCCGACGTCTGTCGTTCCGTCCAAATACAATCTGAGCATCTTCAGGACAAAAGTGAATAGGAGGCTATTGTTACGCTCATAATAAGCAGAATATGATTATAAGTTACAGAACTTCTTGACTGCAACAACGATAAAATTCTCATGACAGCTCTGGGACGTAAACATCACAAATGGAGTTGGCGCACCCAAGGTGTAACGAAGATTGAATTACTTTACTGTAAGTTTCATCCCAGAAGAGAAACTTTAGCTGTAAGTAAAAAATGAAAAAATAAAATATCTTAGCTTAGCTTAAAATGTATCATTCAGTATGCCAAGAAATGAACCATTTATATTGAAAGAGTTGACTGTAGGTGGGTATGTGGCACCCTCTTACCAATCCCTGCCGCCAAACTACTGTTCCGGTCTGAAGACTACAGAAGGAAAAATAAAATTGAAAATGCAAACTATTATGATGACGTTGTTACGTGGTAGAGCCCTGCTGCAATTATATTAGTAGTATAGTTGTAGCACGAAATGGTCGGCTCGACGGGCAAGGACCACGCTCTCACAGAATACCGGCGTAACGTAGTATCTTAATGCTGCTGTGTTTCGTATGGTGAGTTTAGAGAACCGGCGACCCTTTTACTGAAAATGAAGCATTCCATCTCAATCCTCACGGATGACAACACATTTGCATTTTGATTCTTAATCGAGCATAGATAAAGATATCTATGGGCCGCAGCAACCACTTACCAGCAGGTGGACTTTGTGCTCGTTTGTCACACGATCCAATAAAAATTTTTTGTCAGCCATGTAACAGCGTGTCAGAGAATTCATCACACAGATGATGTCAATAAAATATCTCGTACTGCGATCGTCAATCCGCCTACCAAGCGTATATATTTAAACAAATCCAAAAGCTCTAAGGCCCTACTATGAGAGACATCCAAGTCAAGTAGTTTTTTAAGGACAAACAAATTTTTAAAGGGAACAATATCCATCCGTTACCGTTACTGCCTATTAAAGTCCACGGCTGAACATAGGCCTCCCCCATAGCTTGCCTCATAGGGTGGACGTTTGCCATAGTTGTTATTTTTTTGTCGTTATTAGGAAAACTCTGTTGCCCATCTCCCGATTTGTTTCTGATAATATGGGAAAGCGGATATTATTACACTGAAACTACATGGTAAAACAAAATCCATGGTCAAATTTCAAAAGAAGGTATTTGAAAAAATTATAAAAAGCTTAACAAACGATTTAAAAATAACATATTTGCAGCTAGGTGCAGAAGACGGAACAGCTGAGATCCACAATAGCATGCTAAGTAAATGTGTTGGTAGTGGTTGCTGTGAATGCTTTCAAGGATTCAGAGCAACCACTACTAACACATTTACTTAACTCCTCCTCACCTGCTTCGTAACAGCTGTGGAATGGAGTCCAACGGGGAACTCTTATTTTATGTGAGTGTGTTTTCTCTAACAATACCATTTACAAAAGCTTATAATAAAAACTTAGGGGCTATTGTTGTCACGTTATTTCAGAAGGTATTTGAGAGAATTTATTGTAGGTGGTAGAGCCATGCTGCAGCTATATTATGGTTGTAGCACAAATGTGTTGACTCGAACATGGAAGAACCATCCTCTCACATCATCACCAGTGTAAAATAGCAGCTTCTTGCTGTTGTGTTGATTGTTGTGGAAATGAGTAATGCCGTCATAGTTCTCTGGTGACAAAACATCAGACTTTTTATTCTGAATCGGAGTTTTTTATAGAAGAGGAGGCAAACGAGTATGTGGCTCACCTGGTGGTAAGTGTCAACCGCCGCTCATGAACATCTGCAACACCAGGGGAATTGCAAGTGCGTTGCCGGCTGTCGGCGACAAGCATACAATCAACCAGTGACGAACTGTGTTTAAGACTATTTTAATTTCTTAAATTAATGTAGTTAGCGCCTGCGTCAAATATAATTTATCAAGTGACGAACTTTATTTTAAGACTATTATAATTTCTCAATTAGTGTAATTAGCTTATTAACTCTTATTAGAATATAATTTAAATATAATTACAAAATCAAAAGGTTAGCCTTTAATGATAATTTTGTAAGGAAGTTTTTTAAGCAAGAATTTGTATTGTAAATACTTATAAAAAATTTAAGTTATGTTTAACGCTTAAAAACTGGTGTTAAATTAAAGGTATATACGTATCATAATGTAAACAAAAAGAAATAAGTAGATTAGACATCTGTTTTAATAAATATAAGACAAAATGTATAGTAAATTAGCAATTTTATAGGGTTTTTGTTCTATAAGTTTTGTATAGAGGACTTAATAGTTTTATATTATTATTTTATGTTATAGAACATAAGTAGAGCAATCTAACAATAATAATAATAATTTTAATAATAATAATTTATTTTATTTTGATAAAATTTACAAATATATTCCAATAAGTCTTAACTTAAAAATAGTCTACAATAACAGGCACCTGAACTAGGATAAACCTGTATCTCAGGTGTATGTGCTAAAAGATACATTAACAAATATTTTCTGTTTCTTATATAAAATGAATAACGTACTAACTAATAAGGGTTATTTGGGTAAAATACATTATCATTAATTTACTTATGATATTAATTAACTTAAAACAATCAAGAACTTCTCCGTATCATCGTATGACAAATTTTGTAACCATGTTCGAATTACCTTTTTTACAGTCTGCCATTTTTAATGGATATATATACAAAATTGCATTGACTTTATTATACAAAAAAAGGGCCGAGATATGTAAAAAATCTATGCATGAAATAATGCCTTATTCTAATGTTAGTTTCAATTACTTTATCTTTGCGCCTTTTATCAGTGACCTCTCTTCTATAAGGCAATCTTAAGTGCTGTTTTAGTAACATGCTCATAACAAATAACTGGCGCACTGAGAGGACATTATAGGATTTGTATAAGAGATGGGATGGAAATAGAATAGGGCGGAATGTTGCAACTTTTAATACAGCTCTTTGAGCGCGTTCCAGTGGTAGTAGTGTAGTTTTAGCTGCTCCACCCCAAGAGGTTATACAATAGGTGAGTATTGACTGACATAATGCGTAATATACTTGTTTTACTACCTTATTATCAGCAAAAAAATTTTTTTAAAAACAAACATTAGTTTACGAACTCTATTGCATAGGTGGTTTATGTGGTTTTTAAATGTAAACGTAGAATCTATAATTATTCCAAGGTACTTAACAGTTTTTGTATTAGAAATAACTGGGCAGTAACATTTAGACTCTGTGACTGAGTAACATTGATGTGCATAAAGTTCTGGAATGGTTATATGCTGGGTTGAGCTGCGCATAGAAAAATGAATATATTTGGTTTTGTCCGTATTCAGTGTTAATATGTTTTGTTGGAGCCATTTATTAACTCTATCAAAACCTTGCTGAGCATATGAATAAACCTTGTCAACTGTATTTGCGGAAAAAAGTAGCACGGTATCATCTGCGTAAGATATTATTTTACCTAAGTTAAGTTCAAAATTGCAAAGGTCATTTATATAAATCAAAAATAGGGTTGGCCCTAATACACTTCCTTGAGGCACGCCAAAATGAGTACTTTTTTGTTCAGAGCTAACAACCTTATCGATTTTTATGTATTGATATCGAATTTCTAAATAATTCTTAAAAAGTTGAAGCTGCTTACCTCGAATACCTATGCTCTCTAACTTATTTAATAGGATAGGAATAGAAACCGTATCAAATGCTTTTGCAAGGTCAAGGAAAATGCCAATTGATTGGTTGCCTTTATCTAATTCTTGAGAGACGTAATCGGTCATTTCCTGCACGGCATCAGCAGTGGACATTTTAGGCCTGAAACCATATTGCATATTCGATAATATGGATTTACTTTGTAAATAATTCATTAATCTGTTGTTAATTAATTTTTCTAATATTTTAGAGGTGGATGAGAGTATTGAGATAGGCCGATAATTGGAAACGTTTTTTTTTGTCCCCCGATTTGAATACTGGAACTACAATTGCTTTTTTTTAAACAATCTGGGAAAATTCCTTCAGAGAGACAAATTCTGAAAATATGGGTTAATGGTGGTACTAGAATTTGTCTATATTTTTTTTAATATACTAGTGGGTAATCCGTCCCATCCAACCGCGCTTGTTTCTTTCAGTCCCATTATAATCCTTTCCACCTCACTAGGGTCCGTATCTAATAATAAGAACGAGCTTAATTGGCAGGTTTTTTTGAGTTAATAAAGTGGCCCTGTATTCACAATTATTGTTAGAGTTGTTTGTTATCTGCTCAGCCAGATTTTTACCAACGTTCACAAAGTAATTATTTACTGTATTTGCTGATATAAGCGGCGAGGCATTATTTTGTAATAATTCTGACGAAGATTCATGCTGTTTGGAAATAAATGCAATATCTTTTACATGCCGCCAAATCTTTTTATTATCTCTACCAGACTCTTCTAGTAAGTTTGTAAGATAATTACACTTCAACTTTTTTAATAAATTGTTACAAAAATTCCTATATCTTTTATATGAAATTTGTAAAATGGAATTATCTGAAGAGGTCTTTGCCATCAGGTGTAGTTTGTCCCTGGGTTTCATGGACCTAATCAGGCCAGGTGTAATCCAAGGCTTTAAGTTATTATTTTTTTTAGCTACGGTTCTATACGAAGTATTGCTAGCAATGGCATTTCGTATGTTATTTATTAAGTAGGGAAAGAGATGTTTACGTCATCGGTTTTATAAACTGGGCTAAAATCAATGTTTTGAATTGCTTGTTCAATGTTTTTCGTATTAATTTTAGTAATAGAGTACTTACAATTAGGTTTCGATATTTTAAGGCTTAAGTTAAGAATGACGGCACTATGATCGGTTACTATAGGACTGGTGACAAGGGTTATTGATGGTAACCTAGTTTTTAGTAAAGTGTGGTCTAAACAAGAACCACTTAGATGTGTAGGGAGCAAATGTGCTGGAAGCAGGCCCTGGCATGCACATATATTAAGGTAGTCTTTTGCTCCGCCTTCACTGCCTTCTGGGTTAATATCAATATTCATATCACCCGTTAACACTATATTTTTGAACGACGACAGTTTCCTAAGTGTAATGTCTAATGACGTGATAAAATTGTCTATTTGCTTAAAACCACAAGGTCTGTAAACAGCAAGGATAGCAGTTTCATGACCCACTTTCACCAATAACCTGCTACAATCTAGCATATTAGGCTCCTCGACTGATATGTTCGTATTTTTTTTCGCAAAGACTACAACACCGTCATTTTGGTTATATACATTTTTACTACTAAAAGTATTGTAACCTGGCAGTAATGGGAGGTTGCTTTGGCTTTTAGATAGCCAACATTCTGTTAGTATGATGATGTCGCAGTCAGTGTCCAATCTTTGAAGGAGGATATGGAAATTATCCATGTTTTTATTTATACTACGAATGTTCTGTGTTAAAATATGTAGTAAGAGAGTTCGCAGGTTTGAAGAGATATTCTTTGCACATATCAATTTCACATGTTTTTGCCACTGATAAACTGACAGCATCGATTTCATTACTTAACTTATCCATATTATTCAACAGAAATAATAACAATATTTAAAATATATATATATATATATATATATATATATATATATATATATATATATATATTTTAATAAATAATATATATAATATATTATTTATTAAAATATATATATATTTTATAAAATATATATATTTTAATAAAATATATATATATTTTATATATATATAAACTAAACTTAAACTTATTAGTAACTTATAAATTAGGGCAAAAAGAATTAAGGTAAAAGGCGGCGCTCTTAGGCGCCCTCATTATAATCTATGGAATTAATATACCTATTTTCAGCCATTTTCCTAGCCGGGCATTCGGGGTCACCTTTTTTTATGGTCGCTCGGTTTTTTAAAACGCAGGCACGTTGCACACTTTGCTGGATCAGTTTTCTTAATGCAAGCATTTGACTGATGTCCTAATTCACCACAATGTCCACACGTGTCGATTGTTTCCCGGCAAGTTCTTGCAGCGTGTCCATACTGTTGGCATTTGAAGCACCTGGTCACAAGTGTGAAGTCTCGAACTGGGCACGACGTCCAATTTATGAAGACTCGCTCCTGGTTGATAAGTGCCTTTCTGATGCCAGCTGGCACTTCCAAAATAAAGTTGCATGAAAGTGCTTGTTTTTTACCCGATTTATGACTTAGTTTTATAGAGGACAAAAAAGATTCCCGCGTTAAGTTAGGGATCTTATCGGCTAAATTTTGTTCAAAAATGCAGTCAAAGACTTCTCGTTCGCTAAGGGCGGTAGGTATTCCTAAGACTATAATCCTTGGTCTTCTTTTATGGGGCTCTCCACCTTTAGTCCGGAACTACCAAGCTGGGTAGATTTTTTTTAACTTCTCAATGTCCTCCTTTGAATCAGTGTTGATAATAACGCCTCCATTTTTAGTTTTTCGTAGTCCTCTTACGTGTAGTTTCAATTGTTCGGGGCATATAATTTTCTGGACAAGAGATTTTGTGTCTTCACTTGTTTTTAATTTATTTTCAGGGTAAATTGCTATGGAACTGAAAGGATTGGGGCGCAAGTAATTATTTTTGGTAGTTTTGACCATATCAGCAAAGGACATTTTTTTCTGTAGATGGTTTGGCACAGCTTTCTTGAATCGTTTCCTTGAGAGATTTTCTAAAATCATTTAGGCATTCCATTAGGTCTTGTTTTTCTCTCAGTGCTTCAAGAGAGGTGTGCATTAAAATAGCCTTTTGCTTCAAAGATTGGTAGTAAACTGCCATCTGAGAGGCTGCATTACCGACCTTGCGCGATAGGGAATTAATTCTCAGCTTTTGTTCAGAGTTCAGTTTTCCTTCCTGTGCAATATGGCAAACTTCATTTAGACACTGCTCGATTGAGGTCATCCAATTTTTTATGTCACTGGTGGCTAAAAATTCGATGGGGTCTGCAGCATCCTGGTGTGGTGGTTTGGCGTGCTGGGCGGACTCCGAGATGTAATGGTGCTCCGATTGAAAGGACTATTTTCGTATGTATTAGACATGTTTTATATCAAATGTTTTTCATTATAATTTGTTATTCGTGAAATCACAACTCAACAGAAATTTTTCAATAGTTTATCTAGGTCACAGTTTTATTGAAAATATTTAAACACTTGTATTGCTGATAGGCACGACTGCTCGATTCGAGCTCCGTAAGCGAATCCGTATCAATCAATATATAATTTGTAAGGGTTTTTTGAAAATTTTCAATAAATAAAGGCTCCTAAGGTTTCGGCTTGAAGTAAAAACAACGCGCAAGATAGGGAAAACCGCGCTAACGCCCGTACGGTAACGCCGGCGGATATATAAGCCGAGCAAATTTCGGCTCAAATCGCGAAGGATCTCCTAGGTGTGCGTTGCTTGCAGTTATACAGTGGCTGCAAATAACCGCCGGTACGACAAACTCCGCCGAACGTTGAGTCCCGTGATTCCGTGAGGCGTCGAGGTCACCGGCCCCTAGGTGATTCTTGGCACTTTATGCGTTCCGTGCATTCTGTGCCTAGTCGCGCATTAAAGTGCCACCTTTGCACTTTCCCCAACCCTTTTGTTGTAAAAGGGGTAGGCAGTGCCCACAGTGTCGAAAGTCACCATAGCAATATCACCACCATCCGCATCGCGCATCATCTGCTGCCGATCGTTTGGAAAATAGATAGGGCCTTAGATAGATTACCGCTGACGCTGACTATTAGGTTAGGAAATGTCAGGGAACGATAAGGGGGAACCTCCTCCGAGATCGAGGAAACCACCGGATCGGCCAGGCGTACTGGAAAGACCCATCGCCTACCGCGATATTTTCAACCCGGAGAGGATGAGAGTGGTCTCATCCTACTCACAAATACCGACCCGGAAACCTTCGTCGCCGGGTAAGGAGACCGCACCTAGGGTTGCACTCTCTTCCATCGTACCTGAGTGTACGACTGGGAGTGAACCGCTGCCCTCACAGCAACAGCGGCCCAAGAAGACGCCACGAAGGCACACACCACCGGAAACCGAAGCCTCCCTCCACGCAAAGAGGCAGTGCATCGGTAACTCATCCTACTCGCCAACATCATCAGAGGATGAAGAGCCCCAAGCAACGACTAGGAAGAAGGTCCACACCTCACCTCCTAAGTCGCCATCGCCGCCACCCATCTCACCGGACCGTCGCAGTCACGACTCGATTCAATTCGAGCAAGGAGGTGAGGAGTCCTACAGCTGGGGCTCGACAACATATGCAACCCTAGCTGCATCAGCCGGAAAGTCATCCCCGGTACAAACTACCAACCCGTCCGGGTTAGCTCATGATGATGGGCAGCGGCCATCAACGAGCTATGCCCACATGGCTGCAGCCCCGGCAGTACCACGACCGCAATCGGCGGAGCAACCTCAGAAAACTGAGAAAGAAAAGGAGAAGAGATATCCGCCGATTGTCGCAGAATGCCTTCCGGACTGGACCAGGCATTTTAAGGTCCTTAATGAGAAGCTGGGCCATCCACCTAACGCCCGTCCGTTCGGGAAAGGAGTTAGGTTCACTCCACAGAGCCCGGATGAGTTCCGTACCATACAGAGGTACATGGTAGAACTCTCCGAGAAGGATAAAACAATATCGTGGTATTGTTACACACCGGCAGAGGAGAAGCCCACCAAAGTGGGCATCCGTGGCCTGCCTGTGGGCACCGACGCAAAAATGATCGAGGAGGCTATTCGGGCAAAAGGCTTCCCCATCAATTATGTGAAGGCCATACCACCACGTAGGGGCAGACCGGGCTGCCTCTACTATGCACAGCTGGAGCATCTGAGCCTGGAACGGCTACAGCAACTTTACCAACTCGACGAGCTCCTCTATATGAGAGGAGTCGTCATCGAAGCCTGGCAGAGGAAGACCGGACCGGCACAATGCCACCGTTGCCAGGCTTTCGGACATGCCTCCGCTAATTGTTTCAGGCCAGTGAAATGCGTTCGCTGTGCAGGTGAACATATTGCCAGCCTTTGCCCAAGGGGTAGAGAGGAGGGAGCCAAAGTGCGCAAATTGCGCCAAGAACCATACGGCCAACGATCGCCGCTGCTTGGTCCTGAGGAGGATAGCCAGGAAGCAGGGGATCGTTTTACCTGGGTTACTGCCGGAGAACCCAAAGAGGATCCCCCAAAGTCGCCCAAAGGCCGTCACTATACAGGAGGACGGGTGGGCCACCAGCCCCCCCCTCCTGTAGTACCATCAGAAACGGTTGGTCCCACAGATCAAAGGGCAACCACCGGGGCGACTCTCCGACCTCCTGCCAACGACGCCACTGAGAGGCAACCCTCCAGGAGGAAGAGGCGGAGGAACAGGAGCAGGAGAACGGAGCAGCCTCCTCCTCAGGCTGTGACCACCTCTACCCCTATGACTACAGGACCAATAGCCTCCTAGGCGCAGGTTACTACAAGAACACCAGCACCACCTACGGCAGGCAGAGCACCTGAAAGGGCCCTGCCAGAAAGCAGAGCTCGTCTACACACAGAGCGCGCTCAATGCAAAGAAAGACGACTATTAATGCCCCGAGACCAGTGCCTTCACAGCGTAGTTCAGAACGCAGACCACCAGCGTCCGGCTTCGAGACGGCTGATGCCATCCATAGATTGGTAGGCATAGCCATCGAAGTCGGTACACAAGTCCTGGCCGACATAAGGGCCGGGACTGATCCCGTCACCGCCGTCATGAAGGCACTGGCATCCTTACTGGCAAGGCACTATGGAGGATAGCAACCTGCGCCTGCTATATTGGAACCCGGACGGGATTCGTCAAAGGATCCATGAACTCCGCACTCTCACCCAGCAACAGGACACCCAGGTGATCTTGCTGTGTGAAACAAAATTAAGACCTACAACGCATCTTAAGCTGCCCAATTACCACATATACAGGAGGGACGAGGTCGATCCTCAAGGGGTCGCTTACAGAGGGACAGCGATCCTGGTGAGGAGAGACATCGTCCACCAGGAGCTGGACCTGCCAGACTTCCAGACGATGCGTTCAATCGGCATAAAAATGGAGGCGGCGGGCGAGGAACTTAGGATCTTTGCAGCATACCGCCCGCCAGGGACTCCATTTCACTCCTCAGACATCCGGACGGTAATGGAAGGCACAACACCCACCATCATCGCCGGGGACCTGAACGCCAAACACCCGGCGTGGGGGTCCAGAGTGATCACCCCGCCGGGTCGTGAACTCTATGAAGACGCTGAACACCACGACTATGACGTTCTAGGTCCCGAGGAATCGGCGCACATCCCTAGCGACCCTAGGAAGCGTCCGGATGTATTAGACATCGTGCTCACTAGGAACGTCAACTATCCAGTAGTGGTAGAAGTGCTGTATGACCTGAATACACAGCACCTCCCGATTCTGATAACCCTTGGCACTAAGGCAGTGACCTCACCGCCCAGAGCCAGTAAGACCAAGATCGACTGGAGGCTCTACCACCAACACCTGCAGAAGAGACCTCCAGTCCATACTCCGATTACCTCAGCGGACGACGTAGAGGCCGCTGCAACCAGAATTTTCACGAGCATCAAGGAGGCCCTCAACGCGGCCTCTACGATCGTCCCTCTCTCGGGAAGGAAAGAGGAGCTGCCGCTAAAGATACGCGTGCAGCTAAATCATAAAAGAGCGCTGAGGAAGCTCTGGGCGCGTACTCGCTGCCCTAGAGTAAAGAGAAAACTAAACACCTTGTCAGACGAACTGTCGGTTGCAATACAGGCCCACAGAGGAGAGGCCTGGGAGCAGCGCATATGGAAAGCTGATGAACAGCACGCGTCGCTCTACACATTGAACCGGCAGTTAACGAAAACTCGACCACCTGTTTGCCCGCTGACCAACAACGTGGGCATTCAACGTTACGATGCCAAGGGCAGAGCGGATATCCTAGCTGAGCACTTCCAGGAGCAGTTTATGCCGAACCCTACAAGTGCGGAGTTCCTGGAATCCCATTCACGGAAGGAAAGCCGCGTGCAGGAGCTCCTGTCATCACCCGCGCCACCGCTTGCAGGAGAATGGTTTATCACCCGCCGAACTGCGGAGGACAGTAACCCGCCTGCAACCGAGGAAGGCGCCGGGGCACGACGGGATTACTAACGCTGCACTACGACAGCTGCCCAATAGAGTCCTTGTAGAGATAGGTCGGCTCTACAATGGAATATTGCGGACATCCCACTTCCCGGAGGACTGGAAGAAAGGCAAAGTCATCGTCTTGCCGAAACCCGGGAAGGACAGGCGTAGAGCTGCCAACTACAGGCCGATCACGCTGCTACCGCATATAGCTAAACTGTGCGAAAGACTATTGTTAAGACGTCTCCGCCCGTGCATCCAACTTCGGGCGGAGCAACATGGATTCAGGAGGGGTCACTCAACAGCAATACAGCTGACCAGAGTGTTTGAGTCTTTCTCGATATCGAGAAGGCGTTCGACCGGGTGTGGCACACAGGATTACTCTATAAATTAGATGTGCAAACAAGTATCCCTCCTGCTATATTGCGGCTAGTGGCGTCTTTTCTGGAAAGCAGGAAGTTCTACGTCTGCGTAGAGGACGCCGAGTCCGCAATTAAGACCATAACAGCTGGTGTGCCACAGGGCAGCTGTCTATCTCCAGCCCTGTACGCGGCGTACACTAATGACATACCCACCCTGGCAGGACACTTGCAAGAATGGGAGGACGACGTCGAACTAGCACTGTTTGCGGATGACAGTGCATACTTCACGTCGTCCAGAAGAGCCCACATAGCAGCTGCCAGGATGCAACGTCTGCTGGACCTGCTGCCACCATGGTTGGATGAGTGGAGGATGGCCGTCAATGTTAGCAAGACGACCGCTCTACTCACTCGCCGCTATAGAAACCTACCACCACCGCTAACCCTCAGAGGCCAGGAGATCGCATATGAGAAGGCCGTGACCTACCTTGGATGTCGGATTGACAAGATGCTGCGTATGACTGCGCACGTTGACTCTGCTATACGCAAAGCTCGATGTGCGCGGGCAATGCTACGTCCTGTCCTGACATCCAAGTTACCGACAAAGTCGAAGATAACCATCTATAAAATCTACATAAGACCCCTGCTAACATACGCTGCTCCGGCCTGGTATGCACTCCTGAGCGATCATCAGAAGCGGCGACATCAGGCCCAGCAGAATTTGTCATTAAGAACTATAGTCGGTGCGGGTCGCTACGTCCGTAATGACGTCATAGCGGCCAACCTCAAGATAGAGAGCCTTCATGAATTCGTGGTCCGGCTGGCGCGCGGTATGTTCGACCGTGCCGACAACGGGCCACACGAACACCTCAACGGCTTCGCGCCGTTGCATGTAAGGCCGCCGGACGGGCGACCTTATCCAAGAGAACTCCTCCCTATATAGATTAGGGAGTCAGAGTAAATCCCTCAATGCCGCAGAAAGGCCAACTTTGACAAATAATTGTGTTATTTAAACACAATTATTAGATAACCTCCTTTTCTTATAATTTAACCGACTGCGACAATAGTCGTTATAGCAACGCCTTTAACATCAAGGCGCCCAGGACCGGCACATTGTAGTGTGCCGTGAGGAACATCCGGGTAAAGGGGTACACCCCGAGGCCCGAGACCTGCACGGCATTTATGCCCTGCAGAGGACAGCAACGACGCTCAAATCGCAGTCGCAGCACAGCCGTCGAAGAGGCTACAACAATAAGGAAAAAGGAAGCCGAAACCTAATGAACAAGAAGCTACCTAGAAGAAAAGTGTTTTAATTGCCTTCTCCCGGCTGATCGTCTATCTCTCTCTCTCTCTCTCTCGGGGTCCTAGTAGGGTCGTAGTATACATACGCATTCAGGGGTGCGTGGGACGTGCGTCACCAGCACTAGGCAAGGAACGTACGTCATAAAGTGGGAGATTGTCCCAGGGCGACTGCGGGCACTGGATGTGTCCCTGCTGTCCGAAACAGTTGGTCCTTTGAGCCGGATCCCTGCTAGAAGTATATAGAAGAATCCGTTCAAGATGCCGGTTACCAGGTCACAGAAGGATGCCCCCTCATATCCCGGGTCCCGTCCCTCAAATAAGGACGCGACAGATGAAATGTCAGGATCAGAAGGGGTCACGTCTGCGTCAGCGTCATCAGGAACAGCAACTACGTCAGATTCTTCAGGCACTACGACCACAGGAGATACCACAACGACAGAGACCACAGTTGCAACTGCCACAAAGATAAGGATCGTCTTCGACGCTGCAGCCAAGTCAAAGGTAAGAAGCCTCAACGATACTCTACTGCCAGGACCAGATCTACTACAGTCGCTCTTCGGGATACTACTAAGGTTTCGACAGGGCCCGCTAGCTGTGGCAGCCGGTATCAGAGAAATATTTCTTCAAGTAAGCATTCGACCAGAAGACAGAGATAGCCTGAGGTTTTTATGGCGCGGGGCTCGTCGCGACGTGCCTCCAAAAGAGTACAGGATGACATCGGTTATCTTCGGCGCAACATCATCTCCGAGCACCGCAATCTATGTGAAGAATCGAAACGCAGCGGACTTCAAAGAACAGTATCCAGAGGCAGCAAGGGCGGTCGAGCTAAACCATTACATGGACGATTACCTGCACAGCTTCCACTCAGAAGAAGACTTTAGAAAAGTGACGACGCAGGTGGACTTCATACACAAGAAGTCAGGCTTCGAACTCAGGGGGATGGGCGTCAAATCAACCCGAACTGCTGCAAGACGTGAAGATCGACTCCATTGAGAAGACAGAAGTGGACTTAGGCGAGAACGAAGAGAAGACATTAGGTCTGCGCTGGTTTACCAAAAAAGGACTCCATCGGCTTCAGGGCAAATCTCCGAAATACACCAGAAGAAATAGCAAGAGGACTCAAGGTGCCTACGAAGAGGGAAGTTACCAGCACAGTAATGTCGACCTTTGATCCGCTTGGTTTGGCATCACCAGTTCTCATCCAAGGCAAGAAGCTGCTTCAGAACAAGTGGCGTCGGTTGGGATGACGAAATAAAAGAAAGGGAGTACGAAGCATGGAAAACCTACCTGGAGAAGATGAAGCTGCTCCAAGACCTGCAAGTTCCGAGATGCCTGGCGCCACATTGCACCGAGGGGGAGCTACACACTTTCGTTGATGCGAGCGAGCTGGCGTACGCAGCGGCAGTTTATTGGAGGACAGAAGGGCAAGATAGAACCTACCACGTCAGCTTAGTGGCAGCAAAGGCGAAAGTCACTCCACTGAAGCCGGTGTCTATCCCGAGACTCGAACTACAGGCAGCCCTCCTAGGAAGCAGACTGGCTCATTCAGCTGAAGAAGAATTGGACCTAAAAGTAACAAAGAAAACATTTTGGACAGACTCCAGCATCGTACTTTCCTGGATAAAAACAGACCCGAAACCTTCAAGACGTTCGTGGCTCATCGCTTAGCGGAGATAGAAGACCTCACTAAACCGCAAGACTGGAGATGGGTGCCTACAGCGCAAAATCCTGCAGATGACGCAACACGCGACGTGCCAGAAGACTTCAACTGCACTCACCGATGATTCACCGGACCAAGCTTCCTGAGAAAAGAAGAAGCACATTGGCCGGCACCAAGAACTTTCAAGAAAACAACCACCGGAGAAGAAAGGGCAGCGGACGTCGCAGCAACAACACAAACATTTCATCCATCACCAGACCCGGAGAGATTCTCTTC
Source organism: Parnassius apollo (assembly GCA_907164705.1). Classification (NCBI taxonomy): domain Eukaryota; kingdom Metazoa; phylum Arthropoda; class Insecta; order Lepidoptera; family Papilionidae; genus Parnassius; species Parnassius apollo. Next base: position 7,162,863 of record CAJQZP010001539.1, on the reverse strand, counting down.
ATGGAAGAGGCTTTGGCAAGCCACAGCGAGAGTACTACAGTTCTTACAACTCTGCAGAAAAGGGGAGAAGGTCAACGTTTGCAAAAATGATCCCACATGGAAAATGACTCAAAGAAAAGGAACGAAGACTGTAGAGAAGCAACACAGATCTTCAAAAATAACAGAAAAGAAATAAATACCGATGGGCACCGAACTACTCGAGAAGGCTGAAACTCTTTTGCTGAAAAGAAGCCAAGACAACAGTTTCAGAGAAGACATCAAGCGCCTTCAGCAAGGGAAGCAATTAGAGGGCAGCAGTAAATTGAAAAGGCTCGACGTAGTACTAGAAGAGGGTCTCCTGCGGCTAAAGGGAAGAATCGACGCAATGCAGGGTGTGATCAGGGACTACAAACGACCCATCGTGCTCGACAGCAAGGACAAGACAACACAACTCATCATAGAAGAATTCCACTGCCGCTTCAATCATGGAAATCACGCGACGGTGATGAATGAAATACGACAACGCTTCTGGATACTCGGTCTAAGGTCAGCAATCAAGGCGGTTCAGCATCAATGTCAATGGTGCAAAACGAGAAAAGCAAGACCTCAAGAAATACCAACAGGCAACTTACCGGCGGAAAGGCTGATGCACGGATATCATCCTTTTACGTGCACGGGCGTGGACTACTTCGGACCGATGACAATCACCGTGGCAAGACGGCACCGGCACCGTGCCAAAAAGAGATGGGGGGCTCTATTTACATGCCTCACAACAAGGGCTGTGCACATTGAGCTTACTCCTTCGCTCTCCACCGACAGCATGATCATGGCGCTGCGACGATTCGTCGCAAGAAGAGGGATGCATAAGAAAATCTACAGCGACAACGGGACCAACTTCGTCGGCGCTAACAAGGAAATAAAAGAGACGCTCGACACCTTGCAGCAAGAAGACCTCACCTCAGAAGCAGAGAAGATCGGCGTGCAATGGAAATTCATCTCTCCAGGTGCGCCAAATATGGGTGGCGCATGGGAACGTTTGGTGCGATCAGTCAAAACCGCACTAGACGCCACACTTCACGAAAGGTATCCACGAGAGGAGGTACTTCACACTCTCCTCCTAGAGGCCGAGCACATAGTCAACTCTCGACCTCTCACACACCTCTGAGAACCTTGAAGAAGAAGAACTAACACCGAACCACTTCCTCATCGGGCGGTTCTGCGGCGCAGCGAGAATCGGCAGCTTCAACGACAACGAACTTGTGGGCAGATCCACATGTAAGACCACGCAGCGGCTTGCTGATCACTTCTGGCAACGTTGGCTGCGAGAATATCCACCCACTCTCTTGCCAAGGAAGATGAAGGCAAGAACCAGCACTACAGACCTACAAGTTGCGGACATCGTGCTGATCGTCGACCACAGCCTACCAAGGTGCACTTGGCCACGCGGCAGAATCTCCCAAATGTATCCTGGACCTGATGGGCGAACAAGGATCGTCGACGTCGAAATGCGCGGAGGTGTGCTGAGAAGACCCAGTTCGAGAGTAGTGCTGCTGGTGCCGGGAGTATCGCCGAGCCAGGAGGATGGTGCGACGCACGAGGGGGAGAATGTCGGCGACAAGCATACAATCAACCAGTGACGAACTGTGTTTAAGACTATTTCAATTTCTTAAATTAGTGTAGTTAGCGCCTGCGACAAATATAATTTACCAAGTGGCGAACTTTATTTTAAGACTATTATAATTTCTCAATTAGTGTAATTAGCTTATTAACTCTTATTAGAATATAATTTAAATATAATTACAAAATCAAAAGGTTAGCCTTTAATGATAATTTTGTAAGGAAGTTTTTTAGGCAAGAATTTGTATTGTAAATACTTATAAAAATTTTAAGTTTTGTTTAACGCTTAAAAACTGGTGTTAGATTAAAGGTTTATACGTAACTTAATGTAAACAAAAAGAAATAATTAGATTAGACATCTGTTTTAATAAATATAAGACAAAATGTATAGTAAATTAGCAATTTTATAGGGTTTTTGTTCTATAAGTTTTGTATAGAGGACTTAATAGTTTTATATTATTATTTTATGTTATAGACCATAAGTAGAGCAATCTAACAATATATAATTTGTAAGGGTTAAATTTTCAATAAATAAAGGCTCCTAAGGTTTCGGCTCGAAGGAAAAACAACGCGCAAGATAGGGAAAACCGCGCTAACGCCCGTACGGTAACTCCGGCGGGTATACGAGTATAAGCCGAGCAAATTTCGGCTCAAATCGCAGTCGCAGCACAGCCGTCGAAAAGGTTACAACAATAAGGAAAAAGGAAGCCGAAACCTAAGAAACAAGAAGCTACCTAGAAGAAAAGTGTTTTAATTGCCTCCTCCCGGCTGATCGTCTATCTCTCTCTTTCTCGGGGTCCTAGTAGGGTCGTAGTATACATACGCATTCAGGGGTGCGTGGGACGTAGGTCACCAGTACTAGGCAAGGAACGTACGTCATAAAGTGGGAGATTGTCCCAGGGCGCGGTGTCCCTGCCATCCGAAACACCGGCCTTTTATAAAGGAGTAAGTTAGTTTCTCAAAAGTCATTAAGTAAGATGAAGATGTGTGTGAGACACAGTACTTACATATCTGGTGGATCTTTAGCTACACACAGCCTCTCACAATAACAAGCAGAAGTAGATTCAAGTCAAATGACACTCAAGAACCAGTACGATATAGCGAATTATTTTGTAAAGTCACTCATTTAAAAAAAAAAACAGTCGCAAAATACATTTTAATCATAAAAAGACTAAATTCCTGATCGGTTTTGGAATATGCTGACTATTAAATTTTTATTCCTCCTAAATTCTGCTACCTTAGGCCTTAGTTGCGTGATCGATGTTGCAGTTGATAGCCATGAATATCACTTTCCCTGACAACACGGTTCATCTAAATAGATGAATTGACTCGCTTTGCAACTGGAGCCATTTCTCTGGACAGCTGAATGTCTCTATCTTTTCTGCTACCCTTGTTAATACAGCCCTTTACTAATCCACCGCTGAACACAGGCTTCTCAGAAGTAATGAAACTAGATTGAGTGACGACCTGGTAAGACATGCGGAAAATCGATGGATGCAGGTGGCTCAGGACCGTGCTTTATGGCATACCTTGGGAGAGGCCTACGTTCAGCAGTGGACTTGTGAAGGGCTGTAATGATGATGATGATATCTTAAGCTGACAATGAGAAAAGCAAGAAAGATATCCTGGATTCCAATAAATTGCTGTATAAACATCAATATAAAATCATTTCGTATATTCCAGATGTGAAAGTGGCGTCGCAAAACAGAGTGTGAGGCGATACATCTACGACTAGCTCTGCATTCTCCTACACTGTGAACGTGGAGATTGCTGCACTACTTCTTAAAATAGCTACCGCCTTGTCCAGAAGTGAAATGCAACGGGATGGTAAAGAAAAGGAAAATAATTTAAAACGCAAACTATTATGATGATGACAAAACGTGGCAGGAGCCCTGCTGTAGTTATATTAGTAGTATAGTTGAAGCACACAAGGCAAGGACCACCTTCTCACAGAATACCAGCGTAAAATAGTATCTTAATGCTGATGTGGTTCATATGGTGAGTGTAGAGAACCGGAGACCCTTTTTACTGGAATCGAGGCATTCCATCTTAGTCCTTACGGGTAACAGCGTATCTGCATTTTGATTCGTAATCGACGATAGATGTAGATGTCCGTGGGCCATAGCAACCACTTATATGTAAGATGTTTTACTATGCTATGCTATGTTGTTTCTAAGGATATCCCCTGATGCTCGATATACAGCCGTCGCGTCAGCTGATACAGACCCTGTACATTTATGATGCTGACCTTCACTCGATCCTTATTCTTTACTCGACTCAAGTAACGGGACTATTAAGGTATCTTCAAATTCCCATTTTTGGCAAAATAAGTAGCGTGTTCTAATAAAACTGAATGATATGTATAATAAGTAAAAAAACTTTATAAAAAAGTAACCGATTTGAAGCAACTAAAAAGAATGAAATAATTTCACATTCTGAAGTTGGTGCTAGACATATTTATAGAACAAATGAAACTTCAGAATGTGACTAACGAGCACACAGTTTACCCGACGGTAAGTGATTGCTGGGGCCCGTAGACACCTACATCTGTCCTCAATCACGAATCAAAATGTCATCCTGACGAATTAAATCAAATGGAATGCCTCGTTTCCAGTAAAAAAATCCAGGAGCTAGGGTCTCTTTACACAAACCATACGAAACACAGCAGCGCAGCGTCGAGGTACTATTTTACGCTGGTGTTCTGTGAGAGCGTGGTCCTTCCCCGGTAGATTTGGTCCGTTCATGCTACAACGTACCACGCAAGATTAGTATTTATTTAAATTTACTTTTTTATCCTTTTGTGTTGATTGAGGAATATCACAATTTTAACAGCTCTGCTTCTGCATTTCGTCTGGTGATTGCAGATGGCTGGAGGCCAAATTTCCCCTCCCCCTCTTAACACGATAGCGGAGTTCAATAGATCAGGGTACCAGCACCCATAGTGACTGAGAACCCCTCGCTGAGCACCCACGCCCAAGCTATTCTATGCTCAGGCTGCCCACGTATTCTGGGGAGTGGGAAGGAGGGGGAGGCCTTTCCGCTCAATACTCCAAACTTGCTGGGGGGAAAAAACAGTAAGATGCCCCCTGCCACACTATCCGTTAATTTCTTTATCATCAGGGGTCTTCATCCAAACCTTAACTCCGTCCACTACCATCTGGAAACGGTGAAGTATGCCTTGCTCTTTCTAACCGAGACGCTGTTGTCCTTTCCAGCTGATACATCGTATGTTTCTTACCCGAGGTAAGAATTAGAACGCTCCCCTGAGTCTCGGCACGCTCAACTGGTTACCTCACCTATGCGCAGATTTCAGATGTGGTAGATTTTGTACCTTCCTTGTTAGCAGTTTAGTACCTCTGTGTTTCGTATGGTGAGTGTAGAGAACCGGAGGCCCTTTTACCGGATACGAGGCATTTCATCTCTGTATGCACGGATAACAACTCATCTCTATTTTATTTCCTAATTCAGGATAAATGTAGATATCTGGGGGCCACCATCAGGTGGCCTGTGTGCTCGTATAGTCCCACATATTCTATAAAATAATATAAAATTATGTGTCATATTGTTTTTCCCCGATGAACTCCGAAACCACTTAATGAAGTTTTGTAAATGTGTAATGCTTGCTCAAACTTGAGATTGTCTTTATCCCAATAAGTGACCCTCGAAAAAGGTCATCCTCATCGCTAGTCTGGATATTTCACACCTGGCGTGAAGTATACGATTTACAGCCATTTATCAGAGACCATTAGCTTTTCCTGTCATTTCCTATAGTTATCTTTAATAACTAAATTATATATTCATATATATATATATATATATATATATATATATATATATATATATATATATATATATATATATAAAGATCTCTTTACGGTAAATGTTGATCAGATGCGACTTCACGCGAGCACTTTGTTGATCCGAAAACGCATGTTGATCCGGCGCCTTTTGTTGATCCAATATGCATCTCTGGTAACTAATGTGCCTCCGACCGCATCAACAACTGCACTCACGAGACTGTTTGCTAGCGTTGGCTGAAGTTGATCCGATATACAAATCCACCTTGCGATGGTTACGGAAAATGTTGGTCCGATTTAAATGAGCCAATCAGAGCACAGCAAAGGATAAGATAAACGATCGGATTGGCTGAATGCAGCCGCGACGTTGCCATTTCGTATCTTTGGCGGTACAAGCTCCAGATTAAATGCGTGTTATGTAATGCATTCAGGGTGCTGTTTGGTCTACCTCGTTATTGTAATACGCTACGATTGTTTCTACACCACCATGCGTAAACGATGCACATCCCTGGTGCGCAGAGTGCGGGCCAGTTCCAATGGTATCCTGAGGGCATTTTCTGACAGGTTTGAGGTCAGTACCTGAACCATTGTCATATGGTGCACGTGCTGACAAATCGGGCCTGTCTTATATATAGTTTTAAAATTAGGTAAATAGTTTTAAGTTTTACAAAAATTAGTTTTAAGATTTGTATTATTACTAACATCTATGATCCTTGTGGTCGATATAAACTACTTTTTTTTAACGAATTACTCGACAACGCCCCTTCTTGTAGCGGAAGTGGTGGCAACGGCGACGGGTAATCGAGACACAGACACAGACACAGACACAGACACAGACACGGACACAGACACAGACACAGACACACAGACACAGACACACAGACACAGACACACACACACACACACACACACACCCGCACATACACAAACACAAAACAAGAGTGGACACACGCACATACTCGTACCCACACACAAAAGCAAACACATGCACAACCGCACACACACACACACACACACGAACAACAGTTAACACACGCACGCACATGCGTTCACACGAACACACATGAACGCACATACACCCACACGCACGCGCTCACACAAACTCGCATAAACACACTCACTCTCACACACACACACACACACACACACACACACACACACACACACACACACACACACACACACACACACTCGAGTGACAAATTAAGTAATAAAGTACTATCCATCATCTTCTAATTGATCTATGACAAATGAATAAAATAACACAAATTCACCACACGATAACAAAAACTCGAACAAACGTCTTTCCACAATAAAACCTGCCAAAGTTTGATCCACAAAATCAGCAGATAACGCATTTTCTTACCTTATTACTATAACGAAGTAGCCTACTGGGTTCTCTGTCACACACAAAACGCGACGTTGCCGCTTTGTGTTCGAGTACCTATTCGTCAAGTATGGCTCCGGATCCACTTAGTCTAAGTAAATGTCGCATATAAATTAAATATACTCTGGATTTAAAAAATCATATTCAGTATGATTTTTTCGACCGTTAATAGATCAACAAATATTGGTCAAATCGCTGACGAGTATTTGGAATCCTGTTAGTGCAGATCCACTGACGTCACGCGCGCATCAAGAATGGATCAAAGTATATCAGTTTGTGCGACGAGGAGCTGAGCAAACACGTCAAGTAGGTGGATCAACAATATATATATATATATATATATATATATATATATATATATATATATATATATATATATATATATATATATATATATATAATTTTGTTTTATAGAATGGGGGGGAGGAGGGAACGAGGACACACATTCCACCTTATGGTAAGTGGACGTTGTGGCCGGACAGGACATTTATCTTCAATTAAGAATCAAAATGCGGATGTGTTGTCACGCCTGAGGACTACGATGAAATGTCTCGTTTCCATTACACTCACCATACGAAACATAGCATCTTTAATCTGCTATTTTATGCTGGTATTCTGTGAGAGCATCATCCATCCCCGGTCGAGCCAACCCATTAGCGCTGCAACCATAATATAGCTTCAGCGTGGCTCCACCACGTAAAATACATTTTGATGTGATCTTACAAAATACTTCTATTTTAGGTGGTAATTCTTTGATATTTCATATATTAATGAAATATTTACTTAAAATTACCTGTGTTATTACTAAAAATCTTCATATCATTTTTCGAAGCCCTCGAAATATTAAGAAGTTATGGAGGGAAATGGACATGCATATACGCAGTCGGTTATGGAGAAAAATATTTTGTTATTCTTTTTCACTTAACGTTTATCAAAACCTACCAAAAATAATTAAATAATTGAAATAAATATTTAGTAATGCTGACTAACCAAGGGATTTATGACTATTTAATTCCTCCCTATTCTTAACTTTAAAATATCACAAATTGGACTTTCAATTATGTTTTACAGTTTAGCACACACAGGCAGAGAAAGGATAGGTTAGTGCCACCGCGCGAGTTAATTGACGCGATGCGCAAGCGCAAATCGTGGCCTGTAACCTGTAACCACGTCGATGTTTGGGTAATATATTTTTTATTTATCATAAACACCCACAAGTGGTCCAGGGCTGAACATGAACGTGTCCGAAATTGATACATTTTTTTAAATACTAGCTAATTTGAATTTACGAATTTATTGATTTATACGTATTCTTTTTTTTATAGGTTAAGATGACAAATGAGCCCACAGTCCACCTGATGGATCATGTGGACTGTGCGCTCGTTTGTCACCCTATCCTATGGTAAAAATTAAAAAAAATCAGAGAGGAATGAGAAACCGAGGATCGGCAGCAGCATGTTCCTGTTTTACACCTCCTCTTTTACACAAACATATTCATTTCAGTATTTAAAATACTTGCTACGGAAGAAATATTCAATGTATTTAGATGAAGTGTTTGGACTGGAACCGCTGAATATGCAAAACCAAGACATGGACACTCAACAACACGCTCAGGCGGTAAGACTCCTCCCGTTTCTGCGCTAGCCATAAATGACTAACGCAGAAGCAAGAGGGGTCTTACTTGCGATCCCGGCCTTGTACACAACGAGATAGAAGATTATTTTCATCAGCCGACAGCATCTCAAATTCACACAGCTACAGCAAAGCCGCTTGTGAGTAATCATATTAAATTAAATTTTAAGAATTTATCATCAAAGAATTATTAGAAATTAGAATCAAACGGTTTGCTTCATCTTTTGTACTGCGTGCAGCAAAGGAGTGTAACAATTTGCCGGCGTCTGTCGTTCCGTCCAAATACAATCTGGGTTTCTTCAAGACAAAGGTGAATAGGAAGCTTTGGTTACGCTAAGACACGGTGATTTACCATTGGCTTCTACCACTCACCACCAGGTGGGATTGGCGTCAAGCACGGGCTTATTTTATTTTTATTTTATTCAAAGTGGAACAGCTAACAACTACATTATATATAATTACATATAGATAGTACAGTAACATAGTATACGCAATAATGCAGCCCACAGTGCTGTTCACAGATTACTTCTTGGGATAGATAATTAAGACGCTAGGAGACCTGCAGCTGTACAGAAGGTATTATACAAATGTCAAAGTATGGTCAACAGTGATATTATAATGTGACTAATATAACAAAATTATTATGTGAAAAGTGTCTTGTATAAAAGACCACGAAACTTTTCCTTTGAGCATGTAAAAATGTCTATATGCTCGAAGGTCTCATTATATGTGGCAACCATACGTCGAATTGGTGAACGAATACCGGTATTGGATCGACAGGTACTTACGGCAAAGAGTTTACCCGCACGCACCCGTCGTCTATGGACAGTTCTGGGAACTACATAACATAACAGATTGTTTAACTCAATACAGTCAAATTTGCATCTTACTATATGAAACAATGTCATAGACTCCAATTGCTTACGTCTAGAGTGGAGGGTTAGAAGTTTGTATCTACTGAGTAACTGGTCATACGGTAAATGAGATTTATGACATCTATAATACATTGCACGTAGAAACCGGCGTTGAACATTTTCAATTTTGTGTATATATTTATTATAATAAGGATTCCAAATGGGCACAGCATATTCAAGTTGAGAGCGAACTAGGGTTTTATATAAACAAAGATATGAAGAGGTCCGTTTGAAGTCGCGAGTTGATCTCATAATAAATCCATATAGTTTGTATGCTTTGTTAACAATTTGTTCAATATGTAAGTCTAAGCACAGTTTTGAATCAAACTGTATACCGAGATCTCGCATAGAATCCACTTTAGCTAAAGGAACGTTACACAGTGAGTAGGAAAATGTAATAATATTCTTGTTTTTAGTAAAACGGAGATATTTACACTTCGGAATGCTTAACTGAAGCTTACTTTTGTAACAAGAGTCTGTAAGTCTATCTAGGTCCTCTTGGAGAATAATGCAGTCTTGTGTAGTATGAATAGATTTATAAACTTTAAGATCATCTGCATATAATAAAAATTTTGAGTTGAGAAAACAGTTACTTATGTCATTAATAAACATTATAAATAACAAAGGCCCGAGAATAGATCCCTGGGGTACACCGGAGGTAACCATCGTAACGTTAGAGTGGTATCCATTAATTACAACCCTTTGACAACGGTTAGTGATATAAGAAACAAACCATCGTAACAAATTACCCCGAATGCCATTGTAAGCTATTCGATTTAGTAACATTTCGTGGTCCACCTTATCGAAGGCCTTTCGAAAGTCTGTATATACTGCATCGACCTGTACGCGATCATCAACATTTTCAAATAAATAGCTGGAAAATAAAAATAGATTGGTTATGATAAGTAAAGTGATAATAATAGTAGAACCGCAGTAGTTCAGACTCAAAGTGCTCATAATAAGCGGAATATGGTTATAAGTTCCAGAACTTCTTCACTGGAGCAACGATACCATTCTGGTGGCAGCTATAAGACGTATATATCACAAATCAAGTTGGCGCAACCAATGTATTATTAACCAAGATGTAACGAAGAATGAAATTCTTTGCTGTAAGTTTCACCCCAGAGGAGAAATGTTACCTGTAAGTAAAAAAAAATATCTTAGCTAAAATATTTCATTCAGTAGGCCAAGAAATGAACCAATCATCCCATGTATATTGAAAGAGTTGAATATATGTGGGTAGGTGCCACCCTCTTACCAATTCTAGTATCTAGCAAAAGTTGTAGACAATCGGCAACGAGATTGGGACAAGCACATACAACCGTTTATGTTGTCATATCGAAGCGCTGTTCACGAAAGTACATCAGCGACACCAGTTTTCGCAAGCTTTGGAAGAGAATTACGGCTGCCTTCAGACCTGATCACCGGGATACCACCTGATGCCCCACGCAGTATAACCGATTATGCAAATGACTTGCGGAACAAAATGAATGACATTTATGAGCACGTCAGACAATCGGGCCAGCAAATGTCTGAAAAAGATGAAAACCCGGTATGACCGCAAAATGAACAACAAAGGATTCGACGAAGGTTCACTAGTGTGGTTGCTCCAATCCAGACCGCAGCAAAGGGAAATCTCCTAAGCTTCAAGCTAAATGGGACGGCCCGTACCGGATTGTGACCAGGATCAACGATGTAACTTACCAAATACAGAAAGTCGCAAGAGGGACTCCTAAGATCGTCCATGTGGATCCTGGCGCGCTATTATGGGGCCGATAATGCTCGGAACGAGCATGTTGGAGGGGCAGTGTTGCGCGCCTAAGTTTACGTTTGGCACTAGCGCCATCTAGTGTTGGATAACAGAGCGAGGAGAGCTTTCCAGGCAGTGACATGACTAATCTTTCAACCGACAGCGCCATCTAGTATCGGATTGAAGAACTAAGCTTTCTAGAAGCCCTAAACTCGAACTTTGGCGCTTGGTTGGTTGGCGCGCGTATTTACTTGAATATTCTGGGTGAAAAAGGTGTATAAAAAAGGCGCGCCAAGACGCGATTAGGCAGTATTGAATTTGGCGAGACAAGCGAAGCTTCGGAGCGAAATAAGGTGAATCAGTGTGATTAATTATTAGTGTCTTTTAAGTTTTAATTAGTGTAAAGTGAATTAAGGTGTTAATTTTGGTAATTCTATCGGTAATTTTTATTGTCACGAACCTCAAGCTCGAAACAATACTGTGCTCAATGACCTCAATAGTGCCTTAAAACTGATAGGTCTTAAGATGAACGTGGACAAAACAAAGATCATGTTTAATGTCCTTGTCATACCTATGCCCGTAGTTGTTGGGAGCACTAAGCTCAAAGTTGTTGACGAGTACGTTTACCTGGGACAAACAGTCCAACTAGGTGTGAGATCCAGATGTGGAGGATCATGCACCTTCCCCGTTGGACCTTCTGCTGACCTCTCACCCGGACAGATATCAGATTTCCGCGTACACCCCTTTAGGCTCCTCGGACCTTTGTCTTGTCCGGAGTGTGGTGCCACTCACGCTGTAATCGCAGTTGCATTCTGCAGGCTGCCACCGTGTTTGGCACTACAGGTCAGCCGATTGGGATGGGATGCGGTCTTTCTTTGCATCCTACCCTCGGGGGGGCGGGTTTGCTTCTCTCCGGACGATCCCAACGTTGTTGCGGATTCCGTCGCTGATGTGGTACTTCGGAGTATGGAACTTTTTATTCCTTCCTCTGTGGCACCCATTGGAGGCAAACCTCAGCCATGGTTTGGTCGCTCCTGAAAAATAGCATCATGCTATAAGCAGGAGTGCTACCAAGCCTGGGCTGACGCATCAGCGTCCCGGGATGTAAACACCAGCTAAAAAAGAAGTACTAGGCTGCAATAAACGTATCGGGAATGGAATATTTTCACTGTTCCTGTCATATTCAAATCTTTTTAATTTAAAACTCCTTGGTTTTAAAAATCGAATACCATTTATTTATTTAAAAAAAGATTCTCGGCCTTGTCACAAGGTTTAGTCAAACTTATTTAGTCGTTGAGAAAATGGAATTGGCTCGAGAAAATTCAAGAGCGATGATTTATTATGACTTTCAAAGTGGTTTAACACAAAAACGGTGTGTTGACCGGATGATTTCTGCATTTGTTGATGAAGCCTCATCCAAAGCCACAATTTATCACTGGTTTGCTGAATTTCAACGTGGACGTGTCAAGCTCAGTGATGATCCCCGTCAAGGTCGTGATATGCTGTATACAACATCGTATTAGATGATGAATCCTGGATATATGCGTACGAACTCGAAGCAAAAAACCAGTCACGAGTTTGGGTGTTCGAAAATGAGTGAAAGCCAACAAAAATTGTTCGTTCACGGAGTGTTGCAAAAAAAATGGTGGCCACGTTTGTCTCCAAAACCGGTCATGTTACGACTATTCCTCTTGAGGAACAAAGAACGGTTAATACAGAATGGTATGCTAGCATTTGCTTGCCACAGGTCGTTTCTGAACTCCGTAAAGAGAACTGCAACCGCCGCATCATTCTCCATCACGACAATGCGAGTTCTCACACCGCACACATAACAAAAGAGATTTTAGAGCAAGAAAACATGGAATTATTAGACCATCCACCGTACAGTCCAAACTTAAGCCCTAATGATTTCTATACCTTCCCTAAAATAAAGAATAAATTGCGTGGACAGAGATTTTCATCACGTGAAGAAGCTGTGGACGCCTACATACAAAACGGCCATTTTGGAGACCCCAAATTCCGAATGGAATAGTTGCTTCAATGATTGGTTCCATCGTATGGAAAAATGTGTCAAATTTCGCGGAGAATACTTCGAAAAGCAATAAATACATTTTTAAATAGTAATGTTGTGTCACCTCCTTGATTCCCGAAATTTTCAGTGCCGCCCTCATATAATTCCGCCTCTAGGTCCTTCAAAAGAGTCATTGCCAAGGCAAAGTCAGAGCACATAGGCAGAATTGGCGAGAAACTAGTTCGCCTTCCTTATGGAACCCGTGCATTCTGGTCTCTCGCCAAGGCTGTCCAGGGGAATTTCTGTCAGCCATCTCTTCCATCTCTGCACAGGGAGGAAGACTCACGGGCCCATACCGCAAAGGAGAAAGCCGATCTTCTAGGCTCTTTCTTTGCGTCCAACTCGACTCTCGATGACGGGGGGAATACGCCGCCGACCATCTCGCGGTGTGAGTGCTCCATACTGGAAGTGCAGTTCACACAGCGCTCGGTTCACAAAGCACTCCTCTCCCTGAACATCAACAAGTTGAGTGGGCCTGACGGAATCCCCCCAATTGTGCTGAGGCCGTGTGCTCCAGAGCTGACTCCCTGGGCGTAATCCCAAAATCATGAAGGACGGCTTTCTTCCACCCGATCCCTAAAAAAGGCGACCGCTCAGACCCATCCAACTACCGGCCTATTGCCATCACCTCCTTGTTCTCCAAAACAATGGAGTCCATTGTAAGCTGCCAGCTCATGAGGTACCTTGAGGATAACCAGCTGATTAGTGACCGCCAATACGGTTTTCGCCGTGGTCGATCAGCTGGTGATCTTCTGGTCTACCTAACTCACAGATGGGGGGAGGCAGTAGAGTTCAAGGGGAAGGCATTGGCCGTTAGTTTGGACATTGCGAAGGCGCCTTCGATCGGGTTTGGCACAAAGCGCTTCTTTCGAAGCTCCCTTCCTATGGGCTTTCCGAGAAATTGTGCAATTGTATCACCAGCTTTCTTGCAGATCGGAACATCAAGGTCGTTGTAGACGGTGCAAGCTCCGATTACAAGCTCATTAATGCTGGTGTTCCACAAGGCTGCGTGCTATCGCCAACGCTGTTTCTTCTGCATATCAATGATATGTTGCAAACCCGTAACATTCACTGCTATGCAGATGACAGCACTGGTGATGCTCTTTACACCGGCCGAGCCAATATTTCTCGGGAAAACGTCTCCGAGTACCGAGTACGAGAAGAAATAAAACCATGAAATAAAACTTCAGAATGTGACTAACGATCACATAGTTTACCCGACGGTAAGTGGTTGCTGTGGCCCGTAGACATCTACATCTATCCTCAATCACGAATCAAAATGTCATCCTGACGGATCAAAATGGAATGCCTGGTTTCCAGTAAAAAGTTCCAGGAGCCAGGGGCTCTTTGCACAAACCATACGAAACACAGCAGCGCAGCGTCGAGGTGCTATTTTACGCCGGTGTTCTGTGAGAGCGTGGTCCTTCCCCGGTAGATCTGGTCCGTTCATGCTACAACGTACTACGCAAGATTAGTATTTATTTAAATTTACTTTTTTATCCTTTTGAGTTGATTGAGGAATATCACAATTTTAACAGCTCTGCTTCTGCATTTCGTCTGGTGATTGCAGATGCCCGTGGGCCAAATTTCCCCTCCCCCTCTTAAAACGATAGCGGAGTTCAATAGATCAGGGTACCAGCAACCATTGTGACTGGGAACCCCTCACTGAGCACCCACGCCCAAGCTATGCTATGCTCAGGCTGCCCCACGTATTCTGGGGAGTGGGAAGGAGGGGGAGGCGAATTTCCGCTCAATACTCGAAACTTGCTGGGGTCAAAAAAAACAATAAGACGCCCCCTGCCACACTATCGTTAATTTCTGTATCATCAGGGGACTTCATCCATACCTTAACTCTGTCCACTACCATCTGGAAACGGTGAAGTAGGCCTTGCCCTTTCTAACCGAGACACTGGTGTCCTTTCCAGCTGATACATCGTATGTTTCTTATCCGAGGTAAGAATAAGAACGCTCGAGTCTCGGCACGCTCAACTGGTTACCTCACCTATGCGCAGATTCCAGATGTGGTAGATTTTGTACCTTCCTTGTTAGCAGTTTAGTACTGCTATGTTTCGTATGGTGAGTGTAGAGAACCGGAGGCCCTATTACCGGATACGAGGCATTTCATCTCTGTATGCACGGATAACAACTCATCTCTATTTTATTTCTTAATTCAGGATAAATGTGGATATCTGGGGGCCACCATCAGGTGGCCTGTGTGCTCGTATAGTCCCACATATTCTATAAAATAATATAAAATTATGTGTCATATTGTTCCGCAGGGTTCAATTCTTGGTCCCTTGATTTTTTTCGCTGTATAGTGCTGATATCGTAAAACATATATTAAACTGTAGCTATCATATATATGCTGATGATATACAAGTGTATATTTCTTTCAAGCGAAATGAGTACTGTAGCGATACAAAAATTACATGAAGACCTAAATCGTATAGTCGACTGGTCTGAAGCAAATACATTAGTACTCAATCCTAATAAAACGAAATATATGCTACTTGGTACCAAAAAACAAATAAATAAAGTTTTGGCAAATCGTCCTTTAATTTCAATTAAAAATGAAAATATTGATCAAGTTACTGAGATTAGAAATTTAGGAATATTGATGGATGAGGCACTACACTTCGAAAAACATATAATAAATAACGTTAAAAATTGTTTTTACATATTAAAAGTTCTATACCATATAAGGGATGTATTAAAGACGGAAGTCCGTATCAGATTATGTGAGTCCTTAATACTGTCCAAATTCAATTATGCATATGCAGTAATAGGTCCTAGACTTCTCAACCGTTCAAAGAAACTTATACAGCGCGTACAAAATGCCTGTGCCCGTTTCTGTTTTAAAATACCTACCCGTGCACATGTTACACCTTACATTAATAATGCGAAAATGCTCAAAATGGATTACCGGTGACAGTTGCATTTTGCTACGCTGTTGTTTGGTTGTATAAAATACAGGACGCCGTCTTATCTCTATGAAAAATTGCGCTGGGCTCGAGACAACGTCTTAACAAATGTAGTGACAATCTTAACAGATGTGGAGGACCATGCACCATCCCTGTTGGACCTTCTGCTGACCTCTCACCCGGACGGATATCAGATTTCCGTCGACGCCCCTTTAGGCTCCTCGGACCATTGTCTTGTCCGCAGTGTGGTGCCACTCACGCTGAAATTGCAGTTGCATTCTGCAGGCTGCCACCTTTTTTGGCACTACAGGTCAGCCGATTAGGATGGGATGTGGTCTTTCTTTGCATCCTACCCTTGGGGGCGGGTTTGCTTCTCTCCGGACGATCTTAAAGTTGTTGCGGATTCTGTCGCTAATGTGGTACTTCAGGGTATGGAATTTTTTATTCCTTCCTCTCTGGTTCCCATTGGAGGCAAATCTCAGCCATGGTTTGGTCGCTCCTGTAAAATAGCATCATGCTATAAGCAGGAGTGCTACCAAGCCTGGGCTGACGCATCAGCGTCCCGGGATGTAAACACCAGCGCTCTAAAAAAGAAGTATAATTCCGCCTCTAGGTCCTTCAAAAGAGTCATTACCAATGCAAAGTCAGAGCACATAGGCAGAATTGGCGAGAAACAACTTCCTTCTGGAACCTGTGCATTCTGGTCTATCGCCAAGGCTGTCCAGGGGAATTTCTGTCAGCCATCTATTCCATCTCTGCACAGGGAGGACGACTTACGGGCCCATACCGCAAAGGAGAAAGCCGATCTTCTAGGCTCTTTCTTTGCGTCCAAATCGACGGGGGGAGTACGCCGCCGACCATCTCGCGGTGTGAGTGCCCCATGCCGGAAGTGCAGTTCACACAGCGCTCGGTTCGCAAAGCACTCCTCTCCCTGGACATCAACAAGTTGAGTGGGCCTGACGGAATTCCCCCAATTGTACTGAGGACGTGTGCTCCAGAGTTGGCACCGGTTTTAACGCGTCTTTTCCGGTACTCCTATCCCTAGGCGTAGTCCCAAAATCATGGAAGACGCCTTCCGTCCACCCGATCCCTAAAAAAGTCGACCGCTCAGACCCGTCCCACTACCGGCTTATTGCCATCACCTCCTTGTTCTCAAAAACAATGGAGTCCATTGTAAACTGCCAGCTCATGAGATACCTTGAGGATCACCAGCTGATTAGTGACCGCCAATACGGTTTTCGCCGTAGTCGGTCAGCTGGTGATTTTCTGGTCTACCTAACTCACAGATGGGCGGAGGCAGTAGAGTCCAAGGGGGAGGCATTGGCCGTTAGTTTGGACATTGCGTAGGCCTTCGATCGGGTTTGGCACAAAGCGCTTCTTTCGAAGCTCGCTTCCTATGGGCTTTCCGTGAAATTATGCAATTATATCACCAGCTTTCTTGCAAATCGGAGCATCAAGGTTGTTGTAGATGGTGCAAGCTCCGATTGCAAGCCTATTAAAGCTGGTGTTCCACAAGGCTGCGTGCTATCGCCAACGCTGTTTCTTCTGCATATTGTGACGGCCCAATATTATTATTAATAATTAAATTCAATATAATAGGGCGTCAAAAATAGTTTTAAAAGATATATATTAAGCAATTAAGTTAAATTAATAAACATAAAGTTAATATATTTCAGACATTATCCCAATAACATAGTAAATTAAAGGCAAAATTATTGTTTTTCGTAATAAATAAATTTATTTAAAAACTTGAAAAAAAATATTTAAAATAAGATAAATAATAGAAATACAAGTCAAAAAATATTATAAAATTAAGTTAAATAACGTTTATAAGATAATTAGAAAATTTGTTAAAAATTGTTTAAGTCATGGGAGGTGTTCGTGTATAAAAGAAAATTTTCCTAAGTTATGGAAGGTGTTAACGTATAGATGTCTTGTATGGAGGAAGCTGTCGGAGGTACATACCTGCAGTTGTACATATATAATGGGTGGTCGGGAGCCCGACTGCCTGAAGTACTGTAGCACAATGACTAGTCCTATATTAGGGACTTATGATATTAAACTCAATGATACGAAAGCAATACTAAAGAAGGTCTCCATGATGAATTTGCATTACAATAGTAGGGTCGTGGGTTCGAACCCTATATATTAATGACTTATGAAAGTAAGGTCTATGATCCAAAAGCAATACTATAGAAGGTCTCTATGAATAATATGCATTACAATAGTAGGGTCGTGGGTTCGAATCCTATATATGAATGACTTATGAAAGTAAGGTCTATGATACAAAAGCAATACTATAGAAGGTCTCTATGAATAATATGCATTACAATAGTAGGGTCGTGGGTTCGAACCCTATATATTAATGACTTATGAAAGTAAGGTCTATGATCCAAAAGCAATACTATAGAAGGTCTCTATGAATAATATGCATTACAATAGTAGGGTCGTGGGTTCGAATCCTATATATGAATGACTTATGAAAGTAAGGTCTATGATACAAAAACAATACTATAGAAGGTCTCTATGATTAATATGCATTACAATAGTAGGGTCGTGGGTTCGAATCCTATATATACATGACTTATGAAAGTAAGGTCTATGATACAAAAGCAATATTATAGGAGGTCTCCTTGATGCATAAGCATTGTATGGGGTGGTCGGGTGACTGACTGCTCCTAGTACTGTAGCAAAATGACTAGTCCTTATTAGGGACTTGAAAAGGAATATTATGGTGGCGTGTGTGCTGCTTCACGAGCAATTGGTCCGAGGTAAACTTGGACTCGCTAACCGATGTGTCCTAGACATATCATCTTAGTGCCGGTGGTAAGCGGGTTTGTTGTAGCAATACGGCTTTCCCGTGGACATCGCACACCCATACCGTTTGTGGGCGACGTCGTTGCGCATAGCGAAGTGTCGTCTATCTTTCGGATTGGGATGATGAGTGTGTTTGGTAGCACTTTTAAGTGTAACAGTCATACTCAACTTCATGTCTTAGTGCATTAGCGCTATGATACGTGGAGTTTTGTCCACTGGCGTCTTAGTAGCGTGCTACTATGATACGTTGGTGATATTTTTTATATAACAACAATACGAACTTTGTTACCAAAATCGATAGGAGTCATGTGGGTGTGTTGTGAGGGGGGCGCCACCCGTATGATAGTTGCATTGATGCTTACTGCTACTTGCGGTATTGCGTCTTGTGATGGATCTGCGGGTGTGCTGCGCCTGATTCGACGCATTCCTGTGGTTCTGGTCGATGGAGGTATACAATTAACATCTTAGTGCCGGTGTTAAGCGGGTTTGTTGTAGCAATACGGCTTTCCTGTGGACATCGCACACCCATACCGTTTGTGGGCGACGTCGTTGCGCATAGCGATGTGTCGTCTATCTTCCGGATTGGGATGATGAGTGTGTTTGGTAGCACTTTTAAGTGTAACAGGCATACTCAACATCATGTCTTAGTGCATTAGCGCTATGATACGTGGAGTTTTGTTCATTGGCGTCTTAGTAGCGTGCTACTATGATACGTTGGTGATATTTTTTATATAACAACAATAAAAACTTTGTTGCCAAAGTCGATAGGAGTCATGTGAGTGTGTTGTGAGGGGGCGCCACCCGTATGATATTTGCATTGATGCTTACTGCTACTTGCGGTATTACGTCTTGTGATGGATCTGCGGGTGTGCTGCGCCTGATTCGACGCATTCCTGTGGTTCTGGTCGATGGAGGTATACAATTAACATCTTAGTGCCGGTGTTAAGCGGGTTTGTTGTAGCAATACGGCTTTCCTGTGGACATCGCACACCCATACCGTTTGTGGGCGATGTTGTTGCGCATAGCGATGTGTCGTCTATCTTTCGGATTGGGATGATGAGAGTGTTTGGTAGCACTTTTAAGTGTAACAGGCATACTCAACTTCATGTCTTAGTGCATTAGCGCTATGATACGTGGAGTTTTGTTCATTGGCGTTTTAGTAGCGTGCTACTATGATACGTTAGTGATATTTTTTATATAACAACAATAAAAACTTTGTTACCAAAGTCGATAGGGATCATGTTGGGTGTGTTGTGAGGGGGGCGCCATCCGTATGATAGTTGCATTGATGTTTACTGCTACTTGCGGTATTGCGTCTTGTGATGGATCTGCGGGTGTGCTGCTCCTGATTCGGCGCTCTCTTGTGGTTCTGGTCGATGGAGGTATACGGGTGGTGATGTCTGCTGGGATGTATGGGGGACCTTGGAATGGTGTAAGCCCGACGATAGTCGTATTGATGCTTGTTGCGTTCTGCAGCATTGCGTCTCTGCGATGGTTGTTTGGTGGTACACTATTCTCAATGGCGCTCTCTGCGTCTTGGTTTGACTCACACCTAAGTAGCTTTGCCCAAGTCGGGTCCCTTCATTGCGGGGCTGCAGACTGTCTGCCCTCCACGATGTTTTATAGTATAACAACATAATATTATATCTCTGTAACTTTCCCACCTTTGAATGATTGAAGGCAACTTGTTGGTGGGTGAGACAAACATGATCGAAAATGCATTTACTCAACGTCAGTGACACAAACCCTTTCTGATGGCGAATTATTACTCTTATCTTATAACTGCCTTTTGGCTATATCTGCCATTGTATTGGTTGGTGGAGCATATGTGTCGACCTCATGCGGGTGGTAGCTGGTGGGAGGATCTGAGGAGACTCTCAAGGCTGCGGCCGAAAGCCGCACAACGTGGGACCCCATTCCCTTGAGGTGAGCAGTAGACTCATGACACGCTCTGCGGCTAGTAGCCGTGCTGATCATGCAATTGGTGGTGATGCCATACACTTACATCACGTCTGCAGGAGCGGCGGTCTGGCAGGTGGTGGCGCTCACGGAGGGTTTACGGCCAGTGTGCCTATTTGCCTAAACCGTGTGACGTGCATTCACTGTGGCTGGATTCGTTCGTATTCTGTATGGCGTTTACACGCATTGACATGCGCGACTTCGGTCGATGTTTGTGCTTACGCACTAACAAGGGGCCAAGCCTCTTTTACTGGTTCGCCAGTTATTTTGCTGTGGACTACGGTCCAGTTCCCGAATTAGCATTCCCTTCGGGGGGAGTGCATCAAAATGGTTGGCACTCACCGTGCACGGCGTGTGTGGGGCCGTGTACCTCCCCTACATTTTTTTTAAAAATAAATGTAGGAGAGCGAAGCCCTTGTATTGGGTATTTTGTATAAATATATTTTGAGCCTTTTCCGAGCGGGAAGGGATAATTAATAATAAATTAATAATGTAAACCTAATACAAGTGGAATAAGGACGTTTTATGTCTTAACCTTTCTCGAGCCCTGTCTTCGTGAACGGGGTTCACTTAGCTTATAAGGCACTACCAACAGCTTTCAATTGCTCTAGCGAATATTCATTCTTCCAAAAGACACCTAAAAGAACTAAGTTACTAAACAAACACAACGTAAATAAGGGTCCTAACTAAGACGATCACGCCAAAATATTACAAACGGCCTATTATTAAACCTTTAGAAAGATCATTTAGAAAGATCTAAAGATAATTTATTATTCCTGGTCACATATATATAATTTTTATCGAAAAGGGGTAAATTAATTATATCTAATATATTTATTATATGAGAGAGAGGGGGGAAGCGTTACAATATCAATGATATGTTGCAAACCTTTAACATTCATTGCTATGCAGATGACAGCACTGGTGATGCTCTTTACAACGGTAGAGCCAATATTTCTCGGGAAAACGTCTCCGAGTACCGAGTACGAGAAGAAATAAAACCATGAAATAAAACTTCAGAATGTGACTAACGAGCACACAGTTTACCCGACGGTACGTGGTTGCTGTGGCCCGTAGACATCTACATCTGTCCTCAATCACGAATCAAAATGTCATCCTGACGGATCAAAATGGAATGCCTAGTTTCCAGTAAAAAGTTCCAGGAGCCAGGGGCTCTTTACACAAACCATACGAAACACCAGCGCAGCGTCGAGGTGCTATTTTACGCTGGTGTTCTGTGAGAGCGTGACCCTTCCCGGTGGATCTGGTCCGTTCATGCTACAATGTACAACGCAGGATTAGTATTTATTTAAATTTACTTTTTTATCCTTTTGAGTTGATTGAGGAATATCACAATTTTAACAGCTATGCTTCTGCTTTTGGTCTGGTGATTGCAGATGCCCGTAGGCCAAATTTCCCCTCCCCCACTACGTTATCTTAACACGATAGCGGAGTTCAATAGATCAGGGTAGCAGCACCCATTGTGACTGAGAACCCCTCGCTGAGCACTCACGCCCAAGCTATGCTATGCTCAGGCTGCCCCACGTATTCTGGGGTGTGGGAAGGAAGGGGAGGCGAATTTCCGCTCAATACTCGAAACTTGCTGGGGGCAAAAAAAACAATAAGACGCCCCCTGCCACACTATCGTTAATTTCTGTATCATCAGGGGCCTTCATCCGTACCTAAACTCCGTCCACTACCATCTGGAAACGGTGAAGTAGGCCTTGCTCTTTCTGCCCAAGACACTGGTGTCCTTTCCAGCTGATACATCGTATGTTTCTTACCCGAGGTAAGAATCAGAACGCTCCCTTGAATCTCGGCACGCTCAACTGGTTACTTCACCTATGCGCAGATTCCAGATGTGGTAGATTTTGTACCTTCCTTGTTAGCAGTTTAGTACCGCTGTGTTTCGTATGGTGAGTGTAGAGAACTGGAAGCCCTTTTACTGGATACGAGGCATTCCATCTCTGTATGCAAGGATAACAACTCATCTCTACTTTATTTCTTAATTCAGGATAAATGTAGATATCTGGGGGCCACCATCAGGTGGCCTGTGTGCTCGTATAGTCCCACATATTCTATAAAATAATATAAAATTATGTGTCATATTGTTTTTCCCCGATGAGCTCCGAAACCACTAAATGAAATTTTGTAAATGTGTAAGTTTGTCCCCAATAATTGATCCTCGACAAAGGTCATCCTCATCGCTAGTCCGGATATTTCACACCTGGCGTGAAGTATACGATTTACAGCCATTTATCAGAGACCATTAGCTTTTTCTGTCATTTCCTATAGTTATCTAGTCAGTCAATCAGTTGAAAAATACTTGCTTATGGCGTAAGCAAGTAAATTTGTTAGGAAAACATTAAAAAAGTCGTTTCATGCAACCAATATATTTTTTATATATTAGTTTTATAGAATGGGGAGGAGGAGGGAACGAGACCACATTCCACCTGATGGTAAGTGGATGTTGTGGCCATACAGGACATTTATCTTCAATAAAGAATCAAAATGCAGATGTGTTGTCACACCTGAGGACTACGATGAAATGCCTCGTTTCCATTACACTCACTATACGAAACACAGCATCTTTAATCTGGTATTTTATGCTGGTATTCTGTGAGAGCGTCATCCATACCCGGTCCAGCCAACCCATTGGCGCTGCAACCATAATATAGCTTCAGCTTGGCTCCACCACGTAAGTATTTTACTTTTGATGTGATCTTACAAAATACCACTATTTTAGGTGGTAATTTTTTGATATTTCATATATTAATGAAATATTTACTTAAAGTTACATGTGTTATTACTAAAAATCTTCGTATCATTTTTCGAAGCCCTCGACAGATTTAGAAGTTATGGAGCGAAATGGACATGCATATACGCAGTCGGTTATAGACAAAAATATTTTGTTATCCTTTTTCGCTTAACGTTTATCAAAACCTACCAAAAATAATTAAATAATTGAAATAAATATTTAGTAATGCTGACTAACCAAGGGATTCGTGACTATTTCCCTATTCATAACTTTAAAATATCACAAATCGGACTTTCAATTATGTTTTACAGATTAGCACACACAGGCAGAGAACGGATAGGTTAGTGCCACCGCGCGAGTTAATTGACGCGATGCGCAGGCGCAAATCGTGGCCTGTGACCTGTAAGCACGTCGATGTTTGGGTAATATATTTTTTATTTATTATAAACACCCACAAGCGGTCCAGGGCTGAACATGAACGTGTCCGAAGTTGATATATTTTTTTAAATACTAGCTATTAAACATTACTAACATTACTTATAACCACTGGAATCACGACAATAGCCGAATGGCGGATTCGAACCCACGATCTTTTAAGAGCCCATACTACCTCTAAAATATTGTATTTATGAATATATTGATGAATACGTATTTTTTTATATGTTAGGATGACAAACGAGCACACAGTCCACCTGATGGTTACAGGTTGCTGCGGCCCATAGACATCTACATCTATCCTCGATTACGAATAAAAATGCAGATGCGTTGTCATCCGTGAGGACTAAAATGGAATGCCACGTTTCCAGTATCCGGGGTATCCGGTTCTCTACACTCACCATACGAAACGCAGTAGCATGAAGCTACAATTTTACGCTAATATTCTGTGAGAGCGTAGCCCTTCCCCGGTCAAGCCGACCCATTCGTGCTACAATTATACTACTAATATAACTGCAGCATGGCTCTACTACGTATTTATCAAACTCTTTTACATAAACATATCTTTTCAGCATTCAAAATATTTGCAACGCAAGAAATATACAGTGTTTTTAGATGCAGCGTTTGGACTGGAACTGCTGAATATGCTAAACCCGCTCACGTAGTAAGACTCCTCCTGTTTCTGCGTTGCCTAGCGCAGAAGCAAGAGGAGTCTTACTTGCGATCCCGGCCTTGTAAACAACGAGATAGAATATTATTTTCATCGGCTGACAGCAACTTGGATTCATCCAGCTACAGCGACGCCGCTTGTGAGTAATCATATAAAAATTAAATTTTAAGAATTTGTCATCAAAGAATTATTAGAAATTAGAATCAAACGGTTTGCTTCATCTTTGTACCGCGTGCAGCAAAGGAGTGTAGCAATTTGCCGGCGTCTGTCGTTCCGTCCAAATACAATCTGGGCATCTTCAACACAAAAGTGAATAGGAGGCTTTTGTTACGCTAAGACATGGCATTTACCATTGGCTTCTACCACTTACCACCAGGTGGGATTGTGGTGAAGCAAGGGCATATGATAAGTTAAATAATAATAATAATAGAACCGCGGTAGACTCAAAGTGCTTATAATAAGCGGAATATAATTATAAGTTACAGAACTTCTTCACTGGAGCGATACCGTTCTGGCAGTAATAAGTAAATATCACATGAAGTTGGCGCCCAAGGTGTCACGACGAATCAATTTCTTTACTGTAAGTTTCATCCTAGAGGAGAAATGTTAGCTGTAAGTGAAAAAATGAAAAAACTAAAATACCTTAGCTTAGCTTAAAAATATTTCATTCAGTATGCCAAGAAATGAACCATTCATCCCATGTATATTGAAAGAGTTTACTAAAGATGGGTAGGTGCCGCCCTCTTACCAATTCCTGCCGCCAAGCATCGGTTCTGTTCTGAAGAGTACAGAATAAGTATGATGACTGAAACGCATTCCATCTTAGTCCTCGGAAGTGATAATGCATTTACAGTCTTCTTTGCTTAAAGTTAAGTGCAGGTGTGACCATGGTAACGGCTGGGCAGGGGGTGCTAAGAATCTCCGGTGGAGGTTCGGTTGCCACCTACGACGACTCGACCTGGCAACATTTAATGCACGTACCCTGAGGACTGACGTGAAGACCCTGGAGCTGGAAGAAGAGATAGACAAGTGCCGCTGGAATATTATAGGATTATCTGAGGTCCGAAGAGAGGGGGAGGACACGGCAATCCTCGAGTCCGGCAACTTGTTCTACCACCGGGAGGGCGACCATCTGTCCCAAGGAGGTGTCGGATTTATGGTCCACAAGTCTCTCGTCAACAACGTTGTAAAGATTGGGAGTGTGTCGACGAGGGTCGCGTACCTGATACTCAGAATTACCAAACGGTATTCGCTGAAGGTCATACAGATTTACGCACCAACCTCGGCACATCCCGATGAGGAGGTGGAGGAAATGTATGAGGATATTTCCAGAGCCATGCATTCCTCCAAAACCCACTACACGGTGTTGATGGGAGACTTCAACGCAAAACTGGGCACAAGAAAGAACGGTGAGCTGAATGTAGGGAAATTTGGGATAGGGCAACGGAATCTAACGGGCCAGCAGCTGGCCGACTTTATGGAGAAAGAGGGACTTTTTAGGATGAACTCTTTCTTCCAGAAGCGGCCCCACAGAAAGTGGACCTGGTCGAGCCCCGACGGTTCGACTAAAAACGAGATTGACTTTATTATGACGACCAGACGCCAACTGTTCAGTGATGTCTCAGTGATCGCAAGGGTGAAAACTGGCAGCGATCACTGAATGGTTAGAGGCACACTGAACCTTAACGTTAAGTTGGAGAGGTCACGTCTAATGAAGTCAACGCTCCGTCCCCCTTGTGCTCTAATCCAGAATCCCGAAACCTTTTAGCTCGAATTATGTAACCGCTTCAGTGCCTAGAAGATTACAATGCTGTGGACGATATGAATGACAAGCTCGTGGAAACTGTCCATGCGGTCGGAGCTAAGTTCTGCAAGTCGCAGAAGAACACAAAAACTCTCCGATCACACTCTTAATCTCATGGCAGTTAGACGGGAGATGAGGCTGCAATCGTCAACAGATTTGACAGCATACGGGCAACTGAACAGACAGATTTCCAAATGTATGCGGCGAGACTTACGCAACTTTAATACTGCTCGTATTAAAGAAGCGATCGAGCGGAACTAGGGCTCCAAAGTCTTTGCCAGAGATCTGTATGCCAGAAAGAGTCAACTGTCAAAGCTGAATTTTTTTGAAGGCTGAGTGTGGCAGCGTCGTTTCCGGGACACCTGAGATTTTGAGTGAGATTGAGAGGTTCTATGGGCAGCTGTACACATCATCGTTGGAGCCACATGCAAGTGTGTGAATCTAACCAAGAGAAAGTCTTATGCGACACTATTCCGATGATATCCCGGACGTCAGTCTGAGCGAGATTAGAATGGCTCTCCAGCACCTTAAAAATGGCAGGGCCCCAGGCGAGGATGGAATTACAGCGGAGCTTCTGAAAGCGGGTGGAACACCGGTACTTGAAGTCCTTATGAAGCTTTTCAATTCCGTCCTCCATGGTGGTACTACTCCGGAGGCGTGGAGCAGAAGTGCGGTGGTCTTGTTCTTCAAGAAAGGTGACAACGTCCTCTTGAAGAACTACAGACCGATATCCCTTCCGAGCCGCGTCTACGTGCTGTTTTCGAGAGTCATTACGAATCGTCTCGCACGCAGACTCGACAACTTCCAGCCTCCCGAACAAGCCGGTTTCCGAAAAGGCTTCAGTACCATAGACTACATACATACCCTGCGGCAGATTGTACAGAAGTCCGAAATGTGCCATCTGCCACTTTGCCTGGCGTATGTGGAGTATGAGAAAGCCTTTGATTCCGTCGAAATTTGGGCGGTGCTACAGTCCCTTCAGCGGTGCCAAGTTGACTATCGGTATATCGAAGTGCTGAAGTGTTATCTATAGATAGATAGAAGGCTATCCGAATACAGAACCAGACTTCGAAACCTATCCAACTGCAGAGAGGTGTAAGCCAGAGTGACGTTATATCCCCAAAACTCTCCACCGCTGCATTGGAAGACGTTTTCAAGCTACTGGACTGGAAAGGATACGGTATTAACATCAATGGCGAGTACATCACTCACCTTCGATTTCCCGACGATATAGTCCTTATGGCAGAATCGCTGGAGGACCTATAAGCACTATGCTCAATGACCTCAATGGTGTCTCCCAACGGATAGGTCTTAAGATGAACATGGACAAAACAAAGATCATGTCTAATGTCCATGTCACACCTATGCCGGTAGTTGTTGGGAGCACTATGCTCGAAGTTGTTGACGAATACGTTTACCGGGGACCAATAGTCCGACTAGGCAAGTCCAACTTCGGCCGAGAGGTCAATCGACGGATTCAACTCGGCTGGGCAGCATTCGGGAAATTACGACACATCTTCTCATCAGGTATACCTCAATCTCTGAAAACTAAAGTGTACAACCAGTGGATGTTGCCAGTGATGACTTACGGATCTGAGACGTCGTCCTTCACTGCTGGCCGTATAAGGACGCTCAAGGTCGCTATGCGAGCTATGGAGAGGGCTATGCTCGGAGTTTCTCTGTGTGATAGACTCAGAAATGAGGATATCCGCAGTAAAACCAGAGTGACCGACATAGCCCAACGGATAAGTAAGCTGAAGTGGCAATGGGCCGGCCATATAGCTCGGAGAACCGATAACCGATGGGGAAGAAAGGTTCTCGAGTGGCAGCCTCGTACGTACGCGTAGTGTAGGGCGACCCCCCACTAGATGGAGTGACGACCTGGTAAGATATGCAGGAAGTCGATGGATGCAGGTGGCTCAGGACCTTGCTTTGTGGCATTACTTGGGGGAGGCCTATGTTCAGCAGTGGACTTGTGAAGGGCTGTAATGATGATGATGATGATGAGGTGCAGGTGTCCATGCGCTGCAGTATTCGTTTACCATCAAGCAAACTGAGTTTATTTATCTATTTAAGAGTATGTATGTATAAAATCCCAAATATTTAAAGTCTACTCTAGTTGCCACTGGGCCTATGATAATGCGATTGATAGAAGAGGTTACCGGTAATAATTTTCTAGGTATAATTATAGACAATAAACTTGGAAACCGCACGTAGAAGATATATGTCAGCGCATGAGTAAAGCCGCATACGTACTTTTTCAATTATCAAAAAGAGTGAATATTGAAACATTACTGATAGCGTATCTTGGCGTTATTGGTGTTATTTTTTGGTGACAATCAACTGACCGAGAGACTGTACTCAGATAACCAAAACGCTGCATTAGATCAATGTATGGTCTACTATCGACAGACAGTTGTGTACCTTATTTTAAATTATTAACACTGTTAACTTTTCCGGCGGTGTACATTTTAGAAATTGCACTTTTTGTAAAAAGAAACACACACTTATTTACTAAATTAACAACAATCAAGAAAACTCCGATACGTGCTCAATACTTGAATCAATTAATTATTTCAAAATGTAAGACTGCCTTAATGCACAAAAGCTTTTTCGGACTTGCTCCTAAAATATTCAACAAAATTCCAAACACGATTCAAATAATGCCACTGTTAATATTTAAAATAGCACTGCGAAAACTTCTCCTTGACAAATGTTATTATACAATAGACGAGTGTTTAAACGATGTATTATTATAATATTATTAATCTTATGCTTACAATTTTTTATCAGTTTTATCTCATTTTATGAATATTATTTAATTATTATAATTATGATTTTTTTTTAATTTAAACTATTTCATTAGTGAAAATATTTGTATGTTTACGACAAAACACAGCGCTCTATGAAATGTATGACCACCTATTGTACATGTATACCTGTGTTCACAAATAAAAAATTCTGATTCTACTGATTGCCACAAAGCACTTTCCTGTGTAATATTCGTGTCTCATCAATTTGCCACTCGATCTGGTAAGCATTCGCCTATACGCATTCCAGTCACTGCCACATGAGAACCTTTCATGTTGATCGAAGTCTGCTGGGTTACGTATAATTATTCCAGATACGCTGGCCCTAAAATATCCCTACTAATGATAGCTGTACTACAAGGCATTTAGTGCATCGCTAATCAATTTTCCTGACAATGTTTTGAGGAAGAGGTGGTTTTTGAGGGTCAATATAACATTTTTATCCGCATAGCGGTATAACAAAATTCATCGCCTCATTTTTTCTTGTGTATATCGTAAGCTGACAATGGGAAAATTAAGAATAAACATCAACTCGTATATTCCAGATGTGAATGTGACGTCGGAAAATAGCGTGTAAGGCGATACATCTACAACTGGCGATTGCCACGTTTCACAATGTAGGAGAATGCAGATTGCCTTATAAAAGCTACCGCCTTCTCCAGAAGTTAGTAAAGGGTTAGTAAAGAAAAGACAAAAAATTTAAATGCGAACTACTATTATGATGATTATACGTGGTAGAGCTGCTATTGGCTGCTGTCCTACTGCAATTATATTAGTAGTATAGTTGTAGCACGAATTGGTTGGTTCGACCGGGCAAGGACCACGTTCTCACAGAATACCAGCGTAAAATGGTATCTTCATGCTGCTGTATTTCGTATGGTGAGTATAGAGAACCGGAGGCCCTTTTTACTGGAAACTAGGCATTCCATCTTAGTCCACACGGGTGACAACGCATTTGTATTTTGATTCGTAATCCACGATAGATGTACATGTCTATTGGCCACAGCAACCACTTACCAGCAAGTGGACTGTGTGCTCGTTTGTCACTCTATCCTATAAAAAAATGTTGTCTGCCATGTAACAGCATATCAGAAAATGCATCACACAGATGGTGATGTCAATAAAATATCTCGTACTGCGATAGATAGTCAGTCCGCCTACGAGGCGTATGTATTTAGACAAATCCAAAAGCTTTAAGGCCCTACTACGGGAGACGTCAAAGTCAAGTAGTTTTTTAAGGACAAACAAATTTTTAAAGGGAACAATATCCATCCGTTACCGTTACAGCCTATTAAAGTTCACGGCTGAACATGGGCCTCCCCCATAGCTTGCCTCATAGGGTGGCCATTTGTCACAGTTGCATAGTTGCCACGCTTGGTTAGCACCCGTAGTACCCGTAGCACTACGGGTTGGCACCCGTAATTTTTTTATTTTTGTCGTTATTAGGAAACAAACTTACTTTTCTTTCTGTTATTTTCTTACGTGTGTATAATTTAGTGTTAACAAATTATATTTAAATATTATGTGTGTATATGATTAAGCCGTGGTAGCTTAGATGGTTAGCGCAAGCTGCAAATTTCACAGTACGCGACCCGGGTTCGATCCCCGCCGGCACCAATTAAATTGAATTGCAATTTTAATTGCTGATTTACCATGTGCTCAGCGATGAAGGAAAACGTAGTGAGGAAACCTGCATGTCTGAGAAAATTTCGAAGGCATGTGAAGTTCGCTAACACGCATTGAGGCAGCGCGGCGAACATTTCCTAGTCCTGAAACCCTCTCAGAAATGAGAGGAGGCCTATGTTCAGCAGTGGACTTTAATAGGCTGTAACTTTAACTTTTTTAACTTTTATGATTAAGTGTTAACAAATTGATATTAACATGATAACTTTGTTGTTGCAGAAATCATTGAGCTTCGATGAAAATACCTATAAACAATATTACTACTTTCCACTCTCCCCTCAAGAAGAGAGTGACGTCATCGTCATTACTAATAACATATGCGATGGTGGAAAAAGAAAATCGCAATCAATTGATCATTTTTTTGAAGCTGAATCATACATTTCTACTAATTCTGACGACGGAGACCAAGCGACGCATCTCATCAAAATTGAAATATGCGATATGAAGAAGCTATCCAAGATTCCAACTACTGATCATTGGAAACATGCTTTCACGAGGATTAAATATTACGTAAAGACTAATAAGGACAGCATCTGCGACAACACAAACGCCCTCGTATATAATATTACAAAGACAATAGCAGAAAGTGGAAAAGTTAAAAAATACTTTTTTAATAATGACAGTCATTAGCTGATCATTAGTGAATGTGATTCTGTTTAATTAAATTACAGGAAGATAGGAGCAGAAGGAAGAGATGAGTGTGGCATACGTGTACAGAACACATCATTGAATAACATAATCTAGCCGGTTGCTCAGTTTCGAAAACTGGCCTCTCGTTATGCGACAGAAACCTGAAGATCTTGCAGAAGCCGGTTTCTTTTATACTGGCCATGCAGACAGGACCAAGTGTTTCCATTGTGATGGTGGTTTAAAAGATTGAGAAGATGATGATGATTCTTGGCAGCAGCATGTTCAGTGGTTTAGTCAGTGTGCGTATGTAAAATTTAAACTCCAGCAGTGTTTTGTATTAGATTAAATAGAAGATTTATAAAGAAATAAAAAATAATATATTGCATACAAATTGCTTAATTTAATTTTATAACGTTTCACATAGTAACATACACACAAAATGCATTACACATAACACATAAAATCTGACACACAACACATATTATAACCTTAACTACTATAGTCTACAGTAACATTTCTGTTTTTATCTATCTCAATAATATTATCAAACTCAGCATAAACTATACAGTTAATTGTTTGTATTAGTGAGGATTCAAATCATACTTCTAATCTTACACTACCATGCTTTATGAGATTCCAATGAGCTGATGAGTTGGCTGATAAATCAAGAGTTAACCTTTGGCATACTGTTCACAAGAGATTCCATTTCCTTCATTAAGAAAGTGAATACCAGTTCCCGAGAATAGAGTATGATATGCTGATGTAAATACACTATTATTAAAAGATGGTTGCAAAGCTTTTGAAGGTATTTGTTGACCATCAATATATAAGCTGAAAGAATTATCACCATAGTTTTCAAAGTTAAATGGATTTTTAGTAAAGGAACCATTAAATGCATAATTGTTCACAAATCCAATTATACATATTTTGGGTACCTGTCCTAAAAATACATTATCAAGAGTTTTTCCTTGAACACCCGATAGAATTGTTAAAACTTTTACTTCAGCTCGAGTAATAGGATTTTTAGCACTTGGTAGAAGCTAAAACTTTTTGATGTGCGAGTAATACACTTGGATTAATTCGTGCTCGTCGAACAATAAGAGTTGCGTCCGTAATGCAAACTTTAAACTTTACATCGTTTGACCCAGCAATTAAATTAAAGCTCTCTCTCGATCGAACCAATTTAACACTCATTTCAACACCATTAATTAAAAAATTATCTGGGTTGAAAATGTCACCGTGAAGATGACCAATCATTTCTATTTCCTTACTTTCACTAATCAATTCCTGTCTTTTAACAAATCCTATGTTTTTACCATCCGTAGAATAGATTTTTCCTGCTGTATCGTCATACTGTACTATATATTCAATTGTCATTAGGTTAATCCAATCAAATTCAACCAGATTTAACCGAACCCGCGTTATAAAGAACTCACTATTTGTGAAAAATACTGTATCACCGGACCGCGTCGCAAAAAACTCAGGTTCGCGCAGTACATACGTCAGGGCGGCCGTACGGCAATTATATTAACAAGACGCGCAACTACTCAGTTCCACGCTCCACGGCAAGATTTGTCACTTATTATTTATTGTCCAATTAATTGTCTTTAAATTCAAATGGCACGCTCTATTGACATAAGTCTAAGACAAAACAAGGAGACTTTCAATATATGAACAACCCGGCTTCGCGCAAAAACTCTCGCAGACCCCTATAATGCGACCGGAGAACGTCATCGGCGCAGGCGCCGCGTGCCTAGCTAGGAGCGCGCCCTAGCGGCGGGCCGGGTGCAACCCGGCCCCGCCGTCTGCTCTATAGCTTGGCTCGATGCCAACAGGGGTGACCGACCGCGCGCACAAATGCAGCTAGCCTCCCCCTCCCGCACCTCACTAATCGTCGCTTCACACCGCTTGAGATAAGACGATCTACTATCAGGCGCTAACAAACCCCCCGTCCCGGACATAAGGACCTATGTCCGCGAGTAAATTGGCAATTAGAAGACGCTTTGTATTGTTGGTTTTTACAAAAACGATCAACTGGGCAAATGATATTTGGCCCTTTGCTTTGTGAAAAAGCATTACAGTTAAATAAAAAATTAGGTGACGGCGGCTCGTTTGTCGCAAGTAACGGATGGTTATATAGATTTATATCTCTTCATGGAATTTAATCAATGTTTATTAAAAAATAATAATTTCTTAATAAACATTGATTTTCGTTGAAATTGTTGTTTTTAATAAACACATAACATTATGTATGTACATATGTACTACAAATGCACAAAACCCGCTTTTCTTCATACATTCGATCATCCGGATTTTCGATTATCCGAATCCCTAACGGCAACAATTAGTCCGGTTAATCGAGTATATATATATATATAACATATTGAGAATCTAAATTGAGAATTTAAACTATACGCGTGTGTGTGTTTGTGTGTATATAAAGAGGGCTACTTTTAATATCGCTCATTTTAATATCAAAAATTTAGGTTATCTTTATAGCAGTATTATATTTTCAATTCAAAATTAGTACTGCATTTGTGATAATAATAAAATGTAGGTATGTATATAGAGTACTCACTCATTTTCTTTCACTATTTTTTCGTGACTTTCTTCATTAAGGTGGCACAAGTCGCGGGCTCGAACTCATTGGTGGGCGCGGCCAAAAAGCACGTTGTCTCACCTGGCATCGTGCCCGACGGAGATAGTATCAGTGAAGAGCAGTTAGAACGCACGTCTTGTTCGTACGGCGTTCCGAACCGTCAGAACAAAAACGAAGTTACAGGAACACGATGCACACATACATACCACCCTATTCTGTGCCGCTCGACGCTTGCTGAGAAATCAGCAGTACCTACCTACAAACTCGTACTAAATTATTAGGTGCTGCGTTATCGCTTTATACTATACCTCTATGGCTCTATAGATACCTAATATAGATTGCTTATTTTATTATGTTTTGTTTTCCCCGGGTGGTCATGCAGCGATCACTCAAGAGTTCACGACGCCGAAGCATGAACTGGAACAGTCATCGCAGTTTATATCCGTACTAGCTGTTGCCAGCGGCTTCAAACGCGTGAACTCGAAAATTATCCCACAGGAACGAAATACCTGAATAAATGGTATCAAATGTGTTATTCCAGACCAGGTATAACCTATCTCTGAGCTAAATATCATCCAGATCCCTTCAGCTGTGATTGAGTAACATACATCTATCCATCCAAACTTTCGCATTTATAATATTTAGATAATAATTGTAATTAGTTCTGCCTACCTATAAATTGTCTTCAAAAATACTTACCTGTCTTCTTACTTTGTTTTATATACACACAATATCACTAGATGTAAACACATGTTTTTATCAAGACAAGTGACCCGTCAAGACTGTTTCCTTAGTACCGACGTACTTAGGCAGGTAGGTAGGCAGTTTAGATTTTAGTTTCCACGACGCAGCGACAGTTTGCCAAATTTTGTTGTATAGGTTGTGGGTATCTAGGTAATAACTGTAGGTAGACTACCTATCCACCGTCCACGCTGCGCAAGTGATTCTCGTCCCACCTGTCCGCGCAGTAACTTTTTTTACGACCGCGCGAGACTGTCGCAACAAAAACGATTACTACCGAAAAACTAAATAGGTACCTACCTAACATTCAAATAAAAATATTCTCAAAAAGCTCAACGAATTCAGAATTTAATTTTGTTAAAAGAAAATTGGTCAAATAAAAAATAAAGGATGAAAATAAAGCATATGGGAATATAAAAATAAATCGTATTTATTTGTTACTTATTTCGAGTTTTACAAGAAAAGTATAATATTTACTGGAGACAATTATTTTATTATTATAATAGTACATGATATTCCCTTTAAAATGAAACCAATATGAATAATATCTTATATCTATATCTACAAATAAATAAAATTGAAGTGTCTGTTTGTAATGTTAAAATAACAGCTTTTTATTAAATGCATATGAAAGTACTATTTTTGTCTGTCTGTCGGTCTGTCTGTCTGTCTGTTTGGTCCAGCTAATCTCCGAAATAGCTGGATCTATTTTGACGGGACTTTCACTGGCAGATAGCTGATGATATAAGGAATAACTTGAACTACTTTTGTTTTAGAAAAAGAATTAGGGTTCCGCGCAAAAAAATTAAAACCCATGAAATCCATATTCCACGCGGGCGAGATCGCGGGGAAAAACTAGTACTCAATATAGATAAATGTATACTTATTTTTATTTATTTATTATTTTAATAAATAAATAAAAATAAGTATTAATAATTTCTAGACACATCTGAACAGATATTTCGTTTATAAATTGCTATCAATGTTGAAGCATTCTTTTATATTTAGCATCCATTTAACACAAAGCTGATAGGAATACTTTTTAAACAACATAATATAATCAATAAACGATAATCGCGTATAGTGAATTTCGAGGTAAATTATTATATGTAAACGTTTTTGAATCGTCGTAATGAAACATATTTCCTAAAGAAAATATCTTCACAATTAATTTGATGTAAAATAACATTAGAAATAACGCATAATAACAGAAAAATTATCAAATTTTTGATCGAGTTCCTAACCAGTACACAAACAAAAATGGCGAAATATCATTTTCAGATTTTATTCTATATAGTTATTTGTTACGGAGTACACAGATAAAGTTCACTCTCACAGATGACAAATTTCAAACACCACAATCTCTAATTTTTTACTCTTCTATCTTCAGCGCTGTACACGAACGGAACGATGTCGTTGAGAGCCGTGGTAGCTCACATGGTTAGCGCTCGTTATAGGTATCACAGTACGGGAGCAACCCGGGTTCGATCCCCACTGGCACCAATGAAATTGTTGCGTGCTGATTTAGCTATCAGTTGGAAAGTCTGTTTTTCTGGGCCGTTTTGTTTTGTTACACTGACATCTCGCAAGTCACCTAGGGACCTAGGAGGTTGTCGGTTGCTTATTTTTTATTTTTCTTTAAAATTTTCGTCGGTAAAATAACATATTTATAAAAGTAAAAAAAGTAAAGTTACAGCCTATATACGTCCCACTGCTGGGCACAGGCCTCCTCTAATTTCTGAGAGGGTTTTAAGGCAAGGAAATGTCCGCCACGCTGCCTCAATGCGTGTTGACGAACTTCACATTTCTTCGAAATATATATTTTTTAATTTCTCAGACATGCGCTACCAGCATGCGACGACGTGGCCCGCGCCTTGCCGCCACTTGCGTTTGCCGCGCTTTGTCTCGTCACAGAGTGGCGAAATCACAGTAATATAGGTATTTTATAAACAGCACCTGTCTAATATTATGAAATATGTAGATAAAACTTAAAACTTACCTTGATAAATGTATACCCTTTTGTTTGTAATATTTTTTTAGACCTCTCTTCAATCGTTTCTGCTTATTCCCCATGTTTAACAAACTAAACTTAAACATTAATAAAACTGTACAATCAATATAACTATAAAACACTACTATTAAACAAGAATCAGAAAAAACCTACTCCACTATTAACAAAATTAAATTTTTGCAGTAATATTTTACGATTTTATTTCGTAGTGCTGAGCTCTCGCAACGCGGCGTACGTCCACCTAGCAACACGATGCGCCCCGCGCGGAATTCGTGGACGAAAGCGGTGGTGATATAGAAGCAGTATTTAATCGTGACGCATTTTTAATTTATTATCATAAAAATAATATATATTTCTAAAAAGTAACCAAACCAAATTATTTTATTTTGTATTGCAAAGCAGTAGATATTTTTTTTATATTCCTTTGATAAACAATGAAGGAGTAAAGTGGTTTCATCTCAACGATTTGGAGGTGATTTGGGTATTTTTTTATTTATTATGTGACACCGATAGAAAAATTATGGCTAAACCAAATTACGTATCAGATCATGTAGATTACTAGCTATTTTTTTCATATGTAATTTCTCTGTAAGTGTCGACGAAAAGTTGGTTCATCTGCACGCTTTTTTCAAGCTTTTTGCGAGAGAGCAGCCTTAATAATAAATGCACTTTGTTCATTCATATTCAAAATTTCAAAACACTTTATACACAAACACCGTGTCGAAGACTGTGGAAAAGAAACGACGTTAGACCATCGTTAGACAATGCACGGCCTTCAAGCCACACCTCCGTGCCCGTCGGAGAGCGTGAGGTTTTTTTCGTTACGAAATTTCTGGATTTTCCCGCACTCAAGGCCCGCGATAGAAGCTATGCAATAGCTTAAAAACTTTTTTTATTCATATTTCTTTTAAAGTAGAAGCTAAAATCCAACTATTAAATTTATTGTTTGATTCTTGGTGTATTTAAACTCTTTTGTTGGGAAGTAGACTATACAGAAGCCATTACATGGGAAGACATCTTGATACGACAAAAATCATTGGTATTCTGTTTTAAATCTACCATTAAACATCCCTGCGCCTCTAGAGTTGCATCCCTGTAGGCATCTTCAATGAATTTTGGGTTATCTGGTGACACTTGTTGCTAAATATCTTATTTGAGTTTTATCTCGAGGGTTTTTAAAATATGTATATTATATAACTTGAGTTTAAGGATATATCTCTTTGCCCTTTACCTGATGAAATAAATTTTGTGTTAAATAAAATACACTAAGATTCCTGTGATGACTACCTTTTGTAAATATATCCACAATTCTTCCATCGGACTCTCTCATTAGATCATCAATAACAAGATGTGGGTTTTCACCATCAAACATATTAAGATTTAGAATTCCTTGATGATAGTTAACATTTGGTAAATTATATAAAGGTTGCATTTCATCAAAGCACCATGTGATCCGATTAAAATCACAATTACATATTTCTGTAACTGATTTTATGAAATTTGTTACAAAATTTGACTTCCCACATCCACTTGGTCCTGCCACAATAGCAGTAAACGGATGGATAAAGTGAAACATTACACACGTCTAAAGTTCTAATAGGTGAAATAAAAAATGAAAGTGTTGGTGTAAACAATTAATATATTGCAAAAATTATATAAAACAGAATGATCTGTATACTATTTCTAACACAATTAGTACATCATAATTTTACAATCAACTCAACCTCAAATAAATACACACACACGCAAATATAAACAACAATTAACTTAAATTATTTCCAATAAAACAATGATTAAATATGTAATAAACTCTACGTCATATTATAGTATTATCATAATTTTACAATCAATACAAATTTTATTTACACGCAGACATAAGAGTAAAAACTATCAACACTTAGCGCAGTTTATAATGTCTCCAAGCTAATGTTTCAATATTATTATCTAAAATATGCCTCTTTGTGCCATTATATGATAAACCAATCTTATTTATTTTTTGTGTAAAAATTGTGTGTTTAATTGATTTAAATCTAAGCATACTATAATATTGCACTTTTTTATTAAATAGAGAAAACTTATAACCATTCATTGTCATCTTTTTACTGATACATTTATTTACCCCTTTTGCCTTGGCTATAGTCTTATTCTCTGAGTTAAAAGCGTACATTTTGGATCGTAAACCCACAAATTCTTTCATGATTTTACCACTATTTTCATGTTTAAAAAAACCTAATTTCTTTTTATTTAATTTTGGATATTCAAAAATATTATTTGTAGCATATCCGTATCTGTATACAATAATTTGATGCATCCTACGCAAAAACGGACCGCAGATTCGTGATCAGAGCATGCCAAAACCTTTGTTTTTTAAGGATTGTGAGTCGACGAACGTTGTACCACTTCTGACTCAATGAGCCAGAAGTGGTACTACCTATCTACTAGCTCACCTGATGTAAGTGTAAGCTGAAGATGTTGAATGCATCACCAGGGGAATTGGAAGTGCGTTGCCGGCTTTTTAAAAAAGGAGTAAGTATGTTTCTCGAAGGTCATTAAGTAAGATGAAGATGTGTATGAGCCACAGTATGTACATATCATCAGATGGATCTTTAGCTACACACAGCCTCTTACAATAACAAGCAGAAGTAGATTCAAGTCAAATGACACTCTAGAACAAGCACGACATAGCGCTCTTATTGATTTGTAAAGTCACTCATTTAAAAAAAACAGTCGTAAAATACATTTTGAACATAAAAAGACAGAATTCCTAATCGGGTTTGGAATATGCTCACTTTTAAATGTTTATTCCTCTCAAATTCTATATATATTCTATATTTCTAGGTCCTAGTCACGCGATCGATATTGCCGTTGATAGCCATGAATATCACTTCCCCTGACAACACGGCTCATCTAAATAGATGAATTGACTCGCTTTGAGACTAGAGCCATTTCTCCGGACAGCTAAATTTCTTTATCTTTTCTGCTACCCTTGTCATTACCGCCCTTTACTAATCCACCGCAGAACATAGACTTCTCAAAACGAACGCTATAAAGCACGGGTTAAAACCACCTACATTCATCGATTTAACTGCTATGTATTTGCAATATCTGCCATATTTTACAAATACGATTTCAGAAGCTGCTCTCGTGGGATGACATTCTCCTACATATAACATGGAAACAATTTAGCATTACCGGCAACTCTTATCCAGTAAGTAAGTAAGAGTAGCCAGTAATGCTATATTGTTTCTAAGGGTATCTCTTGATGCTCGATATACAGCCGTCGCGTATGATGCTGGCCTTCACTCGAGCCTTATTCTGTACTG
Source organism: Parnassius apollo (assembly GCA_907164705.1). Classification (NCBI taxonomy): domain Eukaryota; kingdom Metazoa; phylum Arthropoda; class Insecta; order Lepidoptera; family Papilionidae; genus Parnassius; species Parnassius apollo. Next base: position 7,122,555 of record CAJQZP010001539.1, on the reverse strand, counting down.
GATTCAAGTAATTGGACTATTAAGGTATCTCAAGAATTCCCGGCGTGAAATAAGTAGCTTAATGCTGCTGTATTTCGTATGGTGAGTGTAGAGAACCGGAGACCCTTTTTACTGGAAATGAGGCATTCCAACTTAGTCCTCACGGGTGACAACGCATCTGCATTTTCTTTTTAATTGAGGATACATGTAGATGTCTATGGGCCGCAGCAACCACTTACCATCAGGTGGACTGTGTGCTCGTTTGTCATCCTATTCTATAAAATAAAATATATAAAATAAAATAAATAAATATCTGCAAATTCCCATTTTTGGCGAAATAAGTAGCGTGTTCTAATAACACTGAGTGATATGTATAATAAGTAAAAAAAAAACTTTTAACAAAAAGTAAGCGCTTTGAAGCAACTAAAAAGAATGAAATAATTTCACATTCTGAAGTCTGTGCTAGACATATTTATAGAAGAAATAAAACCCTGAAATAAAACTTCAGAATGTGACTAACGAGCACACAGTTTACCTGACGGTAAGTGATTGCTGTGGCCCGTAGACATCTACGTCTATCCTCAATCACGAATCAAAATGTCATCCTGACGGATCAAAATGGAATGCCTCGTATCCAGTAAAAAGTTCCAGGAGCCAGGGGCTCTCTATACAAATCATACGAAACACAGCAGCGCAGCGTCGAGGTGCTATTTTACGCTGGTGTTCTGTGAGAGCGTGATCCTTCCCACTGGGGACGGATCTACCGAGATCTGGTCCGTTCATGCTACAACGTACCATGAACGATTAGTATTTATTTAAATTTCTTTTTAATCCTTTTGAGTCGACTGAGGAATATCACAATTTTTAATAGCTCTGCTTCTACATTTCGTCTGGTGAGTGCGGGTGGCCGGGGGCCGAAATTCCCCTCCCCCCCCTTAATACGATAGCGGAGTTCAATAGATCACTACCCCGGAGGGTACCAGCACCCATAGTGACGGAGAACCCCTCGATGAGCACCCACGCCCACGCTATGCTATGCACAGGCCGCGTATTCTAGGGAGTGGGGGCGGGGGCGAATGTCTGCTCAAAACTTGAAACCTGCTGGGGGTAAACTGAGCAATAAAACAAAGACGCCTCTTGCCATACCATCCGATAATTTCTGCAACATCAGGGGCCTTCATTCAACCCTTAACGCAGTTCACTACCATCTGGAAACGGTGAACGGAACGGACCACGCTCTCACCAAACACCTGCCTAAAATAGCAGTTTAAGGGTACACTAGTCGCTTATTCTTCCATACAAACGTAGTCTGGCGATTACTCCACTGTTTGATGGTATACGTTCAGAATAAAAAATGATTTCAATTTGTCTCATCATTATCTAGCCCTGTATGGAAACAAAAAAGTAAAAAAAGAGTATGTTTAAAAGTTATAAGCGTCGAAAATTCCAAATTTCAACACTAGTTTTAACACATCCATACATACACATACCAAACACATACCAAAGGTCTGTTTATAAAATTTTGCGCGCTCCTTTTTGTTGTAAATCATCTTGCCTTTCGCTACAAATTGTTTCCCCGATCAGTGGGACGGACGGAGGGGGGGCGCAGCGCGCACTCACACATGCTCACTAGGTTAGCCGCTGCTATCTATTTATGGTTGTAATACCTACATATCTACATCTTTATTTAGAAAAATTGCTTCCTTTTGTTCGTGTCCATTGCTGAAGCCGGGATGAATATAGCTGCTAAAATGTGCCCATAAGTTTGTTGAAGCACATTTAGTTAAAATTGAAAACGGGTAGGTACATAATAATGAACTTTCGATACAGGTAGTAAATTAGGTACTTAACTACTTTAATTTGCTAACTAACGAAAAAATCTCATAGATAAGCACGATTATCGAAAATCTTAAAATTATCTATTAATTTAAGTAGAATAGGTAATTTTAGATTTTCGATAATCGTGCTTATCTATGAGTTTTTTCGTTAGTTAGCAAATTAAAGTAGTTAAGTACCTAATTTACTACCTGTATCGAAAGTTCATCATACCTAATGTAATTTATGTAAGTACATAAGAATCTAAGAAGGGCAGTCAATGATAAATAAAATTTGTTTTGTAAGTTGTTTTTTTTAGGGTTCCGTAGTCAACAAGGAACCCTTATAGTTTCGCCATGTCTGTCTGTCCGTCTGTCCGTCCTCGCTTAATCTCTGTGACCGCACTTAGCACTAGAAAGCTAAAATTTGGTATCAATATGTGTATCAATCACGCCGACAAAGTGATAAAATAAAAATTGGAAAAAATGTTTTATTAGGGTAGCCCCCCTATATGTAAAGTGGGAAGTGATTTTTTTTAATTTCAACCCTAACGTGTGATATATTTTTGGAAAGGTATTTAAAAATGAATAGGGGTTTACTAAAATCATTTTTGATAATATCAATAATTTCGGAAATAATCGCTTGAAAAGTAAAAAACAATGTGTCCCCCCCCCCTCTAACTTTTGAACCATAAGTTTAGAAAATATGAAAAAAATCTGAAAAGTAGAACTTTATAAGGACTTTCTAGGAAAATTATTTTGAACTTGGAGGGAAACAACAGTACCCACTACCGGGAGCAGTTGCAGGAGCGCGGAGCGCTGCTGGAGCGCGAACATAATGGATACCCACCTTTAAACTCATAAGTAGGAACACCGGGAGGAAAACCGGCGACGAGGCTCGCCACCCGTCACGTTCTGTCTCCCGGAGGGGCGAAAAGTGGATTGAAGAGGCCCGTCTGGCTACGTTGAATGTATGTGGAGCAATGAATGATAAAATGGATGAAGTATGCGAGGTGATGTATGATAGAGGAATAGATTTGTTATGTGTAAATGAGACGAAACGGAAGGGGAAGGATGTCACTACACATGGCATGTATACCGCATACTGGTCAGGTGTAGACGAGCTCGAGCGGGCATGCCAGGGAGTAGGGATCATCCTATCAGAAAGAATGGTGCAATGTGTGAAAGAGTATGAATGTGTAAGCCCAAGACTACTATGGATACGATTGAAAGTGGGCTTAAAGAAGTTGTTTGTGCTAGGGGTCTACGCCCCAGACATGTCTAAGCCCACTCATATCCGAGAGCAGTTTTGGGAAATGGTAAGGATGGTATTAATGAAATGTAAGGGAAATGAAAATGTTGTTATGCTAGTAGATAGGAGTAGGAGTGGCGAGTTGAATGAGTTACCGACCGCACGTGTGTATACTTGAGATTAAGTTTAAAAATCATATTATACAGTAGTAACAGTATTTATGCAGTAAACTATATATCGGTGGGATCCTTACAAAATTACCTATCGATTTGTGTATGTGACGGTTCAGAATTCCAAGTGATAGTGCGGAAATAAACGTTAAATAACTCCAACAATTGTGTTTCTGTGCTTTAACAATAGATTCATGCCGTGTCATCTTGAAAGTTAAACCGGTTACGAGACCTACACCTGACTAGTGTGTTTTATGCTTTTATTGGCTATTTTCGCTACATTAGCTATTGGTCGCTTGGCGTAGCGGTTCAACGTGGTAACATCATCTATCAACGGGGGATCTAGTCCCAATCCGTAAAGCTTCTGGCGCTTTTTTTGTTTTTTTTAAATTTTGCTGTTTATTAGCTTATTTACGTTTTTTTTTCTTTTTTGGCATTTGTTTGTTCTAAGTATAAGTATAACCATTATGCCGAATAAAATTGATTGTGCTGGTTGCCGTAACCCAATTGTGGCAAAGAAACATCTTCAATGCAGTAGGTGTCAACAGCCCTACGACCTCCAATGTGCAAACATTAAATTGAGCCAATTTAATAGCATGGCAGAAGATCAAAGGGCTAAATGGAAATGTGTGGTATGTATTAGTAAACAGCCGAAAACCGATAACACAGATACCCCTGTACGTGTGGGCGTAGAAGGGGTCAATAGAAATAGAGGTGCAGCAGCGGTGAGTCCTCAGGACTTATTAGACGACGACAGAGCGCAGAGTGAAACTATGCCAGCAAAAGATCTACAACTGCTTATAATGGAAGTACGTCAATTCAAAGAAGAAATGAGAGCCACACGTCTCCAAATGGAATTACTGAATGGCACTTTGGCTGCTCTGGCGCTCAGAATTGATGAATCCGATAAGAAAATTGAAAAGCTAGAAGCCCGTGTGGATCTTCTGGAAGATCGTCATGCTGATAGTAGTACGTCGACCGATGTTCGTTCTTTACTGGATACAATTGAGCAACTTAAGTGTGATTTGAATGAGCGTGATCAGGAACTATTGTGTAATGATATAGAGATCACTAGCATCCCTGAAGAGAAGGGTGAAAACTTAATACACATTGTCACCACTTTGGCCGTGAAGTTGGGTGTCAAGCTTTCTGAGAATGATTTAGTCAGCGCCACACGCGTGGGAAGGGTAAATGTGTCCTCGGAAACTGTGCCGGAGTCACGTCCGAGGCCCATAGTTGTGAAGCTCGGCAGACGCGCTCTTAAGGATCAAGTGTTGATGGCGACTCGCGTTCGTCGCGGCATCACTACCGAAGGCACTGGTTTACCGGCTCCGCACCATCGATTCTATGTTAATGAGAGACTGACGAAAGTCAACCGGCGGCTTTTTTGGCAAGCTCGTGAAGTCGGAAGTAAACTGGGCTGGCGGTTCATATGGACAAGGGAAGGCAGGATATACGTACGCCGGCACCAGGGAGCAGAGTCCCCGCGTCAGCGTATTCGTACGGAGAGGGACTTGAGCCGGGTTTTTAGGGTTGATGCCGTTAGTAGATCTCTCATCAAAAATAATTAACTACATCTGTATTTTTTATTATTTATTTGGTATTACTTTAATATATATTTGTTGCATAAATCTATTACCATTTGTTATTATATTGTTATTTGTTAAACAATATCATTTTTGTAGTACCCACTTGCTACTTGTTAGTTGTGTCTTCTTCTGGTTGTTTTCTAATAGGCTTAATATTTTAGTCATTGCATTTTCATCAGTTTTGTATAATAATCTTAGCATTTTAAAATCATTAAATATAAATGAAATGCAATGGAATGTAACATATACTTTTTTAAATTTTTTGTATAACTTGTATGATGAAGTTCATGACATATTTTCAACTTCCTTTTATCTTAACTATGTATTAATATATGTGCCTTATTTGTTATTAATATATGGGTGTTGTGTGGGCGTTCTTGCATTGACAATAGTTAACCAAAATCGAGAAAAAATGCAGCACAATATGACATGTCCATCTCAAAACATTCTTTTTACACTTATCCTGCGTCCCCGCTTATTTAGTGGGTGGTGTTCTTGTAACAATAATTTATTTTGTTCTTTTACGTTATAATAAAACCACAGTCAAAGCTATTTAAGTTAGGCCTTTATAATGCGGGATCACTCAATACAGGACATGATCATTTTCTTATAGCTATGGACCGTTATAGACCAGATATAGTTGCGATTAACGAATCGTGGATCCAAAGTGGGCAAGAGGCTCGTGCGCCGGCCGTGCCCGGCTACCGACTCCGTGTCACTCCGCGCCCGCTACACATGCGCGGTGGCCGGGGAGGTGGACTTGCTTTTTATATTAAACGCGACGTTAACGTGAGATATTTGATTAGACCTAATGTGCAAATTGAGCAGATGTGGTTATCGACTCGGGTCAATGGTTATAGTGTTGCTATAGGGACTGCGTACAGACCACAATGGATCAATATAGATATATTTATTGACGCTTTAACTGACTCCATTAATTATTTTTCAAAGTATGATTTTATTGTATTGTTGGGAGATTTTAACATTAACATGCTTGTGGAAAGTAATAGCAGTACTGTCAAACTTACTCAATTCCTTGATTACATGAACCTCCGTCAGGTTGTTAGTGAGGCGACTCATTACACATCGTATACTGAGACTCTGATAGATCTTGTTTGTACGAATGCACCAGTTCGTGATGTCACTGTCAACAATATAATGAATTCCAATGGACACGCAATGGTTAATGTTACATTATCGTTAAAAAAGGTTAAAATACCAACTAGAACTTTCAGTTTCAGGCCAATTAATAAAATAAATCTAAAGGAATTCAATAATGATTTATATGCAATCAACTGGAACGATGTAATTGAGTTACCTTCAGTGAATATGATGGTGGAAAAATTTAATTCAATGATGATTTTTCTCTTTAATAAGCATGCAGCAGTGAAAACAATAACTCTAAAACCAAAATATTCACTGCCGTGGGTAACCGATATCTGTAAAATGATGATCGATGAGCGTAATATGGCTTACGATGTCTATAGAAAATCCGGATCTGACGAACATAAAAAATATTACAAGGAGCTCAAAAGTCTAGTGTTAACAAGTATTGCAGGAGAAAAGCGGGCCTACTTCAATAGTTTAGTTAATTCTCAAGCTAAAAATAGCAAAACATTTTGGAAAAATTTGAAGGAAAAAATTTTGGTTGACCCCTCGAAAGACAAATCCTTGCCTCCCCTATTTCAATGACCCAAACAAAATTAATGATCATTTCTTGAATATTCCGGGAGACAATGTAGTTTCCAATGCAGATATAATATTTTTTGAACATAACAAATTCCATACAGAGGTATTTAAATTAGCTCCCGTAGAATCAACAGATATTTCTAAATATATAATGACCATAAAATCGAATGCTGTTGGACACGATGGAATAAGCAGAGATATGATATTACTCTCTCTTCCTTGCACTCTGGATACAATCACGGCTATAATTAATAAGTCAATTATGACGGGTATAGTTCCTGATAAGTGGAAGGAGGCACTAGTGACCCCAATACCCAAAAATGAAAACCCGATCGAATTAAAAGATCTTAGGCCCATCAGCATTTTGCCATTCCTTGCGAAACTGCTGGAGAAAGCTATTTGCGAACAGTTGACAAAATTTGTTGAAACGACCAACATCTTGCCTCATTTACAATCTGGGTTTCGCAAAGGACGTGGCACATCGACTGCTTTACTTGATGTCACAGACAATATATTAGCTGAACAAGATTCCGGACACAGTACGATTCTAACGCTATTAGACTATTCCCGCGCTTTCGACTGCCTAAATATTCACCTACTGCTTGTTAAACTGTCAAATATGACAGTTTAACAAGCAGTAGGTTTAGACAAAAATTCGGTCAAGTGGTTCAGTAGTTACTTGAATAATCGGTACCAATCAGTAAAATTGGTAAAAAGTGATGGGTCTATCGTAAGTTCTCAACCAAGGCTTATTAATCGTGGTGTTCCTCAGGGTTCAATACTTGGTCCACTTCTTTTTATAATTTACTGCGCTGATCTTGCCACAGTTATAAAGTATTCTATGTACCACTGCTACGCTGATGATATGCAAATATACGTGTCGGACTCACCAGATAGGTTACCACAAGCTGTCACACGGCTTAATGAGGACTTGGACAGAATTGCTGACTGGTCAATAAGAAATGCTCTTGTTTTAAACCCTTCAAAGTCAAAATATATGGTCATGGGCACAAAGACGCAAATAAATAGAATTCGTGGTGACCTAGACGTTAAGATTCATGGTAAACATATAATGCGCGTGGATGAATCCAAAAACCTTGGCATTACCTTCGACACTAATCTCAGATTTGAAAATCATGTCCTTAATATGGTAAAAAACTGTTTATCGCCTAAAGGTTTTATATCAAATCCGTGACCAACTTTCTGTACCATCACACATTACTCTTTGCGACTCATTGGTTTTGTCTAGGCTCAACTACGGGGATGTTGTTTATGGACCCCGGATTTTCAGCAAAACAAAGCGACTAATACAACGCGTGCAAAATGCATGTTGTCGGTTCTGTTTTGATGTACCTCCCAGAAATCACATTACACCCTTTATGAACAATGCTTCCATGCTCAATATGGACTCACGTAGAGAGCTACATTTAGGGGGTCTAGTCTTTAGTGTTATCAAGTTTAAGAAACCAGAGTACTTGCATGCAAATTTAGTAGTGGTAGAGCCACGCGGCAGCTTTGCTGTCGCACGTATGGGCCGGCTCAAACCGGGGTGGTACCACGACCTCACAGAATACCGGCGTGAAGTGGAAGCTCTGCTTCCGCGTTTCGTCTGGTGAGTGCAGGTGGCCGGAGGCCCAAATCCCCCCCCCCCCCCATCAACATGGTAGCGGAATTAAATGATAGACTACCCCAGGAGGGTACCAGCACCCCTGGAGAATCCCTCGCTGAGCATCCACGACCATGTTTCTCCACTTCTGAGCGTGGGTGCTCAGGCTGCCCCGCGTATTCTGGGGGGGGGGCAATATTCCGCTCAAGACTAAAACTGCTCGGGGCAAACGGAGCAGCAAGACCAAGGCGACCCCTGCCACGCTGTCCGTGAATTTCTGCAATATCAGGGGACTTCACTCTAACCTAAACGCCGTCCACTACCATCTCGAGACGGCGAGGCCGGCTCTGCTCTTTCTGACCGAGACGCAGGTGTCCTCTCCGGCTGATGTCTCGTATCTCTCCTGCCCGGGGTACAAACTGGAACACTCCTTTGTGCCTCGGGCTGGAGTTTGCGTTTACGTCAGAGAGGACATCTGTTCTCGACGCCTCGGCAGACTTGAAGGTTCGGACCTGTCCATCCTTTGGCTACGCGTAGACAGCGACGACCATCCGCGCGTCTACGGGTGCCTCTATAGGTCCCATAGCGGTAATGCCGAAACAGACCGACTCTTCGACCACGTCCAAATGGCTGCAGATTCGTTGCTACAGCAGATCCCCTCCGCAGAGATCGTGATCCTCGGCGACTTTAACGCCCATCACGCCGAATGGCTCGGTTCACGTTTAACCGATCATGCGGGGAGATCTGTTCATGATTTTGCCTTGGCATATGGTCTGACACAACTGGTTACTTCGCCTACGCGGATTCCAGATGTGGAGGATCATGCACCTTCCCTGTTGGACCTTCTGCTGACCTCTCACCCGGACGGATATCAGATTTCCGTTGACGCCCCTTTAGGCTCCTCGGACCATTGTCTTGTCCGGAGTGTGGTGCCACTCACGCTGAAACCGCGGTTGCATTCTGCAGGCTGCCGCCGTGTTTGGCACTATAGGTCAGCCGATTGGGATGGGATGCGGTCTTTCTTTGCATCCTACCCTTGGGGGCGGGTTTGCTTCTCGCCGGATGATCCCAACGTTGTTGCGGATTCTGTCGCTGATGTGGTACTTCAGGGTATGGAACTTTTATTCCTTCCTCTGTGGTGCCCATTGGAGGCAAATCTCAGCCATGGTTTGGTCGCTCCTGTAAAATAGCATCATGCTATAAGCAGGAGTGCTACCGAGCCTGGGCTGACGCATCAGCGTCCAGGGATGTAAACACCAGCGCTCTAAAAAAGAAGTATAATTCCGCCTCTAGGTCCTTCAAAAGAGTCATTGCCAAGGCAAAGTCAGAGCACATAGGCAGAATTGGCGAGAGACTAGTTCGTCTTCCTTCTGGAACCCGTGCATTCTGGTCTCTCGCCAAGGCTGTCCAAGGGAATTTCTGTCAGCCATCTCTTCCATCTCTGCACAGGGAGGACGACTCACTGGCCCACACCGCAAAGGAGAAAGCCGATCTTCTAGGCTCTTTCTTTGCGTCTAACTCGACTCTCGATGACGGGGGGAGTACGCCGCCGACCATCCCGCGGTGTGAGTGCTCCATGCCGGAAGTGCAGTTCACTCAGCGCTCGGTTCGCAAAGCACTCCTCTCCCTGGACATCCATAAGTCGAGTGGGCCTGATGGAATCCCCCCAATTGTGCTGAGGACGTGTGCTCCAGAGTTGGCACCGGTTTTAACGCGTCTTTTCCGGTACTCCTACTCCCTAGGCGTAGTCCCAAAATCATGGAAGACGGCTTTCGTCCACCCGATCCCTAAAAAAGGCGACCGCTCAGACCCGTCCAACTACCGGCCTATCGCCATCACCTCCTTGTTCTCCAAAACAATGGAGTCCATTGTAAACTGCCAGCTCATGAGGTACCTTGAGGATCACCAGCTGATTAGTGACCGCCAATACGGTTTTCGCCGTGGTAGGTCAGCTGGTGATCTTCTGGTCTACCTAACTCACAGATGGGCGGAGGCAGTAGAGTCCAAGGGGGAGGCATTGGCCGTTGGTTTGGACATTGCGAAGGCCTTCGATCGGGTTTGGCACAAAGCGCTTCTTTCGAAGCTCCCTTCCTATGGGCTTCCCGAGAAATTGTGCGATTGGATCACCAGTTTTCTTGCAGATCGGAGCATCAAGGTCGTTGTAGACGGTGCAAGCTCCGATTGCAAGCTTATTAATGCTGGTGTTCCACAGGGCTGCGTGCTATCGCCAACGCTGTTTCTTCTGCATATCAATGATATGTTGCAAACCCGTAGCATTCATTGCTATGCAGATGACAGCACTGGTGATGCTCTTTACACCGGCCGAGCCAATATTTCTCGGGAAAACGTCTTTGAGTGCCGGGACAAACTTGTGTCTGAAGTCGAGTCTCTGCTGGACAGAGTCTCGGATTGGGGGCGACTAAATCTAGTCCAGTTTAACCCCCAGAAGACACAAGTTTGCGCGTTAACCGCTAAAAAGAACCCCTTTGTCGTATCCCCTCAGTTTCAAGGCACTCCCCTTGTTGCCTCAGCCAGTATCGGAATCCTCGGCGTCGACATATCGAGTGACGTGCAGTTTCGTGGTCACTTGGAAGGGAAGGCCAAATTGGCCTCTAAAAAGCTTGGCGTGCTCAGCAGAGCGGGACAGTATTTCATGCCGGCACACCGCCTGCAACTTTACAAGGCGCAGGTTCGGCCGCTCATGGAATACTGTTCCCATCTCTGGGCTGGGGCTCCCCAGTACCAGCTCCTTCCACTTGACCGCATCCAGCGCAGAGCGGCTCGAATCGTTGACGACCGAGTGCTTTCCGATCGGCTCGATTCACTGGCGCTGCGAAGAGATGTTGCATCTCTTTGCGTATTTTATCGCATCTATCACGGGGAGTGCTCTGAGGAATTGTTCGGATTAATCCCAGCCGCCAAATTTCGTGAACGCACTACACGGCAAACGTCCCGATACCATCCACACCATCTGGATGCTTGGCGGTCCACCACTGTACGTTTCAAAAGGAGTTTTCTTCCGCGTACAACCTCTCTGTGGAATAATTTACCACCGGTGATTTTTCCGGACCGATACGACCTGGGGACCTTCAAGAAAAGAGCTTACTCCTTTCTAAAGGGCCGGCAACGCACCTGCAATTCCCCTGGTGTTGCGGTTGATCATGGGCGGCGGTAGTCACTTAACATCAGGTGAGCCACATGCTCGTTTGCCCCCTCTTCTATATAAAAAAAAAAAAAAAAAAAAAAAAAATAAAGTTTGCTAAGCAAGCAAATTCTGGAAAACAATTGAGATCAATAAGATCAGCACTCCTATACTCGTATTACAGCCATAAAACAGCAGCATTTACCGGCAGTTTCCGATATATGGCAACGAAGTGTTGGAATAACATCCCACCACCAATAAGAAATCTTAACACCAACTACAAATTTAAAAATAAATTCAAAACATATCTTCTAGATAAACAAAAACAAGGTATTCCCAAACACTTCGTTTGCCAGCTATAAACCATGGCATGTTATTTCCTTTTTTTCTTTTACTAACTCATCATGGTTTTAAATCATTTGGGTACTATTCTAAATTGGGTACGCAGTCTTACACATCTTTTTCGTAATTTTTTACTAAATTAAACCCAAGATATAAATCATAGAGCTGAAAGGACACATCTTTCAGACATAATTACACTACAATAATATTAACGTGCAAAAAATAATTGTTTTTTCCTTATTTCTTTCTGATTGTACTATTGTGCTCATTTTCTTCTCGCCACCTCGAGGGTAATAGCTGAAAATCAGTGTTTGCTCTCTGAGCAATATTAATCGCTGAGCTATGACCCATTTGTTTAACTGCAACACACATGTATATTTAGATCATAAGTTTATGTATATTTTTTCCATAATACCTTGATTGTATATCTTGTTTAATCACTGAATTTACGTGTGTGATTGGAGATACAAATAAACGTTTTATCTATCTATCTATCTAGATTTTAATGGAAGAGTTGGGGTGAGGAGGCTTGGTTATGAAAGGATATTGGGAACGTTTGGTGATGAAAGTATAAATGAGAATGGTGAAAGCCTCCTCACTGTATGTATGGAAAAGAATCTTTTTGTGACGAACACTTTCTTTCGCCACAAGAGGATTCACATGTATACTTGGGAAAGAGGTGATGATAGAAGCATGATAGATTTCATAATTGTGGATGAAAGATTGAGGGGCGCAGTGGTGGATACAAGGGTTTACCGGGGGTCAAACGTAGGAACGGATCATTTTTTGGTTTTATGCCGAATTAATGGTCTATTCAGGCGGTGGCGCCATCGGTCATCTGTGTCTACCACTGCGTTACAGCGTATTAGAACAGAAAGATTACAAGATGAAGGTGAGAAAAACAAGTTTAAATGTAGACTGAAAGAAAACGTAAGTGGTTTGGATGAATTATGTATGAATGAGTTAGACTTGGAGAATGTATGGCAAAATGTTAAGAAAGGTTTAGTAGATGCAGCTACCGAAGTATGTGGTGTTAGTAAAAGAAAGAATGAAAGGAAAAATAATACTTTGTGGTGGGATGATGAGATACGTACGGAAGTTGAAGCAAAGAAGAGAGCATGGCTAGATTTACTAGCAACTAAGGCTGGTAATTCTAGCGGTACGAATGATGATTTTGAAAGAAAAAAGGCAGTCTTTAGACATCTAAATAAAAGAGTAAAAGAAGTAGTTGAAAGGAAAAAGCAAGAAAGAACGGATAAGAATGATAGAAGAATATCGGATAACTTCCAGGCAAATATTAAAATGTTCTGGAAACTCGTAAGAACTGCCAGGGGACGTTCAAAACAGCATAAAATGAATGCTATAAGAGATGAGAATGGCTATATTCTGAATGATGAAGTTTTGAGTTTAAAGAGATGGAAGGAATATTTTGAAAGCATGTTTATGAGTGAGGAGACAACGTATGAACTGAATGAAATAGGAACTCCGAAAGAAGAGAAAGGAGGTAGCGAGATAAGTATAGATGAAATAATGAAAGCAATGAAAAGCATGAAAGCAGGTAAGGCTGCCGGTTATGATAGAGTTTCACTCGAAATGCTAAGGGCTGGAGAGGAAGTGGTGGCAGGCCTGCTGCACACCTTGTTTAATGTATGCTGGGAACTGAAGCGGGTACCGGGAGACTGGTGCAAAGCCGTGATAGTCCCAGTATATAAGGGAAAAGGGTCGCAACAGGACTGTAAAAACTACCGCGGTATCAGCCTTCTTAGCATCGTGGGAAAATTGTATGCCAAGGTACTAATTGAAAGGGTCATGAAAGAAACCGATGGAAAAATTTGGGATGTGCAAGCGGGATTTAGAAAGGGAATGGGATGTACAGATCAAGTCTTCTCCATGCGCATGATCGCGGAGAAGTTTTTGGCCAAAAACCAAAAGGTTTTTTGTGCGTTCATCGACTTGGAGAACGCCTATGACAGAGTGGATAGGAATGTGCTATGGCAAACACTGAACTCATTTGGGTTGAGCGCTGGCTTGATACAGGCATTGGAATCTCTTTATAGGGACTCTAGTGCTTGTGTTAGGATCAACGGGGTCTACTCCGACTGGTTTGGCAATCATAAAGGTGTCAGACAGGGCTGTGTGGCTTCCCCGTGGTTGTTCAACCTATTTATGGACAGTTGTTTGCAAAATTTGAAAGTTGAAGAATGCGGATTAAGAATGGGTGAGTTAACCATCAAATGCCTTTTGTACGCCGATCAAGTTATTCTTGCGTCGTCGGCGGCTGAGTTGCAAATGATGGTTACATTAATGAACAGATCATTAAAAGAAAGGGGTATGAAAGTGAACGCAAGTAAGACGAAGGTTATGGTTTTTGAAAGAGAAGAAAGTAAAACGATTTGTGAAATAAGAATAGAAGGGGAGTTGATCGAGCAAGTAGATGAGTTTGTATATTTGGGCTGCGTATTTAGCAGGGATGGGAGATATGATAAGGATATAGAACGACGAGTGAACGCAGGAAACAGAGTAAATGGGGCCCTGCACTCTATTGTGAAGAGTCAAAATGTGTCAAAAAAGGCACGTATGGCAATTCACAATGCTGTGTTGGTCCCTACTTTAACGTATGGTAGTGAAAGTTGGGTGTGGCAGAAGAAGCACGAGAGTAGAATAAATGCAGTAGAAATGCGGTCGTTAAGGAGTATGTTAGGGCTGAATCTGAATGACAGGGTGAAGAATTGTGTCCAGGATTAAGAAAGGAATGCTTCGGTGGTTTGGTCATGTGGAAAGAATGGATGAGGAAAGAGTGACAAAGAAAATTTATGTTGCAGAAGTGAATGGCAGAGTCGGAAAGGGACGTCCTAGGCGAAAATTTATCGACCAAATTGGCGATTTATTGAAAACGGGCCAAATTAGGAGTACCCTTAACCGACGAGCATGCATGTGTAGATGTATGGATGTGAAGGAGGCGAGAGAGGTGTGTCAGGATCGTGCCAAATGGAAGTCTGTAGTCTCTGCCTACCCCTCTGGGTGACAGGCGTGAGTGTTTATGTTAAAGTAGGAACACTTATTGTGACGGACGGGAAACTACGGAACCCTACACTGAGCGTGGCCCGACACGCTTTTGGCCGGTTTTTTTAAACACTTTAACACAACAAAAACATGAAACTGAGAAGAAGCACCCGATCTGCCGAAACAAACTCAGAGAGGTCAGTCCAGGTAATTACATTGGTCATGTCATACGAGAACCAGGTTAATATGGTCCTTTGAAGAAAGAATCATACAGATGTGAGTGGAAAACTAAGTACTTTTTAGGATTCCGTACCCGAAGGGTGACCAGCAGGGCCCTATTACGGAGCCTCCGCTGTCCTTGTGTCTGTCTATCAGCGGACTGCATCTCATGATCCGTAATAGGTAGATGGTTGTAATTTTCATAGAACGTGTATTTCTGTTGCCGCTATAACAGCAAATAGTAAAAATAAATTTGAAATTAAAGGATTTTCTACTAGAAAAAGAAACGTGTATTTTTGGCTTTTTTTTGATCGATAGTAATATGTATAGGTATTTAAATCTTGTAAGTTGGTACGGAAGCTCGGAAGTCCGATTCGCACTTGGAAAAATATTTGGTTATATTTAACCTTACCTCAGACATACTCATATTTTTTATATATAATTTACTATACTACTATATAAGCTACTACTAAATAAAATAGTAGTAGCTTCGCTATGGTATTATAGTATATTTTGGATTAGATTTAATTTATTACAGAATAATACGAACTATATAAAAACTAAGGAGCACGTAGGATTTAGTTTCTAAGTTGTACATATTTTTTAAAGCCTTCGTTATGAATAGCATAAACAGGCCAAGGCCCCCTAGCCTACAAACGTTTCGTAACGAATCTTTTTCTACAATCGCACCTTTTATTTGTTTGGACTGACCAACTGACTCGTTCAGTGATGTCATTCCCATACAGTGTTTAGTTTTCAACTAGCGTTATGTAACAAAAAATAAATCAAAACTTTATTTATATTCCGCTAATTGTGTCTGTACTGTGAATTTGATTTACAATCGATCTCTAAATTGTAGTTTTCTTCTAATTACTTACCTTGTCTAGACGTGTTCTTTGGACTTCTGTAAGGAAGTTTGTGCTGTTAGAATTCCGTTTATATACGTTACTATTTTGTTAGACGTTTGTGCTTGTCCCTGCAGTGACACAATGCCTATTGTTGATAACTCTCTAAGTACTAAGAGAATATTGCAAACCGCTATTAACAAAAACAATCAATAAACAATTTACAAACTAACATTTTTTATTTATTTAATTAACCTTTATAAAAGCCCCACTCACATCAAAATCGCCCTGTCGAAAAAGCAGTTATCCTGACACTGGCTGGCATTTGGCTATGGTAAGTAAATACCTATTTAGAATACATAGTACCTAAAGTAATATTTGCATAACCTACAATAAAATACAAGAACATAAAGAAAACGTAATTATGTTACACTTTTTTGTATTATTTTTTTTCAAAAAAAGTTTTATGTTACCATTTTTAGTTGAGAGTTATGTCCCTTTAATGGGTACAGGCATCATATTATATTGTGTGATTGCGTAAAGAATTCATAGATAGGCGATAGCAGCAATCGCGGTTGATTTGCTGTCGTTTATTGAAGAGTGCCCCAGATTTCTCCAAGATCCCATCATCAGATCGTGACCTGACCATCATCGATTACCGTGGGATTATCTGGAAAATATATCCTTTCAAACAAAAAAATAATTTACCAAATTGGTTCAGGCATCTTCGAGAAATCGGGGGATGGAACATACATAAACAAAAACCAACGAATTGAGAACCACCTCCTTTTTTCGAAGTCGGTTAAAAGTAGGTAAAAACAAATCAATGAAATTATTATACCGGGTGGCCCATAAGTCCCTTGAAATGTAAAAAAATAATTAAAAAAAAACTAATGACATTATGAAAAAAGGTTTTTATTTTGTCATAATCCTTATAAAATGGGAATTATTTTTTGAAAATTACATCTCAATGTAATCCGTTACGATCGTGGCACTCCTGTAAGCGACGTTTAAAATTATCCATCACTGCGCGGCAAGTAAGCTCTGTAATGTTTGCCATATCTCTTTGGATATTTTCTTTCAGGACGTCAATTGTCCGCGGGTTGGTTTCGTACACTTTAGTCTTAAGTTAACCCCATAAGAAAAAGTCCATTAGGGTCAGATCTGGACTACGTGGTGGCCAAGGAATATCTCCTCTTCAAGAGATCACTTTATTAGGGAAAAGTTGATGGACGACCGGCATAGCGACGTTAGAGGTATGGGCAGTTGCTCCATCTTGTTGAAACCAGGTCCGCGTATTGAAGCCTGGAAAATTCTGCAACTCTGGTGTAAAAAAGTCCTGGATCATAGCTACATACCGTTGTGAAGTAACAGTAAGCGCGCGGCCTCTGCCGTCCTCAAAAAAGTAAGGGCCTATAATGCCATGCGCTGACATAGCCGCCCAAACTGTCACTTTAGGGCTATGTAAGGGCTTTTGATGTTTGCGATTTGGATTTTCGCAACTCCAGTAGCGACAATTTTGCTTATTGACATGGCCGTTGATGTGAAAGTGAGAGACTCATCAGAGAATAACACGTTATTAAACGAAGTAAAGCGGTTCAACATTTCATTTGCGAAATTTAGTCTGTGGATAGTGTCAGTATCTTTTAATTCCTGTACTATCTGAATCTTGTACGGGTGAAGATGTAAATCTTTCTTTAAAATTCGCTGTAACGATGTTCTGGGTAAGTTTAATGCACTGGAACGCTTACGAGGAGACTGGGTAGGATTTTCACGAATTGAGTGTTTCACTACATCGATGTTTTCTTCCGTCCGTGATGTCCTTGGTCGACCTGACCGTTGTTTATCCAACGTCGAACTACTCTCTTCGAACTTAATAACCCAGTTTTTAATCGTTTGAACACTTGGAATGTCTTTAAAGTTGCGTAAATTCTGATATTCTCGATATTTACGCCGCGCAATGGTAGCCGAATCATTGTTTTGATAAAACTCGCGCACACAAAATGCACGGTCCGCACCGGTGAAACGCTCCATGGCGACTGAATTCCCAGAAACCGTCGGTACTCCCCCGCACCGCGCGCGCCACTCATGCGCGCCTTTTGTATTTTATTCGAAATTTACATTTCTAACGACTTATGGGCCACCTTTTATAATAACAACATCTACTTAAGTTCACATAAGAACTTTCATAATAACAACTACATAAATTGGGTTCATAATAATTACGTTTCACACAGCAGATCCTAAGTTACAATAACACCAATTTGTTTTCTCTCTCCTTTCTCTTTTTAAAATACGTTACCCCCAAAGTAGGATTTTCTCCAGTATCGTGGAGGCAGTTTACAAACATAAATTGCACAAGGCCAAACATCCAGACCCAGAACAACTATTTGTAGTGCATAAAAATATTTGTTCCGTGCGGGATTCGAACCCGCGGCCCCCAGCGCAGCCCCATTGCCAAGCCACTGCGACACGGGGCTCACAATTGCCGTTTGAGTTTATGTTATTATTCTAAAATGAATCGCGTAGGTAGGTACGCGATGACGCCGTCGCGCATTGCGTCACTCGAGTGCGTATGTGTGTGCGCACTAGCTTCTTACTGCTCATCACAGCGTCTATCCCTTTCGCACGTGATGTCGGCTGAGATAGCATGCATTTTTACCCCGCCCACCACTTAGTACGTGCCATCGACTAGGGCCACCTTAATGCTGCTGTGTTTCGTATAGTGAGTGTAGAGAACCGGAGACTCTTTTACTGGACACGAAGCATTCCATCTCTGTACGCACGGGTAACAACTCATCTCTATTTTATTTCTTAATTGAGGATAAATTTAGATATCTAGAAGCCACCATCAGGTAGACTGTGTGCTCGTATAGTCACACTTATTCTATAAAATTATATATAATTATATATAGTATATTATATAAAATAATATATGCAACGGGTCAACTTCTGCTTCACCCGTTTATCCTATTGTGGTTGAGGCAAATAAGGCTCCCGAAGATAAAGGTGCACCACAGCGTACTAAGAGGGCCGGTAAAAAATGAACTTTTTCGTAAATAATTTTATTTTATATTTTATTAATTTTTGTAATTCTGTTATAACTTTTCTCTGGACTTCATATTTTAGTTTTCTTTTTATCATTATATCTTCATTACTTTTCCTTGTTAATTGTAGATTAGATAGTAAAATGTAATGATTAATAATCTCTTTGGAATGTTTATTATTTAGTGTTATAATTTTTCTTGTATGTTGGTAATTGTTATTGTAATCTTTCTTTCATGGGCGTGCAACTTAGAACAAATTTTGAGAACAAAATGATATTTTTTTTGTGCTGCCATCTACATTCCAAAGCACTAGACTCAATTAGACGCACCACGCCACTACGCAGTTAATGGCGGTCACTGATAGTTGAGGTTAATTTGATATTAATATTAATTTCAAATTATTCTGATTTCTCGTTTGTTTATATGCTTTCTTGTTTTAAAATAAATATTTGCGACCCAGTGTTTTTTTAATGTGTGCAAAAATGTGAAGAAGAAGAAAAAATGGCAATGTGTTTTTAAATGTGACCAAGTAAGGACTTTTTTTAACAACAGCTAACAGCTAATATCTAAGAAATTGAAGGTTCAAGGCACCTCCACGGATTGCCTCATAGGTACTATTTGCCATAGCTGCCACGCTTGCACAGAGTACCTTTGTATAAACTGAAACGGCACTTTGAGGACCGTTTTCTATATCCTCGAACTAAAAGACCTTGGTAAGTCTATTAAAAACTTTCTCATTGTCATGTTAATTAGCAATTGTTTTAGCAGTGCAGACTAAAGAAACTCACTTTCATGATTGTAATATTAGCAAAGGTGGGCAAGCAAACTGTTTTTGCTTATTATAGGTATGTCAGTGTATAGCTTGACTGCGACAACTACTATGTATGTATATGGTTATAAAGCCATAGATAGTAAAGCACTGTCTTATCAATAACTAAAGGATAGGATTGGATAGGATAGGGGAGGAATAAATTCCGTTAAAGTAAATGTTATTGAAGAACTTGAAAATAAATATCACGATTGGCACAAAATCTACACAGACGGATCAAAGAGTGCTAAAGTTGCAAGGGGCAGCTTTTTTCGACCCATATCAAGCAGTTTCTAAATCTTATAAAGTTACTAATGACATTTGTATTATGACCCTTGAACTCATTGTAATATCCGAAGCCCTAAAGTATGCTGCAAGCTATAACTGTAACTAATTTATTATATACTCGGACAGGAAAACTGCTATCCAACATTTGGCTCGATCTGCCTCTGGAATAGTAGGTGTTTCGAAAGCCTATTGCATACTTTCCCAAATAATATATCAATTCAGTCTATGCGACATGTGCAAGAGTGCAGTGGATTCCAGCACATAGACCAAATATTGGGTAATGACAAGGCAGATAGATTAGTGAACTCTGCTTGTATAAATGGTGTAGAATATAATATTGACCCTTGCTACTCAGAAGTACTACCAAAATTCAAAAATTAATGTCATAACAAATTGAAAGAATTTTTCAATGAACGCTCTAAAACGAAAGGTGTTTGGTACAAAACAATACAGAGTGAACCACCTCGAATACCTTGGTTTGTAGATACAAAATTAAAAAGAAATGCTATTAAATTAATATTTAGAATAAGAACAGGTCACATTCCATGAAAAAGATTTCTTATTTGATGAAAAGAACTGATTCCATCTAATGTGAAACTTGTGGAGTAATAGAAAACTTACATCACTTTTTGATGGATTGTGAATGGCAACTAGGGGAAAGGGAATTATTTGGAAGGACATATAAGATAAATGTGGACAATATAGGTATTACGCAGGGCATCCTACATGCCCCCACCTTGGATATTGCATTGAGTATGTGCAGATTAATAGCAACATATAGATTTTAATAGGATTGACATGTTAACTAACAAAAACCCCTAAATAAAATAAGAAAAAAAGCTTATTCACTTTTAAATTAAAGATAATCCTATAAGAGGTATTTAATTTATTTTTTAAAGGAGAGAGGGGGACGATCAAGCAGCTCACCTGATGGTAAGTAACTATCACCGCCCATGAAGAACCACAACACCCGGGGGCATTTACAAAAGAGTAGGTTCTTTTCTTGAAAGATCAAGTTGTATCTGTCCAGTAAATTCTCTGGTGGTCATACATTAATAATTAGTAATTACTGTAACTATATTCTATTACTATACCAGTAACTTTTCCGTGTGATAAGTTAAAGATTACTATAATAGTAACAACTATGACTAATAATGGTTCAAATGTAGAAAGCGGTTACAACTCTTGTATTTATAACTTCGAAAGGAGGATGGCCAAATTTCTATAGGAGCTGGACTTTGTTTTCATGTCCCAAAACAAACTATAGTTAGATTGGTTTGTTTTTATGTTGTAAACACAATCATGTTTAAAAATAATATCTAAATAGCCACCATTTTTTATAATAACGTCAACAATATTTTTAAGGCTAAATCAACAAATACCTCTTACTTTTTTATTTATTGACCATTTTGTTAAAATATAACATTGGTTTGTCAAAATTACAATCAATGCAAATGATATTACATTACATTAGATTATTAAAATTACAAATTAAAATTCATCTACATTTACATGTCAAGCAAGTCAAAAAATGAACATTTCGTATATTCTTCTATATTGTAGAAAGCGTGATTCAAAAAGTATGTTTTTGTCAATTGTCGAAACGCGTTTAATGGAAGTCTTTATTTCTAAAGGCAATTTATTGCACATTTTAATTAATAACGAAAAACCTTGCTTGGCCGCTTTATCCGACTGCGATGTAGCCTAAAAGTGTAAGCGATAAGTGAGGGGGGTAATTAGCGTTATTAATCAGTGTTTAGCAGTGGTTTTAAAAAAAATGATGACAATTTATATTATTATATATTGTTATTTACCCATATATGGATACATTATCAGGAGGGATAATAATATTAACATAATCAAGTCCTTAAGTGGCAATTGCACCTCATGACAACGTCCTCGGTTCACGTCAGTGTTTGTGTGACACCGGCACTCCTGCTCAACATGTTGAATGTTAAATTAAATTAAAGTGGATGTTTCTCAAATTAATTGAATCCTGGTATTTTCAATAATCCTATAAATAACGTAACCTGATGATTACTTGTTAATTTTAAATTTTTGATATTAAAATTATGGTTGATTAATTATTTAACTAATTAATTACTCAGTTCAGACTGCCTCGTTGGTCTAGTGGTTGTAGTAGTGCGACTGCTGATCATGAGATCCTGGGTTCGAATCCCGGGTCAGACCAAAAAATTAATTATTGAGTTTTCCGTCGAGAAATTCTCAGTAATTGCCCGGAGCCAGGAAGTTGGCGGTGCCTCACCCCATGCCTCGGAAAGCACGTAAAGCCGTTGGTCCTGCGCCTGATCTCTCTCCGGTCTTGTCAGTTTACCATCCCATCGGATTATGAAAGTGAGGGAATAGTGAGTGCACCTGTGCTTGCGCATACACTTGGGCACTATAATCCTGTCCTGCGCCGATGGCTAGCCTCCGTTGAGGCAGGCTGCCGTGGCCGAAATTCGGTCTGGAGGACATTATTACTCAGTTATTTATATAAGGAAAACATACAGCTTTTTAGTAAAATACATGATGTGTGTACAATTAAATGTGAGTTTTAAATTAGCGAAAACAATTTCCACAGACATTCAGTTGCACTTAAGCAGTTATGCACAGCTTAAGTAAAAAATACATGAAACTGTCTAAGTTAATTAAATTATTCAATTAGACTTAAATATCAAATACATCACTGTAATGTTCCTGTGAAACTAACCCAATTTTTCGGAAAAGGTATCGATATGAACTCATTATATCTTATATTCTATTATACCTTATTACGTGCCAAGCTTCAACTATGTTATGGTTGTAACACGAATGAGTCAGCTTGAATGGGGAAGAATTACGCTCTCACAGACTAACAGCGCAAAATACCAGCTTAATGATGCTCTGTTTCTTACAGTGAGCGTAGAGAATCAGACCCTTTTTACTGGAAACAAGGAATTTCATGGGGTAGGGGTGACAAGCGGTGTCTGCATTTTGGTTCTTTATATATTATATTATTAATTTAGGTGTCTATGAGCTTCAGCATGCACTTGCCGATTGCACTTTGCTATTGGAATGTGTGCTCCTTTGTCACCTTTATTCTATAAAAATACATATTCTTAGAATAGAAAATATATTTGCTTAAAAACATGGTACATAAGATGGTCAATGACGTGGAACTGATTAATAATGATTGATATTAATCCAGTACATAATAAATCAGCATAGTAGTTGATTTGATGTCTACATACTAATTGAATTGAATTAAAATTAACAACTATTCATAAAAACGTGAATAAACTTTTTTTTGTGGCTACTTAGAGAGTTATACCTTAACAATAAGGTATTTTACATAAATATTTCATATTGGGACGCTGTAATTTCGTTGTCTGGTACGATTTGGCCATCCTCCTTTTGTTTTCACTGAGCCGCAAGCCATGCAGTGGAAATGCTACATTTTTGCACTGTGTACACTGCAGCACTGCGCCAGCTCCAAAAGCATTCTAATAGCATATTGCATAATATATATTATATCATTTATTTATTATTTTATCATAAGGCACAAGTTGAAATTCAAAATCATTCATTAAAAAAGGAGAATCCAATACAATTTGATCTATGCCGTCATTGTTTAATTTGATCTCTATATGCATACCTGATTGTCGTACTTTTTTCAGGTACATTGATTACAAGAAAGGTGTACAGATGTGAAAATAAAAAAATAATTAACAAAATCATGATTTTAAAAAGCAAAATTAAAAAACAAAAATGTCAAATAAAAGCAGCAATGAAAATGGCGAAGACAAAAATTGTTTCCATATCTTTTTTTAACTTCCTTAAATCTCATTGTAATAAGTAAAACTTTGTTTCACAGCATATATGTTCTGAATAATGTTTTAGACACTTTTTATAAAATCTTTGATTAAAGGAATTAAATAAAATCAAACAAAAGTGACTAACTTCAGTCAGTCAGTCAGTAATATCTGCAGTATCTTTGCTCTCTTGGGGTAATTAATAATGTTTTGAAAATAAAATCAAAACAAAGTTGTTACAGACAAATATTTCTTTTACATTAAATTATCAGTTGTAAAAACTTATTTGCACAAATCTAATACCATGTAATACACGTTAGTTAAATTTCATACTTTACTCTTAATTTTAGGTATTTTATCAGGTTACACTGAGGTATCTTGTCAGCTTACTTATCCATCATCCAGTAGTTCATTTTCTCCCGCATCAATATCTAAGAGTAGTAATTAATTTTAAATGCTCCCATTTAGCAGTCTACTATGTCATGCGTATAAATCTTAATTATTTTGAAATAAAATTTCCCCTTTCGATAAGTGTAGGATCAAACATAGAGAATTATTTCTAGTTTTAAATTTCATAAGCATTCTTGCTGTTTTTTGTCCTATTAACTTAATTATTGCTTACTTTGGTATTAATTGTAAATTAATCATAGACAACATTTAATCATGTTTGTTATAAATCTTTTATTATATATATTTTTTTAATTACTGCCATCGTAGCATTTTTGCAAAAATCTAAAACAAATTGATAGCTTAATATGAGCTTTATCTCCTTTATCATCAAACCAAAACATGTTTATGGTTATATTTTCACTCTTAACATCCTCAGTCTTCGGAACCTATGACAGTTGTATTGTAATGTAGTTTAGGAGAACACTAGCATCTCATCAAACATTAAGAAACACAAGCAATCTGCCATGTTCAAGCTTTGTTCTTTCATTTGCCTAAATATAATTAAGTTTATACCTGGTTTAATTAGTATTTATTTAAGGACATTTTTAATGTCCGTCTTGAGGACAAAGTGAACAATTTACTTAAAAATATATATATCTTGTAAGGCTTTTTTCTTTTTATTGAAATTGCTAAACAATTTGTCTTCAAAGTTTTATCATCTTCCACGACATTCATGTTTTACTTGTACTAACTGCATATTCAGGAATTCGTGGGTGTAGAATAAAACTTTGGCTATTTTTGACTATCAAAATTCCCCAATTTATTAGATTGATAATAATTTCGCAAATAGTTTATAAAGTTGTATAATGCATGAGTATGTTATAATATATAAAATGCTCGTTTTGTAATAAAAAAAATATAATGATTACACATGTAAAACAATGGTAAAGTGGGCATAAGAAAGTCACTTTTATAAATTATTTGTATTTTTTAAAATTGTGGTTATTATACACATTTAAAAAGATTTGTTATGTTACTAAAGTATGATAACATTATCAAGTTCACATTTTAAAGATTAATAATGCTGCTCCAAAATGTATCTTTTTTATTAAATTAATTAATTTTAAATACTAATTCATAAAATTATGGAAGAGGAGCAAACCTTTGGAGAGGATTCAATTACCAATGTGCTCTTAAATGGGAAGGAGTTGAGTTTTGTGGATGATACCACTGTTTCCCTGTATTAATATTGGGGTCATGTGACTGATATTGAAGCCATATTTTGATTATAAAAGAGAGCCGCACGGTCAATTTTTATCTTAAATTTTAAGGAGCCTTTTAAAAAATTTAAAGAAATAAACACATTAACTTTGGCATAGCAATATATTTATGAAAATGTAATATAATATGTACGTACATAAAAACATAAATAGCTTTCATAAGAATAAAGAAAACACCAGGAACAAACATAAACTTGTAATACCAATTACTAGAATCCACTGAGTCAGTAGTGCTGTTATGGGACAATGTATTACACGCTTTTACAACAAAATTTCAGAAAAGTACAAATTTTGTCAATTAACAAGTTGAAATGTTTTATTAAAGGAAAAATGTACAAAACTGTTATAAATAGCTTTCATAAGAATAAAGATGTTCAAACTTTAAACACTAGGAACAAAAATAGGCTTGTAATACCAGTTACTAGAATCCACTGAGTCAATAGTGCTTTTATGGGGGCAATGTATTATAGGCTTTTACAATAAAATTGCAGAAAATTTACAAAATTTGTCAATTAACAAGTTGAAATGTTTTATTAAAGGAAAAATGTACAAAAAGTGTTATAAATAGCTTTCATAAGAATAAAGATGTTCAAACTTTAAACACTAGGAACAAACAAGCTTGTAATACTAGTTAATAGAATCCACTGAGTCAGTAGTGCTTTATAGGGCAATGTATTATACGCTTTTACAACAAAATTGCAGAAAATGTACAAAAATTGTCAATTAACAACTTGAAATATTTTATTAAAGGAAAAATGTACAAAAAGTTTTATAAATAGCTTTCATAAGAATAAAGATGTTCAAACTTTAAACACTAGGAACAAAAATAGGCTTGTAATACCAGTTACTAGAATCCACTGAGTCAGTAGTGCTTTTATGGGGTCAATGTGTTATACGCTTTTACAACAAAATTGCAGAAAATGTACAAAATTTGTCAATTAACAACTTGAAATGTTTTATGAAAGGAAAAATGTACAAAAAGTGTTATAAATAGCTTTTATAAGAATAAAGGTGTTCAAACTTTAAACACTAGGAACAAACATAAGCTTGTAATACCAGTTACTAGAATCCACTGAGTCAGTAGTGCTTTATGGGGCAATGTATTATAAGCTGTCACAACAAAATTTCAGAAAATTTTCAAAATTTGTCAATTAACAATTTGAAATGTTTTATTAAAGGAAAAATGTACAAAAAGTGTTATTATAATATCAAAGAATACATAAAATAACTCCTGGGTATGAGGTGATCGCAATCATGCTTGTATGTACTATTAAAATTTATTTAAAAAATGATATTGTAAAGTGAAATATGTTTAAAAAAAGTCACGCTGGGTTTCTTGTTGGTTCTTCCCTGGACAGTGGTATCGGTGGTAAATAAAACATGATTTCCAATAAGTATTATGTAATAATCTATATTTAATTAAAAAAAATGTTCTATTCTCTGTAATATAAGATATTTACTAACTAGTAGGGACATTGTATAAAGAAATCAATTGATATTGTGCAAATACTGTTAAATTTAACACATCTAATGTTATTCAATAACTAAGCAAAGAATTTTTAAACAATAAACGTTTTAAAAATAACCTGTTTTTTATTTTTTGGTATAGGAACTTACAATTACCACGAGAAACATAAACAACTATTAATTACATTGCAGCACTTGCGCAATGTAATTAGTGGTTGTATATAAAATAAAAATATTAAAGTGCAAAAAAAGGGCGAGCCCAAAGCACCAATATTTTAACGCCATCTATTAGGCAAAACAAGAACTTTAACTAAAATTAAACTTGAGTCGCACATCTATCTCTAGTATATATACAGTAATCTATGCTTTCTTTGGAATGTTTAGTATTAGTGATAAAAGTATATTGTAAGGTAGATAATTGCTAGTTAACGTACTGTAACTTTGACATTTTGACTCATTTGACATTAACACCTCTCACTTTTGTGTCTATGGTATGTTAACGTTCCGTTTCTTTACTTATTGTTAAGTGAATTAAACATTTCTTTCCATAATGCTGGCAGGTAGTTTACTGATTACTTATTTATTTTTGAAATTTTTATTTTATAATTATATATATTATAATACATACATATAATAATACATATTTACTTAGTTTTGCATATATTTAGTAATCAGATATAATTTAATATGATTTCTTCAGATAATAGTGTTCGGAGTTCCAATTCCTTCGCCTTTGATTCTGCCTCTGATGGATTAAGCAATATTGACAGCTTTGAAAGTATTGAACCTTTAAATATTATGTTAGATTCAACTTTTTCTGAATCTAACAAAAACTTTAACGCTATTCACATAAATGGTCAAAGTATTCCTGCTCATTACCCCGACATGTTGTCAAGTTTTAATAGCAAAAACATACACGCTATCCTTGTTTCGGAGTCGTGGTTAAAACCATGTCTTCCATCAACTTCCTACTCGCTTCCAGGTTTTCATTTGATTCGTAACGACCGTACCGATCGGGGCGGTGGTGGTGTTGCTATTTATCTGCGCTCACATATACCTTTTTCAGTGATTCAAGTTTCAAATGGTTCGCAGACTGGAAACGAAGCTGAATTTCTCATTATCGAAGTTCTTCTTGGTCATACAAAATTACTTCTTGGAGTTTTTTACAGTCCCTCTCTCACTGTCGACTACTTCACCACGTTAGAAATTATTCTTGACAATCTTACACCTATCTATTGTCGCAGTATTATTATGGGTGATTTTAATACCTGTCTTTTAAAAAACAACGCTAGATCAATAAAACTTAAATCTATTATTGAAGCAGCAAATTTAAAACTTCTTCTTACTTCTGCCACACACTTTTTCCCGAACTGTGCCCCTTCTCTTCTCGACATAATGTTTGTGTCTTCACCTGACCATGTTCTTAAATTTGGGCAACATGCTGCTGATTCTTTTTCCTATCACGACCTTTTATACTTGTCATACAAAATCCGTCCCCCCTAAAGCTAAGTCAAGGATACTACTTCAGCGTAACTTTAGTGACTTGGATTTGGAGCAGCTTTTAAATGACGCTGTAAAGATTGATTGGAGTGTAGTCGTCAATGCGTCTACTGTTGATGAACAGGTTGCTTTGTTCAACTCTCTGTTAATTTAGCTTTACGACGTTCATGCCCCTGTTCGTCCAGTGCGTGTAAAGCATCCTCCCTCTCCTTGGCTGACCGATGATATAAAAAAAATCATCCACATTAAAAATTGTGCCAAAGCTAAATACAAGTCAGTCCCTAGCGATTTGAATAGAGAGAAGTATAGATTAGTACGGAATCGTTGCAACAATCTGTGTAGAAAAGCACAACGACGCCATATCCATGAATCAGTACAAGATCCTGACCCTGCTAGGGTCTGGAAATTTCTTAAGTCCTTAGGAGTTGGGATATTACGACAAAATCTCACACACCATAACCTTGATCTCAATCAACTTAATTTGCATTTCTCATCTTCATCTTGCATTAACGATAAAGCAAAACATAATACTTTAGATTCTCTTTCAAAAGCTCCCACTCCGGACACCCCTGCTTTTAATTTTAGCCAATTTAACAGTTGTGATGTTAAGAGAGCCATAATATCCATCCATTCAAATTCGATTGGTAGTGACTGCATTAGTCGGAAAATGGTCATCCCTCTCATTGATCTCCTTTTACTTATAATCACGTCTATCCTGAATAAATCACTGAATTCTGCTTTTTTCCCTTCAGCTTGGAAAGACGCATTTGTAGTTCCTCTTCCGAAAAAGTCAAATCCCTCTAGTTTTTCCGATTATAGACCTATCTCTATTTTGCCTTTCTTTTCCAAAGTTCTAGAACGTCTTGTGCACAATCAATCCCCTTCGCTCTGACAGCGCGCGACATGTTATACTCCCGTTCGCTCGGGACCTTAATGGCGGGAAAATTTGTAAGTTAGAAAATTTTTTGCTATATTGCAAATTTTGCTATATTTTCACTTTGAGACAATATTTATGGATAAAACTTACAGGAATTCTTCTTGAATGTATAAACTATCGAATAAAATTATTTTTGGTTGCTAGAAATTGTAATAAAGTATATAAATTACCCTGTATAGCATAGTAGCAGTATATACTTCAATTTTAGTGACAAAATTACTACTAATTTGAATTCTACACTTTTGTTTTTGGAGAAATTTATATGAAATTGTTTGGAAATATGTATATTTTTATGTTTTATGTGTTTCCATTCGTTACTCATACCAAAATATTAAAATATTAAAAAATATTAAAAAAAAATTATATTTTATCTGTATGACATTTCGAACAATATTTCTAAAATATGTTTGTGTGAATTTGAAATAAATACAACGTCATGTTATTTGAAATATGTAGGAAAACTATTTTTACTTACATTTTACACTAAAAATAAATGAGAATTTGAAAAATAACACATTTATGACCCACCCGCCAAAACGGGCCTTCCGGAATTTGAAGTACTTTTGGCAATTTACTTTTCACTTTTTATACCACAAATTACATATCTACGTGTTGTACAATACTTTCGTTTTTAGTTCAGACACAAATATAAAATTCTATAAAAAAGACGGAGCACCTTCATCAAATCGACACGTGGAACGCCGAAAGTTCAGAGTGATTTCTTTTTTTTTTCTAAGAAACATTGCCAGGTTATGGTTTAAAATAAAAGAGCATATCTTTGTCTTTGATACTATTATCTATTGCATATTGTCTTTGGTTTTGTTTTAAAGGAAAAAGTAGTTTTTTCATAAGGCAGTACTTCTGATATTATCTGATCTAATTAGCCCCGTACTAGAGCGGACGTAAGGTAGGTATTGTATGATCTGATTAGATTGGTAGCCGAGTGAAAGGGTTAGCACCTATCTTTTAAAACACAATCTTTTAAATCCCTTGCAATCCGGTTTCCGTCCTGGCCATAGTACGACTACTGCACTTTTACAAATCACTGATGATATTCGGTATGGAGAAACAAAAGCTTACTATTCTCACGTTGCTTGATTTTAGTAACGCATTTAATACTGTAGATTTTGATATCTTGTTAAGCATCCTACGCTCTCTCAACATATCGCCAACTGTAGTTGACTGGTTTCGAAGTTACTTGTTTGGTCGCCGACAGCAAATTCAGGTGTAAGAGGTTTTTTCCACCTGGATTACTACAGCTGCTGGTGTACCACAAGGTGGCGTGTTGTCTCCTCTCCTTTTTGCAATTTTCATTTACTCTATAAGTCATAATTTGTCCTCTTCCTACCACTTGTATTCTGATGATCTCCAAATCTATACTCAGTCCTCTCTTGAAGATCTATCTAAAGCAGTTGACACTATTAACGCTGATCTGACTTGTATTTCGAATTGGAGTAAATGTTATGGTTTAACGATTAATCCTAAGAAAACTCAGGTCATTGTCATCGGTAGTTCTAGATTAATTGGTAAAATTGACTGGTCTTCCCTACCCCCCTATTATACTAGACTGCACTCTAATCCCTTACAGTAACAAGGTTAAAAACTTGGGGTTGTATCTTGACTCCTGTATGTCTTGGACCTCACAGGTTAATGAGGTCAGTAGAAAAATGTTTGCTGCGTTAAGCTCTTTACGTAGATTACGTAATTTCCTTCCCACAGCAACTAAAGTTACGCTCGCCCAGTCTCTTCTTCTGCCTATCCTTGACTATGCTGATATTTGCTATCTTGACATTACCGAGGAGCAGCTTAATAAGCTTGAGCGCATTCAAAATTTATGCATTAGATTTATATTTGGGCTTCGCAAATATGATCATATCTCCGAATTTCGCAAACAGCTCAAATGGCTCCCGATCCGCCTTCGCAGGAATACTCACATTCTCTCCGCGTTGTATAGTGTGCTGTTTAATCCTTCTACTCCTCTTTATTTAAAAAACCGTTTCCAGTATCTTTCTCTTACCCATAATCGGTTCCTTCGATCCTCCATCAATCTTTCTCTCTCTACACTTTTGCACTCTTCTTCCTTTTTCAAGAAATCCTTCACCGTAACCGCTGTGCGATTGTGGAACTCCTTACCTCTCCATATTCGTCGTGCTAAATCTCTTCACTCTTTCAAAATTCTTGTTAAATCGTATTATTTAGAACGCTATTACATAAATTACTTTACCTTTCTTTTACTCTTTTCATTTAATCTATTATATGATATTTTATATATAACTTTCACTTACTTTTATTTGTATGTATTATTGTATTTTTTTTTATTATTATTTTGTATGCCCCCCTCTTTTTGTAACTTTTGTTTGCATCATTCCTCTACGCAAAGGTTGTCTGGAGGAAATCACTTTCAGGTATAAGACCGCCTATTGTACATACTTTAATTAGTTTTAACTGTATTGATGTTTCTGTATTGTGGTGTACAAAAAAGAATAAAAAAATAAATAAATAAATAAAATTATGTGTCACATTGTTTTTCCCCGATGAACTCCAAAACCACTTAATGAAGTTTTGTAAATGTGTAATGCTTGCTCTAACGTGTGATTGTCTTCATCCCGATAAGTGATCCTTGACAAAGGGTCATTGGAAGGGATAGGTAGTTGATAACTATAAAAAAAATCAGAAATCATCTAAAAACACTATTTTTTAAGATGATTTCTGATTTACTAATTTTCATAGAATTTGTGCTTCAACCCACCTGCCCGGCTGATTGTTCTTCTTCATCATCAGCTCCTAAAAGCCCTACTGCTGGGCCTCTTCCATTGCACCACAGATTAATAAATATGTAGCAAGCTACATTGTACACATGATTTGCCTTAATCGTATAGCTTGGCGGACGGATTGACGATCCTAGGACCAGATGTTTTGCATCTGTGACGCTGCTCATCGCCCGCATGAAATATTTGCTAGAACTCTTATACATTGTTTTGAGCGACAATATATATAAATAATTTTGGATTTCTGTACAGTTTCCTCACAACGGTATATGGTTAACTCTTGCCATTCAAATGGCATTACTTTTAAATGTTGCTAAACCTGGGACACTCATGAGGTGGGTTCTACTAACAACAAGGACCCCTTTTCCCCTACAACTTATTCACACAACAGATATACCATATAGCTATTTGGAAAAGGTTTTCTGTAAGGTGAAGGCAACCAATTATTGTGTCTTAAGAACCATTCTCCAGCTTGGGTTGCTCAAATTCAATCAGGAATCTCGCTTTATCCTACCCATTATCTTGTTTGTGTTTCCTTCATGCTTGAAAATGTTGGGCACAACTTATGTCTAAGTATCGATCTCGTGTTTAATTTGTATTTCATCAATACTAATTTTATATCTATGGCCATCTCATGAAATAAATTATTTACAGATGTCATCCATGAATGAATTTTGCTGGGACAAAGCTCGAGATTAGAGCTTACATGTACCAGAAGGACCACAAGAAAGATCCCAGCATATTGTGTTGCCCAATATAAGAATTTTCGCTTTCATGCGATATTATACCCTAGAAGTATCCCGAGAGAGAATAGATGGTTTAGATAGAATAAACCCAATATTGCTTCATGCTAAAATTAAGTCCCGCCATTTTTCCATTAAAACTTTGTATTTATAGTGATTATATATATAACTTTTTTTTATAGTGACATGATTGGGCGGGACGCAATCAGAAGTTATTGCTGTAACTGCATTGTAGGTTTAAAAACAGTGGGATGCTACTCACATGTTATGAGTATTATTTGGTACCTAAGCCATGCTCGCCATGAGGGTATTATCCGGCCTGCCCCCTTCTTAGATGAAGTTTTATTAAGAATTCATTAATTATAAGTACAATAAAATAAATGAATGTTTTATTTACCTACACTCAAAACCCCATCAGAACTTTACCATTATCAAATGTTGCAGTCCGCTGCTGAATATAGTTATCTCCTAATTCACAACGCTGAGTAGATACCGATCAATCTACCTACTTAATGGTAGAACCACGCTGTAGCTATAATATAGTTGTAGCACGAATGACTGCTCGACCGGGGAAGAACCACGCTCTCACAGAATACCATTGTAAAATAGCAGTTTAATACTTCTGTGTTTCGTATGGTGAGTGTAGAGATCTGGAGACCCTTTTTTACTGGAAACGAGGCATTCGATCCTAGTCTTCAGAGGTGACAACGCATCTGAATTTTGATTCTATATCGAGAATAAATGTAGATATCCATGGGCCACAGCATCCACTAACCATCAGGTGGACTGTCTGTTCGATTGTCACCCTTGTTCTATAAAAAAAATAACGGTTAGTAAAGCACTACAGAGTAGCGAAAAGCATTATAGAATATTTACTTTATCACAAAAACAATGTTTATTTGTCTATCATAGGAGGAGAGGAGGTTTTGGCCGTCGACGGATGGTTGGACAATTTTGTCGCTCCTGTTTTGTTGCTTGAATAATGGTTTGAAGTAGATTTTGATTTGTAAAAGTGATACAATTTTGTGAATTGTCTGCGCGGAACTTTAGGTTGGTTTGATATTGATATAATCTCCCAAAAACTGTGACG
Source organism: Parnassius apollo (assembly GCA_907164705.1). NCBI lineage: Eukaryota > Metazoa > Arthropoda > Insecta > Lepidoptera > Papilionidae > Parnassius > Parnassius apollo. The sequence goes on along the minus strand of CAJQZP010001539.1, from coordinate 7,088,793 downwards.
CATCAGCATATTGTGATGAAAAAAATATACAAAAACAAAGATTACGAAAGAAATGATAGGCTCAGAAGGTCTAGAACCCAAAGCCGTATAGCCAGTTAAATAAAAAAATTGTAACACTATGTATGTAACAGTTCATAATCGTCGTTAGGTTTCTCTGTCTACGTCGTAGTTGTGTACAGAGTACGTTCATAATATTATATATTAGTCTATGGTCTATGTAGATAATCTTAAAAATTAAAACTGGTTATAACTTTTATCTCCCAAGTTCTAAAAATCTAAGAATTTAAAAGGCGTTTTTCTATCCTACTATCTACCAATTAAAACCAAAAATATCCCATCCCTGCCATTCCCCTTTGTATGGATTAAAAACTGTAGTATTATGATTAGAAAATCTGAATCTAGTCCTATTTTACACACAAATAATATGGCGGATTTATTCAAAATAAAATAGGAATTATTATATTAAATACTGTTATTAATTGTTATATTAACTACATTATGGTTTATGATATTTTATTTGCATCACTGTTGGTAGATGTCCAATTTGTTTTAAATGTTATATTATATGACAAACTTATTTTATTTTTATGGTTGTTCTCTTTTTTGATTTAAACGTAATGTATGATAGGCTTATTTTCATTGTGCACGAGACCTGGACACATTCGTTGATAGTTTTAATTTTATATTATTTAATTTATACAGTTACTACAACATTTAAATATAATTTTGTTAATAGACTTCTTTCTAAAGTATGTACGATATATATATATATATATATATATATATATATATATATATATATATATATATATATATATATATTTACATCGGTATAAAAATCGGTTCTAATTTAAAAATTTACTACATGTCAAAACGTACGGGGTCTACGTACTAAGGCTGACTTGCTTTTCAGAAAGGTATAATCTGTTTCACTGAAACTTGGTTACATTCGGGTATATTCGACTTAGAACTATTTGACGCACGGTATTACGTATATAGAAGCGATTGTAACTACAAAGTCAGAGGTAATACAATGGGTGAAGGAGTTCTGATTGCAATGAGACGTAAGCTAAAGGTCACTAACGTTGCATGCATCCCGTCAACAGATTCAGCTGCTGACGTGATTCATGTTTCTATTTCATTTGAACGACATACACGATGCAACATATACTGTTGTTATTTTCCACAATGACGAATTCATAAAGATGTGTTGTCAAACTTTTATGAACATATCTCTGATGAAGTTCTCTCTTACCCTGATGACTACTTCATTATATTAGGAGATTTTAATATACCTAACGCTTTCTGGTCGAATAATGGTAATGCTGATGTGACCTTACATGGAGATTTTTCATCGGATACAGTTAATGAACTAGCAAATTTTCTTCCTTTTAATAATTTTAGTCAGTATTTAAAGACTTTAATGATCCTATTTTGGATCTCTTAATAGCCAACATTAATTGCAGTCAGTTTAGTAACTACTCCAATAGTTTCAGAGGATTTGCACCATCCAGCTTTTGAGTTTACAATTTTCAAATCACATGAGAAACTACTCGAGGCTCGGGCTTTTTTTTTTTGCGCCCGAAGCAAATATGGGCAACCCTCCGGAAAATGGGGGAGGGAGGTGGGGAATACTCATAGCATACCACGCAGCCGGCTGCGTGGTTATGTGGAGACTTTTACCCGCTAAGCCCCACCTTTATGGATTGGCTTACTGATCTGGCGAGGGATCCCTAAGCCGTATACAGACGCGACCCTCTTTGGCAGAAAGGAGGGTGCAAGCGGCAAAAAGCCGCTTAGAAGGGAGGCTCGGGCTCACACAGTCAAGTTATATAGAGATGCCGATTATGAGGCAATAAATATAAATCTTTTCGCAAATAGAGTGGGAATCTAATTTGAGTGACGGTAATATTAATGTCTCTGTGTCAAAATTTTATAACATTTTAAATAATATGATAGAAAAACACGTACCTACTAAAACTATTAAATTTAACACTAAGTACCCGATTTAGTATAATAGCGCATTGATTAAAATTATAAATGAAAAATTAAAATTTCATCGCAAGTGGAAGGTATATAAACATAGGATTTATTAGTGATTACAAGTCTTTTGCCGTACTACGAGAGAGAGACAAAAATTAATGGAGGACGATTGTTATAACAAGTTTATCAATAATGCTGAATATAAGATTGGTATTAATAGTAAATTCTTTAGGTCTTTCGTAAAATCAAAACGAAAATGCAATGATCTTCCAGACATAATGTTTCTAGATGATAATACGACTTCAGATCCTGTGAAAATATGTGATTTATTCAATACTCATTTTAGCTCAGCTTTTAGTGTTAATAGTCCAAATCATTAAACTCAGATTTCTACCTCTGCTCACTCGATCAGTATAAATTCGGTCACTTTTACAGTCCCTCAAGTTTCAATGTATTTAAAACGCTTTGATGTCAGTAAGGGACCAGGACCTGATGGCATTCAACTCTTATTTTTACAAAGATGTTACTGTCAATTAGCTAAACCATTAGCAATTTTGTTTAGAACTTCCATGAAGTTGGGTGAAATGCCTTTAGAATGGAAAATACGTTCATAACTCCCATATTTAAAAGTCGTAATAAGCACGTAATATTTTAAATTATCATCCAATTTCAAAAGCTCGATTCCAAAACTATTTGAGAAAATTATTTATAACACACTCTCCCAAATAGCTCAACCAGTTATAACTCCTGAACAATATGGTTTTATAGGTCGAAAGTCTACAGAAAGTAATCTTTGCGAGTTTCTTGATCACTTCTATATTGCAATGGATAGTGGACTGCAGGTAGATGCAGTGTACATCGATTTTACAAAAGCTTTTGACAAAATTTCACATAGAATTCTGATACACAAATTAGATCAAATCGGTGTACATGGTGATTTACTTCTATGGATATCTTCTTATCTTAGAAATCGTAGTCAGGCAGTTGCAATAAAATTACACTGTTCATCATTTATCCCAGTTTGTTCAGGTGTTCCTCAGGGTTCGCATCTTGGTCCACTACTATTTATAATATTTTAAATGACTAGCTGTTGCCCACGGCTTCGCCCGCGTGGTCACTGGGAAATAAACTACCCATTGCTTTTTTAATTGAAAGAAAATTGAGTTTCATAGATTTGTCAGAGATGCAGCCATTAAAAGGAAACTGAGCAAAATTGATTCGTCAGCCTATTTGAATGTTTTGAAACGCAGCGTATAGGAAAGCATGAAAATTGCCTGTTTATTCCAAATGAAAATGGGATATTTTTTTAATTAAAGGAAACTGAGCATAATTATCCGTCAGGGATGCAGACTTTTGAAAAGAAACTGAGCTAAATTGATTGGTCAGAGATGCAGTTTTCTGAATTGAAAGGAAACTGAGCCAAATAAAAGATCCGTCAGAGATGCAGCCTTTTGAGTTAAAAGGAAACTGAGCTTAATAGGTCCGTTAGAGTTGCAGCATTTGGAATTGAAAAGAAACTGAGCTAAATAGGAAATTTTGAATTGAAAGGGAAGATCTGTGGGAATTCTGATTAATTGATTGTGAGAATTTTGGAAAAAAAAACTAACTGAACACTATTTTAAGACGCTACTGTACACAATGTTATATGCTTTTCCATTCGGGGAAAGAATGTGGAGATTTTGGGCATTTGACACACGCAAACATGCTACATACAGCTGACCATGAGAGAAGCACGGTTTTTTTAAGTTGACCCCCGCTACCTGTGACGTTTGCCCTTGCGCTTTATTAATTGTCATTGCAAAACTGAGCTTAATAGGGAACTGCAACCTTTTGAATTGAAAAGGAAGATCTGTGGGAATTATAGGGATCCGTGGTATAATAATATTTTCACCTTTTCCTACGCTTGTCAAAATTGTAGCACCGATTATGTTCCGTCCAAGATGTGTCACACGCATCCTTGTCCCGTTACATAACCGAGGAGCATCTAAATTTCGCATTAGCATGACTGGGACGCCTAATTTTAATTGAAGCTTATGTGCGGGCACACCTGACAACTCTAGAGAATTTAGAAACTCTACTGGGATATGAAGTGCTCTGTTCTGTGTCCATAACTGTGTCTACTGACAAATACTCTGTTATTTCTCCCGGCTACTTCGCTTAATATATCTGAATTTAACGCTCTCATTTTTTGGTGCGAGAATCGCCCTTTCACATAACTATTTGTCTTCATGCATGTTGTTCGTTAAATCTGAATAAACGCTCGCAATTAATTCGGAATGACTCTGTACTAAATAACAAAAATCTCTCGTCAATTTGACGCAGCCCTCAGCATCCGTTTCCAATCGCCCATCGCCAATGTTTAATAATAAGTCAGCATAGTTTCCAGCATTGATATCATTATACAAATGCACTCTCATATTCGTAGTTAAACTGAATTTTGTCACCTTGTTCCATAAAATAGATGACTTGAGGCATGCTTTAATTTCATCTGCAGGTGTGCCTTTTTGAATGACAGGTAAAGTTTGGCGAAAGTCACCAGCCAGTAAAACCACCATTCCTCCCATTACAACGGTATTGCTGCGCAAATCCTGGAGCGTTTGATTTAGTGCTTCTACAGCTTTTTTATGCGACATTGTACTTTCGTCCCACACTAAAAGTTTGCATTGTCGTAGTACCTAGTGCACTATTTTTGCTAAAGTTGCAGATCGGCGATTCTTCCTGGGCTAGATTTAGAGGGAGTTTTAAAACAGAATGTGCAGTGCGGCCCCCGCTTAGCAGCGTGGCGGCTATAACGGAGGAAGCTACAGCCACAGCAATGTTAACATTGCTGTGGCTGTAGCTTCTCTTTGTTACTTTCCGTACTTGCGCTAATAATAAATTTAACAAAAATGTCTTCCCAGTTCCTCCAGGGCCATCTAAAAAGAAAAGTGCACCATTTCCAGATTCAATTTGTCCTAATGCTTTGTCAAAAACTCGTTTTTGTTCGGGAAGCAAGCGGGGTATAAATTCGGATACTTGCTGCTGCAAAGCTGGTATATCGTAGTTTGTTTCACGTATAATTTCATCACTTAGTTCAATTTCGGTTGTTCGCTGAGGGCTTATCATTCCAAAGTCGCTTAATTTTTTGCCTACCATTACCATTACTTTATCTTCAATTTTTCCAAGTGCTTCATTATAAACGTGTTCATTGTATGTCATGTTCGCGTGTGTCTGCTGTAACCTTCGCAAAATACCTTCCGCCGTGCACTTTTTATATTTGTCCCACAATTCATGTGCATTAGATAGCCCGCAAGATGATATGAGAAATGCATAAAGATCCCTAATTTTGGCTGGTGACTGGCACTGCACAGCTTCCTCCATGGTTTCATCCCAGTGATTATCGTTTTCTAAAAGATGCAGAGCTTCACATGCTTCTCTATAAGTTGCGCATTCCTGACCGTTGACAGTTTTAAGGTCTTTATATCCTGTAGGACCCCGAACATGGTGCAGCAGCAATCGTAAACAGAAACATTCAAAATTAGTCACATGGACGGTATACACACGACCAAGGGCATCTGATCACCTTACACCGGGCCAATTTGTAACAGGCGCGCCTTGAATACGGCGTTTCCACTCCTTCCTAGATGTGTTCCAATTATAATAGCGGGGTACTTCAGAATATAACAACGTTTTTGCAAAGGGGTCAGTTTGACAAAGTTGAAAGAAGGCTGTTAGTGTAGTTTTTGGCGGTGATGCAATTCTTTCTTGGAAATTTCTTTCGGTGAAATATACACGCTCTCCATTTTCTAAGTGTACAGCAAGGTGAGTAACTGTTGGGTGCCTTTCGTGTAAAGGGAAGCCAAGGAGACGCCACGCTGCCTCGTTACTGCTGACATAACGCCCTGCTTGAAAGGTCTGTACTTCATTAACGGGAGTTGCCTCACCTTCACTCCTGAGATTAAATATTGCTTGGTCGCTTTCTTTATTTATGTACTTACATATATACTTGATTGCGCGGACAGAGCTACATGCTTCTAAATTAATGTGGGCATTAAGCATTTTACATAGAATGGGCGAATACGGGACAAGCCAGCTGTTATCTAAGGTTTCGAAAGCTCCAGAGCGAGATTTGATTGTAACTTTCCTGCCACCATCTTCGGGAGCTCTGCGTCTGTATAAAGGGTAGCCATTGTCATTGTGCACTGTTTCTTTTAATAGCTGTTTAGGGAATTTTTTTTGTACATTTTCCTTCTTTCATACATGGCGATATTGAATTTCGTGCTCCACATGGACCGTGAATCATATTTCGGAAGATGGTATTATACAATTTTTTAATTTGCTCAGGATCCGGAATCTCGGCGCTTATTATGTCGTCTATTTGGCTGGGTCGCAACTTCTCTTTAAGCCATATTAGAATGTGGGCATGCGGTAACCCTCTTTTTTTGCCATTCAATTGAACAACACTGCACCTCTCCGAAAATTTTCCCTTTGTTAATTACATACATTAATTTTTGTACATTTAATCTAAATACTCTAGCAACTAAATCGTGTATGTCAGTACTTTTTTGGCCCGGCATTAGCTCCTCGGTTATTTCTTTCCATGTGGGATTGCTAGTAAAAGTAACAAAAAGATCAGGTCTTCCCGTAAGTTCGTACATAGGCGAATGCGTCTTGTGTGTACTCATGTAGGTAGCGGGAACTGTTAACGAATGATGAGGGCAGAATTACCATTTTACCTAAATCTCTGGGGTTTACATTGGCGTCGCTAGAAACTGTATCTTGTAAATGTATATAATTCTCAACGCGCAGCTTTTTTTGATTTAAAGATATATAACGGAGACGTTCACTTTCTACCTTCACATACATGTCTACCAAAAATTGATGAAATAATTGTCTACACCGGGCTAAGAGGTTAAAATCATTTTCTCGCAACATCATATGATACCCCTAAAAATCATACATGATACTTTTTTGTTCGGAATAGGCTCCTTTGTGACCGGGTTAATGAGTAGAATTTGAAAAAATGATAACCCTCTTGTCCTTTGCAATAAATCAGTGGGTATTACAGAGCGTCATAAAACTTGTGTGTATCGGCTACCCGTTGCAACGTATCATCACGTGCTCGCAAGACAATGTCTCGTGAAGAAAATTGATCTATTGACTATTTACGGCTGCTATTTCGTTTATCAAAGGTGCATTGTAGCGCCTTTCATGCTCTCCTCGAGGGGTTCGATCTGCGTGAATGACGACTTAATAATCATCTTCAGGTAAGTTTTCTAAAGTAGTTTTAAATGTTTTGACTAAAATGTTACGTTCATGCAAGAATCTTTGAATTTTGAACACTGTGTCTCTCTCAACCGCTGGATAAATTGGCAGCGACGATCTACCTCAATTTCTTCGTCACCCATAAAATATACTTGTAAAAATGTATGCTGTTCGTTTTCAGCTGAAAAAAGTGAACCTATTCTATGATAAATTTGCCCTTGCACCTAATAGGCTGCACTTTATCCCGGTCAACTCCGAAGGACGTCATTTGAAAGCATGAGTTATATTTCTGGATCCTGTTTAAAAAGCACCGTGACTCATTAGCATCATATAAAATGAGAGTTTTCAAAAGTACTTCTGGTTCCCCAAGTAACGGAAGAGATAATAGATATATAAAGTACTTTGCCATTGGAACAGCACATGCCTGCGGTCTCATCTTTCCATTTTAAAGTGAAAATCCATTAGTCCATCAGTCCGATAACAACTAACCTGTGATTTTTATAATCAATCAACGGATCATACTTGAATGCTGAGTCATTAAAAACCGACCAATTGTTTCTTTGAAAATTTTGTCGACGTTCAGCTTGGAGCTGTGCATTTGCATCTCTTCGCGCCTGTGTCTGTTCTGGTTTTTCAGATGCCCTTATAGTAGATTGACGTTCAGCTTGCTCAATGAGTCTGTGTAGTTTCATCAGGTGTTTCCGCGGCTCTTAAGGCGGCCTGACGTTCCGCTTGTTTGAATAGCCTTTGCTGACTTTGAGCAGGGGTTTCAGTAGCTCTTAAAGTAGATTGACGCTCTGCCTGTTCAAGAGCTGACTGGTGTCTTGTTTCAGCGCCTTCGCTGACTTTGAGAAGGTTTTTCAATAGCTCTTAAAGTAGCTTGACGCTCTGCCTGTTCAAGACGCCTTCGCTGACTTTGAGAAGGTGTTTCAGAAGCTCTTCAAGTAGCTTGACGCTCTTCCTGTTCAAGACGCCTTTTCTGACTTTGAGAAGGTGTTTCGGAAGCTCTTAAAGCAGCCTGACGCTCTGTCTGTTCAAGACGCCTTTGCTGGCGTTGAGAAAGTGTCTCAGATGCTCTAAAAGTAGCCTGACGCTCTGCTTGTTCTTGCCTTCTCAGTTCAGCATCTTCTAAAGATTCTAGCGATCGAGCTAATCTTTTCGGTTGTCTTTGAGAAGATACTCTTGAAAGGCTGGACTTTCGTTTGCGAGGCATTATGAAGTAACAAAAACCCTATTTATAAAAAAACTTTAAAATACCTAAAAAGGAATTAAATTTCCTTTTAAATATTTTTTTTAAAAGCAAATCCAAAATATCTAAAAGGAATAAATATTCCTTTTAAATATTTTTTAAAATCAAAACAACAAAACCAATTCACGACACAACACGAATCCGAAAACAATAGCCAAAAAAAAAAATTGAATCAACTTAAACCAAATCACAAAACAAATCGCAGAAAACCGAAATCGAAAGCAGTAGTCAATATAAATATAACCAACGAAAAAAGAAGTAAGTGTATATGTACCGTATACTACCTATACACTATCTATACTATTAATATTCCTTTCGTTGTTTTAGGTTGTTTAACAATTTGAAATATTGTTAAACAACCTAAAACAACGAAAACCAATTCACGATTCTAAATAAACAAAGTGCAAAATCAAAGCCAGAGTCAAAGTATGTATAAAGGAATACCAACCAAATCAACAAAACCGATTCAAGAAAATACACAAATTCGAAAATGAAAGCCAATATAAATCCATTCAACCTTAACCAAATCACAATGCAAATAACAAACAACCGAAATAGAAAGCAGGTAGTCGAATAAGTTACGAAATAGAAACAATTTAAGCGTATAGGTACCGTATGCTCTACGTTGACGCGCGGCTCAACGCCGGGAGTTAAGTACATGTCAGGAAACATTTCGTTACCGCGTTTTAAAAACCTAGTAACGACATCTAGCGAAATCAATTTAAACTATGTATACGTTAGTTAATAAGAACTCTCAAAAATATTTTTCTTATAGTTTTGCACAATTTTTCTTATTTTAATACCGATTCATTCCTAACCACATATAAGAAGTGTATTCATTTCCGTTCAATAAATATTATAAGGCTTATTAATAAGGCTTACTAAGAACTATTTCTACCACAGTTAAGGGTGAAAGCGTGACAGGCGGTGATAGTATTTCTGATACATACTTATAATCACGCCTGTAACCCTTTCGGGATAGGCAGAGCATCAAAGGATTACTTAATATCGTCTACGAGGTTATCGCCTATTCTGTGAATTACAATGCAAAACGTTTGAAGAAAATCAGCTGGTGAATTTTATGTTTTTATCGCTCTCTTCCCAGTCCTGCGTGGAAAAATACAGATCCATACATTTTTTATCTTAATTTTGGTAAAAAGACATAATAATCTAGATATTCTGACCTTCTGTGTTTGTCCATCGTACCGTCGTCCGTCTTGTAGAATCACGGTGACGCCACCTAGCTGAATTTAATTTTGCAACATATTCGATTTCCGCTGAAAAAAGTAGCTTATCTCACTCTACAGCCACCGAACTATCCCCATACAAAAAATCATGCCATGCCGACGCTCTGTTGCGACATGAAAGGACAAACTTGTGCAACGTATTTGATTTTCCCACGGGAATGAGATGTTTTTCCGCGGAAAAAAGTAGCCTTTGTCACTCTACAGCCACCGAACTATTCCCATACCGAAATTCATGTCATGCCGACGCTCTGTTGCGACGTGAAAGAAGGACAAACTTTTGCAACATATTCTATTTTCCAACGGGAATGAGATATTTTTCCGCGGAAAAAAGTAACCTATGTCACTCTACAGCCACCGAACTATTCCCATACAAATAATCATGCCATGCCGACGCTCTGTTGCGACGTGAAAGAAGGACAAACAAACAAACAAACACACTTTCGCATTTATAATTTTATAGTATGGATGTAATATCCTGCTTCCATAATTCCATAATTCTCCTTTTTGCAGATGATATGAAAATTATTAGGTCTATTAAATCTATAGAAGACTGCAATTTACTTCAAGAAGATCTGTGTAGGCTTAGCTCATATTGCCAAGCAAATCATCTTTACTTGAACATCAGGAAATGTAATATTATCTCATTTACCAGGAAAAAGAATCCAATCCTCTTTAACTATAAGCTCGACGATAATTAACTAAAGAGAGTAAATGAACTGCGTGATCTTGGTGTTCAGTTGGATAGTAAGTTGTTACTGAGATCACATATTAATATCATAACTCAAAGAGCTTTTAAAATGCTAGGTTTTGTAATGAAACATACAAAAGATTTTAAAAACTCTACAACATTAATTATACTATTTAATACTCTGGTGCGATCTATTCTTAAATATTGTTCTTCATGTTAGAATGCTCAATACAAAGTTTATGTTAAAGCGACATAATTCTTCTGTAGACTCCATTATTGATAGCTTAGAGCTTAGACAGTAATAGCTCGAAAAGCGTGATAGGAGATCACATTTTGTTGTGCAAATTAATACATAATATCATCGACTCCCCTCTACTTAAAAAGTGAATCTTGCGTGTCACCGGTTAGGTGCACGAAATAAACCTCTTTTTGCATTACGTAAAGTAAAAGCGAAGTATGCTTCGAATAATTTCGTATCTTGTACATGTAAAAATTTTAACTTAGAATATTGTGAACTAGATATTTTTCACTTTAAATATAATAGTTATAAAAAATATTGCAAAACTTAATTTATAATTGGTAGCTTCACTATACGTTGTATGTATTGTATTACTTTTAACTGTTTAGTACTTAAGTTTTAATTATAAATACCATTTAGTTATTTTTTTTTAAATCTTTAATCATATTGTGGTTGCAAGCTTTAAATATGTATTAGATATCTGTAGAAACTTCATTGGTTTTAGGATTACTTTTATATGTTTTATAATGTATTTTTATTGTACTGTATGTTTTACTTAAAAAGCAAATAAATAAATAAATAATAAAACTATTTTTTTCGGCTTATCGGTATCGGTAAAATTTTGTTATATGTCTAGTACTTACAATATCTGTTGTTTTTGACACATCAATATTTCTTTATTTTTGTTTCTAATATTCACAAAATATAAAGAGTTTTGACTTACTGGTTGTAGGTTATGCCTCCTCTCCGCTCTTCTATCGACGCGTAATTATTACACAATTTGTCTTTTCTTTTAAATAATTTGCATGCAGCGACGCTTGACTCTTGAAAATGGAAACGAATGTAATGTCAGAGATTTGTTGACACTTATAGGTGTGAATTGACATGTTAGTGGCTACACGAGCTCCGCCCACTCCCCCCGTACTATTATGTATGTATTATAGTATTCTGTGATCAGGTGAGCAGTTTGTTCGTTTGTCTCTTCTCCCATAAAAAAACAGCGCTCTAGTAGCTAGAGGGTAGGTATGAAATGAACTTAGCAGTTGTCGACGGAGTGAAACGTGCTGAGTTGAGGAAATAATAATTGTGGTGACCAAAGAAGTTTATGAAACTACAGTATTTAAAACCTCAACTACTCTCGTTGTCTAAAATAATTTAGTAAATATAACCTAGAAAAGTCGCCGTAAAACATGTTGAGAGATGTTTTGAAGATAAAAATTTTGAAAACAATAAAAATATTATTATTAAAAAATTATGGTGAAAGTCTGTGCAATAAAAAGTTATAAAAAGTTCTTTAAAAATTACCCTCTACAGTGGCACCACCCTTATTTAACGCTTTTTTACGGACATTTTTTAATACACAGTCTGTTCTCCTTACTTCTATACTCATACAGTGGGAACTAGATCGACTGCCGGAGCCGAAGGGTTCAAATTGCTGTGTGTAGGTATGTATTTCCATTTTTATAATGATTTGATGTAGATTATACGTATCACACGTAAAAGTAGCTTGAATTTATGTGTTGAATGTCTGCTTATTTCACATGTGTGCTCTTAAGGGAAACCTTAGAGTATTTATGAGCAAGCTATTGAGTACGCGTAGCGCTCACCTCATTGCCTATTATGCCAAGTATTAACAGGTGTTCTATAGATACTGATACATAGATAAAGTGGTTAAATAGTGATGCGCCATTATTGACACTTATTTGAAATTTTAATTAAAATTATAATTAAAGTAATAGGTAGGTATTTAGTAAATATTGGGTAGGCAAGTAAATATATAGTAGGTTTCACAAGTTAGTAAAACAGGAATCATGAATTTATTAAATAAACACAAAAATCTAATTAAGTTACTGTCCCATAAAAGGGTTGAATTTATTATATAATCGTCTTTTTGTTACCTTTATTGCTGTTTTGCGAATAAGATATATTAGCCTAATATCTTTATATTTTTGGTGATGATCTGATGATTTGATGGACTCTCAGTTAGGCCATTTTTCTCTATCATCCACTTATTTGCTAATTCCCGGTCAGAAATACAAAGGATCTTAACTTCTAATACTATACTATAATTATATTATAATTAGGGGGATGAATCGCTCGCGTCCGTAGGCTTCGACCACCTAATCCTAGGCCCACCCTATACGTGTCTTCCGGGTGGTGCTAACCGAGCGACAAGGCGAAAGTACAGACTCGGCTCCTATCCGTGTGGTAGCGGTGTAAAATATACCTCCCCACATTTTCGCACCATGAGGCAAAAAAGTAATAGCGAAAATTTCACAACAACTTTTCAATAGGACGCATCAGCACTTAAATGACTTGACTATGCAGTATGGTCTTAGACCTTTGCCTGTATTAGTTGACAAATCGACAAGCGACTATAAAAGTTTTAAATGGACAGTAAATATCGTTACAAGATAATTGTATTAACTTTTCACAACTATTTGTTTAAAAATATTAGTTAAAAAATTATTTCATTGTAAATCTACAACTATAAATAACTTTCATTGTTAACATTTTCGCTTCTATTAATGCAAATATGTCGAGTGTGTCCGTAACGTCTTCTAAGCGCGAGGTACTTATTTTATTTTAATAAAAATTTGAATCGTTTTTGGATGTGTGTAAAACAATATTGTAAGCTTGTTTATCTAAATTTCATTTAATAGCAGAAGGTGACCTCTGATTTACAACAGGAAGTAGAGTCCGTCCGTGCTATGAATGCAAGCCTTAGCGCATATTTGGATCAACTTAAAGCTTTTAGAAAAAACATAATCGCTGTGAATGAAAATTGCAAACAGCTTAGTAATGTTAACACTCAGTGGATAGAAACGATAAGTGCAATGAAGCGATGAAATATTCTTTATGTTGTGTAAATGGTTTCAAGAAATGTGTTGGTACCTTAAATGGTTTGACCGAAATTTATCTGATTATTAAGTGACATAAATAGGTCTCAAGAGATTATGTAATAATAGAAAATAGTTTGGTTAATTTAAAAATAAAATATAATTTCTTCAGTTATTTTTATAGCTGTTAAAGAATTAAAATTGATTGTTATGTTTTACTAATTGAATACAACTTAAACAGTATTTTTTTTTATTATTACTATGTATGGTACTATTCTAATTATTAAAATTGTTAAGGTTTTAGCTACAGAGTAAAATATACTGACAGTCACCTCACTATTATGACTTTACATTATCATCACAGCATATTAATTGAATGTTACCAAAGAAGCTGTAAAGTTAGCAAAACAGTTTTTAAATTCATTATGAAATTATAGTTATATTTATGATAAAACCTACATAGCAGGGATGTAGCCACTACTGTATCTGATTATAGGACATCGAGCCAGAGATATCCCTACTTAATTTAAAAAAAAAGTGTACTTGTAATGTTTTAAATATTATGTAATACTTCCATTATTTTCCAAGCAATGGCTGATGAAACCGAAGCCTAATTTATGAATTAAAATGAACCAATTAAACTTTGATAAATGTTGATTTTGTGAAATTATTTCAAGGCACATCCTAGAATTATGGGTTGGTACAACATCCCAAGATGGGTCTACCCACCCAGCCTACTCTCTATTATATGCTAAAGGGCCACACCAGCAAAATGTTTATATGCTAAAGCTGGCTAAATATATCTAGTAAATACTTATTACCTACAAAATTTTGATAATGGTAAGACATATTTTACTATATACATAATAGTTTATTCTATACATGGGAATTTATTTTAACATTAACTCTTTCCCTGTGCCATATTTACATTGTAATTGTTTAACTATTGTGTCTGTTCCTTGGACAGGGAAACTGTTAAAGCTACTAATTTAGTAATAATAAATTAATAATAACTAATCATAATTTATAATTATAGTCACTTACGTTGTTGTATGTTGTTTCCTTCAACAAACATTTCTGTTGATGTGGATTTTCTGTAACAAATAAAAGTTTGTAATTATAAGTACGTTTGTGTTAATTTTATACACTTGTTGTGTCTGATTATAGGCATCAGTATCTATAGTATACCTACTGAGTCTTGGGTCCTGGCTTTAAATCCTTGACAAAGCAATCAGTTGATAATTTCATATCACATCATCATCTTCATTACAGCCTATCAAAGTCCATAGCTGAACAAAGACGTCCTCCATAGATTGCCTCATAGAAGGCAGATTTGCCGCAGTTGACACACTTGTCAAAAGCAGGTTTGCAACATTGATTTCTTTCACAGAATAATGGTGACGAACAAGCACACAGTCCACCTGATGGTAAGTGGAAGTTGGGGCCCGTAGATGTCTGCATTTATATTTGATTAAGAATTGTAGGAGGCACTGCCTCAAATTAACCCTTAGCCGTGTCACATAATAACTCACACAAGCACTTTCTTAGCCAAAAAGTGCTTAAAACATGGAACCTGTGGGGTGTTTCATATTGAGGGAGGCACTGCCTCTCTGCCGTGTAATAATAACTACACAAGCACTTTCTTAGCCAAAGAGTGCTTAAAACATGGAACAAACTGCCGTCAGAGGTGTATCTGCACAGCCCATTAACCAATTTAAGAATGGATTGGATAGACAACTAAAATAGAATAATTACACATTTGAAACTAGGATACAGGCTTTTATCAGTTGTTCCAACTGCTAGCCTGTTCATAATAATGATAATAAAATGCAGATGCGTTGTCACTCCTCAGGACTTAGATGGAATGCCTCGTTTCCAGTAAAAAAGGTCTCCGGTTCTGTACACCCACCATACAAAACACATTAATCTACTATTTTAGACTGGTATTATGTAAGAGTGTGGTCCTATTCCGGACCAGCTGATCACTTTGTGCTTCATACAATCATAATATAGCTATAGCGTGACTACCACAAATAAAATGTTGCTCCAAATCTCATTTGTTTCCCGCTGTCGCCATATTTAAATAGCAGAAGCCATACTTAACTTCCAACCCAAAATGAATCTAAACTTTTTATAATATATTTATGTATATTCATGAAAACAACTATTTCTTTTCTTACCAGTCATGCAAATGGAGTACTGTGGAGTATGACAAGAAATTCCATACACCAGACCGTATCTTGCCTGTCGAGATTCAAACAGGGGTTATCCACTGTAAGCTCTTGATCTAACTAGGGCGGCATCTGGTGATATCATTAAGAAAAATATTTACTTTATTATTGGTTCTATTAGAGATCTTTTTTTTTTTCAAATATAAGTAATATGTTTCATTATGTACAGTTGTAATGGTTAAAAGAGTGTGATTCCATCAATCAAACCCCCAGTTGTTGAACCATTTTCCATCTTCTACTAACGCATATTAAGAACGGGATTATAATTATTGGTGTCGCCAATATTCTTTTTTATAGAATAATATTAGACATACGAGTGCACAGTCCACCGGAAGGTAAAGGAATGCTGTGTTCCATAGACATCAACATCTTTCCTTGATTTAGAGTCAAAATGCGTTATCACACCTGAAAACTAAGATGGAGTGCCATTTCATTTCCAGTGAAAAGATCTCTGGTTTCTACATTCACCATACGAAACACAGCAGCATTAAGCTGCTATTTCACACTGGTATTCTGTAAGTGTGTGGTCATACTCTAGTCAAGCCGACCCATTTGTGCTGCAGCCATCAAAGCTGCAGCATGGCTATACCTTGTAAAAAGTTCACCTCTCGCTTGCACACTGTCCCTGTCTATACTCACACTCATGGGTAACAACCAAAAACAAAAGTCATGCATCTACTCATAGTTGACTGCTGTACCATTTGCCGCATTTGTACTGAATACTATGTGGTTCAGCTCTGCCTTTCATTTCCCAAGATAGCAGACAAACATCACACGGTATTGTTTGCTACACAACTGTGTGCTCAACAAATCGCCTACTTAGTCCAGTGTGTAGGAGCAGTGTTTTTATTGATGCCTAGTTCTTGCAGCTTAAAAATTGGAGTATTGAGTAGAGTTTCCGAGCCAGGTGAAAAAATTGTCCATCCTTGCATTCTTGAGTGTACTGTGCGTGACCCATTTACAATTCACGAATTTTCGGTCACAGCGACTAGTCTGAACTGAGACTAGCTAGATATTATGATCAAATGAAGAATTATCTATCCTTTATCATGGCCATTACAGCCTATGAAAATACAATTGCTGACCATGGGCCTCCCATAGATTTCCTCATTGGGGGATATTTGACGGCAGAGTCGGTAAGGGACAGGGCGAAAGTTTGTCGACCAAATTGGCGATCTATTCCAAACGGGCCAAATTAAGAGTACCCTTAACCGCCGAGCTGCTCATTGACTGCCTCGTTGATCTAGTGGTTGTAGTAGTGGAACTGCTGATCATGAAGTCCTGGGTTCGAATCCCAGGTCGGGTCAAAAAATTTATTATTGAGTTTTTCCGTCAAGAAATTCTCAGTAGTTTCCCGGAGGCAGGAAGTTGGCGGTGTCTCAACCACGTGCCCCAGAAAGCACGTGAAGCCGTTGGTCCTGCGCCTGATCTCTCACCGGTCGTGTCGGTTTACCGTCCCATCGGATTATGAGAGTGAGCGAATAGAGAGTGCACCTGTGCGCATACACTTGGGCACTATAATCCTGTCCTGCGCCTATGGCTAGCCTCCGTTGAGGCAAGCCGCCGTGGCCGGAATTCGGTCTGGAGGACATTATTATTATTATTATTATATACATATTATATGGATGTGTAAGAGGCGAGAGAGGTGTGTCAGGATCGTGCCCAATGGAAGTCTGTAGTCCCTGCCTACCCCTCTGGGTGACAGGCGTGAGTGCTTATGTATATTATGCATACATATTGCTTGGGTTGGCAAAGAAGATGCAGCCTTCCAAATCCTGGTTCAGATTTTCTTCACCTCCATCTACGGGATGTTATAGGGTATATTGCACGACTCGATTTATGGCACCACCTGACACAAATTACTGCCGAAACTGTTCTCTAGTGACTCGCCCGCACGTATAATGAACAGTTTGGACACATTGACATCTTTGTGAAATCCTAAGTTATGTTTAAACATGATATCATGAAAACCATTAAGGGGCATAGCAATTGCAGTTAAAACCACATATTCTCTTTTCTTTTTTTAATATGTATTTTTGTGACTGCCAATATTATTAACCAATATAAGTTATTTGTAATTAATTTACTTTATTATGTTTGCAATATACATTTATGTAATATAAATATAATATCAATCTACCAGACCCTCCAAAGAACTCAACATATCTGTACGCTTGTGACCACCCTAGATACACTTAATTGCTTATGATTTGTCTTTTGGATTTTTTTTATTCCTATTTCTTCCCACAACAATAAACCATCAAGCAATATAAGGGAAACCTGTTATTATTATAAAATGAAAAAACAAATATACATAAACATCAATAAAATAAAATAAATACAAAAGATACATAAATAAATAAAGATCCAGCCTGATGGAAAGCCTCGGCAGGGGAGACCAAACGGCCGAGGCTTAGGAGGAAAGGGAAAGAAACCGGAGGAGCACCGCCTTCTGCATTTGAGCCTGGAGCGGTTCGTCACGGAGTCCCAGTCGCCTCAGATGACCCTAGAGGCTGACTGGGATTAGTCCATTCGCTGAGACGACTACAGAAATAATTTCGTCCGACAGACCACCCCACATTTCGGTCACCTCGTGAGCCAGGTTCAGATATTTTGTTCGTTTATCTGTTTCGGCTTTCACGAGGTTTTCGTCATACGGAATGGTAATGTTGACCAAAAATATCCTTGACTGTTTCCAGTCCATCTGCACAATATCAGGCTTTTTCGCAAGAATAGTCCTGTCTGTGATGATGGCCCGGTCCCAGTAGAGCCTGGCGCGGTCATTTTCGAGCACGGCTTCCGGCAAGTACTTGTAATACAGCAATTTCCGGTCCACGAGAGCGTATTTCAGAGCGAGCTCCTGGTGTAAAATTCTGGCTACTAGGTTGTGCCTGTGCAAGTACTCAGAGTTAGAAAGCGCCGAACAACCGGATATGATATGCCTAAGTGACTCACCGGGATGGCGACAAGCTCGACAGACATCGACGGTGCCATCCTTTAGGATGTATCTCGGATAGTTGGTCTTAATAACCTAATCCTGTATCGCACAGACAACACCGTAATCAGTTGAGGGAGGCGACTGTGTCTACGAAGGGCTCATGTAGAGCCCTGTATTACCTCCCGTGGAGCTCTTTCTCCTTCAATACGGTCTCCCAATCGGAAACGCTATGTACTGCCGGGTCCTGCCGTTGCTCGTTGGCTAAGGATGGAGGGGTAAGTCCTTTATCATTAGAAATGACGTCCTCGTAGAATGGATCATCCGATCTCGCCAGGAAGTAATGACGGAGGCTGCACACTTAGCGGTTATGCATGGTGAGCGCGCTCAGGAAACCACGCCCACCATATTTCCGTGGCAAGTACAGCCTCATAATCGAAGATCTCGGGTGATGCATCCTGTGGGACGTCATAGTAGTTCGGACTTTTCTATACGGGGCGTTAAGTTTAGTTTGAGTTCATCTAAGTATGCCAAAGGTATACATGAGTACAGGCATGACCCAACCGTTATATGATTGTGTCTTATTCACACCGGACAAAAGGCTGTTAAGTTGTGTTGTGTTAAGGCCCCGGTCTTGTAAAAATTTGTGTTCTCGCATAATTTACAGCAAAACAAATATTTTTTATGGTAGTTAAGAAAGAAAAAGTGAAACATATTTTACATTTATTAAAAGTGTAGGATTTTATATTTTGGAAACTGTTTTTTAATTTTATTTTGGTGTTTAAATTAATAGCTCTATTAGGCGTTAAACATACCTATGTTTAGGTTACATGCGTAAAAGGTCTTATTAAAGCCTATGCTATGTACAAACTATAACAATATCAAGAAAAGTATTCAGATCACATTTATTTAAATATTGTCTACAATAATCTTATCTGGTCATTTTTTTTATAAATGCTTTAATTTTCTTATTTGAAGGGATTAAAAAGTTGTAATTTCATGAATTATTTTCTGCAAATATCTACTTTTTTCTATTAGAAGTATAAATGTGGCAAAGTCGTACTTAAAGCCACATAAAGTATAACTATTTTCAAGTAAATTAGAAATAAATAAAATTAAAAAAAAGTTATATTTTCGTACCTTTTACCTATATACCATTTATAAACTAGAAACGCGTGAAAGTTCTCTCAGTTCCGCTGGGATTTCTCGGCGTTCAGACGTGTGCTGTATCGTTCAACGTTATTTTACCTCTCGCTCGCTCGGTTGATCTCTTTCACTCGCGCAGCTCTTATGGACTGACAGGAGCATATCGTGAAATTTGCTCTACATAAATATATATTATTTTTATTTAATTGTACATATTAGTTCTAGTTTTTAGTGTGTAAGTGTATTAGTGTTTATATTAGTATTAGTGTGTTAGATTAATAATTGACTTTGACTTCTATTTGGTGAATTTCAATTTACAACCAAAAGAAATAAACGGAAAAAGATGGATGGAAAAAAGAGGAAATATCCTTGTGTCAGTATAAAGAAATGTAAAGCAAGAGTTGAAGTGATGAAAAGAAACAGACTAAGCAGGTATGTTGAATACCACCTAGGTATAGGTGAATAATATTGATATAACTATAGTTAACAAGTGTAATTTGAGATATTATTTATCGCATTATCTATACATATGTACAACGTGCTGCTACAAAGGCGACGTTTATATACGTGGTAGAGCCATGCTGTAGTTATATTAGATGTATATTTGTAGCACGAATGGGTCGGCTCGAACGGGGAAGGACCACGCTCTCACAGAATACCAGCGTGAAATAGTAGCTTAACGCTGCTGTATTTCGTATGGTGAGTGTAGAGAACCGGACACCCATTTACTGGAAACGAGGCATTCTATCTTAGTCCTCACGGGTGACAACGCATCTGCATTTTGATTCGTAATCGAGGATAGATGTAGATGTCTATGGGCCACAGCAACCACTTACCGTCAGGTGGACTCTGTGCCCTATCCTATAAAAAAAAAACAAATATGTTTTCACATTTTCGTTTCATGAAGCAATTATTTTTTAGTTAGACGTTATTATTTACGGATTAATTTAAATTTTAGAAACTAGCATCTTACTTATATAATAATACAATCTATACTTAGCTACTTAGAGAACTGTCGGCGAGCGGGCAGCGCAGGTAGCGCAGGTGACGCGTGCCCTGTGAACGTTTCCGCGTAAAAGACGCTTACCTATTGTTATATTTATTGTAATTAGGATAGTGATTAGTAGGGTTATGGTACTGCCATAAAGTCGCTTTGTTTTCTAATCTAGTAAGTACGTTTACATTTCTTGAGAAACGGACGCTTTTATTTGCTCATTACTATCGATATTGATGACGAGCAATTGTTTGGAAATATTCTTATCTGTCTTTATGTTTGTACGTGTGAGTTTAATTTATCCCGAAAAATGCAAGGTCCGTCTCTATTATAATAGAATTCATTAAAATAATATTATTTTTATTTTGTTTGGATTGTCAGTAATTTATTTACGTGACCTTTATTCTTTTCAGTAATGTCAGTGCCACTGCGTCTACCGATTGTCACCCGATGTCAAATTTTAGCAACACTTGCCCTCCAGTAAATGATATTATGCCATGGTAACATTTTCTGTTGTTACCTTTTTTGATTAAAATATATACTTTAATGCCATATTAACTTTAATACTTACATATACAATACATATAATACTTTTCGTTTTAGTGATCAATAGAACAAACCTCAATATTCTTCTAAAAGTATTTTAATACCAACTAATGGTTCTAAGGAAACAAAAGGACAAGATGTAGCAAATAAACCCCAAAATGAAAACTCGGTACATATAGAGTTATTTTTGAGTTTTTTTTATATATATATAGTTAATTAGCCAGTTATCGTGCATAAAACACATGTTGTACATGTTTAATATCTACAATATCGCATTTGTTTTAAAATTGTTATTCCTTTTTATTTATGTACACAAATAAATACTTGCAGTTTTGCTATTTAAAAAAGCTAATAATAATATTTATTTTAGGTTAATAAAAAAGGGGCGAAAACGAAAAGCCACCAGTGGATTGCCTTTTAGAAAAGTTAAAACCAAGGTAATTCAAATATGATAAATATGGGCTCATAAAATTTGAATCTTAGAAATGTAAAACAAAGCTATTTTTTTTATTTTAGCGCCAGCCGTCCGCACGTGAAAAGGGTGATTGCTTCGACTTCAATGTAGAACGTGAAAAAATGTGTAGTAAAAAAAGAGGATTTTGATTTAGAGGGACGTAGAATTGTCTCTATACGATACTTTTTACTTTCTCTGCAAGCAGTTGCTGATCACAGTCATGAATCATTTGGATGTAGATTTTCAAATTTGAAATGCATCGGTGAGACCAGAAAAGGCTTTATTTCAATGTTGTGCTTGAAATGTCAATTATGTAACGCAGAATTTAACATAAGCACCGATGATCCGAATGCTAATTACAATGTTAATTATGGTATTGTCGCGGGCACGATCAGTATTGGTTGTGGTCTCGAAAATTTGAACGAACTAGCGGCAAACACTGATATACCCGCTATGTCAAAACAATTGTACAATAACACAAGCCAAGTTGTTTATGACTGGTTTCATAAAACAGCGGATCAAGTAATGCGGGAGGCAGGAAAAGAGGAAGCACGACACGCAAAAGAAATTGGAAGCGTTGACAGCGATGGAAATCCCATGATAACGGTAATTGCCGATGGCTGCTGGTCAAAAAGATCATTTCGCAATAATTATGCTGCTTCTTCTGGTGCAGCAGCAATTATTGGTGCCTATACTGGAAAACTGTTATACTTAGGAACCAAAAATAAATACTGTATGATATGTGCTCGTGCAGCTAATAACAAAACCGAGTGTAAAGAACATATATGCTACAAAAATTTCACAGGAAGCTCATCCAGTATGGTGGAGTCGGCTGCGTTGGTTGAAGGCTTTAAAACTTCACTGGATATGCATGGTTTGATATATGCCAAACTAATTTCGGATGAGGATTCAAACACTATAAAAAAAATTTTGTGTAGCAATCCCTATAAAAATGTAAAAGTTGAAAAGATCGAATGTAGAAATCACCTATTAAGAAATTTTTGTACTAAAATGCGCCTTCTTATAAAAGATACTCAAATCGCTCTTCAACAAAGAAAACTTTTTACAGAGACAAAAATAATAAAATTGAGAAGATACATTATACGTGCAATAAAGTTGAGAAAACATGCAGAAGATTCTCAAAACATAAAGATATCCAATCTAAACGCAGATATTTACAATGCCTTACACCACGCCTTAGGAAACCATACTAACTATGTAGATCAGATATGTCCTGCAACTGACAAACTCGATATAAACGTTGCACAAAATTTATTAAACACCGCTCTGTGGTTAAAAATGAGCCAACCCATTTCATATTTGGCGTCAAACGCCAAAAGTCTGATTTTTGATGTGGATAGCAACATAGCTGAAACATTTAACTCCGTAATAGCAAAATATGTCGGTGGTAAGAGGATAAATTACACATTGAGAAACTCTTATCAAGAGAGATGTTCAGCTGCTGCCATTTCATTTAATACAAAAAAACCAATCACTGCAGTCAACAGGTTTATATTTAATAAAACATCGGGTAAATATGTGAGAATATACGAAACACACAAACATAAACAAAAAAAAATATACTAGACAGTTTAGAAAAAAGTTTCGCGCTGCTTCAAAAGTGAACGACCCAGATTATGGTGCATACGCTCAACGCCCGGACATGTCCGAGGAAGTATTTGAGGTTGCAAAACAACACTTTTTAAAACAATTAGAAGTGACTATAAAAGAACGAGACAATATTCAAAAAAACACTTTGCAACAGAGCCATAGTCAAGATTGGATTGAGCAAAGAAAAAAGAGACTGACAGCATCAATATTTGGAAAAATTTGTAAAAGAAAAAATAATATTAGCTGTGCGCCACTAGTAAAATCAATAGTTAGCTCAAAAGACTTATCGTACATATCATCTATTGTATACGGAAAAGCAAATGAGGAAAAAGCATTACTGCAGCTGTCCCGTCAGGAAAAAATAAACATTTCAAAATGTGGACTTTTTGTTCACAAGACGTATTTATTTTTGGCTGCTACTCCTGACGGCATTTTCAAGGATGAAGAAGGAAAAACAGGCATCGTGGAGGTTAAATGTCCTTTTGCTGCCAAAGATATGCACCCTGAAGAGAAGAAGCCATTAAAGAAAAAAAAAATAACCTTTTGGAAATACGACAAAAAGAATATATTCAAAGTAAATAAAAACCACAGCTATTACTACCAAATTCAAGGTCAACTTAATATAACGGAACAAAATATTTGCGTGTTTGCAGTTTAGACTAGTGAACATCACTTGATGAAAGTAGAATATATAGCAAAGGATAAAGAGTTTTGGGAAACAAAAATGCTGCCCCCTTTGACAAAGTTTTACCACAATTGTCTGCTACCAGAACTAATTGATTCGCGCCTTGAACGTTCTATGCCGATAAAGGACCCACCATTTATAACAGAAGCAATAGAAAATAAAAAGCATAAAATATCCCCAAAAAGTTAACCCCTACACCATACACAAAACACTCGAAAAAACTTTCTTATTTTTAATCTTGTCACCAACTAAAAAAATAAATATTTGTGTATTCAGTTATTCTTTTGTTTGAATTTTTTATCGATTGCCTTCTAAATTACTTCGCTATACGATTTTTCTTTAAAAAAAAACAGGTATAAGCGCTATTTGTATGTTCAGTTTGTATAAAAAAATCATATACATCCGATTAGACGGGAGGAGTTGGAATCATGGAGCTGAACCACATTGCATACAAAAAAAAAATTAAATTAAAAAATTTACTTATTCATAATACAAAATGTACAAGGTAGAGTCGTAATTTGTATGAATAAAAACAAAAAGCAGTATTTTTTCCTTCGGTTGTATTTACCCTTTTTAAACTTACAACCCGTATAAATACGACTAAAACGACATTTATAAAATATAAAAGGGTAAAAAATTATACTACCACAACAAAAGTAAAAGGAATATTTTGGAAAAATATTAATAAGTTATATATTTAATGAAATAGAGCAACTTCACGTGCGATCTCGAACGTATTTATGCACGGGGGAGAGCGCCCCCCTCTAATGGCTGGAAATGTAAAACAGCACAGCTAGACGGAAGCCTTAAGGCACTTTGGTCAAGCGTGCGTAAAACACGTCGCAAACTGACTGTTTCATACTCGCCTCATCGATACCGATGTTCTGTGACATACCCAGGTTTATTTTTTATTTTTATCTTTTTATAGGAAAGGGGGCAAACGAGCATACGGCTCACCTGATATTAAGTGATTACCGCCGCCCGTGAACAGTTTGAACACCAGAGGAATTGCAGATGCGTTGCCGGCCTTTTAAAAAGTTATAGGCTCTTTTCTTGAAGGTCCCTAAGTCTTATCGGTCCGGAAAAATCTCTGGTGGTAGTTAGAAAGTTGTGCGAGGAAGAAAACTTATTTTAAATCGCTTATTGGTGGACAACATCTCAAGCCGGAATAAGTTTCGTGTGTAGTGCAGTAGTGTAAATAACAGATCAAAGTGTAAAATAAAAAGTGCAAATTATCGTAACCTGAATAACTGTTGTTTGTTGATTTGCAAATATTTTTCCAAGCAGCGCACCATCGCATTCAAAACGCCATCTATTAGAACAGGGGCATACTACCATGTCACGCTCATTGTGACACAGGCACCGATATCTAAAGGCGATCCATAGTATTCCACGTCAAAGATCCAACTAATACATAGACGCACCGCTAGAGGGCATCACCTATACCAAATCAAATTAACCGAAATGATGGAAGAAGTTCTAAATGCGCTAAAATCAATAAAAAAAAGAGCTAGACGAACAAAGAAATGAAAACAGAGAATCCGGAAAAAATGTTACGGAACAGGTCACACAAAATATTAGCAGTTTATTTGAGGAGAAATTTTTGGCCTGGGAAGGAAAACTTGGTGAAATGAAAGAAATAGTGGAAAATCAAGAAAAATGAATATATTATCTGGAAAAACCAGCAAGAATAAGAAATTTGGTATTTTTTGGTTGGTATCGAGGAAAACGGAACATCATATGAGAGGTTTGAAAAGAATATAATTAAATGTCTAAAACAATATTTCTCTACTAAACTTACCTACAGTGACATTTAGGAGGTAAAAAGACTGGGAAAAAAGGAGAGAGACCACGTCCAACTGTAGTAACTTTCACAACCCTAGGAATAAAAACTAAAATATTTAAACAAAAAAGTGCGCTGAAAGATACACAATACTACTTGAAAGAAGACTACCCTAAATATGTACTTGAAAAAAGGAAGGAGCTACAGGGCAACTGAAACTAGAGAGAGAAAAAGGAAATACAGCCATACTCAAATATGATAAACATATTGTATCAAAATACCACAGTAAAAGAAAATTCCCGTCATCACCAGATAACATCAAGCTAACTAAACCGGACATGCACACTCAAGCTAGTAAAAAAAAAACAAGACACAACAGTCTGGCAAAACAACCACTAGGTCAAACAGCATTTCAGAAGGAGTTATAAAACCTAGCATGCTCAACTTCTTGGTCAACAAAAATCAAACCAAAACTTTTTTTTTTATAGAAGAAGGGGCAAACGAGCATGCGGCTCACCTGATGTTAAATGACTACCGCCGCCCATGATCAACCGCAACACCAGGAGAATTGCGGGTGCGTTGCCGGCCCTTTAGAAAGGAGTAAGCTCTTTTCTTGAAGGTCCCCAGGTCGTATCGGTCCGGAAAAATCGCCGGTGGTAAACTGTTCCACAGAGAGGTTGTACGTGGAAGAAAACTCCTTGTGAAACGTACAGTGGTGGACCGCCAAGCATCCAGATGGTGTGGATGGTATCGGGACGTTTGACGTGTAGTGCGTTCACGAAATTTGGCGGCTGGGATTAATCCGAACAATTCCTCAGAGCACTCCCCGTGATAGATGCGATAAAATACGCAAAGAGATGCAACATCTCTTCGCAGCGCCAGTGAATCGAGCCGATCGGAGAGCACTCGGTCGTCGAAGATTCGAGCCGCTCTGCGCTGAATGCGGTCAAGGAAGGCTGGTACTGGGGAGCCCTAGCCCAGAGATGGGAACAGTATTCCATGTGCGGCCGAACCTGCGCCTTGTAAAGTTGCAGGCGGTGTGCCGGCATGAAATACTGTCCCGCTCTGCTGAGCACGCCAAGCTTTTTTAGAGGCCAATTTGGCCTTCCCTTCCAAGTGACCACGAAACTGCACGTCACTCGATATGTCGACGCCGAGGATTCCGATACTGGCTGAGGCAACAAGGGGAGTGCCTTGAAACTGAGGGGATACGACAAAGGGGTTCTTTTTAGCGGTTAACGCGCAAACTTGTGTCTTCTGGGGGTTAAACTGGACTAGATTTAGTCGCCCCCAATCCGAGACTCTGTCCAGCAGAGACTCGACTTCAGACACAAGTTTGTCCCGGCACTCGGAGACGTTTTCCCGAGAAATATTGGCTCGGCCGGTGTAAAGAGCATCACCAGTGCTGTCATCTGCATAGCAATGAATGTTACGGGTATGCAACATGTCATTGATATGCAGAAGAAACAGCGTTGGCGATAGCACGCAGCCCTGTGGAACACCAGCATTAATAGGCTTGCAATCGAAGCTTGCACCGTCTACAACGACCTTGATGCTCCGATCTGCAAGAAAGCTGGTGATCCAATCGCACAATTTCTCGGGAAGCCCATAGGAAGGGAGCTTCGAACGAAGCGCTTTGTGCCAAACCCGATCGAAGGCCTTCGCAATGTCCAAAGTAACGGCCAATGCCTCCCCCTTGAACTCTACTGCCTCCGCCCATCTGTGAGTTAGGTAGACCAGAAGATCACCAGCTGACCGACCACGGCGAAAACCGTATTGGCGGTCACTAATCAGCTGGTGATCTTCAAGGTACCTCATGAGCTGGCAGTTTACAATGGACTCCATTGTTTTGGAGAACAAGGAGGTGATGGCGATTGGCCGGTAGTTGGACGGGTCAGAGCGGTCGCCTTTTTTTAGGGATCGGGTGGACGTAAGCCGTCTTCCATGATTTTGGGACTACGCCTAGGGAGTAGGAGTACCGGAAAAGACGCGTTAAAACCGGAGCCAACTCTGGAGCACACGTCCTCAGCACAATTGGGGGGATTCCGTCAGGCCCACTCGACTTGTGGATGTCCAGGGAGAGGAGTGCTTTGCGAACCGAGCGCTGTGTGAAGTGCACTTCCGGCATGGAGTACTCACACCGCGGGATGGTCGGCGGAGTACTCCCCCCGTCATCGAGAGTCGAGTTAGACGCAAAGAAAGAGCCTAGAAGATCGGCTTTCTCCTTTGCGGTATGGGCCAGTGAGTCGTCCTCCCTGTGCAGAGATGGAAGAGATGGCTGACAGAAATTCCCCTGGACAGCCTTGGCGAGAGACCAGAATGCACGGGTTCCAGAAGGAAGGCGAACTAGTTTCTCGCCAATTCTGCCTATGTGCTCTGACTTTGCCTTGGCAATGACTCTTTTGAAGGACCTAGAGGCGGAGTTATACTTCTTTTTTAGAGCGCTGGTGTTTGCATCCCGGGAAGCTGATGCATCAGCCCAGGCTTGGTAGCACTCCTGCTTATAGCATGATGCTATTTTACAGGAGCGACCAAACCATGGCTGAGACTTGCCTCCAATGGGCACCACAGAGGAAGGAATAAAAAGTTCCATAACCTGAAGTACCACATCGGCAACAGAGTCCGCAACAACGTTGGGATCATCCGGCGAGAAGCAAACCCGCCCCCAAGGGTAGGATGCAAAGAAAGACCGCATCCCATCCCAATCGGCTGACCTATAGTGCCAAACACGGCGGCAGCCTGCAGAATGCAACCGCGATTTCAGCGTGAGTGGCTCCACACTCCGGACCAGACAATGGTCCGAGGAGCCTAAAGGGGCGTCGACGGAAATCTGATATCCGTCCGGGTGAGAGGTCAGCAGAAGGTCCAACAGGGAAGGTGCATGATCCTCCACATCTGGAATCCGCGTAGGCGAAGTAACCGGTTGTGTCAGACCATATGCCAAGGCAAAATCATGAACAGATCTCCCCGCATGATCGGTTAAACGTGAACCAAGCCATTCGGCGTGATGGGCGTTAAAGTCGCCGAGGATCACGATCTCTGCGGAGAGGATCTGCTGTAGCAACGAATCTGCAGCCATTTGGACGTGGTCGAATAGTCGGTCTGTTTCGGCATTACCGCTATGGGACCTATAGAGGCACCCGTAGACGCGCGGATGGTCGTCGCTGTCTACGCGTAGCCAAAGGATGGACAGGTCCGAACCTTCAAGTCTGCCGAGGCGTCGAGAGCAGATGTCCTCTCTGACGTAAACGCAAACTCCAGCCCGAGGCACAAAGGAGTGCTCCAGTTTGAACCCCGGGGTAGGAGAGATACGAGACATCATCCGGAGAGGACACCTGCGTCTCGGTCAGAAAGAGCAGAGCCGGCCTCGCCGTCTCGAGATGTTAGTGGACGGCGTTTAGGTTCGAGTGAAGTCCCCTGATATTGCAGAAATTCACGGACAGCGTGGCAGGGGTCGCCTTGGTCTTGGTGCTCCGTTTGCCCCGAGCAGTTGTAGTCTTGAGCGGAATTTTGCCCCCCCCCCCCCCAGAATACGCGGGGCAGCCTGAGTACCCACGCTCAGAAGTGGAGAAACATGGTCGTGGATGCTCAGCGAGGGATTCTCCAGGGGTGCTGGTACCCTCCTGGGGTAGTCGATCATTATTTAATTCCGCTACCATGTTGATGGGGTGGGGGGATTTGGGCCTGGGATTGAAACTAACAACAATCAAGAAAATAAAAGTGAGAAAATATAATAATTACGAAAATATACCCCTCATATCACACAGATGCCATAATTGAACAAAAGATCAAACAAAAACTTAGCCAAAGTAATCTTCCAATCCGGTTGGTCACCGTGGAAGAATATGACCAAAACCCTCCAATGAATACATCAACAGGGAAAAACAATAGCCTACATAAATATCAACTAACGATTGCAACATACAACGTCCGAACTCTTTCATCACATGATCGCTTGCTTGAATTTGAGAAAGCTATAAGAAATATGAAATATGATATAATTGGAATATCGGAAATGAGAAGACATGGAAACAAAACAGAAGAATACGAAAATTTTATAATGTGCTACATAGGACTAACTCCTGGCAAATACGGGGTCGGTTTTATAATAAAAAAAGTCCCTCAAAAATAACATAATAAGTTTCAATGGAATAACAGAGCGAGTCGCAATAATAAATATAAATAATATAAGGTATCCCTCATACAAGTTTGTGCACCAACGGAATCAGTAAGCGAATTTTATTGAAGAATTCTACATTACAATCGAGAAAGCCCTGGATTCAGCATACAAAACCACAATACTAATGGGAGACTTTAACGCTAAGGTTGGAACTCCCAAAGCGGAAGAATATTTAGTTACTAAAAAGCACGTTTACGGCGAAAGAAATGAAAGAGAACAGAGACTAGGTAGACTTTACGCTCCAACATAAACTAACTATAATAAACACATGTTTTAAAAAAAAACAAGTAGTTCGTTTCGTCCTGGTCGTACCTGGCGATCCCCCAACGGACAATACAAAAACGAAATTGATTTTATCTTGTCAAACCAACCAGAAATATTCCAAAACATCGAGACGTTGAACTTGAACTACCTATTCAGACCACAGAATATTAAAATCAACAATAACAATAACACTAACACTATAGTCAAATCAGTCCACTTAAGAGCGAAGACGAAATAAACAAGTACAATGAAACCCTAATATAACAGCTATCTGCAACTCCAACTCCCTGCGAAAACACCTCGATACAATATTGCTATGACAGGATAGAAAAGGCCATCATTTTTAGTTTAAAACAAGACCGCCCAAAGAGAGAAAAAAACAAACAAAACAAAATACTATCGGCAAGTACATTAAGGTTATTAAAGAGAAGGAATAAATTACAGAGAACTAAAAACAAATCACGAAGTGAGAAAAAGGAATTTTTCGCACTACATAAAGTAGTCAACAAATATATAAAAATAGATTACGCAAAATATAGACAAGACACCATAAAAAAACATCTACAAAGCACTGGAAGTTCAAAGAAGGCCTACAAGAAACTCAGAACCAATACAACATGGATAGAAGGACTAAGAAAACAAGATACAGAGCTATAAGTTAGAGGCGATATCATTACTACCGCAACAGAATTTTACAGAAACCTATACAGCAACAAAGACACACCAACCATAAATTTCGATAAAGAAGTCGAGTATACACAAGAAAGACACATTAAATCAATAGACACAACAGAAATAATAGAAGCAGTAAAGAGACTGAAGCTGGAAAAAACCCCTGGTTTGGATAACATTACGAACGAAGCACTAAAAAAATCACACATAACTCTAGCTGCACCATTAGCTAAACTGTTTAATATAATTCTGCGAAATTCTGAAATACCGTCTAATATTCCGAATCTAACAGCATATTAATATATAAAAAAGGCGACCCGAAGGTCATCGGAAACTACCGACCAATTAGTTTGCCACCGAGCCGATACAAATTATTCTCCGCAATTATAAAAGCAAGGATTAGCGACACACCGGAAAAAAGCAACCGGTAGAGGAAACAGGCTTCAGAAAGGGTTTTTCAACAATTGACCACATTCACACACTTGAATTAATTATGGAAAAATATCATAAAAACCTAAGAACACTTTATTTAGCATTCATCGACTACTAAAACCTTACTACCTTTTGATACGGTAAGACATACAAGCATCTGGGAAAGCCTGAAGGAACAAGGAGTGGAGGAAATATATGTAAAAATCATCAAATCCATATATAACAACAATAAGGGTAAAATCAAGCTAAAAACCTCAGACCCTTGCTTCCCAATAGAAAGGGGAGTTAGACAAGGTAGTCCGCTGTCTCCAATAATATTTATAGCCGTCCTCGAGGCGATCATAAACAAGCTAGACTGGAGCAATCGAGGTCTATACATAAATGACAATTACTTAAAGCCACCTGAGTTTTGCAGATGACTTAGTACTATTTTCAGAGTTATCCTCCCACTTATAGAACATGGTAAAAAACCTACACCTAGCTAGTGTAAAATTGGGACTAGAAATGAATATTACAAAGACAGGTAATCCGGCGTTATGATGACGGGGTCCATGGGCGTAATACTCGCACACTGACTCGCCACAGCTTCCGTCCAAGGGCTTTCGCTGTGGTTTACGGGCTCGGACCACAGGTCGCGCCAGAATGCGACAGTGCCGGCCTGATTTGGTTCTGGGCCCGTTCCACTTATTATTGGTCGCTCCAATGATTTATAGAGCTTCTTTTGATCACTCTGGAAGAGACGATTCTGGTTGAACCGTGTCTACCTCTTGGTATATCGCCGAATCCGATTTCCCCAATCAGCGATTCTCTGCTTCAGGTCGTCCATGCGCTCCGTCAATTTTTGCATTATATCCGGCTGGGACAAACTAACATTGTCCCAGCAAATATCATACTGACGGTGCGAACAATCCTTGGCATGTTATTGCCTCACCTGAAGCGTATCAGTCTACTGATGAGGGCCCTAGCCCTTGCGATACGTTCTTTAATTCTTATTCTCCAGGCTGGGATAGCGCTACTTTGTACCAGTAGCGCGTCCAGCCGTGGAAAGATTGGCGCCTTTAATACGGCATTATTATTATTATTATTATTATTATACTCGTTATTACCCCCAAAAAATTACAAAACACAACAAAATGAAATTTATAAAATGTACCATTAGGTGGCTTTATCGCTAACCAGCGATCTCTTCCAGGCAAACCTTGTCAAAGAGATCTTTTTCTTTTAAACATATAGAACATATAGAAGTGTGCGTAAGTAGTAGACAAACAAGTATATATTAATGGTATAAGCTATGTATGGTATATGAGAAACATAATAATGAAGTACGTAACATTATAATATATACACATAATAAATATTTTTGTAACAAATTATAGCTATATGCATACCATATATACACAAACCTTATCAAGAAAATTAGATATGACAATAAAATATATTAAATAGAACACATATTTAAATAATAATTATTAACCATTTTTTGAAAGATTCAATGCTTTGAGCTTCCTTAATTATTAAAGGAAGCGAGTTCCATGATTTGATTGCTTTGACACAAAAGGAGGAATGAAAAAAAATTTAGTTGTGAGCAGGTATTCGCAAAATAAGTTTGTCGTCTAACCTTTAATGATCTTTATTTGCGTCCGCAAACTCAATTTTTCTTTGAGATACCTCGGTGTTTTAGGATCAAATAGTACACAGTACAGTGGAAATAGAATGTGAATATTCCGACGAAGTTTGATAGAAAGCCACTTGAGCTTACTACGAAACTCGGAAACATGATCATATTTGCGAAGGTCAAATATGACCCTAATAGCGAAATTCTGAAGATGCTCAAGTTTATTTTATCGGTCCTCAGTAAGATGAGAATAGCATACATCAGCATAATCAAGAATTACCTATTCTTGATTATGCTGATGTAACGAGGGCTGTGCCAGTAAAATTCTAGTAGGAATTGGTAGCAAGTTACGCAAACGTCGTAAGGAAGATGATGTCGCAAACATCTTTTTAGTGGACTCCTTAATATGCAGGGACCAAGAAAGATTCTGATGAGTGTATAATTCCAGGTCTTTTACAGATTAACTAAAAGGTATCACGACACCATCAATAACAATAGGTGGTAGGTTATCTCAACAAATTCAGAAATCACAGTGCTATTTCCAACAATAACGACTTGAGTGTTATTGGGATATAAATTAAGCCCTAACGACCTGCTCCAATCATGAATTGCAGCAAAATTCCTATTGATGACTTTGGGAAGATTTTGCAGAGATGTATAGGAGTAAATTTGAAGATCATCTGCATACAAATGGTAGAGAAGAAATTTGTGAAGTAACAGAATTAACAAACTCAGAAAAAAGGAGAGGAGATAACAGGCCACCCAGTGGTACACCAGCAGTTAGTTTACACCTAGAAGATATGGCACCCCCTACCATAATCCGCTACTGGCGGCCACGCGAATAGCTTTCAAACCATTAAATTGCCGTTGGAGATATGTTAATAGAACGCAGCAGACTCAGCAATACGTGAAAATCAACGGTGTTAAAAGCGTTACTGAATTCCAGTAACGTATATCATTTGTGATTTTAAGTAAAGCCGTAACCGTACTATGACCAAGTCCGAACCCCGATTGAAAGGAGTCAAGAAAGGCGTTTTTATTTAAAAAGAGGTTAAATTGTGCAAAGACTAAACGTTCAAGGACTTTTGAAAGGAATGGATGGATTGTATTTATATCACCTTATGTTAAGTAGCTTTTTTATACGATAGGTTGACAAACGAGCACACAGTCCACCTGATGGTAATTGAATGCTGTGATCCATAGAGATCTACATCCATTCTCGATTACGAGTCGAAATGCAAATACGTTGTCACCCGTGAGGCCTTAGATATATATGAGGATGGAGATATAGGCCGATAATCTGAGGGAGAACAGGTTTTCTTCTTTTTAAGATGAGGAATGATATTTGCTTACTTTCAAATTCGAGGAAATGATTCAGAGTATATGGAGTAAAATATGAGTTAAAGTGAAAATATGAGTTAAAATGGGGAGAATAATATCAATCAGGGGGACGATCATATTACGGCTAATTTCATCACTTCCGATGGCACTTGACGATATGGACAAAACGTTCTTCTTAACATCACAGTCGGAAAATTGATTGAAGGTGAACGGCGAGAAATTAGGAGTTGATGCTTTGAACAGATTGTTTAAAGTATATGGTTTTATATTATCACTTAAAAACGAAGAGGTACATCAGAAATGTTGATTTAGTAATTCAATGTCAACGTCCTCATTCGAAATAGTAGATTCTAGATTTTCCAACTCCTATAGATCTGAGAAACTTCCAGATTTTTTCAGGGTCTCCGTTCTCGACTGATCTTTGAACATGGCGTTGTTGTACATCGCTACAAATTGTATTGCAGCGGTTCCGTATGATCCTATACTTGTCCCTATTGTGGTCCGATTTATCACTGTTATAAATAAGTCTAGCTTTATTTTTCTTATTTAACAGTGATTTAATATCGTCTGTAAGCCAAGGCGCAGGGGTGTGTTTAATTTTAACTGGTCTGACGGGTGCATGGGTGTCACAAAGATTAATTAAAATATAATTATTTCCACTTTCAAGTCTATAGAGTCACGCGGTATACGGCAGACCAGTCAGAATTCCGAGCATCCTCCTGTAAACTTTCAATATCAATCCCCCTAAAATTTCGTAGCACCTTGCCTCGAAGTTTGGGAGTGCGTATTTTATACGAAATAATGTATACCATACTTTTAGTTTGTTACATCAATGTTAAATATTTTCTGTATACGATGTTGGTTTTTGAAATAAATAAATATGAAATTTTGAAAAATCCATATAATTTTATTTCCAACGGGGCTTTATTCATTCGGTTGTTCTGATAACATCGTAATTTTTCCAAATTTTTAAAATAATATTTAATAGTATAAAAGAAATATTTTATGTCATATACTGTCTTCCGCCGTAACGTCCTATTTTATGCGTTAAATAAAAATTATAAATAATGAGGATATGAGGACTTTCTTATGGAAAATTTCCTCCTCCTTAAGAAGAGTATTACAAAAAAACACGAAATTACAAGGTTTCAATTTTAAAATTACATATTTTCCGCTCGTTGCTTGAAATAAAAATTACTTGGTAAAAATAGTTCGTTTTCCCTACTACAATGAACTCAGAGCAAATTTTAGATAACTTATTTATTTATTTAGTAATCATTTTTTTATATTGGTAGAATATATATACTTTAATATTGTTGCGTGAATAAGTCAACGTCATACACTAGCGCCATCTAGTGTCAGGAACGAGAGCGAGGGGAGCTTTGCAGAAAATGACATCACAAATCTTTCAATCGACAGCGCCATCTAGTCTCAAACCGAAGAACTAAGTTTCTAGAAAATATACACTCGAACACTCGTCGCTTTGCGCGCATTTACTTGAATATTCCGGATGCTTTATTGCTAATTTGTATATATAGGCGCTGCAAGATGCGATCGGGGCAGTATTGGATTTGGCGAGACAAGCGAAGCTTCGGAGCGGAATAAAGTGAATTAGTGTGTTTAATTATTAGTGTTTTAAGTTTTAATTTGTGTAAAGTAAATTAAAGTGTTAATTTAGGTAATTTTATCGGCCACGGAGGCTGCGGGCCTGTCAGTAGCTCCTACACCTGCAGCACCTGACTTAGGTGCTCTGATGGCGATGCTACAGGAGCAGCTGCAGAGCGGACAGGATGAACAGGCCCGTCGGTTAGTAGATTAGCAGGCGGAACAGGCTCGCCGACAGGAGGAACAGGTCCGTCGGTTGGAAGAGCAGCTGCGGGGCGGACAGGCAGAACAGGCCCGCCGACAGGAGGAACAGATGCTTCTCATGAAGGACCTTCACGCTACCTACGGGAAAGAGATAAGGGAGGTGAAGGATAAGGTTGCTCAACATGAAAACCGCCTGTCGGAAGCTGAAACCCGAATTGACCAAGTGAACAATCGGGTTGACAACGTAATGGCTGACATGAGGAAATCACTTGACGAACTCAAACTTGGGGAGGGAACTACAGCTCCCGTAGTAGCTACTACACCTTCGCTACGTGGGTTCAAGGTGCCACCATTCGACGGGACTTCTTCCTGGTTAGCCTACAAAATCCAGTTCGAAGCTGTTATGAAGGCAAACGGCTGGAACAAAAATCAGGCCATGACTGCTCTCACACTAGGCCTGCGTGACCAGGCCTTAACAGTTCTGGAAGCTCTCGGTGAGGAAGTGACTTATGAGCAACTCCTTGAGGCATTGGAGGCGAGATATGGCGACGCTCACCTGAAACACGTCTTTCGTGCGCAGCTTAAACATCGTGTGCAGCGCATCAACGAAAACCTGTAGCAGTGGGCTCTAGAAGTGGAGAAGCTGGTGCAAAAAGCATACCGGTCTGTACCTGCGCTCATTGAAGGGAACCTGGTGCAGACATTCATCGACGGCATCCGCGACCTGGAAGACAGAGCTGCTGTGAGGCTCGGGCACCACGAGACGCTTAAGGACGCCTTGGCCCATGCACTGGAAGTGGAAGCCGTGCGGCAGGATCATCGTTCCCATCGCGTCAGGGAGGTTGCAGCAGCTACAGTTCGCGACCGCAACAAAGGATACAGCCCAAGGTGCTATGGCTGTGGCGAAAAGGGCCATCTTCGATCCAGCTGCCCTAAGCGAACCCTAGAAAGGGAAGGTGAACGATCTCAGGAGGGTAGTGCGGCCAACAGCACCGCCCAGCAGCAGCAGGGAAACGAGTAAAAGCCAGAACTGCGGGGCGGGTGCTGGCTGATGTTAAAAGAGCCCCAGGATCTCGATCTCACAAACCCATGATGGGAACAGTCTAATCATCAAGGGCGAGGTCAACGGAATGCCGTGTAAACTGACCATAGACACTGGAGCCTCTCATACGGTTGTTAGTTCCCAACTTATAAGTCAGTCACTTGGGGACTCCGCATACAACTGAGAACGCATTAATTTGGTAACAGCCACCGGTCAGCGTATACCCGTCCGTAGAGAGAAGGAGATGGAGTTGAAGCTAGGCAACGTGATCTACCTGCATAATGTCATCGTGGCTGATATAATGGACGACTGCATCCTAGGCCTAGACTTTATGAGGAATAATTGTTGTGAGATCGACGTTAAGCAAGGTGTTTTGAAATGTGGACAGGAGGAACTTTTTATGGAAGGTGCGTTACCAAGGAACGTGTACAGCATTAAGAAGATTGTTCTTCCGCCGAGATCGGAAACGATTGTTCCGGTTAGTCTTCCTCGAAACGCTGGGCAAGCTCACCGTTGTGTACTTGTGGAAAGGGTAAACAATGACATTCCATGGAAAGTAGCTCGAACCTTGGTCAGGACAACTGACATCTCAGGAGTACGTGTGCTGAACCTTTGCGACCGGGAACAGATTATAGAAAAAGGCACACTGATTGGTACCTGTGAGGAAGTGGATTGGTTACGTCGGTGCCAATATATATCGAGTGGGACCCCCAGCAAGGATGCAGAAACGAGAGTGACCACACTTTTGGAAGACTGTCGCAGTGTTCTCTCCCCGAACGAATTGGTCAAGGCGAAGAAGTTGTTACTCAAGTACGCCGATGTATTCTCATCAAACGATGCTGACATAGGAAAGACTGGCTTAGTTCAACACAAAATAAACACAGGAGAAGAATTGCCTATCCGTCAGTGGCCAAGAAGATTGCCGGTAGCACGTGAAAAGGAAGTGGAAACCATGATTGAAGGAATGGTGAAGGATGGTGTTATTGAACCTTCCTCTAGTCCATGGTGTTCACCAGTGGTGCTGGTGAAGAAGAAGGATGGCAGCATGCGGTTTTACTGTGACTACCGCCGTCTGAACGACGTTACGAAGAAGGACAGCTATCCCTTGCCAAGAATTGATGACATGCTTACAGGAGTAAAGTGGTTTAGCACGCTGGATCTAAAAAGTGGCTACTGGCAAGTTGAAATTGACCCTAAGGACAAGGAGAAAACTGCGTTCTCGACGGGAAAGCGTCTGTGGCAATTTAAAGTAATGCCGTTTGGGTTGTGCAATGCTCCAGCAACGTTTGAAAGGCTGATGGAACTTGTACTTACCGGGCTAATTGGCGATGCCTGTCTGGTCTACTTGGATGACATCATCATAGTGGGCCGTACGTTTGAGGAACACCTTCAAAACCTGGAACGCGTGCTCATGAAGATTCAGAGTGCCAACCTCAAGTTGAGCCCGAAGAAATGTTCACTATTCCAAAGGCAAGTTAACTTTTTGGGGTTTGTAGTATCGGAAGAAGGTATCCGCACAGATCCAGAGAAAATCGCCGCTGTCAAGGATTGGCCGGTTTCAAAAGACAAGACGCAGGTTAGAGCATTTTTGGGTTTGGACTCCTATTACCGGCGATTTGTGAAGAACTTTGCAGATATAGCCAAACCTCTGCACAAGCTAACCGAGGAGAAGCGACATTTCTGCTGGGATGAAAGTTGCAATATCGCATTCCAGGAGCTCAAGGACCGTCTGTGCAAAACACCTATTTTGGGATACCCTGATGCAAGCAAAGAATTTATAGTTGACACAGACGCAAGTGATATAGGACTTGGCGGTGTGTTGTCTCAACGGAATGGTGATCAAAAAGGTCGTGATAGCGTACTTCAGCAAGTCGTTGTCAAAACCGGAAAGGAACTATTGTATCACAAGACGCGAATTGCTCGCTGTGGTATAGTCGTTGCAGCATTTTAGCAAATATCTTCTGGGACGAAAATTTCACTTACGAACTGACCACGCTGCACTAAAATGGCTATTGCAGTTTAAAAATCCAGAAGGACAAGTTGCGAGGTGGATTGAACTACTGCAGGAATACGACTTTCAGATCGAACATCGCAGCGGAAAATCTCATGGCAACGCAGATGCATTGTCAAGAAGACCTTGTCCTGAAGATTGCAACCATTGTACTAGGCAAGAGAGTAAGGAAGAGGTATCCGTGAGGATGCTCAGGACGGACCACCTCAGCAACGAATGGAAGGACAGCTTACAACATGCACAGCAGGAAGATCCGGACATCAAGCCGATTCTGGAATGGATAAAGGCCAGTGCTCCCAAGCCTAAGTGGAGCAACGTCTCAGCAATGAGTTCGACCACTAAAAGCTATTGGACCCAGTGGGACAGCTTGCTGCTTCAGGATGGAGTTCTGTGCAGTAAATGGGAAAATGTTAGGGGAGACAGCTGTCATTTGCAAATGGTTGTCCCTAAAGCTAAAGTACCGGATGTTCTACAGCTGTACCATAATGATTGTTCCGGAGGCCATCTGGGAGTTAAACGAACTCTACTGAAGATCCGGGAGCGGTTTTATTAGGTCCACTGTCGAAACGATGTCGAGGACTGGTGTCGCAAATGTACAAGTTGTGCGGCTGTAAAGGGACCTCAGACTCGTAGTAGAGGTGCATTGAAGTTGTACAATGTTGGTGCACCATGGGAGAGAATAGCCATTGACGTGGCGGGGCCGTTTCCGGAGAGTGAAAGCGGTAACAAGTATTTCATGGTTGTGATGGATTACTTCACAAAGTGGCCAGAAGTTTTCGCCATTCCAAATCAAGAAGCTTCAACAGTTGCAGATAAACTAGTTCATGAAGTCTTCTGTCATTTTGGAGTACCTTTAGAGATTCACAGCGATCAAGGAATGGTTCAATGAAGGTTCATTAGTGTGGTTGCACAATCCAGTCCGCAGCAAAGGGAAATCTCCTAAGCTTCAAGCTAAATGGGACGGCCCGTGCCGGATTGTAACCAGGATCAACGATGTGACCTACCGGATACAGAAAGGCGCAAGAGGGACTCCTAAGATCGTCCATGTGGATCGCTTGGCGCGTTATTATGGGACCGATAATGCTCGGGACGAGCATGTCTTAGGAGGGGGCAGTGTTGCGTGAATAAGTCAACGTCATACATTAGCGCCATCTAGTGTCAGGAACGAGAGCGAGGGGAGCTTTGCAGAAAATGACATCACAAATCTTTCAATCGACAGCGCCATCTAGTCTCAAATCGAAGAAAAATTTTTCGAGAAAATCTACACTCGAACACTCGTCGCTTTGCGCGCATTTACTTGAATATTCCGGATGCTTTATTGCTAATTTGTATATATAGGCGCTGCAAAATGCGATCGGGGCAGTATTGGATTTGGCGAGACAAGCGAAGCTTCGGAGCGGAATAAAGTGAATTAGTGTGTTTAATTATTAGTGTTTTAAGTTTTAATTTGTGTAAAGTAAATTAAAGTGTTAATTTAGGTAATTTTATCGGCAATTTTTATTGTCACGAACCTCAAGCTCGTAACAATATTGACTGAATACATTTTTGTTATAATGAATAATTAAATAAAGTATCGCTCGCATAAGTCGTCGCCCGCTCGGAGCATAAAATACCTAAATTTGCGTAACGCCGAAATATAACAGGGATCTTAAGGATCTTTTTTCAAAAGTTCTATAGTTAAAGATTAAAAACCTTTGAGTTATTAACATAAAACTAAATATCTTTTTTTTTCATCTTACTTTATTGATAACAATTGCAATGTTTTATGTGCTAATAAATCCTCTAGATACATTTTTTTAGACGTCATTCCGAATCGAATGAGCTATCGCACATATTTTTAGGAGCGGGAACAAGAATTAACACGTTTTTAAACCTGTAGACTAGACTATCGTAGCAGAGCGTTTCGTGTAACAAACTAGGTTTCGATCAGACAAACATAAATAAATAAAATTTTCAATGGGGTACTTGGTTACATGTTTACAGTTAATATATCCCGTGAAATCCACAATAAGGTTATCCCTGACCGTTATTACTGGCTTAACTTAAATAGATTTTATATAGTGATATAGTGATCTTTTCAACGACATATTTTAACTTCTAACTTATTACGATTATACGAATACAATATCATACGATTAGGAACAACAAATTGAAAAAGTAAAAACATATAATAAGTCTTTATAGATTATATAGCACAAATATGTGGTAAACATATTGTCTTTGTTTTTTCTCTTCTATTTTCAGGAAACCTGCGGAAAGTGGTAATAAGATGCTTTTGTGCTTTTTTCTGCACAAAACATAGGATATTTACGATTTTGATCACACAACGTGCATAAAGGATTAAATAATGAATGATAATATTTAAAACTATAAAATAAATTGATAAAATAATTTCAATATGATAGAAGTTGATAAACAAACATTCTCTTCTTCTTTTAATTTATGGCTTTTCTAGATATATTTCTTTTCGTTTTATAATTTAATTAAATCAATTATAACATGAG
Organism: Parnassius apollo; assembly: GCA_907164705.1. NCBI lineage: Eukaryota > Metazoa > Arthropoda > Insecta > Lepidoptera > Papilionidae > Parnassius > Parnassius apollo. The sequence continues at coordinate 7,047,049 of CAJQZP010001539.1, read as the reverse complement.
ATATAAACGGTAGCAATTTACCAAGAAATGTAAAACAGAATTAACATTTATGGTTTTTCTGATATTTATATATTAATGTGTATATTTTTTTTAAATCTAAAACAATGTGAAGGAAAGAAACAGCGATATCCTTTTCTCCCTTTATTTTTATTCGCCCAATTCAAAATAAGACAAAATTATGATTATGTGCAAAGTTCCTCATTCATATGGTAATTAAAAGCTTCGCAGCCTTCATAGAAAGACGGATCACACTGTTCGTAAGTGAGCAGACAAATGGTTATATATACCATGACACAATTTTCTAGGCCAGAATACTCCTTAGTTCTTCTGACAACCGTCGCATCGCTGGCTGTGTTATTATTATTTATTAACAGTTATTTTTATAATGTTTCTGTGGTTGGCGTGCTTCGTTTTTGTGCTGTGGATAGCATTTTTTAGGTTTAGTAGAAGACGAATGTACCGATTAGCGTCGGCAATTCAGGGGCCCGATGAAGAATTACCCATGATAGGGATAGCGCATACTCTGTCTGGAAACACTGAAGGTGTGTATGTGGTTGTACTAAGGTGTATACTGTAGTAATAAAAACTATTTATTTTCTGCATGTGCAAGTTTTATATATGTATAGCTGCGCTGTAGAAAACACTCCTGAAAGATTAAATAATTACAGAGTAGGACATGACGACGTGTGACACTGACTACTATTGTTTTAATTTCATCGGTATAATATGGGTATGATATGAAAATTTTGGACATGGAAATTTATTTGTTATATCCCCAGTTATAAATTACAAAACAGTTATTAACATAACAAAGATTTGCATAATAACACTTATTAATTCAAAGTTAAGAATAATTTTATAAAAAGTGAGCTGCTAAGACGAATTAAGAGTTAAAGCTGAATGCGAAATAATTTTATATTATTTTTCAATGTTTGAAATTGGTTTCTACTTTTAACAAAAAGTTTTTTTTTACCCATTTGAGTAGATCAAGGAATATCAGTGTGAATGCCGCCTAAATAGTTTGATTAAAAATTTTACCCTATTTTGAATTTTGAATTTTCTAAACTTTTGAGGGACCATCCCTGAATTATAACCCATTTAATAAATAATCATCATCAAAATCAGTTCACAATTGATGAATATAAAAAACTCAAACCCATACAAATATGAGTGAAACTTCTTTACCCCAAATAAGATTCCGAACGCCTCTTGTTGTACATGTACGTTGTACATTCTTTGCTTGTTATTTCTGTTATCAATATCATCTAAAAATTGGAAACGTGAGGTATGCCGACAAAATTTTTGTCTAATATTTGCTGAAAGTTTTAAGGAGCATATGCCAAGCAACTAATCTGTTACAAACAACAAAAAAACTGCGTGTTGACTACGGTGTAAATTTTTAAATCGTCATTATTCGCGTATTACGGCTTCGATCACAGCTGCGCAGTAAAAGTGCTGGTTATAGGACTGACAAAACAGGTTAACTTTTAATGGTGTCGTGTTAATCTATGGCGTACATTTTTATTACATAACATTTTTTTAACTTTATAATATACAAGTTTCGCAAAGACATCTCTAGAATATTATTTTAATTTGTAATATCAATTAGTTTGTATAGTGTATACTATCCTACGCACATTAGGCCTGATTTGGTATTAAGTAATTTTAACTTAAGATATTCATCTTAAAATTGTGATATGTTACACTCCCTGGTGTGGCTAGTCAAACCTCAGTTCTGACAAGAGCCCAGTCAAAGTTCCAACCAATAGCGTGTTTTGACTTTTGAAAAACGAAATAACTAATATGTGTCTAATCCTAGAAAATACCAACTTGGATAGTCAGAACTTAAACAGACTGTTTTGTAATGTAAATAACGGTTTGAAGTGGGTTTTGATACACTAAAGTGATGCGATTTTCTGTATTGTCTGCGCGTGTCAACTTTTTTTTATAGAATGGGAGTAACAAACGTACACACAGTCCACTTGGTGATATGTGGATGCTGTGGTCCATAGACATCTAAATTAATCTTCGATTAAGCTTCAAAGTGTAGATGCGTTGTTATTCCCGAAGACTACGATGAAATACCTCGTTTCCAGTAAAAAGGGTTCTCTTGAAATTAGCAGCATTAAACTGCTATTTTACGCTCGTATTCTGTGAGAGCGTAATCCTTCTCTGGTTGAGCCGACCCATTCGTGCTACAACTATAATATGGCTACAGCGAGGCTCTACAAAAAATGTATCATTGGAAACGAAGAAAATAATGCTCTAATGTTGATATAAACCTCAAGGTTTTTATCCACTTAGGCACCTTAAAAACTAGGAATACTATCGTCATCAACTATCCGTTGGGTTTCGCTTTCAAAACGAGGTGTTAGAACTTCTCAATGTCAACGATGCATCTGCATATTGGGAAAACGTTTTTGAAACATACGTATAATTCTTAATACGATTTAAAGGTGCACGCGCACTGGCATTTGTTCTACTTGGTTTTGGAAAGAAAATTTGTTTTGAATGAAGCTCATGTATACGCTTCGAGCGACTGGATATACGAATATACATTTGATTGGTGAGTTTATTACAATCAAATTTGTTATGACAGATATTGTAAAGCAAAGTTTGATCCAGGAGCATTCTTCTTAATTCGAAAGGGAAAATAAAAATTTTCTTAATAAAAGTTCATAACATTCATTAGAATTACTTTTAAAACATTTGTAAATTGTAGGTTTTTAAGAATTTTCGTTGAACACACTCTAACTGTAAACTATATTTTATCATATATTGGACTCCATATTATTTTAACTGATGCATATTCGACCTGTGATCTTATTAGAGTTTTATATGAAGTTAAAAATGAGAATGAGAGTCATCAGTGTAAATTGCTTCTACTTGCAGACTGTTATCTGTGTTGTGTATAATAGGGTTAGTTCTTGTTGATCGATATTTTACAAATCTATGTTGTTCAGGTTATGTAATATAGGATAAATTTGCTTATATATTAGCCTCCCAAGCATCTTCGCTATAGTTGATAACAAAGATATAGGGCGGTAGTTAGAAACGCCATTTTTGCACCCACTCTTGTAAACTGGTGTTATATTAGCGTTCTTCCATATCTAGGGCACAGTCCCTTCACTAAGACATTGGTTAAAAATAAGATTACATTAATAACATTAATAGCCGCGGCAGTGTGTTTGAGGAAAAATGGTGGAAGGCCGTCAGGCCAGATCCTTTGGTAATATTGAGTAACATAACAAGTTCTTTGACTATGTTTTCCTCAGAAAAGTAGATATTTGAAATAATTTCAGAAATGTTATTAGTAGAGTGGTTACTAAAACTCTCTTGCTGTAACTGCTGTCTATTTACGTATACGGAGCTGAAATTTTCAGAAAATAATTCACAGATACCAGAACCCTCTGGTGTATCAGATTTTTTATTTTTATAAATCATAACGTTAGGTATTCCACTTTTACCTATTCGGTAATATAGAGTGTATACTGTCTGTATACTACTACATACAACTGTCTGTGTACTAAGTATGTAGTAATATTTTATTCAATATAAATTATAAATAATACTTATTGAAAGTCACTTTTCTTAATTTGACACTGGTTCGGAAAAAAACCTCCATCCCGGGAGGAACAAGCGAGAAACCCAGCGGGGCTTTTTAAATAAAAATAACGGTTTCCAATCATGTATGTTACAATTAACACAAAAAAATTTGAAATAGCTTGGTAGCGATCCCCTATCCCAGGAGTTATTATCATCCATAAATTAATTAATATTATAATAACCCTTTTTATACAAAATTAGCTTCATAAAATTTTTGAACTTTGTGCAGGTCAAATTCTTTTTTGTTTGTATATTTTCTGGGATTTTGTTGTAAAAGCGTATACATCGCCCCAAGAATGAATTACTCGTACTGATTCGGTGGAGTCGCGTAACTGGTACTACTAGCCTGTGTCTTTTCCTAGTATTTAGGGAATGAGTATCACTTATTTTTGTAACATATGTGGTGTATCCTTGTGGCATTGGGGAAAAACAGGATGTAGTGTATCTCGTCAAGTTTTTCCATAGGTGAGCTTTATAGGACTATTGTAGCAATGCCGGAGGTCTTATCGATGGCTTGATTTATTAAAAGATTCTAGGTACAGTTCGGAACTTGTCGTAGATGATGGCCCTTTGTCTCTCCACAGAGGTACCAGTCTTTATACTCCGGGCATTCAGCCTCTATATACATATTGCCTTTTCTGTTGGTTGCTATTAAAGGATAAGGAGAGACGAGGGCCTGCTTGAACTTAATGGGGGCCATGGATAATTTATAGAGATCGTAACTATCCTTAGTAAATTGAAGTATATTGAAAATTAGAACTATCCTATTATCGGAGTAGTAGTAACCTGGTTTAATTATATCGTAGTATTCCCTAAGTTCTCATTGCAATACATGTTTCTTACCATAGATAGTCATTAAGCGTTGAATCATGATTTAAAATATCTATATTAATCATGGAATTATGTTAAGTTGAAGCGTGAATAAAAGCTATTTTTTAAACACATTTTCAGTTCTATTTAGCTCGCTAAATATTTCGTCGAAATTTTCAGTTACTATAGCAAGACGCTGACACAAACACAAACTGAGCAATGAGCATATTTTATTAGGCTAGGATCTCTATAACTATTGCTATTTAAAATTAACTGTAACGTTCCGTTGATCTTTAACTGATTTTCGACTAACTTTTCTAACACATAAGAACGCTGCACCATCCATTTTTTGTTAAGACTTACGTAATTATTCAATTCATGAAAACATTACGTTACTAATTTGCTGAAGCTGATTTTATCGCGTTTAATTTAAAGTATTTTTAATACCTGAAGTTTTGGGTGCTTTCCAGCACCCATGGTCATGGAGGACTAAGGTGACTGACGTCCCTATGTCAATGTTAACCCTGAGTACCTTCAGCTTTTCAATTATTATTTATGGTCCAATGTACGCAGAATGAACTAACTGTGTCTTGAAGTCTTGCAGTGGTATGCTTGAGCTTAGTTTTAATTTTATTAATTCTAGGGTCCCTAGCAGGTGGTAGTACCCAGCCTCCTTCTCTATTGAAATTAGGATGTTTTTTTTAATTTCAATAGTCTCACGTATCATCCTTGGTAGGAATCGATGTTCTTTGGCGAGGATTTGTGGTCTATGAAATCCGATGTAATGGTCGGGGCCGCCTAGGATATGATCACAAACTGCTGATAAAATCCGTAAAAGTAGTTTTAATCAATGTGTAGTATTCGCGTAAATATAAGAAATCATTATGCATTGTCATACTTTACGGCGTCCGAATTATCTAAGTTGCCAGTATCACTGAACCGAGTTCGTCTATGAGACCTCTCTTTATACGATGGGGTTTTAAAGTTTCTTATTGACTTAAGACAGATATTCTATTTGGACCCCATAAAGCACGTATTATCGTTTATTAGAGTTTATCTAAAATAAATTAACTTGATTCTGTAACTGCGAGATTATATAGAATTGTTAAGGTATCATATAGAATGGTTCTAACGCCAAGCCGAAAAGGTAGAAGTCCGGGGCCATTGTCGAGGCTCTCAATCGTTTATTCCTGATTTATCCCCTGGGACGCTACCGAAAGAGCAGTCAAGACCAGTAGCACCCTGTAACATTTGGGCACTTTTTTCTTTTAAGACGATTTTTAGCAATAGGCCCACGTTTTCATGAGGTACATATACTCGTATGTCTGCCAAGACTGTGTCACGACTATGCCTAGGGGTCAACTTTTACACAGGGTTTTATTTATTTTAAGGTCGAATTTTACTTTTTACAGTTACCGTTACAGCCTATTAAAGTTCACTACTGAACATAGGCCTCCCCCTCCCCCTCCCTCAACCGTAATGAGTATTTCTAGTCGTTATTAGGAAGACTGCTGTCTCTGACACCTCTTATGACACCACTACACGTTGTACTTTTACTTTCTATTACAAGTCAATTTGCATCTACAAAAATGATATATGGAAAAATCATTAAATCTCAAACAAATCAAAAACATCTTCCAATGTTGGAAAGACTTGCCATAATCGCTACGCTACGCATTTTGACGACTCTTAAGAGGGTTTTTTTATATAAAAATTCGCTGCTCCGGCTGATATACAATTTCGGAGTTGCGATCTTTATTACGGTTATTTATAAATGTTAGTACGGTCGGCAAGTCTAAATTCCCCTTATGTTTCATAAACTAACTTCATATGATTCCCTATGATTATATTGCTTCGTTAGATGTTTCGTCATGTCTACGTCAAAGGGGTCTCGCGGATCGGAATGCCTCGTTATAATAACGAAAGGTCTGCATTTGGTGAAGATGTGTACGGAGCTGTTGTAGGCTAGGTAGGCTTCGTACGCCATAAGGTCTATAGCATTCTCATTTTTATTGCATAACTTTAATATTCTGAAATGTTCCAAAATCGTCGCATGGAACCTTTCTACTATGCCGTTATCGTTTGGGGGAGTGGAATAATATTCTATGGGTTACTGGGTAATTAGTAAAATATTAAATATCGTGATCTTGATGTCTGATACTATAGTCAAAAGTAAACCATGATGGGTGCAAAAATTTAACAGTGCTTGAACGATGCTGAATGACGTGGCATCGCGAACATGATGTTCCTGCGCGTAATTATAAGACGTATTTTGACACGTTTTGTATGGAAAGTAAATTTATGTGCGCAATTTCGAATGGTTTAGTAGCAGGAGGAACGATGTTAAATTGCGGTATGGTGGGATTACGATCGTACTTAACTTTAATAGTCGTATCGTTAGTTTCCTGTAACACATCGGTCCTAAAATTCTTATGGCAAACTATTCCCCTGTGTAGCTATCACGAGAACATTATAAAGAGCGGTCTCATCTCTCTGATCAGAAAAATTACTAATCAAAACTGTTTTATTGCTATTCCAATCTTCAGCTATACCGTTTGAATTAATTATTAGTGCGGTGGGTCCAGTAATCTTATTTAAGATACCATTCACGAGACATAGTTTAGGTAATACATTACCTTAGTTTTGATTTAATATATTCCTGTACGATCTGATCACATAAATTTATAAAGCGCGGCAAATGTGCGAGTTACCGTCGAATTCCGGTACTAGGCCTTAAAATTACGTCAACATCAGTCATTATTGCTGATCCTAGTCCGCGCGGTTCCTCAAAATCACTCAAAAATTTATTTAAATCTACACTTATATTCCCATTTGTATCTAAATTAATTCTACGGGCCACCCTATTAAAACATGCTCTCTAGGGGTGGATTGCCTAGGATGAAATATCTTGGCGATAAAATAAAAGGTAAATTATAAGTAAAAAGGGAAGCAACACAGAAATGATTTCAGTGTACTTACATAAACTACGTTCTGGTTCCTCTGGGATCAATTTCTTGATTTATCCTCCAGCCGGGCTCCAGGTTCTTTTTCAGAATACTCGAAGATTCGCGATCGCTCGCATCTGTAGCGATTATTTTACGACGTAGGATTTCAATGAGAGAAAACCCTATCAAAACTACCTCAAGACGCCTTGAGTATCCTACCGACCGCGCCAAATATAGTAACCACAGCCGGAGGACCCAAAAATAACCAAAATTATTTTAATAAATTTAATAAAAATTAATTTTAAAATTATTTTAAAATTAAACTTAAGTCTAAGTCTGATCGATGCTAAATGCAGAATGATCGATTTGATTTTATACAATAAAAGTGTTGCAATCCAGTAAACGCGCATTGATGTCAATCGGGTTGCAGAGTCAGCAACGATGATCACGTTGCATCGGGGTGTCGACATGTAGGCAGCGTCAGCAGGTGATGTACCGACGTCGCCTATTGCAAATTATTAGAAAGAACTTGATATAATAAGGTGATCGCTATCATTCTGTTTCTAAATGTTATCATAGCAATTGTATAAATATAATATTGTAATAAGAGGCTATAATACTCCGGAGGCGTGGAGCAGAAGCGCGGTGGTTTTGTTCTTTAAGAAAGGCGACAACGCTCTCTTGAAGAACTACAGACCGATTTCCCTTCTGAGCCGCGTCTACATGATATTTTCGAGAGTCATTACGAATCGGCTCGCACGCAGACTCGACGACTTCCAGCCTCCCGAACAAGCCGGTTTCCGAAAAGGCTTCAGTACCATAGACCACATACATACCCTGCGGCAGATTGTACAGAAGACCGAAGAGTACAATTTGCCACTTTGCCTGGCATATGTGGACTATGAGAAAGCCTTTGATTCCGTCGAAATTTGGGCGGTGCTACAGTCCCTTCAGCGGTGCCAAGTTGACTGTCGGTACATCGAAGTGCTGAAGTGTTTGTACAGTAGGGCTACGATGGCTATCCGAGTACAGAACCAGAGTTCGAAACCTATCCAACTGCAGAGAGGTGTAAGACAGGGTGATGTTATATCCCCGAAACTCTTCACCGCTGCGTTGGAAGACGTTTTCAAGCTACTGGACTGGAAAGGATACGGTATTAACATCAATGGCGAGTACATCACTCACCTTCGATTTGCCGACGATATAGTCATTATGGCAGAATCGCTGGAGGACTTAAGCATTATGCTCAATGACCTTAATAGTGCCTCCCAACGGATAGGTCTTAAGATGAACATGGACAAAACAAAGATCATGTTTAATGTCCATGTCACACCTATGCCGGTAGTTGTTGGGAGCACTATGCTCGAAGTTGTTGACGAGTACGTTTACCTGGGACAAATAGTCCGACTAGGTAAGTCCAACTTCGACCGAGAGGTCAATCGACGGATTCAACTCGGCTGGGCAGCGTTCGGGAAATTACGACATATCTTTTCGTCAGGTATACCTCAATCTCTAAAAACTAGATTGTACAACCAGTGCGTGTTGCCAGTGATGACTTACGGATCTGAGACGTGGTCCTTCACTGCTGGCCGTATGAGGACGCTTAAGGTCGCTCAGCGAGCTATGGAGAGGGCTATGCTTGGAGTTTCTCTGCGTGATAGACTCAGAAATGAGGATATCCGCAGTAAAACCAGAGTGACCGACATAGCCCAACGGATTAGTAAGCTGAAGTGGCAATGGGCCGGCCATATAGCTCGAAGAACCGATAACCGATGGGGAAGAAAGGTTCTCGAGTGGCAGCCTCGTACCGGTAGGCGTAGTGTAGGGCGACCCCCCACTAGATGGAGTGACGACCTGGTAAGACATGCAGGAAGTCGATGGATGCAGGTGGCTCAGGACCGTGCTTTGTGGCATTACTTGGGGGAGGCCTATGTTCAGCAGTGGACTTGTGAAGGGCTGTAATGATGATGATGATGAATAAGTTATGCTTTCAAAACAAGTTTATTTATTTATATTTATATTTATTTTTAAAAACAGTGTAAATGCTGGCTTACAGTATGCCTAAAACGTCAGCATGCTAATTTACAAATTACAGTTTTAAATAATAGTAATAATACAAGATACATGTCAATAGGTCAAATAAATTAAAGAATACATGTCCAGTAGATCAAACAACCAAAAGAAAATAAAAATACATGCCAAATAGATTATAAATCAAATAGATTACATGACAAATAAATTAAGCAAAATATCATTGTCAAATTGATTACATACTAAGATTAGAAGAATATATTAAGTTATAAAGTTAAGAAATTTAAAGTAGGTAACTATTTTTTAACGCGTTACAAAACAGACGATTGTAGACTTACACATTCAAACACTTTTAAAAAACGCTTAGACTCATGTCCTTTCTATTGGTGTATCGTATATAACATACCTGCTTATTTCAGAAAACTAAGTAGATTAATACTAGATAGAATTTATCAGTTTATTATATTTATAGATTTATTGCCCACTGCTAATATCTAGAAATAAATTAAAGACTGTACTAGATTTAAAAAAAGATTTAATAACTTTCACTACAGCTAGTTGAGCTATCGTTGTCATTACTCATTATTATTGTTTACATCAATTAGTTTTAGATTTTCTATAATGCATTCAAAATTAAAGACACCTTCATAGTCTTACGTAACAATTTTCTTTGTTTTCTCCGTAATTATGGTGCAGTCATCCCTTGTGAAGTGACTACTTTCTACAAATCCTCCTCCGGCGGATCCCAAACGGCAATTTACGAGGCGTTCACCTTCTACCACTGGCACGTGTCGCCCATAGATTACTGTGTATATATTACGAGTATATACTCGTATATACTCGTAGGTGTCGTCTGTCCGTGGTTGGCGTTTAGCCATGTTTCATCCTTAGATTATTTACTCAATTCAGGTTATAATGAAAATAACGCAGTTCAAATCGGTTACATTTTTATTTTCTCGTTAAAATGTTATTCTTCGCATGCATATCTCTCAATAAACATTTGACGTTTATTATCGGAAGTATCATATCGTAGTCATAGCATAGTAGAAGTATTATATCGTATAATTTTTTTATCGGAAGTCAATTCTTTTTCAAATGACTATATTCTGTGCTACCATTGTACAAGCCAGCACCTTCGAAACTTACTCGTAACTTCATAGAAGTGATAAATTACTGATTCATATAATTTAAGCGACTCAAATAAAATTATAAAATGTCAAGGTTCGGTTATTTGAATATTTTAAGCGATTATTCACATTTGCGTGAATTTTAATCATGCAAGCACTACGATAGGAAACGTAACGACATATCATTGGAACAACGTCAATCAAAAAAAGCTGATTTTGATTAAATTTTTTAAATTTTATTTTGTTTGAAATATTCGAATTTAAACATGTGATAAATTATAAAACAATCTTGTTTTTGTAATGAAATATAGATAACTTCATAAGTCTTTGGATTTACGTAAAAGGTTACTTTAAATCATGGGAGTTTTTGTCATTATGCGATTACAACAGACACCATATTATGATGTAACAGGTCTTAGAGAGGTATAAAATTATTCAACTCGTCTCTATACAACGGTTTATAATGGTGATGTAACTAAAGTTAAATAGTAAGTAATGTATTACGAAAATCATCACCTGACATAACCTTCGTATCGTGCGATGTAACTATATACTTTGAATAGCGGGTACTTAATGAAATATTATCCAATTTTAGTTCTCTCAATTCCCAAGCCAGGTACTGAACTAAATAGTGAATCTAAACTTAGACATATCTATCTCATTTCCTGTCTCTGCAAAATATTTTACAACATGTGAGGTAGGTAAGAGAATAAAATGGTATGTAGAAAATTAACAATATTATGTCTTCTCGCAAAAGCGGCTTTAGGAAAGGTGGACTGTTTATCAAGGCTGGCAACTTATACACAATTAGGCTCTGCTAGTAATACTTTAACTGCGACTTGTTTTCTTGACATTGATAATTAACTAGAAATAACGCCTGCTTAATAGCATACCTAGAACAAAATGACCTCTTTGGTGACCGGCAATACGGGTTTCGCCGAAATCGTTCAGCTGGGGACCCTCTAGCGTATGCCACGCACGTAGGGGGCGAGGCATTTGAGAATAGTGGGGAAGAATTTGCTGTTTCCCTTGATGTCTCGAAGGCCTTTGACAGAGTTTGGCACGCTAGCCTTTTGGGTAAGCTTCCAGCGTACGGCTTATCCCCTGGTCTGATTGAATGGGTAAAGGACTCTGAGTGAACGGTCTCTCCGGGTCGTCGTCGATGGCTGCTCATCCGATCCTGTGGCGACTGACACCAGTGTTCCTCAAGGGTCCGTTCTCTCCTCAACTCTCTTCCTGATGCATATTAATGATCTGCTTATGCCCAGTATATATGGGTATGCATACGACAGCACAGTTGTGGAGAGATACCAACTAAGTACCTGGGCTAGTCAGGATCAAATCCAGTTCGTAAGAGAGGCTATAGTTGAGCGTGTGAATCTCACACTACATGCAGTGTCCGAATGCGATGCCAATTTCGTGAGATTCAACGCCTCCAAAACACAAGCGTGTCTTTTCGCCGCTAAAAGGAGCCCGCTCACCCTCGCTCCTACCTTCCGGAATGTATCCTTGGAGTACACTGACCACCTTCACTTGTTAGGGGTTAAATTTTCTCCAAACCTCAACTATGGGCGGTTCATTGAGTCCAGAGCCAAAGCAGCCGCAAGAAAACTTGGTGTTCTTGCAAGGTTGCGGGAGTACATCACGCCGGGCAGCTTCTTACCTTATATAAAGTGCAAGTCTGGTCGTACTCCATACTGCTGTCACATATGGGCTGGTGCTGCAAAATGCAACCTAGCAGCATTGGACTCAGTGCAGAGATGTGCTAAGAGGCTCATTGGTGACCTTGATTTGGTTGAAACCACCTTGTAAGTCTCGAGTACAAGCGCAGAGCAGCCAGTCTCTCGGTATTATATAGGATGCATTTCGGAGAGTGTGCGCAGGAAATGCACACTTTAATTCCTCCCTCTCCCTTCCACCATCGGACGACCAGGCAGCCGGCGGGTCTTCGCCCCTTTGATGTCGATATTCCACGCATTAGAACCAAACAGCTTACTTCGACTTTTTAATGCGTACAGCAAAGGAGTTTAATAATTTGCCGGCGTCTATCTTTCCGTCCGAATACAATCTCGGCGTCTTCAAGGCAAGAGTGAATAGCCATTTGTTACGCTAAGACAGCCATCTAAGGCTGCATCACCACTAAGCACCAGGTGGGGTCGTGGTCAAGCACGGGCTTAAAAACATATATTTTAGTGGCCAAAATTGTTAAGACTCTAGATGAAATAGGAATTGGCAAAGGTATATGTAACTATCTTTTGTCGTTCTTAAGTGAGAGATATTTAATGATTAAAATAAAAAAAAGGTTGTGCTCTCGATATTAGGCGTACCAATAGGTTCTTGCTCAAGGAGATCAAATATTTCCCTGATTTCAAAATATTGTAACCTTAACTATTTGTGACTGAAAACGTCATGATATTTTTTTTTATAGAATAAGGTTGACAAACGAGACACAGTCCACCTGATGGTAAATGGCCCATAGACATCTACATTTATCCTCAATTAAGAATCAAGATGCAGATGCGTTGTCACCCCTGATGACTCAGGTAGAATGCACCATCTCTCTCCTCCGAAATGGTCTCCGATTTTATACACTCACCATTTGAAACACAACAGTATTAAAGTGCTATCTAACGATCGTATTCTGTAAGAGCGTGTTAATATATCTTAGTGTAACCTAGATGGTGCGCTGCAACAATGCATGCGCACCGCCGGGACAAGTTAATAGGTGGGAAGAAAAAAAATTCTTAATTAAATAATGAAGATAAGAAATTATATACGGAATGGATGCAATACCGGATTTGACAAAAATAAATAAGCCGCCGTGACTGAAATTCGGTCTGGAGCACATTAATACATTACGTCAAGGCACTCGGACCACGCTTAGCCCAAAAATATAGGTATAAATGGAAATTTGTGAAACAAGTTATAGGTGGAAAGCCCATTGGACACGCAATCACAAACCAAATATCAATAACATGCTAGATATTCGTTCCACGATTGAAAAGGGAAAGATGTAGTTGTATTCTAGCGGGCATCACCCAGAAGGATGTGAAAATTGAGCCGAAAAGAATAAAGAAGAATTTGAGAGGTAAATTCGCACCTGTGTGATTTTTAATTCCATTTAAAACTTTAATAATTTGAGATTTTTAATGTTGTTTTTGCTTTAAAAAAAGTTATGCATAAAATTTTCTATATTTAAAATATGATTAAATTGGAAGACGTTTTCAAGCTACTGGACTGGAAAGGATACGGTATTAACATCAATGGCGAGTACATCACTCACCTTCGATTTGCCGACGATATAGTCCTTATGGTAGAATCGCTGGAGGACTTAAGCACTATGCTCAATGACCTCAATAGTACAAAGATCATGTTTAATGTCCATGTCACACATATGCCGGTAGTTGTTGGGAGCACTATGCTCGAAGTTGTTGACGAGTACGTTTACCTGGGACAAATAGTCCGACTAGGAAAATCGGGACTAGGAGAATCGGGAAATTACGATATATCTTCTCGTCAGGTATAACTCAATCTCTAAAAACTAGATTGTGCAACCAGTGCGTGTTGCCAGTGATAACTTATGGATCTGAGTCGTGGTCCTTCACTGTTGGCCGTATGAGGATGCTCAAGGTCGCTCAGCGAGCTATGGAGAGGGCTATGATCGGAGTTTCTCTGCTTGATAGGCTCAGAAATGAGGATATCCGCAGTAAAACCAGAGTGAACGACATAGCCCAACGGATTAGTAAGCTGAAGTGGCAATGGGCCGGCCATATAGCTAGAAGAACCGGTAACCGATGGGGAAGAAAGGTTCTCGAGTGGCAGCCTCGTACCGGTAGGCGTAGTGTAGTGCGACCCCCCACTAGATGGAGTGACGACCTGGTAAGATGTGCAGGAAGTCGATGGATGCAGGTGGCTCAGGACCGTGCTTTGTGGCATTACTTGGGGGAGGCCTTTGAGACTTGTGAAGGACTGTAATGATGATGATGATGATGAAATTGAAAGTATTTATCAGATAATTCACGATTTAATTGTTTTTTTTTAAATATTTATATTACTGAAAAAATAAGCACAATGCAATAATTATAAATTAATCAATAATCTAGCACTTGATTTTATATTCAATTTTATTCAGTTATAGTTTTATATTATTTTTATTACTGTGTCCTGCAAAACATGAATGAAATAATACGAAGATTACATTTTTACGGATTTACATTTACAATTGTTTATCTTTAATTAATTTTTCATATTTTGTAGTTAACATATCACTGATGATGACATTTTGTGTGTGTTTTTATGTAGTAAATTTTATTTAAATGTACACAATTTTGTGTTATAACCTATTTGCTATTATTGTCTTTTTTTCTTTTCTAAAGGCATTAAATTATTAATTTATTTAATAACCTACCTAAAATACATAGAGCTATTATGTACTACGTACTAGAGGCGACACTGCGTTCAGCTACTCTGTTTCACTCAACTGCGGTGCATACACCGCATTTTAATTCTCGCTTTATTTATTTTTTTGCGCCCGAAGCAATTAAAGGGCTACCCTATACGTAGGGAGGCGATAAATGCATTACGCATACCACGATAGCCGGTCTATCGTGGTTATGAGGGACTCACATCCTACCGGGGGAACCTAAGTGATACCCTCTAAAAACCGCCTTTAGGGACTGGCAACTGGCTGATTAAGCTTTATTGTGCCGTATCGTGAGCGACCCTCTTTTGGGAAAAGAGGGCGCAGGCGGCTACGAGCCGCTGAGGAAGTGCCTACGAAGGCAAATTAATTATGAGTAAATAATTTAATTTAATTAGAGTTGGCCTGAGCCGCCAGGTGGCTGTTGAGGTCGTTTGATTGTTTTTTAGGTGGGTTCGAGTGAGAGTTTCTCGGCCTGCGGACTCGATAGCGAGAGGGGGGTGGGGCTGCATAAGTAGCTGCCTCACGAATTAAGTGGTTGGAGTGTGACTCTGAGGCTTTGAAGAAGTTCTCAGAGAGTTTTTGAGAAATTGTTGAATTGTGGGGAGCTCTAGTTCCCGATGAAGGTCGGCATTACGGACGTACCAAGGTGCGTTCGCAGCTCGACGACAGAAATTGTTTTGAACTATTTGGAGTTCATTAATAATTTTAGGGTCGGCGTGGGAAAAAACGGGGCCCACGTAGGACATGACAGACAGACCTTATAAAGGGTACGCTTGTTTCTAAGGGACATTTTACTGTGTCGGCCCAACATACTGTTGAGCCTACTCAGGTAAAAACGTGCGTGACGGGTTACTCTTTTGACGTGGGGCCTGAAAGTGAGCCTTGTGTCTAGAGTGACACCTAAATATTTGGCAGTCGTATGCCAGGGAACAGGGGTCCATAGGATACGTATTGGTGGAGTGTTTTTGAGACGGCGTCGTTTATAATCGAAGTGAATGGCGGAGCTCTTCTCCGGGTCCACATCGATGCGCCATTTTTTGAACCAAGCTCCTAGGTCGTCAACTGACTTTTGAACCTTGTTCCATATGAAAGGTAGTGAGATACCTTTGCAGTAGATAGCAGTGTCGTCTGCGAAGAGGGAGAGCTGAACACCTTTCGACGGGATGGGAATGTCGTTGGTGAACAGGATGTACAGCAGAGGAGCAAGTACTGAGCCCTGAGGGACACCAGCTTTGATAGGGCGCTGTGAAGATAGCGTGCCTTCGTGTCTAAAACGAAAGGTACGATGCTTTAAGTAAGAGGCCACGAGACGTACTAGACGATCGGGGAGACCTATTTTGTACACCTTGTAGATAAGGCCTGTATGCCAGACTCTATCGAAGGCTTTAGCTATGTCGAAAAAGACCGCGATGGTCTTATGACGACGAGGATAGAAACCGCTGAGGATATATTCCACAATACGGTGAACTTGTTGGGGACATGAGTGTTGCGCTCGGAAACCGAATTGATGGTGAATGATAAGAAGGTCACCGTCTGTGGGAAACAGATAGCGCCTCATACGAGTTTGGATTACTCTTTCGAAGAGCTTGCCCATTGCCTTGAGGAGGCTAATGGGGCGATGACTGGAAGGGAGGTTGAGAGGCTTGCCTGGCTTGGGAATACCAATCACAGTTGCCTCTTTCCACGTAGATGGAAAGTAACTAAGGTTGAAGCAGGCGTTGAAGATAATAGATAAAAAGGTTAACACCTGCTCAGGAAAGTGTTTTAGGGCTTGGTTGGAGATGCCATCCGCGCCCGGAGCCTTTTTAGGCTTAAGTCCTTTGATGAGGGATGAAATCTCATCATTGGACATAGAGATAGGTTCGGAGGCTGTAGGGGGTGAGTTCCGGCGGCGGACCTCATCCTCCACTGCCTGGAAGTGTGAGGGGTCGACGGGTTGAGAGCGGGGGGAGTGTGGGTGATAGCGTCTATGCGGAGGGCTCTAGCCATCTGATAGTACGCTGTATGAGATGGAAAGATATTCTCCATGAGTTTACTCTTTTCAAGGTCTCGAAATTCAGATAGGCGGAAAAGGAGTTCACGTTGAAGACGATTGGCCGTGCGCTTATATTCGGGGGTGGGATATTTTGCTGCTCTCCGGAAAGCAGCTTTTTTGGCTTTTAATAGGTTGCCAATATGTAGGGGAAGCCCACTATTGTTAGCAACCGGGACGACCCTTTCGTTCTCCTTAAGGGAGGATTTAATAAGGGTGAAGAGTGAATCGACCGCGGTGTCGATTTTTTCGGGACTGTCTAAGTCCGACGGTAGGGAGATGGCAGAGTCCTGTGAGTCCAGAGCTTTAGCTAGGGACTCCTTGAATCCCTTCCAATTAGTGAAGGTTTTCGTGTGTGTTGGGGGAGGTGGCTGATGGCCAAGAATGAGGGAGACCGGTCGGTGATCGGATCCTAGATCTTCTAGTGTCTCGATTGCACTGAGGTTGAGAGAAACTCCTTGGAGTGACGCAAAATCTAGTACATCGGGGGCGTGATCGGTGTTATCGGGAAAGTGAGTAATACCGAGGGGACTATGGACGGTAATATCAAGAGACTGCGTGATATCAAACAGTATCTTTCCACTAGGGGACGTAGTACGGCATGTCCATTCAGTATGCTTGGAGTTAAAATCTCCAAACATAATGACTGAATTGCCTAAAGATAAAATGGCCTCAAAATCTTTTTTGAGGGGATGGGTTCCTGAAGGGATGTAACAGGAGGCTATGAGGATGGACTGATGTCCAGTCATAGCTAGCCTGCATACCGTGGCTTCCATGTTGGTAAGCTGCGGAGTAGAAATGGGCGAGCAGTGAAGTGTCTTAGATGGCCGTTCCGCCGCCTCGGCGGTCGGGTCTGTCATTACAAAGAAGAGAGAAGTTTTTAATGGAAAGGCCTTTAGTGTCCTTAGTTTTGAGATTAGTTTCCTGTAGGAGGAGGAAATCAGCTTCACGATTCCGAAGAAAGAGCTTAAGCTGTGGGAGGTTATTTCGTAAACCGCGAATATTAAAGGATACAAGCGATAAACCCTTAGGTTTGATACAACCGTGAGACTTTGGTAGAGCAAACTGCTCTGTCATTGAAGTTAAGTTAATTAAGTTAACTTAACTTACAACGAGCACAAAAGATTATGATGCTCTGTAAGAGCGAGGAGACGGTCCTGAGGGGACCTCGCAGCGCGCAATTTGCGTGCTAACACCGCGAATTCACTAACTTCGATGTTCCTAATAGCGGAATAAATCGTTTTTAGGTCTTCAATAGTGGGCTGTGTTTGTTGTTGTTGTGGGGTGGAGGTTGTCCGCGGTGGGTCTGCCTTATTGGGAAAGACTGGAGGCTGCATAGGCTTTGAGAAGCCCGGAGGGGGGCCGAATAATGCCCTGAGGGGGCCTAGGGGGACCCTGAGGGGGCCGAGGGAAGCCCTGGATGGGCTTAGAAGGGCCCTGACGGGGCCGTTGGTAGAGAGCCGGGAATGAGCGGTCATTAACCGGCGGTGGAGCTTGTCTACTGGGGCGAGGATGAGGTGCGCAAGGGCAGCCTCTGTAGTTTGCCGGGTGGCCTGTTTGTTTGCACAGGACACATGCGGGTGGGGATTCGGCGTCTTTGGGCCGAGGACACTCTTTGGTGTTGTGGGGTTCAAGGCACTTAACGCACCTGGGTGGGGCGGAGCAGTTGGCCGCCGCATGGCCATATAGCTGGCAGCGGTGGCACTGCGCTGGGAATCCGCGCCTATGTGGGGGCTCAACCTTCACTCTCGACAGGCCACACACTGTGCGTACCTGCCGGAAGATGGCTTTCGCCTCCGGCACGTTGGTTAGGATGACAAGGGCTAGATTGAACCTCTTGCCCGTTCTACTGTGCATTTTGTGCACAGCTTCTACGGGGAAACCTTGGGACTTAAGGTCCTCAAGGATTTCCTCGTTGGAGAATTCGAAGGGGACGCCTCGGATGACGGCCCTGACTTTACGCTCTTCCGGAAGAGCGTACGTGTGATATGAAACTCGTTCGGCTGTGAATAGCCTGGTGAGTTGACAGAAGTCCTCGATCGAGTTGGGGATGATTTTAATAGACTCCCCGAGGTTGATGGCATGGTCGTATTTGATGCCTGTGTCGTAGCAGGTTTTGGATAGTTGCGTAAATCTTGCCTAGTCTCTTAGGAAGACAGGGGGCGGGACTTGCTTCTTGGCAAGGACTGGAGCACATCGGGAGGCTGGCTTGGCCGTAGCGGGGATGTCTAGTGACATAAGTGGGACCGCGGCAGCGGCGGGGGCTGCGGGGGGAGAGACGGCAGCGGGGGCTGCAGATGTTGTAGGAGCGGCAGGGGCCGCTGAGATAGGGGGGGTGCGTTTTATCGCGGCGCGCTTACCGTTTCGCTTGGAATTCACCGTGGTGAAAGAGGAGTCAATGGTTCCGTCGGAGTCACAGGACTCCGATGAACCGGTGCCAGAATGGGTGGCGGGCCTCTTCCGGGAGGCCGACGCATAGGACTCGGAGCGTTCGTACTCCATTTCTAGGGGGGCAAAGGAGTTCCGTGTGTTTAGGTAAGACGCGATTACGGGCGGTGGTTGGAGTGCCCGAGGGGCAGGGGGAGTATAATGGGTGGCGACGGCGGCGAGGGCCGTCTCATCGAGGTTAATACCCAGATCTGCTGTTTGGTTTAGGGTGGAGATGAGAGACTTTATTTGGATAATTGATAACATGTTGGGGCAGTGGTTCTACTATTAGTAAGGATTGGTTGTGGGACGGGTCCCTGTTCTCGAAGAAGTTCAGAAGAACAGGGACTTGAACTCGAGACGTACTACGAGACAATAT
This sequence comes from Parnassius apollo, assembly GCA_907164705.1. Classification (NCBI taxonomy): domain Eukaryota; kingdom Metazoa; phylum Arthropoda; class Insecta; order Lepidoptera; family Papilionidae; genus Parnassius; species Parnassius apollo. The sequence continues at coordinate 7,027,269 of CAJQZP010001539.1, read as the reverse complement.
ACACGTATAATAATAATACAAGAAAGCAAAGAATAACAAGAAAAATAACAAAAATCAACAATACAGTATAACAGTAAAAATAACAATAAAGATAACAGTAAAATAACAGTAACAAGCGGAGTTTAGTCAAACCTCCCCGCCCGAGGACAGGGGGGCAAGAACTTGTAGAGTTGTCACGTGTTGTGTTGATTTAAAAAAATACGCCGTCGTGTGTATTTTAGATATTGCACAAATAATTCAAGAAATGTCAGAAAAAACCAAGGGATTACTTTTCATCAGTTAAAAAGATAATTAATAAATAAATAAAGTATTATAGTGATTTCTTATGTTTACGCGAACACTACACATTGAAATAATACTAGTTTTTTTTACGGAATTTATCGCGTGTATTTAACTTTTTAATTACCCGACTTTTCGAACGCTTTACAGCACTCATGGTCAGTCCTGCCCGTGACCATGAGTGCTGTAAAGCGTTCGAAAAGTCGGGTAATTAAAAAGTTAAATACACGCGATAAATTCCGTAAAAACTAGTATTATTTCAAAGTATTATAGATTAATTAATAATAAAACAAATTATTCCTAAGACGCCATCTCGTGTCATGGAATATAGATTATGATATTAATATGTTCAGATGCGATATTTCTGTGGGTATTTAAGTATAGGACGAATATATTATTATACACATTTTTTTTGTAGAAACATATATAAGTTGTCACTATTAGGCTAAATTTTTTAAAATCAAATAAATATGCTGATTATTCTTTTATTTTGTTTTTAGGTTTCCACATCAAAGTCAAAGTGGAATAAGTTATTATAATTAGGCTAAATTTTTCATGTTTAAATCTACTTAATATTCTTTTATTTTATTTTTAGGTTTCCACATTCGTCCATTTTTAACTCTCGCGTGCCCAGCATTTATGAACGACTCTTATTCTAATTTAAATAATTATATTTGAAATTTAAATGTTATGTTAATAGGTTTTGTTCAACATACGTTTAGTACGTTTTTTTTATATTTGACATAGATACCGTTTAAAATATTCAGATAAAAATACCATTTAAATGTAATTGTGATATAATATTATGTAATATTATATTAAAGTACCCGGTTGACCGAGCTTTGCTCGGTATTTTTCGCTCGGTTTTTTTAATTAGTGTGTTTTGGAAATTATATTTAGACACAAATTACATACTGATGAAATACGAATAATATTTTTTGATCTTAGCGACATAATAGCAAAAATCGAACTGCTTATTCGAATAAAATATCATGAGTGCAATTAGTTTAATTTAAATTTTCGTGTTTTTAAAAAATTATAAAAAAGGGCTCGAAAAAATAGATTTTCTCAAAAAAGAAAGGAACTTGAAAAAAAATAAAAAAAGTCGGTCGGTTTGGTCTCGCCGGTGTTGTGGGTTTTTTGGGTTTTTTTAATTTTTTGTTGTGCGTGTGTGTTGGGCTCGAACCATGGTATTACGATTTTGTGACCGCCCAATATACCAATTAAGCTATTTGTAATCATTAATAAACTGTCAAAATTTACCTTCTTATTCTTATGATATTTTAGCAGTTTTTTATTGCCTAAAAACACGGACAAAAAGACATTTTCCAAAAATAAATCCCAGCTATATCGATTTATTGCCCCCGAAACTCGCTGCACACAAAATTTTATGAAAATCGTTGGAGCCGTTTCCGAGATTCCGATTATATATATATATATATATATATATATATATATATATATATATATATATATATATATATATATATTGCTCGTTTAAAAGTATAGGATATAACATAATATTATATCGTAATATAATATACAAATAAATGACAAAATATAGATATTGTTCTCGATATAATTTACCTATTTAACAATACAATCTACTATTACCTACGGATCATTCTACCTATGTTTATTCTATGATTAAAAAAACCAACCGCGCGAACATAGAGTAGCGCACATTTTTTGTTTGAGGTAGCTGTTCTAGTACGTAAGTACATATTACTTCAATGCTAAAATATTAAAAATTGTTCTTTATAATGTTTAAATAAATTAATCTATCGTTGTGTAAAGTTTATAGTTGTTATAGTGATTTTTTTTAAAGCATTTTTTATAGCAAAAGTATTTTAAAAAAAAGCTAATGCATTTTGTGATGTATTTAAAAGTAACATAAATATAATTTCTAAACTTCTGTGTAAATTAAGGAAATGTTTAAAACTATCCTTTTAAGGTACATTTTACTTGCATTCATATAAAATATTGTAAAAGTTATCATGAAAATAGGCGTGAATCACACCGTGTCATCCTAGTCCGATGTAATTACAAATGATGCCTTATACGTACTTTGGAATTTAAAACAAACTTGTCTCCAAATATTTGCGGTGTTAGGACATTGATTTATATAACACTAGATCAGTAATAACCGCGCCAAAGCGTTGCCACTGCACATATGGCCACAGCCATATGCCTAGCTAACGTGAGTTCATTGATCAATGTGACGCCGACAGAGTTCAGCCACGACAAAAATGGGTAAATGCGTAGTGAAAGAATGCTATTCAAGGTCACATAAACGTAATGAATCAAGCGGTATCACTTTCAACACATAATTTTAAATTCTTGTTTTCATATAAACGTAAAAAAACCTCAAATAATTAAATGAAATTATCGAATATTGCCATTTAGGTTCAATGTTGCCACTTTTCCGCATTTGTGATTATCCTACATTAATGGGAGACTATATAATTAATGAAATAAGTTAATTTGTTACCTCTGATTTTAAATATTTTGGAAATTATAATAAAAACTACGTTTTAACTTTCATACAAAATAATTAGTTATTCTTATTTTAGTTTATTCATGAATTATCTAAAATAATATATTTTATTACCTATTTTATATTAATAATTTTAAATTATTTAATTAATATAAAAATTTATATGAAATATAAATTTTTTTTATTACCTATTTTATTTTAATAATTTTATATTATTTATAATTTCATATAAATTTTATATTAATTATATTTTATTACCAATTTTATATTGTTTGATTTATTAGTACCATAAAAATACGTTTTATTTCATCATTATGTTTACTTCTAGTCATCTGATAAGCTTTGTATCCTTTTTTTCTAAGGGGACGTAATAAAGATTTTAAAATAAAATGTACTTTTTTTAATATAAAAACAATTAACTGCAGCTTAAAAAAAACTCATTTTTATTGAGTATTTTAGGTAAAATTTCACATAGTAAGCCACACCAACCCGCCATTGCATGTTTGTGTGTCTATCTTTATCTAATCTTAGCGACGATATTGTTTTCGCAACTTGTGTAAATTAGATAGATATATGTTTATTTAAAATTGTTAGTAGTTTCAAAGCTACGTTGTCGCGTTTGGATAGTGGTTACACTTTTTTCGACGCACGGTAATGTGGTTTGCTCCTCTAGTGTTGTATAACTCAATATGTTAGGATTACAATTTGTATTAATTATAATGATTACGTTGCTTAACATTGACTTCTTTGTTCTGTTTATCTTAATGTGAAATGTAATAATTTATTTTCGGTTTTATATTGTTTGAATATTTAAATATAAGCTTTTAACTATTATAATTTGTTATTTTCTTGGAAAACAGTACTAATTTGAGTAGATTATGAAAATATTTTCTTCGGATAATACGATTTTGAAACTCACTACATATGTGTTTTACACAACTAATTGATAATTAAAAAAGCAACCCATAACAAACCAACGCAAAACCAAAGCAAACCATAAACAATAATTAAAAAAGCTGAAGGTACTCCGGGTTTAACAATGACATCGGGACGTCAGTCATCTCAGTCCACCGTGACCATGGGTGCTGGAAAGCGTAAAAGTAGTTTTAAACAACTAATTGATTTAAAGTTTGTTGTTCCCATATTGTAAACCTCAATCCCTGACTGACACTGTAACTAAATATTATAAGAGATTATTTTATGATATAAAGTAAAAGATGTGATTAAATGTATGGTTAAGTTACGGAATACATAATTATAAATGAAAATATTGATAATGTATAGTTGCGAGAGTAAGATAAAGAAAATTATCGGAGGTTAGTGTATCCACACACAATCAGCCTGATCAGCTGAGAGTTTGGAAAACCTAATAGCCGATTCATTTTTTAAGATTGTTCGGACACGATTAAATGCGGAAGAAGTTTTAATGTATTTTAATGAGGGAAATGATAATTTATTATGAATTGTATAGGAATATTGTCCACTATCTTGATCATGTATGTACCCGAGCCGTGTACGTGAAAGTATAGTACAATTAAATAATGAATTACATGAGCTGAAATGTAAAGAAGTGAATTAAATGATATTGGTAATTTCCTTGATCATGTATATACGTGAGCCGTGTACGTGAAAGAAATGACATACATGTGTAATAAATAGCCAAAGTACTAGTTATGGATAAAATAGGAAAATAAATAAGTAATGGTTAACTAAGAATGAAGTAAATATATGAAAAAAGAAAATAAATGTAAAAGATTTTGAAGATTAAGAGAATTTTATTAAAATCGGTTGAGTAGTTTAGGAGCCCATCGCGGACAAACTACGTGACACGTAATTTATATATTATATTATCATTATTGTCCTGACTAGATAAATGGTAGGCATAATAACAAAATGATTAAGGATACTAATAAATAATATTGTAAATTTTTGTGAAAATCCAAACATAATTTTATATTACACATAATTATGCCTGATTATGTCAATTATACTACTGTGACTATACATTTTTGAGTGCTAGATATGTCTTAGATTATAGTTTTCATAATGATATTAACCTTTTTTAGAATAATCTTAAGGATCTATTTTAAGAATTGATAAAAAAATATATAGATAGCATTTTTTTTATTCTTTTGTCGGTGGGAGGTGTAGAGTAGTGCTTCCACGTTAACATACTTTAGTGTTAAGGTAGAATAAGGAGGCAGTCTAATTAAAGTTTTAGTACCAACCACACGTCTCCTTCATTGAAACTTTTCCTATATTACACCAGGTTACACTAAGATTATTTATTAACATACCCTCAAATTAAAACAAATAGCAATTTCGAATAGCTTGGCAGACGTTAGCATATTAAAGCATAAGTACAATGCCATCCGTTGCAAGGCGTACATATAGCTCATACAACATCAAAATACATTTATACCAAGATCCGACCGCGCGTTCATCGATAATCACACAGACGTGATAGGTTAACGACAGAGCACAAGAGGGTGCTTTATTTACCAAAACAAAGCAACACTTAAATTAGTTTTTTTTTAATAATGGAGGAAATTATTAGCGCCTTTGTATAATATATACGAAAGGAACTAGATAACAAAAAAAGAGAAATTCGGAAAAGTGGAAATGTAGCAAAGCAGGTTACACAAAATATCAAGAAAATGCTCGATGAAATATTCTTGAAATTGGAGGAAGATCATCAAAAATTAAAAGAGAAATCAGATAGAAAAGAAAATACTTCTTGAAAAAAAAACAAGGGAGACAGAGAATTATTGTTTTCTTTGTAATAGATGAGAACGAAACATTATATAATGACTTACGAAAGAACAAAAGATCATAATTAACTTTATAAAAGAACACTTCACTAATAAAGAAGCCAGTTATATACAGGGGATAAAAAGAAAAGGGAAACTGAAAGATAAACCTCGTCTAATAATAATTGTATTTTTCACAAATCTCGTCACGAAGCTTAGCATTTTCAAGAAGAAAGGCGTTTTAAGGGACCCTCAATATTATTTGAAGGAAAATTACCCAGAACAATTATTTTTTCTTCATGTCTTTGTCCACTTGAATTTCTTTCTGTTTGATTTAATTATCAAGTATTCATCCGCTCTAGGTTGGCTTATTTTGGTAGGTACTTAAGTCGACCATAATTATACACGTATTATGTGCAAGGTTATATATATATATATATATATATATATATATATATATATATATATATATATATATATATACATGAATAAACTAAAATATGTATAATTAATTATTTTGTATGAAAGTTAAAACGTAGTTTTTATTATATTTTCCAAAACATTTAAAATCAGAGGTAACAAATTAACTTATTCCATTAATTATATAGTCTCCCATTAATGTAGGATAATCACAAATACGGAAAAGTGGCAACATTGAACCTAAATGACAATATTCGATAATTTCATTTAACTATTTGAGGTTTTTTACGTTTATATGAAAACAAGAACTTAAAATTATGTGTTGAAAGTGATTCCGCTTGATTCATTAAGTTTTTGTGACCTTGAATAGCATTCTTTTAGTGCGCATTTACCCATTTTTGTCGCGGCTGAACTCTGTCGGCGTCACATTGAACAATGAACTCACGTTAGCTAGGCATATGGCTGTGGCCATATTTGCAGTGACAACGCTTTGGCGCGGTTATTACTGATCTAGTGTTATATAAATCAATGTTTTTTGTTATTAAGGCGACACCGCGAAAAAATGCACCTTGTTTCATCAAATAGTATAGGACTATGACACCACTAACGACAGTGGAATTTTGATATAGGTAAATTCATGTCTTTATCTTGAATTTGATTGTTCAAAAACACGATTGTATAATTTTGACTCGATCATAATTATTTGCGAAAACACCTCTAAAAATCACTTTAGTTGAAATTACAACGAAATTACTTAATCTATATGCTTGGGAATCACTCAAATATATTCATAACATCAATATTCATAATTTACTTGTTCATTATTTTGATTACTTAAATCAATAATTTTTAAAAAAATGTCTTAAGATTCTGACTATTTCTAAGCGCATTTAACCTTCGCGGGCGCTACGCAATTTTAGACCTTATGACGTATGAAGTGTTTAAAGAAATTAAGTATTCACTCGGATCAGTATGCCGATAGCCTGGAGCCACTTTTTCGATGTGTCGTCTTAATTTTACTTGTTTGATCATTTTTGTCCTTGTCTCCAATATGTGATAATTTTTACTGTTTTTTTGACATTTTACACTCTTAAACTCTGAAGACTAAATGCAGCTTATTAATCTTTTTTAAAGTTGTTTAATTACAGATTTAATGTTTATAGTGGTAATGTGGCCTTTTACTTTTGATGAAACCCCTATTATTCAAAGAAATTTATTTTGGATCTTACCAATTTTACACGGATGTATTTTAGCACTATTATCGTATAAAAAGCATTCAAAATCTAGCCAACTTGTTAATAGAGAGATATGTACTTATTACATGCATATGCTTGGGATGTATACCCCAAGCAGGCCTAGACAAAATTTTTAGTTCATTAGGAATTTCATCTCAATAAAAAACTAATCTCAACAATGTGTCCAGCTATAACCCCAAAAATTAAACATTTTCATGTATACATACATGAAACTTGAACACACCAAAGCCTAAATCACGCTATCAAAATTCCGAATCATAAACAGTATATATAGAACATCTCCGAACTATCTATCACACGAAGCGTTAGCCACACCCCAGGCAGAACACCTTGCCCACGGGAGATCTCCCCTTTTCCTTCCACGGCCACAGTGGTGACCCCGACGTGATCTGAACACGCAACCTACAACTTTCGGAAACTTCAAGCTTCCATCATCGTCATAAAATACCCCACCCATTCGCTCCCGAGCAGATACCGTCTGCAGTCTTCATATCCTGCAAGCCATCTAGCTTCACAAGGTTCATCGCAGCACTGGAAGAATAATGCTTCCTGTTCCTTCAATCTACTCTCTTCGCTATACAGTGTTCGGCCCGGCTTTGAGCCTTACTGCTCGCCTCTGCTTCATGGCACTCTCGCAGATTACTTGCCTTCTTGTTGACTCACCGCAGACTACAAGGCAATCTCCTGGCACTTGCACATTCGTCGGAAACGAGGCTGTATCGACCGGAGGGTGATGTGGCGGCGCTGTCGTCGCACCGCAAGCGAAACACACCGAAGCCTAAATCACGCTATCAAAATTCCGAATCATAAACAGTATATATAGAACATCTCCGAACTATCACACGGGGCGTTGGTCGCTCCCCGGGCAGAACACCTTGCGGGAGATTTCCACTTTTCCTTCTACGGACACAATATTGTTATTAAGCTTAAAGTAATATTTTCTTTTCTTTTATAACCTCTGTTAAAAAAAAACATTTTAATTTAGAGGCCAATAATTAGTCCTATTTCGTCTAGCAAAATTATCATAGTATTTATCGCAGTTTATAAACTAATTTTACAATTTTGTAAGTCCCTGTTACTAAAATAAAATAATAAAATAACCGACATATTGGGACATATTTAATGAGGGAGAGCCACGAAGCAGCTATATTATAGTTGTAGCACGAATGGGTCAGCTGTGTTTTGATTGGTGAGTGTACAGAACCGTTCCATCTTAGTCTTCAGGGCTGACAACGCATCCGCATTTTGATTCTTAATTGGGGATAGATGTAGATGTCTATGGGCCACAGTCCACCTACCATCAGGTGGACTATGTTCTCGTTTGTCAACCTTATGATGAATATTTGATAATGAAATCAAACGGATATGGCGAACCCCGCCCGGCGACGCGACGTGAATCAGCGTTTGGACATCTGATACCGCAATCACCGAATCCCCCTGCCAATCGTGACGTTAAACTAAAATCCTGCCTACATTCAAAGAGAAGTCTTTACAAAAGTAGCAAGTTCTTTCTCCTTCTTCTTTATTAATGCTCAACAGCTAGAGCTTCGCTCTTTTCACCGAAAAAAGAATTTGCTTTTTCATAGAGTATTATTTTTTGTTAAAATATAAAAATACTATTAAAATAAAGACGAAGAGTATTAAAGTTTAAATAATAAAGTCATTATGAATGAGATAAATGTGTGATACGAAGTTGGGAAGAAACATTTTCCTATTTTAAAATGTTTTTAAGCTGCAAGTTAGATCAAGCCCGTGCTTATTTATGATATAATATATAAATTTATTTTTGCTTTAAAAGTGTACCATCTTAATATTACAATAAGCAGATTTATTTTAAGTTTGTAAGTGAATAAATAAAACGACCAATGTAGATGCGTAGAGAAACCGTCTTAAAATTAGTGGAGGATTGTGCCTAGCTGTGGGATTCATGACATCGCAGATATTATGTTACGGTGTGGATGCAGCTGTATTTATTATAAAATGATACAATTTTTGTACGAAAGTAACTATTCATGTTATAATTTAAAAAATCAAATTACCCCCAGATATTTACCAAGTGGAGAGGTGAAAATCTAATTTTAAAATATTTACGGCTTTGTAGGTATTTCCGAAGAACCGATAGTATCCTCTATATAATAAAGTTTGTAAATAGCTTTTCGTATAATTTTTTTTAAATTGATTTCAGATATAATGACAACAATGCAAAAATTCAGCTATTTGGCGATGAAGAATGATGGTATTATACGCGGATGGCTAGGATACTACCTTTATTTTAGTAAGTTATGTACTTTACATATAATATTTCACACATTGTACAATTTCAATGTACCTTTACGACGAGTATGAGGTCCCTTCACAGCCGCACAACTTGTGCATTTGCGACACCAATCCTTGACATCATCACGACAGTAGACCCAGTGAAACCGCTCTTGGATCTTCAGTAGAGTTCGTTTAACTCCTAGATGGCCTCCTGAACAACTATTATGGTACAGGCGTAGAACACTCGGCACTTTAGCTTTAGGAACAACCATTTACAAATTACAGCTCTCTCCCCGACCATTTACGGTACAGAACTCCATCCTGAATCAACAAGCTGTCCCATTGGTCCCAATAGCTTTTCGTGGTCAAACCCATCGCTGAGACGTCGCTCCATTTGGGGTTGGGAGCACTGGTCTTCATCCATTCCAGAATCGGCTTCATGTCCGAATCTTCCCGCTGTGCATGTTGTAGGCTGTCCTTCCACTCGTTGCTGAGATCATCTGTCCTGAGCATCCTCACAGATACCACTTCCTTACCGTCTTGCCTAGTACAATTCCTGTAATCTTCAGGACAAGGTCTTCTTGAATATGCATCTGCGTTGCCATGAGATTTCCCTCTGCGGTGTTTGATTACAAAGTCATATTTTTGTTGCTGTTCGGTGGTGTTTTTAACTACATTACTCTCTCGAGATCGATCACTTCGATGGATCGAAAACGGCCTCTTTCCCCACAGCCATAGCACCTAGGGCTGTATTCCTTATTACTGTGGCGAACTGTAGCTGCTGAAATCTTCCTGATGCAAGATGAGATGAAGAAGATGCAAGCAGACCGGTATGCTTTTCGAACCAGCTTATCCACCTCAAGGGCCCACTACTGCAGGTTTTCATTGCTGCGTTGCACGCAATTCTTAAGCTGCGCACGAAAGACGTGTTCCAGGTGCGCGTCGCCATATCTCGCCTCCAATGCCTCAAAGAGCTGCTCGTAAGTCACTTTCTTACCGAGGGCTTCCAGAACAGTTAAGGCTAGGTCACGCAGGTTTAGGATGCATGCAGTCTTAGCCTGACTTTTATTCCAGTCGTTAGCCTCCATGACAGCCTCGAACTGAATTTTGTAGACCGACCAGGAAGTAGTCCAATTACAACTTAAAACACACAATAATAGAACACATCCTAGTTCTGCCACTCGATACTAGATGGCGCTAGTGGGAAAGTTCTAGCATGAAATTTTCTAGAAAACTGTCCCAGTTCTATAAAATTATGGTGCGCAATATAACGATACCTGAAAGCACCCTCATGAAATAGACAGGTTTATTTTTTAAATGTTATATCTAAGAATTTTGCAGGTCATCTTATTGCGTCCTTTTGCACCTGAAAGAATACATATTAATCATTTTTAAAAGCCATTTTCTTTAGTGTGATTTTTCTTAACGAGATAAATATTATATTTTTGAACACGTTGAAATCTATAAAACACTAATCTTTATTTAATATTATTCTAACAGTCGTTGTAGACCCATTGGACCTGGAGATGATATTAAAAAAATGTTTGGAGAAAGATGATCTGCATCGTTTTATGAGAAAAATTATCGGATACGGTGGAATCTTTGCACCAGGTAAAATATTTGCTATATTTTAATAGATTAATTGCTTTTTTTTAACACGGATACACCCATAAAAAGTTAATCACTCGGACCCAGACAATCAATTTGTGGCTGTAGGGGAAACTCATATGTAACAACAAATTGAGTCACGGTAGACAGCAGTCAAAAGGTTTTTCGGTAAACAAAATTATATCAATTTACATTATATCTACCACTGTCATAGCAGCCTTTAAGGCAACCTGTCTTTATCGATAATAATGGTCGAATCTGTTCTAAAACCGAATCAGCACGCCCTTACTCCACTTATTCTTGCCTGCCCTACCCGTAGAAGGTTTTTGTAAAGCCGTAGGCGCGGAGGAAGAATAGCCCCCGTCCTTGCAAGAGTAGCAAATTGCAGGCAAACGTGCGAGCCGTAGTGGCTGAGGCTGGTCGCCAATAAGCTAAAGCTACGGAGGTGAGCATGGGTGCCTGCGATTTGCTACGCAAGGGCAATGGGGCTGCACTTCCCGCAGCGCCAAAGCTGTTGCAGAAGAAACTTTGGGTAAATATATCTATGTAAATTGAAGTTATGATTTTACAAAAAATATCATTATACATAAACTATTACATTTCCGCAAGAGGGGAAGGGTAGGAGGGGTTTCTAATGCATCACCAACCCACATACGGAAATATCGGATGTCTACAGTTTTACGAATTCCTAGTGATAATGCACCACTAAACCGAATAAAGCCATAAAAACTACTTTTAATCTATCGTTTTAAATTATCTTAAAAAATAAAGTTCTGTTCAGCTCGTGACGTCACTGCAATAATAAATAAAACGATTTTGCAAAGGAATAAGATATTGTTAAATGGTTAATAATGAGTTAACATCTTTATTATTGATGTTTGGTGCCTAAACGAGCGTAAGAACGCCGGGGAAGTTATGAATTTAGTTAGTTTGGTTTAAATATGATAAATACTTGGTAAAAACTAGAAAAAAGTGACCCGAACTACTAAAACTAGACGAAAACACTGTGAAGATCATTTTGATTAAGTATAATTTCACTTTAACTACCGTTTATATGGAAATTTGATTTTTATGGAAATTTATTCGGCCGTTAAATTTTTATTGATGATCTGACCTTAGAAAGATTGGATTTTCTCCAGTAACAATCGCCCGAAGTGCAGAACAGGCCTTCGATTCGGCGGCGAAATTACATCAAAAGTGCAATACCTTGCAGCCATCTATTGACTACCTGGCATTGAACACTTGTCACAAACTCTTCCCGTTCTCAACTCAAGATCAAGACGCGTCTTTCCACCACATGTCTTCAGCGCATCTTCAGCTATTTTTGTCATATCTCTCGCCGCGGGGACGAAAGTATTGAGAAATTGATAGTTGTTGGAAACGTAGAGGGAGAAGGCCCAGAGGTAGATCTCCAACCCGGTGGTCTGACTAAGTCAAGGAAGTCTTTGCACTAAATTTCTACGACGCTCTCCGTACCTATGGCCAGCGATAGGACCCGGTGGAGAGAGATCATACAAAATAAGCTTACTGTCCGTGATGGTGATCACGATCCTCAGTCATGAGGGACCGACTAGTGAGAGAGAGAGTATATTGTAAACTTAACGATATATGTGTTTTGCGCCCTCTTGAGTTGCACAAAGCCTATTGCGTCATCCCCGTCAGATTCCCTTCCGAACCTAAAAACAAAACTTAGGTTATGTGAGATTGTTATCATAAATAAACATAAGCATGTATTATCAAAAGACACTCTGACTTGATGTTATTATATAAATAAACATAACAAGTACTTACATTGGTGTTTAAGCATTCCTCAACTCGGCAAAAATCGGGTTTACATGCAAAAAAAATTTAATTACTTATTTATTAAAGACATCCAACAAATCTTACACCAAAAACATTAAATTCTTAAGCTATTATCTAAGATTTAAGCTAAGTGCAGATCCAATTACAGGCTGCCACGACATGCGAATGTGAGTGTTTAATGCTTATTTAAAAAGTAATAAAATTTAAGAAAAACTAAACTAATCCAAAATGATTCCGTACTCAAACTTGGACCTAGAAGTAACTTTTTGAATTTAGAGAGGCTAGTTGAAAAAATGTCTACGTCCGTTTTTTTCTGGAGCTCATTGTATTGCCGTTGCAGCCTGTTCATGATCGCGTGATGGCCGAGATTGCTTTTGGATTCCTTGGTAGCAAATGGTGTTTCCTTCTCGCGAGATTCCTGTTTCAGCAGTCCAGGTCAATCCAGACCACCTCTTACAATTTTATATAAAAACAAATGATCTAATATTAAGGCGCCTATTTTTTTAGCATTTTCATTTTGAATATTGAAAGACGAAGGTAAGAACTACTTAGCCAGACCGGATTGAAATGAGACATGCCATAAAAATCTTTTCTGCACACGTTCTATTCGCTTAACATACACTTCGTAGTGTCGTGACCAAACTGGGCTACAGTACTCCAAAATCGAACGAACGTATGCGTTATATAATAAAATTTTTGTAGCTAATTTTAGTTCCTTACAGTTACGAATTACGAATCCTAGCATATTAAAGTCCCTACATGTTATGTCCTCAATGTGTTTATGAAAGCGAAGTTTTTTATCTAAAATAACGCCTAGGTCCCTGATAGAATCTACCCCTTTAAGTTGTTTTCCATTGATGTGGTACGAAGGTGATGCTAATTAGTATTTAATAATTAGTACTGTAGCGGCGCTGTCGTCACGCCACTAGCACACCGAAACACACCGAAGCCTAAATCGCGCTATTGACATTCCGAATCATAGACAGTATATATAGAACTTCTCCGAACTATCACTCGGAGTGTCGGCCGCTCCCCGGGCATAACACCTTGCTCGGCGGGCGATCTCCCCTTTTCCTTCCACGGCCACAGTACTTTCTGCTTATACAAATCATCTTCCATAATGCCATTTCAATAACACACGGAATAAAAGTCAACAATCGTGGAGATAACTTGAAAAATTTCGAAATGATACCACAGCACATTGACTTGTTTACTATCGAAGTGACATCACGACGGAACGGATAGCGTTTTGAACATTTACGAGTACCACACAGATTACAAAAATATTCTTAAAATTGTTATAATGCATTTTTGTGAATTGAAATCAACATTTCTTGTTTCGTTTTACAAAGCCGATCTCAAATACATATTTTTTTATGTTTTTTTACATGGTGCGAAATGCCTTATTTACATGTCTTAGTTTCCCATTATTCAAAACGAACATAATATTACGATACGTGGGTTTACGTCGTGTTGTGGAGGTGTAAGGGAATTCATATGACCATTCTGTAAGTGTCGTATATAGCGACAGAGGGAAATCGCAATTCCGCTTCCCATTACAATTCTGCCTGATTTAAGCCGCTTTTTATGAATTTGTCGCCTGAACCATCTTCGTTCATGAGAATGGTGGTGGTATCTGCGCATAGTTGGCACTTGAAGAAAATTGGTATATTCCCCCTTTAAACCTCAACTTTAGTGCAGTTCCTCTTTTTTATTTCGCCGCGGTTATTCTTGGTCGCTACGAAATTGAGAGGTTAAGTAAGTGCTTAAGAATTTAAAAGATGTTACTGCGAATGTTTTTAATATTCTCTTGTACCTTATTTACTTACGTACACGTAAGAATGATAGCTTTAATCACTATTTCCGAATAGTATCTCTCTTCTAAGAAAAACCAGAAAGAAATGCAGCAGGATTTTTTTTTAAATAATTAACAATGTTGTACATTTAATTTATACACTTTGAAGGGGATGTTGTTAATCATGTTCTCTATAATATTATAATTTATTATTTATTATATCAATTTAACCCATTTTGTACAGCTTTGGTCTGATAAATATTTTAATTGTTTTTTATAGATGCATATTTTTGAAGACTGTTTTAAAATCATATACCCAATGTCCCTTGAACAAATTACTCACTCTTTGGAGTCGAATAAAATACAATATTTAAAATAAATTGGGTTATTCGTGGAATTTGTAGTATAAATAATTACTATCAATTTATTTAATTATTTTTGTCTAGTGGCAATCTGGAGAAAACGGCGTAAGATATTAATTCCAGCGTTTAGTCCAAAAATTATCGAAAATTTCATAGAAGTATTTTCGAAACAAAGCGAGAAGCTAGCTGTACAATTAAAGGAGGTCGAAGGCTGTGGCCAAGTTAGCGTTTGGCGTTTTCTCAGCACTTACACGCTCGACGCTGTGTGTGGTAAGTAAAATTTACTACGTGCTGCATGCTATGGTACTAAGACCAATTAATATAGCATGAACTCCTAAAAACGTATTGCAATGCTAATTTGGAAAGTTATGTAGAAAAAAATTGTAATTCTCTATATTTAAAAAATAGTAAAGTTCTTTAAGTATGATAAGCTTCATTATTTATTTTTATTCATTATTTATTTAAGTATTTATAATATGTTTTCGATAAACAGATTGGTGGAGCTAATGCCATTTGTTAACTGTGCAGTTTTTATATAAAATATTAATATTACCAGCCTAAAATAGTAGCCTAATGTTGCTGTGCATAGTAAAGGTCAATTTACAATTCGACAAGTATATTAGCAACTAACAACAGGCTACAGCCTATATATGTCCCACTGCTGGGCACAGGGTTCCCCTCATTTCTGAGAGGGTTTTAGGGCAAGGAAGTGTCCGCCGCGCTGACCCAATGCGTGTTAGCGAGCTTCACATGTCTTCGAAATATTTTTTTGCTTTTTCCTCAGGCATGCAGGTTTCCTCACGATATTTTCCTTCACAGCCGAGCACGTGTTAAATCAGCACTTAAAATTGCAATTAACAATTTCATTGGTGCTAGCGGGGATCGAACCCGCGTTACTCGCGTTCTGTTATATTTAGAGCGAGCGTTAGCCATCTGAGCTACCACGGCTCAAGGTAAGTTAAGTAGCATATTAACAAGTTGAACGGGATAGCCGGCTGGTCTATTTTTCGGCAAGTCAAATTCGAAGTGCAGCCCCCCCCCCCTCCCGCGCGTCTCCCATCGCCCGCAGCTAATCTCGTCGCTGGAACGAGCGAGTTAAGTTTAGTATAACGTGTTCGCGTTCGACCCTCAAAATATAAAATTGTGCTTTTTTTAACAGACGTTTGAACGCTACTACTCACTTAACCGTTTACTGTCTAACTGTCTACTGTGTAACTAAACTCGCTACTGTACTTCGAAATGTAATTTGGCCTTAAGCGAGCAGTCATTTGATTCTAGAAAAACAAAAAATACTTTTTTTTACACTTTATACAATGAAACTAAAATGCAGCCAGCTATATTTCTGCTCCCAATCATATTTGACTCCACCTCCGCGTCTGTTACGGATTGCTTGTCTGAGTTTGGAGTTGGTCCACCAGCATAATATGTATTTAGGGCTCATGATTGAAAATAGATAGTAGGATTTTCATAAAGAAACTTACAAAAGTGTATTCCCAGTGTAGTGACGACTGTACGTTATGTTTACAGTTTGGAATCAGCATTTTGAATCTGCCGTCGCAAGCGAGTCAGTCGCCCCCATCACCCGTCATCCTCGGTACCTCGGTGCCTCGGTACTTCGATACGTAGGTACCTCAGTAGCTCGGTAGTTTAGGTTTTATGTAATTTAGTTTTTAATTAAGTAAATTATTGTGGAAACGACAGTACATTCTTATACATGTACAATTGCATTTTATTTGTGCACTACAACTTCTGAACTATCAGGACAGGATAGTTAGTCAAGTCAGGAATAATATGAAGTAAACTAGAACCAAATCAAGGAAAACAATAAACCCAGTAAGGGCGTGCGGGCGCGTTCCACTACAAATTTCATCCCCTATTTCGTCACCCTCAAGGGTGTTTTCTACAATTTTGTATGAGACCATCACTGAAGTACTAAGCTTTTTATTAAAAAAGTTTTGAATATCAGTTCACGCCTAACATACATACAAAAAAATGGAGAAAATACACTCGAATAAAATATAGATACTTCTGCTTTTTTTAAATCGGTTAAATAATAAATTGTCCTATTTTGATTTACATACATTTTTTGGCCAATAAAACACCACAAGTCAATTGTTATACTCCGCTATAATGAAGACAGTACGCTACCAGAAGATTTTTAGAGTTCCCCAAATCTTTCAGGCATGGCAAGCACCACATGACCTAATATTGAAAACCTGTGCTTCCGTAATACTGTAAAAGTTACAGTCTATTAATAAAAGACTTGAGAGATAACTTAATCGGTAAATTAAAACCTTTCTCCGGTCCAACAGTCTGATAGCTAACGAATATTCTGCGTAATCCGATCATTCCGACGTCCTATATCATACGACGGTTAGCGATAAACGCTTGCATATTCTGATGAAGGTGTTATTTGTCCTTAAAAAAAGTACTTTTCCAATGTACAATTATATGTTGGCTTGTCTTGAGTGAGATCTCCCGAAAAGCAATATATTTTGCAACTAAAAAGCAATCATTGTGGACATACCACTTCCCGGAAGACTGGAAGATAGGCAAAGTCATCGTCTTACTGAAACCCGGGAAGGATAGGCGTGGAGCTGCCAGCTACTGGCTGATTATGCTGCTACCGCACATTGCTAAACTGCTGGAAAAATTGCTGCTAAGACACCTCCGCCCGTGCATACAGCTTCGGTCAGAGTAGCACGGATTCAGGAGGGATCACTCAACAGCCACATAAAATCAAAGTGCAGAGTGAAGAAGGTGCAGCCTTCTTGCGGTCGAGCATAACCGCAGCCGCACATCATATGTCGCACGTCTTTCTTGACATATAGAAGGCATTCGACAGAATTATAACTTGACCTCAAACAAACGGCCAGCGAAGGATCATTCTCGCTAGCTGTAAAACCTACAACCCATAGTAGTGGGCCGTGAGTAGAATCCGGGCAATGGGGCTCGTGGCACATGATGCGAGAAGCAGATGACATGGACCAAGGCGGGAACCCGTTCCGTTGTTCTTGTTGTTTTTTTTTCTCTCTCAAATAATCTAATTATTTCTTTCACACGATCAAAACTGTTCAAGAACTAAATAAAAATTCCGCAGGGGCTTAATAAAAGTATAAAATTCTGGGTTACTTAATGTTATTTTAATTCCAACAGAGACGGCAATGGGAATAAAAATAAATGCACAAGAAAACCCAAATGCGCCATTTTTAAAAGCGATGCAAATTCTACTCAATTTAGTGACTGAAAGAGTTTTCCACTTGTGGTTACAACCTGATTGGCTGTACAAATTCTTCCCACAGTACTCAAAGCATCAGAAATATGGAAAGGTGGTACATGATTTCATTGATGAGGTAAGTGTGATAATTAACATTATCTCGACGCAACGCAGCACACAATATTTTTTTGCAAAATAAAAATAAAATAACTTATTACAAAATCTCATTTTATATTAGAATATATTATTTATAGTATTATTTTTATAGGTATATGTGGTTCGAGGAATAATATTATTTTTCTGACACCTGCAGTGTTTTTGGAAGACTAGTTAATGGTCCACCTGATGGTATGTGAATACGGCTGCATACGGCAACTTGCCACCTATTTTAAACCAATAAGGTCACATATGCGTTCATGACTCTGAAGACTAACATGGGATGCCTCACAGGCTGTAATGGTACTTGCTCACTTATCCTTCAAACTGAAACGGTAATGTTGCATGGTGGCAGAAATATATAAGAGGATGGTACCAACCCTGGCTGACAGAGAAGTAGCCGCAATAGTAGATTAATTAATAAATGCCAATTGTGTTCTTAGTAATAGTTTAATCTAAAATGTAATCTGGATGCTTGGCGATCCACCACTGTACGTTTCACTAGGAGTTTTCTTCCGCGTACGACCTCCGGCGATTTTTACGGACCGATACGACTTAGGGACCTTCAAGAAAAGAGCTCACTCCTTTCTAAAAAGTCAGAAATTCACCTGCAATTCCTCTGGTGTTGTAGTTGTTCATAAGAAGCGGTAATCGCTTACCATCAGATGAGCTATATGCTCGTTTACCCCCCTCTTCTATAAAAAAAGTATTAAGAACGCGTAGCTATATATATATATATATATATAAGTATTATTCTTTTTCTTCTTCTTTAAAAGTCGTTTTTATTCTATAGTTGTTTATAGATCTAAGATGATCCATTGATGATAAACTCTCACCTAGTAGTGAGGATCAATCGTCACACCTGGCGGGCAGATTTAACGATCAGAGTTACGTTTCGTATATCTGACAATTCCGTTCACTGCATGTCTGGCTATTTTAAGTCTGGTCTCCCTTACGTTCTCCACAAGCCGAACTAGGGTGATGGAGTCTCTTGTATCGCCACCAAACGGCTATTGCGACTTTATTGAATAAAAAATAAATGAACTATTTTTAGGTTATACATAATAAGAGAGAAGACTTGAAAAAGGAAAGGAGTTATCAAACAGAAGTGGATCACAATTACGGTAAACAAAGTTTTCTTAATATTTACATTAAATAGATTAGATTTTGCACTTACAGTGGAAGAGGCACAAGTCCTACAATGGACTGTTGCAAGCGATTTGATGTTAATAAAAACAAACAATAAGCCTGAATTTTATGTAAATAGTAAATTATATACCAGGGAAATGCTATATTTCATTTTTACTTTTTTAGACCTGAGAAGCTACAAGAGACAATCGTTTCTTGATCTTTTGATAAAACTCTCTGGTGGTGAGAAAGGATACAGCGATAAGGAGTTGAGAGAAGAAGTTCTGGCCTTAACTGTAGCAGGCACAGACACCTCTGCTGTGGCAGTTGGATATACTTTAAAATTGTTAGCAAAATATCCAAAAGTACAAGATAAAGTTTTTCAAGAGTAAGCTGTTTTTTAATTTATTTATAATACATTTAACTTTTTTTTGTATTCCATATTGTACTTAATATAACGTTATGCGGTGTTTTAAATTTAGTTTGTTTAGCTTGTTTATTTTTAAGCCGGGTAATGTGTAGTTGTGTGTTAGAAAGTTAGAGATATGGGGCTCTAATACTGCACTTGGTTGCAACCAAGTCTACCTTCTTGTCTATGCCTCGAGGATAATAAGCTGTTGACAGTTGTCAGTAATTACTGGGATCATTAGGAACACCATTATTAGTGGGAAGGGAGTTGAGTGTAAGCAATAGCACATTTAATGCTTTATTGACGCAGATGACGTCGTGACTGTGTTTTTTACACGGAACACTGCTTTTATCTACAGAAATGTAATACCCACACCATATTTTACATCGAAAAAGAGATTTCAATCATAACACATACCCTTCAGACTGAAACACAGACTGTTATTTGGCGGCAAAATACGTAATTGGGTGGCCAGAAAGAGGCTGTGAAAAATTTAACAGAGCCCTTGAAAAAAACAACAACATTAAGAATAATTTAAAATAGCTGTTTATACAGAAATGTTAGTCATTGCATTGTTAAATACTCTGTAGGAATTACCTCGTTTACTATTACAGCCCATAAAAGTCCACTGCTTAACAGAGGCCTCCATAAGTTCCCATAAATTTCCTTATAGCGGGATTTTGCCAAAGTTGACACGCATGGAGAGCGGGTTTTCAACAGCAGTTTGACAGCCGCAGGTTTTCAACAGGGTTTTAAATTAGTCTAACTTTTTCTTGTTTGTATGAAGTTAACACGCATGGAGAGCGGGTTTCAACAGCAGTTTGACAGCCGCGGGTTTTCAACAGGGTTTTAAATTAGTCTAACTTTTTCTTGTTTGTATGAAGTTGACACGCATGGAGAGCGGGTTTTCAACAGCAGTTTGACAGCCGCGGGTTTTCAACAGGGTTTTAAATTAGTCTAACTTTTTCTTGTTTGTATGAAGTTGACACGCATGGAGAGCGGGTTTTCAACAGCAGTTTGACAGCCGCGGGTTTTCAACAGGGTTTTAAATTAGTCTAACTTTTTCTTGTTTGTATGAAGTTGACACGCATGGAGAACGGGTTTTCAACAGCAGTTTGACAGCCGCGGGTTTTCAACAGGGTTTTAAATTAGTCTAACTTTTTCTTGTTTGTATGAGTAAATTGTTTTGACATGTATTACTTTTACAAACTTAACTAGAACATTATTGTATTGTTCACTTGATTACTTATTATAATTTTACTTAAGCTTTTTTAAGTTTGAGTTTTAAAGTGATAAATAAATAAAAAATACGTTATTTCTCAGAGATGACAACGCATCTGTAGCCATCCTTCTTTGAGGTTGGCTTCAGGTGTTGACTATCGCGATGCGTCACTCGCCTTATCCTCCGCGACTCTGGTAGGCTGATGCTGATGCGGTGATGGTGTGGCCTCGGGAGGAGAGTAGTGTCAATATTACACGCCGCTCTCCCTACCCTACATGATAAAACTTGGTTGGCAGCGGAGCCAGAGACCAGATCCGCCGCTGGGGACAAGGAAGCTACTGCTTTCGAGTGCTCGTTTTTCCTGGCCCATAGCCTCCGCGTATCGGGCTTAGGGGGGGTTCGCAGGTGGAATTGAGTTCGCGGAGGAAGGCGTGCTTAGTGTTCATGATGGTCCTTACCACGAAGGAAAAAGGGGGAGGGGGAGGATTACTCACCGAGGACGGGTTGCCATGAAGCGGCCAATGCTGGTGGGGCCGCCGATGTGTGAAAAAGCGTTCCCGTGGCTCTGGCAGTATGCGGCAAAGGTATAACACTAGGGGTTTTTAGTCGGTGCGAGTCCGACATATCCCATCCTTGCCCTTGCGAGGCGGGCGTGCGTAGGCATTACTCCATGTAAAAAGGTGACCATTGACTGCAGTAGTCACTTGCCATCAGGTGGACTGTAAGATTGTTTGACAACTTAGTTTTATCAAAAAATGTACATTTTTATAAGATGAAAACTTCTTACAGGCTACAAGAAGTATTCGGTGACTCTGATCGACCATTGGTTAAAGAAGACTTGATAAATTTAAGATATCTCGACAGGGTGGTAAAAGAATCACTAAGATTATTTCCTCCGGTTCCTTTCATTATAAGGAAAGTTTTAGAGGATGTTGCTTTACGTGAGTATTCATCATCTATTTAGTTCTAAACCAGTTCTTCTTTTATCGATAATAGTCACGCGTGGATTGGCGCTCGCAATAAAAAAAGTTCTTCAGACTGAAATTCGGTCTTGGCGGTCAGTCGTAAAGCAGACTAACTATCTGCGGCAAACAGGATTATAGTGTCCAAGTGTATACGCAAGCACAGGTGCACTCTCTATTCCCTCACTCTCATAGTCCGATGGGAACGTAAACCGACAAAACCAGAGAGACATCAGGCGCAAGATCAACGGCTTTACGTGCTTTCAGAGGCACGGGTTGAAACAAAGCCAACTTCCTGATTCCGGGGTGCTACTGAGAATTCTCGACAGAAAAACCCTATAACTGAGATTTGGCCCAATCGGAGATTTGAACCCGGGACCTCATAGTCAGCAATCACAGTTACGATCACTGGACTGAACAGGCAATCGCAATATTCGACGATTTGGACCATTGACGCTATTCTGTCTGCGTATACTACTTTAGCGTAAATAAGATGGTTGTATAGGTAAATCATTGCAAGCCATCAGGTTTTTTTGGTATTTCTCTTAGCATACAACATAGGGTGAAAAGGGATTTCTCACGTGGTCACCACAGGGTTTATATCCATACATTTCACCTTTTGCCTTCAATCAATTCACTGCTTGTGATGTTAAGAAGAGCATTTTACTTCCAACGCGCTTGACGACGGCTGTATCAGTCGTATTATGATCCTTCCAATTTTCGATATAATCATTCCAATCCTATTTCATATCCTTAATTCCTCGACTAAAAAGTTAAATACCTGCATCCTTTTCTGATTATCGCCCTATCCATATTACCATCCCTGTCTAAAGCCCCTGAAAGGCTCGTGTCTAATCAGCTTAACGCTTTCCTTTTTAATAATCTCCTTTTAAATTTTTTACAATCTGGTTTTCGTCGAAGGCATAGCACTAGCACAGTTTTGGTCAATATTACGGAAGATATTAGATATGGCATACAGAACGGTAAATTATCTATACTTGCTTTACTGGATTTTAGTAATGCATTTAATTCTGTCGATTAAGACATTTTATTGGGCATATTAAGCTCTCTTAATATATCTCCAACGGTGGTTGAATGGCAATGCTTACTCATTGATAATACATTCTCATCATGGTATAGCACCATTGCTAGTGGCGTTTTATCATCTTCACTTTTTTCAGTTTTTATTAATTCAATATCCACTTAGATAAATTCTCCCTATCATTTATATGCAGATAATTTTCAGATATACACAAACTATTCCTAGTGACTTAGCTCATCAGAAAATTTGATATTAAAATGCCAGCTCACACTACCAAATTTTTGAACTGATCATACATAATACAAGCTGTCCTATTACGGAATGACTACTTATAAGTATGTATGTATTTATCTTATCTATTTAATTATATACCATTCTATATTATGCATCTTTATTTCTATTTTATGGTTTATAATAAAAGTAATGTTATTTTTGTCGCCAAACCACACACAAGTTTTAATGTTTTATTACAATCCTGTCCATCCAGAGGTTGTCTGGAAGAGATCGCTCTTAACGATAAGGCCGCTGATTGTGCCACATTTCTTTCTCTCCTTTTTAATATTTATGTTTTTTGGCGTGCAATAAAGTGTTATCTATCTATATATCTACGTTTATATTTTATATTATTATATTTTGTGGGTCCGTCTATAAAACGTATTTGCAATAATACTGCACTTGGTGCTTGCATTATAGTGATTGATTGCATTTTTAATATTTTCCAGTTTTCTGTCCCTGCTTATCTGGCCAAATATTCTTTTTATGTTTACATGACGTAACAAGAAGGGAGAAAATATTTGTTTTAAAAAACATTTTCGATTACTTCCATCTGATTATCATGAGATGGGATAGTTGTGAAAGCTTATACCAAGTAAAAGAAATCTATGAACAAAACTTTTAAAATATCTAAAAATTTAAAAGCCTTAGAGGAAATACCCGGTTCCCCGAAAACAGAAACTTCCTTCAAATTTTAAGGGCTTTTCAAAGGTTTGAGCAGCTCCTAAACTCTATGTTGGTATTATCTAATGCAAATTTTAAGCACCCCTTAAATTTAAGTATACTAATACGATAGTAATACATAAGTCAATGACTAAAACTGATACGTTACTCAACACGTTTTAGATGTCAAATTCAACGTCAAATTGATTTAGAGTACCGGTTAAAATTGACCGTGGTATCAAGGTCTCTTAAATATTTTAAAATATTTTTTCATTATACTATATCTGTTACGTCGATAAGCTTCCTTTCTAAACAACGGAACGCCCCCAGAATGTCTAAAAAAATATATTGATAGAAATTTGTACGCAGAACCGCGTCTGCAAAGGTATTAGATCAATCTAAATATAACAATATTTAGATTTTGTATCCGGAAGTACCATAAAACATTCATTTCAAGGGTCATTGTACAAGCGTGCTCGTCGCGACCCCTGCCAGCCCTTTTCAGGGCTGCAATTCCACACAGCTGCGCACCCATGCAAACGGAGTTAGGGCGTCCCCCCAAGGCGACGCACACCAGCTCGTCCCCGTTGGTGTGGAATGCAGCGCGCAAAGCGGCGATGGGGACCGCCACCCGTCACGCACAGCCCGACACGGCGGAAGGTGGAGGACGGAGTGCAAAGTTGGCACGTGGAATGTTAGAGGGGGCATGAGAGATAAGACGAATGAGTTGATCGAAATAATGAAAGAAAGAGAATTAGATGTCGTGTGTATGTCGGAGACCAAACGGAAAGGCAGTGGTACTGAAGAGCTCCCTGGCGGGACTTTAGCTATATGGTTCGGAGTCCCGGAAAGCGAGAACGCATGCCAGGGAGTGGGGGTGCTGTTGTCGTCCCGGTTGGTCGATCTTATGACTGAATACAAGGTTGTGTACTCAAGACTTCTCTGGGTTCGTTTTAAACTGGGACTGACGAAGTTATTCCTTTTGGCTGTTTATGCACCGGTAGCTTCGTCGTCCAGAGCTGAGCTGGAGGAGTTTTGGGAGAATGTAAGAGAAGTTCTATATTTGGTTAAGGGAAACGAAAGAACTGTTGCATGTGGTGATTTGAATGGATGGGTAGGTATCGCTCGACCAGGATACGAGTCGGTGCTTGGAAAGTTTGGCGATAAAAGGGTTAATGATGCTGGCAAACTTATACTGGCTGTATGCAAGGAAAAGGGTCTTCTTGTGACAAACACTATGTTTAATCACAGGAAAATCCATATGTACACTAGAGAAAGAAAAAATGAGAGAAGTATGATTGGTTTGTTCCTGGTGGATGACCGACTGCGAAAACAGGTGATGGATACACGAGTGTTCAGGGGTGCTGACCTGGGTACGGATCACTATCTAGTAATTACTAGATTTAGGGGTTTGTTCGCGGGTTGGCGCTACCGGACGGCAGTAACAGAACAACAGTCGGTCTGTCGCATCCGAAGCTGGAAGCTTCAGGAAGCGGATACTATGGACAAATATCACACGAGGGTAGCCGAAAAGCTTGACACCATCGATGGCAGGAAAGAATGTGCGGATAGAACATGGCAGAACCTTAGGGATGGAATGGTAAGTGCAGCGGAAGAAGTATGTGGAACGACAAATAGAGGTAGTAGTAAAAAAAGAGATGCATGGTGGAATGATGAAGTGAGAGAAGCTGTAAAAAAGAAGAAAAAAGCATGGTTAGACTACTTGGCCTCTAGTAACGATAAGCATATGAGAGAGAAGATGAAAGAAAGATATAAGCTGCAGAAAGTTCATGCGAAAACATTGATTGAGGAAGTACGTGAAAGGTGTAGAACAGAAGCGGACGAGAGGTTGTCGCACAACTTTAAGGAAAACTCTAAACTCTTCTGGAAAGAGGTTGGAGGGTTCCGGAGTGGTGCGACAGCCTTAAGAATGAACAAAGTGCTTTCGAGAACCAATGACGTCCTCTCAGAAAAATCGGACGTCATGCAGCGATGGAGTGAATTTTATAGAGAAATGTATGCGTGTCATGATCTTAGTGAAGGATCCGGGGGTAACGCCATGACTGGCACGCCAGACACGGACCTCGATGACACTGAGGTCATCAGCATGAAAGAGATTGAACGTGCGATTCGAAGTTTGAAATGTGGTAAGGCTGCGGGACTAGACAGAGTTACTGCTGAAATGGTCAAGTACGGTGGGCCTCGCATCTGGGACAGCTTTCATCTGCAGTGCAACTTGTGCTGGCGGACGGGAGATGTCCCGGATGATTGGCGATCCGCGATCATTGTGCCTTTATATAAAGGTAAAGGTTCACATTTTGACTGCGGGTGTTATCGCTTGACTAGTTTAGCAAGTAAAGTTTACTCGAAGGTTTTGACACCTAGGATGCAAGAGAAATCGGAAAGATTCTTATGGGAGGCACAATGCGGATTTAGACCTGGAAAAGGATGCACGGATCAAATGTTTTCTCTCCGCATGATCACGGAAAAGCTTCTGAGTGTTAACCAGAGGATTTTCTGTGCTTTTGTGGATCTGGAGAAAGCATTTGATAAGGTATACCGAGATATGGTGTGGATGGTCGATTGCTAAGGGCTGTGCAGTCACTTTACTATGACTGTAAAGCCTGTGTGCGGGTAGGGCATGACCTGTCACCCATGTTTAGCGTCCAAGCGGGCGTAAAACAGGGTTGTGTCATGTCTTCCTGGCTGTTCATACTGTATCTCGACAGCTGTTTACAGAAGCTGAAAAATAGCTGTTTGGGTGTGAAATTGGGTGACATAAAAGTAAATTGTCTGCTGTATGCTGATGATGCAGTGCTTATTGCACCATCAGAAGCAGAACTGCAGGCATTAGTCACGTGTATGAAAGAGGAATGTGAAATTAAAGGTCTCCGTTTGAATGCTAATAAAACTAGGGTTCTGGTATTTGAAAAGGACGAAGAGAGAACGAAATGTGAAATATGGGTAAATCAGGAATGTCTAGAACAGGTAAACGAAATTGTATACTTGGGGAGTGCTTTCAGCCGGGATGGAAGATGTGATTTAGATGTGGATAGACGCGTCGCTGCCGGAAACAAAGTCAATGGTGCCCTGAATGCATGAGTGCACGCCTTGCAATACATAACGCAGTGTTGGTACCGACTTTGTTATATGGCAGCGAAACCTGGGTATGCCAGAAGAAGCATAAAAGCAAGTTGAATGCAGTGGAGATGCGATCTCTTCGTAAAATGTGTGGCGTTACCATAACCGATCGAAAGCGAAACGAAGAGATTCGCAATATGGCAGGATTGAAAGATGACCTTATCACAAAAATTGATAGGGGCGTACTCCAATGGTTTGGGCACGTTGAGCGAATGAGTGAAGACCGAATGGTGAAGAAAATATATAGAGCGAAAGTAAATATTAAAAGGTGTTGAGGTAGACCGAGACTAACTTTCGAAGACCATGTGAGCAAATTGCTCGAAGAGGGGAAGGTCAAGAGTACTCGGATACCTAGACGTGCATCTATGAAGAAGTTAATGAACCTGAAAGAAGCGAAAGAGGTATGTAAGGATCGTGACACTTGGCGATCTGTTCTCTCTGGCTACCCCGTTAGGGATTGTGCGTGAAGATAAGTAAGTAAGAAGTACCATAAAACCCCTGACGAAGCTAAATAGACTCCTGCAGCTAGCGAACCTAATATTAATAAACTTTCAGTTTTACGCTATAGATAGTTATTAATATTTATAGCGGACTTAATATTGAGCAACTGACTGTTCATACAGAATAACAGCAAAAGTAGCAAATATGAAATGTTGACGTCTGGGGAATATTTAGAGGTAGCAAATGAATGTTATGCAATTGGATTCCAAAGAATGATTGCTGGTATTAATTGTACTATATTTATACATTGAAGTAAAGTAACAAATTTGTATTAAGTCATTGTTATTGAATAAATAGCGGTTATCCATATCGACCCTATTTATTAACCCTAATTTTGAATCCTACGCAGGACGCTCACTGAAGAAGCATATA
Source organism: Parnassius apollo (assembly GCA_907164705.1). Lineage (NCBI taxonomy): Eukaryota > Metazoa > Arthropoda > Insecta > Lepidoptera > Papilionidae > Parnassius > Parnassius apollo. The sequence goes on along the minus strand of CAJQZP010001539.1, from coordinate 6,999,154 downwards.
GTCACTCTCAGACACTCTCAGACAAGAACCAGACATTCCATGCAATGGCTCTTTGTTGTATTTAGGAAAAGATTTCCTCGTCTTCAGAATGTACATAGACAAATATTCAGGTATTCAACCTGTTGATTTATCATATGATCAGTGCTGCACAATAAAACGAATTTTATTTTACGAATTACTTAGACAATTAAAGGTCGTTTATCTATTAATGATTATTTAATTGGGCGATTATTATTGATGTTTAACTAGGCTTAGAATTAGCAGAAAACTTTTTTGAGTTAGAAGTTTCCAGTAGTAAATTTACAGGACAACATTTATTGATAATATTTACAAACAGCAAGGTACATGAAGTTGACTTTTTTTTTTCAAAGTGAGACCATACTTCACTAACCTTACATTTTGAAAGTCTTTTTACAAAAATAATTTAGAGAGTCTAATTCAACTTAAACTATACTATTATTGTCATTATAGACATAAATATCTGAATTAAAATTAATGTACAAAATGCACAAAAATTTTGCAAATAAATGCACGAACTCAATGTCAAAAATTTATAATTTTGTAGATAATATCTAAGAGAACGGCACGGCACGCAAAAATTCCATCCAAAATGTAAACAAAATATAATATGGTCACACAAATCTAAGCCTTGTGTGTCCTTGTGTTGTCCTTGTGTGTCCAATAACCTAAAGATCGTTTAAAATTTGATAACTCTCAAAACTACACATACTTAAATTTAGGCAATTTTAACAATTTAAAATTCAACATTATTCCTTTAGCTATATATTATCTTTTGCGATGTGCACCGTTAGGTGATAACTACCAAAATATAGCAACGATATCCATATTCGCTTCATCTCTTTCTATACTTATTTAAATTATCGTTGCAAGAACGAGAAGCAATGAACATCAATGGAGGACATCGGTTAGTGGGCCGTTTTCCGTTTTGGGAGATCGTTCCACAGTGTGCGTTATGCGTTTCGGTTTCGTTTTCGTACGTTGGTTAGGTAGTTGGTTTTGGTTGGATATGTGATATCGGTTATGTACTTAGGTTTATCGATATGATATGGTATTTTGGTGACATAAAGTTATTAGTTATGTTTTGATATATCGGTCTCATGCCTACTGTTCACCGATCAGCGTCGGTATTTTATCCCGCAAAAAAAAATGTTCGCGCACCCTTCGCGCGGTGTTCACGCGTACACATCCACATTCACGGCCCCGTGCCACCATCTTTTTTCCAACGCTTTCTAATAAATTTCTTGTTTTGGACGTCTAAATTGTGACATATTGCCACAGCAAACAAATTTATTGCAGCAGCAGCTTCTACGTCCATTTCGCGGCGGGTTTCACAAACGATTGTGAGCATCCTCTGAATGTGGAGGGCACGACTTGTGCCGTGAAGTCATGGCGTGAATTTGCACGTGAATTCACGGCGATAATGTAGATCCGCCATTAGAATGATTTATCGACATTTTTTCCAATTGTTTTCTTTTCGTACATTGCTTGTACGCGGCTGCACATGCTAATGTGTCCGTACAGTGATGCGTGCGACGAGCAATCATGATGATGAAAAAAGTTTTGAATATTCTAAACCCAATGTGTTGGGGGACTACATATCATAAAAATATTTTAATTTATACGACATTGAGAATTCCTTACTATGTTCCCCTTCACCACCAAGCTCGTGTTAAATCATTACTTTAAATTGAAATTAATAATTTCATTGGCACCTTCTGCGACGTGATCAAAGTAATTTCGCTCGTATACTATGGCGAGCGCTTATTCGCTGAGATACCATAGCTCACGGCTGCCGCCGGCTTAGGAAATTCTTCAACACTTATGTATCAAGCTATTTTATATGTTCTATGTATCTATATATAGGTTAGTGATTTAAGATTATGAGTACACCCTATCAAAAATTTTATATAATACATCACTGGAAGCAACTTAAGTTTATTTTCAATTTAGCGTCAGGTCGCGTCCTTCCAGCTGGCTCTGGTATAGTAGTCAGCATCTGGGGTGTTCATCGAGATCCAAAATATTGGGGTCCAGATGCTGAATGCTTTGACCCTGACAGGTTCCTGCCCGAGAGGTTCAATTTGCAACACGCGTGTAGCTATATGCCTTTTAGCAATGGACCCAGGAACTGTATTGGTAAGTAGTGTTAAGATTTTTTTATAAAAGAGGGGGCAAACGAGCATGCGGCTCACCTGATGTTAAGTGACTAGCACCGCCCATGATCAACCGCAACACCAGGGGAATTGCAGGTGCGTTGCCGCCATGTAAATATTGTATTGTTATTTTATGGACAAAGCTCTCCTTTTCAAATAGTGTTTTCAAAAAGTGTTAAGAAAGTGATTCGCAAAAATACATACTAAAGTCGAAGCTTAAGTATTTACATAGTTAGTATAAGATATTTAGCCCAAAATACCAATTTTCAGCAATTTCTAGAACATGGTTACTGAAATTTTAATTTGTTTTATTTGGACTTATTTACATGCAATTTATAATTGTACATAAGCATTATAATTTTATATCGGTTGAAGATGAAATTTTGGTGTAATTTTAAGTTTTTTTCATCATCATCACAGCCCTTCCCCACTGCTGAACATAGGCCTCCCCCAAGTAATGACACAAAGCACGGTCCTGAGCCACCTGCATCCATCGACTTCCTGCATGTCTTACCAGGTCGTCACCCCATCTAGTGGGGGGTCGCCCTACACTACGCCTACCGGTACGAGGCTGCCACTCGAGAACCTTTCTTCCCCATCGGTTATCGATTCTTCGAGCTATATGGCCGGCCCATTGCCACTTCAGCTTACTAATCCGTTGGGCTATGTCGGTCACTCTGGTTTTACTGCGGATATCCTCATTTCTGAGTCTATCACGCAGACAAACTCCGAGCATAGCCCTCTCCATAGCTCGCTGAGCGACCTTGAGCGTCCTCATACGGCCAGCAGTGAAGGACCACGTCTCAGATCCGTATGTCATCACTGGCAACACGCACTGGTTGTACACTTTAGTTTTCAGAGATTGAGGTATACCTGACGAGAAGATATGTCGTAATTTCCCGAACGCTGCCCAGCCGAGTTGAATCCGTCGATTGACCTCTCGGTCGAAGTTGGACTTACCTAGTCGGACTATTTGTCCCAGGTAAACGTACTCGTCAACAACTTCGAGCATAGTGCTCCCAACAACTACCGGCATAGGTGTGACATGGACATTAAACATAATCTTTGTTTTGTCCATGTTCATCTTAAGACCTATCCGTTGGGAGGCACTATTGAGGTCATTGAGCATAGTGCTTAAGTCCTCCAGCGATTCTGCCATAAGGACTATATCGTCGGCAAATCGAAGGTGAGTGATGTACTCGCCATTGATGTTAATACCGTATCCTTTCCAGTCCAGTAGCTTGAAAACGTCTTCCAAAGCAGCGGTGAAGAGTTTCGGGGATATAACGTCACCCTGTCTTACACCTCTCTGCAGTTGGATAGGTTTCGAGCTCTGGTTCTGTACTCGGATAGCCATCGTAGCCCTACTGTACAAACACTTCAGCACTTCAATATACCGACAGTCAACTTGGCACCGCTGAAGGGACTGCAGCACCGCCCAAATTTCGACGGAATCAAAGGCTTTCTCATAGTCCACATACGCCAGGCAAAGTGGCAAATTGTACTCTTCAGTCTTCTGTACAATCTGCCGCAGGGTATGTATGTGGTCTATGGTACTGAAGCCTTTTCGGAAACCGGCTTGTTCGGGAGGCTGGAAGTCGTCGAGTCTGCGTGCGAGACGATTCGTAATGACTCTCGAAAACAGCACGTAGACGCGGCTCAGAAGGGAAATCGGTCTGTAGTTCTTCAAGAGAGCGTTGTCGCCTTTCTTAAAGAACAAGACCACCGCACTTCTGCTCCACGCCTCTGGAGTAGTGCCACCATGGAGGACGGAATTGAAGAGCTTCTGAAGGACTTCAAGTACCGGTGTTCCACCCGCTTTCAGAAGCTCCGCTGTAATTCCATCCTCGCCTGGGGCCCTGCCGTTTTTAAGGTGCTGGAGAGCCATTCTAATCTCGCTTAGACTGACGTCCGGGATATCATCGGAATAGTGTCGGATAAGACTTGCTCTTGGATCGTTACTCACACTTGCGTGTGGCTCCAACGATGATGTGTACAGCTGCCCATAGAACCTCTCAATCTCACTCAAAATCTCAGGTGTCCCGGAAACGATGCTGCCACACTCAGTCTTCAGCCTTGACAGTTGGCTCTTTCTGGCAGACAGATCTCTGGCAAAGACTTTGGAGCCCTGGTTCCGCTCGATCGCTTCTTTAATACGAGCAGTATTAAAGTTGCGTAAGTCTCGCCGCATGCATTTGGAGATCTGTCTGTTCAGTTGCCTGTATGCTGTCAAATCTGTTGACGATTGCAGCCTCATCTCCCGTCTAACAGCCATGAGATTAAGAGTGTGATCGGAGAGTTTTTGTGTTCTTCTGCGGCGGGTCTTGCAGAACTTAGCTCCGACCGCATGGACAGTTTCCACGAGCTTGTCATTCATATCGTCCACTGCATTGCAATCTTGTAGGCACTGAAAGCGGTTGTGTAACTCGAGCTGAAAGTTTTCGGGATTTTGGATCAGAGCACGAGGGGGACGGAGCGTTGACTTCATTAGACGAGACCTCTCCAACTTAACGTTTAGGTTCAGTGTGCCTCTAACCATTCGGTGATCGCTGCCAGTTTTCACCCTTGCGATCACTGAGACATCACTGAACAGTTGGCGTCTGGTCGTCATAATGAAGTCAATCTCATTTTTGTCGAACCGTCGGGGCTCGACCAGGTCCACTTCCTGTGGGGCCGCTTCTGGAAGAAAGAGTTCATCATAAAGAGTCCCTCTTTCTCCATAAAGTCGGCCAGCTGCTGGCCCCTTCGGTTCCGTTGCCCTACTCCAAATTTCCCTAACTTCAGCTCACCGCTTTCTCTTGTGCCTAGTTTTGCGTTGAAGTCTCCCATCAACACCGTGTAGTGGGTTTTGGAGGAATGTATGGCTTTGGAAATATCCTCATACATTTCCTCCACCTCCTCATCGGAATGTGCCGACGTTGGTGCGTAAACCTGTATGACCTTCAGCGAATACCGTTTGGTGATTCTGAGTATCAGGTACGCGACCCTCGTCGACACACTCTCAATCTGTACAACGTTGTTGACGAGAGACTTGTGGACGATAAATCCGACACCTCCTTGGGACAGATGGTCGCCCTCCCGGTGATAGAACAAGTTGCCGGATTCGAGAATCACCGTGTCCTCCCCCTCTCTTCGGACCTCGGATAATCCTATAATACTCCAGCGCAACTTGTCTATCTCTTCTTCCAGCTCCAGGATCTTCTCGTCAGTCCTCAGTGTGCGTGCGTTAAATGTTGCCAGGTCGAGTCGTCGTAGGTGGCAACCGAACCTCCACCGGAGATTCTTAGCACCCCCTGCCCCGCCGTTACCATGGTCGCCACCGTAGCCAGGAATAGCGGGGCCGCCGGGGACTGGGGGCCGTCTATTTGTGTAATTGTTCATGGGGGGTATATTGCCATAGTTGCCACGCTTGGCGAGCGGGTTGGCAACCGCAGTTTTTTTTTTTCGTACAGTTGCTGTTATCAGGAAGATGCTGCTGCCCATCTCCTGCCTGTCTCCCTCTGTCGCCTCTTACGACACCCACGGGAAGATATGGGGTAGTGGATATTCTTAACCGCCACTACACGGCTTTATAATTGTACATAAGCATTATAATTTTATATCGGTTGAAGATAGTTATCTAATCTGTAAATTCATCATCATTACAGCCCTTCCACTGCTGAACATAGGCCTCCCCCAAGTAATGACACAAAGCACGGTTCTGAACCACCTGCATCCATCGACTTCCTGCATGACTTACCAGGTCGTCACCCCATCTAGTGGGGGGTCGCCCTACACTACGCCTACCGGTACGAGGCTGCCACTCGAGAACCTTTCTTCCCCATCGGTTATCGATTCTTCGAGCTATATGGCCGGCCCATTGCCACTTCAGCTTACTAATCCGTTGGGCTATGTCGGTCACTCTGGTTTTACTGCGGATATCCTCATTTCTGAGTCTATCACGCAGACAAACTCCGAGCATAGCCCTCTCCATAGCTCGCTGAGCGACCTTGAGCGTCCTCATACGGCCAGCAGTGAAGGACCACGTCTCAGATCCGTATGTCATCACTGGCAACACGCACTGGTGCACTTTAGTTTTCAGAGATTGAGGTATACCTGTATCTGGTATTTGAAAAGGACGAAGAGAGAACGAAATGTGAAATATGGGTAAATCAGGAATGTCTAGAACAGGTAAATAAAATTGTATACTTGGGGAGTGCTTTCAGCCGGGATGGAAGATGTGATTTAGATGTGGATAGGCGTGTCGCTGCCGGAAACAAAGTCAATGGTGCCCTGAATGCATTAGTCAAAAGGCAAGGCGTGGTGAAGAGTGCACGCCTTGCAATACATAACGCAGTGTTGGTACCGACTTTGTTATATGGCAGCGAAACCTGGGTATGCCAGAAGCAGCATAAAAGCAAGTTGAATGCAGTGGAGATGCGATCTCTTCGTAAAATGTGCGGCGTTACCATAGCCGACCGAAAGCGAAACGAAGAGATTCGCAATATGGCAGGATTGAAAGATGACCTTATCACAAAAATTGATAGGGGCGTACTCCAATGGTTTGGGCACGTTGAGCGAATGAGTGAAGACCGAATGGTGAAGAAAATATATAGAGCGAAAGTAAATATTAAAAGGTGTCGAGGTAGACCGAGACTAACTTTCGAAGACCATGTGAGCAAATTGCTCGAAGAGGGGGAGGGTCAAGAGTACTCGGATACCTAGACGTGCATGTATGAAGAAGTTAATGAACATGAAAGAAGCGAAAGAGGTATGTAAGGATCGTGACACTTGGCGATCTGTTCTCTCTGGCTATCCCTTTAGGGAATGTGCGTGAAGATAAGTAAGTAAGAGGTATACCTGACGAGAAGATGTGTCGTAATTTCGCGAACGCTGCCCAGCCGAGTTGAATTCGTCGATTGAGCTCTCGGTCGAAGTTGGACATACCTAGTCGGACTATTTGTCCCAGGTGAACGTACTCGTCAACAACTTCGAGCATAGTGCTCCCAACAACTACCGGCATAGGTGTGACATGGACATTAAACATGATCTTTGTTTTGTCCATGTTCATCTTAAGACCTATCGATTGGGAGACACCATTGAGGGCATTGAGCATAGTGTTTAAGTCCTCCAACGATTCTGCCATAAGGACTATATCGTCGGCAAATCGAAGGTGAGTGATGTACTCGCCATTGATGTTAATACCGAATGATACTGAATGAAATTCCTTTCCAGTCCAGTAGCTTGAAAACGTCATCTGTAAATATCTGTAAATTATTTATGACATTTTATTAAACTTCCTAATTTCTTACACTCAGAGTATTTTTACAAAAATACACAACTTTCTTATCTGTATTTCGACATCATTTAAAAAGTGTATTACATTGAATGTAATACTTGTTTGATTTTAAATGATACCACGCCTGATTATTAGATTATATGCTCCAAGTTAAGACTATATTTAAAACCAAAGGCTTTTCAACTACTTAGGAGGCATATTTGTACAAGTGGACGAGTAACCATACCCTAAATTTGCAATAAGTGTCTTTCCACAAATGTTAGCTTGAACTGGAATTTTAACGTTTTTGTTCAAATACAAGGGCATTTATTAATTACTACTTTTCTAACCGGATGTAATGCACGATATGATTATATTATACTTAATTAATTAAATTTTCCAGGTTACCAATACGCATTGATGTCTGTGAAGACTGCTTTATCTGCTATTGTAAGACGATACAAGATTGTGGGAGACGTAGAGCCCAGCCCTATTCCTTTTATTAAAACAAAGATAGACGTCATGATGAAAGCAATCGATGATTACGAAATAGGTCTAGAAAAAAGAACCCTACCATAATTTCATATAGTTTTATGGTACTTATATGTTTCTTCAACAAACATAAACATGGCTACAGAAAACTATATGTACAAATAAAAAGTTTAAAAAATTATTACCGGCGTATTATTAAAAATATTATTTACAGATAACATAATACAGTTTCTTTTAGATTAAACACTTTACGTACTTTAAATAGTTACACAAATTTGTTGAATGGTTTTTTCTTTGTATGCAAAGAGATATTTTATCTTTAACAAAACACAAAATTACTAGAACATAATAATAATAATAATAAGGATAGACTACAGAAAGGCATTCGACTCGGTGCCCCATACATGGCTAAAGAGAGTCCTCGAGCTGTACAAAATTGACTGTACAATTAGAGACTTCCTCGAGCAGTGTATGGGGCAGTGGAGTACGATCCTTTGTCATTTGGGTGAGCGGATGACGGCTGCGGAAAACCGCATAAGGATAAGAAGGGGATCTTTCGGGGCGACTGTCTGAGTCCAATCTGGTTCTGCCTCTCTGTGAACTTTCTCAGTACTTTACTGGAGGGCTTCGGGAGCGGATTTCAGCTTCGGAAGGGAGGTACAAAAGTGACCCACCATTTCTATATGGATGACCTCAAGTTATTCGCCTCCAGTCGCTCCTATCTTACGGAATTGCTAAACATCACTTGTGAATTTTGCAATTCTATTGGAATGGAGCTGGGGACGGATAAATGTGCGGTCCTCCATGTTGAGAGGGAAAGGGTTGCTAACTCTGCGGGCATAGACTTATCTATGCCCGTCAACTTAAGGACCCTTTCCGAGGCAAAAACATACCGATACCTGGGTATGTATGAACGTCGGTATCGATGAGGCTGGTGTGGCGGCGCTGTCGTCGCGCCGCAAGCTAAACACACCGAAGCTTAAATCACGCTATCAACATTCCGAATCATAAACAGTATATATAAGTAGTTACGTTGTACCAGTTCTGGCGCACTTGTAGAAAGGTTGTACCAGTTCTGGCGCACGACGTTCGTCGACTCACGACCCTAAAAAAAAAAAAAAAAATTTTTGGCATGCTCTGATCACGAATCTGCGGTCCATTTTTGCGTAGGATGCACGGTTCCGGAGATGTGCAAATCAATTAACTCTTATCTAATTGATATCCGCTACGAGCCTCAACCGTCATTAGCGCTCCATTGTCCTTATTTACTTATCTATTGTTGATTGACTACCGTCATTATCTATTATTCGTCCAGCGTGTGGGTCGGCTTATGCTATTGTATTATACTCCTTTGTTCCTATCTACAACACTAATCTGAATCATCAATAAAACACATTACCTAATTTTGTTAAAATTTTTATTTATAAAATACAAAATCTTATTACTTATTATCTATAAAATAGGAGCGAAACATCTCATCCACTAACATATCGTTGTACAATGTGTTCTCTGTAAATATACTCGTAAAACTATGCATTGAACATCCTTGAAACTTATATAGCAAATACATTAAGCAATATTCGCCACAAACTGAAGTCCTATCAACATTCCAGTTCCATCTTTTAAACACATTACCTAATTTTGTTAAAATTTTTATTTATAAAATACAAAATCTTATTACTTATTATCTATAAAATAGGAGCGAAACATCTCATCCACTAACATCGTTGTACAATGTGTTCTCTGTAAATATACTCGTAAAACTATGCATTGAACATCCCTGAAACTTATATAGCAAATACATTAAGCAATATTCGCCACAAATTGAAGTCCTATCAACATTCCAGTTCCATCTTTTAAACACATTACCTAATTTTGTTAAAATTTTTATTTATAAAATACAAAATCTTATTACTTATTATCTATAAAATAGGAGCGAAACATCTCATCTACTAACATATCGTTGTACAATGTGTTCTCTGTAAATATACTCGTAAAACTATGCATTGAACATCCCTGAAACTTATATAGCAAATACATTAAGCAATATTCGCCACAAACTGAAGTCCTATCAACATTCCAGTTCCATCTTTTAAACACATTACCTAATTTTGTTAAAATTTTTATTTATAAAATACAAAATCTTATTACTTATTATCTATAAAATAGGAGTGAAACATCTCATCCACTAACATCGTTGTACAATGTGTTCTCTGTAAATATACTCGTAAAACTATGCATTGAACATCCCTGAAACTTATATAGCAAATACATTAAGTAATATTCGCCACAAACTGAAGTCCTATCAACATTCCAGTTCCATCTTTTAAACACATTACCTAATTTTGTTAAAATTTTTATTTATAAAATACAAAATCTTATTACTTATTATCTATAAAATAGGAGCGAAACATCTCATCCACTAACATCGTTGTACAATGTGTTCTCTGTAAATATACTCGTAAAACTATGCATTGAACATCCCTGAAACTTATATAGCAAATACATTAAGCAATATTCGCCACAAACTGAAGTCCTATCAACATTCCAGTTCCATCTTTTAAACACATTACCTAATTTTGTTAAAATTTTTATTTATAAAATACAAAATCTTATTACTTATTATCTATAAAATAGGAGCGAAACATCTCTTCCACTAACATATCGTTGTACAATGTGTTCTCTGTAAATATACTCGTAAAACTATGCATTGAACATCCCTGAAACTTATATAGCAAATACATTAAGCAACATTCGCCACAAACTGAAGTCCTATCATCATTCCAGTTCCATCTTTTACAATTTCGTACATGTGCCCGTCCATATGAATCAAAATATTCACCGACGTCATTCCTATCGATATATAAAGCTACCCAATGTGACCCTGGTTTATCATCTGTACCCAAATTGCATATTACCTAGTCAGGTCATAAATTCTATCACATGTTTAATGTAAAATAATTGAAACAAGTTTATTCATTATGTAACCATTTATATACCAAAATGAACTTAACAAAACATAGATTCTTATGACACTATAGTTTATTCAAAATGACCTCCGTAATTTTGAATACAGGCCTTCAATCTGCGCGGCTAGTCGTCTATCTCACCACGAACGAGGTCCATGTCATATCGGCGGCTGCCTTAATTAAAGATGTCTTGAGTGACTCGAAATTGGGATGAGGCTTTGAGCACGCCTTTTCCTCCAAGTGTTACCATATCTTGTAATCTAACGGATTCAAATCTGGACTGGTCTTTGTGTCGGATGAAGTCGATTTCACGCGCCGCCAGCCAGTCTTTTTTTTTTTAGGTTTTTCTCCTGTATCGTGGGGGCAGTTTACAAACACAAATTTCACAAGGACAAACATCCAAACTCGGAACAATTACTTGTAGGTCGTACAAATACTTGTTCCGTGCGGGATTCGAACCCGCGACCCCCAAGCGCAGCCACTCATTGCTAAGCCACTACCCCACGGAGCTGTCAAAATTCTTGTGTGCTCTTCGCTCTATGAGCTGACGCCGAATCTTGTTGGAATACCCAGTGCCTGTTATTGAACATGGTATGAGAAACAGGTTACACAAGGTTCGTCAGGACTGTATTTTGATACACAACTGCATTCGTTTTTAACCTTTCTCACAAAAATGTACCTCTGTTAAGCTCCAATAAGAAACTCCCAACCATACCATGAGCGAGGATGGAAAGTGACCTCGTTGGACACGCGGAATACGGTTGCTCGCTTCTTCACTACTGTGTGCGTACACCTTATCATTTTGTTTGTTGTAGCTCTCTTCTACGGTAAAAATTTTTTTTATCCGAAAAAAGAATTTCCCGATATTTTTTTCCCGCGTACCGCTTCACAAAAGCGCGGCATCTCTTCAGTCTCAGATCCATTAGACGAGCATTCAAACGATGTCCTGTTTTTCTTCGATATGCCCGAAGCCCTAAGTCTTCATTTAACGCCGTGGTTCTGCTTAACCCCATCTGAAGGGCCAACAGTTTCTGCTTACGTTTGAGATTTCTTTGAATTCGCACCTTTACAGCTTTTATCACTGCTGGAGTCCTAACAAATCGAGGGCGACCACTTCTTGACCTGTCATCTACACTAGAGTCTTCATTGTATCGTTTGATGGTACGATAAACGAATCTTTTGGTTATATTCAAATTTTTCAGTATATCAAAAAATTTAATTGGCGCGTAATCGCAACTGCAACACGGTCTTTTTTAAGCGTCCACTTCATATGTAAAAATGAGTAAAATTCTAAGAAGTATACAGTTTTATTTTCATGAACAATTCGAATTCAATAAACTTTTTTGTGGCCAGCATTCTAAAAGAAAAGTTTTTACTGTGTGACAATACTTATGACCTGACTAGGTATATACGTTGGTACGTGGGTGTACATGGGCAGTCTGTTAGCAGCATAAACATTATTTTCTAGACTGGGGTGAATCTTTTTCAGATGTTGTTGTACATCTAGTGTATCCATAATATTACTGCTATTAGTAGATTATTACAGTACCAATCTACTCAATGACTAATATAGGAATGATCAATTATAGTGATATCTAAATATTAAATTGCTTTCTTTGTGTTATACAAAACGTATTTGAGTCACCAATACACTGAACAAGACACGACAGGAAGGACGTAGGAATGTAGAGATAAGCAACAGAATGTAAGGTAAGCTTGTTGACGCATAAAGATACTATCAATTCTACTGCAGAAATTCTTTAGATTAGAATTATTACTCACTGGTACTATATAAGACCAAGCAACTGCAGTCATGGAGTTAGTTTATGGTCGTTTGACCGCAGTGGATCTATCAATACTACGTTTGTGTTACTTCAACGCATCAAAGGCCATAGATGTAAGTGTTTAATCTATTGACAAACTTACTTTTCTTTCTGTTATTTTTTTACGTGTGTATGATTTTGAACGACAGGCCTGTTGGTCTAGTGGTTAGTGACCCTGACTGTTATGCCGGAGGTTGTGGGTTCGATTCCCACCCAGGACAAATGTTTGTGTGATGAGCACGATCATTTGTTCTGTGTCTGGGTGTAATTTATCTATAATATTTATGTATTTAGAAATATATAAGTATGTTTATCAGTTGTCTAGTACCCATAACACAAGCTCTGCTTAGCTTGGGACTAGATGGCGTTGTGTGATAGTTGTGGATTATTATTATTATTATTATTATTATTATTATTTAGTGTTAACAAATTATATTTAAATATTTTGTGTGTGTATATGATTAAGCCGTGGTAGCTCAGATGGTTAGCGCAAGCTGTAAATTTTACAATACGTAACGCGGGTTCGATCCCCGCCGACACCACTTAAATTGTTAATTGCAATCATGTCTGAGAAAATTTCGAAGGCATGTGAAGTTCGCCAACACGCATTAAGACCGCGCCGCGGACATTTCCTAGCCATAAATACAAAGACAATAGCAGAAAGTAAAAAAGTTAAAAAATACTTTTTTAACAATGACAGTCATTAGTTGATCATTAGTGAATATGATTCTGTTTTCTTAAATTACAGGAAGAAAAGAGCAGAAGGAAGAAATGGGGTGATGGGAAGTAATGAAGAATGAATTGTTATGTGAAGTTTGTTGGAACAAACATATTTTAGTCACGTGTAAATACTTTTAACATTTTAGTTCAAAATGACACAAAATCTAAAAAATATTAGATACATCATCGACATGGACGGATTTTACATTACATATCCTCATAAACATTTTCAATGTAGAGAAATGGCTATTCTAGACGTAAAACTATCTAATAAAAATGATTCGTTTATCGATCATTATTTGTTTCAGCCAAGTTATCCTTTCAATTATTTGTCGCCAAAAGACAAAAAAAACTGTTCGTTATTGTGAAATACACGTGCACGGCATTCCATATTTTGATGTGACCGAAGAATTAAAATGTGCCTACAAACAAGAGAACATCATTCCCATATTAAATTGGTATATTAGAAATTTGTGCAAAGACGAAGTGATCGCATACAAAGGTGGTTCAACAGAAAAACAATTTTTAAAAATGTTGACGACGAATGATAGAATTTTTAATATTGAAGAATACAAATGTCCAAAATACAAATAAAATTTTAAAGTAATCATAAATTTTGTTTGATTTCCAAAAAACATTAGACAAAATTGGTTCAACAGAAAAACAATTTTTAAAAATGTTGACGACGAATGATAGAATTTTTTAATATTGAAGAATACAAATGTTCAAAATACAATGATTTGGTAAATGTCACAAATTTAAACAAACGTTATGTGTGTAATAATCATATATTTGCAAAAAATAATCACAAAATTTTACATTGTTCTTGTGACGAAGTGTGGGTTTTTTACAAGTGGTTATTACTTGAAAATAAAATTTTAAATTAATCATAAATTTTGTTTGATTTCCAAAAAACATTAGACAAAATTGGTTCAACAGAAAAACAATTTTTTAAAAATGTTGACGACGAATGATAGAATTTTTAATATTGAAGAATACAAATGTCCAAAATACAAATAAAATTTTAAAGTAATCATAAATTTTGTTTGATTTCCAAAAAAACATTAGACAAAATTGGTTCAACAGAAAAACAATTTTTAAAAATGTTGACGACGAATGATAGAATTTTTAATATTGAAGAATACAAATGTCCAAAATACAAATAAAATTTTAAAGTAATCATAAATTTTGTAACTAATAATTTAAAATTTTATTTGTATTTTGGACATTTGTATTCTTCAATATTAAAAATTCTATCATTCGTCGTCAACATTTTTAAAAAATTGTTTTTCTGTTGAACCAATTTTGTCTAATGTTTTTTTGGAAATCAAACAAAATTTATGATTGCATTTATTTGTATTTTGGACATTTGTATTCTTCAATATTAAAAATTCTATCATTCGTCGTCAACATTTTTAAAAATTGTTTTTCTGTTGAACCAATTTTGTCTAATGTTTTTTGGAAATCAAACAAAATTTATGATTAATTTAAAATTTTATTTTCAAGTAATAACCACTTGTAAAAAACCCACACTTCGTCACAAGAACAATGTAAAATTTTGTGATTATTTTTTTGCAAATATATGATTATTACACACATAACGTTTGTTTAAATTTATGACATTTACCAAATCATTGTATTTTGAACATTTGTATTCTTCAATACTAAAAATTCTATCATTCGTCGTCAACATTTTTAAAAATTGTTTTTCTGTTGAGCCAATTTTGTCTAATGTTTTTTGGAAATCAAACAAAATTTATGATTACTTTAAAATTTTATTTGTATTTTGGACATTTGTATTCTTCAATATTAAAAATTCTATCATTCGTCGTCAACTATTTTAAAATTGTTTTTCTGTTGAACCAATTTTGTCTAATGTTTTTTGGAAATCAAACAAAATTTATGATTAATTTAAAATTTTATTTTCAAGTAATAACCACTTGTAAAAAACCCACACTTCGTCACAAGAACAATGTAAAATTTTGTGATTATTTTTTGCAAATATATGATTATTACACACATAACGTTTGTTTAAATTTATGACATTTACCAAATCATTGTATTTTGAACATTTGTATTCTTCAATATTAAAAATTCTATCATTCGTCGTCAACATTTTTAAAAATTGTTTTTCTGTTGAACCAATTTTGTCTAATGTTTTTTTGGAAATCAAACAAAATTTATGATTACTTTAAAATTTTATTTGTATTTTGGACATTTGTATTCTTCAATATTAAAAATTCTATCATTCGTCGTCAACATTTTTAAAAATTGTTTTTCTGTTGAACCAATTTTGTCTAATGTTTTTTTGAAATCAAACAAAATTTATGATTAATTTTAAAATTTTATTTTCAAGTAATAACCACTTGTAAAAAACCCACACTTCGTCACAAGAACAATGTAAAATTTTGTGATTATTTTTTTGCAAATATATGATTATTACACACATAACGTTTGTTTAAATTTATGACATTTACCAAATCTTTGTATTTTGAACATTTGTATTCTTCAATATTAAAAATTCTATCATTCGTCGTCAACATTTTTAAAAATTGTTTTTCTGTTGAACCAATTTTGTCTAATGTTTTTTGGAAATCAAACAAAATTTATGATTACTTTAAAATTTTATTTGTATTTTGGACATTTGTATTCTTCAATATTAAAAATTCTATCATTCGTCGTCAACATTTTTAAAAATTGTTTTTCTGTTGAACCACCTTTGTATGCGATCACTTCGTCTTTGCACAAATTTCTAATATACCAATTTAATATGGGAATGATGTTCTCTTGTTTGTAGGCACATTTTAATTCTTCGGTCACATCAAAATATGGAATGCCGTGCACGTGTATTTCACAATAACGAACAGTTTTTTTGTCTTTTGGCGACAAATAATTGAAAGGATAACTTGGCTGAAACAAATAAGATAGGACTTCAGTTTGTGGCGAATGTTGCTTAATGTATTTGCTATATAAGTTTCAGGGATGTTCAATGCATAGTTTTACGAGTATATTTACAGAGAACACATTGTACAACGATATGTTAGTGGAAGAGATGTTTCGCTCCTATTTTATAGATAATAAGTAATAAGATTTTGTATTTTATAAATAAAAATTTTAACAAAATTAGGTAATGTGTTTAAAAGATGGAACTGGAATGTTGATAGGACTTCAGTTTGTGGCGAATATTGCTTAATGTATTTGCTATATAAGTTTCAGGGATGTTCAATGCATAGTTTTACGAGTATATTTACAGAGAACACATTGTACAACGATGTTAGTGGATGAGATGTTTCGCTCCTATTTTATAGATAATAAGTAATAAGATTTTGTATTTTATAAATAAAAATTTTAACAAAATTAGGTAATGTGTTTAAAAGATGGAACTGGAATGTTGATAGGACTTCAGTTTGTGGCGAATATTGCTTAATGTATTTGCTATATAAGTTTCAGGGATGTTCAATGCATAGTTTTACGAGTATATTTACAGAGAACACATTGTACAACGATGTTAGTGGATGAGATGTTTCACTCCTATTTTATAGATAATAAGTAATAAGGTTTTGTATTTTATAAATAAAAATTTTAACAAAATTAGGTAATGTGTTTAAAAGATGGAACTGGAATGTTGATAGGACTTCAGTTTGTGGCGAATATTGCTTAATGTATTTGCTATATAAGTTTCAGGGATGTTCAATGCATAGTTTTACGAGTATATTTACAGAGAACACATTGTACAACGATATGTTAGTGGATGAGATGTTTCGCTCCTATTTTATAGATAATAAGTAATAAGATTTTGTATTTTATAAATAAAAATTTTAACAAAATTAGGTAATGTGTTTTATTGATGATTCAGATTAGTGTTGTAGATAGGAACAAAGGAGTATAATACAATAGCATAAGCCGACCCACACGCTGGACGAATAATAGATAATGACGGTAGTCAATCAACAATAGATAAGTAAATAAGGACAATGGAGCGCTAATGACGGTTGAGGCTCGTAGCGGATATCAATTAGATAAGAGTTAATTGATCTGCACATCTCCGGAACCGTGCATCCTACGCAAAAATGGACCGCAGATTCGTCATCAGAGCATGCCAAAACCTTTTTTTTTTTTTTTTAGGATTGTGAGTCGACGAACGTCGTGCGCCAGAACTGGTACAACCTTTCTACAAGTGCGCCAGAACTGGTACAACGTAACTACTTATATAGAACTTCTCCGAACTATCTATCACATGGAGTGTGGCCGCTCCCCGGGCAGAACACCTTGCCCGGCGGGAGATCTTCCCTTTTCTTTCCATGGCCACAGTGGTGACGCCGACGTGATCTGCGTGAACACGCACCCAACTACCTTCGGAAACTACAACTTTCAAGCCTTCGTCATTATTCTCAAGAACCCCTACCATTCACTACTGAGAATCGTCTTCTGCAGTCTTCAATTCCTGCAAGCCAGTCCAATTTGTCTTCATCTCGACTCACCGCAGATTTATAAGGCAGACTTCTGGCACTTGCTCCGGCACATCGTTCTCACCGGCATCACTTGCCAGTGCGTAGTACGGCATGCATTACACATCGGCACATCATTCGCCCCGGTGTCACTTGCCCTTACGCACACAGCATGCATTTTCCACCGGCATTAAAAGGACACACCGGCAATCGGACTGCACTATCGACCTCCGGTCTGAGCAGGGGGGTGATGTGGCGGCGCTGTCGTCACGCCGCAAGCTAAACACACCGAAGCTTAAATCACGCTATCAACATTCCGAATCATAAACAGTATATATAGAACTTCTCCGAACTATCACATGGAGTGTGGCCGCTCCCCGGGCATAACACCTTGCCCGGCGGGAAATCTCCCCTTTTCCTACTACGGCCACACTGGTATGAAACAGTCAGTTTGCGACGTGTTTTATGCACGCTTGACCAAAGTGCTTAAAAGTCTTTTGTCCGGTGTGAATAAGACACACTTATATAACGGCTGGGTCATGCCTGTCCTCATGTATACCTGTGGCATACTCAGGTGGACTCAGACTAAACTTAAGGCCCTGGATAGAAAAGTCCGCACTACCATGACGTCACGTAGGATGCATCATCCGAGATCTTCGGTAATGAGGCTGTACTTGCCGCGAAAGCATGGTGAGCGTGGCTTTCTGAGCGCGCTCACCATACATAATCGCGAAGTGTGTAGCCTCCGTCACCACTTCCTAGTGAGATCGAACGATCCATTCTATAATGACGTCATTTCTAGTGATAAAGGGCTTACTCCTCTATCCTTAGCCAACGAGCAATGGCAGGACCCAGCAGTACAAAGAATTTCCGACCCGGAGACCGTATGGAAGGAGAAGGAGCTCCACGGGAGGTAATGCAGGGCTCTACATGAGTTCTTCGTAGATACAGTCGCCTCCCTCAACTTGTTACGTTTCGGTGACCTCTTCGTGGAAACCGAAGGTTTTGTCTGTGCAATACAGGATCAGGTTATTAAGGCGAACAACTATCGGAGATACATCTAGAGGACGGCACCGTCGATGTCTGTCGAGCTTGTCGCCATCCCCGTGAGTCACTTAGGCATGTCATCTCCGGTTGTTCGGCGCTTTCTAACTCTGAGTTACTGAGTACTTGCACACGCACAACCTAGTAGCCAGAATTCTACACCTCCTGGTTCCTCGATCTGAAATACGGTCCTGTGGACCGTAAATTGCCGTATTACAAGTATTTACCGGAAGCCGTGCTCGAAAATGACCGCCAGATTCTACTGGGATCGGACCATCATCACAGAGAGGACTATTCTTGCGAATAAGCCTGATATTGTGCTGATGGACCGGGAACAGTCAAGGATATTTTTGGTCGACATTACCATTCCGTATGACGAGAACCTCGTGAAAGCCGAAACAGGTAAGCAAACAAAATATCTGGACCTGGCTCACGAGGTGACCGAAATGTGGGGTGGTCTGCCGACTGAAATTATTCCTGTAGTCTCTGCGAATGGGCTAACCCCGGTCAGCCTCTCGGGTCATCTGAGGCGACTGGGACTCCGTGACGGACCGCTCCGGGCTCAAATGCAGAAGGCGGTGCTCCTCGATACCGCCCGCATTGTCCGCCGGTTTCTTTCCCTTTCCCCCTTACCCTCGGCTGTTTGGTCTCCCCTGCCGAGGGCTTCCATCTGGTTGGGCTCTTATTTATTTATGTATTTTTATGTATTTGTTTTATGTTATTGATATTTATGTATATTTATCATTGTCATTTACAATTATATATTTATGGAACCCAACCAGATGAGAAAACTGTATTGATTCCCCAAAAATAATAATTAAACATAATGATAATAAAAATTAAATAATTAAACATAATAATAATAGTAAATAATTATTACTATTAATTATTATGGAGTAGATGAGAATACTCTATGAATACTCCATAATAATTAATAGTAATTATAGTATAAAAAGTCACGACAAGCTTAAAAAATACATCGTATTACACACATACTACTAAGAGGATACTACGCATATATTATAGGAGCAAGGAGTATGCTCTAATTTAGTTCAAACAGATTACAAACACGTCATAAACAGGTGCCTTGCAAACGCAAAATAATTATTTAGAGATATGAATACATATTAGATGGCATCTCCAGATGGCTCAAAAATAACAATTTAAAAATAAACAAATAAAACCAAAATGATACAATTTAGGGATGTTAGAACTCCACTTGTTGGACTTAACATTTGCTATCATAGTAAATAAATTGAAGAAGTTCCTCTCTAAATTACTCTACTAAATTAAGATTAATGGTTGACAGACACTGTGACTGGAAGACTCATATAGAGTATGTATGCGATAAGCTTGACAGATTTGTTTATGCTTTAGTGGCAGTGTCTACTGTGAAGTGTGAGTATCGAACGATACGAGTTCGCCGGTAAAGCCGGGGCTTGCTACACCCTGTTGTCCAAACTGGTGTAGCACAACCACAGAAATCTAAATAATAAGGCAATAGAAGTCGTAAAAGTGTGTGACCTTGTCGCCGCACGTGTGACTCGTAGGCCACAAGTGCGCGAGGAGCGTTTGTTTCGATCACCTGTGTTGTTTCGGACGCAGAGACGTAAAAATGGTGTTTTGAAGCATATCCAACTGCGGAAATTCTTCCACAACTTGCAAATTTTCAAATAAAGGGATAACACTTCAAAAATAAGTACTTAGTGATTTAAACAATGTTGTGTTTCATGAAATATACTTAAATAAAATTATCCCCCTCCAGTACTACAATTTTCTCCGAAAATGTAACTGTTATCACATTTCAATATACATTGATTCATAAGCTAGTTCATGTCTACGAGTACAAAAGCCAAAAGCAGCGATGGATTTATAGGATGGGTAAGTAATAAACAAAATTGTTGCGTACGTAAATTTCCCAGAACACAGCCGCAGGAGTCGAGCGCGAGTCAGTTACGTGAAACTACTATTTTGTATCGATAAGTTTTATGTTTGGCTTACCTAGTTTTACCGAAACGGGAATGAAATGTGATTTTTCGTTAAATATTTATTTACCACCTTTCTAATTTTTTTCTTTCTAAATATTTTATACCGTTAACCGTTTATCAGCGATTGTCTGTTTGTACTTTAAAATGACTTGAGTGATTATACTGTAAGGATAGTAGTCTAAATTCGATCTGTAAAGACCGATTTACACTTCGACAAGTACAGTAGCGAGTTAACTTACGAACCTGGCGAGTTAAGTTTGAACCTCGTTTGAACAACAATAAGCGAGTTAAGTAGCAAGTTAACGATTAAGTTGAACGGGATAGCCAGCCGAGCTATTTTTCGGCGAGTTAAGTGCGAAGTTCTGTCCTCCCGCGCGTCTCCCGCCACCCGCAACTAAACTCGCCATTCGTGTAAACGAGCGAGTTTAGTTCAGTGCATAAGTCGACGGGACGCAACGTTTGCGCGCCAAAACGTACAATTGTACTTTTATAAATAAACTCGCCACAAAGTTTGTACGATACTGATTATTGAATATATATACGTATTATATTGAGTTTTAATTAAAATGGACGGAAGATATCACGTATAAATTTGTACAGGAGTATCTAGAATACAAATGTTTATATAATAGTAGAAGTTCAAATTGTAAGATTAAACCTGCTCGAGATGCTGCACTCATGAAAATTATTAAAAACTTCTTTAACAAGAACCATTAATACTTCTATGACTGGATCATTTAAGTCTTGACGTAATCCTAGAACCATATTAAACGAAAACCAGAAAAATTCTATAGTATTGAAACGTCATACTCTAACGAACTCTATGAACTAATGTCCTTAAACTCACCATGAAAACATTGTTTGAACGCTACTGCCCACTTAACCGTTCACTGTCAACTGCTTTGTAACTAAACTCGCTACTGTACTTGTCGAAGTGTAAATCGGTCTTAAGAAGCCGGGAAATTGAAAAGTAACAAACAACAGAAAGTCAGTTACATATATTTAAAACTAATAAAAATGATAAATGTCACCCATACATATAATTATTTGTTTGCTGTTTGTATAATGTTGTATTCATTTTATTTATACATCTGTTTATTTAATACAATGCTTTAATTACAAATTTCCAAAAGATCCGTTTGTCAAACATAAATGGATGTATTTATACTTAACTTATATCCCCTTTTTTCTAATTATGAAACGTCTAAAAGCTAAAGCTAAGACTAAAAGCGTCTATTACTGAGACACTTCCAGTTAATTAGTTATATCTTGGTGTGAGACTCCTGGACGATGAACGATGCATAATAGAAAGTTATCGAAACCTGCGTTGCGTTGTAACCGAAATGCCAGCCCAAGTGAGAGTGAGCGCGCAATGTCATTCTCTGTTTTTCGCACACTTTAATTATTGGACCGAGTGGCTACGCCTCCTGAGATTTTGCGTTTTTATAAAATATTCCTTAACGCAATAGTTTATAGATTAATCTTTGTTGCATGAATGCTAGAGATATGTGTATGCGTAGATTGTGTATTTATTGTTTGTCTATGTGTAAAAGTTGCGAACTGGCGACTCGCGTCCCGATATTAAAAGACAGTAGAGGGCATTTCTAGTGCCTTATTATTTAGATTTCTGTGAGCACAACTCATTTACGTAAGTAACGCTGGCAATAATATAAAATTACCATTTTTTTAAATTTTGTGGCCCTAAGACCTTTGAAACTGTAAGGACCAAATGCTAACTGCACTAACATCATAAGAAACCAGAAACTAGCACGTCACTGCAGCGCTTGAGGCTCCTCGGGAATGAGATGCGTCATGACTCCCATAATACTATGAGTATATTGAGTTCCCAGTTTGACCGCAATAATGACAACAATATGTGCAAAAAATTGGTAATGCCTTAAGTGCTCATGTTATACGTCAATCTTAAGGTACTTATAACCTTATTACCATAACTTCTAATTTTCCGATAATTTTATGTCTAACTTCAATAAAAAAGTTTAGGAAATCCAAATGTGCACAACTTTTAGCATCGGCATCATATGATCGTGAAAAAAATTATAAATCAACAATAGATTTTTTTTTAATTTTGCTATGTTATTATTTTGAGATTCAAAAAAAATATTGTTAATTAAAAAAACTTTTAACACAATTTTTAGGTATTTGTACTGAGGCAATATCGTAAAAACTAGTCTTTTTTACCTGACTCGTTAATAATTTTATTCTCATCAACTTTATTTAATTTTCTAAAAATTTTTTATCTTATCATAACCAGTATTATATTTTAGCATTCAATAAAGTACACCTTCAGTTCACTCCATAAAGCTCAAGACCTATAAGTAAATTTCTATATAAATCCTACTTACTTTTAGCCAAACAATATATTGTAATGAAAATCTGTGATTATAAAAATAATAATAATATATTAACCCTGGTTAAGTATGTATCAAATTTAGTTATTAGGAATATTTTGTATTTCAACAGCAATCGATATTTTTCATCACGATCCGCTCGCTGTAAACAGACGAGCCACTAAAACCATTTTTAATGTAAAAATAGCAATTAATCAATTTAAAAAATAAAAGTTCAACAAGCATTTATCTTTCTGACAATGTGCTTTTTATATAATTTATATGTTCGATATGATTGTTAGATACAATTTCATCACGTTGGACTCTTGATTTTGAGGGGCTAGCTATTATTTATTCTGTGGTTGGACATACCTACGCGCTTAGCACTTAACCCGTAAGGCATACAATAGGACGATGGTTACAGAAGGACTTATTTTTGAAGCAAAGTTAGTGGTGTTCCAAAATGATTAATAATTTTTTTGATTTTGAATACAATCTATATCAAATTATTTACCTGCTAAGTCCATACAAAATGTATAATGTATAATTTCCAATAAGATATACATGACTGTAAAATCATTCTCGTAAACCACGACTCCTAAACTAAACCACTTCTCTAAACTATGCTGAGGGTCGCTTGCGTAAATCAAGATTACCATGAATTAAACTGTATAGGTATCTACAATAACTACTAACTAAAAAATAAGCGAAAGTGGTATGTCAGATTCGGTCTCTGGGCAATAGATCCTCTTTGCCTACCCCACAAAGGAAAACGTAAACTTATAGTACTAATTATGAAGTCGTTTTTTTTTTAAATGTTTATTTTTTATAGTTTGGAATAACATTTAAATTTTAATGCAGCATTTTAATGTTGGTCGATTATTACCATTAAATTATTAAGCCTACTAAGCTGAGGGAGTTTTTCTTTTAACTTAATTATATACTTATACTACTATCGTGTATACTTTTCACATCTCCAAAAAAAGGTTTAGTTGGTAGAGGGGCGGATACATGACTATATGCGTAAAGTTTGCTAACGAACATAATTTAATTTATAATGCAAAAAGACGGAGATGGTGATTTTTAAGTCGAGAAAGGGCCCCACTATGCTATGCATGAGGTACGCGTGGCGGGAAAACCTGTTAAATTAGTTCAAAGGTTCTCAAATACCTTGTTCAAATAGTGACAGCGGATAGAAATGATGATTGTGATATAGAACGATAGAAAAGAGCTGTGTCAGTCTGGGGCAATATGATCACAGTGAGGTTTTTTAAACTCTCCAAAGAGGTTAAGACTATGCTCTTCCAAACATATTGTCTTTCTACAGCTGCCAGCTCAGAACTGAATATGAGGAAGCGAACTTCGAATGGTATTCGTGAATATTATAATAACATCTTTAGAATGTTTATGGGTCTCAAACACTATTGCAGTGCTTCAAGCATATTTGCCGAAGCACGTTTAATGCCATTCAAAGATTCAGAATCACATTAATCGTGACCAGATTTGAAGGGTGCAGAAACAAAATAATTAGTGAGTTCGCGGTTAGACTACCGGCCATAGCCTTTTATCAAAAATGGGTGGCTTAAGGTAGCTGCTTGATGCGATGGTTCCATCTATTTAGACTATGGTTTATTATATTATTATTTTAATTTTTATAGTTAGTTTGTACCGTATTGTCTTTTTTTGTTGGTAAGTAATATAGATGCAATGTGTCTGAAACAAAGACTATTTATTTATCTATTAATAACCCCCATATTTTTATAGACCTATTCAACGATACGACGGAATAGACGGGTGAAAAAAAGGGTCTCTGAGTATAGCGGACGAACGGACGTACGGACATGGCGAAACGGTGGTTGTTTAACTACGGAACCCTAAACATGCATGCATAAGGCAGAATTATACTATATTTTTTTTTAATATATATATATATACACTCGGCGTCACAAAAGTCGCACCTCCCCCGACAAAAAGTTACTTAAGTATCTGGCTCTCAGTTTTTACATTTAATCAAGCCAATATTGGTATCTACTGAAAGTGCGTTTATTAACCTTTAAATTAAGAACTGATTTGTTTCATAAACTTAAGAAATCTTCTGAAGAAGAGACGTTAAAAAAACTGTTTCTAAAATACGTGTCATAAAGATCACCAGTTGCGGTGCGTTATGTGCTATAAAAGGGCCAGTACAGGGTAAAATGTGAGTCATTCGCTTTCCGAACGTTGAAGAGGATACACGAGTCAGGGATGCGACAGGTGTGATGTCGCTCGGCAACTAAATCTATCCCGTTTTTCCGTTCGAATAGTATTCCAACGGTGGAACCAATGAGTATATTCGGAGGCGTGGATCTGGGCGACAGCGCTCCACATCTCAAAGATCGATCGAGAAAGACGATCGATTCATTGTATCGACATCTTTACGCAATAGATTCTCAAATACTGTAGCACTGCAACAGCAGCTACGATCAGCTCGCAGAACATCTCTAGGCGTCTCTACGATCAGAAGACGGTTAAGAGAAAAGAAAATTGCAGCGCATAGGCCTGCAACTGGTCAAAATTGACCGCACAGCATCGCAGAGATCGATTGCAATTTGCACGCGATTATATTGATTGGACGATCGACCAATGGAGGACGATACTTTTTTCGGATAAGACGGGAGTATGTCTTTTCTGAAGTGATTAACGCATTGTTACGTTGATTAGATCAATGAAAGACCGTATGGAAGCAGTAATTAAGGCAAGGGGTGGTAACACTAGGTTTTAGGTCGTTGCAAAACATGTTTTTTTTTTATTTTGTAAGTTGCAATAAATCGTAATTTTCTTCTAGGTGATATTAACTTATTTTTTTATTTCCCGGTAAAAACAAATGACAACCATTGTTTTTTCTAATGAGTAAATTTAATTACCTTTCCAATGATATAACATACTCATATACTTACCATTGATTAAATGGATTTAAAAGTAGTTTGAAGTAGAAATTTGAAGAGGTGCGATTTTTGTGACGCACGTGTGTTTTTAAATTTTCGTTAAATTTTTCCTTAATTCCTCAATTTTTGCCCGTCCTAAGCCAGGATGAAAGTATGAGGGAAAAGTTACATCACAGGTTATGTGTACCTATTGTATTTTTATTGGAATGTTCTGTAGGTAGCTAGTGCAGGCGGTGATCTTTACAGTGATTACGTCAGTCGGGCGCATAGGGTATCCATGAATTTACGGACGGTGTCAGACAGAAAGTTTTTAAATTTTATGGAAGAAAATAGCGTCTTTTTTTTAAATTTACGTTCTCTAAGTGAAACCAAACCACTGGTTTCAAGGATAACGGTGTTTACACTAACATCCTGTATATATATATATATATATATATATATATATATATATATATATATATATATATATATATGTATTATCTGTTATCGCTAGTGCTTAATTTTAACTTGGTTTTTTGAACCTCTTTTCCTTCCTTCCAGCAGCTTACTGCAGCACCAACCTTTCCCGAAATCGTGTTACCGTATGTATATATTATAGGCCAGTCGTTTTGTATCATGCTAACGTCTTCTTGGGTGCATATAAGGTCATATGATTCCTTGATGCGTTCTCCTGGATGTGGTAGTGTAAAAGGACTAATAGGTTTTGCTAACATTCTGTCAGGGAGATGAGTGAGTGTTTTTCCTCTTTTTATTAAGTACAATTCTTTTTTCTCTTGTGCTCTTAAATCTAAAGGTATATTCTTGTAAAGTTGCGTGGGGGGTGTGATGCTGAACATTCCAGTTATTTTGTCAAGTTTTTTTGCGTATTTGTACTTTATTTGCCTCTTTACCCCAGAATGCGGCTGCATATAGCATTGTTGGTTCTACGGCAGCGAGGTAAATTGTTCTCGAAATTTCTGAGTTTAATCCCCATTGAGCTCTCGCTGTTCTGGAGACTTTTTTATATAATGCTAGTGCTCTTTTGGTGGTGTCATTTACATGTTTGACGAAGTTCAGTCTCCTATCCATAATTAGTCCAAGAATTTTTAAGTCTTCAGTAAATGTTACTTTGGTGTTATTTAGTTTTAGGTTTGGTTTATCATACTTTTTCTTTTTAGTGATAAGGATGGCTTGGGTTTTGTGTGCAGCAAGATTCATCTTTCTTGATTATCCCCAAATTTTCCGTTGCCGTTTTTTCTCCGGGAGAAAAACTGGCGACGAGGTTCGCCACCCGTCACGTTCTGTCTCCCGGAGGGGCGAAAAGTGGATTGCGGAAACCCGTCTGGCTACGCTGAATGTATGTGGAGGAATGAATGATAAGATGGATGAAGTATGCGAAATGATGAATGACAGAGGAATAGATGTGTTATGTGTAAATAAGACGAAACGAAAGGGAAAGGATGCCACTGCACATGGCACGTATACCGCGTATTGGTCTGGTGTAGACGAGACCGAACGGGCATGCCAGGGAGTCGGTTTCATCCTTTCAGAAAGAATGGGTCAATGTGTGAAAGAGTATGAATGTGTAAGCCCGAGGCTGCTATGGATACGAATTAAAGTGGGCTTAAAGAAGCTGTTCCTGCTAGGGGTGTACGCCCCAGACATGTCTAAGCCCACTTACATCCGAGAGCTGTTTTGGGACATGGTAGGGATGGTGTTGACAAAATGTAAGGAAAATGAAAATATTATTATGTTAGGACTTTAATGGAAGGGTTGGGATGAAGAGGTCTGGTTATGAAAGGATATTGAGAACGTTTGGTGATGAAAGTATAAATGAGAATGGTGAAGACCTCCTCACCGTACGTGTGGAAAAGAATCTTTTTGTGACGAATACTTTTTTCGTCATAAGAAGATTCACATGTATACATGGGAAAGAGGTGATGATAGAAGCATGATAGATTCCGTAATTGTGGATGAAAGAATGAGGAGCGACAGTCGTAGATACAAGGGTTTACCGGGGGGCCAACGTAGGGATGGATCATTACTTGGTCTTATGTCGAATTAATGGTCTTTTCAAGCGTTGGCGGCATCGGACACCTGTGTCTACCACTGCGTTACAGCGTATAAGAATAGAGAAGTTTCAAGATGAAGATGTGAAAGAGAAGTATAAATGTAGACTGAGAGAAAATGTTAGATGTTTGAATGAGTTGTGTATGAATGATTTAGACTTGAATACTGTGTGGGATAATGTTAAGAAAGGTTTGGTGGATGCCGCCACCGAAGTATATGGTGTAAGTAAGAGAACAAATGAAAGGAAAAGTAATACGTTGTGGTGGGATGATGAGGTACGGGTGGAAGTTGAATCAAAGAAGAAAGCATGGTTAGATTTATTGGTTATTCAGTGTATGAATGATGAGATTGAAAAAAAGGCAGAATTTAGACGTCTAAATAAGAGAGTAAAAGAAGTTGTTGAAAGGAAAAAGAAAGAAAGAACGGATAAGAATGATAGAAGGATATCTGATAATTTCCTGGCTAACATAAAAATGTTCTGGAAACTCGTAGGAACTGCCAGGGGAAATACAAAACAGCCTATAATTAATGCTATAAGAGACGAGAATGGATGTATTCTGAATGATGAAGTTTCAAATTTAAACACATGGAAGGAATACTTTGAAAGCGTGTTTATGAGTGAAGAGTCGTCTGAATTAAATGAACTAGAAATTCCGAAAGTAGTGGAAAGGGGTATGGAGATAAGTGTAGATGAAATAATGAAAGCAATGAAAAGCATGAAAGCAGGTAAGGCAGCTGGATATGATAGAGTATCACTCGAGATGCTAAGGGCTGGAGGAGGGAGTGGTGGCAGGCCTGCTGTACACCTTGTTTAATTTATGTTGGGAATTAAAACGGGTACCGGATGACTGGTGTAAAGCAGTTATAGTACCAATATATAAAGGAAAAGGGTCACAGCAGGACTGCAAAAACTACCGTGGTATCAGCTTGCTTAGTATTGTGGGTAAACTGTATGCTAAGGTGTTAATTGAAAGAGTTATGAAAGAAACTGATGGAAAAATTTGGGATGTGCAAGCAGGTTTTAGAAAGGGAATGGGGTGTACAGATCAAGTCTTTTCCATGCGCATGATTGCGGAGAAGTTTTTGGCCAAAAACCCAGAAAGTTTTTTGTGCGTTCATGGACTTGGAAAAGGCTTATGACAGAGTGGACAGGAATGTGTTATGGCAAACACTGAACTCATATGGGTTGAGCGCTGGTTTGATACAGGCATTAAGGTCTCTTTATAGGGACTCTAGTGCTTGTGTCAGGATCAATGGGGTCTACTCGGACTGGTTTGGCATCCAAAAAGGTGTCAGACAGGGCTGTGTAGCTTCCTCTTGGCTGTTCAACCTATTTATGGACAGATGTTTGTAAACTTTGAAAGATGAAGAATGTGGGTTAAGAACGGGCGAGTTAACCGTCAAATGCCTTCTGTATGCCGATGATCAAGTCATATTTGCGTCATCGGCGGCTGAGTTGCAAATGATGGTTACATTAGTGAACTGGGAATTAAAAGAAAGGGGAATGAAAGATGAACACAAGTAAGATGAAAGTGATGGTTTTTGAAAGAGAAGAAAGCAAAACGGTATGTGAAATAAGAATAGAAGGAGAGTTAATTGAGCAAATGGATGAGTTTGTGTATTTGGGATGTGTATTTAGCAGGGATGGTAGATATGATAGGGATATAGAACGACGAGTAAATGCAGGGAATAGAGTGAATGGGGCACTACACTCTATTATGAAGAACCAGAATGTGTCAAAAAAGGCACGTATGGTAATTCATAATGCTGTGTTAGTCCCTACTTTAATGTATGGTAGTGAAAGCTGGGTGTGGCAGAAGAAGCTCGAAAGTAGAATAAATGCTGTAGAAATGCAGTCTTTAAGGAATATACTAGGGTTGAACTTGAATGACAGGGTGAGAAATTGCGTGATAAGAGATAAATGTGGTATGCAAGATGATGTTGTGACCAGGATTAAGAAAGGAATGCTTCGGTGGTTTGGTCATGTAGAAAGAATGAATGAGGAAAGAGTGTGTAGCGGCGCTGTCGTCGCGCCACAAGCGAAATACACTGAAGCCTAAATCACGCTATCAACATTCCGAATCATAGACGGTATATATAGAACTTCTCCGAACTATCACATGGAGTGTTGGCCGCTCCCCGGGCAGAACACCTTGCCCGGCGGGAGATCTCCCTTTTTCCTACCACGGCCACAGTGGTGACCCCGACGTGATCTGAACACGGCAACCAAACAACCTTCGGAAACATCAAGCTTCATCATCGTCATAGAATACCCCACCCATTCGCTCCCGAGCAGATATCATCTGCAGTCTTCATATCCTGCAAGCCATCTAGCTTCACAAGGTTCATCGCAGCACTGGAATAATAATGCTTCCTGTTCCTTCAAGCTACTCTCTGCGCCATACAGTGTTCGGCACGGCTCTGAGCCTCACTGCTCGCCTCTGCTTCACGGCACTCTCGCAGATTACTTGCCTTCTTCTCGACCCACCGCAGACTACAAGGCAATCTCCTGGCAATTGCACATTCGTCGACAACTCGACTGCACTATCGACCTCCGGTCTGAGCAGGGGGGTGATGTAGCGGCGCTGTCGTCGCGCCACAAGCGAAATACACTGAAGCCTAAATCACGCTATCAACATTCCGAATCATAGACGGTATATATAGAACTTCTCCGAACTATCACATGGAGTGTTGGCCGCTCCCCGGGCAGAACACCTTGCCCGGTGGGAGATCTCCCCTTTTCCTACCACGGCCACAAGTGACAAAGCAAATTTATATGGCAGATGTGAACGGCCGAGTCGGGAAGGGGCGCCCTAGAAAAAAGTTTATCGACCAAATTGGCGATATTTTGAAAATGGGCCACGTTAGAAGTACCCTTAACCGACGAGCATCTATGCGTAGATATATGGATGTAAAGGAGGCGAAAGAGGTATGTCAGGATCGTGCCGTTCGTAGTCTCTGCCTACCCCTTTGGGTGACAGGCGTGAGTGTTTATATTATATATTATGTTTATATGATTTTCCCCAGTTTGAGATATGTTCTAGAGCCAAGTTAACTTTCTCCTCTATTTATTTTGCATCTTTGCCTGAACCTATTACAATGATGTCATCAGCATACGCTTGCACATGCACGTTCCATTTTTCTGTTTCCTGGAGCAAGGAATCTAGTAGAACATTCCACATTAGGGGTCCACAGATAGAGCCCTGTATGCAGCCTTTACTTGTATTTTTGCTGACCTCTGTGTTGGCATATCTAAGTGTTATGGACCTTTCTGAGAGATAACTCGTGATCAATCTTTAAATTGCTGGATCAGCATCCTTCTTTTGTAGTTCTGTGATCACGGCTGGCCACCACGCATTGTCAAAAGCCCCTTCAATGTCCAGCGAAACAATAACTTTTTTTTATTATTATTATTTATCAAAAGTATTCTTACATATTTGCTTGATTTGTATCATTAAACCAATAGTGGTTTGTATTGGTACTCACATTCGTAACTAACGCACTGCTTTACATAAATATTTAATAAATTTACTAAAAGTTAAAAAAAAATGTATATACATATAAATAAATACGCCTTCTTTATTTTGTAAGTGGTAAGCACCCATTTGCAATTCTCACCTGGGACTATTCGACGAACCGGTTCTATTAGGCAGCGCAATCTTCTTAACTTTATACAGACTGTTTCACTATTATACAAACTAAATTATAACTATGATCCTAAATGATGTTATAAGACGATGTTCTTTATATTATCGTAATAATATTTTTTGAGTTTATGTTTATAGTTTTTTGTATTTAAATCTTTTTGAATGTTTTGCGGGATGTTGTTTATAAAAGTTGGGATTAAAAATTCAATAGTTCGCCTACCATAGTAATTTGAGATCCTAGGCACAATTAATTTTTGTTTAGTACTATTTCTTGTAATTACTGTACGAGATACGGGTATTTGGATGCTTTTATTGTTGAATTGTTCAATTAATAGGGTCATGTGAAGTTTCATATTGTTACGAGCTTGAGGTTCGTGACAATAAAAAATTGCCGATAAAATTACCTAAATTAACACTTTAATTTACTTTACACAAATTAAAACTAAAAACACTAATAATTAAACACACTAATTCACTTAATTCCGCTCCGAAGCTTCGCTTGTGTCGCCAAGTTCAACTCTGACCGATCGCATCTTGCAGCGCCTACTTATATAAATTAGCAAAATATCCAGAATGTTCAAGTAAACACGCGCAAGGTACCGAGAGTTCGAGTTTTAAACTTCAAGAAGTTTAGTTCTTTGGTTCGAGACTAGATGGCGCTAGTGCGCCGATTTTAGCGCGTAACACTACCCCCTCCTAAGACATGCTCGTCCCGAGCATTATCGGTCTCATAATAACGCGCTAGGCGATCCACATGGACGATCTTAGGAGTCCCTCTTGCGCCTTTCTGTATCCGGTAGGTTACATCGTTGATCCTGGTCACAATCCGGTACGGGCCGTCCCATTTAGCTTGAAGCTTAGGAGATTTCCCTTTGCTGCGGACTGGATTGTGCAACCACACAAGTGAACCTTCGTCGAACCCTTTGTTGTTCATTTTGCGATCATACCGGGTTTTCATCTTTTCAGACATTTGCTGGCCCGATTGTCTGACGTGCTCATAAACGTCATTCATTTTGTTCCGCAAGTCATTTGCATAATCGGTTATACTGCGTGGAGCATCAGGTGTTATCCCGGTGATCAGGTCTGCAGGCAGCCGTAATTCTCTTCCAAAGTTTGTGAAAGCTGGTGTCACTGCTGTACTTTCGTGAACAGCGCTTCGATATGACAACAAAAACGGTTGTACGTGCTTGTCCCAATCTCGTTGCCGATTGTCTACAACTTTTGCTAGGTACCTCTCCAATGTCTGATTAAATCGTTCTACCATTCCATCAGATTGCGGGTGATAAGAAGTCGTTCTTGTTTTATGAGTACCCATAACTCGGCAAGTTTCCTGGAATATTTGAGACTCAAAATTCCTTCCTTGATCTCTGTGAATCTCTAAAGGTACACCAAAACGACAGAAGACTTCATGAACTAGCTTATCAGCAACTGTTGAAGCTTCTTGATTTGGAATGGCGAAGACTTCTGGCCACTTAGTGAAGTAATCCATCACAACCATGAAATACCTGTTACCGCTTTCACTCTCCGGAAACGGCCCCGCCACGTCAATGGCTATTCTCTCCCATGGTGCACCAACATTGTACAACTTCAATGCACCTCTACTACGAGTCTGAGGTCCCTTTACGGCCGCACAACTTGTACATTTGCGGCACCAGTCCTCGACATCGTTTCGACAGTGGACCCAGTAAAACCGTTCTCGGATCTTCAGTAGAGTTCGTTTAACTCCCAGATGGCCTCCTGAACAATCATTATGGTACAGCTGTAGAACATCCGGTACTTTAGCTTTAGGGACAACCATTTGCAAATGACAGCTGTCTCCCCTAACATTTTCCCATTTACGGCACAGAACTCCATCCTGAAGCAGCAAGCTGTCCCACTGGGTCCAATAGCTTTTAGTGGTCGAACTCATTGCTGAGACGTTGCTCCACTTAGGCTTGGGAGCACTGGCCTTCATCCATTCCAGAATCGGCTTGATGTCCGGATCTTCCTGATGTGCATGTTGTAAGCTGTCCTTCCATTCGTTGCTGAGGTGGTCCGTCCTGAGCATCCTCACGGATACCTCTTCCTTACTCTCTTGCCTAGTACAATGGTTGCAATCTTCAGGACAAGGTCTTCTTGACAATGCATCTGCGTTGCCGTGAGATTTTCCGCTGCGATGTTCGATCTGAAAGTCGTATTCCTGCAGTAGTTCAATCCACCTCGCAACTTGTCCTTCTGGATTTTTAAACCGCAATAGCCATTTTAGTGCAGCATGGTCAGTTCGTAAGTGAAATTTTCGTCCCAGAAGATATTTGCTAAAATGTTGCAACGACTTTACCACAGCTAGCAATTCGCGTCTTGTGACACAGTAGTTCCTTTCCGGTTTTGATAACGACTTGCTGAAGTACGCTATCACGACCTCTTGGTCACCATTACGTTGAAACAACACACCGCCAAGTCCTATATCACTTGCGTCTCTGTCAACTATAAATTCTTTGCTTGCATCAGGGTATCCCAAAATAGGTGTTTTGCACAGACGGTCCTTGAGCTCCTGGAATGCGATATTACAACTTTCATCCCAGCAGAAATGTCGCGTCTCCTCGGTTAGCTTATGTAGAGGTTTGGCTATATCTGCAAAGTTCTTCACAAAACGTCGGTAATAGGAGCACAAACCCAAAAATGCTCTAACCTGCGTCTTGTCTTTCGGAACCGGCCAATCCTTTACAGCTGCGATTTTCTCTAGATCCGTGCGGATACCTTCTTTCGACATACATACCCCAAAAAGTTGACTTGCCGTTTGAATAGTAAACATTTCTTCGGACTCAACTTGAGGTTGGCACTCTTAATCTTCATGAGCACGCGTTACAAGTTTTGAAGGTGTTCCTCAAACGTACGGCCCACGATGATGATGTCATCCAAGTAGACCAGACAGACATCGCCAATTAGCCCGGTAAGTACAAGTTCCATCAGCCTTTCAAACGTTGCTGGAGCATTGCACAACCCAAACGGCATTACTTTAAATTGCCACAGACCCTTTCCCGTCGAGAACGCAGTTTTCTCCTTGTCCTTAGGGTCAATTTCAACTTGCCAGTAGCCACTTTTTTAGGTCCAGCGTGCTAAACCACTTTACTCCTGTAAGCATGTCCAGCGTGTCGTCAATTCTTGGCAAGGGATAGCTATCCTTCTTAGTAACGTCGTTCAGACGGCGATAGTCAACACAAAACCGCAAGCTGCCATCCTTCTTCTTTACCAGTACCACGGGTGAACACCATGGACTAGATGAAGGTTCAATAACACCATCCTTCACCATTCCCTTAATCATGGTTTCCACTTCCTTTTCACGTGCTACCGGCAATCGTCTTGGCCGCTGACGGATAGGCAACTCTTCACCTGTGTTTATTTTGTGTTGAACTAAACCAGTCTTTCCTATGTCAGCATCGTTTGATGAGAATACATCGGCGTACTCGAGTAACAACTTCTTCGCCTTGACCAATTCGTTCGGGGACAGAACACTGCGACAGTCTTCCAAAAGTGTGGTCACTCTCGTTTCTGAATCCTTGCTGGGGGTCCCACTCGATATATATTGGCACTGACGTAACCAATCCACTTCCTCACCAACCAGTGTGCCTTTTTCTATAATCTGTTCCCGGTCGCAAAGGTTCAGCACACGTACTCCTGAGATGTCAGTGGTCCTGACCAAGGTTCGAGCTACTTTCCATGGAAGGTCATTGTTTACCCTTTCCACAAGTACACAACGGTGAGCTTGCCCAGCGTTGCGAGGAAGACTAACCGGAACAATCGTTTCCGATCTCGGCGGAAGAACAATCTTCTTGATGCTGTACACGTTCCCTGGTAACGCACCTTCCATAAAGAGTTCCTCCTGTCCACATTTCAAAACACCTTGCTTAACGTCGATCTCACAACAATTATTCCTCATAAAGTCTAGGCCTAGGATGCAGTCGTCCATTATATCAGCCACGATGACATTATGCAGGTAGATCACGTTGCCTAGCTTCAACTCCATCTCCTTCTCTCCACGGACGGGTATACGCTGACCGGTGGCTGTTACCAAATTAATGCGTTCTAGGTTGTATGCGGAGTCCCCAAGGAACTGACTTATAAGTTGGGAACTAACAACCGTACGAGAGGCTCCAGTGTCTATGGTCAGTTTACACGGCATTCCGTTGACCTCGCCCTTGATGATTAGACTGTTCCCATCATGGGTTTGTGAGATCGAGATCCTTGGTGCTCTTTTAACATCAGCTAGCACCCGCCCCGCAGTTCTGGCTTTTACTCGTTTCCCTGCTGCTGCTGGGCGGTGCTGTTGGCCGCAATACCCTCCTGAGATCGTTCACCGTCCCTTTCTAGGGTTCGCTTAGGGCAGCTGGATCGAAGATGGCCCTTTTCCCCACAGCCGTAGCACCTTGGGCTGTATCCTTTGTTGCGGTCGCGAACTGTAGCTGCTGCAACCTCCCTGACGCGATGAGAACGATGATCCTGCCGCACGGCTTCCACTTCCAGTGCATGGGCCAAGGCGTCCTTAAGCGTCTCATGGTGCCCGAGCCTAACAGCAGCTCTGACTTCCAGGTCGCGGATGCCGTCGATGAATGTTTGCACCAGGTTCCCTTCAATGAGCGCAGGTACAGACCGGTATGCTTTTCGCACCAGCTTCTCCACTTCTAGAGCCCACTGCTGGCAGGTTTTCGTTGATGCGCTGCACACGATCTTTAAGCTGCGCACGAAAGACGTGTTCTAGGTGAGCGTCACCATATCTCGCCTCCAATGCCTCAAGGAGTTGCTCATAAGTCACTTCCTCACCGAGAGCTTCCAGGACTGTTAAGGCCTGGTCGCGTAGGCCTAGTATGAGAGCAGTCATGGCCTGACTTTTATTCCAGCCGTTCGCCTTCATAACAGCCTCGAACTGGATTTTGTAGGCTGACCAGGAAGAGGTACCGTCGAACGGTGGCACCTTGAACCCACGTAGCGAAGGTGTTGTAGCTACTACGGGAGCTGTAGCTCCATCTCCAAGTTTGAGTTCGTCCAGTGATTTCTTCATGTCAGCCATTACGTTGTCAACCCGATTGTTTACTTGGTCGATTCGGGTTTCAGCTTTCTCGATTTGGGTTTCAGCTTCCGACAGGCGTTTGTCATGCTAAGCAACCCTATCCTTCGCCTCCTTTATCTCCTTCCCGAAGGTAGCGTGAAGGTCCTTCATGAGGAGCATCTGTTTCTCCTGTCGGCGGGCCTGTTCCTCTTGTCCGCTCTGCAGCTGCTCTTTCCACTGACGGACCTGTTCCTCCTGTCGGCGAGCCTGCTCCTCCTGTCGGCGAGCCTGCTCCTGCAGCATCACCATCAGGGCGCCTAAATCAGGTGCTGCAGATGCAGGAGCTACTGACGAACCGGCCTCCATTGCCGGCGGCTGGCCCTCCGACGTATGCGGCGTTGCACCACCAAATCTTCTCTGGTCCGTCTCATGCTGGCGTTGACTGCGTGTACGAACACCCTCCGTTTCCTCCTTAGGTAAAATCGGCATGATTTTATCCCACTTCTGACACCAATTGTTACGAGCTTGAGGTTCGTGACAATAAAAAATTGCCGATAAAATTACCTAAATTAACACTTTAATTTACTTTACACAAATTAAAACTAAAAACACTAATAAATAAATACACTAATTCACTTAATTCCGCTCCGAAGCTTCGCTTGTGTCGCCGAGTTCAACTCTGCCCGATCGCATCTTGCAGCGCCTACTTATATAAATTAGCAAAATATCCAGAATGTTCAAGTAAACACGCGCAAGGTACCGAGAGTTCGAGTTTTAAACTTCAAAAAGTTTAGTTCTTTGGTTCGAGACTAGATGGCGCTAGTGCGCCGATTTTAGCGCGTCACAATATGCATAGGTAAAATATTACAGTAATTAAAAATGTCTAATACGTTTTCTTTATATTGTTGTATTATTTTTCGGGGTACGATAAGTTTAAGTAATCTTAGCTGTAGTTTATATATTTTTTCAGTATATGACTTAAAGGTTCGTCCATAACTTGAGATTCCGTATGATATAATTGACTCAGCTAAGGCTTTATATATATTCAGCAGGATTTTATACGGTACTTTAGGCTTTAAGATATAGAATTTAGCCAGTATAGCTCGTAACTTCTCACAGAGAGAATCTATGTGAAATCTCCAGCTTAATCTATTGTCTATAATTAGTCCTAAGTAAGTGTGATGCGTTACTTGTTCTATTGCCTCACATTTACAAGCGTTAGTTGAAGCGCAAGATGAAGTTGATTTGTGCAGACATCTGTGACTGTGAGCAACGATCTTAAAATACGTGTTGTGTTTTAGATGGCTTGAGTGAACGTGAATCACTTTGGTTTTATTTGCATTCAAGATAAGTCCCGCATCATGTGACCATTTGGATACCTGTGTAAAATCCTGCTGCAGCCATTTAGCTGCTTCTTTTAGATCTTTGCTGGTCGCCAAAAGGCACGTGTCATCTGCGTATTGATAAACGGAACAATGGTTGACTATATGCTCCATATCGTTGACGTATGCTAAATAGTACAAGGGTCCAAGCACCGACCCTTGAGCTGTTCCTTCAGTAACATCTATAGCGACGCTGACTTCATCACAAATTTTAACTTTATATTTGCGATTATTGAGGTAATCTTTGAACCAATCTAAAATTGGACCGCGTACACCGGTATTCTCTAGTTTATTTAAGAGAATATCGTGTCGAAGCGTATCAAATGCTTTGCTGAAGTCTATGAATAACAGAATTACGTGGTTTCTGTTATCTAGATATTTGTTTACATCATTTGTAAATTTTGACAGCAGTTTAGAGGTAGATTTGTTAGGTTGAAAGCCGTATTGTGAATGTGGTAGGATGTTATATTTATTGTATAAGTCTTGTATCCGATTGCAAACATATTTTTCTACTATCTTGTCAATGACTGGTAGGATAGTAATTGGTCTATAGTTGGCATAATAACTGTGACTACCTTTTTTATATATCGGTCTAACTATACTTATTTTTAATTCATCTGGATACTTTGCTTGGCGCAGCTATTATTTATTAATTTAACAATAATTCCTATCATCTTATCACAGATAGATTGTATGTCAATACATCGGATATTATCCATACCAGGAGCTTTATTGATTTTAAGGTTTTTTACAATCTTCGTCACACTTTCATTTGAGGCTCTTTTAAAATACTATAGATTTATTTTCGGGGGAACATATATTCTGATTCATTTAGAAGCCGTTGGTTACATTTTGGAAGGATTTTTTTAACACAATTTCTAAATTCTTTTGCAAAGTTATTAGCTATTGATTTTGCGTCAATATTATTTTTATTAAATGTTTTTAATATTGCCTCATCCACTGAATTTTTGTTTCGACCAGATAGTGTATTCAAAATTTGCCATAGATTTCTAAGATTCATTTTATTACTATTTATTTGTTCCATATAATACTTATTTTTACACTTTTCTATTATTTTACGTGTCTTATTCCTTAATTTATTATACTCTAATCTTAGTAATTTGTCCGTAGGATCATTTTTCCATTTAATGTATAATTCGTCTTTCTTTTTTACACATGCTATTAATTTTACTATTTATCCAGGGGTCTTTATTTCTATTACTTATTTTATTACTTTTTTTTTGATATATTTTGAATCATTGTAACAATCATTGAATTTATTTTTGATGCAATTGTAAATTTTATTTGGATACTCTGTATCTCTGACTTCGCTCCAATCTAGATTATTAAGTAAACTTTTAACTTTATGATCATCAATCTGTTGGATTATTTTTGTATCACTCTGTACTTGTGTTTGGTCGAATCGTACGCACGAAAGTATAATCATGCGATGGTCAGCCAATACAGTTTCGAGCGCGGCCGAGTACAGATCTAACGAGCGCGTACGAGTAAAAATGTGATCTATGCAACTGCGAGTTGTTTCCTTACCGCGTATTTCAATTCTTGTGTAATCGGATATCGCGCTTGTTAGACCGCTCTCGGACATACTACTAATGTAGTAGTCTCGGATGTTGTCGCATGTTTTTAAGTCTATGTTAACGTTGCCTAAGAGATAAGTGTCACATAGTTGAAACATAGATTTTGATAATAGGCTACTTATTTCCTTTACAAATAGGTGCTTACTCTCACTTGGTGGTCTATAAACAGCACAGATGTAAGCGGAGTATTTGTAAGGCGTAGTGATCTTACAGATAATAATCTCACAGTGTATTAACGAGTGACTTACTGGCGCGAATGAGTGAACATCTCTAACATATAGAATTATACCACCGCCTTTTCTATTTTTGCGCAACATACTGTGCATTCTATAGCCATAAATATTAAACATAGAAACTATATTGTTATTTATGTTTACTTCGCTTAAGATTAAAATATCAATAATCATTTTAGAAGAGTTAATTAATTGTGTTACATAGCAAAAATTTTTTATCAAAGATCTTATGTTAATGTGGACAATATTAAGATAGATTTTATAAATAGGGGGTATATGCAAGCGGAAGTTGTTAATATCTGCACAATTTAATATTTCTTCATGATCAGAAAAGAGAACTTGGGTTACTAATTTTGAAATCTATTACCGCTTGGAACTTTGGCCGATTATTTCCGTTAGTGCTGAGAGCTTCTCAATGTCAGCTTCGCTTCGCGCGACCTTAGGCTTGGATTTGTCGTCTTTACGTAGTAGCACCTTTCCATCTTAGAACCAGACGTATTTGTAGGCCGGTCTTAGTTTTTGTTGTGCTAGCCATAATAACGACTTATTGGCTTTGGTCAGGGCGCGTCGTATGATCACTTTCGTCTTAGCAACTTCCACAGGGGCCTCGGAGATGATTTGTTCTACCACTACTGCTTCCTTTTTCGAGGCTCGCACCCATAAGCTTACATTTTCTGCATGCTTGAACTGCACCTGGATGTTTCCATCTTGGTTATTTCGACCTTCTACACGTGTAATATTCACTACTTGCGTCCTGTCCATGTTGAGTGTCTCAGCTAGTTTGAGAGATATATTTACAAGGTTTTCGTCTTTAGCTTTAGGAATACCTATCACTTTTATCACATTGTCTAAACGCTGTTGTTCAATATTACGTAGATATTGTTTCAGTGAGCTCATTTCAAGCTCAAGATGGGTTTTTTCGTTATGAAGGTAGTTGTACTTCTTTTCTAATTTCTGGATATGTTTGTTTTGAGCTTCCACAATTTTGGAAAGATCATCAATTTTTGTGCAACAGAAGCTCACTGATGCTTCAATTGGTTGAAGTTCTTTCTTTAAAACTTTTTTCATTTCTGCTGTTATATCTTTTAAAACTTCTCTGTGTTAACAATTGTGGGTTATTGTGAGGCGACTTGTTTTTTGGAATTGAAGGTTGACTTTCTGTTAGGTGTATTCTGATGGCACTCTTCGCATGTCCAGTCTAGTCTGTCCGCATTATGAAGCGCAGATAGTTGCTTCGCGTTGAGACCAGAGCAAGCTTTACTAGCATGAACCATCTTCCCACAGGATCTGCATTCCAGTCCGGGTACCTTTGTGGTTATCCCTTTGTTACAGATGTCACATTTAGTCATTTTCTTTTCGATTGAAATTTTATTTAGAGGGTAGTTACCAAACGTATAGAATAGTGTTACCACAGAACCGACACACACAGCAGCGCGAGAACGAATAACTACCATTTCTTTGTTTCTTACACAGTCCTTTACTGTCTCCAGGGCGTCATATAATGCATCTTCTGTACCCCTCTGTGGGATGAAACCATATTGCCGACCGCTTAATTTATCATCGTGGCCTAACTGCCATGTGAGTCTGGTTACAAATAGCTTTTCCAGTACCTTCCCCAATAAAGGTAATAGGCCTATTGGACGGTATGCTTTTGCGAGAGTATAGTCCTCCTTATTTGGTTTCGGAATAACGCGAATGATTGCGTTTTTCCATATCTGTGGAAAATATCCTAAAGATAGACACTTATTAAATATTTTAAGGAGAATTCCTGGTTCAGCTAAGTAGGATTTGAAGCAAATGTCAGCATAATGATTTCTTATATTTACGCGAATACTACACATTGATTAAAACTATTTTTACGGATTTTATCGCGTTTATTCTACTATTATTTTAATTCCCGACGTTTCGGGCGCTTTCCAGCACCCATGGTTACGGGGGACTGAGATGACTGACGTCCCGATGTCGTTGTTAAACCCGGAGTACCTTCAGCTTTTTTAATTATTGTAATTAACAACAACAAATATCAGCAGTCAGTAATCTCCTCCTGGTGATTTTTTGGGGCTCATGTCCTTGAAAACAGTTTCAATTTCAGTGGCGGTATGTGGTATAGTGTGAATGTATACTGTACTGTTGTTAAGGTCTTCTCTGATGCTTAATGCATTTTCCCTTAT
Organism: Parnassius apollo; assembly: GCA_907164705.1. NCBI lineage: Eukaryota > Metazoa > Arthropoda > Insecta > Lepidoptera > Papilionidae > Parnassius > Parnassius apollo. The sequence goes on along the minus strand of CAJQZP010001539.1, from coordinate 6,956,864 downwards.
TTTTATGTGGTCTCTATCATCAGTGGAGTTGTCGTCTATTGAATAGAATGTGTCTGCCAAAAGCTTGGCAGATCGCTCTGGGGATAAGATGTCATTTCCCGTGGATGATTTTAGTAACGTGTCATTCTTTGCTGCTGAATTTTTAAGAATTATCCTGTATATGCTCTGCCACATGTTTTCCTTGTCTTGTCTGGAGCAGAACTGTTTCCGGCTTGAGGTCATTGCTTCCATCATGAGGTGTTTATAATCAGTTTTAGCTTGTATGTAGTCTTCAATTACATACAGTTTCCGTCTTTCGTTAGCATTTTTATTATTAATTAGTAGGAGTCGCCATGGACCTAAATAATAAGGAAATCGAAGAAGCGGTACTGAAACAAAATGGTACACTGCTAAAAGAAATATCTACCTCACAAATGCACATAAAAGTAGTGAGAAGGGTCAAAGGCCGTACCAACACATTAAACAACGTAATTGTGAAAGTCAGTCCACAAGTCTCATCAAGACTTAAAGATCAGAGAATAAGGCTTGGCTTCCAGATCGTCCCAGCAGTGGACCAGTCGCCCTTAATTCAGTGCTACCGCTGCCTAGGATTCTCACATCGCGCTAGTGACTTTAAGGCCGATACAGCAGTTTGTGACTACTGCACCGAGTCACACGATACACGAGAGTGTTGCAATAAAAATGAAGCTCCAAAATGCACAAATTGTATCAACAAGAAAGCAAATGATTGGGCATGTACTCATCCAGCCTATAGCTCTGAATGCCCTGAATGGCAGCGGTGCGACAGAATTGCAAGATCTTTAACATCCTATTGCTAAGAACAAAAGAGAACAGACAAAAGACAGCAGTCCAGAGAGAATCAAAATTGCTCAAATAAACCTCGGTAGAGGACAAGGTGCACTACAAGAAAGTATACAAGCTGCTGTGCAGCAGAGTTTCTCAATTTTAATGGTCTAAGAGCCATATGTTGGAGCTAAGGCTCATGTAACTTGTAAGCATAAAATTATACAAAAAGACACTGGTAACAGAGAAAAACCAGTCAAGTCGGCTGTCATTGTTGTTAATCCGAACATACAGTATTATGTCAACCAAATCATGATAACAGAGAATTTAGTTGTATGTAAACTTAGTATAAATGAATTTTGCATAGCTATAATTAATGTATATCTCGAGGAAGGTGCCGATATTGAAGAAGATCTCTGCAAAATTACAAGATTCATAGAAAATCTCGACACCGAGCACGTTATTCTTGGAGGGGATTTTAATGCCAAAAGTCCCTAGTGGGGGTGCAATGTGGAGGATAAGCGGGGAGCAGTTATAGCTGAGACCTTAGCACAACTAGACCTACAAATATTAAATGAAGGACAAACACCAACTTTTCATGTATGGAGAAGGGCTCGAGAATACTCCAGCATCATTGATGTTACCACATGAACGCCAGCTCTACTGCATAAAATAACCAACTGGAAAGTGAATCAACTTAGTTACACTCTCAGATCACCATGCGATCACTTTCGAGATAAATATCAAAAAATTAAATATAATGACACATCAAAGGATCTCAACGCGTATTTATAACACAAGCAAGGCAGACTGAGAAACGTTCTCAATACGACTGAAAGGAGAACTCAACAATTTTAAGATCACACAGGACTTCATCGATTCCATAAGTACCCCAAAATTATTAGAACAGTGCATCAACACATATACCACATGTATTCATAAATCTTGTAAACATACTTTACCCTTATTAGCGAGAAAAATACCAAAAAAACGCAATGGTAGAATAAGGAACTACAGGAGAAAAAGAGGGAGGTAATAAAGAAAAGGAGAAAAATAAAATATGCTAACGAAAGACGGAAACTGTATGTAATTGAAGACTACATAGAAGCTAAAACTGATTATAAACACCTCATAATGGAAGCAGAGCGTGGTTCAGATTGGCCACATTGACGGGCAATGATTTTGCTATAGTTTGTTTTAAGGTTGCATAGTAGTTTGAGTATTGATGCTTTGAGGCTTGGATGAAGCGCAGCATAGAACTACATGTTTGGAAAAGCTACTCTTAAAGTATGACGGTTACGTGCGAAGCGCTCGGCCGCGTGACAGACGCCTCTTATTGATTGTCTCTCGTGTTTTAAGTGACAAGAGGTCCTTTTGAGTTTTGAAACGCTAGGAATATGTGAGAAATTTTTTTTTACTTTTTTTTGTTTCCGAGAGGAGATCGCTTCATGTTGAATATAGATTAATTGTGCGCGTACACCGGTCGAGTAGAAGTATGAATAGAAATCGGATATGTTGAACGATTGTTAGTAGAGTTTACGGTCAGAGTTTGTGACATTTTACATTTATTCGAGGTAGCTCTTAAATTTTGTTCCTTTGTTTTTTGGTTTTGTTCTTGTGTGTTTTTTTTTTGTTTTTCTTGTCTTTTATTATTGTGCTCTGGTTGCTGGTAACTCACCATCATGATCAGAATGCGGTTAATTGCATCGGGAGTTTTGGAATTTGTCTGGCAGGCGCACTATTCAGAGCATCACTTTTGGGAACATACTTTGTGGTAGATTAGACTTACCACCCGACCACGTCGGGTCCATCCGACCATCCGCTGGAGTCGGAACCGACTTTGCTAGCCCCTTCCTCGTCAAGTCCTCCAACCTACGCCACGCGCGTTCACTTAGGGTCTATCTGTGCTTTTTCGTGTGATTCGCCACTAGGGCCGTTCGCTTGAAACTTGTAGGTGCCCTCAGCACTGTATCCTTTGTGGTCACGCTGGGCCGCTCCTTATCACGTCGCGGTTTGCCGGATCGGTTCCGGCCAGATTGCGGAACGGATTGTAGGAGCACTGATAGATATTTGAAGGAGGTCGTCGAATTTCTGTCCTGCAACAGAACTTATTGGGTGGCTGAGATGTCCGGGAATTACATCCAGGGGAAATTCGACTCTCCGGCTTGCCCACGCTGAGGCGGTGACGTGAGGCGGTGGTTGGCGTTGCAAGAGCGCATCTCCGTTGCGTTAGTGCCCGAGGTCTTGGTTGGAGATTCGGTCTTGCCTCGTGCCGTCGCGACCCTATCCCGGTTGCCAATTTACTCGCGGACATAGGGAAAGGTGAAGGAACGGTTAGCGAGGTGCGGGAGGCGGAGGCTAGCTATATCGTACGCGCAGCGCAGTGGCAGTCTGCAGCGAGCCGAGTTGTGAGTGGTTCGTCAGCGGGGCCGGGCTGCATCCGGTCGGCCGCGAGGCCGCGGGCCTCCGGGAGCGGCGTCCGCGCGATTTGAACGCCGACGTTCCCGGGTCGAGTTAGATGTCGCGAGAATGATATGTTTGTTGCGCGAAGCCCAGGTCGATTATATATTGATAGTCTCCTTGTTTTGTCTTATATTTGTAAGTTTCAGGATAACGAGGCCATATTGGATAATTGTTTGTAACCGTGTTATGTATTATTTGTGAATCATACGGTTGTGCACGGCAGCTGTTAATTCGAAGGCCTAAGACTTGTGTTAATTGAGCGCGCCATTTTGAATTTATTATTGAATATTAGAATATAACCTATACCGTCTCGAATTTAGTGTCTATTTTGAATGTGTTACGTGACGGAGAGAGAATTTGTAGTGATTAAAGGACCTTTTATTCCGTTAATTGCTTAGACCGGTAGTAGTTTGTGCTAGTAGCTAGGACATTACTTACGTTTTTTTGATTTGATTGAACTTGAAGATAATTAATTGTACAATAAAGTATAAACGAATATAGTGAAAGTAGATTGGATGGATCCCACATTTGAAGAGAGGCGACGCCTTTGGATCTGCTGTATAGCACCAACGGGGATGTCAGGTTACACATTGAACACTTACTGAACACAACTCACAATCACCTCACTTTCACCTGACTATTCCTGTGGTTAACCCTACCTCCGCCAAACGGTAAGCGTTGCTTGCTTCTTTGTTAGCCGCTATAGTTTAATTATCCATAGGTCTTGGACCCTCCCCTTTGTTACCCGTCGAGTTGGACTATCATGGGCCATAGTTCAATCGGCTATGGTCAGGGTAGCCTGGGGGCATTAACGCTATCATTCTGCCTCTAGTTAATTCAAAAGAGTTATAGGGAAGAAAAATTCAGAGAAACAAGTACGTCTTCCTCCGGGAAGACGTGTATTCAGGTCTCTCACTAAATAATATGTCCAATGGAACTCTGTCAGCCATCACTTTCATCTTTGCACTGCGCATGACTCATTGGGCAAGGGCAGAAAGAAGAAAAAATATTTTAGGCTCTCTCTTTGCGTACAACTCGACCCTTTACGACAGGAGAACAAACCGCCTACCATCTGGCAGTATAAGTGTTTCATGTCGGATTTGTGTTTTACAGTGCTCAGTGGGCTCCTTTTTCCTGGATTTCAACAACTCGATTAGAGTTTTATGGAATTTTTAATCACATTATTGCTATATACTTCTTTTTATACTTAAAAATTACAAAAGTAATGGTAGTGTTATGTCGGATTTATTTACCAACACAGAGCGCTTGCCCTCATACAACATGCAGATCGATTCAGCGACTGATCCAAGTTGTCACTGTCACCGAGCGATACTGTTATAATGTATCTATGTGTATGTGAAATTGTTAGTTTATTATTTTAATTATCATGTGTGAGTTTCGTAGTGACAAGTGATAAGTGCGATTATATTTGTGTGTGCAGATTTCCCCCGCAAAAAAAGGCAGACAGTTTTGTATCGTAGAAAAACGCTACTCTCCTCCGATCCGCCGGTGGCCCCTATTGTTCTATGCCTAATAAACTAGTGATAAATATGTATTCTTCGATAAATAAACTTATAAAAATGTTTTATTAAAATTGTTTAAAATTGACTTTGAAATATTTTTTTTAATTTATTATTTATTGTTGTGGTGTTACTTAATTCTAAACTCGCAAAACTTTTACGTTTGATGGCGGGAGGCGCTCTTTTACATAGCAATGAACCACCTTATGTACTCCTAATATCGGATACAATATATAATACACAATTATATAGATAACACAGTAATATATACTTAAACCTATGACATCTTGTTGTTTTGTCAACTTTATATTGTTATATATATTTAACTTTATTTATATAAATTAAATACCTAATAATTATATATTATATTGTTATGGTTTATTATACTAAAATGAATCAATCGTATTTAGTTCTATTAGCCTTCCTGTATAATGTTTTTTAATTTTCTCTTAAGTGATCTTTTACTAATTTTAACTTTTTCTCTTAATAGATCTATTTTGTTAAACACTTTAGCTACCAAATACTTAGATATTCTCTTACTATAATAATAAGTTTGTTATTTTTGGTTGAACCGGTATGTTTTCTCTAACCCTATGTGTGTTGTACTAGTTTTTAACTATAAGTTTGTATTCATCATTATTATAATATTCCAAACCTACAAAATAATCAATTTTTTTTATCTATGGGAATAATTTTACAAATCGGAAATACTAATCATAGTCTTTGTTGCAATTATCTTTAACATTTTTACTAACTAGAAACTTAATCAGTCTTATTTGTATGTTTTTGATATTTTTTAGATATGTAATAAAGGTTTTGCACTCTGCTTATTCTGCATTACTACATCAACTAGCATATTTGTAAAGCATAATAAATTAAGCTTAAATGTGTGCCATTAAATAAAAAGAATAATTTGTAGTACAAACGGTTTCATTGCCGTGGTAGCTCAGGTGGTTATCGCTCGCTGTATATTTCACAGTACGCGAGCAAACCGGGTTCGATCCCCGCTGGCACCAATGAAATTGTTAATTGCAATTTTAAGTGCTGATTTACGACGCGCTCGGCGGTGAAGGAAGAAACCTGCATGTCTGAGAAATACGAGTATGAAAAAAAATATTTCGAAGACATGTGAAGTTCGCCAACATGCATTGGGGCAGCGCGGCGGACAATTCCTTGCTCTAAAACCCTCTCAGAAATGAGGGGAGGCCTGTGTCCAGCAGTGGGACGTATATAGGCTGTAACTTTACTTTACTTTTTAACTTTACAAACGGTTTCTTTGCTCATGTTGTACAAATAACTCTTGCTGCATGGTGCCTATTCATTAAATTACACTCAAAGCTCTCAAAGAACTCAAACTATAAACACTCGAAGGCAATAACACTTACCGTTATAGCTTATTAAAGTTGAACTCTAAACACTGGCCGAATTGGCAACTGCAGTTTTTTTTAGTCGCTATCAGGAAGACGCAAAAAAAACAGAATTGAAAACCAATAATTTGTGATTTTCACGAATCTAGACATAGTGGATGGATATTTATGTAAAATAAATGCATCTAAATTTATTTTTATTACTTCTGTTATCGGCCAATATACAATAACCTGTTTTTTTATCTAAACCACCAACCTTTGCGGTGTTTATTGATAAGAAAATGAGCATCAAATTTATTTGTTGAACTAACGCAAAATGCGCTCTATTAATATTAATGAATTGTCTAAAACTCTAAAATAACAGTATTCATAGATAGGTCGAAATATAAAAAAATGTATTTATACATATTTATAGGGTACTGCTGCTGAATTTTATTATCAGTAAGTTTCACTAGACGGTTAAGATAGCTAACAGTATTTTCATATATAAGTATGTTTCTTAACTAATAATAACAGGAATTTATAAAAACTCTATTTGATTTCTGCATTTGCCGCAAATATAATTACATAAATCTTGTACATTTAATCAGTCGGCAAAGTCATTAATTCCATAGATCAATAATACGCTAATTTTAGTATAAATTAATAATAAACTTAAGATAATCCGGCTAAAGTTAGGTTTACTTCTAGGCGTATGCTAATGTTGTAAGTATTAAAAATACATGTAATGTATTGGCCAATAATCTAGAAGGTAATGAAATAGAAAGAAAAATAAAAGACGTTTACATAACATTAGAATTGTTTATTGTTCTTATAAGCAATACCTGAAACTACACTCTTGTTGATTAAAATTAGGCATATTTTATTTATTTATGGCTAAAACAAGAATGTTACTTACAACAACAACATCACTTTTTATAAATTGTTTAAAAACCAAACTTAATTCTTTTGTCTATTTTTCTATTCATTTCAGATAATCACATCTTTTATAGGCTTTATTTAGAACTTTCTTCAGTTCACGTAGCTATTGTTTAATCTTCAAAATTTCTTGAATATATTCAAAATGGTAGATGGAAACTTTGGAAGGTGGCACAATCGTTTCCATTGCAAACATCTTTTTCAAAATAAGAGAAGGACGTAGCGTCATAGCGCCATAGCGCTATGGCGACTACTTACATAGCACGCGCGATGCGCTATGAAGTGATAGCGCACTATAATATGGCGCTATGCACTATATTAACCACCATTAAAATAGATCGCTCGCGCTCGCCATTTGCCAGATCACGCCATGCGACGGTCGAACGCGCCCACAGAACACTATTACTCCAACGCGCCCCACTCCCGCTCGCCGCTTGCGTAGTAAAATAGCGTCGGCAGTGCGTGCGGTGAAATACCTAACCCATAGCTTTTATTTACATAAATTATGGGAACGGGATCTGATCAAAATTCCGGACAATTGAAACCCCGCCCGGACGCTCCCCAGACTTCCTTTAAACTAGGACGAATCCGGGGAAACCCGGACGGATGGCAACCCTACACCAAGCATACAGAAGGTTTGTTTTTTGTGAAATAATATAAAAAAATAATAAAATCGTCTCTCTGGGACCCATATTCCATATTGCTGGCAGGCTTATGTTTCATTAAAAACGAACACGGTTCTGAACTACGTGTGTCCTTCGACTACCAGCATATCTGCATTGATTACATCAACGGTACGTTTAACACAGTGGAAAAACTCTCGAAATCTTATTTTTTAAAGTTATCGCTATGGATGATATCAGCTGAAATATATTCAGTTTCAACGGTATAAAAATACGTATAGTTAATTTTTAAAACTAATATTCGATAGTGTGTCACATTAATAATGTAGGTATTTAATTTAAAACAACGTAAATAAACTTATTATTATTACAAATCAGTATTTTTATTTTCATCATATTTAAAGTATTTTACTTCTTTTCTTTTAAAACAGAAATAGGTACTTTCCTTTATAATAGTTTTAATAATATATATCCATTTAATCCTATCGGCTTTCTTGCCATTTCAAAACGCAGGCGCAACTTATACAACAACAGCGCCATCTTCAGACTAACCAAGTCAAGTTAGAAATAGAGTCGGCCATTTTGACATTTGTTTAGCTTTGTGTCTGCAATAAAATCAATCATGTATAATTTGGATACAAATTTAAACTCAGCTTAGTTTTCAGTGATTTCACAAATTCAATAATAATAAGCATTACGTATATAAAAGTTATATGTTTAAGACACTGCTGAATCGGCGCATAAATCAATAATGTGTCAGTGCCGCTCTTCTATTTTCGCGTTTGTTAGTTATTTTTGTTTAGTGTCTAAAACATACGCGACTTTGGATATCTTATAATTTATTTATGATAATAAAATATAACTGCTTCAACCCAGTACAAATTTTTTATAAACAGTGTTGCAAAAAAGGCGCGAAGATTTTTGCCGCGCCGATATTTTAGGAGCGAAAAAATCTAAATTGTCCTTGTTAAAACAATGATTGTAGCAGAACTTCTTTTGTATACTGAATCTAAACAGTTATATTTGGCGCTAATATGATTCCAGTGATTTTAATTAGGTCACAATATTTTTGATTGAGAAAGAGTTCATGTAAGTACTTATCGTATATAATCGTATCCTACATAAATTTTTCTCTTTTTTATTTTGTGTCAACAAACATTTGTTATTTTCAGGTTAAGTTACCTACTTAACTTGCAATGCGGTTAAGAAGTCGAAAAAGGGAGCGACCGCTCCCAATTATTAAGAAAGCTAACAGTTCGAAATCACGTAAATTCAAAGATAAATCAACTTGGGGAAATATTTTAAGGCGTACGGCGGGTAGAAATGTTTCTGTCCAACCTAATACGGCTCTACTTTCTATCACTCATCCCAATACGAATTTAAAAAGTAAGTCTGTTAGGATTAAATCTGCCATGATGGAGCGGCAGACACAAGCTTTAAACAAGAAACCAAAGCACAAAGATGATACATGCACGAAGAAACCAATTTTTCAGACAGTTGTACGAAATTCAATTAAAGACAATGTGACATCATCAACACTAGTCAAATCTGTTAAAACAACCCAGAATGACAAAGTGTCAACTACATCTAAAATAAGAGGAAATGATGTAAGAACAACAAAAAGTGTGCAACTACGACACAGTTCTTTGAACAGGGAACTTATTCGATCAGATGTGTCAGCTTCAATAAGCTCCCCACGCAAAACTAGAAGAATTGATAAAGTTGACAAGTCAGCATCATTGAATAGCTCTCCAATACGTAAAGTTCGTCAATTGGGTATACCATCTCAGAAAATTAGCAAAGCTGCAGTAAGTTCAACAAAGGAAAGCCCAAAAAAGAAATGCAAACCAAAGGAATCTTTTATACCTGAACAAAGTAATTGGAATTCAGTTGATGATGACATAACAATGTACGAACCCCATACAACAACAACTGAATTACCTAAAAATGATGATTCTGATTCAGAAACACAAGTTGAGTCTACTGAATTATGTCTCCCAAATGACTGTTTAAATGATTTCATGGCTATAGCCGAGTGTGCGAGGCTAATAAATGAAAGATTACCAACAGGTGATGAGGATATTAACTTTTTAGCTGATAAAGCAGCTAGAGTTATGACAACAGAGAGGGAGGATGAGAAGATTCTTCGGAAGAATTCTATAGATAAAAGGTTAATGAAAAGGAGGAAGTCTAGCAATGATTTGGAAATGTACCAGCCTACTTCCACTACTGATGATTTGGATGTGCCCTCAGACTTCTTGACGACTGGTGAAAAATATGTTCAGGTGACTAAAATTATGAATGTATTACTATTACAGCCTATAAAAGTCCACTGCTAAACATAGGCCTCCCCCATAGAATGCCTCACATATAGGATTTTGCCATAGTTGCCACGCTTGGCAGGCAGTATGGCAACTGCAGTTTTTCTTATTCAGCTGTTATCAGGAAGATGATGTTGTCCATCTCCTGTTTTAGTTTCCCTCTGCTGTCTCTTACAACATCCACGGGGCAAAATGGGGTAATGGGTATTCTTATACTGCCACTGCCTACATGGGGACTGGACCAGTCAGACCTCATGTATGTCATCAGTCAGACTGATACTACACAAATTATGAATATCCTACCAGTAACAAAATTATTTAATCCATATATATTACTAGATTGCCAGGCAGATGTTGCTCTGCCCTTTTCGACGACTGCTTGTCATGTCCTATTAAATTATCCTTAAAATTGTGGGTTGAGCAAACAACTATCCTATCTCTCAAGTTTGACCAAACTGCACACGGTGTGCAAATTTGATTAAAATCGGTTAAGTAGTTTAGGAGTTCATCGCGGACAAACAACGTAACACGTAATTTATATATATTAAAATTTATAAAGAACACAACTTGCATATTTTGAAATTTATTACTTTTCTATTTCAATTTATAATTGCTCATTTTGACTCCTGTTAGAGCTGTTTCATTCTTTATTAAACAATTTTTTATACATGGCCTTTGATATTGTGTAAACGATAATTCTACCAATATCTAGTCTTTGCGTAGTTTATCAAGTCATATAATTTAGATTCTGCCAAAAACATATGTAGAACAAAGTCCACATGTTTTATATTAACAATTGAAATGTACCAAAACATAATACTGCCAGAAATGCCCAACTTGAAAACTTGAAATATTCACTTTTTTTTTTGGTGGGATATCATTATTTTTTGAATAAAGTTTTACACTTAATAATCGAAATAAATATATGAATTCAATGTCTTTCATGTGTTTATGCTTCACTGTTTTCTCTTTTTGGTTTAAAGTCATAAGAATGAATAATTAATTTTTTTTCTGCATAAGACTCCTATATAATGTTTATTACATTAACTTTGCATGTGTCCAGCAGTGGTCTGTTTATGAAAAAACCATTTTTTTTACATATAATGTAAGTAACAAACAAGCTTACAGTCCAACATATGGTAAATAGTGGTTACTGCAGCACATGAAACCAACCAACACATGAAACCAACTTCAAACAAGTAAACAGCTATGTTGTCACCCCTGTGGACTGAGTTGGAACGCCTCACAGCCTGTAATTATACTGGCTCTCATAAATAAAGGAAAAGATGACAAGACAAATAATCAAAAGCGGTTATTCCATTTATCCACCCTAAAATTCCAGCCTAGGGTGGATACTCAGAAACTTGTATATGGGGTTGAAAGTCGGAATTTATATATATGTATTATTTTTCTTCCGATTTTCTCCCTCGGCTGTGTACAGTCATTTACAGTACCTATTAAATATATACATACTTTACCTATAAAAATATATACATACTTCTTGTTTGAAAGGTCAACGCTGAAATAAAGGGAGTACCTTACAGGATTACAGATTCATTGGAATCTTGGCATGATATAATTTAAAATGAAGATAAAGACAAACATTGAATGGTAACATTTTCGGAATGCCTGCAAAAAATGCCCAGTTCTTTCCTAACACATCTTTCGTAGAAAAAAATTTATAAAATGATTGCAAATGTACATTAAAAGCAAGAAATTTATCCAGGATATCAAATTACATCTACTCAGTTATAAAATTCGTGTTGGTATCTAATTGACTTGACATATTGCAGAATTTATAAATTACTTATGTTCTTTAAAACAAGGAAGTTTAATTTTATTTAAATGCAATATGTAATGCAGACTTTAATAGATGGTAACGGTAACGGCAATCCATATGTTTTTTGATATCATTTGTGGCTATTAAAAAACTAATTAGTAATGAAAGTGTATGTGTGATGGGGAAAAGTCGGAAGAGTGAACACCCAGTCTGGGGTGGATAGATGAACATGCGTTTCCGAGTATCCACCCTAAGGTGAATTTTTTATAGTGTATAAACAGAATAACACATCAAAGAGATTGTTTCGAGTAATTTTTCATAAATGACTAGATTCCAGTTTATATATGGAACATTTTTTGTTTGTAATATTATGTTCCATGCACAATAACTGAAGTCATAACTGTTGTCCTTTGTGGCTTTGGTTGTTGTACTACATGGATGCTCATAGAGACATTTTTATAGAATTAAGGGTGACAAAAGGACACACAATCTACCTAATAATAAGTAAATTTTGCGACCCATAGTCACCTACATCTATCCTCAATAATTAAGAATCAAAATGAAAATGTGTTGTCATAGTATGAATAAGATGGAATGCCTTGTAACCAGTCAAAGTGATGGACATGAATTAGGGCAGATAGTCAAATTCTATGACGGTCTTAATTTATTTTACAAGTGCTATACTTAAAAAATATTACAATCCAATGCTGATTGTTAAACTTTATTTTAGATGAGCCATAATTCTTGATAAATATTAATAAACTATTATTATACAGCCGGATTTTGTGACCATGCTGGAGCAAGATGGCTATGTGCGGGACTCTGAATGTGAAATATCATCCACATGCACGGATGCTCAGGGCACTGCCATAGAGAATTTAGAAGCATTGTCAGCACGCAGTCCAAGTACTGGCTTTTTGGCTGAGATTAGCCAGAGCTTGGTAGCAGAGGCTGCTGGATGGGTAAATAGTTTTATGTATATTAATTTGTTGTATGTACTACATGTATTAACAATATATATTGTACAATATGTATTGAATTAATTATAAAGGTTATTTTAAAGACAATATGAAGTTGTTATGTGCTAAAATCTTCGATTAATTATATACTAGATTAAGGATCAGGAACAAAAATAAGTCGCACAAGTGGCCACCTTTGCACACACATAAACATCTGTCTGTCTTAGAAAAAAGTTTAATAACATTAACAACTTCAGTTTATTATAAACCTTATAACACTCTAACATAAACTTTAATCACCATTGCAAAATATATTTATTTAAGTCCTTTCATCAGAGAAATGTAAAAAGCAATAAGTTAAGAATGTCGCTTGAAAATAAAAAGTCGTAGGTTACAAAAATATTTATTCTAAAATGAAACAAACTCTTTAGTAATAAGGTTAAAACATTATGTTGACATTTTTGTGCTTACTCTAATTTGGTAGTAGACGTAGTTCTTGGTATTATATTTCAATGCTTGGAACACAGTGAGCATTGAAAGACGTAGAGTTACAGAATATAAATATTTTAGGGCAAGGGTCGTTTTGTATGGTGGCAAATATTTTTGACCGATTTATAAAAGTAGTAGGTATTCAAAGATATTTCAATGAAAGATCGTCAATTTCTTCTTTAAATACCCTCTTTTGGGAGTGTCACATATGGATGTTAAATCTGATAATGATGCATCAGGAGACTTCAAGTAAACTGCATCAGCCCGAGGTACGTCACGTATTTCTGTCATATCTTCAAAAGTTAAAGTTTATTGAAAACAATTTTAAAGTATTTCATGAAAATACCTACAGGTATATTTTTTCTGTTATAATGATTTTTTTTAAATAACTCTTTCATTATGCTGAACATAAAGCTGATTGCACTTTTATTGGTCCGTAAATCTGAAAAAAATCATAAACATCTTACTTTTTTACCAAAAGCACTACACTACCTTCACAATCTTACACTTTCAATTTTACTAGTTTACGATAATTACCTGCAATTTGGGAACTGCTGTTTGTAGTAATCTACACCTTTGCGTGTTTCCAGTTATGTCCAATCTATCAAAATGAATCAAACATATTCTCAAATTTTTGGATGGGTTGTATATATAGTTCTTCTCCTCTTTCTTTCGCGACAATAGATACTCATTCTGCACAGCGAAATGGGTCCCTAGGAAATTTACAAACAAAAAATATATATTAAATAATAATACTACTCCATGCATGTTTGTTCAAGAACAGTCAATGTTTGTTACAATAGTTGTTGCGTTGTAGCAAACATTGGCCAAACAATCATAATATTAGCTACTTGAATAATTTTTGCTGTTTTTATTTTATGAAAAATACTTAATGATATAAACTTACCGAAAAAAAGATATTCCTTCCAAACTCTTGGTGTTACAGTGGTTATTTAACAGTTTTTGAACGCGCGCACTGCGGCATTTCGACGTTTTAACGTTGGCTATGATTGGACTATACTAATTGGAAATAAGACCACAGAAGTGTTTGTGGTCTTATTTTTCTGGCCGTTTTTGAAGCGCTTATTGGGAATCTAGTATATTATTGATCGAAGGCTAAAATCTTGTTTTTAATTTTGTTTAGTTACTAGCTGTTCCCCGCGACTTCGTCCGTGTGAAATTTATTACGATTTCATGGATTTGAATGTTTTGCGCAAGATCCCAATTCTTTTTCTTAAAAAAGTAGGCTTAGTCTCATGGCTGTTCTTAATCTCATGGCTGTTAGACGGGAGATGAGGCTGCAATCGTCGACAGATTTGACAGCATACAGGCAACTGAACAGACAGATCTCCAAATGCATGCGGCGAGACTTACGCAAATTTAATACTGCTCGTATTGAAGAAGCGATTGAGCGGAACCAGGGCTCCAAAGTCTTTGCCAGAGATCTGTCTGCCAATAAGAGTCAACTGTCAAGGCTGAAGACTGAGTGTGGCAGCATCGTTTCCGGGACACCTGACATTCTGAGTGAGATTGAGACATTCTATGGGCACAACTGCAGCTGCTGAGATGATGGACACATCATCGTTGGAGCCACACGCAAGTGTGAGTAACGATCCAAGTGCGGGTCTTATGATATCCCGGACGTCAGTCTGAGCGAGATTAGAATGGCTCTCCAGCACCTTAAAAACGGCAAGTCCCCGGGCGAGGATGGAATTACAGCGGAGCTTCTGAACGCGGGTGGAAAATCGGTACTTCAAGTCCTTCAGAGGCTCTTTAATTCCGTCCTCCATGGTGGCACTACTCCGGAGGAGTGGAGCAGAAGTGCGGTGGTCTTGTTCTTTAAGAAAGGTGACAACGCCCTCTTGAAGAACTACAGACCGATATCCCTTCTGAGCCGCGTCTACGTCCTGTTTTCAAGAGTCATTACGAATCGTCTCGCACGCAGACTCGACGACTTCCAGCCTCCCGAACAAGCCGGTTTCCGAAAAGGCTTTAGTACCATAGACCACATACATACCCTTCGGCAAATTGTACAGATGTCCGAAGAGTACAATCTGCCACTTTGCCTGGCGTATGTGGACTATGAGAAAGCCTTTGATTCCGTCGAAATTTGGGGGTGCTACAGTCTCTTCAGCGGTGTCAAGTTGACTGTCGGTATATCGAAGTGCTGAAGTGTTTGTACAGTAGGGCTACGATGGCTATCCGAGTACAGAACCAGAGTATGAAACTTATCCAACTGCAGAGCGGTATAAGACAGGGTGACGTTATTTCCCCAAAACTCTTGACCGCTGCATTGGAAGACGTTTTCAAGCTACTGGACTGGAAAGGATACGGTATTAACATCAATGGCGAGTACATCACTCACCTTCGATTTGCCGACGATGTAGTCCTTATGGCAGAATCTCTGGAGGACTTAAGCACTATGCTCAATGACCTCAATAGTGCCTCCCAACGGATAGGTCTTAAGATGAACGTGGACAAAACAAAGATCATGTTTAATGTCCATGTCACACCTATGCCGGTAGTTGTTGGGAGCACTAAGCTCGAAGTTGTTGACGAGTACGTTTACCTGGGACAAATAGTCCGGCTAGGTAAGTCCAATTTCGACCGAGAGGTCAATCGACGGATTTAACTCGGCTGGGCAGCGTTCGGGAAATTACGACACATCTTCTCGTCAGGTATACCTCAAAACTAAGTTGTACAACCAGTGCGTGTTGCCAGTGATGACATATGGAACTGAGACGTGGTCCTTCACTGCTGGGCGTATGAGGACGCTCAAAGTCGCTCAGCGAGCTATGGAGAGGGCTGTGCTCGGAGTTTCTCTGCGTGATAAACTTAGAAATGAGGATATCTGCAGTAGAACCAGAGTGACCGACATAGCCCAACGGATTAGTAAGCTGAAGTGGCAATGGGCCGGCCATATAGCTCGAAGAACCGACAACCGTTGGGGAAAAAAGGTTCTCGAGTGGCAGCCTCGTACCGGTAGACGAAGTGTAGGGCGACCCCCCACTAGATGGAGTGACGACCTGGTAAGACATGCAGGAAGTCGTTGGATGCAGGAGGCTCAGGACCGTGCTTTGTGGCATACCTTGGGGGAGGCCTATGTTCAGCAGTAGACTTGTAAAAGGCTGTAATGATGATGATGATGATGATGAAAAAAGTAGACTAAGTTACTGCCAGTTAAAGTTCTGACAAAATTGGTTCAGCCATTTCGGAGATTAGCCGGAACAACCCGAAAAACAGACACCAAAACTTTTAAAAATTGTTTTTTGTTTTAAAATATTTCATATAGCAGTGCCCTGCGGTTTCATCCGCGTATATCACGTGTCTGCGCCGCGCGACATGACATGACACCTCGCCCATTTAGTTCAATCATTTTAGCTTAAATTTCTAAATTATGGACTATTTGGCCAAGAGACTCATCCAGAAGGACGTCACAATTTCTGCTTAAATTTGGAGTGGAAAAAATATTTCAATACGGTTTTTGTTGGTGATTATTTTGGTCTACCTATGATGGAATATACCATAATTGCTAAGTAACTATAAGTTAGTTACTTAGTAATTATGGTATATTTCCTATTATTCTTCTATTCATATAAAAAATATGGTTGTGTATTTTTAACCTCTTGTGATTTCTGAAGCACAGAATAAATAATAGTATTATGTACAGAACTTGCACTTCTTTGATATTGACTACTTGCGGACGTTGTAATAGCCTACATAATTATTATTAATTAGATAAAACCACAAATGCAAGCTAAATTAAACTTTATCGCTGTGCACGAGTGTCATATTGCTTTGGATCTTTTCTTCTTCATATGTATTGGATGATATTCTGTAGTTACCTAGGGCTTTCAACAAAGAGTAAAAGAATACAGTATGTTTATTTAATGTATTACATTTTTTTACCTTTTATTGTTATTAAAATGAGTAGGAAAAACTAAAGTATGTCGCTTGCCTAAAACATGCCAGCCCTGACTGCATATGTAACCTGAGGTTCTGCCCGAATGTAGTCATTTACGTCATGCAGGCAGCAATAGTGACAGAGGGCTGACTGAAGGAAAGAAATGAAAATCATTCACCACATATCACTGAGCAGATTATAAAATTGTTACGGCACATCTAAAGATCAGTGTGCATAATCTGTCCACTTTACAATCCACTTGTAAACATTTTTAATACTAATTTTACTTACTGTTGTTTTCAGAGTGCTTCTGAGATTGTGCCTAATGATTCTGCAATGGTCTGCCATGATGAACAGAATGGTACTGAAGTCGAGGTATGGTGCCTTGCTTATCTATAAAAATGTTTGAAATTGATATTAAAATACACATACACATAAATGTGATGTTAGTTCCGATCAACTATGGAATTGAAATTAATGGGGTTAATAGATAAAGTAATGATGAATAGGTAATGTTTTTCACATCTGATATTATCATGTTAGCTGAATCTCCAATATTTACTATAAAGTTATAATATATATAAATATATATATATATATATATATATATATATATATATATATATATATATATATAATACTTTAGAAAAGTTGATGGCAGTAGCCTAATTTTTTAAGTATGTGGTCTGCAAACTCAAAAGTTGTGGATTTGAATCAGCCATTCGTCGAATGTTGTGAACCACTTATAATATATTTTTAAGCTTATTTGGAGGTGCTGATGGGAATATTAGTGATGTTAATAGAATTACGATTATTACCTATACCTTTTTACATTGTTCTAGCTTTTACCCAACTGCTTTTCGGGGCGTATATTTACTAAATTAAATGTTTGAACATAATTGTGCTTTTAAATGATAAACATTGCCAAATTTCATTAAAATACCTGCAATCTATGAGGGCTTACAGGCTTTTTCCTGTCACCAAGGTGATGCCACATAGCAGAGGTGAGATATTTGATAAGCGTCATAGTGAGGGAAAACTTGTTAGGAAAATGTAAGGGTTAATGCTTTTTTATTTGTGAAATATTAGTACATAAAATAACATTGTTGCCTATATAATATTATTTACAGTACAATTAAATAAAAAAAAACTATGAATATTCCTAAAAGTATAAGAATTAAAAAGAAAGTTAAAAAATGCCCACAAAGCAGATTTTTTAAATGGGCCAGGTCTATCTACACTACCTCAAAAAAAAAATCTGTAGAATTCGAGAAAAAAAATACAGATAATTCATATAAATGTATCTTGTCGTGGTAAACAATTGATGTTTATCAATTGTTTTATCGACTTTCAACATGGCGTCTTACCGATTTAGTTACTTTGTGCTTATAGACATTGACAGTAAACCATAAAGCGACCATAGATCATAGAGAGGGAACTGTCAATTGTCACAACAGTGTAAAAAATACGTGACGTGATAAAGATGTAAAAGGTCTCCGGGTATAAGTGTCGTTGTGTTTTTGGCTATTTCTTATTCTGAGAGCTGTTGAATTACCTTTTTTTTGTTTATTATTTCTGTTGGTGTTGGTTTTAGTAGTTATAAATCCGTAAGTGTTTAGTAATTGTGCCGTTTTATATGTAATTAGTTAGAATAAAATGGAGGAAGATCCTCCCGATCCCGACGGGGTTCCATGTGACTCCCATACTGGTACGAAAAAAAATAATAATATTCCTATCGAAATTGATCAGTCGAAGCGTAAAAGATTGCAAGCAACCAATAACTCAGGTCATCCTCAGAAAAGATTAATTACAGATCCATCTCAACCTGTTCCATCTATTCAGACCTCTTATACCCACCCTGAATACATAGAAAAAAAACATAAATATTCTAATAACGACAATGCGCCGTTTATTGTACATGTAAGTAAGAGAGTAGATGATATATCAACTGGAGTAGTTTTAAAACCGATAAAGTTTAGTCATTTTCTCTACCATAATAATATTAAAAATGTTGTAAGTGATGGTGTTAAGCGAGTAGGATGCAATAGAATTTCAGTCGAGTTTAAAAGTGCAGCTGATGCAAATTTTTTTATTGAGAACCCAGCCCTTGCAGGTGCTAAATATGATACTGTAATCCCTTCTTATAATGTCACACGCATGGGAATAGTGAGGAAGGTCCCTGTAGAATGGACATTAGAGGAACTCATCTCATCAATCGAGGTCCCAGCTGGTTTTGGCTCAATTATTAAAGCTCGCCGATTTAATAGAAAGTCAGTTAATGAAAACCAAAGCACTGTGTGGATTCCCTCTCAAACAGTTGTTTTGACTTTTTCCGGTCAGAAACTTCCTTCTAACATTTATTGTTTTTTTACCTCAATGCCTGTTGAGCCTTACATTTTACCTCTTATTCAACGTCACAAATGTTGTCGTTTTGGGCATGTAACCTCACAGTGTAGGTCATCTTCCCGGTGTTTTGTGTGTGCTCAAAATCATGAATATCATGCACAAGACAGTCTCCCACGTGCTTATTTTGTTCAGGATCTCACACAGCTAAAGATCCTTCCT
The DNA here is from genome assembly GCA_907164705.1 of Parnassius apollo. NCBI lineage: Eukaryota > Metazoa > Arthropoda > Insecta > Lepidoptera > Papilionidae > Parnassius > Parnassius apollo. Next base: position 6,937,172 of record CAJQZP010001539.1, on the reverse strand, counting down.
GCCCTGAACACTCTAGGCAGAGATCTATCAAACTTACCATGTCACAGGAAAATATTTCCTATCTAGAAGCATCTGCCCGTTTCCCTTATGTCCGGAGATCTTATGCAGATGATGCTAGAATCCTTCCTTCGTATGATCATCAGAGTCCCTATCCTATTTCAAATTCCCCTTTACCTTCAGTTGTCCCCTCACAATCTCATTCTTACAGGAAGACTACTTTTACTCCAAGACTTCCGCCAAATCCAGCATCAATTCATGGATATGATAAATCTGCCCACGAGGCAATAATAGATACCCCTTCTTCTTCAACTACTAATGGTTGTGCTTTAATAGGGCGGAGTATTTCCCCTAATGACAATCTCTGTGAGTTAATGATCTCCATGCTTATAAGTATGCTTTCCCGTTTCAGCGATATGGATCTCCCACTTGCCCTCCGCCAAAAACTTACTGAGCTCATCTCATTAACAAATAACCTTCCCTCCAATACTTCAGTGGAACTGCCGGAGCATTAATAATAAAAAAAATGAATTAATTTACCTTATTAATAAATACCATCCCCTCATCCTAGCCATTCAAGAGACATGGCTTAAGCCTGGGTCCCATTTTAGGATTTCAGGTTATTCATGCCTCAGGAATGATAGGAATGATGGTCATGCTGGCTCTTTCATTCTTATCTCAAAATCAATTACTTATACATTAATTTCCCTCCCTTCTCATAGTCCTTCAATTAATGTTGTAGCAGTTAGAGCTCATAACACTTCTTTTCTTTCTATTTACATTCCCGAACCTAGTTTAAATGTTTTATCAGAACTTACGAGGATCATATCCTCCATCCCGCCTCCTATGGTAATTCTTGGTGATTTTAATATGCACCATACTTTATGGGGCTCCCATTTTTGCGATCCCTGGTCTTCTACATTTTTAGACATCATTGATGATTTAGATCTCTGCCTCCTTAACGATGGTTCACCTACACGTAGAGTATCCCCCCTCCAAAATCCTAAAAGTGCAGTAGATCTGTCACTCTGTTCTCCTGCTCTGTCGTCCCTTCTTTCTTGGAGAATATTACCCTTTTCCCATGGCAGTGATCATTTCCCTATTGTTATCAATCCCCCTAGTTCCTATACAGTCAATGTTCCATTCAATCCTAGGTTAAAATATAACACTTCCAAAGCAAACTGGCAACTATATTCCACAGTTCTAGAGGAAGAACTTTCAGCCCTTCCTCCTGTTCAGAAAGATAATGTTCTCCAGGTGTATGCTTCTTTTAAAAACGCTATTTTATCTGCTGCCAATAAGACAATTCCCATCAAAAAACCTTATAAAAATAATGCCCCTTCACCACCTTGGTGGGATCAAGATTGTTCTGTAGCATGTAAGAAGAGAAAGGAAGCTGAAGTAAGATATTCCCACTCTATGAATTTTGACAACTATATTTTTTATAAAAAAAATTGCTGCTGAAACATTAAAATTATTATCCGGGAAGAAAAAGGCTGAATGGCTTAAATTCTGTGAGTCACTGTCGCCTAGGACCCATCCATCATTAGTCTGGAAAAATATAAAAAAAATCCGAAGTTCAGTTTTGACCTCTGAAAACACAATTTCTAATGATCAGTCTTATTGGCTAGAAAATTTTGCTAGTAATCTTGCTCCTCCTTCAGTACCATCTTACAATGAATGTATAGCATTTCAATCACAGTCCTTGCACTATCAACACAGTTTTGACGCCCCTTTCTCTTATGAGGAGTTATATGCTGTTCTTAGTGTCCTTAAAGACTCTTCACCAGGAATTGATGGAATTCCTTATTCTTTTATTACTAATAGCAGTGAACCTATTAAAGTCCATCTTCTTTCTATTTTGAATTGTATTTACATGTCTGGTATTCCTCCAGAAGAATGGAAATCCCAAGTTATTTTACCTATTTACAAACCAGGTAAGCCTTACACTGATCCCTCAAGCTACCGCCCTATCGCTCTTTCTTGTACCATGGCCAAAATCCTTGAACACCTAATAAAAAATCGTTTAGAATGGTTTCTTGAAAGCAAACGCCTTCTAGCAACAAGCCAATTTGGATTCCGAAAGGGCTTAAGTACCATGGATAGCCTTAGTACTCTAGTTACTGATATTCGTTTAGCTTACTCTAAACATGAATACCTTGTTGGAGTTTTCCTAGATATCGCGTCTGCATATGACAATGTACTTCTTCCTATGCTCAGGCAAAAAATGCTCAATCTGAGTATTCCAGTGAGGATAGTAAATTTTGTCTCTAACTTTCTCTCTTCTAGATCCATTTATATTGATAGTCAACATTCTCTACTCCCACCAAGAATAGTATGGAAAGGTCTCCCACAAGGCTCAGTACTTAGTCCTTTGCTCTATTCTATCTATACTTATGATCTAGAGCTTTCTGTTAACTCATTCTGTAACATCCTCCAATATGCAGACGATATAGCTATATATATTTCCTTGGATAACCTCCCTGCAGCTTGTTACCGCTTGAATTTATCAATGTCCTATTTACATGATTGGTTAACTGATCATGGTTTGTCTTTGGCTGTTCCCAAAAGCAGTGTTGTGATCTTCTCTCGCCATAGGCAACTCCCTGAAATCAACATTCTCTATAATAATGAACCTATCCCAATTAGGGAGAATGTAAAATTTTTGGGAGTTATTCTTGACTCCAAACTAGCCTTTTCCCATCATATCAACTATGTTTCCAAAAAATGTGAAAAAAATATAAATATTCTTCAAGCTTTATCGGGAGTTTGGTGGGGCTCCCACCCATTCTCTCAAAAATTATTGTACAATGCCCTTATTCATAGTCATTTGGATTATGGGTGCTTTGTCTTGGAACCCTGTAATAAGTCTTCCCTAAAGAATCTAGATAGGATTCAGGCCAAAAGCCTTCGTATAATCATTGGGTCAATGAAATCTTCCCCAATAAATGCTCTCCAAGTCGATGTGTAGATCCCCCTCTTTACCTAAGAAGACAATATCTTTCGGACCGATTCTTTTTTTAAAATCTACCAACTCTCTTCCCACCCGCTCATTTCTAAATTACACCTTCTTTTGGAATATATTTCATCAAAGCATTACTGGACTCATAAAGAATCTCCCTGCTTATCCAACAGTTTGGTAACATTACTCCATCTACCACACCCAGTATCACAATGCAAGTCCTGTCCCATCTTTGATATCCCATATGATGCAATTATTTATCAACCAAATATCCACCTCGACCTTGGTATTGAGAAAGATTGCCCTATAGCAAATAGTAAACTAAGTAGAGTCATAGATAACTTATGGAAAGGCTGGCTTATTATATACACTGATGCCTCCAAAAAGTCAGGTGAAAGTTGCACTGGAGCAGCCGTTTGGATTCCCAGATACAAAATAATCCTCAATTTTAAATGCCCTTCTATTTCTTCCACTTTTACTGGCGAGGCCACGGCAATTTATGAAGCTTTAATTTATATAGAAGCACACAACCTAAATAAGTCAGTTATTCTTACCGACTCCAAAAGCTGTTTGTTAGCAATTTTGTCAAACCAGTTCCAAAGTAAATATAAGATACCCTTGATCCTCAAAATTAAACACACATTGTACACATGTCATCTCAAGGGTACTCAGGTTTCCTTAGCTTGGATTCCAGGTCATTGTGGCATCAAGGGCAATGAAACAGCTGATCTGATGGCTAAAAATGCAAGTCGAAATGGTTTGCCATGTAATTTAGTTTACTCTTCAGACATAGTGTTACTTGCAAAGAAGAAGTTAAATAATAATTGGAATACATTATGGAAAGCCACTCAAAATATAAAAGGTAAACACTATGCTGCTATACAAGGTGCCATTCCTCCAAAACCATGGTTTTTCAAATTTAATAAAGCTAACAAACAGTCAACATCAACTATCTGTAGACTTCGAATTGGCCATGCTTGTACACCAGTACATTTAGCCAAACTGAGGATTAGGGACAGTTCCCTCTGCGAATGTGGGTTAGATGAGGGAACTTCTGACCATATTTTTTTTAACTGTCCTAAATTATCTTCTTCACTCTATGATCACCTCCCTCCTGACATCCCTCGTCCTATAAATTTTGATTCACTTTTAACCTACACAAACACTCCTTATGTATATATTCTGTGTGATTTTATTAACTCTAATAGTATAAAAGTTTAATGTTGGTCAATACTAATATACTAAAGTAGTTATAGCAACTGTGTTTGTCATTTGTCCCAGGTAATTCAACAGTACAACCACTAGTATTATAAGATAAAAAGGAAAATTTAATTGTTTAAATAAAACAAGACACTTGTATTATCACAATCTTCTTTAGTTCATGGGCATAGTATTTGTAACTACTGAGCTTGTACTCAATAAACACTTCCACGCTGACATTGGCGAATAATCAAAAACCGCCATAAAAAAAAGAAGAAAAAGAAGATGTAAAATGACACTAATCGATACAGATGACAGCTTACCGCCATGACGGGTTTTTGCTGTGTGTTGCAATTTCAGGTGTAATTTCTGTGCTACCAGTAAACAAAGCCATTATAAAATAATTGGACAGTTGACATCCGTTTAAAATGTGTTTCCCTATTTTTGAGTATAATGTACAAGGACATAGCCCAGTGGCTGCAGTCTCGACATAGATAGCGACTCCATCGCAAACTACCGATCGCTAAATAATAACAACAAAAATTGCTTGCCGTAACGATGCTTACAATAAATGCAAGTCTCTTATGCCGAAATTCCGTGCAAGATCGTTAATTATGTTGTTACGCTAACGAAAAACGTATTCATAGTGCGGGTTTTCTTAAAAAAATGTTGGCTGTTAAAAAATAATAGGGAAAAGTTGCAGACATTATTTTATAAAAATAATTGCTTTTCTTTGAAAATTGTACAGAAATAGAAGAAACCTTTTCTTATAAAAATATTTTGTATGTAACTTACAAGTAGCTTTTACCGTTTCTAAGAATTGAACTAACTTGTTAAATATCAAAGGACATAAAAGTTTGCCTCCTTGCAACACTATTACATGTCTGTCTCGATTTGACAACGTTGACATTACCTACATATCATTTATTTTATGCTACACATTTTATAAAACATATCATATATTTTAATATATAAAATATAGTTTATATAAAAATTTCAATGGTGGGGGACAGTGACGCAGGCGCAGGCTGCTCGTGTCTAGCTCCTGGCCATTTAGCATTGATGTTCAAAATTAACAGGTCTGGGTCACACACCTAAAATAATTTAAAATAAACTTAGTTAGGAGTGTACTTTTTTTGTGCTAATAAATAATAAATAGATTTATTTATTATTGATGATGTTCTAGAGTGTAACTAGGTGCAATAAAAATATAATCTAATATATCTAATCTATCTATCTAAGCCCTTAAGACTAATGAGTATAATTTAAACTTTTTCACTTAAACTGCTCAGTGAAATGTATCCAATAACACTTTTTACTATCAATAATAAGGGGAAGATACTTCATGTTTTTAAGCAATTTATGCAGGCTGGAAATAGCCTTAATACCTGTTGATCCCACATTATTTTGACTAAGCTTTTAATATTAGATTACTTATGAACATGATAATTGAAGGGCTAAGTGGACATAGGCGGTAAAAATATGGTAAAGAAAAAACTAAGGACAAGCATATAATGCATAGCAACATTCAATTACAAGTGCTATGAAAAGTTTTGTGGTTTTGACCTCTTTTCTCAATACTATAGCTTAAAAGTAACACTGAAAAAAAATGTATCTCCCGAAATTCATCAGATCTGAAAATGTCAGAAGAGCACTAACAAACCAAAAAAGGAAAAGAAGCACAACTTATATCTGTGTTCTACCTAATGATGGTATCAACATAAAAGTTTGTAAGACTGTATTTTCCAATATGTTTCAAATTGCTTATAGAAAAGTAACAGCTATTTAATCAAAAATTAAATTAAATGACGTGACAGCGCTCAAAGTACAATGGGGTAAAACTCATACTTATAAAAACAAATTTATGTAGACAATTTGTTTTCTAACAAATCCCATGCTAAATACGATTCCGCCATAATTACTTAATACTTTTATTATAACCTTATATTATAATAGATAAAGATTATTTATAAAACTGTGAAACAACTTATGATCGTAACGAACACTTAGCGGGCTGTCAAAAATGGTAGTTAAAATAATAGCAAACATAACAAATAATTGTAAAGTTTACAATCGGTACCGATCGCTTTGACAGTACAGACTACCAAAAATCGTTATATTCGGATTGTTATGACTTAACAACAAATATTGGTTGTAAAGTGATTGTTATCTATGTCGAGACTGCAGCCGCAGGCTCCATACATTTTGGAATGTCTCATTTGAGAGAAAACCACATTACTGTTTGGTATATTTTAAAGAATATCAATCGTTTTAGTTTGAACTGATCAGTATGAATGATCAGTTGAACTGACCGTATGTGGCGACTATAATTTTAAATGGTGGTTTACCATGTGCTCGGCGGTGAAGGAAAACATCGTGAGGAAACATGCATATTTAAGAAATAAGAAGACAAATACTTCGAAGACATGTGAAATTCGCCAACAGGCATTAGAGTAGACATTTCCTTGCCCAAAAAACTTCTCAGAAATTAGAAGAGGCCTGTTCCCAGCAGTGGCATGTATAAAAGCCGTATAACACGTATAAATAATGGCACGTATAACCTTAACTTCAAGCAAGTTAGACTCTCGAACTTGAATACTTGATTTTCCGATATTATGTCCGAATCATCATTTTTTAAACAAAATATTCTTTCTACTTTGACTTTCCGTTTTCACACAACATGGTCATGAATGAAATGGTTCTATTATGCCTTTTTTATTAAATCAGTTAGAGGTAATTAATATTTTCTCGTAATAGATAAAAGTATCATTTATCACTCATAATTATTACATATTATCCCTACGAATAATAACTGCTCTATCCCTACGAATAATAATAAACTCTAGTAATCAATAAACTTTTATTTATAATGCAATTTCTCAATGATATCATTGTGTAGTTAGTTAGTTAATAAGTTTACGACGGGCTGTTTTCCGCAACTCCACGTCTAAGCGCGTATTTTGCGTGTGGGCAGGAATAATATGGTTATTCGAGCCGTGATATTTCCCTGAAGAAGTTCAGCAGTCCTTTGATATTGCAAGCAACTTCGGGGGAGCGATCCCGGCGTGCCGAGATGTTTAGCCCTGTATGAAGCGACTTCTGGACATGTCAGCAATACGTGAGCCGCCGTTTCTTCCTCTCCCATGCATGCCCTGCACAGGGGGCTATCAGTAACACCTATGGTGAACAAATGTTTGTTAAAAGAGCCATGTCCTGTGATAGCACTTGTTACTATCCTGATCTGTGGCTTGTTCAGTCTCATTAATACCTTGGTTAGACGACTGTTTATTTCAGGCAGGGCCTACCTAGCTTGTCTACAGTCTACTAAATTTTTCCAAAGCTGAGCGTGTAAATTATTGAAGTATCTACGTATTAGTGAACGAATGTAGCCAAAGGGGATTGATATTATAGGTTCCGGCCCTATACTTGCCAGAGCCGACGCCCTTCTGACCAGTTCATCTGCTGCATCATTGCCTCTAGATCCACTGTGTCCCTTGATCCATTGCAGAGTCACATTGTTGTGCTTACATACCTCATTCAATCGTTGATGGCACTCGTATATCAGTCCCGAGTTCGACACATTGCAACTCGGAGCTTGTAGTACCGCCATTGTGTAACAAATAACTACCTCAGTCTCAACTGGTGACATCTGGTGAGCGTAAGGTCATTAGCCCTCATTGAGCGTGATTAAATGACAAACACGCAAACAGACAAACTTTCACATTTATAATATTATAATGATGAGATTTATAATAAATAATAAAATGTGTTATTGCAGGCAGAGGGTTTGGATGTTATATCATCTTGCAACAACCGTGTTGACTGTGAACAAATATCATCATGGGTGGATGCATTTGATCCTTACCTCTTCATTAAACAGGTATTTATGCCACAGATGTGTGTCAAATTTTGAACTTTATTTGCATTGCAGCAATGCCTATTTTAAACCAGCATTTTACTATATGACATTATGACAAACTAGAATACTTGACTTACTAGTTGAACATAAATTAAGACATATGATGGCTACGTACAGTGACTTAGCATGGAACAAGTATTTGTATGAGCTACAAATAATTGTTCTGGTTTTGGATGTTTTGTGCTTGTGCACAATTTATGTATGTTAACTACCTCCACGGTACAGGAAGAAATCCTAATGTAAAGGACATGTTTTATATATTTAAAAAAAAAATAAGGTTAAGTTGAAAGCATTCAGTGTGATGGTGGTGTAAAAGAACCCATGACCTCAATTGATTCTGTGGGTGGCGTAAGATGCAAGTATAGGGAAATGCCAGATAGGTCTAATGGCTTCTGATAAATGGTGATAGAACCATCTCAATTACCACCAGATGTAAAATACGATAACCGTGTAGTGGCGGGTATAAGAATACCCACTACCCGATATCATCCCATGGGTGTCGTAAGAGGCGATAGGGGGAAACTGTAAGAGATGAGCAGCAGCATCTCCTGGTAACAGCTGAACAAAAATAAAGAAAACGCCTGCAAAGCGTGACAACTATGCCTAAATCCTCCTATAAGGCAATCTGGGGGTGGCCTATGTTCAGCAATGGACTTTTATCAACTGTGATGGATAGATGGTAAAATACGTAGACTGGCACAGTAGAGTCAAAGATGCCTAGTACTGTGATCGTCAATCTGTCTGTCATGCATGACAAGGCAAATTCTCCCTACAATGTCTCCCATTGTAAGCCAAACTCCAGCTTTTGACATTTGACTTGTCGTAAGTGTGACCGAAGAAGATATAGTATCACTGTGAAAGGCTGGCTATTTTTTGGGTTGGCATACTAGGGAGAAAAACTAGCTTATACCAGATATCTAAACGTATCAGATAACATAGTATGTGTACTGTAAATATGTATTTGTATTTTTTACAGCATAAAGGTGATAAACATGCATGTTTTACTGTGTGCTAAATTTATCTTTGATTAAGAATCAAAATGCAAATGCGTTGTCACTTCTAAGGACAACAGATGGAATTCCTCATTTCCAGTAAAAAGGGTCTCCAGTTCTCTACACTCACTATACGAAACACACCAGCATCAAGCTGCTATATTTCGATGGCATTCTGTGAGATTGTGGTCCTTCCCCGGTCAAGCTGACCCATTTTTGCTGCAACCATAATATTGCTACAGTGTGGCTCTACCATGCATAAAAATAATGCATGTATACTAATTTTTTTATCATCAATAGTTGCCGCCACTAGAAAGCGTATCTACACGTGCCCTACGGGCACGTTATCCCGCTCTTCCATTAAAGACCAGGACTAGTCCAGACTTCAGTCTTGTAAGTAACTCTATAATGTTTATAAGACTTTAAATTATTTGTTGCATGTGAAAGAAAAAAAAGTTGTTATGTTTAAAAACAAACTGTTTTAATCACAAAGATCATTGCCTAATAGTCGGTTCATATTAGGCAAAGAACTTGCTTAAGTATTTTCTCACTGATTATGAAATATCCAATTCAAATAAAGAAATATCGAAAAATGTAAAAGCTAATTGCATCTCACATACCATTTACAAACCTTTTACAGTAAGATAGGGATATACATACTTAATTTTAATTTGTTCTTTTGGGTATAAGTGTACTAGAATCCCTTATGGATGGAAAATTATAGTGCCCTCAGTAATTGTGAAGAAAATTTAGAATTAGAAAATAAAAAGTAAGACCCAACTTCAAAAACTTTAAAAAATAATAAAATAATTTCTATCAGATTATATATAAGGATTAGCTGACAGGCACACATAGTAATTCTGCCCTTTTCGACGATCCTTTGCCCAATAAAATATCCATATATTCGCAATAAAAAATGTTGAGGGTCACTTATCGGGATAAAAACTATCCTATTTCACAAGTTGGACCAAACTGCACACAGTGTGCAAAACTTTATTGAAATAAATTTGCTAGTTAAGAAGTTTAATATAAAATCTATAATAGGCTTTGAAAGAGCCTTACGTTGTAAGTCGGTCTCACTACATTTATTATTACATAATTAGGCTCTTACTACATTTATTACTGTACTATCCAGTAAGTTGTGAAGAGATATATAGATTGAGTTGAGTTCATCACAGATGAACAATGTGACACATAATTTATATATACAAATATGTATTAAGGTCATATGATTAATCGTAGTAATGTGAAGTACACATAGTAATGTGAGAATTATTTTATTCTTTTACTTCTTTGAAGTTGGCTTTTACTTTTTAAAGTCTAATTTGATCCTTTTTAGTGTAGAATATCACATGCTGAAATGCAGTGTAAACAGTTATATTTAAAAAATTATCTCCTATTTTTTCATCATTAGACGTAGAATTTTTACTTCAAAGTAATATAGGACTACCCTGAAGTATAACCGATTTAATGAAAAAATATTCATTAAAATCGTTTAAATATTGACGAAAATATCGCGTGATAACACATAAATAAGAACATCCAGTCGAATTGAGAACCATTTTCTGAAGTCCGCTAAAAATCTCTCGATAATACAATCGCTAAGTATCGTGATTAAAGCTAAATATAATATTTCTCATATGTTGAAAAGTTTTATTGAATGTTGCAGCTTTGTAACTAAGGATTTTTTTGTAGGTGTTGGATCTTGACGAAACACTGGTCCATTGCTCTTTGCAAGAACTGCCCGATGCCAGCTTCCACTTTCCAGTGCTCTTCCAAGATTGCAGATATACTGTAAGTTTATTCCTTCTTGTATATTATTTTACGTGCATTCATGTTTAGGATCTTACCATGTCGTACTCAAATAGAGTTATTTGGCCAACCACTTCAGCTTACTATTGTTAGATGCAGGTTTAGGACCGTGTTTTGTAGCATTATTTGGAGGAAGAGGTTCAGTAATGAACTTGATGATGATGTGGGATGTGATGATGATGATGATGGGTAGGGTGTTAGGGGGCTGCAAACACTATATATGCTACGCAATATATGCCCATTTGAAAATAGTCTCACTGGCTTATAATGAGGAGTAGTGTGTGTGCGAGCGCGCGCGTGCGCTTGTGTACGTGTGCGTGCGTGCTTGCTCGCGCATGTGTATTTGCTGTGATGTAGTGTAGGTCCCACGATAATTTTATTAGTGTTTGTGAATATAGTAGTATAATTGAAGTCATACCAAGAGTAACACGTCTCCCTGACCCTCTCCTGACCTTGCCACTCTGTGCGCTGCGACGATGCATGCGTACCGCCGCAGCCTGAATATATCGTTATATAAAACAAGAAAATAATTAAAAAAGGAATTGATTGACAAATAAAGGAACATTTTCCATTATTAAATTGACACTACCGGATTTGACAAGAAAACCAAAAATTGAGATGTGAGAAGAGGCCACAAGATTATCATTTCTTTAAGGAGATAATGATAATAAAGTTTATTAGAAAAAGAAGAAAAATGTAGGTATGTTTTTTTTTTGCTAAAGTTAAGTATTCGTAAATATTAGTAAATATTCGGTATTTAATATACCTATGTTTAAATTGAAAGAATTTATCAGATAATTCTTGATTAATTGGATTTTTCAATATTGTTATTACTGTATCTGAAAAAATAATCATAATGCAATAAATATAAATTAAGTTACATTTTATACACTTATTTTATGTACTTGGTTTAAGACGATTTTGTGCATGTTTATGTGCATGTGCGTGTGTGTGTGTGTGTGTGTGTGTGTGTGTGTGTGTGTGTGTGTGTGTGTGTGTGTGTGCGTGTGCGTGCGTGCGTGCGTGCGTGCGTGCGTGCGTGTGCGTGCGTGCGTGCGTGCGTGCGTGCGTGCGTTTGTGTTTGTGGTTTGCGTGTGTGTGTGTGTGTGTGTGTGTTGTGTGTATGTGTGTGTATATATGTATATATATATATATATATATATATATATATATATATATATATATATAGGTTATATAGTTATATTTATATAACAGGTACATATATATATACAGGTGTTCGTGCGCACGCGGCCGCACTTCGCGGAGTTCCTGTCGCGCGTGTCGCGGATGTACGAGGTGATCCTATTCACGGCCAGCAAGCGTGTGTACGCGGACCGCCTGCTCAACCTGCTGGACCCCTCGCGCCGCTGGATCAAGTACAGGCGAGTACAACGTTTTCTTTCCCATCTATGTAATGCTAATTTTAAACCATACTAAGCTAAGGTGATCGTGTGACTTACAACATTCTATTTACAGCAGTAGACTTTTGATAAAGATACATCATTTTATTTAATTTAGCGAATGGTTGCAAAATAACTTTTAATATCTTTATTATAATGGAATTCCGCAAAGTAACGCCTGATTCTATCAATTTTGATAAAAATTTTACATTTTGTTTAATTGAATTTCTCTTACAGATTGTTCCGCGAGCACTGCCTGCTAGTGAACGGAAACTACGTGAAGGACCTGTCCATTTTGGGCCGCGACTTGCGTAAGACCGTCATCGTCGATAACAGTCCACAAGTAAGTTTTTTTACGTGTAAAGCCACGGTATATTGTGGTTGTAGCTCGTATAGGTCGGCTCGACCGTGGAAGGACCACGCTCTCTCTTGTGTTTTGTCACTGTGAATTTTACCCCCACACTAGGTTTTTTCCTGTATCGTGGAGGTAGTTTACAAACATAAATTGCACAAGGACAAACATCCAGACCCGGAATAGTTATTTGTAGACCATGCAAATATTTGATCCGTGCGATATTCGAACCAGTGACCTTCTGCGTCGCAACTCAATGCTAAGCCACTGCACCACGGAGCCGTCAAAAATACCGGCGTAAAATAGCAGCTTACCGCTTGCTATGTTTCGTAAGACAAATGTAAAGACCTCTTTTTACTAGTAATTAGGCACTCCATTTTAAGCTGAACGCAAATTTGTCAGCGCTGTATGCGCCACATTTTATAGAATTTGTTGTATGAAATCATATGAAACTTCGCACATTCGCACTAGACGCCCCTGCATATGACGCGCGGCTCAATGTACCAGGGTAGAATAAATTCCATAGTATTTGATACAACGCTCGATGTCGATTCATGCTTGATGGCCGACAACAGTGTGCCGAGGGCTTAATAGCGAGGTTCATCGCCTATAGCGTTAGTCGTAGAAAAGAGGAACTCGTGGATTAAGCTGCACTTACCGCGGTCAGTCCATGGATGGGTGACCGTTTTCTAAACATACATGTATGCATATAACATAGACTGAGAGAATAGAGTGAGCATATATATCCTCAGACACTTGTAAAGTAACCGCACCGCACCGTATGCCCCGTATTTTATAAAATGCTATAGATATCCGAATATTTAAGGTGTGCTGCTGATGAAGTCATGTAACGCGGCGCGTTCAGCGCGTGCTGATGCTCAGTGTTGTCTAATGTTGCCAAATTAGTGGATTTTACACTAAAACCGATGGTTTCCACATTCGTTTCGAAAAAATATTTTTACTAAATTTCAGGAGCATTTAATTTTACTGTGTGGGCAACAATGAGTCGTCTGACAACACTTTTTTACAACTTTCAATTAATTTATTAAAGTTGTACGCAATACAAAAAAAAAAAATTCGTACGGCGTGTACGTGCAAATGAATGCGGCGCGTACGGTGCGAACAATCCTCTAATCAGGGGTGATTTTGGTTCGTAATCGTGGATATATGTAGTAGATGTTTGGTCACGGCATTTACTTCATAATATTATGATCGTATTATGAACATATTTTGATACAATATTTTTTTTTAAAAACTTCTTATTATTTAACACTGGCAAAAATACAACAGTAAATATCGTGTCCATTAACAAAGAAAGAAATAAAGTGTCTAAAAACATCGCTGTTATAACATAAAACCTTTTTAATAAATAAAAATTTTGAATATGTTTTAATCCATGTCATGCTAGATCGAGATTCACTTGTAAAATTATCTCTGTGTAATGTGTAACGTTAATGTTCATGAAATGAGTCGGTAAAGGTTATTAGCAAGCAGTTGACTTAGTGTTAGTCTCCGACACAACAAAAGAAAGAAAAACCAAGAATTTAACATGGCGGCAATGTTTGAGTATGACATTAATTTAAATAATATTACTTATTTTCGCACAAGTAGTTAGAAAAGAAAACTCAATTATTATAATTTTTAATATTTATAACAGATTTTAAAGGTTCTAAAAAATAGATTAGATTTGCTTTATTTACTCTTAATATGAGCCGTCTTAGATCAGGGTCTAAATATTCGTCGTGAGTTTTTCCAGTATTGGCGCAACTTAGGTTCGATCCCCGTCGACGCCAATGAAATTTTTGGTAGTTAAGTGTGGATTAACCAAATGATCAGTGGTGAACGAGAACATATCAAAGGATATCAAATAGGAATTTATATTTCGAGGATGTGAAGCTAACATAAAAATTACGTGATAGTGCAATGCTGCAGCTATATTATGGATGTAGCTTGACCAGGGTAGGACCACGCTTTCACAGAACACCGGCAGCAAACAAAAATAACAAAATAGCAGCTTAATGCTGCTGTTTCGTATGGTGAGTGTAGAGAACCGGAAACCCTTTTTACTGGAAATAAAATTCTATCTTATGCCTCAGGGGTGACAATGCATCTTCATTTTGATTTCTTAATCTAGGATAAATGTAGATAGATGTCTATGGGCCACAGCATCCACTTACTATCAGATGGACTGTGTGCTCGTTTACCACCCTTATTCTATGAAAAAAATCTTTGTTCGCAGGCTTTTGGGTACCAACTAGAGAATGGAATACCCATAGACAGTTGGTTTGTGGATCGCAGTGACAATGAGCTACTCAAGCTGCTTCCATTCCTTGAGCACCTCGCTACTGTAAGTATCAACCCAGACCATACTTCCTCATGATAATGCTAACCCCACCGGTCTAGGTACAATCATATATTTTACACGGGAATGTTATACCGGAGACTATTGAAAGTCATAAGACTTCTAGAATTTATATAGTTGCTTACGACACCCACGAGGCGAATGGGGGTGTTACCGGTACAGCCTATTAAAGTCCCCATATGAGGCAATTTAACATAGGCCTCCCCCATGGTATGCCACAAAGCACGGTCCTGAGCCACCTGCATCCATCGACTTCCTGCGTGTCTTACCAGGTCGTCACTCCATCTAGTGGGGAGTCGCCCTACACTTCGCCTACCGATACGAGGCTGCCACTCGAGAACCTTTTTTCCCCAACGGTTGTCGGTTCTTCGAGCTATATAGCTGGCCCATTGCCACTTCAGCTTACTAATCCGTTAGGCTATGTCGGTCACTCTGGTTCTACTGCGGATATGCTCATTTCTGAGTTTATCACGCAGATGAACCCCGAGCATAGCCTCTTCATAGCTTGCTAAGCGACTTTGAGCGTCCTCATACGACCAGCAGTGAAGGATAATTCGTAATTGAGGTTAAATATAGATATCTGTAGGTCATTTACCACCAGGTAGACTGTGTGCTCATCGCCCCCCCCCCCCCCCATATATTATAAAAATGTAAAATTTAAATTATGTTAATGCTTTAATAAATAATTTGATTATTCTTTACTTTGTTTCATTACAGAAAGACGATGTCCGACCATACATAAGAGACAAGTACAAACTATTCAGTTACCTGCCTCCAGACTAAGTAGGCTTTAATTAAAGATAGAAGTAAGTCACTTCTTATTGTTCTGCCTCCTGTAAAGGGGAAATCGAATTTTCGAAGAGATTTTGATTTTATAGCACTTGATAAAAAAACAACACAAATTGAAATAGGCGTTGCAAAAAAAAGATCTGGATACATTTTCCTTGCTGTACCTTCCAAAATATTCTCAATTACGTCCAGTATGATAAGGAGGAGAATCTTCTATCAATGACCATTAATGTTTCTGTTCTAACTTATTTTGACAATGTTGCTATACAATTAAAAGTTAAAAAATATAATGTCTTGGATAATACAATGTTTGGAAAAATGGTAAATATCCTCCCGTAAACATGTAGCATTATAAATAACATTGTCTGAATAGATAGTTTCTTAGTATTCGTAGGAAATATAATACTATTATTGTAATGTGCACAATCAGATTTACAAATGCTATGAACTAGAACTGAGTTTATATCCTTACTTTAATTTGATTTTAATTTCATTAACCATTTGTAAATCTTGTCCATTACAATACCTAATAAATTTAATACATATATTTTAAATAATAAGTTTTTACGTTTTTAAAGTGGACATTATTAATTTAATTTTATAATCTGTGATTTCGGGCGTTTTGTGTTGTTTCGTGTTCAGCAATAAAATAATTTTTAGTACAGTCGTGACCAAAAGTGGCGTTTTATTTAGTATCGGCCTTAATTGGTGTTGATAGTTAGAATATTAGATAATATTGAATACTTCCATTGTAATTACGAGTTTAAATCTATGTTTGCAGAAATTATGTACTTAGCTTTATTCTTAGCTTAGATTCTTTTTTTTATTTGAAAGCTGATGCTTCTCATGTGGTCCCATATAAATTTGATCAAGATCTGACCAGCAGTTTTTGAGTTATCTTTAATAATGCGTTTTGAATTTACTGCAACTGCATTGATGATATTCTCATTTTATTTATATTGAAGTCGGTTGCACAAAATTTTTATTTTTGCCACTTGTTGTTTTCATATTTGACAATATTATCAATATTCTTTGCAATTATAATTGGTGTGTTTTACAAAATGTAATAAATTCTTCAATATGTACTTTTTTAATGGATTTTATCTTGAATAAAACATAATTAGATTGATTTACTAACTAGCTGAATTCTATCAATATGCTTTTATCGGGAATATTTTAATATGTGGCAGCTACACACATACTACACACACATATACTGTCCCGTTACCAAAAAGTATTAGTAAATTATACACAATAGAGACTTTATTAGGCGCAATTGTGTGGTACTAATAGTTTGGTCAGTGCTTCATAGTGATACTAGTTAACCCCAAAATTAAGCTACGTTGAATTAAAACTTAACACTTGTGTGCATGACTGTACCGCGGCGTGTGGGAGGGCATTTCTTTTCACGTATTAATATTTACTCGTTATACCATTGCCTTTATATTTTATATGGGGATTAGAGTACTCGATTCATTGCAGGTGCTATTTTTTATTTAAAAACTAAGATCGTATTTCTTTAAGTTTCTTTTTTATTAATTTAATGTTTTATGTGTTGCGTTTTGGCTTGGGAATGGGTTGCTTCGTAATTTATATTTCCTTCCTTTTTGTATCGACATAATTATGTTAATTTTTATGTGTACGCCTGAACTTCAAGCAGGGAGCGACTATAGGTTGTAAAGGGTCTTTTTGTTATGGATTCCAGTAAATTTTTTCCTAACAATCGATAGCAAAATTTTTATTCTTTTATGCTGTTATATCTATTATAGATTTTCTTTAAAGTTCCACTGTCAAGCCAAAACTTATGTTGTAATTACGTTAATATCGTGTAATCTGGTTTTTCGTCCATCGTGCGTGTATTTAATGGGCTTAAATAAAAATAATATATTTCGATAGGCTAAATCGTTTAATCCATACATTAATAGAATATAATGACAATTTTTTTGTAAAGTAATTGATTCTTTAAAAATATAATATGACGTAAATAAAATGTAATGAATCGCTATATTTCGTTTGTTTAGTTGTAAGGTGTTGTTTATTTTAGTGTGATGTTTTAATGTTTGATTATATTTAAAAGGTTAACAGGGTTCAGAATTTTTAAACTTTAAGAAAATACCTACATAGCCTAAAAAAGGAAAAATGTATAGTTTCTTTATTATTTTCTTTTTGGAAAAGTTGACCAATTTGAAAGTAAGTAAAAATTAAAATCATTATGTTGTTAAGGTTACCTTAATATATTATTTTCCAATTCAATTCAATTCAATTGATAAAAAAAAGTTCAGTTGTTGAATGAATAAATTTTAACTCAGGGTTGAATAATGGGCTCTTAGCCTTTTAAATCCTAAGAATAAATGGTAAACATACCGTACCACCACATGATTCTTAGGTTTGCCAATAATACTTAGGCTGTTGGTTAGATTTTATTAGAATTCTTAAAAATAATATGACCTAACAATATATCGTTTTAACACTATATACACATGGAATTGCAGTCAAGCATTTAAGTTTTGTCTAGTAATTAAAAAATCTGAACTCTGTTCACCGATATATATTTTTAAATGTCAATGAATGTAAAAAATACAAAACTAAGAAGTAGAGAATTGTAGTTAGTAATGTGCTGGGTCGTCAATTAATGTAATTTTGATCTCCGCCTTAATATCATGTTATAGAATTATAACTAGATAATGATTATAATTAAACGAGTTTTATTCGATAGCAAAAATGAAAATCGATCATTGTGTGCGTTATATTTATAGATTTCTTGAGTGAAGATCTAAGACATGGGCGATAAATCTTTTTAAGTCTGAAAAAATGAGGAAAGTTATCAATTCGACTGACTGTCTAAACTGTGTACAGTCAGTCGAATTGATAACTTTCCTTTCCTTCCTTTTTCCTTCCTTGTATGCAATACATTTCCTAAATCGGTAAACCGTTTAGCTGGACATTGTCACTGATAGAGCACATTTTCACAATGGTCTCATATAAATTTCAAACACATTCGAAGTTACATTAGTCCCGTTAATATTGTTTAACAATCAAACGTTTGAGTTCAGATGCTGGAAAAAAGAATTTCATTAACTATCAACCCGCCCGGCTTCGCCTGTATAGGATCCATTAGTGTGGCGTTATTTAGATTTGAGATATCATTAACACTCATTTATTCTTTAAATTTTTCGAGTTATCAAAAGAAATCTCCAAGTTTTTTTTGGATAAAATGTATCCTAGATCACTCTTAGCATTGCTTACTGTCTGTTCGTCAATTACAATCAGTTCGGCCATTCCGTAGATTATCCCGGACAGACAAACATTTTACTTTTAAATGGTTATTCATGTCCTAATGGGATGCAAATAACTCTCAGCTCAATAATAGGTAGTTATCTCGATGTTACAGTCAGACACTTTATTTAGGGTTTATTTGTAATGTATGCCCAAATTTATTGAGGAGGTTCAGAATGGATAATATAAGCGAATAATTAAAAAAAAAACAAATATTTTGTCCTTTTTATCTTTTAAATTCAAAATGTGTGCTAATGCATTATTTTAACTGATTGTGATTCATAAATATGTAACGTGTACTATTTTGATACGCATGCACAGATTCGTAAGGGAATATTGAATTGGGAAGGAGTGGGTGGCGCTCTGCGTTCGTACTCAGTTACAGATTTAGGTAACTAATTTGACTCGGTAAAGACAAGCGCGTCCCGCCTTTTTTCCTTTCGTTAACCGATAGTGTTGACCGTGACCTACTACATACGAATGTGCTATTTTAAAATTTTCGTAGGTAGTATTGTCACTGCGTTAGCAATGACACAACGAAAATATTCAAACAGCGAATGCTATGAAATGGTACGGTGTTACATATTTTAAGCAATAAAAATTTACTTGGTGCGGCAAAGATTACACGAAAATGATTCTTTACTAGAGATGAAACGGATTTCCGGTATTCGGCCTATCCGGCCTAAAATTACTATCCGGCCGGATACCGGATAGCAAAAAGCTATCCGACCGGATACCGGTTTAAAAAAATACACAAAATATTAAATTTAATTAAGTACTTAATTTATGTCACTTAACAAATATAATCAGTAAACAAAATTTTAAAACTTACAAAATGAATAC
This sequence comes from Parnassius apollo, assembly GCA_907164705.1. Lineage (NCBI taxonomy): Eukaryota > Metazoa > Arthropoda > Insecta > Lepidoptera > Papilionidae > Parnassius > Parnassius apollo. The sequence continues at coordinate 6,917,268 of CAJQZP010001539.1, read as the reverse complement.
TCATAGGTACTGCGCTAAGGCACAGAATATATAATAGTACTACGTAGCTAAGGGCAAATTATAATGAATAATTACTACTTTTTCTGCATTGAAAGGTAACAAGTGGTTTCGTCTGTCTTCATAAACAAGGCCAGCTTCAGAAAAAAGTTTTTCGCTATACACACTGCTGCAGGCTGCTGAAAGATAGATTTTGGCAAACTTTTGATAAACTTGGGTATTGTGTAGCAATACCTGCCCACCAAATATGAGGGTCATGATCGCGAACAGTTTGCACTGACTTTACGCTTCTTGCGATGAACCAAACGGCAATGTTCGGCAGAATATCCAGCGGCCGGATATCCGGCTACCCGGTGATAAGTCTGGCCGAATATCCGGTATCCGGCATCCGGCCAAACAGCTATCCGTTTCATCTCTAGTCTTTACCACGTTTGCAAAGACAAGGAATTAACGCAAGTGGTCGAGGTGGTCATTTAGTAATAAGCCCGGTAGTCGAAAAATCATAATTCGCGTCGCTTAGCAGCGAGCGAGCGAGCGAGAGTACTTAGTAGCGAGCGTGTAATTATGGAATTAAATAGTAAGCGTAAGCTCCGTGCGTTGACTGTTACGTACACGGGCGCGCGTACACTGTAGTTTTTGCCCATAAATCACATTCAATTTCGGATATTTTGAAATAAATGAAGAAACCTTATTTAAGCGTATTTTTAAAAACTGTAAAAAGTATTTACATTACAATATTTATATTTTGAGCTTAATTATTTAATTTGGACACTTTGAAAAGTAACTCTGTATAGGTAGTGGGATGCGTATTATAATATATATACATTATTCAGAAACTTACTTTGTGATAAGTTTATTGTTTTGCCATTTTTAATATATTTTCTTATAAATTGAAGGCATTTATGAAAAGGCTTAATAGAGAAGTTGCATTAATGTTTTCGCACAAATTTATATATAAATGAAACAATAATTCATTTTAAAGTATATTTAAATATATTGTTTTAATAACAATTCCTTTTTTAGTAATTGTTAATAAAAAATAGTAAATTTTTTGAATGAAAAAAACTACTTGTGCTTGGTTGTGGCGTCATTATATCGGCTAAGGCTGTGAGCCAATCGCAATCATGCTATACTTTTGTGTTTTCTATATTCGGATCACCATATTATGTCTTAACAAAACATATTTAACCTGTATTACGCTATGACAATTTTTTAAATTTTGACAACGTAAAATGAGTGTTTTATTACACCATGCTGTGGCATTACTAAGAGTTTTTGGCGGGAACTTGACCGTCGACGGATTGTCGCTCCTGTTTTGTCTCTTGAATAATGGTTTGAAGTGGATTTTGATTCGTAAAAGTGATACAATTTTCTGAAAGAAGTGTCTGCGCGTGTGAACTATTAGAGAAAACGACGAAACAAGTGCTTTGATGTTGATATAAACCTCAAGTTATTTTGATCGCTTGGGCGCCTTATTAACTTGAGAGGTTGTCATCAACTGACGGCTGGGTTGAGCTGTCGTCAAAATCTCCCAAAAACTTCGCAACGTAAAGCATCAGCATATTGTGAAGAAGAAATATATAAAAATGAAGATTCCATAGACTCAGAAGGGCCAGAACCCAGAGCCGTAAAGCCAGTTAAATAAAAAATGGTAATACTAAAGGGATATGATGACGTCACTGGAATTTTAAATAAAAAAATTATACGTAAAATTACATGAAAAATCAATTTATATATATATTTTAATTTTCTTAATAATTTTTAGTAGCTTTCAAAAAATTTTATTAAAAAACATGCAACTTCTCTATTATAATTGTTAATTAAGTTTTCTAGTAAGGGAAACAATTTTAAATTAATGGAACTCGATAATCGATATTATAATAAAATCATAATCGACCCAGCACATCACTATCACAGCTGTACTGTCTTTTTCTTATAATGATATATTCTTGACAAAGGACTGTCGCCTACAGATCGAATATAATAAAAGACTAACAAATTTCCACCTCAACAAAACATTATAAAGTTATAAAAATAATCGTTTATGCATAAATATATTTTATAAGGTTGCTGTAATTTAAAATTTAATAATAGGTTCCAAGATTGTGTTACTAAGAAAGTTGTCTGTGAAGATATTGCGATGAAAATGGCTTTATATATTTTTTAAATTTTTATCATTAATCTTGTTTTGCATTTTGAGCTTATAAAGCTATTTTTTTTTTGTCGAACCTCGATACACCTATTTGGCAAAACATTAATTTGATCTGTCAGACTCCTAAGAAACGAACTCTCGTGGTATTTTTCTTTTTCTTTTTGAAATAGTCGAGTGCTACCTAACGAGAGCCGTGGTAGCTCAGATGCTTAACGCTCGCTGTAAATATAACAGAATGCCAGTAACCCGGGTTCGATCCCTGCCCGCACCAATGAAATTGTTAATTGAAATTTTAAGTGCTGATTTACCACGTGCTCGGCGGTGAAAGAAAACGTGAGGAAACCTGCATGTCTGAGGAATAAGAAAAAAAATATTTCTATAACATGTGAAGTTTGCAAACAAGCATTGGGGGGAGCGCGGCGGACACTTTCTTGCCCTAAAACCCTCTCAGAAATGAGGGTGCCCAGCAGTGGGACGTATATAGGCTGTAACTTTTACTTTACTTACCTAACGAGCTACACTTGTTTGCGTGAACTCGGGGAGCTGTTTTGTCAGCAATACAGTCTAAAGAACCTATCCAATGATTTTAACACACATATCGCTTCACCGTTTTTGTATAGTTCCTTATATAAATTATAATCGGTCGGTAGGTGACTTTAACGCGAGTATTAAAACCATGGCTCAATAAGTTATGGCATGTTTTCCTTTTAATTGGTCTCCGAAATCGATTACCGCCTATTTTTTATTTTCTGACGTGTAGATAAGTAAGATAGATTTTTGTTTGTGTGTGCAGTCTGTAAGTTGTGTATAAAGCACAGTTATTCGCACAGTTCCAAAGGAAAAGTGAAGTATAGACTTATGACCAAATACTCAAATGCTGTTCAATTTTAAGATGTCGTTAAATCCCGTGCTTTCTGTCACTAAGTCAAAGTGACTGTAAAAACGAGATTTAACGAAATCTTAAAATTAGAACGAAATCTTTATGCACTCTTAATGAAATATTAAAAGAAAAGTATTTGGCCATTACAGTGTTAATAGTAATACGTAATTATAAGCAAATGCCTGTCATTTTGAAGCCATAGTCCTTAAAAAATAACTTATATCGATATTGTAAATCCCTGATATTAATTACATTATTAATAATTTTGTATTTAAAAGGTCTAAACCAATCATAGCATCGAAAACGTTTGAGATATTACAAGGAAATCAAAACTAAATTAGTCTTGGAATTACTATATAGAACCTGTATAGATTTTATGTCTACATGACTTTTCTGTTAAATGACAGGCAATTTTTACGTTATACAAATTTATAGGTAAAATATTTAAAAATTGCACATAAACACTACAATTTAATTGGTGTATCGAACCATAGAAAACATAACTACAGTCTGCATATATAAATACACATTCTCACACAGAAATAATAATAAAATAAGGATCTACCATCAGGGTTGTAACTTCGTCCGTTACTTCAGTCTTATAGAAATAAACAAAATTATTAAATATGAATATAACTGGTTTTACGAATTTTATTTGAGCTAACCTCACCATCTCGATCTGTTTCTGTAAAGCGCCCAAAACGTTTGGGATAAAAAAAATTCGTAAAAAATAGTGTTGTAGAAATCAGTGTATAAATTATTATTATTTTGAGTGTATTGCTAGATAGAGGCATGGGCGTTACGTCCCAAAGCCATACACAATTTATCGGGGCCTTTTTTCAGTTTTTAAATTTGTCTTAACATCATCCGATATAACTATTGTACTAAACCAATATGACCTAAAGATATTTTTATAGAGTTGTCATTGATAATTTGTAGAATTGTAATCGTATTGTTATTTCTCTGTGAGAACGTTTCAACTAGTAATAGAAGTTTTGGTCTTTCTATTAGATAAGCGAATTCGATAATTGATAGGAGAATCAGTGATAATGGATAGTGGATAAGCGGGATCCGGTAGCGATCAAATTGTTTCTGAATTAAAACCGTAGCTTAAGTCGTACATAATCGAATGTTTAATCTATTAAAGCAATAAAATTTAAATCTTGTTTTATTTTACCTTTAGTGACCGTATTTATGGATTAATGAACAAAACTGACCGTTTAGAGACAAGACTATAGAATATCCACTACTCCATATTGTCCCGTGAGTGTCGTAAGTAAGTAAGAGGCGACGGAGCAACAAACCAGGAAATAGGTAGCAGCGTTTTTCGAATAACATCTAAAACTAAAAAACTGTGTTGGCCAACGCGACTGCTAAAAGTGGCAACTATGGTAAATATCCCTTATGAGGTAATCAATGGAGAGGCCTGTGAACTTTTGATAGACTGTAAGGATAACTTTTAGGTTTTATGTACATACTATATTTGAATATTACAGTATTAGAATTTCAAAATTTGAACATTAAGTAACAAATTTGGTAAATAATCTCGCATCACACATTAGTTTACGATTTCCATCCCAACACAAATGAAACTAATAAATTTGTGGTTTTTGGTATCTATACAAACAACTTACGCGTTGCCGAATGCGAATGCCTTGCTTCCAGTAAAAGGATCTCTACACTCACCAAACAGTTTAAAATCTCGAAATCTGTTATCAGAGCTTTGTGTCAAAAATTCTGCAGCTCGGTGTCAGTAATTTGGCGATGTATCGACCCAGTGCCTTGAAACGCATGTAAAGCCGTTCTATTATATATTTATCCTATCTATATCCTAATATATAATTGTCCTATTGTGTTGTTCCCATCGTATTGTTGCGCGCCTAAGTTGACGTCTGGCACTAGCGTCATCAAGTGTCGGGTAACAGAGCGAGGAGAGCTTCCCAGAAAATGACATGACTAATCTTTCAACCAACAGCGCCATCTAGTAACGAATTGAAGAACTAACAAATGGTATCGTAAGCTGTTTATCGAAATGTTGTGGGGAACTTCTCTGGTGAATGCTCATTTCCTCTATAATCTAAATACATCAGCAAGGAAAATGTCAATCACAGAGTTCCGAGAACAGGTTATTGTAGATATGATTGACAAGTGTTCTCAGAGAGTAGATATAGCGCCTATACTTTCAACATCATCTTCAAAAAGGAAGGCGCCGAATGTGAAACACTACCTCATAGACAATAAGGTCGGTGAAAAGTTGGTTCGAGGACGCCGTAAAGAGTGTTATAATATGTATGGAAGGGAGGGAAAAATTATAAATGGCAAGTAGGTTAGAGCAGCACAGGTTGGAACGAAGTGATATATTTCTACGCCGAAAATGCTTCATAAAACTCACTAGAACAGAATACTCAGAGAATTTATATTCCTAAGATGTTTTAGTTTTTTTTTCAAACATGGTTATGAGAGGATTACCGGAGGTTTTTCCTTTTTAAAGATGATTATTAGTTGTAAGAAATGTGTTTATAATTTTGATTCTTCTATAAATAAAACTAGTGCAAAACAACCAAAGGTAGGCTGTGTATCGTGAGCGATACACAATGTTTTGACAGTGTGTATCATTAACAATACACATGGCGCTGAGCGTGTTAAGTTTTAATTAGTGTAAAGTGAATTAAAGTGTTAATTTTGGAAATTCAATCAGCAGTTTTTATTGTCACGAACCCTAAGCTTGTAACAATTGGTGTCAGAAGTGGGATAAAATCGTGCCGATTTTACCTAAGGAGGAAACGGAGGGTGACCGTTCCCAAAGTCAACGCCAGCAGGAGACGGACCAGAGAAGATTTGGTGGTGCAACGCCGCAGACGTCGGGGGGCCAACTGCCAGCCACCGAGGCTGGCCCGTCAGCAGCTGCTACACCTGCAGCACCTGACTTAGGTGCTCTGATGGTGACGCCGATTGGAAGAGCAGCTGCGGGGCGGACAGGAGGAACAGGCCCGTTGGTTGAAAGAGCAGCAGGAGGAACAGGCTCGCCGACAGGAGGAGCAGGCTCGCCGACAGGAGGAACAAGCTCGCCGACAGGAGAAACAGGCTCGCCGACAGGAGGAACAGGCTCGCCGACAGGTACGTCAGTTGGAAGAGCAGCTGCGGGGCGGACAAGAGGAACAGGTCCGTCGTTTGGAAGAGCAGCTGCGGGGCGGACAAGAGGAACAGGCCCGTCGGTTGGAAGAGCAGATGCTCCTCATGAAGGACCTTCACGCTACCTTCGGGAAGGAGATAAAGGAGGTGAAGGATAGGGTTGCTCAGCATGACAACCGCTTGTCGGAAGCTGAAATCCAAATTGCGAAAGCTGACACCCGAATCGAGAAAGCTGAAACCCGAATCGACCAAGTGAACATTCGGGTTGACAACGTGATGGCTGTCGTGAAGAAAACGCTGGACGACCTCAAACTGGGGGATGGAATTACAGTTGTCATAGTAGCTACAACACCTTCGCTACGTGGGTTCAAAGTGACACCGTTCGACGGGACTTCTTCCTGGTCAGCTTACAAAATCCAGTTTGAAGCCGTTATGAAGGCGAACGGCTGGAATAAAAGTCAGGCCATGACTGCTCTCACACTAGGCCTGCGCGACCAGGCCTTAACAGTTCTGGAAGCTCTCGGTGAGGAAGTGACTTATGAGCAGCTCCTTAAGGCATTGAAGGCAAGATATGGCGACGCTCACCTGGAACACGTCATTCGTGCGCAGCTTAAAGATCGTGTGCAGTGCATCAATGAAAACCTGCAGCAGTGGGCTCTAGAGCTGAAGAAGCCGGTGCGAAAAGCATACCGGTCTGTACCTGCGCTCATTGAAGGGAACCTGGTGCAGACATTAACGACGGCATCCGCGACCTTGAAGTCAGAGCTGCTGTGAGGCTCGGGCATCACGAAACGCTTAAGGCCGCCTTGGCCCATGCACTGGTGGTGGACGCCGTGCGGCAGGATCTTCGCTCCCATCGCGTCAGGGAGGTTGCAGCAGCTACAGTTCGCGATCTTAATAAAGGATACAGCTCTAGGTGCTATGGCTGTGGGGAAAGAGGCCATCTTCGATCCAGCTGCCCTAAGCGAACCCTAGAAAGGGAAGGTGAACGATCTCAGGAGGGTAGTGCGGCCAACAGCACCGCCCAGCAGTAGCAGGGAAACGAGTAAAAGCCAGCCAGGGGCGGGTGCTGGCTGATGTAAAAAAGAGCCCCAAGGATCTCGATCTCACAAACCCATGATGGGAACAGTCTAATCATCAAGGGAGTGGTCAACGAAATGCCGTGTAAACTGACCATAGACACTGGAGCCTCTCGTACGGTTGTTAGTTCCCAACTTATAAGTCAGTTCCTTGGGGGCTCCGCATACAACCGAGAACGCATTAATTTGGTAACAGCCACCGGTCAGCGTATACGCGTCCGTGGAGAGAAGGAGATGGAGTTGAAGCTAGGCAACGTGATCTATCTGCATAATGTCATCGTAGCTGATATAATGGACGACTGCATCCTGGGCCTAGACTTTATGAGGAGTAATTGTTGTGAGATCGACGTTAAGCAAGGTGTTTTGAAATGTGGACAGGAGGAACTTTTTATGGAAGGTGCGTTACCAGGGAACGTGTACAGCATTAAGAAGATTGTTTTTCCGCCGAGATCGGAAACGATTGTGCCGGTTAGTCTTCCTCGAAACGCTGGGCAAGCTCAACGTTGTGTACTTTTGGAAAGGGTAAACAATAACCTTCCATGGAAAGTAGCTTGAACCTTGGTCAGAACCACTGACATCTCAGGAGGACGTGTGCTGAACCCTTGTGACCGGGAACAGATTATAGAAAAAGGCACACTGGTTGGTACTTGTGAGGAAGGGGATTGGTTACGTCGGTGCCAATATCTATTGAGTGGGACTACCAGCAAGGATTCAGAAACGAGAGTGACCACACTTTTGGAAGACTGTCGCAGCGTTCTCTCCCCGAACGAAATGGTCAAGGCGAAGAAGTTCTTACTCAAGTATGCCAATGTATTCTCATCAAACGATGCTGACATAGGAAAGACTGGCTTAGTTCAACACAAAATAAACACAGGAGAAGAATTGCCTATCCGTCAGTGGCCAAGAAGATTGTCGGTAGCACGTGAAAAGGAAGTGGAAACCATGATTGAGGGAATAGTGAAGGATTGAACTTTCATCTAGTCCATGGTGTTCACCCGTGGTGCTGGTAAAGAAGAAGGACGGCAGCATGCGGTTTTGTGTTGGCTACCGCCGTCTGAACGATGTTACAAAGAAGGACAGCTATCCCTTGCCAAGAATTGATGACATGCTTACAGGAGTAAAGTGGTTTAGCACGCTGGATCTAAAAAGTGACTACTGGCAAGTTGAAATTGACCCTAAGGAAAAGGAAAAAACTGCGTTTTCGACGGCAAAGGGTCTGTGGCAATTTAAAGTAATGCCGTTTGGATTGTGCAATGCTCCAGCAACGTTTGAAAGGCTGATGGAGCTTGTACTTACCGGGCTAATTGGCGATGCCTATCTGATCTACTTGGATGACATCATCATCGTGGGCCATACGTTTGAGGAACACATTCGAAACCGGAACGCATGCTCATGAAGATTCAGAGTGCCAACCTCAAGTTGAGTCCGAAGAAATGTTCACTATTCAAACGGCAAGTCAACTATTTGGGGTATATAGTGTCGGAAGAAGGTATCCGCACGGATCCGGAGAAAATCGCCGCTGTCAAGGATTGGCCGGTTCCAAAAGACAAGACGCATGTTAGAGCATTTTTTGGGTTTGTGCTCCTATTATCGGCGATTTGTGAAGAACTTTGCAGATATAGCCAAACCTCTGCACAAGCTAACAGATGAGAAGCGACATTTCTGCTGGGATGAAAGTTGCAATATCGCATTCCAGGAGCTCAAGGACCGTCTGTGCAAAACACCTATTTTGGGATACCCTGATGCAAGCAAAGAATTTATAGTTGACACAGACGCAAGTGATATAGGACTTGGCGGTGTGTTGTCTCAACGGAATGGTGACCAAGAGGTCGTGATAGCGTACTTCAGCAAGTCGTTGTCGAAACCTGAAAGGAACTATTGTGTCACAAGACGCGAATTGCTAGCTGTGGTAAAGTCGTTGCAGAATTTTAGCAAATATCTTCTGGGGGGGAAATTTCATCTAAAATGGCTATTGCAGTTTAAAAATCCAGAAGGAAAAGTTGCGAGGTGGATTGAACTACTGCAGGAATACGACTTTGAGATCGAACATCGCAGCGGGAAATCTCATGGCAATGCAGATGCATTGTCAAGAATATGCATATCCAAGAAGACCTTGTCCTGAAGATTGCAAACATTGTACTAGGCAAGAGAGTAAGGAAGTGGTATCCGTGAGGATGCTCAGGACAGACCACCTTAGCAACGAGTGGAAGGACAGCTTACAACATGCACATCAGGAAGATCCTGACATCAAGCCGATTCTGGAATGGATGAAGGCCAGTGCTCCCAAGCCCAAGTGGAGCGACGTCTCAGCGATGAATTCGACCACTAAAAGCTATTGGGCCATATGGGACAGCTTGCTGCTTCAGGATGGAGTTCTGTGCCGTAAATGGGAAAATGTTCGGGGAGATAGCTGTCATTTGCAAATAGTCCCTAAAGCTAAAGTACCGGATGTTCTACAGCTGTACCATAATGATTGTTCAGGAGGCCATCTGGGAGTTAAACGAACTCTACTGAAGATCCGAGAACAGTTTTACTGGGTCCACTGTCGAAACGATGTCGAGGACTGGTGTCGCAAATGTACAAGTTGTGCGGCTGTAAAGGGACCTCAGACTCGTAGTAGAGGTGCATTGAAATTGTACACTGTTGGTGCACCATGGGAGAGAATAGCCATTGACGTGGCGGGCCGTTTCCGGAGAGTGAAAGCGGTAACAAGTATTTCATGGTTGTGATGGATTACTTCACTAAGTGACCAGAAGGCTTCACCATTCCGAATCAAGAAGCTTCAAAAGTTGCAGATAAACTAGTTCATGAAGTCTTCTGTCGTTTTGGAGTACCTTTAGAGATTTACAGCGATCAAGGAAGGAATTTTGAGTATCAAATATTCCAGGAAACTTGCCGAGTTATGGGTACTCATAAAACAAGAACGACTTCTTATCACCCGCAATCTGATGGAATGGTAGAACGATTTAATCAGACATTGGAGAGGTACCTAGCAAAAGTTGTAGACAATCGGCAACGAGATAGGGACAAGCACATACAACTGTTTTTGTTGTCATATCGAAGCGCTGTTCACGAAAGTACATCAGTGACACCAGCTTTCGCAAACTTTGGAACAGAATTACGGCTGCCTGCAGACCTGATACCGGGACCACCACCACCTGATGCACCCTCGCAGTATAACCGATTATGCAAATGACTTGCGAAACAAAATGAATGACATTTACGAGCACGTCAGACAATCGGGCCAGCAAATGTCCGAAAAGATGAAAACCCGGTATGACCTCAAAATGAACAACAAAGGGTTCGACGAAGGTTCACAAGTGTGGTTGCACAATCCAGTCCGCAGCAAAGGGAAATCTCCTAAGCTTCAAGCTAAATGGAGCGGCCCGTACCAGATTGTGACCAGGATCAACGATGTAACCTAACGGCTGTATCAGTTAAAGGCGCAAGAGGGACTCCTAAGATCGTCCATATGGATCGCCTGGCGCGTTATTATGGGGCCGATAATGCTCGGGACGAGCTTGTCTTAGGAGGGGGCAGTGTTGCGCGCCTAAGTTGACGTCTGGAACTAGCGCTATCTAGTGTCGGGTAACAGAGCGAGGAGAGCTTTCCAGAAAATGACATGACTAATCTTTCAACCAACAGCGCCATCTAGTATCGAATTGAAGAACTAAGTTTTCTAGAAGCTCCAAACTCGAACTTTCGACGCCTGGTTGAATATTCTGGATGTTTCGGTGAAAAAGGTGTGTTTAAAGGCGCTGCAATACGCGATCGGGGCAGTATTGAATTTGGCGAGACAAGCGAAGCTTCGGAGCTAAATAAAGTGAATCAGTGTGATTAATTATTTAGTGCCTTTTAAGTTTTAATTAGTGTAAAGTGAATTAAAGTGTTAATTTTGGTAATTCAATCGGCAGTTTTTATTGTCACGAACCCTAAGCTCGTAACAGTATTATGACTCGTTGTTCGGTGGTCTGTGTTTTCCTTGGATAATGGACACTAGAGCAATTTTTTATGATTGTTAGAAATGATTCAAAATAAAAGAATATTACTCGGTGACAAGCCCTCCTCACTACCAAAAACCATTCTGGATGTTAATTGTTAAAAATAAAAGTGTTAGGGCAGATGTTCAATTTGCTCTCTTGCTTACGCAATTAATCATTATTACGAATAAGACAGTACTGCACTACACATTCAGTATAGAGCAAATACAGTTACCGTAATAACATGTCCCCGTCATCGTGACGACGTAACATCACACTGGTGTAACGTAAAAGACAATTACACGATAACACCAAAGTATGCAAACAGGCAATAAGGCCTCTTAAAATTATTTTCTTAAGAAACTTAGTAATTATTAACTATGTTAATGTTACAGTATATATACGTCCCACTGCTGGGCAAAGGCTTCCCCTCATTTCTGAGAGGGTTTTAGGGCGAGGAAGTGTCCGCCACGCTGCCCCAAAGCGTGTTGGCGAACTTCATATGTCTTCGATTTATTATTCTTATTTCTCAGACATGCCGGTTTCCTCACGATGTTTTCCTTCACCGCCGAGCAAGTGGTAAATCAGCACTTAAATTGCAATTACCAATTTCATTGGTGCCGGCGGGGCTCGAACCCGGTTTGCTCGCGTACTGTGAAATAGCTCAGGTAGTTATTAACTATGATATATATATGATCGCCAAGTTTACAGGACGCTGAACTAGTGATTATTGGTATTGCTTCTATCCATTTTAAAAATTCGTCGATAATTATCCGATTATTAAAGAAAATAAAATCTATGAATGGATTCTTTCAAATGGTTTCACCGGATATGATTACGGAACGACTGGAGATCTTTTTGGCATGTCGGCAGTTTCTACAGAAGTTCTGCTGTGCTGCGCACATGTTTTATATGTCGTAATCCAGACCTGGCCAACGGGCCACCTGATGTAGTTTCGAGCGAGTGCTTTACACATTACCACGCCTAAATAGCACCCGTCTAACTTTTCTAACCCTTTAATCACCCGGCACTGCTATTCGACAACCCCACATACAGCAGCCGCCTCCTACTCCTATGAATAAGTTGTCACGACTTTTGTATAAGCCCCGCAAATTGCTAATGCGCCTGACCGCCATTTCGATGACGTAATCTCGTGAGTAGGTTTGCCAGGTCTTAAAGCTGAAAAGCCGGACAGACCAGCGAGCTTAGCGGACATTTTGGTAAAAAGGCCGGACAACTTTTTTGTGTCTTGATAAAAGACATGTTTTTAAAACAATGCGTTTTATCATTTATTGTAAAATCTTCTTAAGATCTAAAGAAATAACAACAATTGAATAAATCAGTCTTCTTTATTATTAATTATTCAATATTCGTCACAATATTAACTTCAATAATTGCAATAGTATGTATGAAAGTATATGAAAAACGTAGAGAAATGGTCAAATATAAAAGCCTAATAAAATCTGGACACCGTCTAATTTGGCTGGACACGCAATTAAAAAGCCTGACTGTGTCCGGCTTGTCAGTACCGTTAGCAACACTGGTCGGCGAGTTCTCGTATAGAGTTGTGTACACGCACTTTTTTATTGTTATATTTTCTAGTTATCTCGTTTTGTTTGTATTGTTGTTAAGTTTTGTTGTTGTTTGTCATTGTTATCATATTTGTGTTAAAATTATTGAAAAATTAATTAATAACCAATTCTATATCTGATTGAGATTATATGAGTGGAGTTGTAGAGTTAGGTTAGATTTTTTTAAATGTACCAATAAAATCAGTGGCGAAGCTAGAGCTCCAAGCTAGTGCAAGCCCAAGATATAAATTGATAAAAATATAGATTGTTGTTTTTAGCAGTTTTATAAAATACACCAATCTTGATCTGTCTCCACGCTTCAGTTTCATATTCAGTGCTATCAAGGACGTGTTTAAAAAGCACACAGAAGGCATACCACTGCTAGATAGATTGTATTACATATCAGCAATTGCATAGCTTCGGTGGCTTTGAAGAAAGCCGTGTGGGTTTGTTTAAGCGAAAGAAAAAAATATTTACATCCAATACAATACATGAACAAAAGTAAAACACGAACAAAGTACAAACAAACTATGTACAAAATTAAAAAAAAATTATTTACATTCTAATGGATAGGAGATAAGATAAGATAAGTGGAATCGTCTCGCTTTCTTATGGAAAGATTTAATTACGTCCACGTAAAATGTTGGTGAACGTTTTAATTGTACCAATAATAAATTTAATACTTAATATTAAATCGCTTAAGATAAGCACACAGAGTAAATAAACATTGAAACGTGAAATGACTTTGCAAACGTATTGCCCGCGCGCCTCCGCTTTTAACAAATTTATTCCCAAAAGCCTGGCTTTAAATCTCTATACTAATTGCTATATATACAATCGTAGTTATATTTCATTATAGAATATTTTGCCGTAGGTTAGAAAGAGAGCGATCGTCTTCTCGAAAGCCCCGTAAAAAGCCCACGCGAGCGAGGGAGATATCTATTAGCTCTATTAAAATTCATTTTTTATGACAGCAGCAGTATCGCTAAGGCAAAACGAGGTCATCGGTCGACATGTGTCGAACAGTGGAGTGCGCGGGAAATTTGAAATAGCTTGAAACATTTTACGAGTTATTTTATTAGTTGATATTATTGATTGATTCAGGTTTAATAAGGCAAGCCCGGCTTTTCGGCTTTAATGGAAGCTTCACCACTGAATAAAATATACATTGATAATTTTTCAAATAGTTGATTATTTGTAGCTTATCAGCATCATTCTCACTCCCTGCGTACCGTCGAATCTATTACCTACATTAAAATCGGTCTAACATCGGTTTTACATCAATAATATTGGTATATATTTAATTTTTTGTCCACTGTTCTTTATAATTGCGGATGACGTCACGTGGAAGATAATGAGACATTACCAATTTGCGGAGCTTATAACATGGTGCGTATTCTTCACCGCGTAATGCCGATGCAAGCCACCCCGATTTAATATAATCACAAATTCATATATAATCACAAAGTCATAAATCGTATTTCATTAAAGTCCACCGAAAAATTGTCTTCGATAAAATTTTAATAAATATTATCATAGTTTCATCTACACTCGTCGGCCCCTTTTAAAAGGTAATCTAGAAAGTGCATCAGCCCGATTTGCTTATGACCGAGTGTACTGTATTTCATACTGATGTCCTGATAATAAAACAGCCCATTTGACTAATCGCACCGCTGCAGTGTAAGGTAATTCTTTTTTTCATCCGAAAATCGTAACAGGCAGCTGATGGTCTGTGCGAAGGATAAACTTACGCCCATACAAATATGAGTGAAACTTCTTTACTCCAAAATCCAAATAAGATTCCGAACGCCTCTTGTTGTACATGTACATTGTATATTATTTGCTTGTTATTTCTGTTATCAATATCATCTAAACAATTGGAAACGTGAGGTATGCCGACCAAATTTTTGTCTAATATTCGCTGAAAAATTTAAGGAGCATATGCCAAGCCATAAACTTATTCGTTACATACAAAAAAAAACTGTGTGTTGATTGCGGTATACATTTTTAAATTATCCTTTTTTCTATTATCAACTAAACTAGCTGATTTTATCACTTGTGTAACTGCGGGTATCAGTTACCACTTTCATTATATAACTGCGAATATCAGTTACGACCTTTTTCGGCTAGCTAACACTTTCACTATTCACTATATACTGCTACTAGTCACTTCAGCTACTACCGGATACTACTGCTTGTCACTGGTAGTTCTTCACACTACACTTTACTGCTGCTGTTGTCATCTGCATGGGCTTTCTGCCCAGCAGATATCGGGCCTCGGGGTATGCCCCCTTTACCCGGACATTCCTCACGGCATACTAAAGTGTGCCGGTCCTGGGCCCCTTTGATGTTGAAAGGCGTTGTAATGTAAATAACGACTTTTCGTCGTAGTCGGGTAATTTTCAAAAAAAAAAGGATGATTATCTCAATAATTGTGTTTAACACAATTATTGTGTCTAGGTTGGGCTCTTCTGGACGAGGTGAAGTAGGCGCTGTCATCCGCAAAAAAGCGCCAGCTCAACATCGTCCTCCCATTCGTGCAGATGTCCTGCCAGAGTAGGGATGTCATTGGTGTAAACCGTGTACAGGCACTGGAGACAGACAGCTGCCCTGTGGCACACCAGCTGTTATGGGTTTTATTGCGGACTCGACGTCCTCTACACAGACGTGGAACCTCCTGTCTACGAGGAAAGACGCCACTAGCCGCAATATAACAGGAGGGACACTGGTCTGATCTTCTAACTTATAGAATAATCCCGGGTGCCACACCCTGTCGAACGCCTTCTCGATATCGAGAAAGACGCCCAACGATGTGCGGCCAAGGGTGTGCTCGGCCGCAAGCAGGTACAGCACTCTGGTCAGCTGTGTTGCTGTTGAGTGGTCCCTCCTGAATCCATGCTGTTCCGCCTGAAGTTGGATGCACGGGCGGAGACGTCTGAGCAGTATTCTTTCAGTTTAGCTATATGCGGTAGCAGCGTAATCGGCCTGTAGCTTGCAGCTCTGCGCCTGTCCTTCCCGGGTTTCGGCAAGACGATGATTTTGCCTTTCTTCCAGTCCTCCGGGAAGTGGGATGTCCACAATATGCCATTGTAGAGTCGACCTATCTCTACAAGGACTCTATTGGGCATCTGTCGTAGTGCAGCGTTAGTAATCCCATCGTGCCCCGGCGCATTCCTCGGTTGCAGGCGCGTTGCTGATCTCTGCAGTTCAGCGGGGGAGATAAACCACTCTCCTGCAAGCGGTGGCGCGGGCGACGACAGGAACTCCTGCACGCGGCTCTCCTTCCGGGTATGGATTTCCATGAACTCCGCACTTGCTGGGTTCGGCATAAACTGCTCCTCGAAGTGCTCAGCTAGGATATCCGCTCTGTCCTTGGCATCGTAACGTTGTTCGCCCGCGTTGTTGGTCAGCGGGCAAACAGGTGGGCGAGTTTTCGTTAACTGCCGGTTCAATGTGTAAATGTTCGTTAGACTTCCAAATGCGCAGCTCCCGGGCCTCTCCTCCGTGGGCCTGTATTGCGACCGACAGTTCGTCTGTTAGGGTGTTCAGCTTGGATTTAATTCTGGGGCAGCGAGTGCGCGCCCAGAGCTTCCTCAGCGCTCTTTTATGCCTCAGCTGCGTGTAACTTTACGCGTAACTTTAGCGGCAGCTCTTCCTTTCTACCAGAGAGAGGGACGATCGTAGAGGCCGCGTTGAGGGCCTCCTGGATGCTCGTGGTTATTCTGGTTGCAGCGGCCTCTACGTCGTCCGTGAGTGGATCGGTGCGGAGGTCTCTCCTGCAGGTGTTCGTAGTAGAGCTTTCAGTTGATCTTGGTCGTAACGGCTCTGGGCGGCGAAGTCACTGCCTTGATGCCAAGGGTAATCAGAATCGGGAGGTGCTGTGTATTTAGGTCGTACAGCACCTCTACCACTACCGGGTAGTTGACGTTCCTAATGAGCACGATGTCCGATACATCCGGACGCTTCCGAGGGTCTGTAGGGATATGCGTCGGTTCCTCGGGACCTACAAATACAAATATTTTATTTTCAGTAACTTAGTCTATTACAAATATTAGATGTGGGAACTCCCCTTTAGGCAAAACATCGCCTGTGGTGGGAAGAACCGCTCTTTTTACAAACAGTTACATAGAAAACTAAATTACAACTAATAATATACACTAAAACAAGCAAGTTTACATGTAATTAATATTATTCTATCCGTCTCCTTTTGCTCGCGCGTGCGTGTGCGCGCGCGCGGGTGTGTGTGTGTGTGTGTGTGCGTGTATGTGTGTGTGTGTGCGTGCGTGCATGCGTGCGTGCGTGCGTGCGTGCGTGCGTGCGTGCGTGCATGCGTGCGTGTGTGTCGTGCGTGCGTGCGTGCGTGCGTGTGTACTAACACTTACACACAACAGTTTGGTTGTGCGTAAGTGTTGTGTTATATAGCTAATTTGTTATTTAATATTTTCAGATTTTCAAAAACTCACCTTAAGTGATAGTATTGGCGATAACTGGATGCTATAAGACCTATGGATACCTACACGTAATAAAGTAATGTTAGTTTGTAAGCAAAAGTTCTGTCTCAGTGTAGCTTATTGATTTTAGCCATTCCAAAACCGTTTTCTTACAATATTTTTTATTAAGGGGAAATATGTTAAGATACTTATTTATTTTATTGTAGATTGAGGTAGAGTGCATAGAGTACTGCCATCTTGCAAAGTCAGATTTCACTGTGGGAACTAAAGCAACTTTATACTTTCGTGTCTTTGTGAGCAATTTAGCATCAAAGGGAAGAGATTTATGCATTCTAAGAACAATGTCTAATATGTATAGTTTCCTAACTGATAGAAGATTAGCTTCCCGATAAAGATCTTCAGTGGGGTATCTATATGGTTTTAGAAGCATTACTTTTATCAGCAATCTTTGAGCTCGTTCCAGACATAGTAGAGCAGTTTTAGCAGCTGAGCCCCACACTGATATGCAGTATACCAATATGGATTGAGCGAGTGCAGCATATGTTTGAGTAAGTAAATCTTTACTCGCAATGTGGCGTAAAGTATTAAAAGTCCAGATCAGCTTTCTCACTCTTTTCATGGTCAATTCTACATGCAGGTGCCAAGAAAGACGCTGATCGACGAGAACCCTTAAGTATTTAACATAAGCGGCTTTATCTATTGTAGTACACGAGCAGGCACTATCAGACCGGTCACCACACTTATGAATTTTTATATTAAAGTTTGAGGGGGGTTGAGTTATGATGTTTTTACTGAAACAAATATATTGAGTCTTAGCAGCATTTAAAGTCAGGCTTTTGTCTAACCAGGATGCTATCTTTGCCAGGGCATTTTCTGCCGTTATTTTTACTTCACACCAGGATTTGCCAGAGAACACGATAGATGTATCATCTGCGTAAGAAAATACAGTACCATTTGATAGTTTTAAAAGACAGAGATTATTTATACACACCAGGAAAAGCGTTGGTCCCAGCACACTCCCCTGTGGAACACCAAATGTTAAAGTGGGTTCCTGGCTAGTGTGATTGCCTATTCGAACGCGCTGCTTTCGGTTAGTAAGGTAATCTTTGAATAATTTGAAGGGAGTACCTCTCACCCCTACTTCCTCTAGTCTATTTAACAGGATAGGCACCGACACTGCGTCAAATGCCTTCTTAAGATCGAGCAATACTCCCAGACACTTGTTTCCAGAATCCACTTTTAGAGAAGTCTTTTACTACTAGAGTTGTAAGAATCTGAATAGCATTTTCAGTCGATAAGCCTCGTTGAAAACCAAATTGGTTTTTTGCTATGATGCTATATTTTGTCAAGAATTTTGTGAGTCTAATGTTGATTAATTTTTCTAGAAGCTTAGACACTGATTAGAGAACGGAGATCAGTTGATAGTTACAGGGGTCACTTTTGCTGCCATCCTTATACTCGTATATAGGTGTTATTAAAGCCTGCTTGAGTACAGTCGGAAAAATTTCCTGTTCGAAACACAAGTTGGCCATATGGGAAATAATTAGCGCAATTTCATTTAGAGCGAGCCTTAGAAAAGAGGTAGGGATATTATCCCATCCCGGTGAGCTACTTAATTTCATAGACTTAACAACTTCACATATTTCAGCACGATCAGTATCATATAAGACGAATGATGAAACCCGTTTTATACTTGTGTTATGATTCACTGACGGAGAATTTGGAGTTATAATTTTTTCTGCTAGCTCTTTACCAATATTTGTGAAATAGGTGTAGTGATATCTACCGATGCTTGAGGAGACGAAGCTGCATGCAGAAGTTCAAGGTTATGGGTTTTGGGGGACTTACGTTGGGTTATTCCGCTTATAGTATCCCATAACTTTTTAGGGTTTTTTTGAGCTTTGGTCAGCTGGTCTTGATTATAGTTCCTTTTCAACTTTTTTGAAATACAGCTGCAGTAGTTACGGTACCTTTTATATATTATTTTTAAAGTTTCATTATATGGGTCAAGTTTTAGCTTTCTTTGCATGTCATTTCTGCTTCTGATGCACTGTTGAAGTTTTTTTATTAAAAGTTCAGTTATAACATTAGGGTCACTGTATTCTAATAGATCAGGTAATTTAGTTGTTTTTAATAAGTCTAGGGCTTTGTCATAATTGATTTTAGTTATAGTTTTGTTATTTATTATTAGTTTATCAGGGCAGGATATTTTTAGAAAGATCATACTGTGATCAGTGACAGTGGCATCGAGTACAGCAATAGTGACATTTTGATCTGCGCGATTGAGTTTTAGTACGAAATGATCGAGGCACTTAGGTCCTCTCGTTGGAATAGAGTGACCTGGAAGGAAGCCCTGTGAAGCTAACATATCCAGATAATTGTGTCGATTACTGCGTTCGTAGGGTTGTTCGTCATGTCTATAGATAAGATTTATATTTATGTCTCTGGTAACGATGACATTTTTAGTCCCTTTAATAAGTTCCAGGTGAGAACATAATGAGTCAATGAATTGCTCGGCTTTACAATTAGAGGGTGAGCGATAAATACCAAGAACTGTAAGTTGGGGTAAAGATATCTGCAAGCAAGACGTATGTTTTAAATAGACCTCGGATACGTTGGCTGCCAGAGTGGTTTTGACATGGCGACTACTCCATCAGATTGATTTAGATGTTTAGATGTTTGAAAAGAATAATACCCCATTATCTGAGGGATGTCTTTATCAGGGTTCAATTTGCATTCACTAAGGATGATAAGATCAGAGTTGAGGTCAAGGATGGATACGTTTGCTTGAAAGTCATCAAAATTGGCATATATGCTTCTAATATTTTGGGCTATTATCGTAAAATCTGTGTTTTGTACTGTGATGATGTTCTTAAGATCCCCAATTTTACATTCAAAGTTAAAAAACGTTCCAGAGTTATCTATTGCGTTTATGTTATTGAGAACGTGATTCATGTTTTGTTTTAAAAACCCTTAGTTCGTTAGCAGAATGGGGTAAAATATAGAAATTAACAGTATTATGTGGTACAGATTTCAGAATTGTATATGATCTGAGACATTATGTGTAAAGGCGTGTAGTAAGGTTTTTGACATTGTGTGTATTTTTTAGTTTATAAAAGTGTATGTTTGTAAATGTGTAATGGTTGAGATCTTTCAAGTTACTGTGTAGGAAATAAGTATAGTTATTTAGCGTGAATGGCATTTGTGTGCGAGCAGTTAATAAATTAAAAAAACTTACATAGCATGAAAACGGTAATAGGCAGATGATTTTTAACTCCAGTCATTTCAACTGTAATAAGTTCTGCACCTGTTGTTCACTTCTTACTAGGATTACTGGTGTGTTTTCACTCTTTCTGACATAGACTCGGCCATGAGCGGTCCAGCAAAATTTGTAGTTACTTGATTTTACCAGATCTCGTGCGAGGAAATAGAGTCGGGCGCCTTTGGCGGTCAAGTGTTCGGAAATGTATATAGGTGTGTACTCGTTTTTGGTGTGTCCCAACTTGGGACTCCCAAGTGCTTGGTACAAAGTTTCTCTTTGTGCCTTATATTGAATATCATGGTGGATCTTAAGAGGTCTTTCTTTAAGATGGTGGACTATAATTCCACTACAATCGGGCTATTGTTTTCATCTCTCTTGTTTTTAACTCTATAGATGTCTTTTATATCTGCCTTCGTAATGGCATGGCCTACATTCTCCGATAACTTCACTACCATGTTTAACAGTTCGTTTTCACTTTCATTGGCAACTTTCGGAGCATTTTTAAATTGTATATTTGATTTTCTATTTTCTCTCTGAAGGTCCTCAACTTTGTCTTCCAAAAAAGTTATGTATTCCCTATCTTTCTTGGCTTGAAGCTCGAATCCGTCTAATTTCTTATTCAGCTCTTCATTTTGGGCAGCGAGGAATGCCATCGATTTTTCAATATTGTTGTTAGTTTCCTTAATGTCAGCTAGGACTGGGGTAATTTTCATAAATTGGTTTCCTTGAGCAGTCAGCATTGTAGAAATCATGGTTTTGATTTCTTCTTTGAAGTCACTAAATTTACAGTCCAGTTCGTGACTGCATTTTCTTTTCACGCGCCGGCTTACGAAATTCGGTGGAGTAATCTCGTCCGTAAGTCCAGGAATGTTAGTTTCAGAGAGTGATTTATTCATCGCGTGCTTCATTTTACTATTAGACGAAGCAATTATACACTCGTAGATGCACTTAAAAAACCAGTCTGGTAAGTGATGACGACAAAAGCAAAGGCCCGTTGTAGCAGTTAGTTGGAGTTTCGTAGCGCGTAGCAGGAGGCGGAGCTCGTAGCGACCACCGTAGCACTGGTGCAGATGTTTGCGGTGCAATATTGGAACGAGATCAAAAATAATAGTCTGTTTTGTTCTCG
Source organism: Parnassius apollo (assembly GCA_907164705.1). Taxonomy (NCBI): domain Eukaryota; kingdom Metazoa; phylum Arthropoda; class Insecta; order Lepidoptera; family Papilionidae; genus Parnassius; species Parnassius apollo. Next base: position 6,895,638 of record CAJQZP010001539.1, on the reverse strand, counting down.
CGGGGGTGATTAAGTTCCCTCCGCTCGCTGATGCTTGCCGTGACCGAGCCATGCACTTATTTGATTTCTTTTTACTTGTTTATAGGAATTTCGTATATAAACACTTAGATTTACTAGCTTGTTTAGCGTATCAATTATGTACAATTTTTAGAGCGACGCGACACACGTCTGCTCGCGTATGCGTTCTCGGACGAAGAGGAGTTCTGAGTTCCTCGTCCGCCGCCTCCATTTTTATACCGATTGAACGCATCGTCTGGAAGTCTGGTAGGTCCAGTTCTTGGTTAACGATGTCTCTCCTCACCAGAATCGCTGTCCCTCTATAAGCGATCCCTTGAGGGTTGACCTTGTCCTTCCTGTAGATGGTGTAGTTTGGCAGCTTTTGATGTGTTGATGGTCTTATTTTGGTCTCACCCAGCAAGATCACCTGGATGTCCTGCTCCTGGGCGACCGTGCGGATTTCATGGATCCTTTGTTGTATCCCGTCCGGGTTCCAGTAAAGCAGACGCAGGTTACTGTCCTCCGTAGTGTAGCGATGCCAGCGCCTTCATAACGGCGGTTACTGGATCTGTCCCGGACCTTATGTCGGCCAGGACTTGTGTACCGACCTCGATAGCTATGCCTACCAATCTGTGGATGGCATCAGCTGTCTCGAGGCCGGACGTTGGTGGTCTGCGTTGTTGTGAAGGCACTGTTCTCGGGGCATTTGTGGTGGTCTCTCTATATGTGGAGCGCGCTCTGTGTGTGGAGCGCGCTCTATGTGTAGAGCGGGCTCTACTTTCTGGTAGAGCCCTTTCTGGCGCTCTACTTGTCGTGCTTCTCGGTGGTGTTCTTTCAGTAACCTACGCCTGTGAGGCTATCGGTCCTGATGTTGTAGGGGTAGAGGTAACTACAGCCTGAGGAGGAGGCTGTTCAGTCTTCCTGCTCCTGTTCCTCCGCCTCTTCTTTTGGGAAGGTTGCCTCTCCGTGGCGTTGTTAGCAGGAGGTTGGAGAGTCGCCCCGGTGATTGCCCTTGGCTCTACGGATTCCACCGTTTCCATTGGTATTGTATGAGGGGGTTGGGGGGCGGGGCTGGTTGCCTACCCTTCTCCTCTGGTGATTGTGGCCCACCCATCCTCCTGGATGGTAACAGCCTTTGGGCGACTCTAGGGGATCCTCTTAGGGTTCTCCGGGAGTAGCCCAGGTAGAACGATCCCCTGCTTCCTGGCAATCCTCCTCAGGACTGGGCAGCGGCGATCGTTGGCCGTGTGGTTTTTTGCGCATTTTGCGCAATCGGCTCTTCCTCTCTACCCCTTGGGCAAAGGCTAGTAATATGCTCCCCAGCACAGCGAACGCATTTCGGGTTTTCTTCCGGGCTCTGGGGTGCGAACCTTACACCCTTCCCGAACGGACGGGCATTAGGAGGGTGGCCCAACTTTCTGTTGAGCTCCTCGAAATACTTGGTCCAGTCCGGGAGGCATTCAGCAACGATCGGCGGATATCTGGCCTTCTCTTTATCTTTGTCGGTTCTCTGGGGCTCTTCCGCCGCTTGCGGTCGTGGTATTGCTGAGGCCGCTGCTATGTCGGCATAGCTTGTTGACGGTCGCTGTCCGTCATCTTGCGGTAACCCGGACGGGTTGGTACTAGGCTGCACTAAAAGTATCGGAAATGGAATATTTCCACTGTTCCTGTCTTATTAAAATTTTTTACCATTTATTTATTTAAAAAAAGATTCTCGGTCTTGTCACAAGGTTTTGTCAAACTTGTTTAGTCGTTGAGAAAATGGAATTGACTCGAGAAAATTCAAGAGCAATGATTTATTATGACTTTCGAAGTGGTTTAACACAAAAACAGTGTGTTGACCGGATGATTTCCGCATTTGGTGATGAAGTCCCATCCAAAACCACAATTTATCACTGGTTTGCTGAATTTCAACGTGGACGTGTCAAGCACAGTGATGATCCCCGTCAAGGTCGTCCAAAAACTGCAGTCACCCAAGAAAACGTTGATAATGTGCGTAAGCTGATTGAGGAAGATCGACATGTGACATACCGCGAAATTCAGGCAACTTTAGACATTGGCATGAGTCAAATACAAATAATCTTGCATGAACAATTAGGTGTAAAAAAGTTGTTTTTCCGATGGATACCGCATTCGCTCTGTGAAGAGCAAAAAAGCGGCTTGCGTTACTTGGTGCGTCGGAACTCTCGAAAGATTCCACGCAGGATCCTTAAATGCTGTATACAACATCGTATCAGGTGACGAATCCTGGATATATGCGTACGAACCCGAAACAAAAAACCAGTCACGAGTTTGGGTGTTCGAAAATGAGTTAAAGCCAACAAACATTAACGATACAGCAAAACATAATACTTTAGATTCTCTTTCAAAAGCTCCCACTCCGGACACCCCTGCTTTTAATTTTAGCCAATTTAACAGTTGTGATGTTAAGAGAGCCATAATGTCCATCCATTCAAATTCGATTGGTAGTGACTGCATTAGTCGGAAAATGGTCATCCCTCTCATTGATCTCCTTTTACCTATAATCACGTCTATCCTGAATAAATCACTGAATTCTGCTTTTTTCCCTTCAGCTTGGAAAGACGCATTTGTAGTTCCTCTTCCGAAAAAGTCAAATCCCTCTAGTTTTTCCGATTATAGACCTATCTCTATTTTGCCTTTCTTTTCCAAAGTTCTAGAACGTCTTGTGCACAATCAATTAAGCACCTATCTTTTAAAACACAATCTTTTAAATCCCTTGCAATCCGGTTTCCGTCCTGGCCATAGTACAACTACTGCACTTTTACAAATCACTGATGATATTCGGTATGGTATGGAGAAACAAAAGCTTACTATTCTCACGTTGCTTGATTTTAGTAACGCATTTAATACTGTAGATTTTGATATCTTGTTAAGCATCCTACGCTCTCTCAACATATCTCCAACTGTAGTTGACTGGTTTCGAAGTTACTTGTTTGGTCGCCGACAGCGAATTCAGGTGCAAGAGGTTTTTTCCACCTGGATTACTACAGCTGCTGGTGTACCACAAGGTGGCGTGTTGTCTCCTCTCCTTTTTGCAATTTTCATTAACTCTATAAGTCATAATTTGTCCTCTTCCTACCACTTGTATGCTGATGATCTCCAAATCTATACTCAGTCCTCTCTTGAAGATCTATCTAAAGCAGTTGACACTATGAACGCTGATCTGACTTGTATTTCGAATTGGAGTAAATGTTATGGTTTAACGATTAATCCTAAGAAAACTCAGGTCATTGTCATCGGTAGTTCTAGATTAATTGGTAAAATTGACTGGTCTTCCCTACCCCCTATTATACTAGACTGCACTCTAATCCCTTACAGTAACAAGGTTAAAAACCTGGGGTTGTATCTTGACTCCTGTATGTCTTGGACCTCACAGGTTAATGAGGTCAGTAAAAAAAGTTTGCTGCGTTAAGCTCTTTACGTAGATTACGTAATTTCCTTCCCACAGCAACTAAAGTTACGCTCGCCCAGTCTCTTCTTCTGCCTATCCTTGACTATGCTGATATTTGCTATCTTGACATTACCGAGGAGCAGCTTAATAAGCTTGAGCGCATTCAAAATGTATGCATTAGATTTATATTTGGGCTTCGCAAATATGATCATATCTCCGAATTTCGCAAACAGCTCAAATGGCTCCCGATCCGCCTTCGCAGGAATACTCACATTCTCTCCGCGTTGTATAGTGTGCTGTTTAATCCTTCTACTCCTCTTTATTTAAAAAACCGTTTCCAGTATCTTTCTCTTACCCATAATCGGTTCCTTCGATCCTCCATCAATCTTTCTCTCTCTACACCTTTGCACTCTTCTTCCTTTTTCAAGAAATCCTTCACCGTAACCGCTGTGCGATTGTGGAACTCCTTACCTCTCCATATTCGTCGTGCTAAATCTCTTCACTCTTTCAAAATTCTTGTTAAATCGTATTATTTAGAACGCTATTAGATAAACTTTACTTTACCTTTCTCTTACTCTTTTCATTTAATCTATTATATGATATTTTATATATAACTTTCAATTACTTTTATTTGTATGTATTGTATTTTTTTTATTATTTTGTATGCCCCCCTCTATTTGTAACTTTTGTTTGCATCATTACTCTACGCAAAGGTTGTCTGGAAGAAATCACTTTCAGTGATAAGACCGCCTATTGTACATACTTTAATTAGTTGTAACTATATTGATGTTTCTGTATTTTGGTGTACAAAAATGGATAAATAAATAAATAAATAAATAAACATTGTTCGTTCACGGAGTGTTGCAAAAAAATGGTGGCCACGTTTGTCTCCAAAACCGGCCATGTTACGACTATTCCTCTTGAGGGACAAAGAACGGTTAATGCAGAATGGTATGCTAGCATTTGTTTGCCACAGGTCGTTTCTGAACTCCGTAAAGAGAACTGCAACCGCCGCATCACGACAATGCGAGTTCTCACACCGCACACAGAACAAAAGAGTTTTTAGAGCAAGAAAACATAGAATTATTAGACCATCCGCCGTACAGCCCCGACCTAAGCCCTAATGATTTCTATACTTTCCTTAAAGAATAAATTGCGTGGACAGAGATTTTCATCACCTAAAGAAGCTGTGGACGCCTACAAAACGGCCATTTTGGAGACCCCAACTTCCGAATGAAATGGTTGCTTCAGTGATTGGTTCCATCGTATGGAAAAATGTGTAAAAATTTCGCGGAGAATACTTCGAAGAGCAATAAATACATTTTTAAATAGTAATGTTGTGTCACTTCCTTGATTCCCGAAGTTTTCAGTGCCGCCCTCGTAGTCTGCACCGGCGAGGATCGTCCGGCGGATGCAGCTAGTGTCGCTTAAGTTGTAGAGACCCAGCTGTAGGACTCCTCACCTCCTTGTTCATACTGGACCGAGTCATGACTACGTCGGTCCGGTGAGATGGATGGTGGTCGTTGCGGTGGTGATGGCGACTTAGGAGGTAAGGTATGAACCTTCTTCCTACTCGCAGGTTGGGGCTCCTCATCATCCGATGATGATGGTGATGATGATGCAGATGTAATTGGGTCATGAGAACCGATGCGCTGCCTCTTCTCGTAGAGGGAGGCATCGGTCTCGGGTGGAGTGTGCCTTCGTGGCGTTTTCTTTGCCCGCTGTAGTAGGGGCTACGGTTCCCGGCCGGTCGTACACTTACGTACGACGGGCGAGAGCGTGGCCCTCGGTGCGGGCTCTTTACCCGGCGACGATGGCTTTCTGGTCGGGATTTGAGAGTAGGAGGACACTACTCTAGTCCGTTCGGGGTTAAATATGTCCCTATAGGCAATTGGCCTCTCCAAAACGCCAGGACGGTCCGGCGGTTTTCTTGATCTAGGGGGGGGGGGGCTCCCCCTTATCATTACCTGACATGATGGTAACCTACCTATATGAGTCAGTGCTAATCTACTAGGCCCTATCTAAATAACCAGCCGATCGGTAGCAACTGGTGTTGCGCGAAGCAGATGGTAGGGATGACAAAATATAAGCTTCGACACAATGGGCACTGCCTACACCTTTTATAGCAAAAGGGTTGGGGGAAGTGCGGTGGTGACACTTTAAGGATGCGACTAGGCACAGTAGGACACGAGCGTCTTAAAGTGCCTAAGAATCTGCCTAGGGGCCGGTGACCTCGACGCCTCACGGAGTAAACGGACTTAACGATCGGCGGAGTATGTCGTCGGCGGTTGTATGTAGCCACTGCTAACCACAAACAACGCACACCTAGGAGATCCTTACTACACTTTATTGGGCACCGAGCCCCTAAGGTAGACTTTGGCTATACCTTACAGTGAGCCGCTTGCCTTTTTCCGTTTTGCCTCTTTATTGCATAAACTTTTCACTATGCAAATGGCATAAACTTCGATCAACAATACCAACTAGATAACGGGTCACGTACAAAATCATAGCTAAATACTGTCCGCATGAATATAAACTATGGTGGAGCCACGTGTCTAAGGCTGCCGAAGTCTAGTTCCCCGGTCGAACCTTAAACCTATTACGCGAGATATTAATCTAAGTGGACTGTATCTACAAAATGCTTCTACGCTTATATAAACACTATAGCATGCGGTACAATGCACTCGCTCTTCCCTAAAATGAACTATTATTTGCCAAATCGATGAAAGGAATCCTGCTTGATTAGGAAAACACAAAATTGGAGCGGGTTAAACAATTATATCAAGCAGGCAGTATTATTAGGAAATGTTGACTCACCGGGATGTTCTTCTATGCGGTCGAGCACTATAACTGCGACTTCTGGAACCTCTTCTGGAAGACACTCTGGAGAGAGGCGGTGCGCGACTATATCTCACACGAGGTGAGGCGGGTTTCCTGGAGCTCGACTGCTTCCAGGCTAAAGCGGTTCTACTAGCGGTGTGGTTCCAATGACGAGCGCGGCGGGAAGAGCTCTTTAGGACACTATTATCCTAGGCGGTGTAGTTCCAACGATGAGCGCGGCGGGAAGAGAGTCTTTAGGACACTATTATCCTAGGCGGTGTAGTTCCAACGATGAGTGCGGTGGGAAGAGACCTGCGCGTCGGTCGCGCGTGCCTTATATATCTTCGGTTCCGATGATTACGTGATGTTCTAGAATCATCTTCTTTCCCCTCCCACCCCACCACCCCGATGTGTCGATAGGAGGGTATGAATGATATCGTTTTGGAAAGGGATAACCGATTTGGCAACCTACCGTCAAATATAATAAATACGAATGGTTTTCCGCGCAACCATCTCCCCCGCCCTTGAAGGATTTCCTTCAAAAAATAACTAAAACAACTAGAGCTAAGATCAACTAACAAAATAACTAACTAACGCTAAGATTACCTAAATTCAACTACAATTTTTAATCTAGAAAGCTAATTTAAATTATGGAAGAGGCAAGAGGCACAAACGGACAACAGGACGCAGGTAAGACCCAACCGTGGTCTTAACGCGAGCTATCCTAATTACTCCGTCGGAACCGGGAAAGACCTCTTCGACAATTCCTAACGGCCAGTGGAGAGGCGGCGTATTCTCTTTGGTGAGCACAACTACAGTTCCTACAGCTAAAGGCTCAGTCGCTATGTTCCATTTTTGCCGAGACTGCAAAGTATGCTAGTATTACGACGTACGTAAACGATTGCACTAACCGGTCTAATAATTTGTAGCGTGCGGAAATGCTAAGTCTGTTCTCATCCATATCTGCGGCGGGCAAATACTTTAAAGGCGTTAAATTCAAAAAATGTGCTGGAGTTAGAGCCAGCGGTTCCGAGGGGTCGCTAGACAACGTACGACAAAGTGGGCGGCTATTCATTACGCATTCAATTTGAGCGAGCACCGTACTTAGCTCTTCGAAGGACAAAATTTGATCTCCTATTACTCGGTATAAGTGACTCTTTAGACTCTTAATATTAGTCTCCCAATTGCCTCCAAAATGACTCGCGGCTGGGACGTTCAGAGACCACTCAATGCGGTTCTCGGCTAGAATGTGAGCGAACTCCGAATTATAATACTTGCTAGCTAAGAGCTCATGTAGTTCCGATAGAATACGTTTTGCACCGACGTAGTTCGTACCGTTATCCGAATATAATTTACTTACAGGGCCTCTACGGGATAGAAATCTTTTAAATGCACCCATAAAGCCTGCTGTGCTTAGATCACCAACGAGTTCTATATGCACCGCTCGAGTAGTTAGACATACGAAAATGCAGACGTAAGCCTTTGTGGATCTTATACCACGCCCGCGAGTGAGCGTGACCTTAAACGGACCAGCGAAATCAGACCCGGTGTGCGTGAAGGGCTTTACCGATTGTATTACTCTACAAGATCTAAGTTCCGCCATTTCCGGAAATGACGGCTTGGGGCGTGCCCGAAAGCAAGCTATACATCTGTGCACCCGATTGCGTATTAAACTACGTGCAGAAAGAATCCAATAATTTTGACGCAAAATCGACATCAACAAGTCGGGGCCAGCGTGCGAGTTCAATTTATGATGGTAATCGACTAATAAGTTCATGATATGGTCTTTACGCGGTAAAACTATAGGGTGCCGTTGGTTCGAAACTCAACTGCGAGTTGGACAAGCGTCCACCTACCCTTACAATCCCATCCTGTAAAAATGGCTTAAGGCGTTTAAAGGCGCGACTACAAGCTCTTTTCGATTGTAATCTTGTAATTTCTTCAGAGAAGTGTGCACGTTGAAGTTCTACGTGAACTATATACTAGCGACTCGGCATAGTTGTAATCGGACCCTAAGACATACGAACGTCGCGGTAAAGGCTTCGCGAATCGACAAACGTAAATTACGCTACGCAATAATTTCGACCAAGAGGACAAGCGGTTCGCCAAAGCAATGATTGGAGAAACCTCGCTCGAAATGTTCGCCACTAGAGCGTGTCTCCTCTCTTCCGGCGGTTGTGACACTGACGAAGGTTCGAAATCGGTTATCGGCCATTGCGAGGGATCCAAGTGAACCCAAGAAGGTCCATGGAACCAAAGCGGGTGGTCCATTATTTGCATCGGGGTGAGTCCCCGGGATAGACAATCGGCGGGGTTTTCCGTACCGGACACGTGATAAAAGTTCCGCGTTTCCAACTCGTCTTGGATCTTGGCCACTCGGTTCGCGACAAACGTATCCCAACGGTGGGGTGAAGAATGAACCCAGCATAAGGCGACGGTACGGTGGAGTCGGAAAAGGCAAATATCCTTTCTATGTGAACTCTATCCCTACATGCGCTGATAACTGCGGTAATAAGCTTGGTGAGTACTAATATTGCGCAAAGCTCTAAGCGCGCCAGAGAGACAACCTTACGGGGGTCTCCCCCCTCTCGACTTAGAACTAATGAGGCTAATCGAATTTCTACCATTATTCTGAACGTGGAAATATATAACGCCCCCGTAAGCCATTAGAGGTTCCTTTATAATCTGTCATCTGAGCTAGCTATGGGTGGGACGTTCACCTCCTCCATCTCCCAAAATTTGCGGACTAACGACTCGAGCGGTTCGACAGCCATACCACAATAAGAGGTTGCCGAAATACTATTTATGATGGGGGCGGAGCCAACGATAACATAGCCCAATACGGTTTCCAGTGCGTAAGGCGCGGTATGCGAGGAGTTGCCCCCGACCTTATTGTTTAACAAAAGATGAGGGAAGATCGATGCTCCAATGAGTATGTCTATGTTTCCAGGAACGGCGTAAGTGTCGTCCGCTAGAGTCAAATTTTTAAATTCAATCATTGCCGAGGTGTCAACCGTAACGGTTGGCAACCGTTCAGTGACCCTATCCACTACTAGTGCATTTATATCAAAGTTAACATTACGATCTATCCGAGAATAAAATTTTAAATTAATATATCCCTGGGTAGCTTTACTAGTACCTCCGATGTCTTTGACTACAGGACATGAAAGTGACCTATTTATTACTAAGCCTAAGCGCTGACAACATTGTCGCGTTATAAAGCTATTTTGGGCTCCGCTGTCCAGCAGTGCACGGACGCTTTGTTCGTTTCCACGCGAATCCCTAACCAAAATACGCGCCGTACCCAGTAACACGGTTGAAGGAGGTTGTGCTCCCATATTTGCCAATGAGCACAGAGCGACATCACCAGGTCGACCGCTAGAATCGTTGACTTTAGTAGGGGTGAATTCCTTGTCCGCTTTACTTGACGCCGCTATGTTGCTATTTTCAAAATGTAATAGCGTGTGATGTTTCCTGGCGCACTTGCTACATACGGAACTCGAATTGCATTTTGCAACTAAATGCTTATCGCTTAAGCAGTTCAGACATAGGTTGTTTGTCTTTACTAATTTATAACGTTCGCTTGGTGAATATTTACGAAAAGTCGCACAATTATATAAATTACCGTGTTTATCTTTACATACGATACAAGTATGCTGAAGTGATGTTGACGTCGCGGTTACGTACGTTAACGACCCTGCTATTTTAGATGGTTGAGTCTGTCTACGGTCGACGCACCTTTTAATCTCCTGTTTAACGTTCGGAGAGCGCTGCATCACCTTTATTTGATCTCGCACGAACGATGCTAATGAATGAAAGGAAGGCATCTCCGAGCTACGATTCTCCATTTCAAACGCACGCACGGTGTCGGGGTCTAATTTCTTTAGTGCAATATGGAGAAACACCACGTCCATAAGGTCATTAAATTTTATCTAAGTGCAGCCACCGATGCCACAAATTTATCTAGAAACTGCTCTATGCCGTTGATGTTCGCGGATGATATAGGTTTAAGATCGAATATCTGGTTCAAATATTCGGAAGCTAACATTCTCCTATCTTCATATTTAGTTTTAAGCGTTTCGAATATTAATAAGTAATTGTTTGCTGTAGGTGTAAAACCAGAGCAGATCGACTGTGCCCTGCCACTAAGTTTACTAATTAAGTAATATAATTTTTCAGCGTCCGACAACGATGGGTTATTGTGTATATTGTTTTGAAAACTACTGAAGAAGAAGGGCCACGTCTTAATATCACCATTGATAACCGGAATATCTATTGGCGGCAACCTAATTGAGTCACGTGGACGTACCTGTATTTCCGGCTTTGCTTCGTTTTGAGATTGTAGGAGTTTTGCCGTTCTTTTCACGCGACACAACATATCTTCGAATGCCAGCAGCGGTTGGTAGTTCACTATGTATTTCGGGTCGATTTGTAATTCCAAATGATTAATTTGGTCTAATATTCTTTCGTAATCCGTCCGCAAAGAATCCACCGTTTCTATTTCATTCAGAAAAGTTTCCCGCACCGCTTCTACATTAATGTTCTTTATGTGATCGCTAATGCTTTGTATACGTGAAAAAGTACGTCCCTCTTGGCATAAAGCGTTTTAATTTTAAATTCACTTCCACTAACTGCCATTTTAAATTATTATAACAAAGTTATATTAATCACAATTAATCTCACAACGCACAACGATGGACGATGGACACTCGGTATGCCGTATTACGTAATTAAATCGAACACCTGTTACAGCGAGTCGAGGTGACGCGTTGCTCGCTAACTCAATATTTTTATCAAATTGTCGGGTAAGCGTACCAAACGGTTGCTATTACACTGTTTCAATTATTTAATAAGCTTTAAATTTAACCAAATACGAGCGCTATAAATAAATAATTCTGTTTGCGAGTACCTAATCAAAATTTAAATTTAAACGAACACTATTTAAGTCTATTCCATAGATTAGAGTGCATTATCTAAATAATTAATTTAATAATTCGACCAGAAAATGGTTGGACGACTACTAAACACCAGTCCAAATCCTGCCGAAGTAACCATAAAATGGTGGAGCCACGTGTCTAAGGTTGCCGAAGTCTAATTCCCCGGTCGAACCTTAAACCTATTACGCGAGCTATTAATCTAAGTGGACTGTATCTACTAAATGTTTCTACGCTTATATAACGACGACTATAGCATGCGGTACAATGCACTCGCTCTTCCCTAAAATGAACTATTATTTGCGAAATCGATGAAAGGAATCCTGCTTGATTAGGAAAACACAAAATTGGAGCGGGTTAAACAATTATATCAAGCAGGCAGTATTATTAGGAAATGTTGACTCACCGGGATGTTCTTCTATGCGGTCGAGCACTATAACTGCGACTTCTGGAACGTCTTCTGGACAGACACTCTGGGGAGAGGCGGTACGCGACTATATCTCACACGAGGTGAGGCGGGTTTCCTGGAGCTCGACTGCTTCCAGGCTAAAGCGGTTCTACTAGTGGTGTGGTTCCAATGACGAGCGCGGCGGGAAGAGCTCTTTAGGACACTATTATCCTAGGCGGTGTGGTTCCAACGATGAGCGCGGCCGGAAGAGAGTCTTTAGGACACTATTATCCTAGGCGGTGTAGTTCCAACGATGAGCGCGGCGGGAAGAGACCTGCGCGTCGGTCGCGCGTGCCTTATATATCCTCGGTTCCGATGATTACGTGACATTCTAGAATCACCTTCTTTCCCCTCCCACCCCACCACCCCGATGTGTCGATAGGAGGGTATGAATGATATCGTTTTGGAAAGGGATAACCGACTTGGCAACCTACCGTCAAATATAATAAATACGAATGGTTTTCCGCGCAACCAAACTATGAATAGACATAAATTAAATAACATTTAGTGTGAAATCAACCTTAAGTTATAACAAATAAAGTTCTTTTTTCCGTTATTGCCTTGCGAGCTACACTCTCACGTGCAAGAGCTCACGTCTCATGTGCGCTCTTATTTACTGATATGGATTTCTTGCGCCGACCCGACATCTAGTTGGTATTGTTGATCGAAGGGCATTAATTACAATATTTTCTATACAAAACTAATTGCTACACTAACATGCTATACATCAAATAGGTAGTCTGGTACTTTATTAGTATATTCTAAAGGTTACTCAAAACATTAACATTGTAAAAAGTTATTAAACGAAATGTCCCAAATTTTCATAATATTTGGGTACATTAATTCTTTGATTTTTCTATAACTACCAAATGCGTTTAATTATACAAAATATTCCTACACTTCCTTAATCTATAAGCCATATGCTAATTCAATGTCATATTTACAACTCTTTTAGAACATAAAATTATTCTCATTATTTTCAGTGTGAACTATTACTACGTAGTACTATTATTTATTCCGTGCTATTACGCAGTTAATTAAAAACTTCTAGAGAGTTCTACGATACGACGCGCTGCGATTGGTCGATTTTTCTTAATACATAGAAGTTGTTTACATCAATTGTTATCAAAACGTCATTCTATACAAATACACTAAGAGTTACGAGTATAAACATGCTACACAACTATATCAATACACGTTTTCACCCAGTTTTGTCGGTAATGTCACTACACACAATTTCACTACAAAAACAATATTCTTTCATCACTTTGTTTCTTAGCATTGTTAGGCCGTCGCGAACAGATAGTAAACAACCTTTGATTAGATATTCTCCATGCAGTTTTTCACATATTACGAATTATTTATTGCTATGTCTAGTAAGTCAAAAAAAGCCGAAGGTAATATTTTATTTTAGATTTTCTGCCAATTTCATAGATCACTTTTTTTTTTGATCCAATAGATCTACTCCTCCCATATTTTTATTATATTTACAAACAATATCGGGACATGTAACCTCTAAACATCGTGCTGAACCTACTTGTTTACGTTTCGACTTGTGAGTACTGGCGACATGAAATTGGTGAGTACGACAGTCTCTCCTAGTCCTATTTCTGGTCCCGATCTTTTTTTACCCGTGTATAAGTCGAAGTGGAATAAATATCCTGTTTTAGAATCGGCGCGGCACCACATTTTGAAACCTCTCTTCACAGGTTTATTTTGCATGTATTGCTTCATGACGTTATGCCCTTTGAACTTCACCATGTGTTCATCTATGGACTGGGTAATGGTATTATTCATGGCTGATTGAAAAGACGAATTAAAGTGATTCATCACTCCTCGAATTTTATAAGCTCTATCGAAATATGGCGTTATAGGTGGTGGTTGCTCCGAGTTATTGCAAGAATGTAAATTTCTTATTTCTTCGAATTTCGATAAAGGCATAACTGTGGCTAAATAAGGCACACCCATATCAGGTTCAGTAGACCAGTAATTTCTGAGAGTAGGTAACACGTGATCACCCATAACATAATTCATACCGATAAAAGCTGTCATTTCTTGAAGGTCTGTTCAAAACTGAACCACTGTTATGAGCATAGCGTAAGGACTCCGGTAATATAATTTCTTCAATTAATGCCTTGATATTCGTAGTTTCCTCAAAAACATCTATGGGTTTCAGAGATTCTGACTGTTGTAGTGTGTTTACCTTACCAAAGTCATAATAACCAGTCTCAGAAAATAGGTAAGGCTGATAAGTGTTCGTCTTCAACTTGAAGTCCAGTGCTGCACCACTCAATGGCGAATCAGGAGATGATGAAGGACCAGGAGTTGAATCTGGATCTGGGGTGGAATCTGTTGCACCTAAGGGCTCGATTATAAATTCAGATACGCAAGCTTCCATACCCTGGAGAATGAACGCCTGGTCTTCTTCATCCAAGATTAGTGCATCTTCATCATCACTATTATCAGCATTGAGATACCTACTCCTCTATTTCTTTTTCATTTAAATGAAATATTCTAATACCCCTCCGAGCCTAAAACAATAAATAATTGTATAAATTTACTATAATTATTGAATATGGAACATAAAATATAATATTCGGAATGTGAGAAGCTGCTGACCTTTCATGCATATTGGGACGCCCGTGTCCCTACTAATATATCTTGTATTTTCATTGCTTTTATAGGTAACAATACAATAAATAATAATAAATTCATAATGACTACTTACCATTCGACCACTAGCAAACACAAAAATTATCAAAACTGCAAAAACTATATTTTAATTAACTTTTAAAATTATTTACGAAGCGCGCCAAAACATCCAAGTAATAAAGAGATATTTTTTCTCTTTTTACGCGCCGCGCTACCAACCTTAAAAAAATAAAAGTTTCGTTCAAAAATAATTGATAAAGAATACTGTTTTGTTTTTAATTATTGACTATATCAGTAAAAATATAAGTCAAAATTTAGGGATACCGGTGTCCCATTTACGTCAAAGGGTTAAATAGCCTAGTTTTAAGGCTGTTACCAGACACCCAGCAAACAATTTAACGAAAAAAAATTAATATCGTTCTTGAGAAAAAGTTGACCTACTACCTCTCTGTGACCCTTTATCACTAGTGTGCCCGATTACTGTTCTTGACGATGCCGCTTCTTCGGTCCTTTGACCTACTTTTTCGACCACCGTTTCACTCCTGGATATAACGGATTGTTGTGCGGTGCTGGCCTGCGTACCACTGGTGTCCGTCCTGTTGCTTGTCGTCGCCATGGACGTCCCTGAGTCCCACGTGCATGTGGACGTGTCGGTGGTGGCTCCACTTGAATGAGTTGCCCCATTTGAGGCAGTAGCTGTGGTCGTCAGACTGATATTTTAAAATAGTGGTTTAAGAAATTTTTCATAGGTTTATTCAGTCCGGGCTGAAATTCGGTTATGTAGCTCGGTCGTTTGAACACGCAACAACAATAGATCTTTTAAAAACCAATTTCATAAACTTATTGCTGCTCAGATATCGTGGGAGACATGGGATGAATGGTGAATCATGGGGTTATAGCCCGAGGCAACAGATTCCACTGTAGCACTTTGGAAATGAAAATTAGAAAATAACCTTTTAGGAGGTTGTATGTGTGTGAAATCACACATTCATTCTCCGATTTCATGGGATATTAATTTTTTTTTGTTTATCGAGACATGAAAATGCCTTTTAATTTAATAGAGTGACGAACAAATTGAAAGTTTACCTGATAGTAAATAGTTACTCTAAGACTATGTGTAAGTATATATAGCGCACAGGACACCTACAATGAATTTGAAAATTTACGTCTCATAGCCTGAGAAAAAGGGCCGCCTTGCCCCATAGAAGTTCCGGATTAAAGATAAATCGAAATGATAATATGATTAATAGATTAATATTGATTAACAGTATTAACTCGATTGTCGTTGATGCGTCATTATTATCTTTCTTATTAAACTGTACAAAAAGTTTTGTCGGCAAATACACTGGTAGCGAAGATAATAAGTAAGATTTCAAGATAAACAATTAATGGTGACAAATGAGCGCACAGACTACCTGATGGTAAGTGGATACTGTGACCAAAGACGCCTACAGCTAATATATCCGATTAAAAATCAAAACACAACACGCTGCAGCTACTCGTATATTATGGTTGTAGCACGAATGGGTTGGCTCAACCAGGGAAGGACCACGCTCTCACAGAACAGCGCCGTAAAATAGCAACATAATACTGTTGTGTTTCGTAAGGTGAGTGTAGAGATCCGGAGACCCTTTTTTTACCGGAAACGAGGCAATCCATCTTAGTCCTCAGGAGTGACAACGCATATCTGCGTTTTGATTCTTAATCATTCACTTAAGCATTCACTTTCGATCAAGTGGAATGTATGCTCGTTTGTCACCCTTATTCTATAAAAAAAATTCAATTATCCGCCTTAATTATAACTCTTAAAATAAGTGGAGGAAAATTTAAAATTGGAACTAATGCTATATCTTGCCTTGCTTTTTGTTATTTATTGATTAACATAGTATTGTCTTGGTGGATGAGCGGGGTACCCAGTAATACAGGTTCCCAACCTAGTACAGGGGCCCTTGCGACTGGTTTAAAATGTATCATTGTAAATCAATAAATCATTTTTCTTTTTTTTTTTCATTTTCATTCTATAAAAAAAAAATTCAATTATCTGCCTTAATTATAACTCTTAAAATAAGTGGAGGAAAATTTAAAATTGGAACATTCTTATTTAAAAATTATTACGTACTGGTAGAGACATGCTGTAATTATCTCATGGTTCTAGAACGAATAGGTCGACCTGGGAAGATCCACGCTCACACAGAATACAGGCGTAAAACAGCATCTTCATGCTGATGTGTTTCGTATGGTGATTGTAGAGAACCGGATACCCTTTTTGCTAGATACGAGATATACCATCTTAGCCCTCAGGGATGACAACGCATCTGTATTTCAAATTATTTATCCAGGGTAGATGAAAATGCCTATGGGAGACAGCATTCACTTACCATCAGGTGGACTGTGTACTCGCTTGTCTTCGTCACCCTAATTCTATAAAATAAAAAAATAAGACTAGAAGTCTTCTGCGCGGTTTGCCTTATTGTTATTCTGTAAATGAAACACCTTTTCATCGGGCTGTAAAAGTCTATCGTTGGACGTAGCCCCCCCCTTTCTCGTTGTAGGGAGCAGGTGTTGGGCAAAATCGTTACTTTTGGCAGGCGGTTGACGATCACAGCACTAGACATCTCGGACCTTCGATGCTGCTGCCCGTCACCGGTTAGTGTATTTTACTGCCGTAACTAAGATGACAATCGGAAGCCATAACTTTTATTTCAATTCTCATTTACGCCTCTTATGCTAGTTCGCAACGGGCGCGAGCTCTGAGTCCGATAAAGATGTCAAAGCCAAACTGGCTAATAATTTCTTTAATAGGTTAAGGGTGACAAACGAGCACGCAGTTCACCTGACGGTAAGTGCTTGCTGCGACCCATAGACATCTACATCTATCCTCGATCACGAATCACCCGTGAGTACTAAGATGTAATGCCTCATTTCCAGTAAAAAAGGTCTCCGGTTCCCTACATTTACCATACGAAACACAGCAGCGTTAAGCTGCTATTTCACGCTGATATTCTGTGAGAGCGTGGTCCTTCCCCGTTCGAGCCGACCCATTCGTGCTACAACTATACTATTAATATAGCTGCAACGTGGATCCACTACAACAACAAACAGCATTTTCGTCACAGAAAATAAATCAAGATACGAAATGGGATGAATCTGAAGGTAATTCATTCTCTAACGTCACCACCACGCGACCATCCAAAAATTTGTATTCTTACAGAAGCTAAAAAACACAAACTTTTATTGAAATTTAACTAATAGTAAGTTAAAGTTTACTTATGAAGTTTGATACAAAAGCCAAGAAAATAATAGTCATAAGTTGAATAAAATGTTATTAGTAAGGAATTACTAATTACTAATCAGATATCAGTGGGCTTATAATGTTTAAATGTTTTAGTCCAAAGTTCGAAATGTTTTGCACTTCCGTCATCCATCTACCTGTCAAGTTTGACAGCTAACGCAAATCCTTACGACTGAAGAGGTTCAAGTTCAGTGCATACCACGTTTAATGTGGGGAATATGCCAATTTAATCTCCAAGTGTTAACCTCACCCGCACTTGTTGGACCCGATTGCTGGTAGATAACTACGCATCTGTATACTTCTTTGATTGAATTCGGGTGCAAGTGTTCATAGTCTGCAGTCATAGATCAATACGGGTCACCGGCGCCAAAACTATAAGCATCTAAAAAGTAAGGTTTTTACTCGTATAAATCATGGCTGCATATAAATGTTTCTTTTTTTGTTTTTTCCATAAATTTTACGCCATATGGTTTTTAGACGTATTTACTTATTTATTCTTTATCTAAAATAGGGCGATAGATAATTTCAATATTAACTACGGAATCGATTGAAAATATTTCTATTCTACGTAATAACCTAGCTTATTCATAGTGACGGTGAAGATATCATTTTATCATAATGGATAATTCCTGTTTCCGAAGATTGTAAATTATGTTATTAATTAATAATATTAGCTGCGTAAGCAAACGTGAATGCTGATTGTAAGTAGGGATATTACGTTGTACATATAATACAGGGTTTCCCAAACTTTTTCAGGTCGCGGCGCACTTTCGGGTTTAGTATTTTGTTTCGGCGCCCTAGCTAGTCGAAATAGGGTACAAGGATTTCCTAGGTGTGCGTTGTTTGTAGTTAGCAGTGGCTGCATACAACTGCCGGTACGACATACTCCGCCGATCGTTGAGTCCCATGATTCCGTGAGGCGTCGAGGTCACCGGCCCCTAGGTGATTCTTGGCACTTTATGCGTTCCGTGCATCTTGTGCCCAGTCGCGTAGTAAAGTGCCACCATCGCACTTCCCCCAACCCTTTTATTTGTAAAAGGGGTAGGCAGTGCCCCAAGTGAGGAAAGCCACTTACTATTTTATCACCATCGTATTACAGATAGGGCCTTTAGAATACAACTGACGGTGTTAGGTTAGGCTACATAATGTCAGGTAGGGACAAGGGGGAACCTCCCCCTCCAATAAGAAAACCACTGGACCGAAAAGGTGTGTTGGATCGACCACTGATTGTGAGGGATCTGGCGAATCCGGAGCGCACAAGAGTTGTGTCATCCTTCTCACAGATCCCCCAAAGAAAACCCGTCTCGCCGCGGAAAGAGCCCGCACCGGGCGTCGCGCTCACGCCGGCCGTGTCTGAGCACACGGTTAGGCGGGAACCGTCGCCCCAGCAGCAGCGGGCAATGAAAACGGCTAGACGTCATACGCCTCCAGAAACCGAAGCCTCCTTACACGAAAAGAGGCAACGGATTGGCTCACAGCTATCTTCCGATGAACAACCATCCACATCAGAGGATGAAGATTACCACCAGGTGTCGACGAAGAAGGTGCACAGATCGTCACCCAAGTCACCCTCCCCCGTCGAAGCCATGATTCGGCCCAGTATGAGCAGGGGGATGAAGAATCCTATAGCTGGGGGTCAACCACCTATGCAACCCTCGCAGCATCCGCCGGCCGATCATCGCCGGTGGCATCAACCAACCCGTCCGGGCTCCCGCAGGATGATGACCAACGGCCATCTACCAGTTATGCCCATATGGTAGTACCACCAGCAGTACCACGACCATAACCGGCGGCAGTGCCTACTGATAAGCCTGCCGACCAGGAAAAAGCCAGATATCCACCCATAGCGGCTGAATGTCTACCGGATTGGACGAGGTATTTTAAGGAGCTCAACAGTATGTTGGGCCACCCTTTAAATGCCCGTCCGTTCGGGAAAGGCGTACGGTTCACACCTCAGAGCGCCAATGAATTTAGAACTGTTCAGCGATATATGGTTGAACTTTCAAAGGAAATACCAACACTGTCGTGGTATTGTTACACCCCGGAGAAGGACAAGCCCACTAAAGTGGGCATCCGGGGTCTACCAATGGGCACGGAGACCAAAACAATAGAGGAGGTTATTAGGGCAAAAGGCTTCCCCGTTAAGTACGTTAAAGCAATACCACCTCGTAGGGGCAGACCTGGCTGCATCTACTTTGCCCAATTTGACCACCTGAGCCTGGAGCAGCTCCAGGATCTTTACAAAGTTGACGAACTCCTCTACATAAGAGGGGTCGTCATCGAGGCCTGGCAGAGAAAAACAGGACTGGCTCAATGCCACCGATGCCAGGCTTTTGGGCATGCCTCCGCCAACTGCTTCAGGCCAGTGAGGCGCGTGCGCTGTGCTGGGGAGCACATTGCGAGCCTTTGCCCTCGGGGTAGAGAGGAAGAACCTAAGTGTGCCAACTGTGGCAAAAACCACACGGCAAATGACCGCCGCTGCCCAATCCTGAAGAGGACTGCTAGGAGGCAGGGGATAACTTTGCCGGGGCTACTCCCGGAGGACCCAAAAAAGATCCCCCAGAGTCGCCCAAAAACTGTGACTATCCAAAAAGACGGGTGGGTTACCATCACAGGGAAGGGCAGACAACCCCCCCCCCCAAAGAAGAGGAGGTGGGAGAGGAGCAGGAAGAAGTCGCAGCCTCCTCAGGCTGTTACCTCTACCCCGACACCAACTGAACCAGTAGCCTCACAGGTGCAGATTACTCGGGAGATTACCAAAAGCGTGGGTAGAGTGCCAGAAAGGGCTCTACCTGAACATAGAGCCCGCTCTACAGGTAGAGCGCGCTCTACCCATAAGCCAAGAGTGCAGGACCAGGACCATCAACACCCGAGACAATTGCCAACGCCTTCTTATAGGAGACCCTCTACTGCCGGCCTCGAAAAAGCAGATGCAATCCAACGTTTGGTTGGTATTACCATCGAGGTCGGCACACAAGTCCTGGCCGACATCAGAGCCGGGACAGATCCAGTAACGGCGATAATGAAGGCGCTGGCAAACTTACTAGCCCTGCATTACGGAGGAGAGTAATCTGCGCCTCCTCTATTGGAACCCGGACGGAATACAGCAGAAGCTGCATGAACTCCGTACTGTCGCCCAGCAACAGGACTTGCACACCATATTGCTGGGAGAGACGAAGTTAAATCCAAAAACGCACATTAAGCTGCCGAATTACCATTTGTACAGGAGGGACGAGGTCACTTCTCAAGGGGCCGCCTACAGAGGGACGGCGGTTCTAGTGTGGAGGGACATCGTCCACCAAGAGCTGGAATTACCATCATACCAGACTATGCGCTCTATCGGCATAAGCATTCTCAGCATACCGCCCACCAGGGACTCCATTCTGCTCCTCAGACATCCGGACGGTGATGGAAGGCGAAACATCCACTATCATCGCCGGGGACCTAAACGCCAAACACCCGGCGTGGGGGTCCAGAGTGATCACCCCGCCGGGTCTTGAACTTTATGAAGATGCAGAAAACAACAGCTATGACGTATTAGGTCCCGAAGAACCGACTCACGTTCCATCTGACCCACGGAGACATCCGGATGTATTAGACATCGTGCTCACTAGGAACGTCAACTACCCGATAGTGGTAGAAGTGCTGTACGACCTCTCCCACAGCACCTCCCGATTCTGATAACCGTTGGCCTTAAGGCGGTGATAACGCCGCCCAGAGCATTCAAGAGACGTGTGGACTGGAGGCTCTATTGCCAACATGCATATGCAGGAGAGGCCTCCAGTCCACCATCCTATAAGCACAGCGGATGACGTGGAGGCCGCTGCTACTAGAATTACCAGGAACATCCAGGGGCCCTCCACGCGGCCTCTACGATCGTCCCGATCACTGCAAGGCGAGACGATCTGCCGCGAGAGATATGCGTGCAGATCTCCCCCATATGCATATGCCCCAGGATAAAAAAGCAACTTAACACCGTATCGGAGGAACTTTCGGTTGCAGTCCAGGCCTTCAGAGGAGAGGCCTGGGACCGGCGCATCTGGAAGGCGGATGAACAAGATGCGTCGCTCTATAAACTGAACCGACAGTTGACCAAAACAAGACCTCCCGTTTGCCCGCTGATCAACAGCGCGGGTGAACGTTGCTACGATGCCAAGGGCAGAGCGGATATCCTAGTCGAGCACTTCGAGGAGCAATTTATGCCGAACCCAGCAAGTGCGGAGTTCATGGAGCTTCATGCCCGTAAGGAAAGTCGCGTACAGGAGTTCCTGTCGTCGCCCGCGCCGCCTCTTGCAGGAGAGTGGTTCATCTCCCCCGCAGAACTGCGGAGGACAGTAACCCGCCTGCAACCGAGGAAGGCGCCGGGGCACGATGGGATTACCAACGCTGCACTCCGACAACTGCCCAATAGAGTCCTAGTAGAGCTTGGTCGACTCTACAATGGGATATTGCGGATATCCCACTTCCCTGAGGACTGGAAGAAAAGAAAAGTCATCGTCTTGCCGAAACCCAGGAAGGACAGGCATAGAGCTGCCAGCTACAGGCCGATCATGCTATTACCGCACATAGCTAAACTGCTAGAAAGATTGTTGCTAAGACGTCTCCGTCCGTGCATCCAACTTCGGGCGGAGCAGCACGGATTCAGGAGGGGTCACTCTACAGTCACACAGTTGACTAGAGTGCTGCACCTACTTGCGGCAGAGTACAATCGTGGTCGCATATCGTTGGGCGTCTTTCTCGACATCGAGAATGCGTTCGACAGGGTGTGGCACTCAGGATTGCTTTACAAGCTGTACGAACAGACCAGTGTCCCTCTTGCTATTTTGCGGCTAGTGGCGTCTTTCCTGGAAGACAGGAAGTTCTACGTCTGCGTAGAGGACGCCGAGTCCGCAACCAGATTCATCAGAGCCGGCGTTACACAGGGCAGCTGTTTGTCTCCAGTCCGGTACGCGGCTTATACTAACGATATCCCAACACTGGCAGGCAGGCTTCAAGAGTGGGAGGACGACGTTGAGCTGGCGCTATATGCGGACGATAGCGCCTATTTCACCTCGTCCAGAAGAGCCCACATAGCCACTGCCAGGATGCAGCGTCTGCTGGACCTGCTGCCACCATGGCTGGATAAGTGAAGGATGGTCGTCAACGTTGGTAAGACGATCGCTCTGCTCACTCGCCGTCTCAGGAAATTTCCACCTCCGCTGACCCTCAATGGCCAGAAGATTGCGTACCAGAAGGCCGTAGCCTACCTTGTGTGCAGAATCGACAGGACGCTGCGCATGACCGCGCACGTCGACTTCGTCGTCCGCAGAGCCCGATGTGCGCGGGCGACGCTCTTGCCGGTCCTAGCATCCAAGCTGCCGATTAAAACCAAGCTCCGGATAAACAAGATGTATATCCGGACCATCATCACCTACGCTGCTCCGGCCTGGTACGCACTTCTGAGCGACCCTCTGAGGCGGCGACTGCAGGCCCAGCAGAATCTGACATTAAGGACGATCGTCGGAGCAGGTCGCTACGTCCGGAATGACGTCATAGCGGCCGATCTGAAAGTCGAGACCATCACCGACTTCGTGGCCCGGCTGGCGCGCGGCATGTTCGACCGCGCCGACAACGGGCCACATGAACACCTCAACGGCTTTGCGCCGTTGCACACTCGGCCCCCGGACGGGCGACCTCTTCCAAGAGAACTCCTCTCTATAGTGATTAGAGAGACCTTCAATGCCGCTGATAGGCCAACTTCAACTTTTTATCGGATAACCTCCTTTTCCCCGTAGTCGGTTAACGACGGGAAAATAAATTGTCACACTACGGAAATTCCCAGGACCAGGACTGGCCTAATATACCCCGAGGCCCGATACTTGCATAGCACCTTGGTGCATGTAGACGACATCACGAATAGGGTACAGTAATACTAGGTAAATAGACAAAAATTAAAACATCCACTTTATGGAGCCAATAAGATGTTTCCAAGGGAATAAGAATTGTAACAGCTTTTGCACTTAATTTTGGATTTTCATTTTGGACCCGTTTGCGAGCATAAGTACCTATGGGTGAGTGAGTGACGTATGCAGCGGGATCTTGATGAAGCGATGGCGTAGCATTTGACTTTCAAAGAGCGCTTTATAAAAACCAATTTAAAAAAAAATTAACTTTTACTTTCCAGTTTCTACTGTGAAAGAGGTACATAATTTCCTGCTGTTAACACTACGCGCTGATAAAGATGAAGATATACCTGCCAAAGGTGTATTGAAGTTAGCTCAACATCTGCCTTCGATTGTTATACTTAATTGTTAATAAAAAAGATATCGAAGCTATCAACTTTATCAATCAATCAATTCAAACATAATATTTTTTGTAAGAAATTAGATCTTCGTGTCTCGAATATTTTTTGTCCAAATCTTTTTTTTTTCCAAATCTACGACCGTTCCGAAATAAGATCTTGTTCTGGATAGGAAACGGTAAAATAGACTTCATTCGGCATAGTGGCATCAACAACGATTAACTAGTCAACGTTGAATGCCTCGTTGGGTTAGTGGTACTAAACGCAAATGCTGATCATGAGATCCCTTATTGGAATCCCAGGTTGGATCAAAAAAAGAGAAAAAACAATTATTTGATGTGGCTGCGCTGTCGTCGCGCCACAAGCGAAAGACATCGAAGCCAAAATCGTGCGATCAAAGTTTCTATGTAAAAAGTACAGATAAAAATAGCTCCGAACTCGGAGCGGTGGCCGCTTCCCGGGCGAAACACCTTGCCCGGCGGGAGCCTTTATAGAGAAAGATACTCTACCGCGCGTCACTCAGATATCTACGTATTCATCAGAGTCCACATGTGTTATTCGGAAGGTAGAATACATGGCAGCGGCATTGGTGATATGAGCACTGGAAGACTCGCTATAATAACAATACACAAGACATTGTGCTTAACGAAATTGAGCAAGACCCGTCCACCTCTACTAGAGTAATAGCACGATGTACTAGAATCTCGAAGACGACCGTGCACCGGACTGCAAATAAAATCAGCCCCACCACATTAGACGCGCCCAAGCTCTACAACCGAGAGATTACAACACTCGATTGTTTTTTTGTCGACAAATGCTTGCAAAAATAAAACAAGATACACAATTCTTCGACAAAATTCTGTAGAGCATTGAATCCACTCTTTAAAACTAGACGGATATTTTTAACATGCATCATCTGCATAATGCGAGAAGAAAGATCACAATACCAGATCAAAATTATTTTTTTTAATGGAAGTAGTGCCTGAAGAGGTGAGACAATCCCACTGGCTACAAAATGATGGTTGTTCTGGGCATTATGCTGCAAACGTCCGTTTGTATTTAAATGTCACATATCCAAATGAATGCATTGGTCGTTTAGGTCCCATTTTGTGGCCTCAGCGATCCCCGGACTTAAATCCACTAGATTTTTTTACTGTAGCTGTCTAAAAGAACAGGTGTCTTTCAAGCCTATTTCAACTTTGGAGGAAAATTGCGCAGTCGTGTGCAGGAGGCCGCTTCAAAAACAACTGAACGGCGCGACGCACGAGGAAGAGCATTTATTAGTTGTCGAGCTTGTATCAGAGTCGTTGACAGAAAATTCGAACACCTTTTATGAAATAAAGATCGATTTATGTACAACCAAACGCTTTTATTAAGACAATTTAAGACAAAATTATTTTATTTCTTACTTCAGTCGAAATAGTTAGCCACTTAGATCTTCATACTTTTTTTCACGAATGGCTCCCAAAGTTTTGACAATTTTTTTTAAAAATTTTCATGCTGAATATTGAAGTTTTTTGTTTTTGCAAAAAATACATTAGATACTCATACTCTACTGCATTTTTAATAGAATGATAGATATGATATAGTCTATGAGGACTAAGAGAACACCAAAAACGCAACGAATTTCATTAATTTGTGGCAGTGGTGTACATAAAAGTACAGTAAGGACAATAAAAACATTTTTTTAAACCGTCATATTTTTTGCACCACTTGCAATTTTTTTTTGTATTTTTATTTGAGCGCGTGATACCTGTAATATAAGCGCTCCAGGATTATCCATTATTTCTGGGATAGCCGATATAATAAGAGTAACAATCGAGCTCACCGTCCAACTGATGGCAAGTGGATGCTGTACCCATCTTCATTTATCCTCGATTAAGAATCAAAACTCAGATGCGTTGTCACCCTTTAGGACTAAGATGGAATGCCTCATTTCCAGTAAAAAAGGGTCTTCGGATCTTACACTATCTACACTCACCATATGAACCACAGCAGTATTAAGCTGCTATTTTACGCTGGTATTCTGTGAGCGCGTGGTCCTTCCCTGATCGAGCCGACAACCAAATATAGCTGCAGCATGGCTCTACCATGTATAAAATGTGTTGCATCGCTCATCAAACCGGTACTAACGATAACGTCCTTCAGATCGAATATCGGTCAATGCCTCAACGGAGACGTCTATGCAGGACAGGAGTGCAACGTCAATGTACACGTTAGTATACTAGTGTCAACAGTTGTTAGACTGCCTCGTTGGTCTAGTGGCCGTAAGCGCTACTACTGATAATGAGGGTCCAGGTTCGTATCCTTGCTCGGGATGAAATCAGCTATTGGGTTTTAAAACCCAATCATCGGTAGCAAATCCGAAGTCAGGAAGTTGGTGGTGTTTCACTCCCGTGCTTTAGAAAACACGTAAAGCAGTCGTTCCTGCGCCCGATCTCCAATCATTCCGGATTCCTATCAGACTATGACATGATGATAGTGAGAAAGAAGAGAGTGCTACTGTGTTTGCGCACACACTTGTACTTGTTCTTTTTCAAATTCAACAGTATTTCAAATTATTCTAACTCTAAAAAAATATTTATACACAAAACCGCCCACCATGAGGTACAGTTTAAACAAAAATGGAAATATCTATAAAGTTAGCCAAGTTTCTTAATAAATAAATAAAAATTTAAAAAAATCTCTATGAGCTTAACAAGCATTCTAATTTTTACGTAAATAACACAATTTGTTACAAAGACGCTTTAAACACCATTCTTAGTTTTTTATATATACAGTTCTTGTGGTGTTATCTGCTCCAGGATGTTTTTCGATGACTTTTCCAAGCAATCATCTAGTTGGAGGAAAGTTATGGTCCTTTATTATTACCACATGGTCGATCTCAGGTTCAATCTTCTTTGCATATCATCTATATCTTTGGCTTAGCGTTACTAAAAACTCTTCTGACCATCTTTTTCAAAAGTCGTTTATCATTTTTTGAATGAGTTTCCATCTTTGTAGTCCAGTTAGCAGTACAATTGAGTAATTTTCTTCTGGTACAACGATCAAGGGTTCACCCACCAGAAAGTACCTGGGGTTAGTGATAATGGATCCTCAGGACTGTCACTTATACAGTAAAGTGGACGTGAATTTAAGCACGCCTCAATTTGTACTAGAACTAAGACAGTGCTGCATATACTTCTTTAGTGTCCTAGGTTTGGAAAGGAAAGGCACGATTTTGAGACAGCGACCAGAGTTACACTTAAAGAAGGGAATTTGTGTATGTTTGGTTCTAGTATTACTCGCGACAAGTTCATTACATTCTGCGAAGAAATAATAAATATTGCTGTGAAAAATAACCGAAGTTAAATATTAAAACCAATTTGCCATTTGAGTTTGAAAATTAAAGAGGTATCATCAGCATAATAATATCATATCGTGATTGTTTCCTGCAAGATAAGGTGATTTATTAATATAGACTAAAAAGAGAAATGGGCCAAGAATTGAGCCCTGAGGAACTCCCACTGATACTACGGATCAGGAGGAACCTTTACCATTGATAAACGATCTGTACTAGAACTGTAGAAAGTTCTTCGAAGTTTAGCTTTGAATCACCTATTACTCGTTTCAGATGTGACTTCATGCATCCAACTCCTGCTTCACATAGGCCTCCAAAATTGGTGTGGAAGTGTGGAGTGTGCAGTGGAATAAAATGTCACGTCATTGAAGGATTGCTATTGAAGGAACAATCCTTCAATAGCAAGCAGTTTGTTGATTTCATCGGGTAGCTTAAACTTGACACTATTCAGCATCTCGCGCAACTCTTTATCGGCGCCGACAAATTTGGTGCCATTATCGCTCTATAAGTTTTTACAGCGACTATAGACTATAAAGCCCGTGACTGTTAAATCAGAGACGGCTTCTAAGTGTATATCTTTCGGTATCATACATACGTAGACACATATATATCATTTGTATACTTTGGCTCCTCGACTGGGTGACATGCGTATATTTATACAACCCTTGAAGTCAACACCAGCTGATTGAAACGATTGAGATGGCTTTAATGTAGCGTCAGGAAGCAGACCCATAAACTGGTTATTGTCTTGCGTGGAGTGTCTTAAACTTTTCATACATTTTCTGTAGCATTTCTTAACCAGCTCCCTTGCACGGATTATCCAGTATTTAGATCGTATCAAATTTTATATTATTTTTGGCCCACCATGAAATGTTTTTATGTGAGTATCCAATTTTATTAATTTAGTAATATGGTTGTAACTAGGCATAATTATCGTATGCCAATTATCATAGTCCACTTGAGCACGGCGAATATGGCTACCAACTCTTTACACCCCATTCTCATCAATAATTGCACAAAGACAATGAAGTTGGTTGTTTTTGGCAACAAATCCCTGTTTTTATCACTTGAATCTCCTTTTCAAAAAGGATATTCCGGCTATGTTTGACACAATATTGAAGAATTTCCTCCATTCCTTTTGCAGTTACAAATTTTGAAAACTTTCTCTGATCTCTAAGTAGCTTCCACTTTAAAACTCTTTTACATAGAGCTAGTACTTTAAAAGTTTTACTTAAGCTCGAAAACTTCGTAAATAATGGATCTTGTTCACGACTTGCCTTTATTGTAAGAAAATGTTTGATTGGTCTTTCTTTTTCCTTAGTTATAAATTTTCCTTTAATCTGTATATACTGAGTCGTCTTTCTTTGCAGCCACGGGGGGTCATGCCACCACAAGTTATTATCAAGAATACGGCTTACGGACATGCCTCTCGACGCACCTTCTGCTGGAATGTCGTTTGTGTTGACGTGACTCCACTAATCTTTGTCCAACATAGTCAAAATATCTGAGACTCAGTTGCAGACGAATATTGACCATCTGCTAAGCTCACCGTTAATCTACGCCAACACCACTGTTGAAGCAGACCAGGCACATAGATTTTCTTTCGGAATCATCATTATCGGTGATGTTTCGTATATCCATTTAGTAGCTAGCAATGCACCACACAGCTCTCATCTAGGAATTGATACTTCCTTGCGATTAGAAAAACTTTAGTTTTGGCTGATACCAAATTAATGCATACATGATCATTATTGTTTACTGACTTCAAATAAACTGCCGCTGTATAGGCCGCTGGTAATGAGTCAAGGAATACATGTAATGCTCTTTTATTTTCCTTTATGGTGTTCACCCATTTGGGTACAACTTTAGTGGGATCGTTTTCGAATTCTAACCATTCTTTCATTAAGCTTTCTGTCAGTGCTTCATCCCAACTTAAACCAGATTTCCATAATTTTTTAATATAATTTTTTGCCAACACAATATTTGGCGCTGTCTCTTAATATTCTTATAATTTAAAGATGTGTTCGAAACAGTCCGTTGTCCGATTCCATCAAATGCCTAGAACCTTTATCATACCGTTTTAATTTTTGAAACTAGTGCTTCTGATCCTTTACTTTATTTTCATGTATTCTAATAAAACTTGACAGTTCGTCTTCCATTCCTGCAATATAAATCCGCCAACGCCCTTTTGCTTCATAAATTTCTTTAGCTTTATCTATGTATCCGCAACCGGTAAGTAAATCATCCATACGATAATCATATAATGTTATTTTTGCCGCTGCCCGATAATTCGATTGTTTGTCTATAGCTAGTTGTTAAACGGGTTTCATTATTTCATTGCAAAGTATGGGGCACAAGCAGCTCTAAAGGGAAGTCGCAATATCTTTTAATGTATAGGTTGATCAATATTTAGTCTTCCCAAAATTCTCTGAATGCCTGTGTCTTCGTCATTTACACGCAGTTAGCGGTACATTTGCTTTATGTCAGCTACTATACATATTGAATGGAGACGCCACCTCATCAGATTGTGACGGAGATCCTGCTGAAGTCTAGGGCCGACAACTAAGTTATCTTTTAAATATATTTTGTTAACACCTTTACATGATGCATCATATACAATTCGAAGTTTTGTAGTTTCTTTGTCTTCGCGAATTGTTGGATATTAAGGTAAGTACATTGATATTTCTTTATGTATTTAATAATTATTTTTAATTATAATCTTTTGGTTTGGTTATAATTTCTAAAGGTTTTGTATTAAATAATCGTTTATTTCCTTTTTATATTCTTCATACAGTTTCGGATTCTTTGATAATTTTTTTTCTAATGACATGGAAATCTGTCCTGCTATTTCTTGAGACTTTCTTTTATAGACACTCTGGGTTAAGACTGTTGAATGGCGAGCGTACAAAACTTAGTTGAAACATATGATTGATTCTCAAATGTCCGTCTCGAACACTTGATACTAAACCATTAACTGAGCTTTTTCGTATCTAATATTTAAAAAAACTAATAAAACTATAATCTGTGATATTATTTCGAAGGAAACATTTTAAACAAAGACATCATCTTGTTATTGTTAATATGATGTCTGTAATTATTAAACATGCGATAGAAACAGATAAAATACTAATAATAAACGCATACGAAATACATTGATTTTTAAAAGTCTACGACATTATCGATAGTTCACGCACACAAAATAAAAACATGTGAAAGTGATGAAAGATACAGACAATGACCTATCCACATATTATTTATTATTTTTTTATGAGCTGGTACCCCTTTTTGGGTTGTATTGTTTAATTAGGAATGATATACATTCATTGAAGTTAAATTACATGTACCTTCCAAATAAATTTGTCGGCAAGATACGCGCGCCACCTACTGTATATTGTTTATATTATAGTTATAGTTAATTGTGCTATGCATAGAACCTTTGTGCGAGTACAAACAATAAAGGACCGTCCAATAATCACGTTATGTTTTTAACAACTTTTAAACCCCATTCTCTCTCTGGTGATACGAGGTGAGGTTTTAGGCTAACCCCCCTCCCTTAATCATAAAAATAAAAATATTACGTGATTTTTTTAGTACAAGGTTTATTACAAATTTTCAGGATATGATTTGTAAATACAGGTATAATGTAATATAGTTTTGGAGTGTTAAGGACCGTGATAAAAATGTCCAGAGGGACATTAAGGTTGCAGGTTGTTTTCGACTGGCATAAGAATAATAGTAGTTAGGTTGTACCAGTTCTGGCGCACGACGTTCGTTGACTCACGATCCTAAAAAAAAAAAAAGGTTTTGGCATGCTCTGATCACGAATCTGCGGTCCATTTTTGCGTAGGATGCACGGTTCCGGAGATGTGCAGATCAATTAACTCTTATCTAATTGATATCCGCTGCGAGTCTACTTATCTATTGTTGATTGACTACCGTCATTATCTATTATTCGTCAGCGTGTGGGTCGGCTTATGCTATTGTATTATACTCCTTTGTTCCTATCTACAACACTAATCTGAATCATCAATAAAACACATTACCTAATTTTGTTAAAAATTTTATTTATGAAATACAAAATCTTATTACTTATTATCTATAAAATAGGAGCGAAACATCTCATCCACTAAAATATCGTTGTACAATGTGTTCTCTGTAAATATACTCGTAAAACTATGCATTGAACATCCCTGAAACTTATATAGCAAATACATTAAGCAATATTCGCCACAAACTGAAGTCCACTCATTCTGAATCCTATCAACATTCCAGTTCCATCTTTTACAATTTCTTTTAAAAAACTCTAGATGATATCGTACAGGTGCCCGTCCGAATGAATCAAAATATTGACCGACGTCATTCGTATCGATATATAAAGCTACCCAATGTGACCCTGGTTTATCATCTGTATCCAAATTGCATATTATATACGTTGGTACGTGGGTGTACATAGGTAGTTTATTGGCAGCATAAACATTATTTTCTAGAGTGGGGTAAATCTTTTTCAGATGTTGTTGTAAATCTAGTGTATCCATAATATTACTGCTATTAGTAGATTATTACAGTACCAATCTACTCAATGACTAATATAGGAATGATCAATTATAGTGATATCTAAATATTAAATTGCTTTCTTTGTGTTATACAAAACGTATTTGAGTCACCAATACACTGAACAAGACACGACAGGAAGGACGTAGGAATGTAGAGATAAGCAACAGAATGTAAGGTAAGCTTGTTGACGCATAAAGATACTATCAATTCTACTGCAGAAATTCTTTAGATTAGAATTATTACTCACTGGTACTATATAAGACCAAGCAACTGCAGTCATGGGGTTAGTGTATGGTCGTTTGACCGCAGTGGATCTATCAATACTACGTTTGTGTTACTTCAACGCATCAAAGGCCATGGATGTAAGTGTTTATTCTATTGACAAACTTACTTTTCTTTCTGTTATTTTCTTACGTGTGTATGATTTAGTGTTAACAAATTATATTTAAATATTATGTGTGTGTATATGGTTAAGCCGTGGTAGCTCAGATGGTTAGCGCAAAATGTAAACTTCATAGTACACGTCCCGGGTTCGATCCCCGCCGGCACCAATTAAATTGTTAATTACAATTTTAAGTGCTGATTTACCACGTGCTCAGCGGTGAAGGAAAACATCGTGAGGAATGCATGTCTGAGAAAATTTCGAAGGCATGTGAAGTTTGCCAACACGCATTGAGGTATCGCAGCGAACATTTTCTAGCCCTAAAACCCTCTCAGAAATGAGAGGAGGCCTATGTTCAGCAGTGGACTTTAATAGGTTGTAACTTTAGCTTTTTTAACTTTTATGATTAAGTGTTAACAAATTGATATTAACATGATAACTGTGTTGTTGCAGAAATCATTGAGCTTCGATGAAAATACCTATAAACAGTATTACTACTCGCCACTCTCCCCTCAAGAAGAGAGTGATGACATCGTCATTAATAATAACACATGCGATGGTGGAAAAAGAAAATCGCAATCGATTGATCATTTTTTTGAAGCTGAATCAAAAATAAAAAAAGAGGAAGCTGTTATCATCAACCGTAGCACGAGCCGCTAGATACGGTGTATCATACATTTCTACTAATTCTGACGACGGAGACCAAGCGACGCATCTCATCAAAATTGAAATGTACGATATGAAGAAGCTATCCAAGATTCCAACTACTGATCATTGGAAACATGCTTCCACGAGGATTAAATATTACGTAAAGACTAATAAGGATAGCATCTACGACAACACAAACGCCCTCGTATACAATATTAATTACAAAGACAATAGCAGAAAGTTAAAAAGTTAAAAAATACTTTTTTAACAATGACAGTCATTAGCTGATCATTAGTGAATGTGATTCTGTTTACTTAAATTACTTCCGTGTACTCATTATATTCTATTTCTAATCCTTTGTTAGACTTAAATATCGGACATTATTTGAAATTTGGGTATCAGTTGGTCTACCAACACTGAACTGTTACTTACTCTGCTACCTATTTTCTTCTTTACTATAAGGATGGCAAACTTCAGTGAAGTGTGCACCAGTGCTTTCTTCTCCACAACCATGGAAGAGAATACGGAACTATTCAACAGCGAATTAAATCAGGAGTTGTCTAAAGTTTGTGATGAAATGGAGAAGGATCAACTGTTCGATTCATCGTATGATGATGAGTTGTATAATCACTGTGCGATGGTTGAAACACAGTTTAAGTAAGTAAAATAAACATTCATTTCGATCATAATTTACACAATGTCTTGTACAGTTTTTAATAAATTTTTAACATTTTAGTAGTCAACCACTACAACTTGGAAGAGGAACGAAGCGAACGAGCAGCAAAGAACCCAAGATCATCAAAAAACCAACAACGGAAGCAGAAGCGCCTACCTCTGCAGGGAACAGTATCAGTAACGAAGATCAAGTGGAATGTCTAACGTGTCATATATTTATCAAGAAACGGTATTTAGCTAATCATTTTAAAAGTAATGTTCACAAAAATAATCTTTTAAATTCACATAATTCTTTATCAAACGTTAGTGTTATTGAATCTGCTTTTGGAAATAGGATTTTAACTTATAAAATCAAGAGTAGAGTAGATAGTTCGACATTGGTAAATTTTGAAACTCCTGAACTATTTTTAAATTCTATTAAAGATGATATTTTATTTTTAATACAAGAGTGTATTCATCAACACATAATTTTTAAAGTAAACTTCATATTGCATGCTGATTTTGTTCAACAAACTAAAGATATTCATGATACGTTCGATTTTCAACCGCTTAACTATATTATGTCTGAAGCAGACTGTTAGGTACTATTCGGTTAGGCGTACACCTGTATATGCCTGTTTTCTCGACCTTAGTAAGGCTTTTGACCTGGTAAATTATGATATCCTATGGCAGAAATTGAAAAACACTGGACTGCCTGAAGAAGCAACCAGAATCTTCAAATATTGGTACCGTAACCAGGTCAATGTTGTGCGATGGTCCGAATCTTATTCGCAGCCATATAGGTTGGAGTGCGGAGTTAGACAGGGAGGCCTAACCTCCCCTAAGCTCTTCAACCTGTATGTCAATGCCCTCATAGAGGAGCTCAGTAGCACACATGTCGGTTGTCACATTGACGGAGTATGTCTTAGCAACATCAGTTACGCTGACGACATGGTGTTGCTGAGTGCTTCTGTTTGTGGCTTAGCGAAACTGTTGAGCATATGTGAAAACTATGCTCACAGTCACGGCTTAATTTATAATGTGAAAAAAAGCGAATGTATGGTCTTTCGGGCCAAGGGAAAAGCATTACCATCAATTGTACCACCCATTAAATTATATGGTACGCCGTTAAAAAGGGTGTCGCAATTTAAATATCTAGGTCATGTGGTAACCTTTGACTTGAAAGACGATGCTGATATCGAGAGAGAGCGCAGAGCATTGTCGGTTAGGGCGAACATGATAGCTCGCAGGTTTGTTCGTTGTTCCACCCCGGTTAAAGTAACGCTATTTAGAGCTTACTGTTCTTCATTTTACACAAGCAGCCTGTGGATCGATTTTACGCAGAATCAGTACAATGCTCTGCGCGTTCAGTACAATAATGCTTTTAGGATGCTGATGGGACTGCCTCGATTCTGCAGTGCGTCGGGTATGTTCGCTGATGCGCATGTTGATTGTTTTCACTCGATCATGCGCAAGCGGTGCACATCCCTGGTACGCAGGGTTAGGGATGGTCCCAGTGGCGTCCTGAGGGCATTTGCTGACAGGCTGGATTGTCAGTACCTGAACCACTGCCGTATGGTGCACGTGCTGACAAATCAGGGCTGTCTTAGATATAAGATATAGATTAAGGTAGTCTTAAGTTTACTAACATTAGACTAGTGTTTTTCTTATATATGTTACTAACAAATATGATCTTTAAGGTCGAAATAAATGATTTTTATTTTTATTTTTTATTTATTATGTGTCAAGGAGATGACTTAAATATTTTTTTTCATCTTTAAATGATACAATTACTACTAAAATTAGTGCATTTGAAAAAAAAGATAGTGGATGGAGTCTAAAAAACATAAAATCTATAGACATGAATGTTAATAAATTTAACCCCCTACGCGGTACTTCATACATAGATCTTCCTCGTGACATAAAATTAAAAAAATGCTGTTATAAATGTAAAAAGCAAGGATTATTTTTGTTTTAAATGGGCGTTACTCTCGGCGTTATATCCCGTAAACAAAGACGCGGATCGTGTATCATCGTACGTTAAACATGCAAATAAACTTAAATTTAATGGTATTTCCTTTCCAGTTAAAATTTCTGACATAGCAAAAGTAGAGAAATTAAATGATATTAGTATTAATGTTTTTGGGTTAGAATATAATAAAGAAAAACGATGTAATTCTATAGTAGGTCCATTATTTTTAACAAAGTGTCGTAAAGATAGACATATCAATTTATTATTTTTTTCCAAGGATACAAAAAATCATTATTGTTACATAAAAAATTTATCGCGGTTAGTTAGTAAACAAATTTCAAAAGACGGTCACATCATGTACATTTGCGAAGCATGTCTACTTCACTTTCCATCTAAGGAAAGTTTAAATAACCATGAACAATACGATTGTGCCCACATTTGTACAGAATTACCAAACAGTGAAACTTTAAAAAAAAGAATTGGTTTGGTCAACCTATTTCAAATGATAAAATTAAATTTGATAGTTATGAAAAAAAGTTGAAGATACCATTCGTAGTTTATGCTGATTTTGAAGCATTTTTAAAACCAATAGAATCATGTTCCAACGATCCTTCCAAACCTTTCACACACAATATTCAGAAACATGAAGTACATAGTTTTGGTTATTATATAAAATGTTCATATGATGATAAATTATCAAAATATGTAATGTATTGCGGACCCAACTGTGCACAAGTGTTTATGGAAAGTTTATCTAACAATCTCAAAGAAATAAATAGACTTCAAAAATATCCTCCACTTCCGCTAACAAATGAAGACAAAAACCAAATTTCAAATGCAACCATTTGTCATATTTGTGAAACAGAGTTAGCAGAACATTTTTATGATTTTGATTGGTACACCGGTAGTTTTATAGGTGTTGCTCACGAATCATGTAGCTCGAAGTTCAGGAAACCTCGTTATATACCAATATTTTTACACAACCTTAGTCACTATGATGCTCATTTTATTGTTCACGCGTTAAACTTTTGTGATGGTGAAGTCGAAGTTATCCCTCAAAATAAAGAAAAATATATATCCTTTTCCAAAAAATTAAAAATTAATAACCACGAAATTATATTAAGATTCATAGATTCATTTAAGTTTTTATCATGTAAATTAGAAGAATTGGCCAAAAATCTCAGTAATGATCAATTTCAAGAATTACGTAGAAATTATCCTAATGATGAAGATTTCTTTCGTTTAAAACGGAAAGGCGTTTATCCATATGAACTTATGACTAATTATGATAGTTTAAGCCTAACATCGCTCCCCGAACAAAAATTTTTTTATAGCTCGCTCACAGATTCCCATATTTCAAATGATGATTACAATCATGCTAAAGATGTTTGGGAGCACTTTGGGTGTTGTAATATGCTAGATTATTCAAACCTGTATTTAAAAACAGACGTTTTACTTTTAACCGATGTATTTGAAAACTTTAGAAAGTTATGTATTAATACTTATGATTTAGACCCTGCCCATTATTACACAGCACCCGGTTTAAGTTGGGATGCAATGTTAAAATATACAAAAATAGAATTAGAACTTTTAACAGATTATGAGAAAATTGCATTTATTAGATCAGGTATCAGGGGTGGTGTATCTCAATGTAGTAATCGTTATGCTAGAGCTAATAAAAAATATATGGGGGATTATGATGCAGGGAAACCAAATTCATATATCATATATTTTGATGCCAACAATTTATATGGTTGGGCTATGTCTCAATGTCTTCCTACTGGTGGATTCGAATGGGTAAATCCGAATACAGAATTTAATGTGTCTGAGACATCGAACTTCGGTTTTATTTTAGAAGTTGATTTGGAATATCCAGATGAACTTCATGATTTACATTCGGACTTTCCTTTATGCCCCGAAAACATTTGTGCAGGCAATATTAATGAAAATAAACTAGTCCCAAATTTAAATAATAAAGATAAATATGTAATTCATTACAGAAATTTAAAGCAGTGCGTAGAAATGGGGGTTAAATTAACTAAAATTCATAGA
The DNA here is from genome assembly GCA_907164705.1 of Parnassius apollo. Taxonomy (NCBI): domain Eukaryota; kingdom Metazoa; phylum Arthropoda; class Insecta; order Lepidoptera; family Papilionidae; genus Parnassius; species Parnassius apollo. The sequence goes on along the minus strand of CAJQZP010001539.1, from coordinate 6,858,201 downwards.
GTTTTAAAATTTAAACAGTCTCGCTGGTTGAAGATGTACATAGATCTAAACACAAAATTAAGAACGTTAGCAAAATCAGATTTCGAAAAAGATTTTTATAAATTAATGAATAATTCAGTTTTCGGAAAGAATATGGAGAATATTGAAAAAAGGGTTAACATAAAATTAGTTACACACTGGGAGAACCAGAGCAAAGCTTTAGGTGCTCAAGATCTAATCGCTAAACCACAATTTCATAGTCTTTCAGTATTTTCGGAAAACCTAGTTGCGGTTCAGTTGCGAAAAACAAAGTTAATATATAACAAACCAATTTATTTAGGGTTTTGCATTTTAGATATTTCAAAAACATTAATGTATGATTTTCATTATAACTATATGGTTAAAAAAGTTTAGTAAAATCAAATTATTGTATACAGATACGGATAGTTTAATATATCATATATTTACAGATGATTTTTACTCTGATATAAAACCTGACCTTTCATCATACTTTGATACCTCAGCTTATGATACAAATAATATTTTTGAATATCCAAAATTAAATAAAAAGAAATTAGGTTTTTTAAAGATGAAAATAATGGTAAAATCATGAAAGAATTTGTGAGTTTACGATCCAAAATGTACGCTTTTAACTTAGAGAATAAGGCTATAGCCAAGGCAAAAGGGGTAAATAAATGTATCACTAAAAAGATGACCATGGATAGTTATAAGTCTTCTCTATTTAATAAAAAAGTACAATATTATAGTATGCTTAGATTTAAATCAAATAAACACACAATTTTTACACAAAAATTAAATAAGATTGGTTTATCATATAATGACACAAAGAGGCATATTTTAGATAATAATATTGAAACATTAGCTTGGGGTCATTATAAACTGCGTTAAGTGTTGATAGTTTTTAATTTTATCATCATCATCATCATCACAGCCCTTCACAAGTCCACTGCTGAACATAGGCCTCCCCCAAGTAATGCCACAAAGCACGGTCCTGAGCCACCTGCATCTATCGACTTCCTGCATATCTTACCAGGTCGTCACTCCATCTAGTGGGGGGTCGCCCTACACTACGCCTACCGGTACGAGGCTGCCACTCGAGAACCTTTCTTCCCCATCGGTTATCGGTTCTTCGAGCTATATGGCCGGCCCATTGCCACTTCAGCTTACTAATCCGTTGGGCTATATCGGTCAATCTGGTTTTACTGCGGATATCCTCATTTCTGAGTCTATCACGCAGAGAAACTCCGAGCATAGCCCTCTCCATAGCTCGCTGAGCGACCTTAAGCGTCCTCATACGGCCAGCAGTGAAGGACCACGTCTCTGATCCGTAAGTCATCACTGGCAACACGCACTGGTTGTACACTTTAGTTTTCAGAGATTGAGATATACCTGACGAGAAGATATGTCGTAATTTCCCGAACGCTGCCCAGCCGAGTTGAATCCGTCGATTGACCTCTCGGTCGAAGTTGGACTTACCTAGTCGGAATATTTGTCCCAGGTAAACGTACTCATCAACAACTTCGAGCATAGTGCTCCCAACAACTACCGGCATAGGTGTGACATGGACATTAAACATAATCTTTGTTTTGTCCATGTTCATCTTAAGACCTATCCGTTGGGAGGCACTATTGAGGTCATTGAGCATAGTGCTTAAGTCCTCCAGCGATTCTGCCATAAGGACTATATCGTCGGCAAATCGAAGGTGAGTGATGTACTCGCCATTGATGTTAATACCGTATCCTTTCCAGTCCAGTAGCTTGAAAACGTCTTCCAAAGCAGCGGTGAAGAGTTTCGGGGATATAACGTCACCCTGTCTTACACCTCTCTGCAGTTGGATAGGTTTCGAGCTCTGGTTCTGTACTCGGATAGCCATCGTAGCCCTACTGTACAAACACTTCAGCACTTCGATATACCGACAGTCAACTTGGCACCGCTGAAGGGACTGCAGCACCGCCCAAATTTCGACGGAATCAAAGGCTTTCTCATAGTCCACATACGCCAGGCAAAGTGGCAAATTGTACTCTTCAGTCTTCTGTACAATCTGCCGCAGGGTATGTATGTGGTCTATGGTACTGAAGCCTTTTCGGAAACCGGCTTGTTCGGGAGGCTGGAAGTCGTCGAGTCTGCGTGCGAGACGATTCGTAATGACTCTAGAAAACAGCACGTAGACGCGGCTCAGAAGGGAAATCGGTCTGTAGTTCTTCAAGAGAGCGTTGTCGCCTTTCTTAAAGAACAAGACCACCGCACTTCTGCTCCACGCCTCTGGAGTAGTGCCACCATGGAGGACGGAATTGAAGAGCTTCTGAAGGACTTCAAGTACCGGTGTTCCACCCGCTTTCAGAAGCTCCGCTGTAATTCCATCCTCGCCTGGGGCCCTGCCGTTTTTAAGGTGCTGGAGAGCCATTCTAATCTCGCTTAGACTGACGTCCGGGATATCATCGGAATAGTGTCGGATAAGACTTGCTCTTGGATCGTTACTCACACTTGCGTGTGGCTCCAACGATGATGTGTACAGCTGCCCATAGAACCTCTCAATCTCACTCAAAATCTCAGGTGTCCCGGAAACGATGCTGCCACACTCAGTCTTCAGCCTTGACAGTTGGCTCTTTCTGGCAGACAGATCTCTGGCAAAGACTTTGGAGCCCTGGTTCCGCTCGATCGCTTCTTTAATACGAGCAGTATTAAAGTTGCGTAAGTCTCGCCGTATGCATTTGGAGATCTGTCTGTTCAGTTGCCTGTATGCTGTCAAATCTGTTGACGATTGCAGCCTCATCTCCCGTCTAACAGCCATGAGATTAAGAGTGTGATCGGAGAGTTTTTGTGTTCTTCTGCGGCGGGTCTTGCAGAACTTAGCTCCGACCGCATGGACAGTTTCCACGAGCTTGTCATTCATATCGTCCACTGCATTGCAATCTTGTAGGCACTGAAAGCGGTTGTGTAACTCGAGCTGAAAGTTTTCGGGATTTTGGATCAGAGCACGAGGGGGACGGAGCGTTGACTTCATTAGACGAGACCTCTCCAACTTAACGTTTAGGTTCAGTGTGCCTCTAACCATTCGGTGATCGCTGCCAGTTTTCACCCTTGCGATCACTGAGACATCACTGAACATTTGGCGTCTGGTCGTCATAATGAAGTCAATCTCATTTTTTGTCGAACCGTCGGGGCTCGACCAGGTCCACTTCCTGTGGGGCCGCTTCTGGAAGAAAGAGTTCATCATAAAGAGTCCCTCTTTCTCCATAAAGTCGGCCAGCTGCTGGCCCCTTCGGTTCCGTTGCCCTACTCCAAATTTCCCTAACTTCAGCTCACCGTTTTATCTTGTGCCTAGTTTTGCGTTGAAGTCTCCCATCAACACCGTGTAGTGGGTTTTGGAGGAATGTATGGCTTTGGAAATATCCTCATACATTTCCTCCACCTCCTCATCGGAATGTGCCGACGTTGGTGCGTAAACCTGTATGACCTTCAGCGAATACCGTTTGGTGATTCTGAGTATCAGGTACGCGACCCTCGTCGACACACTCTCAATCTGTACAACGTTGTTGACGAGAGACTTGTGGACGATAAATCCGACACCTCCTTGGGACAGATGGTCGCCCTCCCGGTGATAGAACAAGTTGCCGGATTCGAGAATTACCGTGTCCTCCCCCTCTCTTCGGACCTCGGATAATCCTATAATACTTCAGCGCAACTTGTCTATCTCTTCTTCCAGCTCCAGGATCTTCTCGTCAGTCCTCAGTGTGCGTGCGTTAAATGTTGCCAGGTCGAGTCGTCGTAGGTGGCAACCGAACCTCCACCGGAGATTCTTAGCACCCCCTGCCCCGCCGTTACCATGGTCGCCACCGTAGCCAGGAATAGCGGGGCCGCCGGGGACTGGGGGCCGTCTATTTGTGTAATTGTTCATGGGGGGTATATTGCCATAGTTGCCACGCTTGGCGAGCGGGTTGGCAACCGCAGTTTTTTTTTTGTCGTACAGTTGCTGTTATCAGGAAGATGCTGCTGCCCATCTCCTGCCTGTCTCCCTCTGTCGCCTCTTACGACACCCACGGGAAGATATGGGGTAGTGGATATTCTTGACCGCCACTACACGGAGACTTTAATTTTATGTCTGCATGTAAATAAAATTTGTATTGATTGTAAAATAATGATAATGGTATAATATGACGTAGAGTTTATTACATATTTAATCATTGATTTATTGTAAATAATTTAAGTTAATTGTTGTTTATATTTGCGTGTGTATGTATGCATTTATTTGAGGTTGAGTTGATTGTAAAATTATGATGTACTAATTGTGTTAGAAATAGTATACAGATCATTCTGTTTTATATAATGTTTGCAATATATATTAATTGTTAACACCAACACTTTCATTTTTTATTTCACCCCTTAGAACTTTATACGTGTGTAATGTTTTACTTTATCCATCCGTTTACTGCTATTGTGGCGGGGCCAAGTGGATGTGGGAAGTCAAATTTTGTAACAAATTTTATAAAATCAGTTACAGAAATATGTAATTGTGATTTTAATCAGATCACATGGTGCTTTGATGAAATGCAACCTTTATATAATTTACCAAATGTTAACTACCATCAAGGAATTCCAAATGTTAATATGTTTGACGGTGAAAACCCACATCTTGTTATTATTGATGATCTAATGAGAGAGTCCGATGGAAGAATTGTGGATATATTTACAAAAGGTAGTCATCACAGGAATCTTAGTGTATTTTATTTAACACAAAATTTATTTCATCAGGGTAAAGGGCAAAGAGACATATCCTTAAACTCAAGTTATATAATATATTTTAAAAACCCTCGAGATAAAACTCAAATAAGATATTTAGCACCAAGTGTCACCAGATAACCCAAAATTTATTGAAGATGCCTACAGGGATGCAACTCTAGAGGCGCATGGATATTTAATGGTAGATTTAAAACAGAATACCAATGTTTTTTGTCGTATCAAGACAAATGTCTTCCCATTTAATGGTTTCTGCACAGTCTACGTCCCCACAAAAGAGTTTAAATACACCAAGAATCAAACATTTCAAATCATTGCTAAATGATGCATCGTCGACTCACAACGCATAAACATTTGCTAAACGCTTTGCATACGCTTAAACCAAAATATCAAAGAGCATTACTTAAAACGTGTGATGAAGAAGAAATTAACTGTATTTGTGAGTGTATTCATAACTAAGGAAAAGTACCTCTTAAAGATCAAGATAAACAAAAATTGAATAAACACAAAAATATACTCCGTCAACTAGTGCGTAAGTGTAAACATAAACTAAGAAAAAATATAATTATACAAAAAGGAGGGGCTTTCTTACCAATAATATTAGGTGCAATATTGAGTGGATTAGTGAGTGGACTAGCCAGTTAACATGGAAAATGCAAAGAAAATGATACTTATCGAACCTGGATTGATTGAAAAATTAAAACAAGAAAATAAGGTTAATACGAGTAGTAGTTTATCTCGATTAGATATTGAAATGCAAAATATTATGAATAGTAAGATGGAAGACCGAAAGAAATGGATGTTATATTTACAAACACTGCAAAGATACCTTCATTTTACCGAAGAGGATCGTCAACCACTCAGATTACCAATTTATTCTGATACATCTAATGAAGATTCAAACGAGTCTAAAATTGGTTTTAAAAATAAAGATAGAGATCTAAAAACTTCAGTTGATGCTGAATCTTTGTTGGAGGAGAATCGATCCATCAAAAGTAAAGAAAATGTTGAAAATCCACTTTACACACCAGCTCAAATACTCAGTTTAATACCAAAAACTTATTATAAAAAAGGACAGTTATTATTAAACTTAGTTGAAACAAGTAAAGGTAAAATACATTGGGATAATGAAGGTACAGTCATAATTGATAATGAAAAAATTCCTGGAAGTAATATTGTTGATTTAATAAATGATTCACTAAGACCCTTAAAAGGAAGTGATCCAGTAGGGTGGGATAGATTTGCTGAAGCATTAAAAGATATTAAAGTACCACTTACTTACATTGGAAATCCAAAGAGATGTGAGTTTATTAACCAACTTCAAGCAAAAGATCTGAACAAACCCTCTGAGATTGAATATCAAGAGTTTTCTACACCGAGCAGTAGAGATAAAAAGTCTACAACTAAAATACGTAAAAGGCTTGAGTGGGAAAAATGGACCCCGTACTAGAAGAAATTAACAGGATTTATTATGATCCATCTAATCCCGCTGGTTTTGGTAGTATTGATAAATTATCAAAAGCCATGAAGGGTAAAATGAATAAAAAGCAAGTAAAGGAATGGTTAAAATCACAAGAAACATACACATTACATAAACCCATTCGAAAAAAATTCCCGCGTAATAGGTACATTCTATCAAATATTAATGAACTGTGGCAAGCTGATTTAAGTGATATGCGAACTTATTCTCAATATAATGATGGTTTCAAGTATATACTTTGTGTTATTGATGTATTTAGTAAATATGCTTTTGCAAGACCAATGAAAAAGAAAAACTCAGAAACAACTAAAGAATGTTTTGAAAGTATATTTACTGAAAGTAATTTAACACCTACTCACATACAATCTGATAAAGGTACAGAATTTGTTTCAAAAGATACAAAAATACCTTAAATCCAAAAAGATTAATTACTATACCACTAACAATCCTGACATTAAGGCCAGTATTGTTGAACGATTTCAAAGAACACTAAAAATGAAAATGTGGCGTTATTTCACTCATAATAATACTTATAGATATATAGATGTTTTACAAGATTTAATATACTCTTACAATCACAGCTTTCACTCTAGTATTAAGATGTGCCCATGTGATGTAAATTCCAACAATATTATGACAGTTTGGACTAATCTTTATGAAAGACGGTCAAACAAACTTTCTTTACAAAATCCTAAACCAAATTTCAATGTGGGTGATTATGTTCGAATAACTAAATATAAACATGCTTTCCAAAAAGGATATGAATCAAATTGGAGTGATGAAATATTTATTATATCTTCAATAATTGATAGATCTCCATGGGTTGTTTATACAATAACAGATTTACAAAATGAACCAATAGTTGGTACTTTTTATGAAAGAGAATTACAGAAAATCACTTACAACCCCACCTCACAATATTAAATAGATAAAATAATTGACACTCGTTACTCAGGTAACAGAAAAGAAGTATTAGTGAAGGAAAGGTTATCCAGATAAATTTAACAGTTGGATTTTAGCTTCTTGTTTAAAAGAAATATGAATAAAGAAAGTTTTTATTTAACTTTGCTCAGCAATAGTTCAATGGAATACTTTCCTGATAACGAGACCACAAATTTTTCAACGAAATTACCGAAAGCTATTAAATTAGAAGGTGAATGGTCGGTTGGAGTTGTCGAGTTTCAATATCCATGTACCATGTTTACTGTTCAAGATCATATAAATGTTATATACATTACAAAATCTATGTTAATGCCTAATGAAGATAAACCATCCACAGTGTACTACAAAAAAAATATTCCAGCTACCAACTATGATAACGTTGAGCATATTTTAAGAGTGTTAAATGGTATCGGAGAGAACTTGAAATTTCGCTATGATGAAATAACAAAATTTGTGTCTATTTCTGTTTTGGATAAAAATATAACTTCCGTAACATTATCACCCAAATTAAGTTTACAACTAGGTTATGAACCAAATAAAAATCTCCTAGAGAGAAGTTTTGGAAAGTGTCCTGCTAATTTACACTTAGGGTTACCATCTCAACTCTTTATATATTGCGACATTATCGATCCTCAGATTGTGGGTGATGTTATGACTCCTTTACTAAGAGTCATTTCATTAGATCCTACAAAATACATTTATGGTGCAAATAAAATGCACGTTTTTTCTCAACCTCACTACTTACCTGTTATGCGAAGAGAGTTCGATACGCTGGAAATAGTTATAAGATCGAGCACAGGACAAAAAATACCATTCCAGTTTGGAACCGTGTGTATTAAACTACATTTCCGAAAATTATAATAATGAATTCTCTTCGTGATCATCATAAATGTCCATATGAAAATTATTATACACATCAAGCTGGGTCAGGAGTTGGAGTAATTTATAAGGGTGCACCATACCAACGCGGTCATGGTATTGGGAGCTTCTTAGGGGGGGTTATTTAGATCAGTTTTACCTTTACTCTCAAGTGGTGCTCGAGTGATTGGTAAGGAGGCATTAAGCGCTGGAGTAGGACTTTTATCGGATATGGTTCAAGCGCGTCCTATGGAAGCCTCAATAAAAGATCGTCTAAAGCAAGTTAGTACGAATTTAAAACGAAAGGCTGATGAGAAAATTGATCAATTTAACATGACAGGATCTGGGTATAAAACTAAAAGAAAACGATTGACCTCGTTCATTCCACCATTAACTGCTAAAGTGAAAGCTGCGAAAAAACTTGGTCTAAAGCCAAAAAATAACAAAGATATATTTTCAAATTAAATATGTCTTTCCTTCATAATCATTCTTGCGAGTGCGTTAAGTCAGAATTGGATTTGTTTGCACTACCATCTACACAAACTAGCAATGTTTGTGTAGATGGTATGTTTTGTATGTATGTATGTTTGTGAAAATGGATTGTGGATTCATTATAAACCAATTTCATCTCTTGGTGATGATGGACCTATCGAGTTTCAAGTTCCTGGGACAGGCGATGACTACATAGATTTGTCTCATACATTACTCCACATAAAGGCAAAAGTATTAAATCAAAATTCAACTAACTTGATATCTACCACAATAGCAGCACCTGTAAATAATTGGCTGCATTCACTTTTTAGTCAACTTGATGTTTATTTAAGCCAAAAACTTGTATCACCACCTAATAATACCTATGCATATCGAGCATACATGGAAACCCTTTTAAACTATGCTCCTGCTGCTAAACAATCTCATCTTACTTGTAGTCTTTGGTATGATGATACAGCAGGAAAAATGGATTCTACGGATGGTAAAAACATAGGATTTGTTAAAAGACAGGAATTGATTAGTGAAAGTAAGGAAATAGAAATGATTGGTCATCTTCACGGTGACATTTTCAACCAAGATAAATTTTTAATTAATGGTGTTGAAATGAGTGTTAAATTGGTTCGATCGAGAGAGAGCTTTAATTTAATTGCTGGGTCAAACGATGTAAAGTTTAAAGTTTGCATTACGGACGCAACTCTTATTGTTCGACGAGCACGAATTAATCCAAGTGTATTACTCGCACATCAAAAAGTTTTAGCTTCTACCACTGCTAAATATCCTATTACTCGAGCTGAAGTAAAAGTTTTAACAATTCCATCGGGTGTTCAAGGAAAAACTCTTGATAATATATTTTTAGGGCAGGTACCCAAAAGATGTATAATTGGATTTGTGAACAATTCTGCATTTAATGGTTCCCTTACTAAAAATCCATTTAACTTTGAAAACTATGGTATTAATTCTTTCAGAATTTAAAAATAGTTCAGGAGTTTCAAAATTTACCAATGTCGAACTATCTAATCTACTCTTGATTTTATAAGTTAAAATCCTATTTCCAAAAGCAGATTCAATAACACTAACGTTTGATAAAGAATTATGTGAATTTAAAAGATTATTTTTTGTGAACATTACTTTTAAAATGATTAGCTAAATACCGTTTCTTGATAAATATATGACACGTTAGACATTCCACTTGATCTTCGTTACTGATACTGTTGCCTGCAGAGGTAGGCGCTTCTGCTTCCGTTGTTGGTTTTTTGATGATCTTGGGTTCTTTGCTGCTCGTTCGCTTCGTTCCTCTTCCAAGTTGTAGTGGTTGACTACTAAAATGTTAAAAATTTATTAAAAACTGTACAAGACATTGTGTAAATTATGATCGAAATGAATGTTTATTTTACTTACTTAAACTGTGTTTCAACCATCGCACAGTGATTATACAACTCATCATCATACAATGAATCGAACAGTTGATCCTTCTCCATTTCATCACAAACTTTAGACAACTCCTGATTTAATTCGCTGTTGAATAGTTCCGTATTCTCTTCCATGGTTGTGGAGAAGAAAGCACTGGTGCACACTTCACTGAAGTTTGCCATCCTTATAGTAAAGAAGAAAATAGGTAGCAGAGTAAGTAACAGTTCAGTGTTGGTAGACCAACTGATACCCAAATTTCAAATAATGTCCGATATTTAAGTCTAACAAAGGATTAGAAATAGAATATAATGAGTACACGGAAGTAATTTAAGTAAACAGAATCACATTCACTAATGATCAGCTAATGACTGTCATTGTTAAAAAAGTATTTTTTAACTTTTTAACTTTCTGCTATTGTCTTTGTAATTAATATTGTATACGAGGGCGTTTGTGTTGTCGTAGATGCTATCCTTATTAGTCTTTACGTAATATTTAATCCTCGTGGAAGCATGTTTCCAATGATCAGTAGTTGGAATCTTGGATAGCTTCTTCATATCGTACATTTCAATTTTGATGAGATGCGTCGCTTGGTCTCCGTCGTCAGAATTAGTAGAAATGTATGATACACCGTCTCTAGCGGCTCGTGCTACGGTTGATGATAACAGCTTCCTCTTTTTTATTTTTGATTCAGCTTCAAAAAAATGATCAATCGATTGCGATTTTCTTTTTCCACCATCGCATGTGTTATTATTAATGACGATGTCATCACTCTCTTCTTGAGGGGAGAGTGGCGAGTAGTAATACTGTTTATAGGTATTTTCATCGAAGCTCAATGATTTCTGCAACAACACAGTTATCATGTTAATATCAATTTGTTAACACTTAATCATAAAAGTTAAAAAAGCTAAAGTTACAACCTATTAAAGTCCACTGCTGAACATAGGCCTCCTCTCATTTCTGAGAGGGTTTTAGGGCTAGAAAATGTTCGCTGCGATACCTCAATGCGTGTTGGCAAACTTCACATGCCTTCGAAATTTTCTCAGACATGCATTCCTCACGATGTTTTCCTTCACCGCTGAGCACGTGGTAAATCAGCACTTAAAATTGTAATTAACAATTTAATTGGTGCCGGCGGGGATCGAACCCGGGACGTGTACTATGAAGTTTACATTTTGCGCTAACCATCTGAGCTACCACGGCTTAACCATATACACACACATAATATTTAAATATAATTTGTTAACACTAAATCATACACACGTAAGAAAATAACAGAAAGAAAAGTAAGTTTGTCAATAGAATAAACACTTACATCCATGGCCTTTGATGCGTTGAAGTAACACAAACGTAGTATTGATAGATCCACTGCGGTCAAACGACCATACACTAACTCCATGACTGCAGTTGCTTGGTCTTATATAGTACGAGTGAGTAATAATTCTAATCTAAAGAATTTCTGCAGTAGAATTGATAGTATCTTTATGCGTCAACAAGCTTACCTTACATTCTGTTGCTTATCTCTACATTCCTACGTCCTTCCTGTCGTGTCTTGTTCAGTGTATTGGTGACTCAAATACGTTTTGTATAACACAAAGAAAGCAATTTAATATTTAGATATCACTATAATTGATCATTCCTATATTAGTCATTGAGTAGATTGGTACTGTAATAATCTACTAATAGCAGTAATATTATGGATACACTAGATGTACAACAACATCTGAAAAAGATTCACCCCACTCTAGAAAATAATGTTTATGCTGCCAATAAACTACCTATGTACACCCACGTACCAACGTATATAATATGCAATTTGGATACAGATGATAAACCAGGGTCACATTGGGTAGCTTTATATATCGATACGAATGACGTCGGTCAATATTTTGATTCATTCGGACGGGCACCTGTACGATATCATCTAGAGTAAAAGAAATTGTAAAAGATTCAACTGGAATGTTGATAGGATTCAGAATGAGTGGGCTTCAGTTTGTGGCGAATATTGCTTAATGTATTTGCTATATAAGTTTCAGGGATGTTCAATGCATAGTTTTACGAGTATATTTACAGAGAACACATTGTACAACGATATTTTAGTGGATGAGATGTTTCGCTCCTATTTTATAGATAATAAGTAATAAGATTTTGTATTTCATAAATAAAAATTTTAACAAAATTAGGTAATGTGTTTTATTGATGATTCAGATTAGTGTTGTAGATAGGAACAAAGGAGTATAATACAATAGCATAAGCCGACCCACACGCTGACGAATAATAGATAATGACGGTAGTCAATCAACAATAGATAAGTAGATAAGGACAATGGAGCGCTAATGACGGTTGAGGCTCGCAGCGGATATCAATTAGATAAGAGTTAATTGATCTGCACATCTCCGGAACCGTGCATCCTACGCAAAAATGGACCGCAGATTCGTGATCAGAGCATGCCAAAACCCCTTTTTTCTTTTTTTTTTAGGATCGTGAGTCGACACAACCTATCAACTAGTGCGCCAGAACTGGTACAACCTAACTACTTATAATAAAGGAAAGGCGTAATCATGGGAAAAACATATAATGTGCTGGTAAATGTATTTAACCTTTTTCCTGAATCATAATTATGAACGTTTCGATTGTTCAACTATTGTGTCTATTTCGCCTACAGGGAGCTCTGGACTGGCACGTCCTTTTCATAAGCTGCTGACGATCGTTCTTTGCTTCAGCTAGGGCAATACTGGTCGTAAGGAAATTTGTCAAAGCCCTGGATAGTGTTGGGATAATTCCAAGAGACTGACGCCCAGAAATGTAGCAAATATTGGATGACTGCAAAATCGGGTAAAGAGGAAGTATCGGGTGGGGGAATCGTTGGTTGGCAACGCCGAGTTAAGATCACGCGCCGCTTTTCAGTTTAGAAATGGCGCGTTCAACGAAACAATAAATACACGTGATATCTCACTACACCTCCCCTCTCCCTGGTGATGTTTCGTGATGTTTTTCGAACCCCCTCACCCCGTATCGAGCCTCACGTGATTAATGGACGTTCCCTAAGTTGACAATGTTTTAATGCAATCCAAAAAACGGTATCAGGTATAGCAGCGCAGAAAACACGAACAAACGAACAAACATTTTTACATATTGGATTGTTAGACGACTTCAAAAAAAAGAAAAGGGCCACAATTTGACTGTATATTTACACGTATGCTGCGGGATATCTTCGCCAATTGTAAACTAATTTTAATAACTCTTTTTTTATTAAATAGTGTAGCCTATTTAATAAAAAGGTATTATTAAAATAATAATTAATTAAAAAACTAATTTTAATAATTCTTTTTTTATTAAATAGGCTATAAGTGGGCCTCAAGAGTGTTGCTATTTTCCTGGTGTTATATAATTTCGTCCCTAGGGCTGAAAAGTAGAGGATCATGTTTTTTTAATGTAACTAATATAGACTACTTTCTGATCAATACCTCTATCCATCCATTACAGTCTCTAAAACTCCACTTCCAGATGTCGCTACTTGGTGACACCAAGGTGAAGTTTTTTTTTTTTTGTTACACAAAGTCATTTAATTAAAAAGTTAGTTGTAAATAAAAGTTTATCAATTTATAGAGTAGGTATTATATTAATACACAAAACAATTCCTCCGTAGTTTGTACCTTAATTTATTGCTCATTTTAGTCTTTTTTTTTTCTTCTACGTCTTAGTCCTCAAGGGTGGCAACGCATCTGCGTTTTGACTCTTAATCGAGAATAGATGTAGATGTCTTTAAGCCACAGGATCCAATTACCATCTGGTGGAGAGTGTGCTAGTTTGTCAGCCTATTCTATAAAATAGAAAGTACAAATAACATTTATAAAATATTTGAGATAACAGATAAATAATTTATCAAATAAGATAAACATTTACATATTTAAATAAATATTTATGATGTTGATATGTCTCAGCTTAGTTAAACGGAATGTAAAAATTCTATTTTAACGTTAAATTTAAATAACAAGTACACATGCAACCAATAGTGTCCTTAGGTCCTTCTGTTTGTTATATTTCTTTCTTTACCACGCATTTCTTTAACGTTCAGTTGTTTCTCAGTTGGTATTTTTTATTATACTGGCAGCAAGCCGTAAATTTTGTCCTGTATCATGGAGGAGTCTTAAAAAACAAAAATTGCACGCCAAAAAACCAGGCTAGAAACAATTTTTCGTAGGTCGTACAAATCCATCTTTCGTGAGGGAATCGATCCCAGAGTCTGCAGCTTTTTTGTACCTAATATAAAAAACTAATAAAACTATAATCTGTGATATTATTTCGAAGGTCGTGTTCTACAGGTTTCGAAACTATTTTAAACAAAGACTTCATCTTGTTATTGTTAATATGATGTCTGTAATTAAAAGGCATGCGATAGAAACATTAATCTATAAGAAAGTTTTCATGTTATATGATGTGTTACGCACACGCAATACATTAATTTTTAAAAGCCTACAATATTATCGATAGTTCACGCACACAAAAGAAAAACCTGTGAAAGTGGATGTTTACGACATATATTCACCTAAACAAAAGGCGAAATAATCTAATACAGGCAATGACCTATCCAAATATTATTTATTATTATTTAACAACCAGACACGTTGTTGCCGCAAAAGAAATTGTGGAACTATCGTTTTGAATTTGGAAGAGTTAATATTGTTTGATTAGGAATAACATTCATTCATTAAAGTTAAATTTCATGTAACTTTCAAATAAATTTGTCGGCACGATACGCGCGCCACCTACTCGATCTGTAAGTTAATTGTATTATGTATAAAATCTTCGCACGAGTGCAAACAATAAGTTAACAATGTTTTAGCGCAATCCAAAACACGAGCAAACAAACATTCATTTTTATATATTAGATTATTAGACGACTACAAAAAAAGAAAAGGGCATTAATACGACTGTAGTTTTTGCATTTTATGTCTTCGCCAATTGTAAACTAATTTTAATAATTCTTTTTTTATTAAATAGGCTACCTCAAGGGTGGTGTAATTTAGATTTCGATTAGATTCCGCAGCTAGGGGTTGAAAAATAGAGGATAATATTTTTTATATAACTAATATGGACGTCTTTCTGATCATTACCTCATTACAGTCTCTAAAAGTCCACTTCTAAACATAGGTCTCTGCCATAGATTGCCTCATAGGGTCCCCCCATTGGTATAGTTGCTGTGGTTGGCAGTCGGGTTTGAACTGCAGTTCTTTTATTAATTTTAAGTTGTTATCAGGAAGATCCTGACGCTCATCTGAAATCGTAAGCCAAAAGATTTTACTGGCCGTTCCGATAGTCGATTCTTACGAGAACCACGGTACAAAATAGGAGCACGAGAATCCATCACTCCCTTGTACGTAGCCGATTAAAAATACAATGAGTATCCAGCCGCGTTGTACGTAGCCGATTAAAAATACAATGAGTATAATCCAGCCGCGTTGTACGTAGCCGATTAAAAATACAATGAGTATGTTCCAGCCGCGTTATACGTAGCCGATTAAAAATACAATGAGTATGTTCCAGCCGCGTTGTACGTAGCCGATTAAAAATACAATTAGTATGTTCAAGCAGCGTTGTACGTAGCCGATTAAAAATACAATGAGTATATTCCAGCCGCGTTGTACGTAGCCGATTAAAAATACAATGAGTATGTTCCAGCCGCGTTGTACGTAGCCGATTAAAAATACAATGAGTATATTCCAGCTGCGTTATACGTAGCCGATTAAAAATACAATGAGTATGTTCCAGCCGCGTTGTACGTAGCCGATTAAAAATACAATGAGTATGTTCCAGCCGCGTTGTACGTAGCCGATTAAAAATACAATGAGTATGTTCCAGCCGCGTTGTACGTAGCCGATTAAAATACAATGAGTATGTTCCAGCCGCGTTGTACGTAGCCGATTAAAAATACAATGAGTATGTTCCAGCCGCGTTGTACGTAGCCGATTAAAAATACAATGAGTATGTTCCAGCCGCGTTGTACGTAGCCGATTAAAAATACAATGAGTATGTTCCAGCCGCGTTGTACGTAGCCGATTAAAAATACAATGAGTATGTTCCAGCCGCGTTGTACGTAGCCGATTAAAAATACAATGAGTATGTTCCAGCCGCGTTGTATGTAGCCGATTAAAAATACAATGAGTATATTCCAGCCGCGTTGTACGTAGCCGATTAAAAATACAATGAGTATGTTCCAAAATAGAACCCAGTGTACTGGCCAATGCAAATGACGTCATAAATCGACGCGTTACTGGTGATTCATTTCAAAACATTGGACAGTATATGACATCATACATTTGCGTGATATTGGAAAAGTGTTGGCTGTCATTTTGTGCTCCAAAAGTCATTATATCTTCCTAATGGAGATACCAGCATTTATTCTATAATTTTTTGTATTTGAATAAATAAAAACAAATTCCGACATGCTTCATTCAGCGTACACATAATTTTAAAAATTATTTTAATATGGCCGGATATCCGATAAAATATGGCGGCGGCACGCCAGTACAATATAGTGTCAATTAATAACGGCATTTGAATTCGGCATTAAATAATATAATAATAATAGAAACGTTTCGGAACCTTTGATTATATAAGTTCGGAAAATACACTATATATCGTCTTTTTTAATAAATGAGGACTAGTAATATTGCGCTCACCAGTTGTCGCTAGTTGACACTGAGGTGAAGTTTTCTGTAACACAATTTCATTTAATTAAGAAGTTAGTTGTAAATAAAAGTTTATGAATTTATAGAGTAGGTATTATATTAATACACAAAACAATGCCTCAGTAGATTGCTCCGCACATTTTAACTACAATTTTTTCTGTTTTTCTGAATATTTGTAGTTTGGTTTATTTATTTTTAATCTAATTAATATAAAATATAACTAATAGTGTAGAAAGAAACATTAACATTTACATTCTTCGAACATATTGACCTTCTCGCTATGAAATTGAAAGGTGAAAATCTTAAAAGGGATTCCATTGTTAGAGATCTCGGTGTTGTTCATGATTCCAAATTGATATTTGAGTGAGGCTCACAGAAAATGTACCATAACACACAAGAACTTGTAACACACGATAACACACTGGAATTGTGTAACACACTGCAAATGTTGTTAAGCTTGATGCACATAAAGCAATAAAAAAATTGAATTTCAAATAAAATACGATTATAGATAGAATTATTTATTTAATAAAACAACTTAAAAACAAAGAGATCAAAATTTGTACTTAGAATTACACAATCGTATTGTTTTGGCATTATTTGAATATTTATATATATATATATATATATATATATATATATATATATATATATATATATTATGTTATATCTACCTACTTGTAAATATTCTACTCAAAATAAACCTTATCGCTAGGATCAGCTAAAAAGTATTATTTTGGTCGTTTTGTGTTTTGTGTTATTTTAACCTGCTTAACTATTAAATCTTCAGTTACAGTGTCTTCATCTTTTATTTTGTAAATTACAAACTTTAGCGCCGGTTTTTTTAATGGTTTTCAGAAATCGTATGGTAAAATAAGATTTTCCTTCTTTTTTAAAACTGTCTTCCAAGAATCCTATGTAATACTTCCACGCGGTTCTTTGATAATACCTTACAAGTACAGTGTCTTTGAAAGATAGCCTCCATATGTCTGTATTAATTTTTGATGTCACTTCCGAGTCATTTTTTGCATTGTCAAAGTTATTTTCACCATCCTGCAGAGTCGTAGCAATCACAGATTGTCCAGCTAAATTAGTTTTAGCTACTCCCTGATTTTCATTAGAAAAAATTTTTTACGTGGTAGAGCCATGCTGCAGTTATATTAGTAGTATAGTTGTAGCACGAATGGGTCGGCTCGACCGGGGAAGGACCACGCTCTCACAGAATACCAGCGTGAAATAGTAGCTTAATGCTGCTGTATTTCGTATGGTGAGTGTAGAGAACCGGAGACCCTTGTTACTGGAAATGAGGCATTCCATCTCAGTCCTCGCGGGTGACAACGCATTTGCATTTTGATTTGTAATGGAAGATAGATGTAGATGTCTATGGGCCGCAGCAACCACTTACCATCAGGTGGACTGTGTGCTCGTTTGTCACCCTATTCTATAAAAAAAAAAATGTTTATTTCTCTTGTGTCTTTACCAGTGTATGTATTTTTTATCTTCATGGCTTGATTGTTCTATTTTTCTCTCTCTATTTTACTTGTGTCTGATATTTTTCTTAAATTTGTAACGTTTTTCTGTTCTTTCAATTGATAATCCATATGATCCAGATAATCATCATCTGATAAGATATTATCTGTAATGTGATACTCTTCATCAGAAGTATAATGCACAGAAATCGTCATATCTTCGTCTGTACTGCTTTCCTCTTCCGTTTTTAGTTTCTTATTTGTTTTAAGGTGTATGTCTTTTATTTTTCTTTTCTTTGAACATTTCTTCATTCTGTCATGAGAATTTTCTTTCAAACTTTTACTAGCAATGTCTGTTTTGAAGTTTATTTGCTTTAAATTGAATGGTCCATATTGTCTCAAATTAAAATAAGACCTGTTTTCTTGAGTATTTTTAATGTCAGCTAATACTGTTATAGATGTTTTAGACGGAATAGATGTTTCATTTAACATTTCTGTTTGCTTTAGCAAGTCCGCAGATTTCAGACTGAGACAGTCGCAAAAACCTGGTCTACTCTTTTCGCAGAAGCAACTTAAACAACGGTAGGAAATAGAGTTAGCTGAGTCAACATTGTTAATAATCTGATGTATTTTCATCGTGTTTGGTACTGGTACGAGTTCTACTGATTCGTTCAGCGTGGCATCTTCAGGTATAAAGAAAAGCTGTATTTTGGTTTCAGACGCTTGTAAAAATTCATAAGCTGTTTTAGCGTCAGGAACATTTAAACCATAAGCGACAATTGAGTCTAATTTTCTTTTAATGGCTCCTCCTACACCATCAGCGGCTCCTTTACCGTGTGACGCTTCTTAAAAGTTCCACGTGGAAAATGGAAAGCCCAACTCTTTCGTCAGTTTTGCGAAATAATAAAAGTTTTTCTTCTGTCGGTATTGTACAGTTGGGCCATCTGAATAAAAATGAATCCCGTCTACTTTGGGTAATTTCTCCTTGACCAACTTAAGCACAGGTAAGAGATGTGCCCAAATGACATTTGGTCCGTGGTCTTTGTTTGGACTTAAACTTGCAAAAGATTGATGACCTTTTCGGTATATAACACCCCAGTGTAGAGACTGATCTGTTGTCTGGACCCATCAAAATGCATAGCTTGTATTTCAGTGGCTAATTCGCAAAAATAGTTTTACGAAAAATCGACGTGTACAATGACAATACGGTCATCTAAATTTTCTATGCACTGCCAATATTGTTTGTACTGATGCACGATATTGTAGGAATGGATTTTGAAACTTTGCAGTTCTTCTTGAAAGGCATCTAGGAGCATTTTTAGCGAACCAGTTTTTTTTTCTATGACGTTTTTTTCGTAATCTTAGTCACATAACAATTTTTTTTTGGTTTGTATTCATGAGATTTCAAAACCCATTCATCCCATGAAACATCATAGTTTAGATCTTTTTCACCCATAGAAAAATCAATACGTTTGTTTTTGCAAAAATCACAGTCTCCGTAAGCACATTCCTTTGACTTTGAAGAACATACAACCATACTCAGTAACTCATCAAGATCTGTTGTTGCTATTAATCCAATTGACTTCAATGACGTGGCTTTCATTTGCAAATTTTCGTGCCTCTTGCAAGCGCAAGTTTCTCGTTTCTCGGCTTTTGGTGGTAATACATAAAAGGGTCTGTACCTTTTGAAAGTTGAAAATGATAATTTTCCTTCTTCTTCTCTATATTTCTGATATAATTTATGTATAGTGCCAAGCAAATACTCTCTGTGTTTTCTTTTGTTTTTTTTTTGTGTCTTTACTTCGTTTTTCCCTGCTGTCATCCTACTCACATCATCCCTTTCATAAAAGTTTCTTAACTGTGTCTGTATTAATGGGCTTTTATGTTTCTGTTTAGTGTGACGCATTTTTCCTTTAAGACCTAAATAGGTCTCGGTCTTGGTCTTAGTTTTCATACTGTATTTATTAATGTTATCACTTTTGGTAAAAACATCTTTAATCAATCGTTTTTCTTGAGTGTTTTTACTTTTGTAGCTGTCTTTCATAGTGTCCACTATTACATAATGTTCATGTGTGTTATGTTCTCTTTCTTCAGGTCGAATACTAGGTAAATTTTGGTCAATGTATGCGCACGTTTTCGAAACGGGGGTCATTTGTTCAAGGGCTTCATCTTTTTTTGGCAATTGGGCTTGACCTGTCTTCAAAGCTACGATACATTTGGTTTTTCTCCTCAATAATTTCAAGTAACTTTTTATTTTCTTCCATAGAACGATTTAATCTTTGCCTAATTTTTTTCAACGACTTTTTATAATTTTAATTCCTTTTCTAGCTTTGTGTTTTCATTTTTCAGTCTATAAATGACCCTTCTATTATAATTTCTCTTATGTGTTAAAATTTGTCCATGTCCTTCTAAAGGCACTACTTCAGGCTTAGGTTCTTTCTTACTTTTCTTCTTTCTCTCTCTCCACTGCTTTCTTATGATTTCTTGATCAGATGAAGGATATTCTGCTATTCTTTTTCTATTTCTTTTTGTTCTTTCTGCATTTTGTTTTTGCTGCAATTTAAATTTTTCAGGATTTACTTCTTTCAGCCGTTCTCGATAAAGTTTCTGCCTTTCTTTAGGTGTTAGAGGCGTCTGTAAAATCAACATAAAATAAAAATAAAAACCGTGAATGCAGTTACATTTTACTTTTTGTTTTATATTAAACTTTTTTCTGGTTTAAAAACCCAAAAATAGCCTACTTTAAACAACAAATTTATATGGGACCAGCCTGAAGGCATTCTCTATTCACCAAAAAGTATTTTTGAAATCGGTCTACAGAATCTGGAGAATCGAGTATCATACATACAAAAGAAAATAAAAAATATCAGTTGAATTGAGAACCTCTTCCTTTTTTTTGACACAAAACATAAATATTTAGCTTTTCTATACCTAAGTATTGCAATGTGAACTAAGCTTTATACTTTTCACGTGTGTTACGTCACACAACTTTGTAACACACGCAACATACGTGAAGAAACACTCGTGAAGAACATAACCTAAAATTCAGGTAGAATCTTTACTTGCAAAGCAAATCCGTAATAAACTGCATCATTTAGGAATATTTAATATCTCTTTCAACTATATATATTATAAAACAACTTAATGTTATTACTTACCTTGCAAAATTATTTCCAAAAGTCTCTAAAATCCAATGACGAAAATAACACACACCAAGTACTGCCTACTGCCCGTAAACCAAGATGTCTGACAAAACACTGACGTTTCATATTGAAAGTTATAGTGTTGCCATTGTGAAAAAAATAGATGACGTGTTGCTATTGCTTCTAACAAAAAAGCTGCTATGTAACACAGTTTTTGTAACACACGTGAATCAGATGGAACACATTTGTTTATTCAATCTTTTTTTTAATTACTTTTTTACTAGTTTTATTACACTTATTATTAGAACAGTAGTTTTATGCAATTACATTTAGCATAACATTAAGAAATCACGATACTTTATTCAAACGACGAAGTAATGAAGAAAAAGAAAATGTACTACGCATGGACACATTTTATTTTTCTATGAAATTACATCTCACCAACTTTTTGTACCAGTTTGTTTTTGCTTATATTAAAAAGTATTCACCATTTAAATCGAGTAATATTAACAAGCGAATAATGCCCAATACAGAAAATAATCAGATTATTTACAAAGAACTACCAAAAATATATTATATATTCTTGAATTTTGGCACGTGAAGAATATAGACGAAGTACATTTTTTGTGAGCCTCAACCATTTGACGTTTACTTAGGAAGCATTATAACTAAATCTACGAAAGCTCATGGATTTTTGATGCGTTGCTCTAGGGACTTCACTAAAGCTAAAACTCTAAAGATCCTATATTATTCTCTTGTAAGAAGTAATTTGGAGTACCCATCTCAAATCTGGAACCCCAGGTACGCAACATACATTACCCGACTTGAAAATATCCAAAGTAAGTTTATGCGTTACCTCTGTTATAGAACGAATGACTATTGCTATACCTCAGATAATTTTATTAGTTATTGTAAAAAACATCACCTTCTTCCTCTTGCTATGCGTCGTGAGATTGCTGACCTCACTTTTCTGTTAAAAATAGCTTGTAGTGCTATTGACTGTCCTGAACTTTTATCTCAACTATATGTTAGCTGTCCTACCAAACCTCTTAGATACAACAAAATTTTAAGTCTCCCGTTTTCATCCACAAATTATAGGCAAAATACATTTATATGGCGAGCGAGCAATAATTTCAATAAGCTAGCCAATGAGTCTGACTACGATTTGTTTAACACTAGTACTGCGTCAGCTAGGCGCATACTTAACAATGCATTTTTTGGTAGCTCTAAGTGAGATATTGATGCGTTGCTATACAACATGATTTACTTTTGCATTTGTGTTTATTTTTCGGTTAAAAATAGCTTGTAGTGTTATTGACTGTCCTAAGTATGTTGATTGTCTTTTATATGTATAATACAAGTTTAGCTCTCATTTGGAATAAATATGTTATTGTATTGGATACTTTCGGGTGTTAAATCGTATTTATCACTATTGAATAAATTAATTATTATTTATTTATTAATACTTATGATAGCTGTTGGTCTTCTAAATAAAAAAAATCTCTCACATATTACATACACCTCATTTTTAAGTACCTACCCTAATGGCAGAAAAAGTCGTGGAGTAGCCTTGACTTGACGCGGGTCCTATTTTAGTATCTATTAATACTTTATCTCCAAAACATGAGCTTGGTAGCAGGTTAAAGCAATTGCTTCTTTAATTTTCCGTAAAGTGCCGGTTAGGTGCCACTGCCAGAACATTTTTTTTATCGAAGAGGGGGCAAATGAGCATGCGGCTCACCTGATGTTAAGTGGCCGATCGGTCCGGAAAAATCGCTGGTGGAAATTATAAACTATTAAGGCTAATAATAATTAGGTATAACAATTTCTTTATTTGCTTTGAAACATGGTATAATAAGCTGGTACAAGTTTGATAGAGCGCACATGTTTCTCCAAAATAGCACGCAAGTAATAGGTACATGGAATTGAAAATTGTCATAATTTAATTACACATTCATACATAAAATACAATCCCTACTATTAATATTAGAGATGGGCCGAATATTCGTTTCATAATCGGTATTCGGCATATTCGGCAGCTTTACCGAATATTCGGCTAAATCACCGAACATTCGGTAAAGTAGTATACTCGGTGTCCACTGTATTGAAATGTATGAATTGAGTAATGCCATGTCTTTCATAATTTTACTCTTGAAAGTATATTTTATTTATCGGTTTAATCTACTTGTATTATTTTTAGATATATTATATATTTAGATTTATTTCCAATTATAGCCAATTGAAAGCTTAATAAAATGTTTTTGGAATCAAACAAAGAAACATTACATTACATTAGTAAATTTCACTTTGCTTTGGTCGTCAGTTTCTCTTTCTCTGAAACAAATCCAAATACTATAGATCTCCTGCTACTCATTTTTATCATATACGAGGGGTACGCTGAAATGATTGGGAATAAGAAAAACACATGTATTTATTTTTTTTCGAAGTATTCTCCTTCAACTTATGCATTTTCCATTCGTGCAAACCAATCATTAAAACAGTAATGTCAATGTGTCCAGTCTGAAGTTGATGTTGACAAAATGGCTGATTTGTACGCTTCCACAGCTGCTTCGGGGTCTTCAAACCGTTGAACGCGTAATAAATTTTTCATTCTAGGGAATGTAAAAAATCGTTTGGGCTCAGTTCAGGACTATACGGAGGATGGCTTATCAGCTCCACGTTTTCTTGCTTCAAAAATCATTTGTCTTCCGAGTCGTATGGGAGCTCGCATTACCGTGATGTAAGATGATGCGACGTTTCGGGTTATTTTTCGTTTTCGTAACCGTTCTGGTAAAGGAATTGTAGCAACATGCCCATTTTTCGACACAAACGTAGCGACCATTTTCTTTGCCACGCTGCGGGAGCGAACCACTTCCGTTGGTTTGACCTCGTCTTCGGAGAGTCAAACTGCTGACTGATGTTTTCTTTCAGGTTCGTATGAATAGATACATGGTCCGTCACCTGAGAGGATATTATTTATAAACGGCGTTTGACTTCCCTCCGTTGAAGCGTTGCAGAGTATTCCGGCACCAATCTACACGAGCCGGATTTTGCTCTTCGGACAAATTGTCTTACACACAGTTCATCATTTAATATCGACTGAATTGCAGTCATTCCAATACTGATAACAGCCTGAATCTGCTCGTATGTCACATGACGGTCATTTAATATAATAGTTCACACAGCTGCGATGTTTTCAGGCGTGACCGATGTTCTTGGTTGACCTGCAGAAGAAACAGTGCTGAGCGACACACGACCGCGTCAGAACTTGGCATAACAGCGGTATATTGTCGTTTGACTCGGTGCTTCAACATCATAAATCGAAACAAGTTCGTTGAGACATTTGTCTTGAGATAAACCGCAACGAAAATTGTGATAAATTATGGCACGGAAATGTTCACGCTTGAGCTCCATTTCTGTTAACGACGTGTCAACTTTAAACCAACATAGTTTTTGTTTTTAAATTTTTTTTAATTGTTTGAACGTCATTAAGATTCTAAGAGGCTAGTATTCAAATTCTAAAAAAGGTTTTATTGGAACTCAATCCGAAATATTCTATTCCCGATCATTTCAGTGTGCCCCTCCGTAATTATCAATTTTCACTAAGAATAATACTACGAATTTTTTTTCGCCTAAAACTAGTCAAAGCATAAGCATGTGCGCCGACAATTTGCTCAGTACAAGACGATGATACAAAGGCATGTCAGGTGTGGCGGGGGAGTGAGTGGCAGGGCCCGGCGCTTATCCCGCGCGCTTTACGGTAACAATTTTCAACAGAAATTTGTTAGGTACCGACGTGATCCTGCCGAATTATGTTCGGCCGAATATTCGTTTCGGTAAAAGTTTTATCGAACTTTCGGCCGAATATTCGTATTCGGTGAAATCCATGTTCGGCCCATCCCTAATTAATATAATAATTCTTACAAAAAATGTCAACGATTAAAAATTAAATAAAATAAAATTTTATAACTATTAAATTATGTTAAGTTTTTGGCACAGAAAAACGTCGTAAGTAATTTCAGTTCACATGAAAGTTCCTCATATTGTTTTACGACCAAGGGCCATTACTTTTACAATTCATTGTCTCACAAAAGAAGCCATTGACACTTATCAATTGTACTATTATCTCCTTATCAGGTGATAATTCAAATTACTCTGTTAAAAGAAAATTCTTCCTCATACATTATCTAGACAAATGCCGGGTACATGTGCAAAAATTACTAATCAACTTTTAATTAATTGCAATAATATCTATAATTTATAGATTAAGGCTTTAGTTATCGCAAAAAGCAAAAAGAATTAGTCTATAAAGGTACCACCGGTTGGAGATATTTGGACAGTCTCCCAGTAGATTCAAAGAATCACACCGGAGTGTAAAATAGTTGTAAAGTGCGTGATTAGATTAAAGCGTGATCAAAAAGAAGTCATTATGATTGGTGCGTACTTATATATTTTTAAATGTAATGAATATAAAATATATACAACTTAAACAAACTAAACATTTCAGTTATGCGAATAAAATAGTTTAACGCTACACATTCATTCGGAATATAATTTATTTCATGGATAATTTTGCTCAAAAAAATCACCTCTTGTAGTAAATTAATTAATTTAAATCACCGAATAAGGAGTTCGTAGAATTTCTTTTCCTGATCGTTATTCTTTCGGAAGTCTTATAATAAGAAAAATACGGACTGCCTTAACTTGATACATAAACATAAATCAATTTTAATTGAATTAAAAAAGGATTAGCCATAGGTATAACGAATTTACCACACAACTGTAGCGTAACGAATATTCTCGTCCCATGCTAGTTTCTAAGGTCTAAGTATGTAGTCACGCAAAGATGAATTGAATTTTTCTAAGATATCAAGTTAAAAACTAAATACAAAAATATCTAAGGATGATTCAATGGCATTCTAAAAAATAAAATTACGTATTCCTCTGTTTTTTGGATATTTAAGTTCCGTTCTCAATAGGGTGCGGATTTAAACAATAATTGCTTGTGTGCTGTCACTTTTTTATTTTGTTTTAATTTACACAATGGGTGCGTTTGGCAGAAAAAAGCGCTAGCGCCACAGCGTAAAAGTTTTCGTGTACATTCCGCCATTTTGCTTTTTCATTTGTTTGTTTTGAAGCAGAGGTTGTTTTGTCATATTAGTTTTAAGTAATATAATGAATGAATAAACATATACATAGTATTAAAATTCATGATTGGTAGTTTTTATGATTTTAATTTAATACATGTGTCTAGAGGAAAATTTTAGATTTGACAGCACTTACCGCTAACGATCGCCATTTTGCTTACAAGCGCTTGCTAGCGCTTTTTTCTGCCAAACGCACCCAATGTTCAATTAAAATAATTTTGGCGTATACGCCATTTTTATTCCGCGACCTAAATCATGCATTTGTTTCGTTCTCCGTTGAGAGTGAGGGTCACAGACTACTAAGAGGATATAACGCATCGGAAAGCTTTGAACTAATCATATAAGTATGGAGTGTAGAGAGGTAAGAACAATCTCTCATAGGAGAATAGTTGTAAAAGTGTCCATCTGTAAGCAATAAATAACAGTTCAAAAACTCTCCACATCAGCGCTGGAGTAGCTACAGGAAACAGCTACATGAAATGAACTTAGCAGTTGTCGACGGTTTGAAGTGTGCTGCTAAACTGCTCAGTAGCTCCAAAATCTAAAATAATTTTATTTCGTAAATATAACTTTAAAAAAACTCTTCTATCTCACTAATATTTTTCGGCGCATTCTTTAAAATTTAGCCCGTAGCTATAGTGGTGCCACCCTTACTTAACGGTTTTCTACAGACACTTTAATACACAGTCTACACTCCTTACTCCTACACTCCATACTTATAAGGAAAGCGTAAAACATCTAAACTCTGATTTTTCATTCCGTAGAATTCTGACAGCTATCATTTTTTGACATGTCAGAGATTACAAACCTTTTTGGCCGGGCACATTTTTCAATTTCAATACGTGTCTGAACATCTGAGTCTATACATACATTTTATTTGTTAGTAAATGTATCCATTTTATTAAGTGCGGTACTCTACATGGTTTTACGGCGAGTGATAATTACGTCCCTTTTCATTACAAACAGTAAAAAATGCACAAGTAAAAATAACATATTTTTATTAAAATCTTTAGTCATCATTAATACTTATATCACTATCTTCATCATCGTCATCATCGCTGACATGAATTATTAAAGAGTCTGCGACTGTGTCAATGAAATCGTCGAGAGTGCACATCTTATCTTCTTCTTTGATTGTATGGCTGATACATTCTTGCCATTTATCAGGAGTAATACTACTTATACTTTCCAGTAATAGTTTTTTAACTTCCGCCATTTTAAAACTTCTGTTGTGTCTTGCGACATGCCCCTTCACTTGAGCCCACACCAATTCAATAGGGTTGAGCTCACAATGATATGGGGGCAGTCTAAGCACAGTAATGCCTTGTGCTGTGGCCATCTCGTCTACAATACACTGTTGATATTTGTATTTCTCCTGACCCACAATTTCCAATAAATTAACTTTTAGCATTTTTTTCTTCAAAATTTAAATTTTTTGAAGTCAACCACGCTTGGTTATCGCCTTTTCTCCATGCACTTGTTGGTACTTTCTAGACCTTCCTCGAATGATAGGGAGCATTATCCAACACTACTACCGAGTTTGGTTTTAATTTTGGAAGTATTTTTGTGAACCACTCCTCAAATACTTCCCCAGTCATCTCCTTGTGGTAATCTGCCAAGCCTTTTTTTGCCTCAAAAACTAATAAACCATCTTCCAAAAATCCTTCTTCGCTCCCTATATGGCTAACTATAAGTCGCCCCCCTTTGCCTGTTGGTGCCTTAAGCCCTGTTGTCAAGCCATCGAGGAAAGCTTGTCGTGAAGATTGAATGTTGGTATCACACCACACTTTATTGACGGTATGTCCTGAA
The DNA here is from genome assembly GCA_907164705.1 of Parnassius apollo. Lineage (NCBI taxonomy): Eukaryota > Metazoa > Arthropoda > Insecta > Lepidoptera > Papilionidae > Parnassius > Parnassius apollo. The sequence continues at coordinate 6,830,025 of CAJQZP010001539.1, read as the reverse complement.
AATAAAAATATATTTAATATTTCACTTATACATGAGGACAGTTATATATGCATATAAATTGAAAAATATTACCTGTAAACATGGATTTCTTTATTTATTTATTCATTTTGGTAACAAAAATTTATTAACAAAGTTAATTTAAGTATTACATAAGTACAGAATTCGATTTCCGACTAATACTTTGAAGAAAAGATAGGTTATAAAAAGTTAATTACCACATAATTCAATACTTGCCTTCGTTTACCCACGTTTCATCCTGGTAATATATAAGCCTGCCTTCTCTTCTATATTGTTTAATTTGGTGCAAGTATTTTTGACGCCATAGTACTATCTCCTTGCGATCTGTTAGCGCACTTCGACGTTTGCGACTTGTGTATTTAAAATTTAAATGCTTCAATACTTTTCTTAATGTTGATTTCGACATAACAGGCATGTCTGGATCACCAGTTATCTCTTGGTGAATCTGAAATAAGCATTTACATTACAGTTAAAATGTAGACAGGCAACACAGGTTAAAGTATAGTTTTAAAACAATGGGGGATGTCAGCAACGAGGTGTTAAAGAATTAGCAATAACTTTACCTTTTCAATAGTCGGAATCTCGTTCCTGTAGAAAAACGCGTGAACCTTTCGTCGAGTTGCGGCGAAAGTGAATTCGTCAAATTTTTGTATGAAAGATAGTTGAGGTCCACTCTTTTTCGGCTTTTGAAATTCTTTTGTGTCTTTATATTCTTTGGTAATTTTATAGACACTTGACAGACCCACGCCAGTCATCTCAGAAGTCTTTTTTAGCACATTCCGTTGCACTCCAATCAGTTGTTTGCGGCCAATTTTCTATATTATATTTGTAAATATTTAGAATTATGGTCTTTTCGTTGGGCGTAAAAGCACCACGAGGACGCTTCTTTCTGGGAGAAAGAAAGTCTAAGCCTTGTGCTCTGTCAGATGGGGCTGCTTCCCGGGAAGGGCCAGGTTGTGGCTCCATAACGTTTATAAAAATCAACAAACGATCACAAAACGAAAGGTCAACAAGAAAAAACTTAACAGAATAACAGAAACTTAACAAATATAACAAGATAATAACAACAAATAGCAGCAAACACCGAGAACACATGCGCATTCGAGCATTCAAAGAAGTCGAATGAAAATCAATCAATGTGACAGACGCGACGTGACAGCTAACATTTTTTTAAAAGGTTTTTTAAACCTGGAATTAGTAGACAGTGATGCCAGCTAAAGAATAAAATATTAAGTAATTAAAGTTAATTAGATATATTGTTCGTGATATTGAAATATTTGTTATTTTTGTATTAGGTGACTTGTATAAGTAAATATTTAGATTTACCTTTTTGTAGGTGAAACATAAAAAATACGTAGCATTTTATTATTTATTGCCCTCAAATGGTTCAAATTTGTCTCTTTTTCGGTGGAGAACTTTTTTAGTAGCAACACTTACGAAATGTCAGAATTCTACGGAATGCTAAAAATCGTAGTGTCGTTTTGACATTCGATTAGAGATGTGAAGTAGCAACTGGACTGTCAAGACGACGCGACGCAAGCATAAACTGCAGTTACCATTACAGCCTATTAAAGTCTAATGCTGAATATATAAGGTCATTTTGAGTTTCTTCGTGATTCCCTTCGTAACCTAAGGTCAGCCACAGAGCTTGAAATTGAATACGTACAGGCCGTTTGTTTATGGAATGAACTTCCATTGGCGTTAAACGCGCAGCAACCCTACCGGTATTTAAAAAAACTAGTCAAGAATCATTAACTTGCACTTTAAATAGTAACTTCGCTTCCACACCAGCTAATAAATATAGATATTTTATAATTGATTTAATTTATGCGTGGTAGAGCCATGCCGCAGTTATATAGTAGTATAGTTGTAGCACGAATGGGTTGGCTCGACCAGGGAAGGACCACGCTCTCACAGAATACCACCGTAAAATAGTAGCTTAATGCTACTGTGTTTCGTATGGTGAGTATAGAGAACCGGAGAAGCTTTTCCCTAGAAACGAGGCATTCAATCTTAGTCCTCACGGGTGACATAGGATCTGCATTTTGATTTTTAATGGAGGATAGATGTAGATGGCTATTGGCCGCAGCATCCAATAACCATCAAGTGGACTGTGCGGTAGTTTGTCACCCTATACTACAAAAAATATGTAGTATATTGATTGTATTTAATTAAATAAAAGTTTAAGTTACAACCTATATCGGTCCCACTTCTGGGCACAGACTTCCGCTCATTTCTGAGAGGGTTTTAGGGTAAGGCATTATCCGCCGCGATGCACCAATGCGTGTTGGCGAATTTCACATGTCTTCGAAATATTTTTTTTTCTTATTTCTCAGACATGCAGGTTTCTTCACGATGTTTTCCTTCACCGCCGAGCACGTAGTAAATCAGCAATTAAAATTGCAATTAACAAATTCATTGGTGCCGGCGCGGGTCGAATCCGGTTTGTTCGCGTACTGTGAAATTTATAGCGAGCGCTAACCATCTGAGATACCACGGCTCTTAATTAAATAATTCAAGTACCCGGATGACCGAGCTTTGCTCGTTTTTTTTTTAAATTACCTTTAGATACAAATTACATACTGATAAAACATGAATAATATTTTTTGATCTTATTGAGATAATAGAAAAAACTGAACTGGTTATTTGAATAAAAAATCATGAGTGCAATCAGTTTAATTAAGATTTTCGTATTTTTAAAAATACTAAAAAAGGGCTTGAAATATTAGATTTTCTCACAAAAGAAAGGAACTTGAAAAAAAAGGAAAAAAGTCGGACCGAAGACAGGACCAAAGACCAAGGCATTACAAATTTCGCGACCGCTCAGTATCCACTTGAGCTATTACGATCATTAACACAGTGTCAAAACTTACCTTCTTATATTGTAGCAGTTGAGCCGTTTCCGAGATTCCGATTATATATATATATATATATATATATATATATTGTGTGTGTATATATCTAACTCTAAATATATATATGTGTGTGTATATATATCTTTGTAGTATATGTATGTATATTATATATATAAATACGCGTACTCTTTTCCATCACACCAATTTGCCCAACCCCTGTCATGTCTGCGTAATCTTGTCCATTCATTGGTTGTCTGGGAGACATTGCAGTCACCAATAAGACCGCCCATTGCATACTTCTTTTGTAAATACAATTTGTGTAATTTTCGTGTGGTGTGCAATAAAGAATATTAAAAAAATAAAGAAATAGGCCTCCCCTATAGATTGCCTCATAGGGGTGATATTTACACAGTTTTTTTTTATATTTTGATCTTTATTTAGTAAGACAATGTTGTCTATCTACGGATTTGTTTCTCTTTATCGCCTCATGCGACACCCACGGCATAATACGTGGTAATGAACATTCTTTACATATATATATATATATATATATATATATATATATATATATATATATAAAGAATTTTATATTTTGCCTTTTGATTGTTTAAACGTGAACCAAGCCATTCGGCGTGATGGGCGTTAAAGTCGCCGAGGATCACGATCTCTGCGGAGGGGATCTGCTGTAGCAACGAATCTGTAGCCATTTGGACGTGGTCGAAGAGTCGGTCTGTTTCGGCATTACCGCTATGGGACCTATAGAGGCACCCGTAGACGCGCGGATGGTCGTCGCTGTCTACGCGTAGCCAAAGGATGGACAGGTCCGAACCTTCAAGACTGCCGAGGCGTCGAGAACAGATGTCCTCTCTGACGTAAACGCAAACTCCAGCCCGAGCCACAAAGGAGTGTTCCAGTTTGTACCCCGGGTAGCAGAGATACGAGACATCAGCCGGAGAGGACACCTGCGTCTCGGTCAGAAAGAGCAGAGCCGGCCTCGCCGTCTCGAGATGGTAGTGGACGGCGTTTAGGTTAGAGTTAAGTCCCCTGATATTGCAGAAATTCACGGATAGCGTGGCAGGGGTCGCCTTGGTCCTTTTGCTCCGTTTGCCCCAAGCAGTTGTAGTCTTGAGCGGAATTTTGCCCCCCGCCCCCCCCGCCCCGAATACGCGGGGCAGCCGGAGCACCCACGCTCAGGAGTGGAGAAACATGGTCGTGGATGCTCAGCGAGGGAACCTCCAGGGGTGCTGGTAACCTTCTGGGGTAGTCTATCATCATTTAATTCCGCTACCATGTTGATGGGGGGGGGGGGGGGGATTTGGGCCTCCGGCCACCTGCACTCACCAGACGAAACGCGGAGCAGAGCTTCCACTTCACGTTACTTGGCTCTACCACTGTTAAAATTACATTCTTACACCACAACTACACGGTAAAAGCATAAACTAATAAATTAAGGAAAGAAGTAAGAACTATCAACGTAGATGTAAAGTGCTTAGGCAATCCATTTTCTGATTGTGGCAACACTGCAATATGCTCTGTGAGGTACAATTATATCAAAAAGTAGTAAAAAATAACATAAGAATTTTTTTTGACTTATCTTTAATTTCCGCTAGTAAATTAAGTTCAACAATATCAATAATTAGTGATGAATTACATTTGAACAAGGCGTTTAAGTACATAATTATTTTGATAAAACGTAAAATATCAACGTATGGGTAATATATAACAGTCACCAGTCTCATTTGTATAATTTAGATATCCATCTATATCTATATCATAGATATCTGGATAATTCCAGATTAATATTAACTATGTGCTGGAGTTGGGGTGACATATTACTTTAATATTTGTATTTCATTTGCTACCTCGTTGGCCAGTAGTCGTAAGCGTGACTGCACATCATGTGGGTCCCAGATTCAAATCCCGGGTCAGACCAGAAACCAGTGATTGAGTTTTTCTGTCAAGAAAAAATTAATAACAGCTCGGCGTCAGAATTTGGGGGTCATTCACCCCCGTGCCTCGATAATTAGGTAAAGCCGTTGGCCCTACGTTTGATCTCTTTACGGAGGTGTCGGAATCCATCGCATCGGTCTATGACAGTGAAAGAATATATTGCAACTGTGTTTGCGCACACACTCGTGAACTAAATACGTTCATTTACAAAAACGAATACTAATTACCAGAAAAAAATATATAATACGGTTATAAAGGTGCCGTGATGGTTAATAAAGTCGTTACGTTCCAAATTTGATTTTTTTTCAAAGGCTGGTTTTTAAAGCAATCTTTTACCTTTTGTGCCGCGAGCTCCCGAAAGCTAATATCAACTCTAAATAACTTTTAGCCTATATTTATTGAATTATCTCATTTCCTTGATATTTGTTCTTCTATTGTAATTGCTGTTTAGCGGTCTCTAAAATGGTAGATAGTGATAAGTCAGCAAAATTATTGCGCTGCTTGAGGAGGGTTGCAGTCAATGCTTCGTGGTTCAGAGGCTAAAGCGAGTGGTTTGACAGTCCAAAGGATCTGGCAGCGCTATCAAGAGACCGTTTCTGTCAAGAGGAGGCTTGGTTCTGGAAGACAGCCATGTACCGCACCACGGGGTAGTCGTTTTCTGATAAGTCAGACTGAGAAATCGCAAATCTTCGTATATGGACCTAATAAACTACCTCGAAGAAGTAAAAAATTAGCAAATTAGTTTATGGATGATCAAAAAAAAGGCTTCTCGCTCCCAATATACGGGGTTATCACCCAGCCTGCAGCTCTAAATTAATCCGTGAGCAGCGAGTTGCCAAACTTCGCTTCGTTCGAAATTCTGTGTTATGGGTTCAAGACTGATTCAAGACTGGGTTAGAATATATCTGTACCGTGAAGAACGAAGTAGGCGAGTGCTACGAAGACGAGCAGAGCGTATAGTAGAGGCACGTTTTTAAGATCTCACACCTTATGGTGGAAGCTCTGTTATGGGGGTTTTGTTTTTGTTTTGTCGTTGGATCCTACAGCTACAGCATTAGTCTTCATCGAAAACGGCACACTAACTTGACTTCGACTAAAAAAAAGCAAATATGTCCATTTTTATATTATATTCTATCATCTATCGGAGGTCATTATATATTGATTTATTTCCCCGGTTTTTACAACACCTAAGTACATGAAAAAGATCCTAGAAGGTAGAAGAGACAGAGAAAGAGTAGTCTTACTATACTGCAAATTAAATCATTTTAAAAGCTACAAATTCGTATAAGTAAATTTTCAAACGCGGTAGAGCCACGCTACAGCTACATTATGGTGGTATTACGAATGGGTCGATTTCAACCAGAGGAGAACTATATACCAGCGTAAAATAGCAGATTTATGCTACTGTGTTTCCAATAGTGAGTGTAGAAAACCGGAAACTATTTACTGAAAATGAGACATTCCATCTTAGCCCTCAGGGGGGACGCATCTGCATTTTGACTCTTAATCGAGAATAGATGTAGATGTATTTAAATCACAGCATCCAATTACCATCTGGTGAACAGTGTAGTTGTTTGTCACCCTATTCTATAATAAATAGAAAGAACAAATAACTTATAAAATACTTGAGATATAACAGATAAATAATTTAACGAATAAGATAAACAATTACATATCTAAATAAATATTTATGATGTTGATATGTCTCAGCTTAGCGAAACGGAAACATGTGTATAAATATAGAAATGCACAATTGATAAGTCATGATCAATTGCATTCGTACGTAAACTCTCACGCCTGTTACTCAGAGGGGTTGGCAGAGACTTTCTTTTGTCACGATCCTGACACACCTCTCTCGCTTCTTTTACATCCATATATCTACGCATACATGCTCGTTGGTTGAGAGTACCTACCTACTCTTAATTTGACGCATTTTCAATATAATATATCGTGAAACAATTTTTCGTGTAAGATAGGATTTGGTATGAGAATGTCGCGGTCTTTTGGCATACATAAATAAAATACTATCTACTATATAGTAAAAACATTTTTTTAATTCTTGATACGCAAAAATTTGCTGTATAAGCCCCGCACTTTGATATTGCGACTGGCGACCATCTTAGTGACGTAGTCAAATTGTCAGTAGGTACCGTTCGCAAGGTCAGCCAGCGCTTACGCGTATAGAGTACCTCTAACCACGTGTTTTTATAGCTTTTTATCTTTTTTTATTTTTCGTTATCCTGTTTTATTTTTGTTATCGTTATCATACTTATTCTGTTACAATGAGTAAGAAAGTAATTAACAAAGCCGCGCTCTTGAAATGATTATTAAAGTGGACAATTATTTTGTGAAGAAGAAAGAAAATATTTATAATTAAATACCTATAAATATATGTATATAATATAAATACCTATAACCCAAGGTTATTAACATTTTTCACCAGAGGTGGCAACACCTCACACGAAAAGAAGATTAAAGTTTTTGTTGTCTGTACTTTTTTTGCGGTGTATGAAGTCACGCAGCTGTTATTGTGACAAGGCTCCATCGCAATATCAAAGTGCGGGGCTTATAAGTTAGATGCTTTGTTTACTCAGGGTTTGTATTATACGGTTTACGTCGGTCAAAAACATCACTGTTGTAATACCTCATACTACAGGCTGACTATGCCCTAACGATCGATAGGCAAAACTACAAAAACATAACGAACTAAAATTTTAAACTGTTTCACGATTATCATTTAATATAAAAGTTATTTACTTGAAACAACGCAATTTTCCAATGTATTGACAAAATGTATTAACAAAAATACCTTAATAAAATGCGACATTATTCAGTTTTGCTAAAAAGTTATACAAATATTTATTCTTTAAAACAGTAGATAATGTTACAGAATATGGAAGAAATGTAAAAAAGGACTACCATGTGACAATTTCCACAAAAGGAATAATTTATAAAACACATACACATATACACACATATATATATATATATATATATATATATATATATATATATATTATATCAATAATTGGTTTATGAACTAGAAAATGCTTAATAGAAGAAATTTCATGTGGTAATTTTATTATTGATAGGTAAATAATGAAAGACTACAAAATAACTAGCTTGCAAGGCAGATGTTGTTCTGCCCTTTTCGACGACCCTTTGTCATGTGCTATTAAAAATCACTATCATATCGCTCAAATTGGACCAAACTGCACACGGTGTGCAAATTTGATTAAAATCGGTTAAGTGTTAGGAGTCCATCGCGGACAAACAACGTGACACATAATATATATATATATAAATATATTAAGATCACTTAAACATTTTAAATATGTGTAACAACTATGTTATAATACAATAAAATAATATCAATAATTTAAAGGAATATAATTATAATAATACAGAAATTATTACACATTTATTAAAAGTAAAAACATTTATCATTGCCAGATCTTATATCATTTACATAAACATAACGTATATTAAATAAAATACAAACAATCGTGTTATGAATAGCAACTTATGAGGATTAAAAATAGAATTAAATCATTAAAGAAACCAAGTAAAATTGAAAGAGAAATCCGACTTTCCATCTCATACTTTGGAAATTGTAAATATTGACTAGGAATAAATACCTGATATCTTATGGCCGCAGTGTGAATCAAATAAGCATAAAACATAGGCTAGGAAAAGGACTAGGAGTTGTGTATCTAAGATGTGAACGTGTCTAGTACTACAACAGCCTGTCAATTAACATTTCATGCTGCAATTATATTAGTATAGTTGTAGCACGAATGGGTCGGCTCGACCGGGGAAGGACCATGCTCTCACAGAATACCAGTGTGAAATAGTAGCTTAATGCTGCTGTATTTTGCGTGGTGAGTGTAGAGAACCGGAGACCCTTTTTACTGGAAACGAGGCATTCCATCTTAGACCTCACTGGTGACAACGCATCTGCATTTTGATTTGTGATCGAGGATAGATGTAGATGTCTATGGGCCGCAGCAACCACTTACCATCAGGTGGACTGTGTGCTCGTTTGTCACCCTATCCTATAAAAAAATAGTTTTATTCAATGTTCGCGTAAATTTAAGAAATCAAATACCAAACTGGTCCAAATTGGCAGATTTTTCATGCTAATGGAATGTTTTAGATTTTTCACACATGCAGATTCCCTCAAAATGGTTTCCTTTACTACTGACCAGGTGGTAAATTAGCACTTAAAATTATTGGTAACCATTAACTCCGCTTGTCAAGTTTTATTTGTGTCACATGTGTGCTAAGTTTCATGTTAGGTCTCTACCCTAAGCTACATTGAATATGTATGTTGGTGTAATATTGATGTTTAAGTTTTTAAAATGGCAAATATATTCTCAAGTTTTTTCACAAATTATTTTGGTACATTACTCTACAAGTAAGTATTTATTGCTTCTCTAAAAAAAAATTTAAGAAGTGATGTTATATAAAAGTTTTCAAAACCCATAAACAATTTCAACTAAATATTGTGATATTAATCAGCTAATTATTTTGACATCTATGCACTCTCCGCCTTCAAGTTCCAATTCACTAGCTGTCATTGTGCCTGAAAAAAATTTAGAAAACATTTTGGTAATACTAATTAATCAGAATTACAGTTTGAATTCAAATTGTGGGTTTTATTAACATACAGCACAAAGCTCCTGAATTAGATGTAGATGATAGATGACTTTCAAATTATACACTATGTAAAAATAACACCCTGTCATATACCCTAAGATTTGATATTTGATTTTAATAATTGAATCGAAACTTTAAATAAATGCATAACATCTAAATATAATGAATGCTAAAATAAAAAATTAATGAACAAATTACATGTCAAACACCAATGTCAACTTCGATATGGAACACAACTGTTGACCACAGATGCAAAGAATAGTCTATTGCACTTCCAGCAGCTATTTCTATATTAAACAGTTTCAGCTATAATAGTAGTTTGTCATGTAGTGTTAGCATAATAGACTCCACTACATCATATACATTCTGTGTATGTGGTAAGAGGTGACACATGTCGACATAATTTCCAGCCAAAATTCATTTAAGAAAAGATAGTAGGTATCAATGTAAATAAATATAATTTAGGAAATATTTATTTACTATGAAATCTTTGAAAGGAAGATAGGTGTTAGTTTAAAAAAAAAAAAGAACTGAGACCTTCTATCTTCTACAAACTATTAACAGTTACTATCTTCTGTTAACAGTTTATTGAACTTTCACAGCTATTTCCAAATTAAATGGTTTTAGCTATAATAGTTTTAACAACTTTATAGCTAAATTAGAAAGCTAAAGCGGCACTGTACCGACCATATAGTTGAAAACTAACAACCAATGTGGAGGAAAGATTCTCGAGTGGCAGTCTTGATGACCTAGTAAGACATGTGAGAATCCAATGGATGCAGGTGTCTTAGTACCGTGCTTTGTTGCGTTCCTTGGAATTCACTACACCATATCATTTGGTAGGTCGACATAGTTTCTGGTCAAAACTCCCTCAATAAAAGATTGGTTTTAACATAAATAAATATTGTTTAGGGGATAGTAAAAAATCCACCGAGTAGTGGCTTTGTAAGAATATCCACTACTCCATACCATCCAGTGGATGTCGTAAGAGACGACAGAGGGAAACATATCAGGAGATGGGCAGCAGCTTCTTAATAACGACTAAAAATAAAAAAAAACTGCAGTTGCCAACCCACTTGCCAGACATAGCAACTATAGCAAAATCTTCTCTACGAGGCAATCTATGGGACAGGACTATGTTTAGCAGTTACTTTAATAGGCTGTCACAGTAATTAATAATTTTGGAACTAATGTTATGATGCTTTTAGTAATGTCAAATATATCTGAAAACCTTATTAATAATACAGTTGTTTTTGTTTCATGCAAGATATCCGCCTCATATGCCGTAAAATAAATTGTCACTTACCAGTCACCTAGCAAGTAAAACAAAAGATAACTAATCACGAGTATTATATGTTACGAGAAAAAACAACTCAACCTCTCTTTTTTCCTGTTTAAATGCATTAAAAAGAAAAATATATATTTTTAAATGGAAATTTTAAAACTACCTGTTATGCTATCCCCATCAAATTCAAATTTTAGTTTATTTAAGGGCTTCTCAAGGTGCTCTGCACATTTTGTCATAGCTAATGAAAATTTATCATTCGGCTGAATTGTTAATTCAAAAGGTTTCTTTAAGTTTTGACACTGAAATTTAATTTGCAGTCCACTGGTTCCCTTTTTGTTTTTATTTTTTAATAATTTTGTCACATCCTGATTAATAATGCCACCATCAATGAACTTTCCAATATTATAGTTAATTGAATCAGGAGTATCATCGGGTTTTAATATTTGGTCGTTGTAAGTAAATAACAATTTATCTTGGTTTACTTTTTCCTTTTCAGCAAAATGCCTGAAAATTGTGGTTAGTTTTTGAAATTTTCGTAATGTGAATTTGAATATTTCTGAGCTCTGCCAGTAGACCTTAACAGACAACTCTTCATTTTCATCTAATATGTCACTATTATCTAACTGTATAACATCATTGTGTGTTATATTGTTGCTAAATAGTGTCTGTTCTTCCGATTGATCAGGATATTCATCTGTGTTTCCAATACTGTAAATTGGATAAGCAGAACTAATTCTTCCTCTGCCATTCGTCGTTCGTCTACTTCTACCCCTACCTCTACCTCTGCTAGAACCTCTAGGAGATCTATGAACAACACTCGCTGTTGTATTTTTGTTTGTTTTTCTTTTACTTCCTCTACCTGGTACTGAATCACTAATGTCAATAGTAACGTTTTGTTCCCTTGAAACAGACAATTCATCAAGATTAAAAGAACTTGACATTGATTTTCTCTTTGACGAACGAGTCACACGTTTTGAGTGTGCCCGTAAAAGTTTTTCTAATTCAATATCAGGTACACCATCTTCTTTTAAGACATCATAAATACTATCAACACTATCTTCTGATTTTCTCTCTAAACTGTTTTTTCTGTCTTTTGTATCAGTTGAATCGTCAAGAAGATTAGTGCTTTCAATTTTGTCATCTTGGTATTTGCCTTTTAATTTTTCCAGTTTTTGTGCTACGTTACTATAACAGTCATCTTCAGAATCCGATGAAGAGATCATAATCATATTGTATTAGGAAGAATTTAACATTAACAAATTTGTTTTATAATTTGTATTTTTGTATTGTTATTGCTTGACAATTGCCAATTTTTTTATTTAACCGGCTTTACTGCTCCGGGTTCCAGCCCTTCTGTGTCTATCATGTCTTTCAGAATATTTATATATTTTTTCTTCACAATATGCTGATGCGTCACAATGCAAAGTTTTTGGGAGATTTTGATGACAGCTCAATTCAGCGGACTTTTGATGACGACAAAAGGACGACAACCACTCAAGTTTAAATGGCGCCCAAGCGATCAAATCACTTGAGGTTTATATCAATATCAAAGCACTTATTCACAAAATTACATCACTTTTACGAATTAAAATCCACTTCAAACCATTAATCAAGCGACAACACATGAGCGACAGTCCATCGATGGCCAAGTTCCCGCCAAAACTCGACAGTTGCCAAGGAATACAAGTGCTTAAGTTTATACGTGGTAGAGCCATGCTATTAGTAGTATAGTTGTAGCACGAATGGGTCGGCTCGACCGGGGAAGGACCACGCTCTCACAGAATACCAGCGTGAAATAGTAGCTTAATGCTGCTGTATTTCGTATGGTGAGTGTAGAGAACCGGAGACCCTTTTTACTGGAAATGAGGCATTCCATCTCAGTCCTCACGGGTGACAACGCATCTGCATTTTGATTTGTAATGGAAGATAGATGTAGATGTCTATGGGCCGCAGCAACCACTTACCATCAGGTGGACTGTGTGCTCGTTTGTCACCCTATCCTATAAAAAAAAAAAAAAAAAAAAAAAAACTAGCATGGAGATTAGAGAGAACGATCGTTGTAGAAAATAGTGTCCCAGAAATATGGACAAAATAAGTGACGCGCTGCGATCGCTAAGTTGTCTCAATAAAAGCAAGCTGTTGTGCGCTAGTTTACTATGGTTACAATATGATTCAAAGAAAAAAAGAAATCATTATTATTTATTATTATTATTTATTAATAAATAAATTATAAATTATGTTTTTTATAATTTTAATTATTACAAATTAGTACAAATATAAGTTATCAATTATTATTAATTTATAATTATTTTTTTTTAAATAATATTTCCCCCTTTTATAATGTTTCTTTTTATCAATAATTAAAAAATTACTTCGCAGATACGAGGGTGGCACTGAAAATTTCGGCAATCAAGGAAGTGACACAACATAACTATTTAAAAATGTATTTATTGCTTTTCGGAGTATTCTCCGCGAAATTTGACACATTTTTCCATACGATGGAACCAATCATTGAAGCAACCACTCCATTTGGAAATTGGGGTCTCCAAAATGGCCGTTTTGTAGGCGTCCACAGCTTCTTTCATCATCATCATCATTACAGCCCTTCACAAGTCCACTGCTGAACATAGGCCTCCCCCAAGTAATGCCACAAAGCACGGTCCTGATCCACCTGCATCCATCGACTTCCTGCATATCTTACCAGGTCGTCACTCCATCTAGTGGGGGGTCGCCCTACACTACGCCTACCGGTACGAGGCTGCCACTCGAGAACCTTTCTTCCCCATCGGTTATCGGTTCTTCGAGCTATATGGCCGGTCCATTGCCACTTCAGCTTACTAATCCGTTGGGCTATGTCGGTCACTCTGGTTTTACTGCGGATATCCTCATTTCTGAGTCTATCACGCAGAGAAACTCCGAGCATAGCCCTCTCCATAGCTCGCTGAGCGACCTTGAGCGTCCTCATACGGCCAGCAGTGAAGGACCACGTCTCAGATCCGTAAGTCATCACTGGCAACACGCACTGGTTGTACAATTTAGTTTTTAGAGATTGAGGTATACCTGACGAGAAGATATGTCGTAATTTCCCGAACGCTGTCCAGCCGAGTTGAATCCGTCGATTGACCTCTCGGTCGAAGTTGGACTTACCTAGTCGGACTATTTGTCCCAGGTAAACATACTCGTCAACAACTTCGAGCATAGTGCTCCCAACAACTACCGGCATAGGTGTGACATGGACGTTAAACATGATCTTTGTTTTGTCCATGTTCATCTTAAGACCTATCCGTTGGGAGGCACTATTGAGGTCATTGAGCATAGTGCTTAAGTCCTCCAGCGATTCTGCCATAAGGACTATATCGTCGGCAAATCGAAGGTGAGTGATGTACTCGCCATTGATGTTAATACCGTATCCTTTCCAGTCCAGTAGCTTGAAAACGTCTTCCAAAGCAGCGGTGAAGAGTTTCGGGGGATATAACGTCACCCTGTCTTACACCTCTCTGCAGTTGGATAGGTTTCGAGCTCTGGTTCTGTACTCGGATAGCCATCGTAGCCCTATTGTACAAACACTTCTGCACTTCGATATACCGACAGTCAACTTGACACCGCTGAAGGGACTGCAGCACCGCCCAAATTTCGACGGAATCAAAGGCTTTCTCATAGTCCACATACGCCAGGCAAAGTGGCAAATTGTACTCTTCAGTCTTCTGTACAATCTGCCGCAGGGTATGTATGTGGTCTATGGTACTGAAGCCTTTTCGGAAACCGGCTTGTTCGGGAGGCTGGAAGTCGTCGAGTCTGCGTGCGAGACGATTCGTAATGACTCTCAAAAACAGCACGTAGACGCGGCTCAGAAGGGAAATCGGTCTGTAGTTCTTCAAGAGAGCGTTGTCGCCTTTCTTAAAGAACAAGACCACCGCACTTCTGCTCCACGCCTCTGGAGTAGTGCCACCATGGAGGACGGAATTGAAGCGCTTCTGAAGGACTTCCAGTACCGGTGTTCCACCCGCTTTCAGAAGCTCCGCTGTAATTCCATCCTCGCCTGGGGCCCTGCCGTTTTTAAGGTGCTGGAGAGCCATTCTAATCTCGCTTAGACTGACGTCCGGGATATCATCGGAATAGTGTCGGATAAGACTTGCTCTTGGATCGTTACTCACACTTGCGTGTGGCTCCAACGATGATGTGTACAGCTGCCCATAGAACCTCTCAATCTCACTCAACATCTCAGGTGTCCCGGAAACGATGCTGCCACATTCAGTCTTCAGCTTTGACAGTTGGCTCTTTCTGGCAGACAGATCTCTGGCAAAGACTTTGGAGCCCTGGTTCCGCTCGATCGCTTCTTTAATACGAGCAGTATTAAAGTTGCGTAAGTCTCGCCGCATGCATTTGCAGATCTGTCTGTTCAGTTGCCTGTATGCTGTCAAATCTGTTGACGATTGCAGCCTCATCTCCCATCTAACAGCCATGAGATTAAGAGTGTGATCGGAGAGTTTTTGTGTTCTTCTGCGGTGGGTCTTGCAGAACTTAGCTCCGACCGCATGGATAGTTTCCACGAGCTTGCCATTCATATCGTCCACTGCATTGCAATCTTGTAGGCACTGAAAGCGGTTGTGTAACTCGAGCTGAAAGTTTTCGGGATTCTGCATTAGAGCACGAGTGGGGCGGAGCGTTGACTTCATTAGACGAGACCTCTCCAACTTAACGTTTAAGTTCAGTGTGCCTCTAACCATTCGGTGATCGCTGCCAGTTTTCACCCTTGCGATCACTGAGACATCACTGAACAGTTGGCGTCTGGTCGTCATAATGAAGTCAATCTCATTTTTTGTCGAACTGTCGGGGCTCGACCAGATCCACTTCCTGTGGGGCCGCTTCTGGAAGAAAGAGTTCATCATAAAGAGTCCCTCTTTCTCCATAAAGTCGGCCAGCTGCTGGCCCCTTCGGTTCCGTTGCCCTACTCCAAATTTCCCTAACTTCAGCTCACCGCTTCTTTAGGTGATGAAAATCTCTGTCCATGCAATTTATTATTTATTTTAGGGAAAGTATAGAAATCATTAGGGATTAGGTCGGGGCTGTACGGCGGATGGTCTAATAATTCTATGTTTTCTTGCTCTAAAAACTCTTTTGTTCTGTGTGCGGTGTGAGAACTCGCATTGTCGTGATGGAGGATGATGCGGCGGTTGCAGTTCTTTCTACGGAGTTCAGAAACGACCTGTGGCAAACAAATGCTAGCATACTATTCTGCATTAACCGTTCTTTGTCCCTTAAGAGAGAATAGTCGTAACCTGGCCGGTTTTAGAGACAAACGTGGCCACCATTTTTTTTGCAACACTCCGTGAACGAACAATTTTTGTTGGCTTTAACTCATTTTCGAACACCCAAACTCGTGACTAGTTTTTTATTTCGGATTCGTACTCATATATCCAGGATTCCTCGCCTGATACGATGTTGTATACATTGCATTTGAGTCTTTGTATAATGTTTCGAGAGTTCTGACGCACCAAGTAACGCGAGCCGTTTTTTGCTCTTCACAGAGCGAATGCGTTATCCATCGGGAAAACAACTTTTTTACACCTAATTGTTCATGCAAGACTATTTGTATTTGACTCATTCCAATGTCTAAAGTTGCCTAAATTTCGCGGTATGTCACACATGTCGATCTTCCTCAATCAGCTTACGCACAACATCAACGTTTTGTTGGATGACTGCAGTTTTTGGATGATCTTGACGGAGATCGTCACTGAACTTGACACGTCCACGTTGAAATTCAGCAAACCAGCGATAAATTGTGGTTTTGGATGGGGCTTCATCTCCTGTTCTCTAACCTCCATGGTTACTATATTTTTATCATAGTATAGTGTATTATCTATGAGCAATGCAAAGATATTATAATATACTTCGTATAGAACAAGATTGTGCACTCTGCAGAAGTTGCAAAAATAAAATGTATTCTATGCTATTGACATAAAGTCTACTTTCATATAATATTAGGTTCAATGGAAAAACGGGCTGAGCGAGATGCCTTTATTTAGGAATGCGTCCTTATTTATAGAGTTGCTACAGGGAATTTTTTTTTCACGTAGTAGAAAAAAATGGTATTTTTTTATTTCTGTTCTTGTTATAATTCTAAATAATTATTAAAAAAAAAAAGAGAAGGCTTCGTAGAAAATTTTGGTAATATAAATAGAATATAATATAATTCATAGGAAAAAAAGAAAATCAAGCCAATCAGAGTTAAGTATATTCAAAGTTGCAAAACCTCTAATCTTTTTTCCGTAAGTTTGAGAAATGTCATAAGCATTGTCTAATTATCCGTGTTTTCGCGATATCCCTAGATTTTTTGCGGAAAATTCGGTTTATCTAATTATCCTACGCCTACGACATATAAAGATACAAGGTTCATACACAAAAAATGAATCTGTCACAAACGAATACACAAGTAGCTCGTTTGGGAATGTAATAATAATATTTGAAATAATGGAATCGACGCTTCGGGAAGTCTGCAGTCTGTGAACACATACAGGATCGCCCCCGTCACTACATCAGATTTGATAGACCACAAATACTCTCTAAATAACACCGATTCCTTCCAGGGATGATTGGCGAGGCTTTTGAAATCAAAGAACATCCTAATTTCAATAGAGAAAATGGCTGGGTGCAACCATCTGCTTGGGATCCTATAATTAATAAATTAAATCCCAACCCAAGCATACAATTGCAAGACTTCAAGATACTAAGTATAATATAAGCTCATACTGTGTAGATCGGAACAAAAATTAATATGGATGTTGAACATCTCAGCTCCCTCCTCCTCGCCCCCACCCTGTGACCATGGGTGCTGTAAAGTGCTCGAAACGTCGACAATGTAAAATAAAAGTTAATATACGCGATAAAATCCGTAAAAACTGGTACTATTTAAATAGAACCAATTATTTTCAAAATGTTTTCCTTTAGTTTGCTCTATCAGATCGCACGTGTTTTTTTCCGTAGATAACTTAACTGATAATCGTGTTATGATCTACTGCTTAGAGCGTCGCTCTCGTGTCCTAAAATATTTGGCTATGAATTTATTTGATAACAAGAGATATTATTCCGAGGATAGGGGTTTTCCCCCTATTTGTATAAGCAGCGTGCTGGAAACCTGGATGCCATTCAGTTTTGTAACCTCCTTAGAATTGAAAGGCTAACTCAACTCATCAACAGTAGATATGTGTGAACATAATGTATGGTTGTTACTTTAGTATTTTTTTTTGCTAAATAGATGATGATGATGATGCAATAAAACTAAGGAAACGAAATAAGAGTCAGATCTACCATTTAAACACTGACATTATTATTAGGTTCATTAATTATTACGTGATAAAATTATCGTTAGTCTATGGTTAAAATACGCGTGCGAGGATTGAAGTGTACATAACATTAAATCTTTAATGTGACGCCATTATTGTTTTAGCGGCCTCATATATCAAAGTATTCAGATACGTCCCAATTACACGTGTTTTGGAGTGAAATCGTTATACACAGCTACTTCCTATCTTTTGATTAAGATTTGTCAATCTTTTGCTGTAATCGACTGCTGCGAAACCAAAATATGTATAATGTGCCAAACTATGTCACAATCAAAATTCATAACCGATCAAAACCACTTTTGACTGCGAACATAAGGCAAAAATGGTTTTGACCTACGTCCTTAGTCAAAAGTGGTTTTAGCTGATTTAAAGTTCAGATTATTGCTCAAAACTTGCAATATCAGTGGCAGTATGTTAAGGTGCGGCAGGGGTATTGTGAGTTTTGATTGTAACATGTATACAATATTATCGGCTTGTATATAAATATACGTACTTGTCCGCATTTGTGTTGCACCTGTGCGGTGTCGCGCGGGATTCGAACTTGAGTTTGAGTAGTGTATAAATAAAACAAGAGCAGTAGTATCATTATAAGTTAATCTAAAGGGCAAATTCAACAGAGGAGACGCGATTTGGTAATACATAAACGTTCACATTGCGGAACGGAGCATTAATAACGAAGATCGATTAATGAGTCGGAGTTGTTTCTTATAGAGTCAGATTGACATAACAACTAATGTTTTCTCCTGCATCGTAGAGGAAGTTTACATATAAAAATTGCACAAGGACACACATCCAGACCGGGAACAATAATTATATATAGGCCATATAAATATTTGTTCCGTGCGGGATTAGTACCCGCGACCCTGAGTGCCTTAACTCATTGTTCAACATTCTTCACACTAGATGTGATGTTATTGATACATCATGAAGTAATTACCAAATAGTTAGCATTACTTGGCTATGGGCAAACTTCACTTTAGGACAGTGTTCCCGTATTCCAGCTTGGTTCAGCCATTGCGGTTTTCGCTTGTTTCTACGTAGAGAATCCACTTTTTATTACACGTCACTATTCTGTCCAAAATTCCTCCATTTCTGTACCTAATCATCATAGCTAGGCAAGTCACGCGTGATCCTATATGCACATCAGTTAATTCGTGATGAACCCATTTCTGTAACATTTTTATTAAACCAATTTAGTGCAAATAAGTCAATATTGTGGGTTAACTAAAGTCATTACGCTAATTCCTTGGTTATTTGATAAGTATCGGCTTTGACCGTTACTTTAAGTTAATCTTTATTCACCTTAGTGAGTTTTCCTCACGTTCATTCTTCAAGTAAAATGTAAAATACAAAAGTAACACCGAAAACGCACATCGCGTTCGTATCCTATCCAAACGAAACATTGATATTACGAGCTGTCTCTGTCGTGTTAGAACCAAGTCAGCATTCGTATACGAAAATTACTCTAATTACTGAGTCTTCATCATCATCATCATTATAACCCTTCACAAGTCCACTGCTGAACATAATCTTCCTATAATAATGCTACAAAGCACGGTCCTGAGCCACCTGCATCCATTGACTTCCTGCATGTCTTTCCAGGTCGTCACTCCATCTAATCTTCATGTTTAACTCAAATGCTGAAGGTAAAGACTATTGTAATCCAAGCAAAAGAATATTATAACATTTTTGAATTTAGAATAATATATTTTTTGTGTGAAAAAAATTTAATCACAAATCTTGGACCATGTATGTTTAGATTAATTTAAAGTGGCTACTCCATCAAAACAACAACTTCATACTTACTTTACAGAATATTATCAGCAATTTAATGTATTCGTTTCACGTTTATCATATCAAAGTGTTTTATCTAGATAAGGCGTAACTAATTAATTATTATCAGATAGTATCTACATCAATTATTTGTACAAAGAATAGCCGCGAAAAGTCTTTCGGCCTATTGATAATCAGGAAAACAAATGAGTAACGATTAATTGGAATTGGTAAGCATACAGCTTATTTCAATGTCATTGTTAAATTGGGAGAATAAAAAATTAAAAAGGTGCGCAATTATTTTTTTTAATTCTTACATGATACATAGGCCATACAAATACTTGTTTTGTGCGGGATTCGAACCCGCGACCCTGAGCGACTTAAATTATTGTTCAAATTTTTTCCGATCGGCTTGACTTACTGGCACTGCGAAGAGATGTTGCAACTCTTGGGGTATTTTATCGCATATACCACGGGGCGTGCTCTGAGGAATTGTTCGGACTAATTCCAGCCGTACAGTTTCACCATCGCACATCGCGACATAACTCGCGATACCATCCACACCATCTGGACGACTGGCGGTCCACCACTAAGCGATTTAAAAGAAGTTTTCTCCCTCGCACAACTTCCTTGTGGAATCAACTACTACCAGAGATTTTTCCGGACCGATACGACGAAGGCCGGCAACGCATCTACAATCCTCCTGGTGTTGCAGTTGCTCATGGGCGGCGGTAATCATTTACCATCAGGTGAGCCGTATGTTCGTCTGCCCCTTCTCCTATAAAAATGATTTTTATGTAAATACTTTAACGGTAACAAGCGAACACACAAGATAAAAAGCATTGCTGTAGAGCATAGACGTCTATTCATATTCATATTATTTATTGCATCCATAATGATACAGTTAAAGTGTTCAGAGCACAGAAATAGTAATAATAAGACAATAGAAATGAATTAGCTCTCGATTACTACAAAAACCGATGACGCCACATCTTACCGTATTATAAACATACGCAATGCATAATGATATCTAATGTTTCACATTACATTGCTTGGTGAGTTTGTCAACGTCATGTGTGTCGCGTATTACGTTAGAACAAAAGCAGTAATGGTAATTGTACAATACGAAGAGTACTAAATGAGTTTATAAAGGTAAATATCATAGTAAAGTTTTCATCTAGATGTAAATTAGTTAAAACAATGATAATAATAAGTAAATAATCAACTTAGCGATGAAATGTTATGCCTTTATTAGTTGAATTACACGCCCTTGATGATTTTTTACAACTGATTATGCTGCAGTTCTCCATTATAAATTCATAATAACATAAATTCACGTACGACGTTCCCCGCGCAACTAAATCACAAAATAGTGAATGATGTTCGTCAACATATCATAGCGGCAACAAGGTCACGCGTCTATGCTACTTCTATTGTCTTATCATAGATTACTGTATATATACTAGAGAATTATAATGAAACAATAATGATAAATACACTATGTAATTTTGCAACTGTAGGTATTTTTGAAATGAAATAGAATTGAAATATAAAAATAGTTTCTTTTTCTACATTTTGAAAGAGTCTGGGAGTTTGGTAAAAATTTTGATAGACATGACGACAAAGGGACCTGATGAATGTAGTTTAGGCGAGATATGAGTTGAGTCAGTTTTTCATTATGGCGTAATTTGTATCTGGTATTGCTTTCTCCTCGTTTTATAAAAAATTCTGTTTTTTTTTTAATGAATTTGCAGATTTCCATAATGTACATGCACGGTAAGATGAGTATTTTATGTTTGACAAAGTATAGTTTGGAGCTATCAGTATTTTGTATGTCAAATATAATTTGAATTGGTTTTTTTGTATTGTTAAAAAATCTACATCTGTCCTCGATAAAACCTAAAAGATACCTTATCACCCCTTATTTAATATAACATTGAGGGGCTGTTAACTAAAAACATATTATTGTTGTAATGTATCAATAAATGAAGGCTAATAATCTTCCGCTTAACAGATGTCGCTAGCTGCGTACTGAGGTGAAGTAAGTTGCATTTAAAATAAAAGTGTATAGGTTTCTAAAGTATTACGTAAATACACAAAACATTCCGCAGAGGATTTCTCTTTAATTTATTACACATTTTTAGCGCTATTAAATTTTTTTAAATTTAAGAATATTCATAGTTTGGTTGGAGCCGTAGTAGCTCAGATGGTTAACGCTCGATGTAAATTTAACAGAACGCGAGTAACTCGGGTTCGATCCCCGCCGGCACCAATGAAATTGCTAACTACAATTTTAAGTGCTGATTTACCACGTGCTCGGCGGTTAAGGAAAACATCGTGAGGAAACCTGCATGAGATGTCTGAGGAATAAGAAAAAAATATTTCGAAGACATGTGAAGTTCGCCAACACGCATTGGGGCAGCGCGGCGGGCACTTCCTTGCCCTAAAAAACCCTCTCAGAAATGAGGGCAGGCCTGTGCCAAGCCGTGGGACGCATATAGCTTGTAACTTGACTTTTACTTTTTATAGCTTGGTTTATTCATTTCTAATCCAACAAATATAAAATATAATTTTTCTTATAGAAAGGAACATTAAACCTTACATTTACCCTAACAAATTAACTTCAGGGAAAATCTGTCAAATATTTTACCTCACTCATAAGTAGCGCTGCCCTGGTGGCAGGAAAAGTCGTGGATACCCTCATTTTCTATATAATTTGTTATTGGTGATAGAACTGCTTTTAAACATAGGAATCCGTCTAGGTTCATTCTTAGCTCTTTTTAAAGCTAAATTGCTGTGTTTGTATTTCTGTTTCGGTGTAAAGGTTATACAGAGTTAATGTAAAAACAGTTTTTCAGGTATCTACTAGTGGTCGAATTTCAACCGTAATTTTTTTTGGATGTGGGAGATAAACGAGCACACAGTCTACCTGATAGCAAGTGGTTGCTGTGGCCCATAGGCATCTACATTTATCCTAGATTACGAATCAAAATGCAGATTTGTTGTCACCCGCGAGAACTAAGATGTAATGCCTCGTTTCCAGTGAAAAGGGTCTCCGGTTCTCTACACTCACCATATGCAACACAGCGGCGTTAAGCTGCTATTTTACGCTGGTATTCAGTGAGAGCGTGGTCCTTCCCCTAGTCGGGTCGACCCGACTAGGGGAAGGACCACGCTCTCATTCTCACAAAAACTATATATATTTTTTTTTTTTTTTTTTTATATATATATATATATATATATATATATATATAATGTAGCCGCAGCATGGCTCTACCACGTAAAAAATCATTGAATCTTAGGTTTGTTTATAAGGCATGATGTGTTTTGCTTTCAACTGCATATTAATGTCTAAAACACAGATATCTTATATGTATACAAAATAGCTTTTTTGTCTTGACTTACACTCCATAGACTATTAAAAGTATGAAGCGACACATAATGGCAGGGCGCGGATCGCGAACTCAAAAGGTCGTGGGTTCGAATCCGCCATTTGACTACTGTCGTGAACCACTCCTAACACAAGCATTTTCAAGCTTACCAGGAGTGGTTAAAAGGAATATTAGTAATGTTAATTAATAAGATTACTAATATTTTTTAAAAATAAAAACAAAAAAAAATAGACTATTAAAAGGGAACATTTGAAATCACACATAATGCCAGTGGCTGATTTAGATTTCTGACGGCCTTTCGCTAACTATGAATATGTGCCTCCTCCCTCCGGTTTGCTCTGCCTGTGCCTGCTCAACTCACAAATATATTTACTAGATTTTTATATTTTACTATATTTATTTTATTTTATTATATTCAGGATAACAACGGCTTATGAACACTTAAACATTTTTACATAAATTATTAAACATGACAAAGCCAATTATAAAATAACTTATACGTGGTAGAGCCATGCTGCAGTTATATTAGTAGTATAGTTGTAGCACGAATGGGTCGGCTCGACCGGGGAAGGACCACGCTCTCACAGAATACCAGCGTGAAATAGTAGCTTAATGCTGCTGTATTTCGTATGGTGAGTGTAGAGAACCGGAGACCCTTTTTGCTGGAAACGAGGCATTCCATCTTAGTCCTCACGGGTGACAGCGCATCTGCGTTTTGATTCGTAGTCGAGGATGGATGTGGATGTCTATGGGCCACAGCAACCACTTACCATCAGGTGGACTGTGTGCTCGTTTGTCACCGTATCCTATAAAAAAAAAAAAAACTCATAACTAAAAATAATATATATCTAATACAATATAATAAAATCGTCACGCCCTTATACAAAGCAAAAACATATTAAATTTAAAATATACTAGTACTACTAAGTACTAATATACTGGTACTACTAATTAATGGTATTTGAAAAGGACGAAGAGAGAACGAAATGTGAAATATGGGTAAATCAGGAATGTCTAGAACAGGTAAATGAAATTGTATACTTGGGGAGTGCTTTCAGCCGGGTTGGAAGATGTGATTTAGATGTGGATAGTCGTGTCGCTGCCGGAAACAAAGTCAATGGTGCCCTGAATGCATTAGTAAAAAGGCAAGGCGTGGTGAAGAGTGCACGCCTTGCAATACATAATGCAGTGTTGGTACCGACTTTGTTATATGACAGCGAAACCTGGGTATGCCAGAAGAAGCATAAAAGCAAGTTGAATGCAGTGGAGATGCGATCTCTTCGTAAAATGTGTGGCGTTACCTTAGCCGACCGAAAGCGAAACGAAGAGATTCGCAATATGGTAGGATTGAAAGATGACCTTATCACAAAAATTGATAGGGGCGTACTCCAATGGTTTGGGCACGTTGAACGAATGACTGAAGACCGAATGGTGAAGAAAATATATAGAGCGAAAGTAAATATTAAAAGGTGTCGAGGTAGACCGAGACTAACTTTCGAAGACCATGTGAGCAAATTGCTCGAAGAGGGGAGGGTCAAGAGTACTCGGATACCTAGACGTGCATGTATGAAGAAGTTAATGAACCTGAAAGAAGCGAAAGAGGTATGTAAGGATCGTGACACTTGGCGATCTGTTCTCTCTGGCTACCCCGTTAGGGATTGTGCGTGAAGATAAGTAAGTAAGTACTAATTAACATTGTACTCAGCTTTCTACTCAGCGGTTTTGTACACATTAAATCAAATTTTCCCGTGGTTAGGTATTTTCTCTCGGTAAAAGGTCTGGACAGGAGCACTCAGTCTATGTCATCGCATTATGATATCTGTTAAGCAGGACTAAAATGGCGGCTTTTTAAAATGGAGTAAAGCAGACAGACTCAGTAGTCTAGAAAGGACTGCCTGTTTAATGGCAACTGGAGCGATGCGATCATCGCCTGGAGCGGCTCTTAATGAACTTCTGTGCCTAACGCCTCTTGATTTTTATTTAGACAAGGAGGCGAGGGCTAGTCGCCTGCGCTTGCTTTTCTAAAGATTGAGATCCATGCTCGACTCAATTAAAGAAACACTAGAACTACGGGAAATACATGAACTAAGATATCAATCGTCCGCTATACACTTTTAATAAGAAGTATACTATTTAGAGGGGCACCACTGTGAGATCTCACACCACCAAAATTTTTTGTTAGGGCCGCCACTGGCTACCGGCGTAAAGTTGATGAAAAAGCTGTGTATTATCTCATGTTATTTCTTTGTCCACAGGGAAACTAGTGGTCCTACTATTCGTGCTGGGGTTTGCTGCTGCAGGAGATAAAAGTGACACCACAACGACAACCACCAAAACAAACGCGAACGTCACCACCACCACCACCACCACCACCAAAGCAAATGCGAATGTCACCATCGCTACTACAACCCTTAAACCTAATGCCTCGATTTTGCAAATAGAGATTTACAAGCAATTCGAGGGTGTCGACCCAAATACACTATCATGCGATCCAGAGGGACAGGTGAATAAACTTTTACCTTAAGAGGATATCTGGGCGGCGTTTAGTCCATACAAACGAATTCCTGTTTTCTTACTGCATAATAACACTTTTTGTATGAAGCAATTTGTGTTTACCTCTACCATGTTCATATCAGCCCGTCGACTCCACAGAGTCAATGTATACGCTATTAAAACAAAGTCCCAGAAAATATACAAGGTCTCTCTATTACCAAGTTTAAATATTTAATTAAACAAAAATTGCATAAAAAGGGCTATTATAATATAAACGAATACATGGTGGATAATAACCCTTGGAAATGAGGTGGTCGCTTCCAAGCTGTTTCTAAAATAATATAAAATTCACACATTTAGCAATTATGTGTACGTAAGTACATATTACTTCAATGCATTCACATTGTAAAATGTATTTAAATAAAAAGTCCTGCTGGGTTTCCTGCTGGTTCTTGTAAGCAGTAATCAGTAGTAGAAACCAGTGGTTAAGTAAAAAATTACTTTCAATAAGAATTACATGTTTTTTTTTTTTTTTAGGGGACCGCCCTGGTGTTGTGTTCCCCATTTTTCTTCCCTGTGTTCTCGTTCAAAGGTCTATATTGAATAAAAAATTATTCTCTTCTATTCTATAAGTCCGCTCCTGGGCTTCTCCATAAAGAAATATTTGTCTCAGTCGTCATGCTTCGCAAGCGGAGATGCATTTTAGATTGTGCACAGTAATTCATCATCATCACAACCAATCACCTGCCCCATAGTTTGACTCATCGGGTGATACTTACCATAGTTGCCAATCTTGCCAGACGGGTTGGCAACCGCAGTTTTTTTAATTGTTATTGAGTAAGACACCGCTGCTCATCCCCTGATTTGTTTTCCTCTGTCGCGTCTTACGACACCCACGGCGGCGGTAGATGTTCTGACACCACCACAAGTTGTAATTAAAACTTTACAAGTTTGTTAATTGATTTAATTTCCAATTAATATCGATAGGTTTTTATATGTTATATCTCTATATGCTATATTAGCGCTCTTTACCTTTCGGACCTTAACACAGCAGTATACGTACTGCTACTTGGTGCCATGAATAGGTAAGACGGTAACATCGACCCAGACTCCCATTCCATCGAACTATGAGTTTACTGTCCCATCGAACTATGAGAGTGAGGGAATAGAGAGTGCACCTGTGTTTGCGCATACACTTGGGCACTATAATCATGTCCTGCGCAGCGGTCTCTGTAGAGGCTGGCTTCGTGACATAAATTGGTCGGGAGGACATTATACCTACCCAGATGGACTCCTAGGCATAAAAACGTTTTGTACGTGGTAGGGCCACGCTGCAGTTATATTATGGTTGTAGCTCTAATGGGTCGGCTTGTCTGGGGTAAGATCGCGCTCTCACAGAACATCAGTGTAAAATAGCAGCTTAATGCCGCAGTTTTGTGTGTTAAGTGAAGAACTCACAAAACTAAGATGAAATGCCTCCAAACCTGTTATAAGCAGTAATAAAGAAAAAAGAAAGAAATGCGTTTATTACGGTTTAAGAATGTAAAAGTAAAGTAAAGTAAAGTTACAGCCTATATACGTCCCACTGCTGGGCTCAGGCCTCCCCTCATTTCTGAGAGGGTTTAAGAATGTAGCACAAAATATTAAAAAAAAAACGTAGATAGATAATTTCATAAATTTAATTAATTATTTAACATAAAATACAGCATGCATGAAACTGCTAAAAGGACCCTGACTTATTTTGAGGCGGTTTGTGCGGTGTGCATGTCCGATCTTGATGATCGGAAATTAAAAAAAAATTATGAATGGATCAAAAGTTGATTTTTTTTAAATCAGATAGTGTGTGGACATAACATGTTGTATTTTCCAGATATTCCTTCTTTTGCCTCACTACACCGACTGTACGAAGTTCTTCATGTGCACCCATGGCGAGGAAGTGCTCTTCACGTGCCCAGGAGGTCTTTACTTCGATTTCGAAATACAGGTGAGTCTGTCTTATTTTTAATAAGCTAGTCGTATTTTTAAATGAAACTCATTTTACGGATTTTATCGTGTTTAATTTTGACTTTTTAATTCCCGAAGTTTTGGGCGCTTTATAGCTCAGGGTCACAGGTGGGACAACTGAACTGGAATATATCGGGATTTAAAAAGTAAAAATTGAAAATTTTATTTAATGAGCAGTGTTTGCTTCAATTAAAGAAACTGTTATTATGTTTTGTTTGGTCTTTGATTTTGAACATGGACCAGCACATAGATATAATAATTAATATTTCTATGGACCAGCATCTAGACCTGGAACAATTATTTGTTGGCCAACCAAATACTTGTTTCGTGCGTGTTTAGGGCTAGCGCCGTAAGTCTATGCTTTCCCACTGCGCCATTGACTCGTCTGCTTGACTAACATTCTTTGTTTTTTTTCAGGTTTGCAATTGGCCGAGAGACACAAATTGCATACTTCGTGATATACCAGAAGATAATGATGTGGAAGGTTCAGGTGAAGAGGAGTTCGACTGGCTCTCAGACAGCGCCGAAAAGGCTTCCGACGGTGATTATTTTTTGTGTGTGAAGTGACAAAAAACTTATAATCCACCAAATAACTTGGTTTAGAAAACTTGACAGTTAATTTTTTTTGGTTTGTTACTCTACATTATCCGGGGAGTAAAAGGATTGTTCAAGACCACACTTTACCGATGTCAGTTAGAGATAATAAAACAACATAAAATTTGCAAATGAAATGTTATTTTAATTAAATAATTTTTAATGGTCTCGTTTTCTGAAACATAGTTATTTCTATACCTTTAAATACTGATTACGATATCACTTAACGGGAACCACAGGGATTTTGTTACATGTTGTATAAAAACGATATACTGTTGTTGCAGTTTCTGAAAAGACGAGTAAATAAGGCTTCTACTTTTATTTGAAATTATCCCAAATTGAATGTGATTTATGGGCAATAACGTTTTTGCCTGATGATCGACTATTACGAATGTATGCGTGCGCAGTAAAATAAATTTAAAAGATAAAAAGGTATTGATGTTATAAGTAAAAAGGCGCCTATAAAATTATTATAAAAAGGACAGACTGTTAAGAGATTTTTATAATTATTTTTTCTTCACCATTTGCCTATATTACTTATGCTGAACCTTCTCTGCAAATTTGGTCAGTTAATGGAAAATAACCCTGTGCATTATAGTCTTTTTAAGTTTCTGTTCTGAAGTGTAAATTTTAATGTTCAATAATTATTACGTTATACGGTCTCCAGAGTTTTAGAGGAACTTTTACGATGACGAATCTAGTATTTTAAATTCAAAAGTAAAGAATTGGCTTAGGTACGTACTTTCCTCTGCTGGGCAACGGGTCACCTCACTTTCTGATAGGATTATGAATAAGATAAGAAACACGCAGCTTCAGTGACTACAGACCAAATTCACGTCTTCGTGATATTTTTAATACATACATCAAAAATGGTTGTTCCATAGATACATTTTTACCATAGAGTAAGACAAAAGTGAGCACTTGCGTCGAGATACTTTTAGCTTACTTTTATAAAAAGACGAAGTTATCAATTTGACTGTTTTTTTTAAATTATTTTTTGCATGTATGAGAACCGCAATTTTTATGATTCTTTTTTTATGGGTGGTTTTTCTTTAATTTAGAAAAAACCAACTGCGCCAACGGCTGTTAACCAATTAATTTATTTATTTTATCTTGCCTCCATAATTATAATATGACAGACATTTTGGTGTTTGATGTTTTAAATTATCAATTGCAGGTTCAGTCCTCAGTCTAACAGCTGAAGAGGTGTTGAATGCGGTTAGGCCAATGTCCTTGGAGGCGCCACGCAAGTCTAACGGACATAACATCATTCTGAACTGCTTCCGGGCTGATTCTGCCTCTAGACAGGTGCCTTATAAGTGAGTAAAAATTTTCGTAAAATGCTAGGTATTTCCGAATATCTGGTACAGTCATTTAAAGCGTAGTATTTTTACGTTTTTAAATAAATAATATAGGATTTGGATTAACACGTACTTGTTTCACTTATATTTTAATTTATTAACAACAACAATTTCACCATCGCACATCGCGGCAAAACTCGCGATACCATCCATGCCATCTGGATGACTGGCGGTCCACCACTGTGCGATTTAAAAGAAGTTTTATTCCTCGCACTTCCTTGTGGAATCGACTACCATCAGAGATTTTTTCCGGACCGATACAACTTTGGGACCTTCACGAAAAGAGCCTACTTCTTTTTAAAAGGCCGGCAACGCATCAATTCCCCTGGTGTTACAGTTGTTCATGGGCGGCGGTAAGCAATTAATACCAGCAGATCTATAATATTTCTTTTGGTTTGCTGGGATAATATTTGATAAAAGAGCGATTAGGTAAGCTATTAAATTTCAGCTTTCTTGGCTGACGCTATATATCGATTAATACATAAATAGATGGTAAAAATCGAGTGATTTAAAAAGTTAAGGACACTCCTTAAAATTTGCCGCCCAAGGCCATGTCCCTTTAGCCTTTCCTTTGCTCCGCCCAAGGTAAAATGTCTCGCCTGACTGCGTGGGCTGTACCCACAATGCTTCGGTTTGAAACACAAGAGAACCAGTATAATTGACTATAAAACATTCTATGTTAGTTTTTATGAGAAACATCATCTGCGTTTACAAATGCCAGCAGGTGTCAATGAGCTTCAATAATCTCGATTGATTAACAAGCGGTTCACCTAGAAAAAAGTTCTGAGAAAACACACATAAAAAAATGCAGTCGACTTGAGAACCTCCTCCTTTTTTGAAGTCGGTTGAAAACATTAGTTTAAATTTTATGTAATAAGGGTAACAATCGTGCACACCGTCCACCTGATGGTAAGTAAATTCTGTGAACCAAAGGTATCCATAACTGTCTGTTGAAAATGCAGATGCGTTGTCACCCTGAGGCCTAAGATGGAATCTCTCGCTTCCAGTAAAAAAGGTCTACGGTTCTCTACACTCACCATACGAAACACAGCAGCATTAAGCTGCTATTTCACGTTGGTATTCTGTTAGAGCGTGGTCCTACCTTGGTCGAGCCGATCCATTCGTGCTGCAACCAAAATATAACTTCAGCGTGGCTCTGCATGTGATGCAGTGTGTTGGCTTTAGAGAATCTAATCAAACCATCTCGTCCTATGACTGTCATAAGAGAGGATAATGAGATATACGTGAAAGATTTTGTGGCTTCTGATATATGACGGTATCTCTATCTCGTTTACGCCAGACGTAAAATACTCAGAATGGCAACGGAGTGCAGCGGCAATGCGATCGTTAATCCACCTGAGGTCCTCGTCCAGTAGAGGGCTTTAATGGGCTGAGATGATGATGAAGAAGAGGATCTGTTGACTAGACTATTACCGATGACGTTAATCCACCTGAGGTCCATGGTCAGTAGTGGGCTTTAACGGGCTTTAACGGGCTGATGATAATGATGAAGAAGAGGATCTTTTGACTAGACTATTACCGATGACGTTAATCCACCTGAGGTCCATGCTAAGTAGTGGGCTTTAACGGGCTGATGATAATGATGAAGAAAAGGATCTTTTGACTAGACTATTACCGATGACGTTAATGCACCTGAGGTCCATGTTCAGTAGT
The DNA here is from genome assembly GCA_907164705.1 of Parnassius apollo. Taxonomy (NCBI): domain Eukaryota; kingdom Metazoa; phylum Arthropoda; class Insecta; order Lepidoptera; family Papilionidae; genus Parnassius; species Parnassius apollo. Next base: position 6,798,621 of record CAJQZP010001539.1, on the reverse strand, counting down.
GGGCTTTAACGGGCTGATGATAATGATAAAGAAGAGGATCTTTTGACTAGACTATTACCGATGACGTTACAGCCTATTAAAGTTCACTGCTGGACATAGGCCTCATAAGTTGTCACGCTTGGCAAGGTTTGGCAACAGCAGTTTTTTATTTTTGGTCGTTATTTGGAAGACGCTTCTATCTATCTCATGATTTGTTTTTTTTTTATAGGATAGGGTGACAAACGAGCACACAGATCACCTGATGGTAAGTGCTTACTGTGGCTCATAGACATCTACGTCTATCCTCGATTACGAATCAAAATACAAATCCGTTGTCACCCGTGAGGACTTAGTCTCGTTTCCAGTAGAAAGGGTCTCTTGTTCTCTACACTCACCATACGCAAAACACAGCAGCATTAAGCTACTATTTCACGCTGGTATTCTGTGAGAGCGTGGTCCTCCCCGGTCGAGCCGACCCATTCGTGCTACAACTGTACTACTAATATAACTGCAGCATGGCTCTAGCACGTATGAAAACGTTCTTTCCCATCTGTCGCCTCTTATGACACATAGGATAGTGGCTATTCTTACACCATCACTACACGGTAAGACTAGACCATTATTAGCTATTAAATTACCATGTTAAGTAAATTAATAAATTGCAGGGGCGACTGCCAGCGCTACTGGCGCTGCATGAACGGAGTCGCTCAAGCTGCTTACTGCTCGGATGGACTCTTCTTCAACGAGAGAACCCAGCAGTGTGACTTCGAAGCTAACGTCAAGTGCATGGTAGAACAGGAGGACGAGCTGAAAAGCGAGTTCATTGCCGTTAAGTAGACGCGGTCTTTGAAGACCAAGAATTGAAATAGAATGTTCTATTCCTTCCGCTTAAACTAACTATATTTTATGTGTTCCTGGTGACTTTAATATTTTTTGAAATAATTTTACTTACTGTACTTACTATATATTGAATAATACTGTCCTCAAGACCGCGGGGTGCTGTGAAGTAACCTTCTCTAGAAACGTCGGGAATCAAAAACAATGAAAACAAAACGCGCCAATAAAATATCTATAACTATTTTTGAATTAATTAGCATTTTTTATTTCACTTTTGTTTTATCTATTTTACTACAGATAAAGCTATTTCGCTAGACCTTTGACCAACAAAGAAAGGTATATAGATAAAGCGCTGCGTATGTTTCTAGTGACGCTGAACTAAGCCAAAATGATTCTCAATACGCGTTATTTACGCACATATAATACGTATCTAAAATCTATTACGACCAACATCATGATTCTAGTTATTCATGTGTGCACGTTTAAAGTTGAACTGGAGTTGACAACTTGAAATGTTCATAACGCTTCGTCTAATATTTGTTTATTGGTCTGAGGCTACAGTTTAAAAAAAGGTTAAAAAGATATATTTTATATTGTTTCAAAAATATAGTTTATCATAGTTGGGTTATCTTACCGATTAATTATTACACGTACCTAATGCATGTTATCAGTATAACGGATTACCCATTAATATTTGTTTTGAATTATAAAGGGGAATTACGTTCAAATAATAAGTTTCTTTAAATTTAGTCTTGTTTACATATTTGTACTGACTGATTTTTTATTTTATGTAAATACTGAAATGTTTTATCTGTGGAAGGAATAAAATATTCTAGGTTTTTCGAATATTTGTGATGACGATTCTAAAATTAGGTGCAATCTCGAACTACTAAGTCATGAATTGTTATCGAACAATGTATAAATTCCTTTATCACTCATATACACATTATGTTAAAAATTGTGTAATTGCTACAGTTTCGCGGAACTATCTGTTTATATTCGATTGTAATCGATAAATTTGATTTTTCTGTGACTCTCCTTAAGTTGACAATTGTCGAACAGAATATATGTTATCCAACGATATAATGTTTGCTATCTATGTAATTTGAGAAGGAAATAAAACTAGGTATGTAAGTAATCGTTTTTTTAATCATCGATTGCCCCTAATTTTTGTAATAAAAAGCATTGTGAAAAGAGGTTTTTGATTTATTTTTAAGATAAAGATATAAATAATGTGGGACATTAATTTTTAATCTCACACGTAATCAAGATGGATTACATGTTTATATTATCAGTGCAGACTAACAATGAAAGATAGACAATATAGACGCCAAAAGCATGCACATTTTAGTGTAAGAACACACACTTTTGGCGGCGCTGTCGTCGCGCCACAAGCGAAACACACCGAAGCTTAAATCGCGCAATCAAAGTTCCGGATCATAAACAGTATATATAGAAATGCTCCAAACTGTCATATGCACGTATAATACCTAAGCTTCTAAAGTCATCTCTAGCCAACAACAAGTTTCCAGATGCATATGTGTGAATAAAGAAAAAAGTGTGCATGAGTATTCAAGCAGTTGCTGAGTGTATCAAGAAGTTGAACATGGTTTCGATGTTATTTGGAATCTTATCGCAGCACTTCATCTATCATTTTTGTTGATCTGGGATTATCAGTCGTAGAAAATTAATCCCCTTTCGTACGAAGATTGATATATAACATGATTATTGATAACGTTTTTATCTTGGCAAACCTGAGACATATTTGAGCTGTCCGCTTGCTTTAAATTTCAAAGAGAATGTTATGAACGGTACGGTCGCGTTATTTTCATCGTGTTTTTCTTTATTCCTTTTTTATTTATTTTTAAACGTTATTTCCACCCTAGGATTTTCTACTGTATCGTGGGGGGCAGTTTACAAACATAAATGTCACAAGGATAAACATCCAGACAACCTTTCAGCTCGAGTTGCAAAACCGTTTTCAGTGCCTAGAAGATTGCAATGCAGTAGACGATATGAATGATAAGCTCGTGGAAATTGTCCATGCGGTCGGAGGCAAGGTTTGCAAGACCCGCCGCAGAAGAACACAAAAACTCTCCGATCACACTCTTAATCATGCTGTTAGAAGGGAAATGAATGTCAAATCATACGGCTAGCAGTGATATCTTTCACTACTGGCCATATGTGGACGCTCAAGGTCGCTCAGCGAGCTATGGAGAGGGCTACGCTCAGGGTTTCTCTTTATGATAAACTTAGAAATGAGGATATTCGCAGTAGAAACAGAGTAACCGATATAGCCCAATGGATTAGTAAGCTGAAGTGGCAATGGGCCAGCCGTGTAGTTCAAAGAACCGACCACCGATGGTGAAAAAAAGTTCTCGAGTGGCAGCCTCGTACTGGTAGGCGTAGTATAAGGCTACCTCCCACTAGATGGAGAGACGACCCAGTAAGACATGCAGGTAGTCAATAGATGCAGGTGGCCCAGGACCATGCTTTGTGGCATTCTTTGGGGGAGGTTAGTGTTCAGCAGTGGACTTGTGATGCTGTAATGATGATAATGAAACATCCAGACCCGGAACAAGTACTTGTAGGTCATACAAATACTTGTTCCGTATCAAACCCGTGGTCTCGCTATAACTCATAGCTAAGCCACTGAGCCACGGAGCCGTCAAACAGTTCTACTGTACGTGAGCCCCATGCTTTTGTGTAGCGTTGTGAGACGCTTGTGTGAAGAGTCTGACAGAACTAAACACTGTCTAAAACATTTCCAACTTATTGTAAGAACATGCCCAATAGAATAAAATAAAAATATAATTCAAATAGGTGAATACCTAATAGAATAGAATTTAATAGATTCATTTCATTGAACACAGATTAGAAGAATACATAGGTTGCAAGAAAGAGCCGTGGTAGCTCAGTGGTAAGCGTTCGCAGTAAATTTCACAGTACGCGAGCAAAACCCGGGTGCAATCCCCGCTGGCACCAATGAAATTGTTAATTGTAATTTTAAGTGCTGATTTATCACGTGTTCGGCGGTGAAGGGAAACATTGAGAGGAAACCTGCATGTCTGAGAAATAAGAAAAAAATAATATTTCGAAGACATGTGAAGTTCGCCAACACGCATTGGGGCAGTGCGGCGGACACTTCCTTGCCCTAAAACCTCTCGGAAATGAGAGGAGGCCTGTGCCCAGCAGTGGGACGTATGTAGGCTGTAACTATACGTTAATTTTTTTACAAGAATACCTATTGAAAATCATTTCAGCTTTAGTACCGGTTTGTAAAAGTCCCTGTCCTGAGAAGAACCAGCAAAAAACCCAGCGGGAATTTCTTAACCATTAATTTATAGGTATTAGAATATTTTATACAATTAAATATGAAAACATTGAATAAAACTATTTATTATACGGATTTTATCGCGTTTAATTAACTTTTTTTTACTTATTTTAATAATGATTTTAACTATGATATCTGGACGTTGAACATCTCAGTCCCCCCCCGTGACCATGGGTGCTGCAAAGTGCCCGAAACGTTAGGTATATAAAAAAGTACGTGATATAATCTTAAAATTTTAAATTCTCGATGCTACTTTCAGTTTTTGAATATTAACATTTGAATATTAAAGCCGGGCTAACTATGACATTGGGACGTCAAACATTTCATTTTCAGTCCCCCGCCCCCTCCCGTGTCCACGTATACTGTAAAGCACCCGAAACGTCGGGTATTAAAAATAAATTAAAATAAGTTAATTAAACGCGATAAAATCCGTATATATAGTTTTATTCAATGTGTAGTGTTCGCGTAAATTTAAGAAATCATTAAGTATGAAAACATATACAAACATCATGGTAGCGATCACCTCACTCCCAGGGGTTATTATCAATCATGTACCTGTAGTAGTATATAATAACCCTCACTAAACAATTTATGCTTAATAAAATATTTAAACTTAAACCACGTTGTTGTTGGGAAATGATTTTAGGTATATAGATATTATTATATGCGTGAGTAACCAAAATTATGTTCAACCTTTTGTTTGTACGAGTACATACTTCTGGCAATAGGTTGAACATAGTTTGGCGACACTTGGAAATGTATGTTGTGTTCTATCTTATGTAGTAGAACTGAACTTTAAACCTTTTCACTTCAAATTGTAATTAAAAAATGTTACTTGCAATTTTAAGTGCTCTTTTATTACATCCTCGGCAGTGAAGGAAAAGGGAAAAATATTTCCTTGCCCCATAATACTTTAAAAAGGAGAAGAGATCTGTGGTCAATAGTAGGACATGAGACTCTTTTATATGTTATTACATTTTGCAATGTAACTAATTGTATATCTATCCGTATATAATTTATTTAATAAAACGTATGTATAACTCAGGAGAATACGTAACACAGGAGAGTACGAGAATAGTGGGAAAATGATTTTAGAAATAAAAGTAAAGAAAAACTATGAAATATAAAATAGTGATATTTATTAGGCTAGATATTCATTTTGAATTGAGATTGGCTCAATTATATAAACAGTAAACACATGTACAAATAAATGCTCATACAAACACATGCTTTATAAAAGAAACAGACGGAAAACTCTGAAAAAGCGCTTCTAAAACATCTGAAAAGGGGACAAATTACAAAAATAGAGATTTACTCAATCACTACATTACATATAAATTACTTTTAAACTTTATTTATTCTGTCTTTTCACCCCATTTAAAAAGATCTGGATCGGACACATCTTTTTTCTCGAAAGGATAGTATGGATGATCCTGCCAGAAGCTTGGCCACACGACTCTGTAGTCCTTATTGAACTCAGCTGAAAAAAAAGTTATAATATATATATATATATATATATATATATATATATATATATATATATATATATATATATATATATATCGCTCAGTGAGCTACTGAGAGGGTTATGCTCGGAGTTTCTCAGCGTAATAGCGTTAAAAACGAGGATATCCGCAGTAGAATCCGAGTAACTGACATAGCCTAACGGATTCGTACGCTGAAGTGGCAATGGGCCGGTCTAATAGCTCGAAGAACCGATAACCGATGGGGAAGAAACGACCTCGAGCGGCAGCCTCATACCGGCAGCCGAAGTGTAGGGCATCCCTCCACTAGATGGAGTGACGTTCTTTTAAGACTTAAAGGAAGTCAATGGATGCAGGTGGTTCAGGGTTGCATTTAGTGGTAATCCTTGAGGGAGGCCTATGTTCAGCAGTGGACTTGTGATGGGCGGTAATGATGATGATAATATCAATCAACTCACCAAGTTTCTTCATCTCGTCAGGCGTCAATTCAAAGCCAAATACGTTGATGTTCTCTTCCACACGTTCCTTATGAACTGATTTAGGGATTGGAATAACACCGTACTGAATCTGGAATGGTACCAAGTGAAATCATCAAATTTGGATATTAAAGGACTCTTTCTTGATCTTATTGTCGCGGGAAGTCGGTAGTAAGCTCGGACTTACGTGGACTTCGTTTTAGCAATTTTTTTAAAAATAGAATTAGAGTGACCAATGAGAACACAGCCCACGTGATTGTAATAGATGCTGTAGCCCATAGATATCTACATACCTACATCCTCGATTAAGAATCAAAATTAAGATGCGTTGTCAACCCTCGAGACAAGATGAACTGCCTCATTTCGAGTAAAAAGTGTCAAAGGATGTCGACACTCACCACTCGAAACGTTTCACGCTGGTGTGAAATGTTTTGAATGGTGTGAGAGCGTGTATTAGAAGCAAGTCTATATATTTATATACGTGGTCACAGAATATCAGCGTAAAATAGCAGCTTAAAGCTGCTGCGTTTCGTATAGAAAGTGTAGAGAACCGGAGAACTTTTATAATGAAAACGAGGCATTACATCTTAGTCCTCAGGGTTGACAACGCATTGGTGTTTTGATTCTTAATCGGAATAAATGTAGTTGTCTATGGGCTACAGCACCCACTTACAAGGTGGACTGTGTGTTAATTTGTCAGCCTTATTCTATTAAAAAACCGCCCTATGTCTATTACTATATAATTTCTTCTCTCTATAATATATTATAAAGAATATTAACAATGCTATAAACATTACTATTATTCCCCTTAACTAAGTGGTAAGTTTAATTTGCTTGTGTTACGAGTGGTTCACGCCAGTAGTCGAATAGCGGATTCGAACCCACGACCTTTTTGAGTTCGCAGTCCGCGCCCTGCCATTAGACTACTGTCGCTTTTAATAGATTATATTATATAATAACAACAAACAACCAATGTATGCTGTTACTATGGTTGCTGTTGTTGTTAGTGATCGTGTAATTTTTGAACAACTTGACCGATTGAAATCAAATTCACAAAATAGAAGGTGTGCTTTGTTATTTGTTTGGATCCCACATGTATGATTTTGTAACCATATACAAGAAAAAGATGAAGTTAATACCACCAAACGCAAAGGTTGTTACTACACCCTTTATCTTTTCTTTTAATGTAATTTATACAACTATTAACTTACTAAAAATATATGTGCTACAACATTCAATTAACAACACAAAAATTAGAAATAGCTTGGTAGCGATCACCTTTCCCAGGGGTTCTTTAAATTACTGACTCGATGGAGTCGAGTAACTGGTACTACTAGCTTGTGTCTGTTCCTAGTATTTACAAAACAAATATCAATTATTTTTGTAAAACTACTTTTATTGTTGTGTACATATATTACATTTTCATAAATGTATTGAGAGGCCAAAGTTAATATATTAATTTCTTAAACTTTTTTTTGTGAGTGACTCTAGGTTTTAAATCATAGCTCATTACTCTAATGGCCCTCTTCCGTGAAATTGAATGGAAATAGCTAAAGTAAGGTAGTCTAGCTGTTTCAACACTATATGCTAAAGAACTAAGTCTGCTAGCTAGTTTTGATATATGGGGGTCCAATTGAAGCTTTGCGTCTAGTATGATTTCAAGAAAAATGGCGTGGACAAGATTGGTCTCTTCCCATTTAAAATGCCATTAGTATAAAGGTATTTGATATTCGGAGCTATAAATTTCATACATTTAGTTTTAGTTCCATTTAAATACTAAATATTAGCATTAAACTAATTTACTTAGACTTAGGCGTACATTACATTACACGGTCATGCAGGCTGTCAGTTTTACAACAATCACGGTTGCGATTGACGAACAACCTTCCGTGTAATTCAGTCACCATCCGTTTTTTATCAATCATGATTGATGGAATTGATTGACGCCTGCATGAGTGTGTAATGTACGCCACACCACGCCGTCCCAGGAGAACTTCTAACCAGAAAGAGAGTACTAGAAAACCTTTATAAAATATTTATCAACTTACAAGATATCTCAAAACTATTTGCGGCGTGGTCTTCCCGTACTTGTTGGCTATTTGAACGAGAACAGGGTGGTCCTTCCTTGGAGGCGGCGGGATATCGCTTTTGCTGAATAGAGACCCAAATGGCGAATATGCCATTACAGCTATGTTATCCTTCTTTGCGCGCTTCATCAGTTCGTTTTGCGCCAGATTTAAGTTAACCTAGAATAATAGTGTTAAAGTTAAATACAATATTTAAGAGGCCGTTGTATCTCAGGGGCGAAGCGATTTTTAACTTCCCAGTCGGAAGTTATTGTAATGGGTCCGATTTTGCAAATTGGAAATTTTAATATATCTCCACGTTTCAAGGTCTTTAGAGTCGAATAGTATGGTTTGTGTGTGCACATGTACGTATGTATGTATGTATCTTCGTATTCAATTTTCGCCTCGTGTATCTCGAGAACAAAGAATAATATTGACATGGGACCAGTTTCATTTAACGCATAATTATGTAACTTGTGAATAGCCTATGTTTATGTATCTTTAGTAAGCTTTTTAGTAAATAAAACATTTAATTTATACACATACACATATATATATATATATATATATATATATATATATATATATATATATATATATATATATATAGAATATATAATAGCGGGTTAGAATATCCACTACCCCATATCTTCCCGTGGGTGTCGTAAGAGGCGACAGAGGGACACAGGCAGGAGTTGGGCAGCAGCATCTTCCTAATAACAACAATAACATAATAAAAAACTGCGGTTGCCAACCCGCTCACCAAGCGTGGCAACTATGGCAAATATCCCCCCATGAGCAACGACGCAAATAAACAGCCCCCAGTCCCCGGTGGCCCCGCTATTCCTGGCTACGGTGGCGACCATGGTAACGGCGGGGCAGGGGGTGCTAAGAATCTCCGGTGGTGGTTCGGTTGCCACCTACGACGACTCGACCTGGCAGCGTATAACGCACGCACCCTGAGAACTGACGAGAAGATACTGGAGCTGGAAGAAGAGGTAGACAAGCCGCGTTGGCATATTATTGGATTATCTGAGGTCCGAAGAGAGGGGGAGGACACGGTAATCCTCGAGTCCGGCAACTTGTTCTATCACCGGGAGGGCGACCATCTGTCCCAAGGAGGTGTCGGATTTATCGTCCACAAGTCTCTCGTCAACAACGTTGTAAAGATTGGGAGTTTGTCGACGAGGATACCTGATCACCAAACGGTATTCGCTGAAGGTCATACAGGTCTACGCACCAACCTCGGCACATCCCGATGAGGAGGTGGAGGAAATGTATGAGGATATTTCTAGAGCCATGCATTCCTCCAAAACCCACTACACGGTGTTGATGGGAGACTTCAACGTAAAACTAGGCACAAGAGAAGGCGGTGAGCTGAAGTTAGGGAAATATGGAGTAGGGCAACGGAACCGTAGGGGCCAGCAGCTGGCTGACTTTATGGAGAAAGAGGGACTCTTTATGATGAACTCTTGCTTCCAGAAGCGGCCCCACAGGAAGTGGACCTGGTCGAGCCCCGACGGTTCGACAAAAAATGAGATTGACTTCATTATGACGACCAGACGCCAACTGTTCAGTGATGTCTCAGTGATCGCAAGGGTGAAAACCGGCAGCGATCACCGAATGGTTAGAGGCACACTGAACCTAAACGTTAAGTTGGAGAGGTCTCGTCTAATGAAGTCAACGCTCCGTCCCCTTCGTGCTCTAATCCAGAATCCCGAGACTTTTCAGCTCGAGTTACGTAACCGCTTTCAGTGCCTAGAAGATTGCAATGCAGTGGACGATATGAATGACAAGCTCGTGGAAACTGTCCATGCGGTCGGAGCTAAGTTCTGCAATACCCGCCGCAGAAGAACACAAAAACTCTCCGATCACAGTCTTAATCTCATGGCTTTTAGACGGGAGATGAGGCTGCAATCATCAAAAGATTTGACAGCATACAGGCAACTGAACAGACAGATCTCCAAATGCATGCGGCGAGACTTACGCAACTTTAATACTGCTCGTATTAAAGAAGCGATCGAGCGGAACCAGGGCTCCAAAGTCTTTGCCAGAGATCTGTCTGCCAGAAAGAGCCAACTGTCAAAGCTGAAGACTGAGTGTGGCAGCATCGTTTCCGGGACACCTGAGATTTTGAGTGAGATTGAGAGGTTCTATGGGCAGTTGTACACATCATCGTTGGAGCCACACTCAAGCTCTCTCAAAATCTCAGCTGTCTCAGAAACGATGCCACCACACTCAGTCTTCAGTTTTGGCACTTGGTTCTTTCCGGCAGACAGATCTCTGGCAAAGACTTTGGAGCCCTCGTTCCGCTCAATAGCTTCTTCAATACAAGCTGTATTGAAGTTGCGTAAGGCCTGCCGCATGCATTTGGAGATCTGTCTGTTCAGTTGCCTGTATGCTGTCAAATCTGCTGACGACTGCAGCTTCATCTCCCGTCTAACCTCCGTGAAATTAAGAGTGTAATCGGAGAGTTTTTGTGTTTTTTTGCGGCGGGTCTTATAGAACTTAGCTCCGACCGCATGGACAGTTTCCACGAGCTTGTCATTCATATCGTCCACTGTATTGCAGTCATCTAGGCACTGAAAGCGGTTTTGTAACTCGAGCTGAAAAGTTTCGGGATTCTGGATCAGTGTACGAGGGGGACGGAGCGTTGACTTCATTAGACGAGACCTCTCCAACTTAACGTTTAGCTTCAGTGTGCCTCTAACCATTCGGTGATCGCTGCCAGTTTACACCCTCGCGATCACTGAGACATCACTGAACAGTTGGCGTCTAGTTGTCATAATGAAGTGAATCTCATTTTTTGTCGAACTGTCGGGGCTCGACCAGGTCCACTTCCTGTGGGGCCGCTTCGGGAAGAAAGAGTTCATCATAAAGAGTCCCTCTTTCTCCATGAAGTCGGCCACCTGCTGGCCCCTTGGGTTCCGTTGCCCTATTCCAAATTTCCCTAACTTCAGCTCACCGCTTTCTCTTGTTACAAGAGAAATTATGTAACTTAGACCTCATTAAATTTTGAGCAAAATCGGTCAAGTCATTTTTTGTGCCGAAAGAAAAATTGTATAAAATATTAAAACATGTGATATTATTTTATTCTTTCCACTGGAAAGTTAGTCGTGGGGACCTTTCGGGTCGCACCTAGACCACTTTTTTATGTAATAAGGGTGACGCAGTGGATGTATGCAGTGACCCATCGACATCAACTTTTATCCTCGGATGAGAATCAAAATACAGATGCGTTTTCTCCCCTGGGAACTAAGATTGAATGCCCCGTTTTCAGTAAAAAGAGTCTGCAGTTCTCTACACTCATTATAAGAAACACAGCAGCATTAAGCTGCTATTTTACGCTGATATTCTATGAGAGCGTTATCATCCCCCCGGTTTCGGTTTAAAGAAATTTATTTCTCATAAGAACATACAATGGTTCACTTAAAATGAGATACAAAGTAATTATATACTAAAGTAAAACTATCGCATCTACCTCTAGTGCTGGAGGTGTTATAGTTTTGAGCTTATTTACTATGAGATATAAGATTAAGATTATTTACTATGTCAGAAAAGATTACACTGTACGTACGTATTTCCTAAGTTTACTTTTAAACAATTTTATGTTATTGCAATTTTTATGTCATCTGGTAGTTTATTGAACAGCTGTGCTCCCTCAAACAACAAAGTTTTTTTGCCATAATTAGTTCGTGTAGTTATTAATTGTAGTTTATTTTTACTTCTTAAGTTGTGTGTTGTTGTTTTTTTATGTAATTGTATGTTTGATTGAATAAAATTAGTGGTAATGTTTTTTTATTAGAATGCAAGTGCAATAAATGTATATTTTTTTTTTTTTTATATAGGTAATAAAAAAAAAAAAAATGTATAATTGTGTAAGGTTTAGCAAGTTAGTTTTTTCGTATAGTACTTTTGTTGGCGTTAGATAATGATAGTGGAATAATGTTTTGATAATTTTATTTTGTGTCCTTTGAAGTGGATTTAGATTTGTTTTAGCAGCTGATCCCCATATCTCAATTAGATATTCGATATGTGATTTAACTAAAGAGTTATATATGATTGTACGAACCTTTTCCGGGATACAGTTTGCGACTTTACGTAGTGCACATAGTAATGACGTCAGTTTTGATTTGACGTGATCGATATGCATTCTCCAAGTGAGTTTATCATCTACCAATAGACCTAGATATTTTTCCTGAGTTGAACGTTTTATTATTTTATCTTCAATAGTAAGATGTGCAAACTCTGGTAAAGGTTTATTCTTTGTAGAAAAAATCATGAAAGATGTTTTTGACATATTAATTGTTAGCAAGTTATATTTTAACCATTCTCCGAGTAAGTCAAGATCTTTTTGAGCATAGGTCATAATGTTGTGAATAGATTTATCGAAATAGAAGAGACATCTGTCGTCGGCATATAATGTTAGGTGACCTCTTAGCCCTAATTTGTTTATATTATTTATATAGATTAAAAACAATAATGGACTTATAATTGAGCCTTGAGGACAGCCGTAGGATACGTTTTTAATCGAGCTGGTAAAATTATCCATTTGAACAACTTGTCGCCTATTATGTAAAAACGATGTAAACATTTCGAGGGCCTTACCTGTAACGCCTATGTTGTTTAGTTTCTGCAACAATTTATGATGGCATACTGTGTCAAATGCTTTTTTTATGTCAATAAAAATCCCTAAAGCGATATTCTTTTGATCGATTTGAGTTTTAATTTCTGTGATTAAGTCTACTGCAGCTGTCAGAGTGCTCGATTTGGAACGAAAGCCATATTGTTGGTCAATTAAAAACTTCTTTTTTATTAGGTATTCATTAAGGCGGTTACAAAGTATTCGTTCAAATATCTTTGATATAACAGGCAAGACAGAGATTGGTCTGTAGTTACTTGGGTCAGTCCTACTTCCGGATTTAAAAATAGGACTGACCTTAGCAATTTTAAGTGTGTCGGGAAAAACACCGCGTGTCAAACACATATTTATGCAGTTCTTTAGCCTCTCTACAATTATAATTTTCAGACATTTTATCGTTTTGGTGCTGATGCCATCTAGACCAGTACTAGTGTTGGTATCAAGATCGTCGATTATTTTTGATACTTTTGTGATATTACAGGGTGTAAGTTCACTAAGTGTTATTTCATGCGTGTAGTTAAGTTCGTACATAAGCGTGTTATCGCTGTTTATGTGATACTTATTAGGAATTTTGTTAGCCAAGTCCGAACCTATTGAGGAGAAAAAATGAGTTAAATAAGTCACATATTGAATTACCTTCTGTTCATCATCATCATTACAGCCCTTCACAAGTCCACTGCTGAACATAGGCCTCCCCCAAGTAATGCCACAAAGCACGGTCCTGAGCCACCTGCATCCATCGACTTCCTGCATGTCTTACCAGGTCGTCACTCCATCTAGTGGGGGGTCGCCCTACACTACGCCTACCGGTACGAGGCTGCCACTCGAGAACCTTTCTTCCCCATCGGTTATCGGTTCTTCGAGCTATATGGCCGGCCCATTGCCACTTCAGCTTACTAATCCGTTGGGCTATGTCGGTCACTCTGGTTTTACTGCGGATATCCTCATTTCTGAGTCTATCACTATACCTTCTGTTATTAGTTCAGTATTCGATATTAGTTTGGGAGGAGCACTGCTGTCTCTAATTTTGTTTAACGCTAAGTTATTAATTATCTCCCACATTTTCTTAGGTTTATTGTAATTGTTATGAAATAACTTATGATAGTAGATTTTCTTGTGTGTCTTGATAAGGTTTTTCACTTTGTTCTGCTCTTTAATTAAGTTTTTTTGTAGATTATCGTCTTTTGGGTGAGATTTAGTCTGCTGCCATAAGTTGTTTCGTAAATTTATTGAGTTTATAATATCTCGGTTTATCCAGTCTTTTTTGTGGAGGGTTAAGAATTTTTGTCTTGCTTACTTTATTTTTGTTTATTTGTTCTAACATAAATCTCTCTAGGTAGTAATAGTCATTTTCTTCATTAGTGTATTTGGCTTTTAAAGTAGTGTTGTATAACTTTTCGTAATCAAGCGCCATATATTGAACTCTTTTATGTGTCTTTGTTGTTAAGTTGCTTATTTCAAGAAATATCTGCTTATGATCAGATAGGCACGATTCAATTATTGAGAAACTAAATGAGTGATTGTTTATATTCGTACATACATGGTCCAGTATAGTGCTTGTGGTGGTGGTTTCACGAGTACTGTACAGCCTATTAATTTTATTCAATATTTCATATCCAATTTCTTTTATTTCAGCTAGGTATTTTGTGACGTTACTATTTGTATTAAGTAGATCAATGTTAAAATCTCCAAACACAATCGCCCTTCTCCTCCGTTCCAACTGTGAGAAATATGTTTCTAAAAAGTTGTTTACATTAGAACTTCCAGGTTTGTATATTGCACCGATGTTTAAAGATAGTTTATCTATGTATATCCATAAGTAGTGGTTTCCATTTTCACACAATTCTTCCGTTATATCGTATTTTATGCTATTATGTACGTAAATTGGAACGCCACCACCTTTGTAATTTTGTCTATAATTGTAAATATGTTTATAGTTTGGTATCTGATATAATTTTGCGTCGGTTTCCGAAGTAATCCATGTCTCAGTAAAAATTAATAAATGTGTAGTCATCGGTATTGCTTTTAATATGCATTTTATTTCGTCGAGTTTCCCAGCTTTGCGAATACTACGTAAATTAGCATAAAAAAATGTTAAGGAGGACGGGTGCAATGGAATGTTTTCGTAATTGTTTACTAATTGATGGCTTAATCTATCCGTATTTTTTCCGGTTTGTGGTGAAGCCATTATGGGTTTTTTTGATGGGTTTTGTTTATAACAATTGAAGGTGTGCCTTTTATATATTTAATAACAAGGTCCTTTTCGCCTTTTTCTGTTCGTTTCTTTAATTCTTCCTTCAATTGCCTTAAATACTGTTTTTGAACTGGCGTTTGATCTGAGTAAATACTAAGATTTTCGGCTAGGTACTTTTTATTCCGTAAGAGATATTTCGGAGTATCTATATTGTTAAAGAAAACTTTTATAGGCCGGCTTTTGTTTGAAACATATTTCCCTAGTCTTATACATTTAATTGGTTTTGGGCAGTTTTCATGTAATGATATCAACAACTTCATAACTTCTTCATTATCGTGATTTCGTCTCACTTTTGAATTTTTTTCATTTATTTCGGGTATACCCACAATAATGATGTTTTTCTCATGGTCGTATCGGTCTTTGAGTTCAAGGATGAGGTTTTCGTGGCACAAGACGGGCGATTTATCCGTTGAACTTTCAATGTGTTGTTTATCTTTTATCAGGGTTATTTCACTTTCTATGTTTTTTATTTGGTTTTGAGTAGCAGTATGATTGTATTTAATATTTTCTATTTCAGAGTTTATTTGTTCAAATCGTTGTGTAAAGTTTTTTGTTGTTGATTTTATTGTTTTTATTTCATTTTTAATCTCCGATATTTCTTCACGTATGTATTTCAGATTCTCATTTTGTGTTTTTCCGAATTCTTCTAAGAACTTCATCATGTCTGTACGAAAGCTTGCAAAATCTTTTTTTATAGTCTATTTCATCAATGCGTTCCTTTCTTTTTCTCAGAGACACATTGGAATGAAAATCCTTGTCACTATGAGTGGGTAAATTAGGCACCGACCCGCTGGCGCTTCCGCTCCCGCTTATCAATATTCCACTAGGCGGTGTTTTCTGTAGATTCATTGCGTGATGCGTCGCGTCGTCGTATGCAAAGTCTTCGTACGAGTGCGAATGCAATGGAAAAGGCAGCTGTTTTCGTTACTCACGGTACCTACTGAGCGGGGCTGCGTATGTGCCACTGTGTACTTTTGTTATTATGCACTTTTTTAAGTAATCAGACTTTAGAAATATGGGCGTAAGGGTCACTTTTAACTGTCAAACTAATGTTAAAATTTTAATATTTTATACTATTTCACAAACACGTCTGCTTTCCGTAAGCACTAGAGGCAAAGAAGAAGAAGTTTAGCAGACCCATTCGTGCTACAACCATACAAAGCTGCAGCATGCCTCTACCACGTATAAATCCTTTATTTTTAGAACGTTACCTCCACACTAGGATTTTTTCTTGAATCGTGGGACAGTTTACGGACACAAACTTCACGGGGACAAACAATCAGACCCGGAACAAAGATGCTATACAAATTCTTGTTTCGTGCGAGATTTAAACCCGCCGCGTTCAGCGCTAGAACTTTTTGTGTTTTGTCACTTCCGTGATCCGTCAGTAACATCGTGAGAAAACCAGCATATCTGAGAAATAAAATGTTTTCTAGGTCATGTGAAATCTGCCAACACGCATTGGAGTAGTAGAGCGGTTCAACTTCATCTACCCGTGAAAGATTGTGATTTATATACCTCAGCATACCAATCGCACCCCATCACCGGTTTCTTTAATGCTTCATTTATGGTTCAGGCAATACTTCTCTAGAACGCCCTGCCCGTTGATAGATAAGAAAAAGCGCCGAATAAGCATACGTTTAAGAAACTGGTTCGACATTATTATCTCGTAGAAAACCCCATCTGACCTCGTATTTATATTTTATTTTTGTTCATAATTTATTTTATATTAATATGTATGCGTATTATGTTTACCTACATCATATGCAAGATATTTTTAACAGCGTTTTAGCACCTAACAAACTTTTATTTATATTTTTTTCCAGGATTGATTGGTAGAGAATGTTTTTTAAGCATTAATTCCGCCCCTTATATCCCTTAGATTAAAGTATATTGTAACGAAGATTGAATAAATAAATTAAACTTCACTGCTAAAAATGGAATTTTCCAGTTGAAGGAAGGAACACGAATTCGCGAAAATTTTGACTTCGATGTTTTCAGGAAAGTGGAGTGATTTTATAGATTTTATATATATTTTGATAGGTTGTACTTACTTCTATTTGTAAAACGGCTGGCTTTATCTCGCAGTTGGCAAGGAGTCTGTCGATCTGGCTGATGTTAAAGTTGCTGATTCCAATGGACTTGGCCAGTCCGAGCCTTTTCGCTTCCTCCATACCCTCCCACGTGTCCAAGTAGTCCACAACATCGAAGCCGCTATGGTCAGGCTGTAAGGAATATGGTAATATTAGATATTACGTGTGGTGACGTAACATTTATTCATATTAATACGTAAAGGGAAAACTTTTTAACATTGTTTAAGCATATTGTACGCTCGGAGGAGTGTGATAATTGAAGTAATGATTTCTTAAATTTACGCGAACGCTACAAATTGTATAAAACTATTATTTAAGGATTTTATCGCGTTTAATTCAACTTTAATTTATTTTTATTATCCCAACGTTTCGGGTGCTTTACAGCACCCGTGGTCACGGGGGGAACTGAGATGTTTGACGTCCCAATGTCATAGTTAGTCCGGCTACCTTCAGTTTTTGAATATTAATTTTTGGTCCGATTTACGCAAAATGAGCTTATAGTATCATGAAACATCTCAGTCCCCCCGTGACCACGGGTGCTGTAAAGCACCCGAACCGTCGGGATAATAAAAATAAATTAAAGTTGAATTAAACGCGATAAAATCCTTAAATAATAGTTTTATTCAATTGTAGTGTTGTAAATTTGTTCTATGCTCCGTAAATAATAGTTTTATTCAATATTTGGAGTAGTTAAAGTTTATTTATATAAAGTTTATTAGTTATATATAATCATCATTACAGCCCTTCAGTGTACTGCTGAACATATGCCTCCCCAGAGAGTCCTTTATGCAGGTGGAGTTGGTACCGTGGAGGAAGGCACGCCTTGTGTTCCTGGTGCGCCTTGTCTGAGAAGGAGAATGGGCATGAGAAGTCCTCTCCCGAGGAGGCACTGCGATGGGGCGGCCAGCGCTGGTGGGGCCGCGGATGTGTGTGGAAGCATTCCCGTGGCTCTGCTAATATGCGGCGAATGTGAAACATCATGGAGTATTAGTCGGTGCGTCTGATATAAATTGTCCTTACCCCGCGACGTGGGTATGCGTAGGCATTTCCTCGTGTAAAAAAGGACTCCTCCAGAGAATGCCACAAAGCACGGTCGGTCCTGAGTTAAACACATCCATCTACTTCTGCATGTCTTACCAGGTCGTCACGCCAACTAGCGGGTGGTCGCCCCGCATAACACCTATCGGTAGGAGGCTGCCACTCAAGAACCTTGCTTCTCCATCAGTTGTCGGTTTTTCGAACGGAGTGGCTGGCCCATTGCCATTGCATAATATGTGTATGTTGGTTGTGCCTGTGATTAAATAGTAACACAGAGTAGAGATTGTCGCCAAAGAATTATTGTAAAATGAATTTTGTGAGATTTCAAATGTTCTTTTTCCCACAGTGTGTGGAGTTTTACATTTAACCTCGATTAAAAATCGAAATGCAGATGCGTTGTACCCCTAAAGTGTAATTCCTCGACTCCATTAAAACGGATCTCCGGTTCTCTACACTCACCATCTACCAATCTGCAGCATTAAGCTGCTATTTTACTCTGGTATTTTCTTAAATTTTATTTTTCTCTTTACCTATTATTGTCTATGTTATTTATGTTTTGTGCTACATTGAAATGAACGTGTTTCTTTCTTTCTTCTTTATTATGGCTTATAACAGGTTCTGAGACATTTCATCTTGGTCTTGTGAGACATTTATATTTTTACGCATTTATAATCTTCCGAATTCTATCACGCACGTGTCTATGGGCTGCCGTATACATTTACACTTACCATTTGGTGTATAATTATATCGTTTACCACTTTAATACATTATAGGTAACTTAGTTAGTAAGAGTCCTTTTTTTATAGAATAAAAGTGACAAACGAGCCCACAGTCCACCTGATGGTAAGTGGATGCTGTGGCCCATATACATCGACATTTGTTCTCGATTAAGAATCAAAATGCAGATGCGTTGTCGCCCCTGAAGACTAATATGGGATGCCTCGTATCCAGTAGAAAAGGGCCTCCGGTTCTCTATATTTACAATACAAAACGTTTATACGTGGTAGAGCCATGCTGTAGTTATATTAGTAGTATAGTTGTATCACAAATGGGTCGGCTCGACCTGGGAAGGACTCTCACAGAATACCAGCGTAAAATAGTAGCTTAATGCTGCTGTGTTTCGTATGGTGAGTGTAGAGAACCGGATACCCTTTTTACTGGACACGAGGCATTCTATCTTAGTCCTCACGGGTGACAACGCATCTGCATTTTGATTTGTAATCGAGGATAGATGTAGAAGTTTATGGGCCGCAGCAACACTTACCATCAGGTGGACTGTGTGCTAGTGTATCACCCTATCCTATAAAAAAAAAACAAAAAAAACAGCAGTACTACCCCGGTCAAGCCGACCCATTAGTGCTACAACTTTAATATAGCTGCACCGTGGCCCTACCACGTATAAAGTGTAGGTTAATCAAGGCAAGAAAGCGTAAATAGCTTTAATATATAAATTAGTATACAATTTTTTTAATTACGGTCGTATTACGATATCTAGGCGTCCACTAGTAGGTACATATTTAACACTATCAAATCCAGGAAACGCTTGAATTTTAATTTCTTAATTAATTTTCGAACGATTATATTGTAACACTTTTTAATTATATTCTTTTTTATTTATTTCTTCTTAGATATACACAGAAGAACAACATCAACTATCCTAAGTCCTGCGGATCAGTAAGCTGACGTGGCAATTAGTTGGTCATATAGTCGAGCTATTCGAGTCGAGAATTGACAACCGATGGGGAGGAAAGGTTTTCTAATGGCAACCTCGTACTGGCAAGTGCAGTGATGGGCGACTTAAGACTTACAAGGTACGCAGGCATTCGATGGATGCAGGTGGCTCAGGACCGCACTTTGTGGAAACCTATGTGGGATGCCTTTGTTCAGCAGTGGACTTGTGGTGGGCTGTAGTGATAGCAGTGGTAGAAGTAGTATCCGTTTTAATATCTTGAAATTGTATGATAAGAGAAAAGTGTGGTTTGCAAGATGATGTTGTGACCAGCTCCAATGGGGCCTCATATACCAAATCTAGCAGAACTAAAACTAACTAACTAGACTTAGTTCTGCAGCATATGCTGTAAAAAAGATCAGAAATATTACCAGTGTTGAAACAGTTAGACTAGTAAACTTTATCTATTTTCATAGCTAGCATCCTTAGTCGTATGATTAAGAATGTTGATTGTTGATGAGTAAGGAATGCCTCGTTGGTTTGGTCAAATAGAAAGAATGAACGAGGAAAGGGTGACAAAACAAAATTATTTTGCAGATGTGAACAGTAGAGTCAGGAAGGTTGGCCTTAGACAAAAGTTTATCGACGTAATTGGGGATATATTGAAGATGGGCCGGAATATGAAGCACGTATGCGTAGGTATAAGGATGTAATATAGGCGAGAGAGGTGTGTCAGGATTGTGCCAAACGGAAGTCCGTAGTCTCTGCCTACCCCTCTTGGTTAATGGCGTGAGTGTATTATGTATCTTATGTTGAATTTAAAATCTGTCATAAAATATGAACATCTAAAAGATTTCTATAAAGCTAATAATATCTACCTGTTAGTGACTGTTAAGTACCTTAAACGCCACAGGGAAATGAATAAGATAGAGGTCGACGTATGACGTGTTGAGACGAGCCAATGAAGCCCGTAGAGAGTCAATAACATGTCTTTGTTCATTTACAGCAAGCTGAAACAAATAAAATGCATTGAGAGTTGCCTCGTTATCAGGCCTTTATCGTCGTAAAGGCGACAGAGTGCATCTGAAACAGGAAGCGGGCGAGAGCATCTTCGTGATAACAACTTAAAATAAAAAAAATACTGCTGTTACCAATCCGCCTACCAAGCATGGCAACTATGACAAAATCCCCCCTGTGAGGCAATCTATGGGGGAGGCCTATGTTACTTTAAGGCCTGATACGACAAAATATCGTATTTTAGACACGATTTTGACGCGCGAGAAATGATACTTCTTGAAACCTATATGCTCGGAAAAAATATTCGCATACGTGAAACACTCAATTTAATTCTTAATCTAATGAATTTTTAAAATACTCTGTATTAACCGAGATAAAACAAAATATAATTTATTGCCGGGAAGAATCTTTGACATTCGATTTCTCATTTTTTCTAGCGATATCCATTTATACATAGTGAATAAAACTAAATTTACGGATTTTATCGCGTTTATTAAACTAAATTCGTGTCGATTAAGAAATCATTATTTATACATAGGTATTTTTTGGATAAAATGAATAGCATATTATTATTGGATTCGATTCTTCATCGGCTATATTTTTAAGTAAGCAATCTTTTCTTAATCGAGTAAAAATACCTTGTGATTGGGGCGTAAAAATTTCATGACCCCATTTCTTCCCACGGTTGTCACAAAAGGTGACTATGGGAGATACCAAAATGTTTTTGTTAACTCGTTTACACCAGACGTACAATACCCATTTAGGAAACAGTAAGCAACATCAATGGTGAGTAACGTCTGGTACTGCGAAGGTCTATTCACCTGCCTCCATGACGATTAAAGCAAATCATCTTTTCAATTGGTGAAGACGAAGAAGGAGAAGTTATTTATTGCTATGGGATTTAGTAGAAGCCTTACCTTGGTGACTATAAAAACGTTTTCTCTCGGCACCGATGACTTCTGAACACTTCTACCGATTTGTTCCTCATTGTGATACAGTGCAGCCGTGTCTATTAATCTGTAATGCGTCGTAATTATATGAGAGAGTATTTGAGAACGCTCAAAGAAACCAGAAACTTAAGTTGTAGAGCCATACTTTATTACACGGTGTAAAGAATTGGAGGGCCTTGTTACTAGTGACGGGGTTTTCTATCTTAGTCCACAAGGGTAATAATCAGAGATTGGAATAGAATGTGTGAAACTACCTAAAGTTTGCAGCGGGACATAACTTGGAGCTGTACAACAACTTAAGTTGAACCAGTTTTTCAAAATTCAAAACCGGTTTAACTTAAGTGGTTGTAACAGCTCACTTAGCAGCTCACACACCCTATTTCGATCTCTGGTGATAATGCATCTGCATTTTGATTCTTAATCGATGACAGAATGTAAACATTCACTTAACATTAGGTGGACTCTGTAACGTCACCTTGTTTTGTCACCTTTATCTTGTCTTTAGTATCATAGCACACATAAATACCCTTCGGCAAATTGTATAGAAGTCTATGGGAAAAGTATAGATTCCGTCGAAATTTGGACGTTGTTACGGTATCCTCAGCGATGTTATATTAGCTATTGGGTATCGAAATGATGAAGAGTTTGTATAGGAAGCCTACGATGATATCCGCAGGCGAACCAGAGTAACCAACATAGCCCAACATATCAGTAACCTGAAGTCGCCATATGGCTTGAAGGACCAACTACGGTTGGGAAAGAGGGATCTCGAGTGGTAGTCTCCTTTTGTAAGCGAAGTGTAAGGCAGCTAAGATATGCTGAAAGTACGATGGTTGGAGGTGATCCCAAACCACATAGTGTAGCATTCTTTTGGGGAAGCCTATAAGCAGTAGGCTTGGAAACGGCTGTAACGACGATGATTGAGTATAATCATGAATCATACTGAAAGAGGAGCAAAGTATGAGTATATTAACTCTTTTGATGAAAAGAGAAAAGGTGAGAAGTAGGTGAGTGTTGATTTTTTAAATTTAGTTTAGTGTTTTTAACATCTGTTTCTTTGAAAAGAAATTCCCTTTTCTAATCGACGTTCAATTCCGTTTAAATTGAACGATGGATTAGATTGCGAAAGATGAATATTTTGTTGCACTTGTTTTTAATTGCTCCGTGTAGTGTCGGTGTAAGAATATCCACTATCCCATATCATCCCGCGGGTGTCGTAAGAGGCGACGGAGGGAAACAAATCAGGAGCTGGGCAGCAGCTTCTTTCAAATAACGACTAAATATGAATAACCTGCGGTTGCTACCCCGCTTGTCAAGCTTGGTAACTATAGCAAATGTACCCCCTATGAGGCAGGCTATAGGGGAGGCATAGTTTCAGCAGTGGACTTTGATAGGCTGTAACGATAACGGTATTTTAATTGGTACATTCTCTAGTACAATGTTATATCACGATAAAACATACCTTATATTATTCTGAAATAGTGTACTTTCTATCAGAGAAACTGACTACTTTACTTCGTTACTATAGATTTCTTTTTAACCTCTCAAGCCCTTAGCGGTCCCATGTGACCGCGGCCATATTCCGTCAAATCCTTAGCGGTCTCATGAGGTCGCACCCACCCACAGCACTTTAACCTATAAAAACTTATATATATAGAGACTACTTTTCTATGAAGAAGTTTAGCATTATATAATCAATATGAAATTTTCTATCCTCTAGTGCAATAAAAAATCTGTTATTTTATGTATATTTATTTATAATCTATGTTCATTACGTACGCCATTTTCGCATGAATGCTATTGTGTTGATTTTTGGATTTTTCTAGTGTTTTAGTTTAGTGTTTTATTACAAAATTGTAATGAAAGTTTATGTGTGAATATAATTTATCATTTTACGTAAATAATTTCGAGTAATATATATTGAAATAATTGTGATTTTCACGCTGCCGACATTCGCTTGGTATGTTTTTTTTGTTATCTAAATACAATAAAATCTTTTTGTAATGAAGTAAAAATTGACTTCTTCATAGAAAAGTAGTCTCTAAATATAAGTTTCAATGTTTTTAAGTGCTGTGGGTGGGTGCGGTCGCATGCGACCGCTCGGGATTTGCCGAGCGCATGCGACTGCATGGGATTTTTATGGCGCTTGAAGGGTTAAGAGTCGCTTGAAGTTCAAAAACCGTACGTAAGATAAAAAAGGTTTACCTGTATCCAGAGTTAAGAGCCCACATCACTGGAAGTTCAACTTCGTTCTCTTTCACTTCTTTTTGTCCTTTCTGTAAGGAATTATCCTTTTATGAATACCTAATTACTTTACTAAATTTAAGCCGAGGGTGAGGGCCGTGGTATGAGCGGCAGATTTTATGGGTCGGCATTTTGAAAATGAATGCCAAGATCCGCCTTATTGTTACAATGATTCCGGTAAAATTCTAAAAAATCTGAAAACTAGCTGATATGGAATATCAAAAAGAAAAAGAAAGTTCTCAAAATAGAGATACTCTGGACACGCATTTTCTAAAGGAATGCGAAGAAGTACTTTTTAAAAATTATGTTGTTTTAGTAATATTTAAATAGAGTCCGATAGACTGTAAGCCCGTTTTACACTCTAGGATGAATCATAAAAATATATTAGCGTATTATTTGTGACACAATCATTCCTAAACACTGATAACACAAACACCTTAAGTAAGAAAAAAATGCTTCATTAATTTCGAAATCTAGAAAGAATGAATGAATCGAAATGTAGAAAGAAAAAATATCTTCAATACGTTGCCAATTTGTTCGATAAACTTAAGTATACTACTTAAGTTTATCGACCAAATTGGCAATATATTGAAGATATTTTTTTCATAGAATAAGGTTGGCAAACGAGCACACAGCCCACTTATCAAGTGGACGCTGTGGCCTACAGACGTCTACATTAATCCTCGGTTAAGAATCAAAATGCAGATGCGTTGTCACCCCTGAGGACTATGATGGAATGCTTCGTTTCCAGTAAAAGGGTCTCCGATTCTCTACACTCCAGCAGCACTGAGCTGCTATTTTACGCTGGTATTCTGTGAGAGCGTGGTCCTACCCCAGTTGAGCCGACCCATTCGTGCTACAACCATAAAATAGTTGCAGTATGGCTCTATCACGTTTAAATGAATGTTAAAGAGCCTAAGCATGTACGTAGCCGTCCTATGTCCGCTGTTTTATGACCTACCTCATCAAAACCTAAAAACGTGCCGAACCCCATAACGGGTATGGTGTTGCCATCATTAAGGAGTATCCTTGGCGCTTTCCCGCCATCAGTACTGTCGCATAGCTGAAAATAATTTGAAAATGGTTAATATTTAACACAAATAAAAATAGTTTATTTCGGCAACCAAGTCTAATACAATTTTAAATAATCGGAGCAAATAATCTTGCTCGTGCTTGGAAGCACCGCTCTTCCATATCGTTTTATTCTTCCATATCGTTGAATTGTTCGGATTCTAGCCGCCAAATCCAATCAACGCACACAGCGACAAAATTCCTGAACCATCCACATCATCTGGATTCTTGGTGATCCATTAATGTGCGATTATCTAGGAGTATTCTTCCTCGCACGATTTTTTTATGAAATTGTTTAACACCTGCGATTTTCTAGATCGATACGACTTAGGAAGCTTGAAGAAACGAGCTTACTTCTTTTTAAATGGCCGGCAACGCACCTGTAAATCCCCAGATTGCAGTTGTTCGTGGGCGGCGGTCGACACTAAGCATCAGGTGAGCCGCACGCTCGTTTGCCCACTGCTATAAAAACTATAATATTTGATTATGGTCACCGTGTTATAGTGGCGTAGGAGAATTTAAAATCCCTATCCGTAGTGCTATATAAACTCGTGATCTCGGATCTAAGTAGGTACTTACAAAAATTGTTGACAGACAATGCTCAGGTAAATGTTGGTAGCTAATCATGATTTAGATGCAATTATTGCCAATCCTTCTGTCTACGTGGCAATAATATACCCGCGATCGTGCGATGAGTGACCTTCATCATCGCACAGAACGCAGCTAAAGGGTCAATTGCCTTGAGTACTGTAACGCTCAGGTGTGAAGCGATGCTTAACCATACGCACGTCAAACAAGTTTTGGTCGAGTAGTGGCGAGTACCATACCATTATATATTTTTTATATACACATGTATACATTATGACCTCCGAGCTGTGGTAGCTCAGATGGTTAGCGCTCGCTGTAAATTTCACAGTACGCGAGCAAACCGGGTTCGATCCCCTCCGGCACTAATGAAATTGTTAATTGCAATTTAAAGTGCTGATTTACCACGTACTCGGCGGGGAAGGAAAACATCGTAAGGAAACCTACATGTCAGAGAAATAAGAATAAAACTTTTCTTCAAAGACATGTGAAGTTCGCCAACACGCATTGGGGCAGCGCGGCGGACAATTCCTTGCCCTAAAACCCTCTCGGAAATGAGCGGAGGCCTGTGCCCAGCAGTGGGACGTATATAGGCTGTAACTTTACTTTACTTTTACATTATTAGGGGGTAAACGAGCATGAGGTTCATCTGATGGTAGATAACTACCGCCGCCCATGAAAAATTGCAACACAGGGGGGAAATTGCACGTCCGTTGTAGGTCTTTTTAAAAAGGGTAGGCTTTTTCTTGATGGTGCACACAACAAAGAATTTGTGCGAGGAAAAAATTTATGGTTAATCACAAAGTAATGGACCGCCAGTCCCCCAGATAATATGGATGGTATCGCGAAAAATATCGCGATGTGCGATGGGGAAATTTAGCAGTTGAAATGAGTCCGAACAATTCCTCTAAGTACTTCCCATGAAAGAAAGGACAGAATATGCGAGAGGATGCAGCATCTCCTTGCAGTGAGTCAAGTCGAGAATAAATTTGACAAAAGAAAAATTATTCAAACAGGCCCAAAATTAACTAAGATATTGAGTAATATACAAAAAACATGCAGTCGAATTGAGAACCTCCCCATTTTTTAAGTTATAGGTACGCGAATTCCACATTGCCTTACATCATTTTATTCCTCAGACATGGAGGTTTCTCCATGATGTTTTCCTTCACCGCCGAGCACGTGGTAAATCATTGTACATGTAAGTAGTATTTCTCTAATCATAAGATTGAGGTCTATATCGAAAATGAATAAACTTCTATTTTTTTTTATGAAATTGATCAAAACCTCAGACACATTACGATAAAAGAACAGAAAGATAATTTCATAAGGATACCTTGTATGACATGGGGTTATGGCCACACCGGTCAGTTAAATACTAATCATTCCAACTGATCAGTTCAAACTAAAACTGTCGATATTTTTTAAAATATCGGATTTTAGATATATCCATAAATAAATTTGTATATAAAACTCCGATATTAATATATTTATAATGATCGATAACTCGAAAATCCAAAATTTCGATATATCGATCATTATAAATATATGTATATTAGATAATATCGGAGTTTTATATATAAGTTTATATATGGATATATCGAAACTCCACTATTTAAAAAAAATATCAACAGTTTTTTCGAATATCAGTTGGAATGATCAGTTTAACTGACCGTGTGAGGCATCCATAAGATTCGAATCCCGGACAAATCCCATATATTTACAACATGAAGACATTAAACAATAGGTGAAGATCACCCTTTTACAAGGTGATTCTTATTAAGTACATTAGTCGATAAATGTTTACTGGAAGAATATTACTTTAACATAGCATAGACAACACAAATTTAATGATAGTTCTGATGAAATTTGTTATTTTATTTTGCAAATTTGTCATAAATAATAATAATTATATTATAGTGAATCCACCGTTTTTCAGATATAATATTTCGTGGCATTTATTTTACTCAAACTATAGCGATGACTCATATGTTTAAACTGCGCTAATACAACGCTACAATACGAACACTTCAATACTTTAACATAATAAAAGTGGGTGTAGAATTAATAACATAAATAATTTTTAATAAGAACGAACTTACCGCTTCGAAAACTGAGGAAAATAATAATAAAGCTAACAACATTGTGTATAAACCGCACGATTAGGGAGAAAGAACGTATGCTACTAATTATAAAACTAACTCGTATCGCTTTTAGCTTAGGCATAAAGTGTATGAAGTAGTTAGTGTTGCCATAAATGTGATTAACGTTTTACTGTGCACTTCTTCCTCTTCTTCATCGGCCCATAAAAAGATATGTGTCAGATGTGTCACATGTTTAACACTGCCGTCCATGATGGTTATACCGCTATCCACCGGAAATTTTATACGTGGTTATTAGTAGTATAGTTGAGCAGTTCTCACCAAAATTGTACCGCCTTAAATTTAGATGTCCTTTAAGTTCGTGTTTATTTTGTGACTATATAAGACACCATATTTATCAGATTTTTTTAAATCTTTTAAAGTCATATCTATAGATATAATTAATCACAAATAAAATACTACCAGAAGCGTTTAAAAATAATAAAATATTTATTTTCTGAAACCTGTTTATTTTTTTGTATGGATTGTAGATTGTCCTATCCCCTATCACATGATTTGAAAATTGATTTTACCAAAAAAATAAAACTTTAGGAGTACATCTTTCCACTTTGATTAATCACATCACTATTTATTTACAGAATGATACCTTTGTACATGTATTTACTTATTTAATTTATTAATGTTTTCAATTTCTTTGTTGTCCTAGATTTAACTCAATTTTGATTATCAACATTGTTACCATGATATTTCACATATTTTGTAAAAATTACTACTTTTTTGGATGTTTTAATGCTGTGTAAACATTTTTCTCCATGTCGAAGTCTTTTAATCTTAAATTGGTAGGCTGACATGTATTCTGTGTCAAACAATCCGTGCACGAGTGTTGTGGGTACCAATTAAACTCAAACTTGTTACTGGACTTTAAACGGTAAGTACGTACTTTATTAAAAAGAACATTTTTCCAATGATTTATATGTGCATTCACTCTTGTTTTCACTATTTTTTACAACGTTAGCTAATAAAATAATATTTTTAGGCGGTAAAGAATCCCATAACCTCAAACTTTGTTACCTCAATTTTGTTACTTTTGAGTAGGTAACGTATATGTTGATCTCATTGGTAACACAATTGATATCATTAAGGGACGAATACATTAGCCTACTGTCAACGAATAGAAAATATTAGAATATGAAATGTATGTTTAACGTTAGGTAAGTATTTGTTTTTCGCTCTCGTATAATCTACTGAATATATTTAATTGAAATCCAGAATGAATTTCATGTTGGCGATGCCATACATAGTTTTTAGCCATGATTTATTTTAAACAGACTTCCAAAAAAAAAAACAACACCACACAAATCGACCACGTATGTGTTTGATTTTATTTAACTTGCACTGTTCGTATATAAGTAAAAATATGTCCGTCAAAATTTGCAAACCATTTTTCAATGTTGGTATCCGATTGAGCTAAAATTTTGCAAGCACTTTTAGTTTTTATGACAAAGCAGTTTTTTGACAGATTTAACCCGATGTCACAGACAGGAGTGTCTCCTCATGAAGGAAATGCTTAATGGTTAATAGCAACTGAATGAAATTTAGTATGCGTATAAAAGCTTGCCTGTAAAAAGTATTGTTATATTTAAAACTTATTTTGTTTGTATTGCATGACCGATTTTCATAATTCCTTTTTTGGTAGTAATAGGATATTCCATTCTCTCTTTTTATTAAATAAATCACCAAAGTAAATTTAAATTATAATATAGAAAGTTTTTTTAAATAAAAAATGGTGAAACAAATGTTCAAATAAACGAAAAACAAACTTTAACGAAGTAATACCTCTTCTCCCTAACTTTCAAAAGCGAAGATTTCATTGAAGTCGTGTTTTTGTTTATTTAAACAGTTTTTTATGGAGATGTTATTGTGCTGAATGAAATCTCAAATAAATGATTTTAATTTTAAGGTTATCGTACAAAATGGCACCGCTAACTGCCACGGAAGAAATGAAACGCTATCGAAATAAGCCAGAATAAACCAGAAAAGTTAGAAGAATCAAGACGAAAAAATTTAGAAAGGATGAAGGTTAAACATAAAAAAATCTGAGCTTAGTGACGAAAAACAAAATGGAAAACAAAATCAACAAAAATCATAAAACGTCAATCATTCATTGGAAGAGACAGAAGCGGCAAAGAATCAAGAAAATAAAAAAGATAAAAAAAGAGAGCGCGACAAGACATTGAAATATTACAGCAAAATGTTATATAAACTACAAAAATTACTTGAAGAAAACGAAAAAAAAATTCAACAAAATGTAAATCTTACGGAGCACTAAATAAAAGATTGTACAGTATTAAACTGAAAATGATTCTAAAGTAAAAAAAAAACTAGAATAATAGAAATAGCTCTGGTTATTAAACCTTAAATAAATAAATTAAGCCTTAGAAGCATCATTACAACAAATTTATAAAGATTTGAAATGGACATGCAATCGCATAGATTTAGCATTTTTAGAAATTGCTTTTTAAAATATCAACTTCTATATCATCTATATTACTAAATCCTTGCATTTTGATGAGAATGGAGATGTATTCTCATTTAAATGAATTAAGTAACAACAGCAAACGACAGAGTTTTCTTTTATTTAGGGAAATCTACCAGTTTCTAGAAATTAAGTCTATTTCCCGTATGTTACATCATAAATTTTAAAATAAAGGGTTGCTTATTTTAATTAAGAGTCCTATTATTATTTTCCGTTTATTAAACTAAATCCAATTATTATACCAGTATTCCTAACAATGTAAATGGGCCTTAACAATTTCTTGGTTACCAATCATAATCAATTTTGTTACTGTCCATAAAAATAACGAAGGTTTTTAACTGATAAAAATTTTAGTTTTGGACTTTAACTAATTATATTTACTTATTAATACTTGCCGAAAAATTGTAATTCAAAAATTGTATATCATCAAACAGTATTTACATTTTATTTTTATTTTAAAATACATAGAAAAAAATTGTTTGGTTTTCGTCCTAAGTAACACAGTTGAAAATGTTTGTATTGTAATTTAAAAATTAGCAAACTTTTACAAGTAAATTTTTTTTTTGGGGTTTAAATGCCTTCATATGTAATCATATAAAATATTTAACACGGAATAATCAAAGAACTACATTTAATTAAATGAATTTTGTTTAGTAACAAAATTGATCACGGTAATGCCATGCTCGGAAATAAACCTGTTTTATTCCTAAATGGTATATATTTATTGGTAACAAACATTAAATTACTCAAATTTTATATTACTTTTAGCAAATTCTTTAATAAAATCATTTAAAACAAACACATTTTTAAAAATCGAAAAAAATATTTGCCGTACAAAATTTTTGAGAACTGCTCAGTTGTAGCACGAATGGATCGGCTCGACCGGGAAAGACCACGCTCTCACAGAATACCGGCGTAAAATAGTAGCTTAATGCTGCTGTGTTTCGTATGGTGAGTGTAGAGAACCGGAGCCACTTTGAATGGAAACGAGGCATTCCATCTTAGTCCTCACAGGTGACAACGCATCTGCATTTTGATTTGTAATCGAGGATAGATGTAGATGTCTATGGGCCGCAGCAACCACTTACCATCTGGTGGACCGTGTGTTCGTTTGTCACCCTATCCTATAAAAAATGGGGTGGTGGATATTCTTACTAACCCCCCCACCCCCAAACAAATACACGACAAAGTACTATTATATAAAACAATATGTTTAGAATAAAAGAAGCAATTCTTTAAAGCGGCAAGAGACGGATGGGACGGACTGGGGAGATTGAAAGTTATTTTGTACCTTTTTAAGCGGGTATTATTAGCATATGGCAACACTAAAACTGTGGTCATTGATATTATACAAAAAAAGTTGTTTTTGAAATATGTTTATTAATTACAAACAAAAGTAGAACTTAAAAATATTAATATTATGTAGGAGGATCCTAATACGGAACTTAATTTTCGATTTGTGTTCTTTAAAATAAGAACAAAAATTATTTAATTTAAAATTTCACTTTTATGTTAACTTACAAGTGATTTAGAAATAACCTCTGACTTTTTTGTGTGTCAATTATTTTTTATAGACCTCGTCAACTTTCTGAGATAGTCGTAGTATTTCGTGTGTGCAACAGTAAATTACTGTACTCTTGCTTTTTTAAATCAGTCCTAGAAAACCAAACATTTTCGAGAATAAAACAAAAATATAGTAGTCAATCTTTAACCAGATTATCGTAGTTATGAAAATAATACTGGTCCAGTCGTCTATGGCGGTTTGACATAACAGTGCATTAAAAAACTTCCATCCCATATAGATTTGATCAAGATCTGATCAGTAGTTTTTTAGTTATCCTAAATAATGCGTATTAACAGACTTCGACTACAATGATGATGTTCTCATTTTATGTACGATGACGTTTGGCCTTTCTGAGCTTCACATACGACAATTTTGCTTATTGAAGTATCCTCCGAAGTAGAAATGAGCTTCATCGGAAAGGAGGAAAAGATGATTTTTCGGTAAAGATGCTCATCTTCGATCAAGCGGTCTTCGGTCCATTGAGCAAATCAAAAACTTATCGGATGGTTATGGTGTATTAAGCTCTTGCACTTATTCTTCTCAAAGAAGTGCATGTTCAACTTTTGAGAACAAGTTGATGTTCATGGTTGTACACGCATATTCTGACCAACAGCAGCTATGTTTTCGGTTGAGTGCCATGGACGAGTACGTACATAGTACATACACGGGCTGTTTTATCCGAAAACGATCCAGTTTCATGAACTTGCTTCACAAACTCGGTTTTTGTCACATATTTTTTGTCAAATATTTTTCACAAATTTCTTACAGTTTGAGTAGAAGACTCACCACTTTGGAAATAACTTTTTAATATTTCCCAACTTTGTTCAAGCGAAAAGCGAGCCATTTCATAAATATCAAACATAACACTAACTTTCTGTCACATCGGAAAGTACCTTCAAACCTCAAAATAATCTATAGTTTTAATTCCAAGCGCTAGATGAATCATTCTGTATATTGAAGTCGGTTGTACAAAACTTTTAATTTTCCACTTGTTTATAAAATTGAAATGAGAGATGATTTGACAGTCCACATTATGGTAAGTGGCTACTGCGGTCAATGGACCCCTGCAGCTGATTTCAAGCAAAGTGGGCTGGGTTGTCATTTCTAAGACTCTAGATCGAGCACAACACTGCCCGCGCTGCTAAATATCTAAATGGAAATTAGGCAGAAAAAATTAAGTGATGTATCGTCAAATTATATCGTTAAATAAATTAGTGATGTCAAATTATACTTTTACACTTACATTTGTGCGTTATTTTCCCCGTACCATTGTTTAGTCATCTTCAAAATAATTCATCCTACAGTTTCTTATACTCTCATTTGATTTATACAAAGTTATCATGGGTTAATTCTTAAACTAATCTATTCCCATTGGTGTAGGGACATGTTTAAGTGTTCGTAAAACATAGCTAATAACAATATTAAAAATAAAAGTCTTAGGTATTCAGTTTTTTTTTCACCACAATTCTTTTATGTAAAAACAGAGTGTGATATAAACAGTGATGCTAGTTTTTAGCGCTCACAAGTGTAGATTAAAGTTATTTCAAGGTAAACTTGTTACATTATAATTACAAGAGAGAGGCTATTTAGGCGAGATTAGCGTACTGTCTAGTAGGGGGTTTCGTTTTGCGTGTCTTACTTTAATTTTTTTTTTTTTTTGGGTTGGGTAATTAAATGTTTTTTTTTTTTTTTTTAGACGCTATATAATTTGATTATAATAATCTTTATTTGCAAGAAAATATTATAATACACAGGACAGGTGAAGCTGCTCGCGTACGTAGGAATTACTTGAATCTTTACTTCCTACACGTATCCTCTGGGTAGTGCTAAACCAGTGGTAACCGGTGGTAGGTTCGTCCTTTACTAGTGAGAAGCTCGGCTGAGGGTTAGTTACCACCCACCTGGCAAAGACATACCGCCAAATGATGCAAGTCGTGTTCCGGTATGATGTTATGTGTAACCAATTTCATAGGGAGAATGGGTCTGGACAGTTGCGTTGCGCTTGCGCTTAAGAACCGGTTGCGATGCGGCCGTTTCTTGGTGTCGCTGCCCCGCCATCTTACAAAAAATTCTGGGATGGCTCCACCATGCCGTTTGGCGACCGGAGAAGAGGGCCTGGTGGCGATTTCCAGAGGGGTTCGGGCGTCCTCGTGATCTCTATGCTAGGTACCATCGATGCTGTGACTTGTTTGCGTCCGTAGGTTATATGTATGACGCCTCGTCCAACTGCTATTCTCTCAACCTGTTCACTTCAGCAACTATGAAAGAGTAAAAAAGAAGAGTAAGTAGAGTTTGTACAGCGGTTGCACTCCCTCTCCATCAAAGTGCACCTCACAAACATCCGAGGCCTGCACTGTAATCTCAATGCTGCCCATTACCACCTTGAGACTGACAAGCCGCACTTACTCTTCTTGACTGGGACGCCAATCACATGTCCTCTAGATGCGGCGTACCTTGGTTACCCTGGGTACACATTGGAGCATATTTTCCATCAGCGTGCCGGAGTCTGTGTTTGCGTCCGCAACGACCTCTGCTATAAGTGTCTCCGTCACCTTGAAGACCCCACTTTCTCTACGATGGAAAGTACACAGGAATTGATAAAATTATTTATTCTTGTGTCTACCGATCTCACAGCGGTGATCGGGAGATAATATTAGGCTATTTGAACACCTCAGTGAAACCTCTAATGTGGCTCTTAATCTGTACCCTAATGCACAGTTGGTTTTTCTGGGGGACTTTAATGACTGTCATCAGGACTGGCTGGTCCCATACCAGAAGACCGACCACGCTGGGAGAGAGGTATTTTGCCTTTTCGCTGAGACTCTATCAACTGGTACAATAAGCAACTAGTGTACCTGATGTGGATGGGCACTTAGCCAACTGTCTCGACCTTCTGCATTCGACCGATCCAGAGAGGTATAATGTTTACCTCACCCTTGTGAACTTCTGCCCACCGTCTAGTGAAATCTGTGTCGTTACGATTACGATCGTGAACTACGATTGCCATGGTGTGCGGCGAGTGTGGCGATACAAGTCAGCAGATTGGGATGAGATGCGGTATTTCTTTGCATCTTATCCTTGGTGGCAAGTCTGCTACTCGTCTGAAGATTCGTCAAGCTGCGAGGATACCATAACCGATGAGTATTTCATCCTCTTTACTGACGTGCCCATTGGTGGTAAAGCTCGCCCATGTAAGTTTTCAGCGTACGGTTTATCCCGTGATCTTATTGAATGGGTAAAGTACTTTCTGAGTAAACGGTCTCTCCGGGTAGTCGTTGATGGCTGCTCATCCGATCCTCTGACGATTAACGCCGGTGTTCCTCAATGGTCAGTTCTCTCAGCAACTCTCTTCCTGTTGCATATTAATGATATGCTTATGGTTTTTATATGGTATGATAGCACAGTTGTGGAGAGATACCAACCAATTACTCGGGCCAGTCGGGATCAAATACAGTCCGAAAGAGAGGCTATATATAGGGAGGACCGCCAATCATACAGATGGTATGGATGGTATCTTGAGTTATGTCGTGATATGCGATGGTGAAATTGAGCTGCTGCGCATAGCAGTTAATCTCACCGGTTTGCAATACATCATTGACGTGCAGAAGAAACAGCGTTGGTGATAGCAAGCAGCCTTGTGGAACACCAGCAGTAATATGCTTGTAATCGGAGCATGCACCATTTGCTACGACCTTGATGCTCCGATCATGGTGCATCAAGGTGGATGCTTGGCTTGGGTGGAGGCTTGATGATGGTGATCTAATTGTACAATTTCTCGGAAAGCCCAAAGGATTTTTAACAGTGGTAGAGCCACGCGGCAGCTTTTGGTGTCGCGCGGATGGGCCGGCTCGAACCTGGGTGGTACCACGACCTCACAGAATACCAGCGTTAAGTGGAGGTTTACCTCTGCGTTTCGCTTGGTAAGTGCAGGTGGCCGGAGGCCCAATTTCCCCACCTCCATTAACATGGTAGCGGAATCAATTAAAAAACTACAACAGGAGGGTACCAGCACCCCTGGCCACGGAGAATCCCTCGCTGAGCATCCATGACCAAGCTATCCTACTCTTCCTCCACACAGTCTTCCGAACACATTCATAGTAGGGGAGCTCAAGCGGGGATTTCAGGATTTACTCGAGCGTGGTAGAACAACATGAGGGGGGAAACCTTGCACCCTATTAAGTACCCCCAACAAATGTGAGCTCTTTATATAGGGAAGTGCGGTTAGGGCAGCCGATCAGAATAGTAAAAAAAATCGAAAGGTCGAAAAACTTGAGCGCGTCAGATTAAGGCAAGGTGAGTTAATTAAATGCAGAAAAGTGTGTATTTTAATAATCTGACGATTTGCACTTGACCTAAGGAAAAAGGAGAGTCACAAAGTTGTAAAAAAAACGTCACTTTTATTTACTCGAGCGCGGTTAATTTTGTTTTTATTTTCAAGGAAATCATTTAAGGATCACGAAAAAAATATAATCTGCCGATTTCCACAAGCCGAAGTAGTTAAAATCCTCAATATAGTGTATAATCTATTCAAAAGTTATTTGAGCTTTAAGTCAAATTTATATTAAATTTTGAGATCTCTTTTCTGTTCCGACGGAACTATCAGACTTATCACCAAATGTCATAGTAACCTTTCTGTAGGTAATTTTTGAAACGCGGCATTCTTTTCTAGTTATTTTCATTTTAATGTAAAGCTTTTTTTAAACTCTTCAGATTAAGGAAATTCCTCCACATAATTATCAGATTACGGGTCAGCACGACAAGGACACCGTGCTGAACTGTCCGTTTATTAATATGACGCGCTCGAGTATTTCAAGGTCACGATTTTTTTTTGCATTTTCAAAAATTTGCCAAGAGTTTTAGTCACGTCCAAATCGTCAGTCTTTTGAATAGGAGCTTCTTTGGGGTGTACTTAACATATCTTTGGAATATCTGACGCACTCGAATAATTTTTTTCTAATCCCATTTTCAACATCTTCGCACGGCCACCCCCACCATTCAATCTGTCAAATTAATATTCCTCCGTTCTCAAAAATACGTGGGACGTATACACTGAAAATGTCTGACGCGCTCGAGTATTTTTTGTGACTGTTTTTTTTACATTTTTGAAAATCTATAGCCGCTCATCCCACCACTGAAAAGGCATACATAATATAACCGTTTTTGTTTTTAGTATCTAAGTTTCGCAATCCAAAAGGTACCCACGACGCTCGAGTAACTCCCAATTTAGCCTCTCAGGTTCCCCTACTATCACGCTATCCGGGAATTTTTCATCAGGGGACTTCATTCCAACCTTAACGCTGTCCACTACCATCTGGAGACAGCGAAGCCGGTCTTGCTCTTTTTAACCGAGACTCAGGTGCCCTCTCCGGCTGATACTTCATATCTCTCTTACCCGGGGTACAAATTAGAGCACTTTGTTGTGACCGGGCTGCAGTTTGCGTAAGAGAGGACATTTGTTTTCGACACATCGGCAGTCTTTAAGGTACGGATCTGTCTATCCTATTGCTGCGCGTGAACAAGGACGACCATGCCCGTGTCTACGGATGTCTCTATAGGTCCCATAGCGGTAATGCCGAAACAGACCGACTTATCGACCGCGTCCTAATGGTTACAGATTCCTTGCTACAAAAGATCCCATCCGCAGAGATCGTGATCCTTGGCGATTTTAACGCCTACTATGCCGTATGGCTCGGTTCAGATTTAACCGATCAAGCGGGGGGATCTGTTTATGACTTTATCAAATCAAATCAAATCATTTATTTGCAATCTAAGTGTACATAATTGGTATTAAATTAAAAATGTGCTTACAACTTAGACGCCCTTTTCAGGCACTGCAAATTTGACAAGGGCACTGCTTATATACTGTAGCGGCGCTGTCGTCGCACCACAATCGAAATACACCGAAGTCTAAATCACGCTATCAACATTCCGAATCAGAAACAGTATATATAGAACTTCTCCGAACTATCACTTGGAGTGTTGGGCGCTCCCCAGGCAGAACATCTTGCCTGGCGGGAGATCTCCCCTTTTCCTACTACGGCTACTGTGGTGACCATCTGACGTGATCTGAACACGCAACCAACAACCTTCGGAAACTTCAAGCTTCATCATTGTCATAGAATACCCCACCCATTCGCTCCCGAGCAGATATCGTCTGCAGTCTTCATATCCTGCAAGCCATCTAGCTTCACAAGGTTCATCGCAGCACTGGAATAATAATGCTTCCTGTTCCTTCAAGCTACTCTCTGCGCCATACAGTGTTCGGCACGGCTCTGAGCCTTAATGCTCGCCTCTGCTTCACGGCACTCTCGCAGATTACTTGCCTTCTTCTCGACTCACCGCAGACTACAAGGCAATCTCCTGGCACTTGCACATTCGTCGACAACTCGACTGCACTATCGACCTCCGGTCTGAGCAGGGGGGTGATGTAGCGGCGCTGTCGTCGCACCACAATCGAAATACACCGAAGTCTAAATCACGCTATCAACATTCCGAATCATAAACAGTATATATAGAACATCTCCGAACTATCACATGGAGTGTCGGCCGCTCCCCGGGCAGAACACCTTGCCCGGCGGGAGATCTCCCATTTTCCTTCCACGGCCACAATACTATTAACATACATAAAATAAAATAAAATTAAAAGCTATAAAAGATATAAAAATATATAATAGTGTTATTTTTTATCTAAATACTCTTCTACTGAGTAGAAGGGGTTTTGTTTTAAATATTTACCGAGTCTTGATTTAAATTTGGTTAATTCTGATATATTTTTTATTTCCTGTGGTAATTTATTATATACTTTTATTGCCATATAGTAGGGGCTTGTATTTAACATTTTTGTTCACGACTGTGGTAGGTATAATTTATTTTTGTTACGTGTATTTAAATTATGCGTATCTTTAATTTTCTTAAAACTATTATTATTTTTGTGGACAAACAGGCATAGATCATAAATGTACATACAGGGTAAGGTAAGAATATTTAGTTGTTTGAAGTACGGTCTACAGCTAGTAGTGTTATCTATCTGGGCTAGTATTCTAACGCACTTTTTCGGGTAATAAAAAGCTGCTGCATATCGACGCTACTTCCCCATAGCATAACTCCGTACTTAAGCCACGAATGAGCATAGGCATAGTAAGCTGACAATGCCGTGGCTGTGTCAGTGGTATATTTAATTTGAAATAAAGCATACGTAAATTTTGAAATTTTAGACTTTATATATTTAATGTGCGTTTTCCAATTGATGTTTGAATCTACTTTCAAACCTAAAAGATTAAAATTATCAACTTCTTCTAGTTGTATATTATTAAAGTTTATGTTTAAAGTTAATGGGCTGCTTTTATATGTTTTAAATTGCATAATTTTGGTCTTTTTAAAGTTAATTTCTAAGTTGTGATCTTCAAGCCAATTTGTTATAGTTTGTAGAGTGTTGTAGACAATATAGTCATAATTTGTGTTTTTATCGCAGTTCACTAACACTGACACATCGTCGGCAAAGAGTACGCTTAATGTGTTTTCGTTATTTATTATCTTGGGTAAATCGTTTATATATATTAAAAACAATAGGCATCCTAAGACACTACCTTGAGGGATTGAACATGTGAGGTCCCGGATTTGAGACTGTACTACAACGATTTCCCGTTTTTCATCGTTGCGGTGTTCGATTTGAACTATCTGCTTCCTGTTTGTCAGATATGATTGGAACCATTTATAGGCCGTTCCACGAATTCCCGAACCCTTTAATTTATTTAAAAGTATATTAAATTGAACTTCATCGTATGCTTTCGTCATATCCAAAAGGAGGCCTATGGTGGCTGTGGTGTTGATCTACTTTTTCTAAAACCGTTCTGTGATTCGTCTAATATATTGTATTTTTCTAAATAATGATAGAGTCGGTTACACATGGCTTTCTCAAATATTTTAGCAAACGTGGGAAGCAGGGCTATGGGTCGATAGTTACTGAGCGTTAGGGGGTCGTCTTTTTTAAATATTGGTTTTGTTAGTGAAATTTTTAGTGCATCCGGAAACTGAGAATTTTCAAAACTTTGGTTTATAAGTGAAGCTAAAGGGATAGCTAATATTTCTGCACATTTCTTTACCAGGATTGGTGGTATATCATC
The DNA here is from genome assembly GCA_907164705.1 of Parnassius apollo. Lineage (NCBI taxonomy): Eukaryota > Metazoa > Arthropoda > Insecta > Lepidoptera > Papilionidae > Parnassius > Parnassius apollo. The sequence goes on along the minus strand of CAJQZP010001539.1, from coordinate 6,758,557 downwards.
AATGCCACAGCTATGTTTATTTTTAATATTTTTAATTATATTCATTATTTCTCTTGGATCAACAGGGGTTAAAAAGAAAGAGTTTGTTGGTGGATTTATAACGGGATGTCTATTTACCATATTATTGGAGTTAGAACATTGGCCTACAGTGGCAAAGTACTCGTTGAACATATTTGTTACGGTGTGGGGGGAAGAAATTAATGTATTATTTTCTTTTAAAATTATATTTTGAAGTAATTTCATTTTATTTTTACCGGTTTTATTATTAATAATTTTCCACATCGTTTTAGTTTTATTGTCAGATTTTTCCATTTGTTTAATGTAATCTATTCTTTTGGATATTTTTATACATTTTTTTAATATTTTACTGTAAATATTGTAATGTGTTCGTATAACTTCGTTTTTAGTTTCATTTTGCATTATTTTTAATATTCTTTTATGTCTGCACGATTTTTTTAATCCCATCGAAAGCCAACTTTTTTTTAGTACTGTAGTTTTTAATTTAAATTTTTTTGTAGTGGTATATGATTATTCAGTATTTTTGTTAAACTGGCTAAGAAATGCGAGTAGTTTTCATTTAATCCTTTATTACTGTTTATTATATTCTCCCATTTTATTTTATTTAGTGATTCCTTAAATTTATTTATATTAACATTGGTAAATAGTCTTTTTTGTTGAAAGTACGTAATATTTTGTTTTATTAATAAATTACTTATATCAATTTCTATGTTTATTGCTTTATGATCTGAGATCCCATAGTCAATTACTTGAGATTTCTTTACAAGGGATGAATAATTAGTAAATAGTAAGTCAATGCAAGTGGAGGACTCTTTCGCAATTCTCGTTGGTTTATCTATTAATTGTTTAAGGTTGTATGAAGCCATGAAATTCAAAAAGTTACGTGTAATTTTGTTTTTATTTAAAATGTTTATGTTAAAGTCTCCCGCGATTATAATATATTTATTTTTTTCTTTTGTGTTAAGTTTATTTAGAAGTGTATCTAATTGCTTAAAAAATAATTCTAAGTGTCTATCAGGTCTATATATTCCTATGATAATGCATTTCAGTTTGGGAATTTCTATTGCACATAGTTCAACAATAAATTCTTTGGAATAATTTACAATATCAATTCTTTCTATAAACTCTAAATTGTTTTTTAATATTAAGCAAACTCCACCTCCTTGTTTATATTTCCGGCAAAAGTAAGATGCAATTGTATAGCCTGGGATTGTTAAGGAATTAAGATAGTATTCATCTTTCCACAATTCAGATAATGCCAGTATATCAACATCTGTTTCTAACATTATTTGTTCAAGTATATCAATTTTATTACCAATACTTTGAATATTTTGAAAACTTAAAGATAACTTATTGAAATTGTTTTTGAAATGTCCCGATCTGCTGACGCGTAGTAGAGTTATGTGGCATGGTATCTGGCGAAGATTGTTCTTGGTATTGCATAGAAGTTAGTGGGGTAGAATCAGGAATATCGACGTCCTTTGTGGATATGCTTGCGCCTTCCGTCCGGTTCGTAGTTGTAGATTTACAGGTATTTGTGTATAGTTTCCCATCAACATAGAGTTTATTATTTTTTATATACGCGTTTTGTCCATTTGTCCTCGCTGTTTTCGTATTTCTGATGAGTTCCTTCCTTTCTTCTAACGTTTTTCCACTGACGAATTTTCCTATGGATAATCCAGTATTTTTTAAACTTGATCGTATTGTTAATTACAAAATCGGACATCCTTTTACTTATTAATTCTATCGCAATAGGCCGCCGACGGTTTCCACGTCTCCCAAGGCGTTTGATTTCTTCTATGTAAGGCATATATTGATGTTTAATATATCATGGAACAACCTTGAAACACGACCTACTAGCTCGTTTTCGGTCTCAGAGTACCCTTCCATGAGGCATTTTGTGGTAGAGCCATGCTGCAGTTATATTAGATGTATAGTTGTAGCACGAATGGATCGGCTCGACCGGGGAAGGACCACGCTCTCACAGAATACCAGCGTGAAATAGTAGCTTAATGCTGCTGTATTTCGTATGGTGAGTGTAGAGAACCGGCGACCCATTTTACTGGAAACGAGGCATTCCATGTTAGTCCTCACGGGTGACAACACATCTGCATTTTGATTCGTAATCGAGGATAGATGTAGATGTCTATGGGCCACAGCAACCACTTACCATCAGGGGCTGTATGCTCGATTGTCACCCTATCCTATAAAAAAAAGGCCATATAGTACTATTTTCTTTGAGTTTTTCAAATTGTAGAGTTCTTCTTCAATATTCATAATTTTTTTGTTGAGATTTTTTATTTCTTCTTGAAGTTGCTTTTGAGAATCTATTAATTTACTGTTTAGATCGTTTTCTATTTTATTTTTAAAATCTTTTAGAGAATTGTTAATTTCATCTTGAATTATGTTCCTTACATCTGAAAGTATACAAGTTTTCATGCGCTCCAGTTTTGTATCCAATAAACTACCAATTTGTTCTAGCGTTAGCGATGTGCTAATTCCCACGTCTTCCGTGAGTGTTGTTGCTGTGGTACTTGCATTTTTCTCAATGGTTTGACTCAAAAGAGTGTTTTCCGCTATGCCATCTATGCTAATATCGCTAGTACTTATGTTAATATGATTATTTATAGTTTTTTTCCTGAATGTTACGTTTGGATCTGCTAATTCGTTATTTTGAAGTAAGGTCTTTATAGGGGTATTTGGATTCGTAATTTTTTGGTATTTTGCAACGACAAGCCTGACATTTCCAATTTTGTTTCCTTTCAGCTGGCATAATGTTGTAAAAATATTTTTCCGTAACATTTGCGCAGTTTAAGTCATAATAATTTTTACATAGTGCACAAAAAAGATGTTGTCTTCCAGGTATTTCTTGCATACAACCTGCACATTTATTTTTCTCACTGTTCATTTTTTAATATAATTGACAGCACCCTCTTTTGGTGGATAAAAGTTGTATAGACAGCAGATATGGTACGTTGTTATTAGTTCTTGTGTTCCAAACTAGATATCGCTATTTATATTATAATTTGCAACTTCACTAATTTCCACTATATGGCGTTTTTCGTACAATCTTTTTATGTGTGAAGACGGCGGGTATATAATATATAAATTTGAAATCTACTGGTTTTAATATATAGAAATAAAGTTTTATGGTCACTAAGTTGTTTTAACCCATACACTATTTGTTTGTGTGTGTGTAATTAAGCTCACTTATACCTTTTTATCACTTTTTTTATCACCGTCACCTATGTTTTACATAGTATTTATTTAGTTTACACGAATAATTTTACACAGCTGTTTTTAACTGTTTTTTATACTATTCGATAGATTTAGCACTGGATAACACTTGTACTTGTTTACTACTACTAAATCTTTGTTTTAAACTACTTTTTACATTTCACTAAATCGTTATTAATAATTTTTTTGGCGAGAAATACGTAGAACTATTGTTTACAAACTGAGCAGCGCCCTCTCTCTTTTCTTTGGCAGGCTTTGGCTTTGCTTTGGCATATGATTTTACACAGCTGGTTACTATGCCTACGGGAATTCCAGATGTGAAGGTTTATGCAGTTTGCCTGTTAGACCTTCTGATAACCTCTCATTCGGACGGGTATCAAGTTTCCATCGACGCCCCTCTAGGCTCGTCGGACAATTGTCTTGTCCGGAGTGTGGTGCCACTCACACTAATATCGCGGATGCATTCTGCAGGCTCCCACCGAGTTTGGCACTACAGGTCGGCCGATTGGGAAAGGATGCGGTCTTTTTTTGTATCCTACCTTTGGGGTGGTATGCAAAAAAAGACCACATCCTTTCTTGGTGTTGGGGACGGGTTTGCTTTTCGTTTTTTTTTTCTTTTTTTGTAGAAGAGGGGGCAAACGAGCATGTGGCTCACCTGATGTTAAGTGACTACCGCCGCCCATGATCAACCGCAACACCAGGGGAATTGCAGGTGCGTTGCCGGCCCTTTAGAAAGGAGTAAGCTCTTTTCTTGAAGGTCCCCAGGTCGTATCGGTCCGGAAAAATCACCGGTGGTAAACTATTCCACAGAGAGGTTGTACGCGGAAGAAAACTCCTTTTGAAACGTACAGTGGTGGACCGCCAAGCATCCAGATGGTGTGGATGGTATCGGGACGTTTGCCGTGTAGTGCGTTCACGAAATTTGGCGGCTGGGATTAATCCGAACAATTCCTCAGAGCACTCCCCCGTGATAGATGCGATAAAATACGCAAAGAGATGCAACATCTCTTCGCAGCGCCAGTGAATCGAGCCGATCGGAAAGCACTCGGTCGTCGACGATTCGAGCCGCTCTGCGCTGGATGCGGTCAAGTGGAAGGAGCTGGTACTGGGGAGCCCCAGCCCAGAGATGGAACAGTATTCCATGAGCGGCCGAACCTGCGCCTTGTAAAGTTGCAAGCGGTGTGCCGGCATGAAATACTGTCCCGCTCTGCTGAGCACGCCAAGCTTTTTAGAGGCCAATTTGGCCTTCCCTTCCAAGTGACCACGAAACTGCACGTCACTCGATATGTCGACGCCGAGGATTCCGATACAGGCTGAGGCAACAAGGGGGAGTGCCTTGAAACTGAGGGGATACGACAAAGGGGTTCTTTTTAGCGGTTAACGCGCAAACTTGTGTCTTCTGGGGGTTAAACTGGACTAGATTTAGTCGCCCCCAATCCGAGACTCTGTCCAGCAGAGACTCGACTTCAGACACAAGTTTGTCCCGGCACTCAGAGACGTTTTCCCGAGAAATATTGGCTCGGCCGGTGTAAAGAGCATCACCAGTGCTGTCATCCGCATAGCAATGAATGCTACGGGTTTGCAACATATCATTGATATGCGTTGGCGATAGCACGCAGCCCTGTGGAACACCAGCATTAATAAGCTTGCAATCGGAGCTTGCACCGTCTACAACGACCTTGATGCTCCGATCTGCAAGAAAACTGGTGATCCAATCGCACAATTTCTCGGGAAGCCCATAGGAAGGGAGCTTCGAAAGAAGCGCTTTGTGCCAAACCCGATCGAAGGCCTTCGCAGTGTCCAAACTAACGGCCAATGCCTCCCCCTTGGACTCTACTGCCTCCGCCCATCTGTGAGTTAGGTAGACCAGAAGATCACCAGCTGACCTACCACGGCGAAAACCGTATTGGCGGTCACTAATCAGCTGGTGATCCTCAAGGTACCTCATGAGCTGGCAGTTTACAATGGACTCCATTGTAATGGAGAACAAGGAGGTGATGGCGATAGGCCGGTAGTTGGACGGGTCTGAGCGGTCGCCTTTTTTAGGGATCGGGTGGACGAAAGCCGTCTTCCATGATTTTGGGACTACGCCTAGGGAGTAGGAGTACCGGAAAAGACGCGTTAAAACCGGTGCCAACTCTGGAGCACACGTCCTCAGCACAATTGGGGGGATTCCATCAGGCCCACTCGACTTATGGATGTCCAGGGAGAGGAGTGCTTTGCGAACCGAGTGCTGAGTGAACTGCAATTCCGGCATGGAGCACTCACACCGCGGGATGGTCGGCGGCGTACTCCCCCCGTCATCGAGAGTCGAGTTAAACGCAAAGAAAGAGCCTAGAAGATCGGCTTTCTCCTTTGCGGTGTGGGCCAGTGAGTCGTCCTCCCTGTGCAGAGATGGAAGAGATGGCTGGCAGAAATTCCCCTGGACAGCCTTGGCGAGAGACCAGAATGCACGGGTTCCAGAAGGAAGACGAACTAGTCTCTCGCCAATTCTGCCTATGTGCTCTGACTTTGCCTTGGCAATGACTCTTTTGAAGGACCATTTTTGTTGGACGATCCCAGCATTGTTGCTGATTCCATCCAGGAATGTTTTTCCATACTTTGTGGAACATCAGCTGTTTATTATGCATATCAGTGATATGTTGCAAACTGGTAACATTCATTGCTATGCAGACGACAGGATTGGTGTTGCCTTTTACATCGGCCGTGCCAATATTTCTCGGGAAACCATCGCCGAGTACTAAGAAAACCTTGTGTCTGAAGACGAGTCTTTGCTGTGCAAAGTGTCGGATTGGGGGCGACTAAATCTAGTCCAGTTCAATCCCCAGAAAACACAAGTTTGCGAGTTTACCGCTAAAAAGAAACCCTTTGTCGTATCTCCTCCGTTTCAAGGCACTTCTCTTGCTGTCTCAGCTAGCATCGGAATCTTCGGCGTCGTCATATCGAATAGTGTGCTGTTTCATGGTCACTTGGAAGGGAAGACCAAATTGGCCTCTAAGAAGTTAGGCGTGCTCAGTAGAGCGACAAAGTATTTCATGCTGGCATGTCGCTTGCAACTTTACAAAGCGCAAGTTCGGCCTCACATGGAATACCGTTTTCATCTCTAGGCCGAGGCACCCCAGTGCCAGCTCCTTATACTTGACCACTTCTAGCGTAGAGCGGCTCAAATCGTCAACGACCGAGTCCACTTCGATCGGCTCGATTGACTGGCGCTGCCTAGGGATGTTGCATCCCTTTGCATTTTCTAACACATCTACCACGGGGAGTGCTCTGAGGAATTTTTCGGAGTAATTCCAGCCGCCAAATTTCACGAACGCACATCGCTTCAAAATTCAAGATACCATCCTCACCATCTGGATGCTTGGCGGTCCACTACTGTGGTTTTACTAGGAGTTGATTTCCTCGTACAACTTCTCTGTGGAATGGTTTACCGTCGGCGATTGTTTCGGACCGTTACGACTTAGGGACCTTCGAGAAAAGAGCTTACTCCTTTTTAAAAGGTCACCAAAGCACCTGCAATTATCCTGGTTTTGCGTTTGGTTATGGGCGGCGGTAGTCACTTACCATCAGGTGACTCGCATGCTCAATTGTCCCCTTTTCTATAAAAAAAGAAAGGAAGCTTCGAAAGAAGCGCTTTGGGTTAAACCGATCAAAGGCTTACGCTATGTCTAAACTAACAGCCATTACCTCGACTGCCAGCACCCATCGGTTTCTTAGGTAAACAAGAATATCACCAGCTGGGTGGCAGTCACTAATCAGCTGGTGCTCCTCAAGGTACCTCATGAGCTGGCTGTTAATAATGGACTCCATTATTTTCGAGAAAAGAAGGTAATGGCGATAGGCCTGTAGCTGTACGGATCAGAGCGGTTAACTTTTTTAGGGATCAGGTGCACGAAAGTTTTCTTCCATAAATTTGGGACTATGCTTATGGAGTAGGAGTACCAGAAAAGACGCGTTAGAACCAGTGCCAACTCTGGAACACACGTCTTCAGAACAATTGGGGCGATTCCGTCATTCACTCGACTTGTGTATGTCTAGGGAGAGGTTTGCTTTACGTACTGAGTACTGTGTGAATCGCACATCAGGCATAGAAAACTCACACCGCAGGGCGCTTCTTTCAAAGTTCATCTCAAAAGTCATTCTTTTTATTTTGAATATCTATGTTTTATGGCTTATATAACAAAATGGGAATAGAGACTGATGTAAATATTAATCAATTGATAATTAATTTTTCTAATATTTTAGAACCAGATGAGAGTTCTAAGATTTATGTACTGAGACTACAATAGCTTTTTAGATAGTCTGGTAAAGAAGTCTTCCTTCAGAGGGGAGACGATTTACCGACAGTACCAGAATTCGGCTTAATTTCCTTATGATATGGATATTATGTTTTCTTAAATTTACGCGAACACTACATATTGAATAAAACTATTATTTACGGATTTTATCGCGTTTAATTACTTTAATTTATTTTTATTATTATCCCGACGTTTAGTGTGCTTTACAGCACCCATGGTCACGGGGAGTCCCCCCCGTAAATAATAGTTTTATTCAATGGATATTATGTTGTCAAAATCAATTCCAATTGTAATACGAAATTTAAAGAATATCTTGACTAAGACTAAGTTTTAGGCATTAGATTTTCTTTTAGACTAAAAGCTATTTAGACTCACATATCAACAAAGACACAAGACACAAGATGTCGTAAACAAGCTCATCTTCTTGACACGCACGCATACACTTTTTCTTCCTTCTTTTTTTTATCAGCCTTTAATAGTTCACTGCTGCTGGCACAAATATGCTCCTAAAATCATGTTTTTTTTAAATGATATGGGAAGCATAATATGTGTAAGTAAATTTGCGTGTCTTAAGTTGAGCATGGTTTTAGCTTGGTTTTTGCGTCACTTGAAATGTACACAGCGCTCAGTCTTTCTTTTTTTTTGTAGGTTTGAAATACGACTATATCATATAATTAAACTGTAAGATATTAGAAGTTATTTAGTACTAAAAAGACAAAAATTCGTCCCGAGGTTCTTCGTCGTCGAATTTGGTAATAAAAGTCATAAAATTATATACATTCAATCATTTCGGAACAGTCTCACTTTAGCCGGAAGACGAGTGCTTCAATAAACTAAATTGATCTTTCTCAATTCACAACCCGATTGAGGATACTGTTGATTGGTTTAGAATTAAAATGCTGTTGTTAAAATAAAAATCCTGAAGTTAAAATATCATCAGTTTTTACAAATTATTTAATATTCTTGTTTTTATAATAACCTTATATTTTTATTGAATAAAACTTTTTTTGCATTTCAAAAAACGTAAATTGTTTTAAGAATATTTTAGAATATATTTATTTTTTCGAGTTGTTTGTCCCTAGAATGTCAGTCACGCTCAATGATATTATATATTGGTCACGCTATAATTTATACTTCTGACCACAGAATATCTAATAGTTGGTGGGACCGTGCTTTAAGGATTCCTTGGAAGAGGTCTATGTTCTGCAGTAGACTTGTGATGGGCTGTGATGACGAATATTATTGAATACAACTCGATACCTACTGATTTAGACTTGCAGCATGTGAATTTGAAATATAAGTATGACATAGGTATTAAAATTTATCAAGTAAATTTTAATAACTATGGAATAAAAAAGAAAGCAAAAACAAATACTTTAATTAAATAACAACAATTCGTAATCAGTGAATTTGACCTAGACACTGCACAGATAATGATTACTGATTCATAGGTTAGTCGATGTCAAGGTTCGCGCCATTTTTCCACTCGCGGAGGGATAAAGGTATTCCTTGCATAGGGTTGGCAATCTTCTCAAAAGGATAGTTGCTGTAGTCTTGCCAAAATGAAGGTATATCAGTTCGGTAACCGTTGTCAAACTTAGCAATTTGAGCAATGTCTTCCTTATCCAATTCAAAGTCAAAAATGGATGCGTTTTCAAGGACACGATTCTTAGATAGCGACTTCGGGATGGTGGCAATTCCACGTTGGTACTAAAACAGAACAAAAGTAGAAATTAAAATTTAAAATTAACGTGAAAGATAAATTAATTCAGTAATATGCAGGAAAGATGACAAAGAAATAAATAAAAATAATTTATACTGGGGAGAGTTATTAGTGCCTTTTGTCATTATAGATATATTTAAAAAATTGTCAGTTATTAGGAACTTGAAACTACGACAAAACAATGTTTTTTGACGTGACAACGTCTAATAAATCGATGAACGCCGGCTGTATGCACGACAAAGGATGAATCATTGTCCCTTTACGCTCGAATCGGAGCGAGAGCGCGGCACGAACGAGCGAAAGGCTCGATCGGCTTGAGCGTTCGGCTTGTGCGGCACATTGAGCTATTATGTACTACGTACTAGAGGCGACACTGCATTCAGCTACTCTGTTCCACTCAACTGCGGTGCATACACCGCACTTTAATCAGTCACTCGCTAGGCGCTTGTAGAGTTGTCACGTGTTGTGTTGATTAAAAAAAAATCTCTTGATAAAAATATGCCGTCGTGTGTACTTAGATATTGCACAAATAATTCAAGAAATGTCAGTAAAGCCAAGGAATTACTTTTCATCGGTTAATAAGATACTTAATCAATAAAAACGTATTATGTAGTATTAATAATAAAACAAATTATTCCTAAGACGCCATCTTGTGTCATGGAATATAGATTATTAAATGAGTATGTATGTTCAGATGCGACATTTCTGTGGGTACTTAAGTACAGGACGAATATATTATTATCCATATTTTTTTTTTGTAGAAACCTATGTAAGTTATTATAATTTGGCAAAAGTTTTCATGTTTAAATCTGCTTATTATTCTTTTATTTTATTTTTAGGTTTCCACATCAAAGTCAAAGTGGTATAAATTCGTCAATTTTTTAACTCTCGCGTGCCCAGCATTTATGAACGACGACATTTGTAATTTAAATGTTATGTTAATAAGTTTTGTTAAACATACATTAAGTATGTTTTTTATATTTGACTTAAATACCTTTTAAAATATTCAGATAAAAATATAATTAAAATGTAATTGTGATATAATATTATGTAATGTTATATTAAATAAGCAAATATGAATAAATGACAAAATTTAAATATTGTTCTCGATGTAATTTACCTATTTAACAATACAATCTACTATTACCTACGGGTCATTCTACCTATGTTTATTATATGATAAAAAAAACAACCGCGCGAACACAGAGTAGCGCACATTTTTTGTTTGACATAACTGTTCTAGTACGTAAGTACATATTACTTCAATGGTGCCGCATGAATAAGTATACGATCATTTCATCAATGTTTTGTCATGACGTTGTCACGTTAAACTATTATCCATAAACCAACTTTACAGACAACCATTTTTTTGGAGTTTCAAATTAATAGTATGATTAAATTAAAAAAATCATAATTTTTAAATTAAAATCATTAACATTAGTCTGGTTTTCAGTTTTATCGGCAATCCGAGCAACAATTATTAGTACGAGAGGGTAATATGGTCATCCGGTTAATATGATCACTTTATAAACTATAGCTTTGTTTGCATTGTTGGCTTTGTGATACGATAACTTTTATCGGTCAATTAAACAATAAAGGGTCAAAAGGGCGCTGCTTTATAGACGCCATTTTGACAGTTGACGTTGTAGTAAATATTTATATTATAAGTGTAGTTTTTTTTTAAATTGATTTTTAATTGTACCTAATAATGACTCGACGACTTCCAGCCTCCCGAACAAGCCGGTTTACGTAAAGGCTTCAGTACCATAGACCACATACTTACCCTGCTGCAGATTGTACAGAAGACCGAAGAGTACAATCTGCCACTTTGCCTGGCGTATATGGACTATGAGAAAGCTTTTGATTCCGTCGAAACTTGGGCGGTGCTACAGTACCTTCAGCGGTGCCAAGTTGACTGTCGGTATATCGAAGTGCTGAAGTGTTTGTACAGTAGGGCTACGATGGCTATCCGAGTACAGAACCAGAGTTCGAAACCTATCCAACTGCAGAGAGGTGTAAGACAGGGTGACGTTATATCCCCGAAATTCTTCACCGCTGCGTTGGAAGACGTTTTCAAGCTACTGGAATGGAAAGGATACGGTATTAACATCAATGGCGAGTACATCACTCACCTTCGATTTGCCGACGATATAGTCCTTATGGCAGAATCGCTGGAGGACCTTAGCACTATGCTCAATGACCTCAATGGTGTCTCCCAACGGATAGGCCTTAAGATGAACATGGACTAAACAGAGATCATGTTTAATGTCCATGTCACATCTATGCCGGTAGTTGTTGGGAGCACTATGCTCGAAGTTGTTGACGAGTACGTTTACCTGGGACAAATAGTCCGACTAGGTAAGTCCTACTTCGACCGAGAGGTCAATCGACGGATTCAACACGGCTGGGCAGCGTTCGGGAAATTACGACACATCTGCTCGTCAGGTATATCTCAATCTCTGAAAACTAAAGTGTACAACCAGTGCGTGTTGCCAGTGATGACTTACGGATCTGAGACGTGGTCCTTCACTGCTGGTCGTATGAGGACGCTCAAAGTCGCTCAGCGAGCTATGGAGAGGGCTATGCTCGGAGTTTCTCTGCGTGATAGACTCAAAAATGAGGATATCCGTAGTAAAACCAGAGTGACCGACATAGCCCAACGGATTAGTAAGCAGAAGTGGCAATGGGCCGGCCATATAGCTCGAAGAACCGATAACCGATGGGAAAGAAAGGTTCTCGAGTGGCAGCGTCGTACCGGTAGGCGTAGTGTAGGGCGACCCCCCACTAGATGGAGTGACGACCTGGTAAGATATGCAGGAAGTCGGTGGATGCAGGTGGCTCAGGACCGTGCTTTGTGGCATTACTTGGGGGAGGCCTATGTTCAGCAGTGGACTTGTGAAGGGCTGTAATGATAATTTTTTTTTCATCTTTTTATATCTTACATAATGATGATGATGATGACCTAATAATGCTAAAGCTTGTTTTTTTACTTAACACTTTAGTTATAGTATACGACTGTATTTTTTTCTTTATCCTCCTCCTAATTTTGGTTTTATAGGGCGGCAAAGATAAAGGTGGCCATATCACCCTCACGTACCTTATACACATATTTATATGATTTATTAAATAGTCAAAACACATGATGGGCTGTGCATGTTCAGTATAAAATATCCTTCCATTCCATTACAACCAACAAAAGTCCAATGTTAAACATAGGCCTCTCACATAGATTGCCTCACATGGAGTATTTTGCCAGTTGCTACGTTTGGCAAGCGGGTTGGCAACCGCAGTTTTTTTATTATTTTGAGTAAATGCTGCTGAAATCTTCTGTTTTAAGCGTCTTATTCATTGTCTTATCTGCAGTACGTACCACCAAAGTCATGCACGTTGCAAAGCGAGAATGAGTAGGCTCGATACGTCAAGCCTACTCAAACGACAATGAGTAGAATTGACTACATATTATTGAGTACGCTTTGTAGAATTCTACTCATTGTCGTTTTACGTCGTGTCTTGCATGAACTTGGTGGGACGTACAGCAAGATGGACAAAATATAAAAAACGCCTATGAAATTTTCACTTCAAAACGTTATAATGATTAGGCCTGGGCATGCCTCCCTACCCATAGACTGACTTATAAAGAGCTATTTGCCACAGTTGTCGCACTTTGTAGGCGAGTTCGTAACCGCAGTTGGTTTTCTGGTTGGTACTGGGAAGACCAACCAGAGAGAAGAGAGCCGTGATAGCTCAGATGGTTAACGCACGCTGTAAATTTAACAGAAAGCGAGTAACCCGGGTTCGATCCTCGCCGGCACCAATGAAATTGTTAATTGCAATTTTAAGTGCTGATTTACCACTTACTCGGCGGTAAAGGAAAACATCGTGAGAAAACCTGCATGTCTGAGAAATAAGAAAAAATATTTCGAAGACATGTGAAGTTCGCCACCACGCATTGGGGCAGCGCGGCGAACACTTCCTTGCCCTAAAATCCTCTCAGAAATGAGGAGAGGTCTGTGCCCAGCAGTGGGACGTATATAGGCTGTAACTTTACTTTACTACTTTACTGGGAAGACACTGCTGTCCATATCCTGGTTTGTTTTCTTCTGTTGCCTCATACGACACCCACCGTACAATGTGGGGTAGTAAATGTTCTTACACCACCACAACACCGTAACTGTATATCATACTCCTTGTTACTTACCAAATATCTTAGAGCGACCTGGGTAACTGCTTTACCATATTTTTTAGCGATGGTAACCATTGTAAGGTTGTCGATTTTAGGCTCGGGGCTGTCGGGTGTGGCGCGACTTGGCACCATACTACCGAAAGTTGTAAATCCTACCACCAATACACCTTTTGACTGGCAATATTCAACTAATTCCTTCTGTCCCAGATTTAGGTTCACCTGTAATGAAGAAATCACTCGTACGATAAAACGTCCCATTAGTTGATAGCTGTCAGCTGCACAGAAGTTGTTATAATAATAGTAAGTATTAATACTATAATGTCGAATAATAGAATTCTATATTTATGAGTAAGGCGTCTGAGCCTACCTCTCCCTGAGGCTTAAAAATTAAGATAGTAAAAAAAAATATGAATACCAATATTATATTAAACAAATAAAAAACCAGAATACTGAGTTAGTTTCTACCTTAATATATGGTAGTGAAAGTTAGGTATGCTGTAGAAATGCGGACATTAAGGAGTATGTTAGTGCTGAATCTGAAAAACAGGATGAGAAATTGTGTGATAAGAAAAAAGTGTGGTTTGCAAGATGATGTCGTGACCAGGATTAAGAAAGGAATGGTTCGGTAATTTGGTTATGTAAAAAGAATGAACGGGGAAAGAGTGACAAATCAAATTTAGTTTGCACTAAGTGAACGCCATAATCGGGAAGGGAGCCCGAAGAGGTGTAATGGGTGAATGCGGGCGGCCTCTCCTTTGCCCGAAGGAGGAATGGGCGGGGTGAGCGGCAGCATGCGGCCGCCAGAGGAGGAGGCACGGTCACTTAGCAGCCCTCCGCATCCATCATCCCCACCAGAAGGCTTAGTGTCGGCTTGGTCTTCTCGGACTCAGCAAGCGGCACCCACCGCTGGTGGAGCGCGTCGCATGCGTTGGTCATAAACAATGAATGCAAACGCACTGCGGGCGTACTTTAGGGCAAAAGGGGGAGAAACTGGATGTTTGGCGTATCGGGCTAGGATGCATGGTCTTTTTACTGAGCTGGAGCCATCTTTAACCGTCACAGAGCAAAACCTGGCAGACCGAGTTCGGTATATCTTGCGCTCAAATATAATTGATGTCCTCGAAATCGAACGGCTACGACGTGAGGCTGTTCCCTCATCGGATGAAAAAGCTACGGCTGAGGATGCGGCGCCACAAATTGTAGAGCAACCCGCAAACGTGGATGCCGCCGTGAATACCCCAGTTGTGGTTGATTCAAACGATGATGGAAGAGTCGCCCAGGAACTGTAATTAGAGCATATGAGGAGTACATTGAAAGAGGCGATTGTGGAAACGCGCAGTACGCCTCTCGAAAATCGACCGTGACTTCCCCGCATAGCCTTCTGAACCCAATGCTGGTGAGGTCCCAGGATTTGGAAGCCAGCCTCAACTCTTTTTGGCGGACTCAATTCTTTTTGGCGCCGCGCTGGCAGTCTGGCTAGCCCAGGACGCGCTACTGGCCAAAGTAGCGCTATCTCAGCATGAAGAAGAATAATTGAGGAACGTATCGCAAAGGCTAGAGCTCTCATCGGCAGAATGATATGCTTCAGATCAGGCAATAACAGGCCAAGAATTGTGCGCACCGTCAGGATGGCGTTTTCTGGGGACAAATATCAGTTTGTCCCAGCCGGATATAACGCAAAAACTGACGGAGCGCATAGATGATCTGAAGCAGAGAATCGCTGCTTGGGGAAAGCGGATTCGGCGATATACCGAGAGGTCGACACGGTTCAACCAGAATCGTCTCTTCCAGAGTGATCAGAAGAGGCTCTATGAATCATTGGAGCGACCAATGGTAAGTGGAACGGGCCCAGCACCGAATCAGGCCGACACTGTAGCATTCTGGCGCGGCCTGTGGTCAGAGCCCGTAAACCACAGCGAGGGCCCTTGGACGGAAGTTGTAGCGAGTCAGTGTGCGAGTTATACTCGACATGGACCCCGTCATTATAACACCGGATGACGTAGCTGAGGTGGTCCGTAGGGCCCCGAACTGGAAAAGTCCGGGACTCGACGGGCTGCATCACTACTGGCTGAAGGGGTTCGTGGTGTGTCACGCTGTGCTCGCCCGACAGTTTCAAGAGGCTCTCAACCAGAAGTTGCTCCCGAGCCTCTTCACTACTGGGATTACCCATTTGGTTCCTAAAGACCAGGGTAGCATAGACTCGAGCACATACCGCCCCATCACGATGGTATGAAACAGTCAGTTTGCGACATGTTTTATGCACGCTTGACCAAAGTGCTTAACAGCCTTTTGTCCGGTGTCAATAAGGCACACGCATATAACGGCTGGGTCATGCCTGTCCTCATGTATACCTTTGGCGTACTCAGGTGGACTCAGACTGAACTTAACGCCCTGGATAGAAAAGTCCGCACTACCATGACGTCCCACAGGACGCATCATCCGAGATCGTCGGTAATGAGGCTGTACTTGCCGCGAAAGCATGGTGGGCGAGGCTTCCTGAGCGCGCTCTCCATGCATAATCGCGAAGTGTGCAGCCTTCGTGATTACTTCCTGGCGAGATCGGATGATCCATTCTATAAGGACGTCATTTCTTGTGATAAAGGACTTACCCCTCTATCCTTAGCCAACGAGCAATGGCAAGACCCGGCAGTGCAGAGCATTTCCGACCGGGAGACCGTATGGAAGGAGAAGGAGCTCCACGGAAGGTTCTACAAGGCTCTACATGAGCCTTTCGTAGACGCAGTAGCCTCCCTCCACTGGCTACGCTTTGGTGACCTCTTCGGGGAAACCGAGGGTTTTGTCTGTGCAATACAGGATCAGGTTATTAAGACCAACAACTATCGGAGATACATTCTGAAGGATGGCACCGTCGACATCTGTTGAGTTTGTCGCCATCCCGGTGAGTCACTTAGGCATGTCATCTCCGGTTGTTCGGCGCTTTCTAACTCTGAGTACTTGCACAGGCACAACCTAGTAGCCAGAATTCTTCACCAGGAGCTAGCTCTGAAATACGGTCTCGTGGATCGGAAATTGCCGTATTACAAGTACTTGCCGGAAGCCGTGCTCGAAAATGATCGCGCCAGGCATTTATTGGGACCGGGCCATCATCACAGACAGGACTATTCTTGCGAATAAGCCTGATATTGTGCTGATGGACCGGGCACAGTCAAGGATATTTTTGGTCGACATTACCATTCCGTATGACGAGAACCTCGCTGAAAGCCGAAACAGATAAACTAACAATCGAAAAGCCTTATTAAAGCTATTAATACTTACGCGATTCCGATATTAATGTATTCATTTGGTATATTAAAATGAACGAAAATAGACATAGTTAGCCTCGAAATAAAAACACGTACCATATTAACAAAATTTAATCATTTACATCCCAAGTCTGCAGTAGAAAGGATTTCAATAGCCAGAAATCGAGGTGGAAGAGGTCTTATAGACATCCAAGCTCTCTGGACTAAGCAGCTCTCAACCCTTAGATCATTCTTTCATATAAAAATGACTACCAGTAATTTACACAATGCTATTGTTAGAATAGATGTGAACCTCACACCACTAAACCTTGCAGAAAAGCCACATATAACAGAAATAAATGATCAGTATGCAGACAGAGAAGACTTGAAATTAATACAATGGAAAAAAATTTTTGCATGGTAGACATTCCTATGACTTAGGTCAAGCACATGTAGATTCGGAGGCATCGAATAGGTGGCTTGTATGTGATTACTTATTCCCTGAAACCGAAGGCTTCATGATAGCAATACAGGATCAAGTCATCAATACGAAAAATTATCAAAAATATATAATTAAAGATCCTACAATAGCAGATGATAAATGTCGAAAATATCATAAACAGCCCGAGACCATTCAGCATATTACAGGAGCTTGGCCAACACTCACGCAGACAGATTACACACACAGACACAACCAGATAGTAAATGTAATACACCAAAAATTTGCAGTCAAACACAAACTAATCCCAGACACACATACGCCATATTACAAATACACACCAACGGCCGTACTTGAAAATATAAATTTTAAAATGTACTATTCTGACAGTGCTATTCTGACAGACAAAACCATCCATTATAATAGACCTGATTTTACGCTCCAAGATAAAATAAATAAAACAGTATATATCATTGATATAGCCGTACCTAATACGTATAATTTAATTAAAACTATTGCCGAAAAAATAAATAAATGCACAGAACTGAAAGAAGAAATAACAAAAATGTGGAAGATGAAAAATTTTTTATAATACCCATAGTACTTTCTACCACTGGAATAATCCCGAAGCACTTACATCATAGTTTAAAATGCTAGACATATCACCGAACTCATACATTACATACAAAAAGCAGCAATCTTAAATACATGTCGCATCGTTCGAAAATTCATGCAGGATGCCAGTAATGTAGCTTATCCTCTATTACAATGACGGTTACTTGGTTTCAACCCGTAATCGCTTTTTAAATTTAAAAAAATTATTTACCAGCTCATAGCTGAGAAAAAATAATAAATATGGAAATAATATTTACTACAATAGACCAGACATAACACTACAGGACAAAGTAAGTAAAATCACCTACCTAATAGATATTGCAATACCCAATACACATAACTTACAAAAAACAATAGGTGAGAAGATAAGCAAATATGCAGAGCTTAAAGAAGAAGTGACCAGAATTTGTAGACAAAATAAAGTTTATATAGTACCCATAGTCGTCTCCACCACGGGTCTCATACCCAACCATCTCCACCATAGCCTCAAATTAATAGACCTGAAAGACTCAATGTACATTATACTCCAAAAAAGTCGCAATTTTAAATACCTGTCGAATTGTAAGAAAATTCATGCAATTGGAAGAAAATGAAATAGCTACCCATAACACCCCACCTACATAAATACTCACTACACGCTGCATTTACTTGGCTTCGGCCCGTGTATGCAGTCAGAACTAGCCAAAGAGCTAAGAAACAGAAATGTTTTCCCTATAATAATAATAATGTCCTCCAGACCGAATTTCGGCCACGGCAGCCTGCCTCAACGGAGACTAGCCATCGGCGCAGGACAGGATTATGGTGCCCAAGTGTATGCGCAAGCACAGGTGCACTCTCTATTCCCTCACTCTCATAATCCGATGGGACGGTAAACCGACACGACCGGAGAGAGATCAGGCGCAGGACCAACGGCTTTACGTGTTTTCCGAGGCACGGGAGTGAGACACCGCCAACTTCCTGACACAACTGCTGCGAATTTCTTGACGGAAAAACTCAATAATTGATTTTTTGGCCCGACCCGGGATTCGAACCCAGGACCTCATGATCAGCAGTCGCACTACTACAACCACTAGACCAACGAGGCAGTCAGAGAGTAGTTTATGAATATGAAGATGAAATAAAAGTATATAACGTATTATTACATAAAAAATTTATGTCTAGGGCTCTACTACTTCAGAACTACGTGGTAGAGCCATGCTGCAATTATATTAGTAGTATAGTTGTAGCACGAATGGACCGGCTCGACCGGGGAAGGACCACGCTCTCACAGAATACCAGCGTAAAATAGCAGCTTAATGTACTGTGTTTCGTATGGTGAGTTTAAAGAACCGGAGACCCTTTTTACTGAAAACGAGGCATTCCATCTTAGTCCTCACGGGTGACAACGCATCTGCATTTTGATTCGTAATCGAGGTTAAATGTAGGTGTCTATGGGCCGCAGCAATCACGTACCATCAGGTGGACTGTGTGCTCGTTTGTCACCCTATCCTATAAAAAAAAACTAGTTGTAAAGTTTAGTCACATTAAAATAGGACTAGGCTTTAGTTATAGCCTATTTAATAAAATCAAAAAACATTGGAATCGGTTCACAATAGATGGAATTGTCGCGTTACATACTTAATATTAAAAATAAACATAAAGTCGAATTGAGAAGCTCCTCCCTTTTTAAAGTCCGATAAAATTTGATGCGACTAACTAGCTTCTGGTCCTGAAAGGTTGTGCTTATAAAGGCTGGTCTGCTTGCATTTGCTATAAACTGAACTTCAAATATATATATTTTATAAAAATGAAGGGACAAACGAATTTATTGTACACTTGATGTAAAGCTACAGCAATCCATGATAACCTACAACCAACATCTCACATCAACAAAGTAGGCATCAGATACGTTGTCACCTCTGAGTAGTAAGATGGAATGCCTATCAGCCTGTAATTATATTATCTGTATCTCATTGAGACCGGAACACAAATGCATTGTTGCTTGACGGCAAATGTAGGTAAGAGGGTGGCAAGTACACGTAACCAGACGCCTAAAAATCGTTATGTTTTGTAATACCTCAATTTGATTTGTAGCTGGCACGACGTTACAATTCGCAAGCAACCTCTTCATCTGCTCAAGGTTAAAGTTAGACACACCGATTGCCTTGGTTAGGCCTTTCTTCAGAACGGCCTCTAGACCGCGGTAAGTCTCCAAGTAGTCTATTTTCTCATCAACACCATCTTGCTGCAAGATATTGAATAAAATATGTTCAGCACTGTTTATTTAATTTATTTATTTAAACTTTATAGTTATAAATGAGTGTGACTTCTGTTTTATTCTTAAAAAAAAAGTGCTTTGTCGCTGTTGCGATTATGACGCCCTGGTAGTTACAACAAAATTCTTAAATAGGATAAACACAAATAAACTTACTAATTACTCAACCTCTTGTTTACTAACACATAAAGTTTTTTGGCATCATCTGATAACGGTTCTGATAAAATACTATTAGTACTGCCGATCAATGACAAATGTAAATTACAATTTTTGTTTCTCTGGAGTTCTGAGCACATTTTATCAAAATGTGATAAACATCATCGATAACATTGCAAGTTGAACAGTTTGGTGAGGTAGTTTTTCGCATTAAGTATAAAAATTTAGTGCATGGAATGTGCCCAGATCTGAGTCTCGTTGGTGGTCAAGGTTCTCAACCTTGATTACGATAGCACAGAAGCACTTATCTGTTGGTTTACAATACGCAACACTCACACACGCCAATTCCCCCCCCCCCCACACACACACACTACTGGCACTATAGGTCAGCCGATTGGGATGGGATGCGGTCTTTCTTTGCATCCTACCCTTAGGGGCGGGTTTGCTTCTCGCGGGACGATCCCAACGTTGTTGCGGATTCTGTCGCTGATGTGGTACTTCAGGGTATGGTACTTTTTATTCCTTCATCTGTGGTGCCCATTGGAGGCAAATCTCAGCCATGGTTAAGTCGTTCCTGTAAAATAGCATCATGCTATAAGCAGGAGTGCTACCAAGCCTGGGCTGACGCATCAACGTCCCGGGATGTAAACACCAGCGCTCTAAAAAAGAAGTATAATTCCGCCTCTAGGTCCTTCAAAAGAGTCATTGCCAAGGCAAAGTCAGAGCACATAGGCAGAATTGGCGAGAAACTAGTTCACCTTCCTTCTGGAACTCGTGCATTCTGGTCTCTCGCCAAGGCTGTCCAGGGGAATTTCTGTCAACCATCTCTTCCATCTCTGCACAGGGAGGACGACTCACTGGTCCATACCGCAAAGGAGAAAGCCGATCTTCTGGGCTCTTTCTTTGCGTCCAACTCGACTCTCGATGACGGGGGGAGTACGCCGCCGACCATCCCGCGGTGCGAGTGCTCCATGTCGGAAGTGCAGTTCACACAGCGCTCGGTTCGCAAAGTACTCACTCCTCTCCCTGTATCCACAAGTCGAGTGGGCCTGACGGAATCCCCCCAATTGTGCTGAGGACGTGTGCTCCAGAGTTGGTACCGGTTTTAACGCGTCTTTTCCGGTGCTCTTACTCCCTAGGCGTAGTCCCAAAATCATGGAAGACGGCTTTCGTCCACCCGATCCCTAAAAAAGGCGACCGCTCAGACCCGTCCAACTACCGGCCTATCGCCATCACCTTCTTGTTCTCCAAAACAATGGAGTCCATTGTAAACTGCCAGCTCATGAGGTACCTTGAGGATCACCAGCTGATTAGTGACCGCCAATACGGTTTTCGCCGTGGTCGGTCATCTGGTGATCTTCTGGTCTACCTAACTCACAGATGGGCGGAGGCAGTAGAGTCCAAGGGGGAGGCATTGGCCGTTAGTTTGGACATTGCGAAGGCCTTCGATCGGGTTTGGCACAAAGTGCTTCTTTCGAAGCTCCCTTCCTATGGGCTTCCCGAGAAATTGTGCGATTGGATCACCAGCTTTCTTGCAGATCGGAGCATCAAGGTCGTTGTAGACGGTGCAAGCTCCAATTGCAAGCCTATTAATGCTGGTGTTCCACAAGGCTGCGTGCTATCGCCAACGCTGTTTCTTCTGAATATCAATGATATGTTGCAAACCCGTAACATTCATTGCTATGCAGATGACAGCACTGGTGATGCTCTTTACACCGGCCGAGCCAATATTTCTCGGGAAAACGTCTCCGAGTGCCGAGACAAACTTGTGTCTGAAGTCGAGTCCTTGCTGAACAGAGTCTCGGATTGGGGGCGACTAAATCTAGTCCAATTTAACCCCCAGAAGACACAAGTTTACGCGTTAACCGCTAAAAAGAACCTCTTTGTCGTATCTCCTCAGTTTCAAGGCACTCCCCTTGTTGCCTCAGCCAGTATCGGAATCCTCGGCGTTGACATATCTAGTGACGTGCAGTTTCGTGGTCACTTGGAAGAGAAGGCCAAATTGGCTTCTAAAAAGCTTGGCGTGCTCAGCAGAGCGGGACTGTATTTATGGGACGCCTGAACTTTACAAGGCGCAGGTTCGGCCGCACATGGAGTACTGTTCCCATCTCTAGGCTGGCGCTCCCCAGTACCAGCTCCTTCCACTTGACCGCATCCGGCGCAGAGCGGCTCGAATCCTCGACGACCGAGTGCTTTCCGATCGGCTCGATTCACTGGCACTGCGAAGAGATGTTGCATCTCTTTGCATTTTATTTCGCATATACCATGGGGAGTGCTCTGAGGAATTGTTCGAATTAATCCCCGCCGCCAAATTTCGTGAACGCACTACGCGGCAAAAGTCCCGATACCATCCACACCATCTGGATGCTTGGCGGTCCACCACAGTACGTTTCAAAAAGAGTTCTCTTCCGCGTACAACCTCTCTGTGGAATAGTTTACCATCGGCGATTTTTCCGGACCGATACGACCTGGGGACCTTCAAGCTTACTCCTTTCTAAAGGGCCGGCAATGCACCTGCCCCTGGTGTTGCGGTTGATCATGGGCGGCGGTAGTCACTTAACATCAGGTGAGCCGCATGCTCGTTTGCCCCCCTCTTCTATAAAAAAAATAACTTTAAATTATCACATATAAGTTGACCTTTTGACTAGGCTTACCTACTTTAAGGAGAGGAAATGGTTTTCGAAACACAGTTATACTAACTCAGGGGACAAAGAATCAATGAATTTATGTAATAAGGCATATGTAATGCAAATAAGGCAATAAAGATCGGACTGAATGCCTGACGCCATTCTCTGCCAGTCAATACGTGGTGTTTACAAATACGAGTACTTATTTACTTCTATTTACATATTATATACTAAATGTTACTTACTTGTCTATACATGTAATGTATGTTAATTTAAATGTAAAGAAAAAGATGTTAAGTATCAACTGTGCTTGGTTGCGTGATATAATAAATAATTTTTAAACTTACAGAAATTGACATGGGCCAGTGAATGAGGACTAGATCCACGTAATCCATATCCAGGCGCTTCAAAGAGGCTCGTACGGATATTTCCACATCAGCTTCCCGGTGGTAATGTTGCCAAACCTGCAAGAAACATTTTTAGTAATTTTTATATAAACTTCAAAATACTTTTATTTATAGAATAAGGGTGGCAAACGAGCACACAGTCCACCTGATGGTAAGTGGATGCTGTGACCGTTAGACATCTACTTCTATTCTCAATTTGATTAAATTAAAATGCAGATGCATTGTCCCCCCTGGGGACTAAGAAGGAATGCTTCGTTTGCAGAGAAAAATGTCTCCGGCTGTATACACTCACCACACGAAACACAGCAGCATTAAGCTACTACTTTACGCTGGTATTCTATAAGAGCGTAGTTCTTCTCCGGTAGAGTCAATCCATTCATTCAAAAACGATAATTTCGCTGCAGCATGGCTTACCACGTATATATGTCATATACATATATGAATACTAGCAAAAATCGTTAAGGTATTTTAAAAGAAACCTTAGTGGTGATAAACAGTTCCTCTCTCTTGACTACTCCTTCTGCGATCTTCTTCTTCACGACTTGTCCGATCTCCGGTTCCACGCGGTAGAGATGCGCCGTGTCGATGTGTCGATAGCCGATATCGATTGCATACGATAGAGCCTCCACTAGCTTCGACGCGTCTTGGATTTTGAACTCCATCTTTAAATATAATAAGCAAAAATTACTATGCATCGGTTAAACATTATTTAAAGGAAAAAAAAACACATAAATGCTCACGTCTGTCACACATAGGTTTTTCTTTTTATAGAATAAGGGTGGCAAATGAGCACACAGTTCACCTTATAATCAGTAGTTGTTGTTGATACCCATAGACATCTACACATATCCTCGATTAAGAATCAATATGCAAATGCGTTATCATCCCTGAGGACTCCTGAGGATGGGATGCACGAGGCATTCCATCCACAAAAAAAAGTAAAAAGGGTATCCGG
This sequence comes from Parnassius apollo, assembly GCA_907164705.1. Classification (NCBI taxonomy): domain Eukaryota; kingdom Metazoa; phylum Arthropoda; class Insecta; order Lepidoptera; family Papilionidae; genus Parnassius; species Parnassius apollo. The sequence continues at coordinate 6,734,403 of CAJQZP010001539.1, read as the reverse complement.
TTCTCTACACTCACTATACGAAACATAGCAGCATTAGGCTGCTATTTTACGATGGTATTCTGTGAGAGCGTGGTCCTTCCCCGGTCGAGCATACCATATATAAAAGGGTAGCAGAAACTATGGACTTCCGTTTGGCACGATCCTGTCACACCCCTCACGCTTCCTTTAGGTGCTTATATCCGAATGGTAGGCAGGCACTACGGACTTCAAGTTGGCACGATCCTGTCACGCTTCCTTCAGGTGCTTTTATCTATGTATACATAATTTTATCCACCTTCACTATATCGAAATAATTTAGTTATCAAATATTTTTTGTTTAAACTGTTGTCAAAACTTTTAGTAGGTACAAGAAAATCCTACGCCATCGAAAACATAACTTTTGTAAGTAACAAAGTCTGTGGGCCACAGCCTCCACTTTCCATCTGGTGGACTGTGTGCTTGTTCGTCACCCTTATGCTATAAAAAAAAAACCATAACAAATACCTACAGCACGGAATAAATAATATATTACGCCTACATGTCGCAATAAGCCCAGTTAATTAAAATTATTATATTAGTTCAATGTACACATTTGACAAATTTTGATTTTAAAATTTTCTTTTTTGAAAATATAATACCATTAAAAACATAACTTGTAAAAAAAACCAAGTCTCGCAACTCAGTTCTTCTATCGTAAAAAGTTGTGAGATCTATGTAATACCAAGTCGGTTAATTTATTCAGTCCCTACTTAAGGGTTCTTCTGTCTTAAGTTATTACGTAATTAGCTAACATAACAACATCTTATTGTGACCATATCAATATTAAAAAAGCTTTTATGTTTTAAATAAATAGATTGACTTGGCAATCGCACTAAGCAATCGAATTTAATATAATATGTATTACTTGTGAGATACATTGTGTTTTCATGCGATGGCCCATTTGAAAAAGTTGGCAATCCTATGTAAGGGATGCAACTTTACTTTTTTACATAATAATAAATCTTTAATAAATAATAAATCTTTATTGATCAACTAAAAATTTTTACAATGATCTTGAGACGTGTGGAAATCTTCTTTTATGTGTAAAAACACCTGTGCCAGAAGATCCCGCTCTTCCATAGCCATAAAAACAGATAGTGATCAACTTAATCCGTAAGATATAAACTATTAAAGAAAAGTGCGCGCGTGCGTGCGTGCGTGCGTGCGTGTGTGTGTGTGTGTGTGTGTGTGTGTGTGTGTGTGTGTGTGTGTGTGTGTGTGTGTGTGTGTGTGTGTGTGTGCGCTGCGCGTGTGCGTGTGCGTGTGCGTGTACGCGTGCGCGTTTTTTTTTTGTGTGTGTGTGTGTGTGTATGCGTGTATGTTTCCTTACTAATATTGTAGTGTCTAACTAATGCATTGTAAAATAGCCTCTGTTTTTGCATAGTCTATTCATTCTATATATATTGAGAATTTTGTTTATTTTAATGTATATAAAAACTCGTTGCTTTTTATATTAATGAGAAGCAAGTTTTGTGTTTACTTTCTGCGTTACTATTACAGTACCTCTTCTTCTTTGCAAAATGTTCGAATCATAAGTCAGACTACTATGCATTTTTAAAACGGTTTGTAAAATATATAATTTTCTTACTGTAAGTAGCTCACATATATTGTATACTTAATTTTTCTGTACAAAATCTGTACGGTTTGAAAAACATTACTTTGAGTAATGCTCTTTGAGCCCTTCCAAGAATTTGGTTTTGGAGGTGCCACCCCATATAGGATTGCAATATGCAAGTAATGATTGTACCAATGCAGTGTGTACTTTACTTAGTATATTTTTTGATGCTACGTGTCTAAGTTGCTTAAAACTCCAAATTAGCTTTCTGACCCTGCCCATAAGATGCTCAATTTGATTGTGCCACGTCAATCGTTGGTCTATAATTATACCAAAATACTTAATAGCCGATACTTTTTTTATGGTTGGACAAGTGCAATCAGTATCAATAACGTTTTTACATTTATGAATTTTTATATCAAGATCATTTTGTGGCTGAGTCCGGTTATTGATGGTAAAGCATTCGTAGTTAGTTTTTTAGTCATTAAGAGTAAGCAAATTGGTCCTAAGCCAAGAGGCTATTTCATCCAGTCACTGTTCAGTACTTTTGCGAACTGCTTCCCAAGTTGTATATTGAAATAAAACAACCGTATCATCCGCGTAAGAAAAAATTTGAACTCCATCTATTTTTAGGTTGCATAAATTGTTAATATAAACAAGAAACAAGGTAGGGCCTAGTACACTGCCTTGTGGGACACCATAGGTAACAAAGGAGTCATCACTAACACACTGTCCAATTTTGACTTTTTGTTGTTACATAGATCACAATTTTTATATTAAATAATTACCTTTTCGTCTAGTCCCAGCCACGTGCCGTAGCCCACTGCTGGTATTTCCAGACCATTGTTAAGTTTAAAAGATGGAATGTTAACCTGAAATAAAATATGCATAAGAGTTAGTGTTTTATATAGTTACGTGATATTACGCGAGAAAATATCACGTAACCATTCTGCAGTTACTCTACCATACTGCATGCTGTATTTTGTATTGTTAGTGAAGAGAACCAGATACTGTTTGTACTGGATACGAGGCATTCCATTTAGTCCTCAGGGGTGACAACGCATATGCATTTTGATTCTTAGGATAAATATAAATGTCTATTTCCGGTACACCGCTTGCAACTTTAAATGAAAAACTGTCACTCTCTACTGAGTACGCCGAGGTTTTAGATACTATGAGCTCATCCTGCATTTATACTATGTATCTTCGGCGTTGCAAAAATCCGATCTGTATTGAAATCCGGGCGGAGTTGGGTCTTGGCTCCGGTCAAGACCAGATTTATTCTAAGTGTAGGTATTAATGATCTACAGTTGGCATTTACCATCAAATATACTGCACGTTCGTTTTCACTTCAGTTTGATAAATAAATGTTCGCTGTTTAATTTTTTTCATCTTTAATTATCATTTTAAAAGTCAAGGCGAACCATTCAACCGACAACTTAGCGATAACGCTTTAAATCATGTCGAGATAATTGATTCTATTTAGTTAACGTAGCCAGAGATTTATTCTTTTCATATAGCCTGGACGAAAAGTAAGTTTTCTGCGAAAAATCGTTCCAATTTTTCTAAAAACATGAACTACGGCTCATTCGATTCGGAATATTATTTGCATTCGAATTTTACTTACTTTAATAAAAGCGCCATCTGTTGGAAGTAAAAGCAACACTTTTCATTTCTATATTTTCCATTTAACCAAACTGAGCCACATCAAAGCCTAGCCGAGAACAGCTAGGTACTATAAAATATAATTAGGCCTGGTAGTTTTAGAGTCACACCGCTTATTCTCCGCTGTAACAAATGACTGGCCTCCATTTGGTTGGTAGAGAACGAGCAGAAATTCTACTTAAATTACTGCACATATATGGAGTAAATAGTATTTGATTCACTTAGATATTTGTCTATAGAATATGGTAATAAACGAGCACCATCATCAAACACCATCCACCTGATGCTATTAAGATACTGTTCCCATATACATTTACATTTATCCTATGAACTAACATGGAATGCCTCGTATTCAGTAAAAAGGGTATCCGGCTCTCTACATTCACCATACGGAACACACCAGCATTATTAAGCTGCTATTTGACGCTAATATTCTAAGATAGCGAGCTCGGACGAGCCGTCCCATTCGTGTTACAACCATAATATAGTTGCAACATGGCTCTACCACATAAAAATATATGTAGGACTTCTTCTTTATATAAATAAGAATGACAAACGGTCACACAGTCCATTTGATGGTGAGTGAATTCCTCCGATTAAGAAATAAAATGCTGACGTTTTGTCAGCCGTGTGAACTAAAACGAAATACCTCGTTATGTTTTTTTTAACTCTCTCTTCTGGGTTGCGCCGGGGTGGGTAATTGGAATTATTAATTCACCTTTATGGGTAAAAAAGGTTTTCTTCACTCATCAGTCATCACTTACAATACGAAACACAACAGCAGTAGGAGCAGCTGAAATAGCAGTATTGATATTACACGCTGGTATTCTAGCGAGTGTTTTCCCCGGTCGTGCCGATCCATTCTGCTGAAATTTATCACGGATGCAGCACGGTTCTACCATAAAACTGATGTACGACTGACAAAATATTAAAAGAAATAAATTAATAAATTAGTATACATAGACGCACTGGCCAAGTTGACTAAAGCTTAAAGTTGACTCTCCAATAGTTAAAATCCTTTATAATTTAATCCGTTACCAATCATAATTGGTTAGCTAATGATGTAAATATTTTTAAATATTATAAAACAAAACAAAAAACAATTGAGCATTAGTAAACTCAATAATAATTTTCAATTTGATTTAGGTAGATTCGTCGTAGCTGTCCTGAGATAAGCTAATCTTGGATCTTGGTATAACATAAATTCATAATCAGTTGCGTGAGCGAACCAAGTTCGATCCCCGCCTGCATTAATAGAATTCCTTTTTACAATTTTACTTGCTGATGTTTCGCGGTGAAGCTCCACACTGTGATGTACTTGATTTTAAGTCAATTTAAAACTTAAAATCGACGTAGTGTTTAAATTTAAAACATATTAATATAGTATCATATTTTACAGCAAGATGTATCGACCGTATGCAGTTTTAGCTATTACTTTTATTAACTATAAGCCGTGTTATAGCGTTCCATTTTTAAATTTCGAGCATCTCAAAACTTATTGAGTGACCTACGTATCATCTAGTGCATATCTTCTTATATATAAAAATCAATTGCTGTTCGTTAGTCTCGCTAGTTTTAAATGAATACAAATGATTCTTTGAATAGAATAAATGTTATATCTTTTAAAATAAATCAATCATTTTGCATATTTAAGTTATTTTAACATTTAATACAAAAATATACAGCGACTATGATCTAAAATAAAAGTTATGGGTATAAAAATTAACTCTATCCACTACTTTGACTAGCTTACATATATCTGTTCTATGTAGAGCATGATTCAAAGATAGGAGTAATAAATGTTATTTGCTTAGAAATATTTTCAGCTGTCTAAGAATATAATATGATACCGACCTTTGCCATAGCTGTGCGCATGCGCTCGGTATGTCGGCTCACAAACACAACTGGCCGATTCTAATTTCGAATATTGATAGAAATACTGACAGAGTGGCCGCCACTCTGTACTTTACATAATAGCTCAAAAAAATAATCAAAGAATAATAAATAACCCGCAGACCGGACAAGGCTGATGAAGTTAAAAATCATATAAATTCCAATAATTGTATTAAGTGTATATAATTTATATACTATGACATTGCTAGTAGCATTTTAAAATGAGTTAAAGAAAAATTTGAAAATATCTTGTGATTCCTGAAAGAAACATACGTTAGCATTCAAAACATCAACGCTTCGTACATTAACATGGTAGAGCCAAGCTGCAGCTATGTTACGGATCTCGCTTTCACAGAATATGAACTAAGAAAAATGATGTGGGCGAGAATAAAATACTGAAGTTGTAATCTCATCCGTCAATGTGCCAAGCGTGGGCAAATAAGGGAGGCCTATGTTCGGCAGTGAACTTTGAGTCGCTTTAATATATGAAATAAACCAATAGAATAAGTTGAATGTAAAAAGAGTTCCTCTTCTTTATTTACTTAACTGTGTATCATAAAAATCATAATCCACGTCAAACTTTTTTACACGTTTACTTTACTTTACTTTATTACCCCTTCAACCGAATTATAGCAGTACCTCCATAGATGCATTGGCAAGAGAATGGTACCAAATTACTCAGACGAACGTCTAAATAGAAAAAGAATAAATAATATTATTACGCCTACAAGTTGCAATCAGTTTGGTTAAGTTCTCAGTTAATTACAATTATCATATTAGTTCAATGTACACATTTGACGAATTTGGATTTCAAAATATTTGGAGTTTTTTTTGAAAATATAATGAAAGATGATAATGCTCATTATTAATTAATTTTTAATATTTTTGATAAGCGAAAATACGCCATCTATTACCATTCCATTGAACTAAGTCATATTATTTTACTGTACACGTTGAATACTGTTTTGCTACTAGTCGCTAGATGTCACGTCTAAACCGTAAATTATTATGAAGTTATCACTACTCGATAACAGATGTCGCTATGAGCGTCATCAAAAGTTATCTTCTAAAGAAAAAGCAATTGCTTTAAAAACACATTTGAGGATAGAACGATATGCGATAATACCTGTCGTAAATTCTACATTACCTCTATATATTCTTGGAAAGTATTAAGAATGCGCATAATAACGTATTTAAAACACAGTTGACGCGAGGATGGTCGTCGCTGTCTACGCGCAGCCATTAGGCTGCCGAGGCGTCGAAAACAAATCTCTCTGAAGTACACGTAAATTTCAGCACGCGGCACAAAGAAGTGTTCTAATATGTACCTCGGGTAGGATAGATACGAAGTATCAGCTGGAGAGAACACCTGTGTCTCGGTTAGAAAGAGCAAGGCCAGCTTCGCCGTTTCTAGGTGGTTAATTATTTTGATGTTTAATTATCATTTTGGGAGTCAAGGCGAACCATTCATCCGACAACTTAGCGATAACGCTTTAATCATGTCGAGGTAATTGATTCTATTTAGTTAGCTTTGCCGAAAAGTGACTTGATCGAAAAGTGGAGTTTCCTTCGAAAAATCGTTCCAATTCTCCTAAAAATATGAGCTATGGCTCATTCAATTCGAAGTAGTATTCTGAGGAAGGCGTTTTTTTGAACGAAGTTTTGGAACGAAGTTCCTTATCGCGCGTTGCGAAAGGGGGCTAGACGGAAAAAATTAAGACCAAAAGTTGTAACGACACTTTTTGTTCTACTTGTGCGCCGTGCGGCGTGCGCGTGCTTCTCTGTCTGACTCTCTCTCTCTCTCTCTCTCTCCCTTTCTCTCTCATAGAAAGCAAGCCAGTTATTTTCGTTTCGTCTTTTTATTTCGCATTGAACAGTGTGGTGTCGCGACGATTAATTTTGTTAGGTGTATACAGGTTTTTTGTACATAATAAATAATAAAAAATAATAATGATAATGAATCCTGACAGTGTTTCTGCACAAGTTCCGGATATTGCCGGTTATTATTGATGTATTTGTTCTATGTAGAGCATGACTCAAAGATAGTAATAATAAATGTTCTTTGCTTAGGAGTTCAAATATTTTCAACTGTCTAAGAATAAAACATGATACCGACCTTAGCCATATTTGTGTGCTCGTGCTCGATGTGGCGGCTCACAAACACAACTGGCCGATTAGAATAGTGATAGAAATACTGACAGAGTGGCCGCCACTCTGTACTTTACATAATAGCGCATAAAAATATCAAAGAATAATAAATAACCCGCAGACCGGACAAGACTGATGAAGTTAAAATCATATAAATTCCAATTATTGTATTTAGTGTATATAATTTATATACTATGTGTATGACTATATGTATGACATTGCTAGTATTATTTTAAAATAAGTTAAAGAAAAATTTGAAAATATCTCGCCATTCCTGAAAGAACCTACCTACCAATCGCAGTTCTTACAAAATTTCTTTTAAACGCTACTCACCGTCACCAGACAATCAGTGCTTTACATATTAAAATATATCCGGGACGGTTATGCCACGATTTATCGACGACTGTGAGAACTTCACAGTATTTAACACCGGCGACTCTAACGGGATAATTAAGCCTTGTAATCTTTAAAATTTGCATTCAAAACCTTAGCATTCAAAACATCAACGCTTCGTACATTAACATGGTAAAGCCAAGCTGCAGCTATATTACGGATCACGCTCTCACAGAATATGAATTAAAGAAAAAATAGAAAATATCTTGTGGTTTGCAAGAATAAAATACTGAAGTTGTCATCTTATCCGTCAATGTGCCAAGCGTGGGCAAATGGCCTCCTTATAATTCATAATTTATAATTATTTATTTGCATAGAATGTAGGAAGATATTACAAAAGTATTATTAAAACATAAAAGTTCCTATACATTTTGCCTTATCGAGGCGTGCAAATTTTGACTAATTAGATATAACAATATTTTTACATACAGAATGGGTCCCACATATATGCAATAAATGAAAGCATATACTTGTTATCGCCTTTGCTGACGATATACAAAAAATGAACGTAATCGGTCCAGTAATTAGGTCAAAAAGTAGAATTTTAATTTTAAGCAAATTTGAACACTCATAGAATTGGGTCACCAAGTCAATGATTCAATGAACTTGAATCCTTGAACATTAAAAAGCGACGTTGCCACGCAGTGCAAACTATTGGTATTGCGACATATCGATAGCGGTGTCTTTTGTCGGCGTGCCACCCGCGTGCAACGTTGTCACTCTTCCAAGGGGTCAAGGTACGTTGTCTAAACAGAGTGTTCACTTTTACTGAATTTATTTTAATATTTATTTTGTTTGAAAATTGCACTTTTTTATTTTACGGGTTTTAATTTAATATTTAATTTTTCTATACTTCTACGGACTAGTATTACTTGTGGTTTCATTTATTGCATATATGTGGGACCCATTCTGTATATAATTATAGGACAACAGGGGCTACTTTGACTCCAAGTAGATTTTTGCGATCGCAGTAACAGATATCTCGCACCTTTGACGCTGCTCTACGCCGCCGTATGGGTATTTCACATCTGATACATACGAGATGGTATAACACCATCTGTCGGATGCATCATCACCATGAGTTCTATATGACCTTTCATGCATTCCTCTCCTCATTCTTCTTATGCACTCACGGGACGAATAATGACGGCATGGACCACACAGGAAAGGCAAAATGTGTACAATACTAGCTTGAGGTTATGTATCTACATACAGTAGGCATAATAATCTTTGACGTTCTACGAAATACCTATATAATGGACTTTATTACGATTGTGAGTTTCCGTGCATCAATTGTTGTGGGATTGAGATTTACAAATATGTAGTGCATTTTTGTATTCAAGAATTCAGAAGAAACAGTGAAGTTAAATCGTCTTCTTTGTTGGATTTTACGTCCATTACTTCTTTCATGTATCATAAAAATCATAATCCACGTCAAACCACTTTATTTTTTTAAACATTTGGGTGACCAACGAGCTTTATATTTTGGGAAGGGGCTACTGCGGTCCTTTAATTATTTTGGCACTCCTACCCCTCCAACCGAATTATATCTAGCAGTACATAGATGTATTGGCAAGAGGATGGTACCGAATTACACAAACGGACTTCTAAATAGAAAAAGAATAAATAATATTACTATGCCTACAAGTTGCAATCAGTTTGGTTAAGTTCTCAGTTAATTTCACAATTATCATATTAGTTCAATGTACACATTTGACGAATTTGGATTTTAAAATATTCCGAGTTCATATGAACTCTGAATATGAAATTTTAATCGCGTTTTCATAGTGGAGAATTTTTGAAAATATAATGAAAGATAATACTCATTAAATAATTTTTAATATTTTTGATAAGCGAAAATGCGCCCTCTATTACCATTCCATTGAACTAAGTCATATTACTTTATTGTACACGTTAATATTGTTTTGCTACTAGTCGCTAGATGGCACGTATAAATCGTAAAATTATTATTAAGTTATCCCTACTCGCTAACAGATATCGCTAAAAGCGTCATCAAAATGTATCTTCCATAGAAAAAGCAAATGCTTGAAAAACTCATTTGAGGATAGAACAACATGCGATAATACCTGTCGTATATTCTACACTACCTCTATATACTCTGCGAAAGAATTAGGAATGCGCATAATAATGTAATTAAAACACAACGTAAACAAAGGTTCGAAAAAATATGGTAATCCTATTTTTTACTTACATAAAGGAAACAGATAGTACTTTTATAGTTTATGTAAACTTGTTGTAATTTAAAAATATGAAATGGTAGCACAGAAATTAACACATAAATTTAACTAAGGAACTAGTGCCTCACTGCATCTCCACAATATTGATGTATTTGTTTGTTTTTTATATACCTTTAAGGTGATAAAAATCGCCAAGTATCAGGATCTCTGTGGACCTGTTGTAGCACGGAGTCTGCAGACATTTGGACGTGGTCGATGAGTTGGTCTGTATCGGCATTACCGTTATGGGACTTATAGAGGCACCCGTTGACGCGGGGATGGTCGTCGCTGTCTACGCGCAGCCATAAGATGGACAGGTCCGTACCTTCAAGGCTGCCGAGGCGTCGAAAACAGATGTCCTCTCTGACGTACACGCAAATTTCAGCACGCGGCACAAAGGAGTGTTCTAAGTAGGATAGATACGAAGTATCAGCCGGAGAGGACACCTATGTCTCAGTTAGAAAGAGCAAGACCGGCTACGCCGTTTCCAGATGGTAGTGGATGGCGTTAAGGTTTGAATGAAGTCTCCTGATGTTGCAGAAATTCACGAATATCGTGGCCTTTGACTTATTGCTCCGTTTGCCCCAAACAGGCTTAGTCTCGAGCAGAATTTTTCCTCTCCCCCACAGATTACGCGGGGCAAACGGAGCAGTAGCTTAGCTACCATGTTAAGGGGGGGAATTTGGCCTCCGGGCACCTGCACTCCCCAGATGAAATGCAGAAACAGAGCTTCTACTTCACGCTAGTCTTCTGTGAGCTGATCCTCTGTCACTTCTTACGACACCCACGGATATGGGGTAATTGTTTAATTGTTATAATTGAAATATAATTTTTTTACCATCAGATATGCTGCAATTTCGTTTTCACTACAGTTTTATAAAAACTGAAAGCTGTTTAGTTGTTTTGATGTTTAATAATCATTTTAAGAGTCAAGGCGAACCATTAAACCGACAACTTAGCGATAACGCTTTAATCAGGTCGAGATAATTGATTCTATTTAGTTAACTTTGCCGAAAAGTGAGTTGCCTGCGAAAAATCGTTCCAATTCTCCTAAAAATATGAGCTACGGCTCATTCGATTCGGAATATTATTCTGAAAAAGGCGTTTTTTAACTTTCTGCAAAACAAAAATCGCAATTGTTATTAACAAAAAATTCAAAAGAATGGGCTCCAGATTTTTATGAATAACTTGAAAACTATAAGGATTAATGAAAATCACTAAAAATATTCTTAAAGATGAATTTAATTATGATTTTTTTTCTAAAAAAATTCCTTAAATAAATTTTTAATTGTTTTTTTCTATTTCGATTGTTTAAATAATTCATTAAATTTTTTCTTCTTTCAAAATCTTAGTTATCATTTCTTAAGAGCCCTCTTACATTTCGGCGTTACGCATATTTAGATATTTTACGCTCCAAGCGGGCGATGACCTACGCGAGCGATACTTATTTCATATCACTCTTCACTCGCGCGCACTATGGTACTGTGAGTATAGCAACTAAACCATCTTGATCTGCCATTATACAAGTTTTCTTAGGATGGAGTTCAGTGGATGGAAAATTTTCGGTGTGTTTTTTTTTTAAGTTATCTTATTAATTTATTATCATCTATTTGACATATTTTTCATTATTTATGAACCTTAGTGTTGAAATATGTAAACATAAATATTTTAATTGTTTCACAGTAATCGATTGTTAACCGATGTTGTTAATAATCGATTACATATATCTATTAACGGTAGCATAGTGGTATAAATAAATAAATAGTACGATTGCAACTTGTTTTAATAAATAAATAAACCAACTGTAAATAATATTTTTTTAATCGGTACTTACAGTCAATTACCATATTTTTTATTATAAAAATATTTGTTGCAACGGCATTGACCGAAATTATCCCGAGTTAATAATGTCAGGCAGTATACACTTTATATAAAACAATTGTAACTTGGGAAACATATTCAACATTCAAAATTTGTCGTCTTTCTAGATTATTAGTACCTTTACTGCATATTCTGGGCCAGTCCATATGGCAAGCATGCAGACATTTTTATTCTCCATTAATTTTTTCTCCAGATATTTCAAGCAAAAAACGGAAAACATATAATTTCAACGAAGACCCTCGTAATCAGAAGAAATTCCTTCTTATATCTTATATGCGTAGCGCAATGGAATTTAATATGCTTTCATCTGTAATAGATATTGATCTATTCTCTACTAGTTCGAAATCTGTAAAAAAAATTGACGAACAGAGAATTTTTTACTCACAGCCGCGACTAGCATGACAAGTTGCAAGCTACTTAGTCTCACGGAAAGTTAAACTATGGCTTTTTTTCTTGTTAATGTATTTGCATTTTTTTGTCATTGTCTTTGTGAATAGTTAAGATATTCCCTGGAGTATTTTAAATTTGTATAAAGTTGGATGAAAGTAATACGTGGAGGTTTGTAATTAGCAATTCTTATCACTATTTCGTGTAACTGTAAGCCTTCCTAAAACGAATATATAAATAAACAAATAAAACAAGCATACAGTCAATCTGATGGGAATTGTATACTGTGGCTCATAGACATCTACATTTATACTGTGAACTACTATGGAATGCCTCGTATCCAGTAAGAAGGGTCTCCGGCTCTCTACATTTACCATACGGAACACACCAGCTGGTTCATTCTAAAGTAGCGAGCTCGGACGAGCCGACCCATTCATGTTACAAACATAATATAGCTGCAGCTTGACTCTACCACGTAAAAAATATATGGTATGACTTCTTTTTAGAAATAAGGATGAGAAACGGTCAAACAGTCCATTTAATGGTGATTAAATTCCTTGATTAAGAAATAAAATGCTGACGTTTTGTCACCCGTGTGAACTAAAATGAAATGACTTTTTATGCGTGAAAAAGGTTTCCTTCACTCATAAGTCATCACTTACAATACGAACACAACAGGAGTAGGAGCAGCTGAAATAGCAGTATTGATATTACACGTTGGTATTCCAGCGAGTGTGCTTCCCCGGTCGAGCCGACCCATTCTGCTGAAATTTATCACGGATGCAGCACAGCTCTACCATAAAACTGATGTATGACTGGCCAAAATTAGTAAGATATTAAAGTAAATAAATTAATAAATTAGTATACATAGTACATACACACTGGCCAAGTTGACTAAAGCTTAAAATTGACTCTCCAATAGTTAAAATCCTTTATAATTTACCTAATCCGTTACCAATCATAATTAGTTAGCTAATGACGTAAATATTTTTGAATATTATAAAACAAAAAATTAACAATTGAGCTTTAATAAACTCAATAATAATTTTGAATTTTATTTAGGTAGATTCGTCGTAGCTGTCCTGAGATAAGCTAATCTTGGATCTTGGTATAACATAAATTCATAATCAGTTGCGTGAGCGAACCAAGTTCGATCCCCGCCTGCATTAACCTGTTAACCAAGCCCTGCTCACATTAGATCGCGCAATACCAACCTTACGCCCGCCAAGTAGTGATCGAATTAGATCAGAATTATGTAAACATGTCTACCTATGAAAAAACTATTTTTTTGTTTTAAACAAAACCAAAGACACTATGCAATAGATATTAGTATCAAAGACAAAGATATGCTCTTTTATTTTAAACCATAACCTGGCAATGTTTCTTAGAAAAAAAAAAAAAAGAAATCACTCTGAACTTTCGGCGTTCCACGTGCCGTTTTGATAAAGGTGTTCCGTCTTTTTTATAGAATTTTATATTTGTGTCTGGACTAAAAACGAAAGTATTATACTTTTTTATATTCCTTGTAATATAGTGAACACATATATATATAATTTGTGGTATAAAAAGTGAAAAGTAAATTGCCAAAAGTGCTTCAAAATCTGGAAGGCCAATTATGGCGGCTGGGTCATAAATGTGGTATTTTTCACATTCTCATTTATTTTTAGTGTAAAATGTAAGTAAAAATAGTTTTCTTACATATTTCAAATAACTTGACGTTGTATTTATTTCAAATTCACACAAAACTATTTTAGAAATATTGTTCTAAATGTCACACAGATAAAATATTAATATTTAATTTTTTTTAATTTCTTTATATTTTATATTTTGGTATGAGTAACGAATGGAAACACATAAAACATGAAAATATACATATTTCCAAACAATTTGATATAAATTTCTCCAAAAACAAAAGTGTAGAATTCAAATTAGTAGTAATTTTGTCACTAAAATTGAAGTACATACTACTACTGTGCTATACAGGGTAATTTACGTATTTTATTACAATTTCTAGCAACCAAAAATAATTTTATTCGATAGTTTATACATTCAACAAGAATTCCTGTAAGTTTTATCCATAAATATTGTCTCAAAGTGAAAATATAGCAAAATTTGCAATATAGCAAAAAATTTGCTAATTTTCAAATTTTGCCGCCATTACGGTCCCGAGCGAACGGGAGTATAACATGTCGCGCGCTGTCAGAGCTTACAGTAGAATTCCTTTTTACAATTTTACTTGCTGATGTTTCGCGGTGAAGTTCCACATTGTGATGTAGATTTAACATGATTTTAAGTCATTTTAAAAGTTAAATTCGACGTAGTGTTTCAATTTAAACCATATTAATATATTATCATACTTTACAGCAAGATGGATCGAACCGTATGCAGTTTTAGCTATTATCATCTAGTGCATATCTTCTTATATATAAAAATCAATTGGTGTCCGTTAGTGTCGCTATAACTGGAAAACGGCTCGAACGATTCGGATGAACTCGATTGGACCCGGTAGGTGGCGCTGTAGTCTAGATCAAGAAATTACCCGTGCGAAGCCGGGGCGCATCGCTAGTTTTAAATGAATACAGATGATTCTTTGAATAGAATAAATAATTTACCTTTTAAAATATATCAATCATTATGCATAATTAAGTTGTTATTTTAACATTTCATACAAAAATATGCAGCGACTATGATCTAAAATAAAAGCTATGGGTATAAAAATTAACTCTATCAACTACTTTGACTATCTTACATATATTATCTGTTCTATTTAGAGCACGACTCAAAGATAGGAATAATAAATGTTCTTTGCTTAGGAGTTCAAATATTCTCAACTGTTTAATAATAAAATGTGATACCGACCTTAGCCATAGTTGTGCGCACGCGCTCGGTGTGTCGGCTCACAAACACAACTGGTAGATCCGAATAGTAATAGAAATACAGAGTGGTCGCAACTCTGTATTTTACATGATGGCGCATAAAAATATCAAAGAGTAATAAATAACCCGCAGACCGGACAAGACTGATGAAGTTAAAAATCATACGAATTCTAATTATTGTATTTAATGTATATAGTTTATATACTATGACATTGCTAGTAGCATTTTAATGAGTTAAAAAAATTTTAAAACATCTTGTGATTCCTGAAAGAAACATACGTTAGCATTCAAAACATCAACGCTTCGTACATTAACATGGTAGAGTCAAGCTGCAGCTATATTACGGATCACGCTCTCACAGAATACGAATTAAAGAAAAAATAGAAAATATCTTGTGGTTTGCGAGAATAAAATACTGAACTTGTCATCTCATCTGTCAATGTGCCAAGCGTGGGCAAATAGCCTCCTCATAGGGAGGCCTATGTTCAATAGTGGACTTTGATTCGCTTTAACTAATGAAAACAAAATTAAATTCATAAAATACGCAAAGCTCCTTAAAAAATGTTTTCGCCTTTCCGAAAAAATTAACAACTATAAGTTTATGAAGAATTCAAAAAATAAGTGTAAAGCTGCGTGGAAAGTTATTAAACAGGGGTCTGATAAAAGTAATAAAGACTTAGTTTTAAATGGAGTTGAAGTTGATAATAAATTAATTACAGATCCTACTAAAATCGCTGCATCATTCAATGAATACTTCATCAGTCTTACTAATAGATCTCCCATTAAAAATGCATTAATACAAATAAAACAAATATATCTAGCAGTATTTTTTTGAATCCATATGGTTACGCCGATATAATGAATATAATAAGGTCATTGAATGACACAAACGCAGTGGGATATGATTCAGTCTCTACGAAAATAATAAAATGTTGCAGTAACGAATTAGCACAAATTTTAACTTACCTTATTAATCTTTCTTTTACAAATGGCAAATTTCCAGATAGGTTAAAGAAATCTATAGTAAAACCACTATATAAAAGAGGTGATAAACGTCATATGGATACTTATCGCCCCATAACCTTAGTGCCTATTTTTTCGAAAATATTTGAAAAAGCAATGTACAAGCGCATAATAGAATTCACCTCAAAATTTAATATAATAATAGATGAACAATTTGGATTCCAAAGCAATAAATCAACTGCCCATGCATGTTTTCATCTAGTAAAAAATGTTGTTAAAAATTTAGATGACAAAAATCACACTTCAGTTATATTCATAGATATGAGTAAAGCCTTTGATTTCGTTTCACACAAACTTCTATTAAACAAACTGGACAAGTTAGGCATTCGTGGACTGGCATTAAATTGGATAGAATCATATCTTAAAGACCGAAAGCAAAGTATAGAAATTTCAAGGCTAAATTACAACAAGGAACTGGAGAAATATAAATCACCATACCTAATTAATGGATATGGCGTGCCACAAGGCAGTGTACTAGGTCCACTTTTATTTTTATTGTATATTAATGATATCTCTTATGTAACAAATAATTTATTGACTTTATTTGCAGATGATATTGCCATGCTATTGACATGTAACAAAAAATCTGACATTGGTAAATTTGTAAATGACATTAATGATTCTTTGAAATTAATAATTGAATGGCTAGAACATAACAATTTACTCATAAAAATAAGGAAAACCAAGTTAATACAATTTTATAATAAAAAAAATAATGAAACAAAGCTAAATATTGTATACAATGGCGAAAATATAGAACAAGTAAAAGAAATTTCCTTTCTCGGTATACATATAGATGCATTCTGTAACTGGAAAACTCATATAGAAGAAGTATGTAATAAACTTAACCGCTTTGTTTACGTATTACGGAACCTTACAAAAACGGCATCGCAATCAACAGCTATCATGGCGTATTACGGATACGTTTATTGTATACTTAGCTACGGTATAATAATATGGGGAAATTCTGTAGACATCAATAAAGTTTTTATTGTGCAAAAAAAATGTCTACGTGCAATATGTAATATGGCCCCTCATGAGTCGTGTAAATCAATATTTAGAGATTTGAAAGTGCTAACACTTCCGTGCATATACATTCTTGAAACAGCAAAATTTGTTAAAAATAACCCCGAGCTGTTTATAACTGCTGGAGATATTATCAAATCCAAACCTTTGAGGCATCCAGATAAATTAGTCATTGATAAAATACCAAAAACGGTTAATATCAGATATGGGGTAATTGTTTAATTATTGTAATTGAAACATAAATTTTTTACCATGAGATATACTGTAATTTCGTTTTCACTACAGTTTTATAAAAAAATTTTCGTTGTTTAGATGTTTTGATGTTTAATTATCATTTTAAGTGTCAAGGCGAACCATTCAACCGACAACTTAGCGATAACGCTTTAATTATGTCGAGATAATTGATTCTATTTAGTTAACTATGCCGAAAAGTGACTTGGTTGAAAAGTGAGTTGCCTGCGAAAAATCGTTCCAATTCCAAAAAATAACATTCGATTTGGAATATTATTCTGAGAAAGGCGTTTTTTTTTCTTCCTGCAAACAAAAATTGCAAATATTATTAACAAAAATTTCAAAACAATGGGCTCCACATTTTTATAAATAACTTGAAAACTATAAGGAATAATGAAAATCACTTGAAAGATTCTCAAAGTTGAATTTAACTTTGTTTTTTTTTCTAAAAAATTTTTTTCATTGTTTTTTTCCCATTTCGATTGTTTAAATAAAAATATATAATACACTAAATATTTTTTTCTTTCAAAATCCTAATTATCATTTCTGAGGAGCCCTTTTACATTTCGGCGTTACGTCACTCGCTCTGCGCTATGATACTGAGAGTATAGCGACTAAACGATCTTGATCTTCCATTATACAAGTTTTCTTAGGATGGAGTTCAGTGGATGGAAAATGTTTGGTGTGTCTTTTTTAAGTTATCTAATTAATTTATTATAATCTAATTGATATATTTTTCATTATTTATGAACATTAGTGTTGAAATAAGTACACATAAATATTTTAATTGTTTCACAGTAATCGATTGTTAATCGATGTTGTTAATAATCGATTACGTATATCTATTAACGGTAGCATAGTGGTGTAAATAAATAAATAGTACGATTGCAACTTGTTTTAATAAATAAGTTAACCAACTGTAACTAATATTTTTAATGGGTACTTACAGTTTTTTACCATATTTTTTATTATAAAAATATTTGCTGCAACGGTGTTGACGGAGCTTTTCTCGAGTCAATAATTTCAGGCAGTAAACAGGTACATTGCTCATGTTTTTAGGAGAATTGGAACGTTTTTTGGCAGAAGATGTACTTTTCGAGCAGACTAGTATTTGGAAAATAATTAAGGAACAACAATTTAAAAATAATTTACATTTTAACAAGGCAACGTACAGCAATGCTATAATTATATATATATACGTATTTATAAAGTATAACATTCATTTTCCTAAAATCTTAAATACCACTTTAATAATAATACGTAAAATTAAATAAGTTAAATTTTCGCACAATGTTGCATTCTGACATCTGTTAAATGTAAAAGCAACACTTTTCATTTCTATATTTTCCATTTAACCGAACTGAGCCACATCAAAACCTAGCCGGGAACAGCTAGTATAAATTATAATTAGACGAGGTAGTGGTAGAGTCACACTGAGAGAGAGAGTCACACACACACTTAGGTATTGCTTAGGTCGGCCCGAATGGAGAATGATCGCGCTGTTTCAGAATAAGTACATTAAAAATTTCAACATAACTGTGTTTCGTATGAGTGAAGAGAACAGGACACCGTTTTCACTGGTAAAATGGAGACATTTCATGACGACATCGCATTGCATTCTGATTTTTAAGCTAGGATAAACACATCACACGATATATGGCTCATTTTGTGAGCGGAGTCTGCTCGCTCGCTTTGACAAATGGCCTAGCCTCCATTTAGTTGGTCGAGAGCGACTAAGAAATTCCATTTAAATCATAGCACATTATGAGTAGTATTTGATTCATTAAGATTTTTTTATAGAATAAGGGAAAAAACGAGCACGCAGTTCACCTGATGGTAATTGGATAATGTGGCCCATAGATATTTACATTTATCCTGTGAACTACTATGAAATGCCTCGTATCCAGTAAAAAAGGTATCCGGTTCTCTGGGCTCACCATAAGGAACAGAACAGCATTAAGCTTCTATTTGACACTGGTATTCTAAGATAACGAGTTCGGACGAGCCGTCCCATTCGTGTTACAACCATAATATAGTTGCAGCTTGGCTCTACCACGTAAAAATATATGTAGGACTTCTTCTTTATATAAATAAGAATGACAAACGGTCACACAGTCCATTTGATGGTGAGTGAATTCCTCGATTAAGAAATAAAATGCTGACGTTTTGTCAGCCATGTGAACTAAAACGAAATACCTCGTTATGGGTAAAAAAGGTTTTCTTCACTCATCAGTCATCACTTACAATACGAAACACTACACCAGTAGGAGCAGCTGAAATAGCAGTATTGATATTTCACGCTGGTATTCTAGCGAGTGTTTTCCCCGGTCGTGCCGATCCATTCTGCTGAAATTTATCACGGATGCAGCACGGTTCTACCATAAAACTGATGTACGACTGGCCAAAATTAGTAAGATATTAAAGTAAATAAATTAATAAATTAGTATACATAGACACACTGGCCAAGTTGACTCAAGCTTAAAGTTGACTCTCCAATAGTTAAAATCCTTTATAATTTAATCCGTTACCAATGATGATTGGTTTACTGATGACGTAAATATACTTAAATATTATAAAACAAAAAACAATTGAGTATTAATAAAATCAATAATAATTTTCAATTTACCCATTTCATATATCGATTGATTTAGATAGATTCGTCGTAGTAATTGTCCTGAGATAAGCTAATCTTAGTATTTCATAAATTCATAATCAGTTCCGTGAGCGAACCAAGTTCAATTATGCAGGCAGGCTGCATAATGAAATTCCCTTTTACAATTTTACTTGCTGATGTTCCACGATGAAGCTCCACATTTTGGTGTAGATTTAATTTGATTTTAAGTCGTTTTAAAACTTAAATTCCACGTAGTGTTTAAATTTAAAACATATGAATATATATTATCATACTTTACAGCAAGATGGATCGAACCGTATGCAGTTTTAGCTATTATCATCTAGTGCATATCTTCTTATATATAAAAATTATTTGCGGTCCGTTAGTCTCGCTATAACTGGAAAACGGCTCGAACGATTCGGATGAACTCGATTAGACCCGGTAGGTGGCGCTGTTGTCGAGATCAAGAAATTACCCGTGCGAAGCCGGGGCGCATCGCTAGTTTTAAATTTATACAGATGATTCTTTGAATAGAATAAATGTTATATGTTTTAAAATAAATTAGTCATTATGCATAATTTTAGTTGTTATTTTGACATTTAATACAAAAATATGCAGCGACTATGATCTAAAATAAAAGTTATGGGTATAAAAATTAACTCTCTCAACTACTTTGACTAACTTATATATGTTCTATGTAGAGCATGACTCAAAGATAGAAGTAATAAATGTTCTTTGCTTGGGAGTTCAAATATTCTCAACTGTTTAATAATAAAATGTGATACCGACCTTTGCCATAGTTGTGCGCACGCGCTCGGTGTGTCGGCTCACAAACACAACTGCATAGAAATGCACAACTGGCTCTGGTCGATTCGAATTGTAATTCTGAGCTGACACAGTGGCCGCCACTCTGTACTTTACATAATGGCGCATAAAAATATCAAAGAGTAATAAATAACCAGCAGACCGAACAATATTGATGAAGTTAAAAATCATATAAATTCCAATTATTGTATTTAGTGTATATAGTTTGTATACTATGACATTTCTTAAAGTATTTTAAAATGAGTTAAAGAAAAGTTTGAAAATATCTTGTGATTCCCGAAAGAAACATACGTTAGCATTCAAAACATCAACGCTTTGTACATTAACATGGTAGAGCCAAGCTGCTGCTATATTGCGGTTCACGATCTCACAGAAAGAATAAAATACTGAAGTTGTCATCTATGTCCAGTAGTGGACTTTGATTTTTTTTTTTTGTTTGCTTCACTAATAAGAATCACAGCGTAATCACCACAACGGGTGCTACTTTGACTCCAAGTAGATTTGCGATCGCAGTAACAGATATCTCGTACCTTAAACGCTGCTCTACGCCGCCGTATAGGTATTTCACATCTGACATATACGAGATGGTATAATGCCATCAATCGGAGGCATCATCTCCATGAGATCTATACGACCTTTCACCTCTTATGTACTCACGGGACGAATAATGACCGCATGGACCACACAGCAAATGCAAAATGTGTATAATACTAGTTTACGGTTGTGTATCTACGTACGGTAGGTATAACAATCTTTGACGTTCTACGAAGTACCTATGTAATGGATTTTAATACGATTGTGAGCTTTCCGTGCATGAATTGTTGTGGGATTGATATTTAAAAAATAGTGCATTTTTGTATTCAAGAATTCAGAAGAAACTGTGAAGTTAAATCGTCTTCTTTGTTGGATTTTACGTCCATTACTTCTTTCATGTATCATAAAAATCATAATCCACGTCAAACCACTTTATTCTTTTAAACATTTGGGTGACCAACGAGCTAAGATATATTTTGGGAAGGGGCTACTGCGGTCCTTTAATTATTTTGGCACTCCTACCCCTCCAACCGAATTATATCTAGCAGTACATAGATGTATTGGCAAGAGGATGGTACCGAATTACACAAACGAACTCAGAGTACTCTACAGAGTAGAGAACAGGTTGCAATCAGTTTGGTTAAGTTCTCAGTTAATTTTACAATTATCATATTAGTTCAATGTACACATTTGACGAATTTGTATTTTAAAATATTTGGAGATTTTTTGAAAATATAATGAAAGATAATACTCATTGGTAAATAATTTTCAATATTTTTGATAAGCGAAAATGCGCCATCTATTACCATACCATTGAGCTAAGTCATATTACTTTATTGTATACGTTAATACTGTTTTGCTTGCTAAATGTCACGTCTAAATCGTAAAATTATTATTAAGTTATCCCTACCCGATAACAGATGTCGCTAAAAGCGTCGTCAAAAGTTAACTTCTAAAGAAAAAGCAAATGCTTGAAAAAACTATTTGAGGATAGAACGATATGCGATAATACATGTCGTAAATTTTACATTACCTCTATATATTCTGGGAAAGTATTAAGAATGCGCATAATAATGTTATTAAAACACAACGTAAACGAAGTTTCGAAAAAATATGGTAATCCTATTTTTTACTTACATAGATAAAGAAACAGATAGTATTTTTATAGTTTATGTAAACTTGTTGTAATTTAAAAATATGAAATTCCATCAAAAACATAACTTGTAACAAAACCAAGTCTCGCAACTCAGTTCTTCTAGCGTAAAAGTTGTGAGATCCATATAATAACAAGTTGGTTAATTTATTCAGTAACTACTTAAGGGTCCTTCTGTTTTAAAATATTACGTAATTAGCTAACCTAACAACATTTTATAGTGACCATATCAATGTTAAAAGTCTTTTATATTTCAAATAAATAGATTGACTTGGCCATCGCAAGAAAACACATTGTATCTCACAAGTACCTAATACATATTATATTAAATTAGATTGCTTAGTGCGATTGCCAAGTCAATCTATATATTTAAAACATATAAGATTTTTAACATTGACATGGTCACTATAAAATGTTGTTAGGTTAGCTAAGTTCGTTTTGCGTAAATCGGACCAAAAATTAATATTCAAAAACTGAAGGTAGCCGGGCTAACAATGACATTGGGACGTCAAACATCTCAGCTTCCCCCCCTCCCCCCGTGAACATGGTTGCTGTAAAGCACCCGAAATGTCGGGAATTAAAAATAAGTAAAATCAGTTAAATAAACGCGATAGAATCCGTAAATTTAGTTTTATTCAATACTAAAATCAATTCAATAAGACAATTCCACTATGTCTTCATGGTCATATCACTCCTCCTCCAGATGCCGATGATTAGCCTACACCTGCTTCTATTCCTTTTTTTCACAGTTTTAGTAAATTTTCGAGAACATTTACAGGTAAGTTTTTATGTGTGGCAGTTTTGTTTAAGATTTTTTTATTGATAACGTATCATTATATTTGAGTTCTCTGTTTCAGCTGACATCCGCTTACGTAGCTTACTTTGGACAATGTTCATAACGTCGAAAATCAAAATGATCAAAATAATGTGGAAGCGACAGCACGCTAATAGCTAAGTCCACTAATTCTCGAAAGGCATTTATCCTAGCCGCATTTTTGTATCTGGAGACCTGAGCGCAAAATTTCACTATATCATCACTATCACCTCCACATATGGCCAATTGAAATCCATGGCATTGCTCCCACTCAGATCTCTATTTAGGCTATAAGCCTTCTTCCTCGGTGGCAATTTCATTTAAATTTATCGTGAAACAAACAAAACTGAGCTTAATGAATAACCCGTAACTCGAAAGTGGGAAAAATTTGTTCTTCTCCGGTATTTAAGCTTAGAGGATTAATAGGTATACTGTAAAGCAAAACAGCTACATAATACCATAACGCAAAATAATATGAACTAAAGAAAAAATGGAAAATATCTTGTGGTTTGCGAGAATAAAATACTGAAGTTGTCACCTCATATGTCAATGTGTCAAGCGTGGGCAAATAGCCTCCTTATAGGGAGGCCTTTGTCCAGTAGTGGAAGTAGTTAGGTTGTACCAGTTCCGGCGCACTTGTAGAAAGGTTGTACCAGTTCTGGCGCACGACGTTCATCGCCTCACGATCCTAAAAAAAAAATGCACGGTTCCGGAGATGAGCAGATCAATTAACTCTTATCTAATTGATATCCGTTACGAGCCTCAACCGTCATTAGCGCTCCATTGTCCTTATCTACTTATCTTGTAACGTTGCACGTACATGTATGCATAATTATAATTAAACGGTTTATTAAAATTAAATAAACATTTAATAAACTAAATAAAAATAAAATAAAAGTTATTAACAAAAATAATTCTATAATTAACTTAGGTATCCTATTAATAAAACAAATCAGTAAACTAAAAGAACGAATTAAATAATAAATCAAATATTAAAATATTGTATTTCGAACAAACACTCTGACGCTTCGTTACTCTATGCGCTTTGCAACTCTCGCGTCAGAGTTTTACCCGGCCGGTATTATTCCACGGCGTCGCGCTCCCGACCATTCTCCGCCCGAGCGCCCTGGGAGGCGCACACTACCACTGCAGCCGCGTTCACAAGCTCTGCTTTGTGTCCTCGTACGCGCTTGCAAATTTTAATCCCATTTTGGAAAAAGTTTAAAATAATATAATAATTCCGGCACTGTGGCCGTATAGTTTTTTCGTTAATTCTCGTCACCGAGACCTCCGTATCGTTTTGCACCCCGTAAGGGTAAGTGTTGAAACGTTACCTAGTTTTAAGTAGTGAAAGTGTTTTATAGGTAGTGTAATTTGATCATGCCAGGCTGTTTGCTTTTAGCTATCTAATAGCCACGTTATTAGTGTTATTTGCATGTAAGTAATGTATGTAGCCGCTGTGCGCGTTGGCAAAAGTACCGTTACAAAATGGCGTCTCATACATTTCGCACCGCGATCAAATATCGCAAGTCACCATCATGTTTCAACCAATGCACAGCCTAAATTAGTTATCCTGGTACATTTAAACAGTATTTTACACTTGCCGTAATTTTAATTCATGTGTATTTTAATTTGCGCCTCACCGCTATGACGCTTGCCTTCCATTCCGCCTTGTAACTCCGTTCTGATTATGAACACCCGCCAGCTACTCTCTGTGCTCCCATCTACTGCTAGCCTGCGATATACCGGGGGTTCATAATCGGCGGTATTTTATTACCTGGACCTAAATGTGGACGACGTTGTTTCCAGGGTGCAATTTTACGACTACAACCGTGGCGGTCGTCCTTTTTTTTAAGAGGGCCTAGGCCTCCCCTCGACGCCGCCACCGCCACAGCCAGCTGCCCACGGCGCTCCCCGTGAACAGTCCAACCCCCGGCCCTGCTCGACCACCTCGCGGCCACATAGGGGAGTACCTAACCCTGCCAGTGAAGCCAGACGGGCACTTTTTTTTAAATTATCGGAAACACGCCCACGACCTTTTCTTTTACCAATATATAATTTTTTTTTATGACTGGTTGTTGCCTTATTTTAAACTACAACCGTCACACTGGCGCCCATAAACGTGGTAAAAAAGGTCTGGTTTCACTGCGTAGGAGTAGTTGGTGTTTGTGTCGTTTTGTGTTTGTGAAACGTTTTTGTTTTCTTTGTTTTTTGGTTGCAGCAACTAATGTGTACGAATTTCATTATTGTGTTTGTTTTAGGAATTTTATTGAATTTCAATTAATTTATTTATTTACTTTTATTATTTGAGAGATCATAAACTTTAATCCCTAACTAAGAATTTGTTTAGTTTCGAACAACTTTTCGTAATCACTCTATGCCGTGCACTACCCTATGTTGTCTACGTTCTATCATTGTACAGAGTAGTTAGCGTGCAGAGAGGTCACTGTGTAATCTGTGATAGGGTAAATTTAATATTGTTCCGAGGCATTACTATTCTATTCTGCAGTAGGTTTTTTTTCTCGTGTTTTTTTTTTCTGTGATATTATTATTATTGAAATTTTATGAATTGTAACTATTCCCTATTGTTGCTGCAGAACTCTAGTTCAGTTGACTCACGCATGCGTTGGTAGTATTTTAAATTATTCAATCAAGTGTTTTTATTTTAATTCTTAGGCATATTATTATTATCTTGTTGTTGTTTTATTTAACTGTTCGAGTACACATTAGTTGCGTATTTTAATTTTTTTGTTGCGCTGCTTCTTTTATTTTGGTGGCAGTTGCTTTATTCTTTTTACTGCTTCTTTTATACGCCAATCGTTTTAGTCAACCAGAACGTTCTTAGTACCTGATATTATAATTGTAACGGAACGGAGTAGATTAAGTCAGTAACGACTCAACACTTTTAATTAAGCTAAGAGCATATATCGAGGCGCCTAGCGATGGGAATGCGTTGCTTCGTGCTCGCAACCTCATTAACCACCTCCATCATCGACTCAACCGTATAGTTTGTGATAGCACGACCCAGCAAGGGGTGGTGGATACGTGTGTTTCGGAATACAGGCAACTTTGGAACGCTATAATGCTATTACTGCTACTGATTCCACCCCTTCTCTGGCATCTAGAGACCCTCAGTCTACTGCTGCTTTACCTCTCAACGTTAACGTAACTAGTGAGTGCGGCGTGGCTAGTGAGTTCACTAAGTTTAAGTTCGACGGCAAATCTTGCGTTCGTGCATTTATCCAGCGCATCAATGAATACAGCCAGTCGAGGAATATACCGGGGAAAAACTGCTGTCTTACTGCGCTGAGATTTTTACCGGCGATGCCTTGCATTGGTATCGTGCCATTCGGGACCAGGTATCTAATTGGGACGAGTTAGTTTCCCTTCTTAGAGAAGATTTCGACCAGGCCGATTATGATTACAGACTCTTGTCGGAGATTCGGGCCAGAACTCAGGGCGAGTCTGAAAATATAACTATTTACATTTCTATTATGACTGGGCTATTCTCACGTTTGTCCAAGAGCCTGTCTAACGAAGACAAACTTGAGATCATTTTACATAACATCCGCCCATGCTACGCCAGCACCTTAGCTTCTGTCCCGAAGATCTCAGACCTCGACACCTTGCGTTCGCTCTGTCGTAATTACGAGAACATTCAGGCTCGCCTAGTGGGATTCCACGAACCCCCGAAGGTCTCTTCAAGAACACTGGCGCCAGAGTTTGCTTACGCTGGTCAGTCTGCAAGTAGGTTTAATCAAGGCAGCGGCCAAAGTTTCAATAAAAGACCTTACAATAACTTTTACAATAGAAGCAACAATAATTACAATACAGGTAATAAAACTTATACTAAAAATAATAATTATGTGCATGCGGTGCAACAGCAGTACCAAAAGTCTCCTTATTGTCCTAGGTGTCGTAATAACACCCACAACCTTCGTCAATGCAAAGCAAATAGGGATAGAATATTTTGTTTTGTTTGTGGCCAGGAAGGCGTCAAGTCACCAGACTGTCCGAAGTGTGGCAAGGATAAACCGAGCACTTCAAAAAAACTGATATACCAGCAGAATTGTACTGAAGTCCTGCCACCCAAGTTTGACCAAGAGGATTGGCAGAGCTGGCTTAACACTGTTAATGTTTTCTTCAATTCTTATAAAGTTGATACAATTCTGCTGGACAAACCATTGCATGATCCTAGACCTTACGCTTGTGTACAATTCAATGATTTTAAGCTATTTGGCCTCTTAGATTCAGGCTCAGCTGTGTCCATTTTAGGTGATAAAGCTTATAGGAAGCTAGAGGAACGGGGTTTACAGCTGCATAGGGACAACTTAATTACAGTCACGGCTGCTGGGGGTCAATCTATGACCAGCATTGGCTATATGTTTCTCCCTATAAACTTTGAGAATGAGTACCATATAATTAAGTCATTTGTTGTGCCAGACATCAATATTGATCTCGTGTTGGGGATCGATTTTTGGCGCGAGTTTAACATTTTTCCTAGACATTTCTCAAGCATTACATTTTCTAATGCCGCAGTATTGAATGCTAGCCTTAGTACCGATTCTACCACTTTCATACAAGCGTATGACCACTTAACTGTTTCGGAGAGATCAGTGGCGGATGACATCATTTCTCAATTTAGCGACATTTCCGCCGAACGTCGGGGTTTGGGCGAGACGAGTTTGGTCACTCACCGTATTGATACGGGAGATGCTGAGCCAGTTCGTCAAAGGTACTATAGGTTGTCTCCAGAGAAGCAGCGGATCCTTGCCGAGCAGGTCGACGAGATGCTGGCTCTGGACGTAATTGAGCAGTGCGAAAGTGCTTGGTCATCACCAGTTCTCATTGTTACGAAGAAAAACGGTCAGCCTCGGTTTTGCCTCGACAGCCGCAAGCTCAATTCCATTACGAAGCGCGACGCCTATAGTCTACCCTACATTTCCGAGATCTTGGATAATCTTCGCGATGCTCGATCTCTAGTATCGATTTATCCAAAGCCTTTTGGCAGATACCTATAGCACAGGAGGACCGGGACAAGACTGCTTTTTATGTGCCTAATCGCGGTACCTATCGTTTTAAGCGCACTGCTTTTGGTTTAACTAACGCCCCGGCTACACAGCAAAGGTTGGTTGATCTGTTATTTAGGGAATTTGACCTCAAAGTCTTTGCATACCTAGACGACATTATTATCGTCTCAAACGACTTCAATTCCCATGTTTCCCTGTTACTTCGGGTTCTTAATAAGCTGAAACAGGCCAACCTCACTGTAAACCTAGAGAAATGTCAATTCCTCCGCAGTCAGCTCAAATACCTGGGTTACGTCGTTGATAGTAGTGGTTTACGTACCGATCCTGAGAAGGTGGAAGCAATCCTCAATTACCTGACACCTACATGTCGTAAGGACGTTAAGCGCTTCCTCGGGACTGCTACTTGGTATCGTCGTTTCGTCCCCATTTTTAGTACCATTGCAGGCCCCTTAAACAAGTTAACTTCGAGTAAGAAGGGTGGACCACCTTTTGTCTGGTCTGCCGAAGCTGATGCTGCCTTCAAGAAACTTAAGGAGTGTTTAGTTTCCGCTCCTGTTCTTTCCTGCCCTGACTACGATAAGCCATTCGAAGTACACACCGATGCCAGCAATTACGGCGTGGGTGCGATGCTGACGCAGACTATAGATGGTAAGGAGCACCCCGTTGCTTATATGAGCAAGTCGTTGTCAGCAGCAGAGAGGAACTACAGTATAACGGAGCGTGAGACATTAGCTGTCGTCATCGCCCTGGAGCACTGGAGGTGTTACTTGGAGAACGGTAGGCCATTCACTGTCTATACTGATCACAGTGCGTTAAAATGGTTTCTGTCTCTCAGGAACCCTACCGGTAGATTAGCTCGCTGGGGTGTAAGATTGTCCTCATTTCATTTAGAATTCAAGCATCGTAAGGGTGTGGACAATGTGATCCCCGATGCCCTCTCTAGAGCTCTTCCCGTCTCAGCGATTAGTACTTCCGGTTCGAACATGGTGACATCGGATTCTTGGTACAAAAATATTTATAATTCTTGCCTTTCTAAGCCGCAAACTTTCCCGAATTTCATTATCAAGGATGGCAAGTTATTCAGGCGTGCCAAGAATAATCACTCACTTTCATCCGAGTTCTTATGGAAGGAGGTTGTACCTTTTGAGCTACGCGAGCAGGTGATCAACGAGAATCATGCGGAACCCACGGCTGGACATCTCGGCGTTTTTAAAACATACCATCGTATTGCCTTGCGCTACTTTTGGCCTGGTATGCACCAGGACTGGTTGTGGGAGATGGGCTAGCAACCATCACTGCAATATCACAAGATATCCATGTTACACCTACAAGTACACTTAATTAAGTTGCATGTGTTCTGCTTGTTACTTAGGAATACACTAGCGTTATATTTATATATATACATGGTGCTCGTTTTACCCTGGTCACACTTTTACATCTTTAGCTCTAGGTATTCGTATGGGTCTTCCAGTCTAACCGATGCTGGAACACCTTGCCAAATGACAGGATGCGTCAACTACCCTATTGATGTTCGTTAACGCTGATATAATCGCGTGAAGTATGAGAGATGTTGTATAAAAGGATAATGCGAATACATAACAATTTAGAGCGGATTTTATTAATTAAGAATAATAAAATCCTTATGTAGCGCGCGGGGTACTGTAACGTTGCACGTACATGTATGCATAATTATAATTAAACGGCTTATTAAAATTAAATAAACATTTAATAAACTAAATAAAAATAAAATAAAAGTTATTAACAAAAATAATTCTATAATTAACTTAGGTATCCTATTAATAAAACAAATCAGTAAACTAAAAGAACGAATTAAATAATAAATCAAATATTAAAATATTGTATTTCGAACAAACACTCTGACGCTTCGTTACACTATGCGCTTTGCAACTCTCGCGTCAGAGTTTTACCCGGCCGGCATCATTCCACGGCGTCGCGCTCCCGGTCATTCTCCGCCCGAGCGCCCTGGGAGGCGCACACTACCACTGCAGCCGCGTTCACAAGCTCTGCTTTGTGTCCTCGTACGCGCTTGCAAATTTTAATCCCATTTTGGAAAAAAGTTTAAAATAATATAATAATTCCGGCACTGTGGCCGTATAGATTTTTCGTTAATTCTCGTCACCGAGACCTCCGTATCGTCTTGCACCCCGTAAGGGTAAGTGTTGAAACGTTACCTAGTTTTAAGTAGTGAAAGTGTTTTATAGGTAGTGTCATTTGATCATGCCAGGCTGTTTGCTTTTAGCTATTTAATTGCCACGTTATTAGTGTTATTTGCATGTAAGTAATGTATGTAGCCGCTGTGCGCGCTGGCAAAAGTACCGTTACAAAATGGCGTCTCATACATTTCGCACCGCGATCAAATATCGCAAGTCACCATCATGTTTCAACCAATGCACAGCCTAAATTAGTTATCCTGGTACATTTAAACAGTATTTTACACTTGCCGTAATTTTAATTCATGTGTATTTTAATTTGCGCCTCACCGCTATGACGCTTGCCTTCCATTCCGCCTTGTAACTCCGTTCTGATTATGAACACCCGCCAGCTACTCTCTGTGCTCCCATCTACTGCTAGCCTGCGATATACCGGGGGTTCATAATCGGCGGCATTTTATTACCTGGACCTAAATGTGGACGACGTTGTTTCCAGGGTGCAATTTTACGACTACAACCGTGGCGGTCGTCCTTCTTAAGAGGGCCTAGGCCTCCCCTCGACGCCGCCACCGCCACAGCCAGCTGCCCACGGCGCTCCCCGTGAACAGTCCAACCCCCCCGGCCCTGCTCGACCACCTCGCGGCCACATAGGGGAGTACCTGACCCTGCCAGTGAAGCCAGACGGGCACTTTTTTTTAAATTATCGGAACCACGCCCACGACCTTTTCTTTTACCAATATATAATTTTTTTTTATGACTGGTTGTTGCCTTATTTTAAACTTCAACCGTCACACTGTACGAAATTGTAAAAGATGGAACTGGAATGTTGATAGGACTTCAGTTTGTGGCGAATATTGCTTAATGTATTTGCTATATAAGTTTCAGGGATGTTCAATGCATAGTTTTACGAGCATATTTACAGAGAACACATTGTACAACGATATATTAGTGGATGAGATGTTTCGCTCCTATTTTATAGATAATAAGTAATAAGATTTTGTATTTTATAAATAAAAATTTTAACAAAATTAGGTAATGTGTTTAAAAGATGGAACTGGAATGTTGATAGGACTTCAGTTTGTGGCGAATACTTCTTAATGTGTTTGCTATATAAGTTTCAGGGATGTTCAATGCATAGTTTTACGAGTATATTTAGAGAACACATTGTACAACGATATGTTAGTGGATGAGATGTTTCGCTCCTATTTTATAGATAATAAGTAATAAGATTTTGTATTTTATAAATAAAAATTTTAACAAAATTAGGTAATGTGTTTTATTGATTATTCAGATTAGTGTTGTAGATAGGAACAAAGGAGTATAATACAATAGCATAAGCCGACCCACACGCTGACGAATAATAGATAATGACGGTAGTCAATCAATAATAGATAAGTAGATAAGGACAATGGAGCGCTAATGACGGTTGAGGCTCGCAGCGGATATCAATTAGATAAGAGTTAATTGATCTGCACATCTCCGGAACCGTGCATCCTACGCAAAAATGGACCGCAGATTCGTGATCAGAGCATGCCATAACTTTTTTTTTTCTTTTTTCTTTTTTTTTTTAGGATTGTGAGTCGACGAACGTCGTGCGCCAGAACTGGTACAACCTTTCTACAAGTACGCCAGAACTGGTACAACCTAACTACTAGTGGACTTTGATTCGCTTTAATATATGAAATAAACGAATAGAATAAGTTGAATGTAAAAAGAGTTCCTCTTCTTTGTTTTCTTATAACGCAAAAAGGAGATAAAACAATTAACACAACAGCAACATTTTGGTCTGAGAATACTCGAACCACAGAATACATAATAGTACTACCCGAATTATAAATTCGCTAGTGTTTTTTCTACGCTGGACTGCCAACTTATATCAAATTTTCCGCCAGATAACTCTAGATATTTTTAGCGCTTAGATATTTAGAAAAAGCACTATGGACCCTAGAAGTGCACTAGATCTAGCGCCAAGGGTGCTAAAACGGCAACACTGCACATAGCACTTGCAAAATGTGTAAATAAACTAGCTTACAGTTACGTATCTACATACGGTAGGAGTAATAATCTTTGATGTTCTGCGACGTACCTATATAATGGATTTCATTTCGATTGTGAGCTTCCGTGCATCAATTGTTGTGGGAATGAAATTTACAAATAGTGCATTTTTGTATTGGAGAATTCAAAAGAAAGAGTGAAGTTAAATCGTCTTGTTAATATTCTGATTTATTAATTATTGGTTTTTATGTCCATTACTTCTTTTATGTATCATAATCCACGTCAAACCACTTTATTTTTTTAAATATTTGGGTGACCAAAGAGCTAAGATATCTTTTGGTAGGTAATAATATCTGTCTATATTAGTATCTGGACACATGCAACGAACATAAATAAAATAATGTCTTACTCTTAGAGCCTTTAACTATATTGGCACTCCAACCGAAATATAACAGTGGATGCATTGGTAAGAGGATAGTACTGAAATACTCAGACGGACTTCTAAATAGAAAAAGATGCCTAACCACATAAATCTGTGCTAAATATTGATAGATACGGGGTTATGGTTGTAGCACAAATGCGTCGACTCAACCGTGGAAAGATCACGCTCTCACAGAATACCAGTGTAAACTACTGGTGACCCAGTTACTGATAATGAGGCATTCCATCTGAGACTTCAGGAGTGACAACACATATGCAGGTGCACTTTGATACTTCATTGAGAATAAATGTAGGTACAAGTCTGTGGGCCACAGCCTCCACTTTCCATCTGGTGGACTGTGTGCTTGTTCGTCACCCTTATGCTATAAAAAACCATAACAAATACCTACAGCACGGAATAAACAATATATTACGCCTACATGTTGCAATAAGCCTAGTTAAGTTCTCAGTTAATTAAAATTATTATATTAGTTCAATGTACACATTTGACAAATTTTGATTTTAAAATTTTCTTTTTTGAAAATATAATGAAAGGTAATAAATACTCATTAGTAAATAATTTTTAATATTTTTGATAAGTGAGAATGCGCCATCTAATACAATTCCATTGAACTAAGTCATATTACTTTATTGTACACGTTAATACTGTTTTGCTACTAGTCGCTAGATGCTTCTTCCTAATCGTGAAAATTATTATTAAGTTATTTCTACTCGATAACAGATGTCGCCAATAGTGTCATTTAAAAGATCCTCTAAAGAAAGTAAAGCAAATGCTTCAAAAACTCATTTGAGGATAGAAAGATATGCGATAATACCTGTCGTAAATTCTACATTACCTTAGACTCGTATATTCTGTAAGTATAAGATCGTTTGTATTACACAGTAACGTTTGTTGTTATCCTATTTTTACTTACATACATAAAGGTAAAAGATAGTACTTTTCTTTAGTTTATGTAAACATGTTGTAACGTAAAAAATATGAAATGGTAGCACAGAATTAGTCATAAAGATAAATATGATCTTTAGAGCAAGTAACATGAATGGATTGTTTGGGTTTCAGATGTTAATTTACAAAGTACGTAGTAATTCGCTCCGGTTCCGCAATATTGATGTATTTTTTATATATACACATATAAGGCGTAAAAGACTTAGGTCAATTTTTCGATGTTACGAAAGGAAAATTCTTTAAAGTTTTTAGTTGTGTGTTTAACTGTGAAAACGCTTTATGCTTCGCAAGTCCATTGCTGAACATGGAGTAACGACCTGATAAGACATGCGGGAAATCGATCGATGTAGGTGGTTCAGGACCGTGCTTTGTGGAATTCCCTGGAGGAGAGCTAATATCGATCGAGCTAATAGCGATCATCAAAGCAGTGAAGGCTCGAATCATACAAAATCCTCTTCTTAAACAAAAATCTTAGCTCTTCAGATGGGCCTAAGGAGAACCACGGTCAAAATAGTGATCAATGAAGACCTGGGACTACGAGCTTATTGTAAGAGGACCGGACATTTTTTGAAGTAGCGTTTGAAAAAATTTGGCTGGATAGACAAGGTGTACCTATGCCCACAGCAGTAAAGAAGCCAGCACGCGTATTCCGAGGCTTCAACGAGCACATTATCCTTCGTCACTCATGGTTTGGCTTGGAGTCTTATATTCAGGCTTAACTGAGGTTTTTTTCTGTGAAAAAGGTGTAAAAGCTAATGCCAAGGTGTACCAAAGTACCGTCCTAACAAACATAGTGGAACCTCTTTCTCAAACAATGTTCAAAAACAGACATTGGATATTCCAACAGGACTCTGCACCAGCTCATAGGGCACGAAACGCGCAAAACTGGTTGACTGCCCATGAAATTGACTTTATTGGACATGAAAACTGGCCTTCTTGTAGTTCCAATTTAAGCCCACTGGATTGTAAGATATGGCAACATTTGGAGGAGAAAGCTGCGCTAAACCTCATCAGAATTTGGAATCTCTCCGAGCATCTTTGTCTAAAGCAGCGGCAGAAATGGATATGAGTGAGATGCGTGCTGCGATTGATGTTTGATTCGATTAAGGGCATGTATTCAAAATAGGGGAGGGCATTTTGAATAATGTAAATAAAATTGTATTCTAAATTAAAATACCTTTCATATATATATATATATATATATATATATATATATATATATATATATATATATATATATATATATATATATATATATTTGTTTTAATTATCAAAAAGTGTATCATTAATTTTATAAAAAGTTTTTGACAGAACTTATGACCTGAATAAGTAAAATTAGTTGTGGGATTAAAAACTAGCGACATTTTTATCGTTAATCTAAGAAGTAACTGAAAGACGTTGAATCAAATATCATTGAATTGACAAATTTAAGTTGTATTTAATTTAATTGCATTGTGGTGTCCACTTTGCTCTGCAGGTGTCATAAGAAAAGTCTATGGGAAAACTTTAGAAAATATTATGAAGTGATGAAGTGGCAAACGAACGAGAACTGGTATCCTTCACACCGGAATACATCAGTGCAAGCAACACCTCGGAATAAATAATGGTACTACGTACTACTCTTATTTGGCTGCAATAAATACTTCTCTCCTCCTCTGACACCTGGGCTAGGAAAGAAGTCCTATGACCTTGTGAAAAAGATTAAAGAAATAAAGGTGACAACCGACCAGTCCACCTGATGGTAAATTGAAGTTTCTGTAATGAATAACATATGTCGCACATATGTTATTATGTCATAACATTTATAACCATTGCTTAGTGGCTAGAGTGCGAGTTTAAGGTTTGATTACTACTATTTCCAATATTAGTGCAAAAGCATAGTGTTGGTTTTCGTTTTTTTATGTAGAATTAGTTGACAAACGATATATATATATATATATATATATATATATATATATATATATATATATCATATATATAGATGTTTGTAGTTAAATGATGTTAAGGGTCTCCGTTTCTCTATACTCACCATACGAAAAACACAGCAGTATTGGGTTGCTATTTTACGTGAGTATTCTGTGAGAGCGTGTTCCTTCCCCGGTTAAACCAACCTATTCGCTCTGCAACCAACTGCGGCGAGGCTCTACCGCGTAAAATATCATATTAATTATATGTTGGCTTTGTGCCAAAAAGTAAAATGATGGTGAATAATTGTGGTCGAGTTGTAATGAATTCTCTATTTACACGATAAAAAGTCTGGAGGTGGTAGGATGTGTTTCAATACACACAATGAAGCTCATCGCGCCGCCCACCGGAAAGGCAGGAAAACATTTACCGGACCAGTTTATTTATAATATAGATATATTTAAAATTCCTAAAAAGATATATTTAAAATTGGCCTGCCTCGTTGGTCTAGTGGTTGTAGTAGTGCGACTGCTGATCATGACGTCCTGGGTTCGAATCCCGGGTCGGGCCAAAAATTAATTATTGAGTTCCGTCAAGAAATTCTCAGTAGTCACCCGGTGTCAGGAAGTTGGCGGTGTCTCACCCCCGTGCCTCGGAAAGCACGTAAAGCCGTTGGTCCTGCGCCTGATCTCTCTTCGGTTGTGTCGGTTTACCGTCCCATCGGATTATGAGAGTGAGGGAATAGAGAGTGCACCTGTGCTTGCGCATACACTTGGGCACTATAATCCTGTCCTGCGCCGATGGCTAGCCTCCGTTGAGGCAGGCCACCGTGGCCGAAATTCGGTCTGGAGGACTTTATTATTATTATTATATTTAAAAGAAACGATTCAGGCAAATCTCTAGAATGTAAAAAATACAATGAACTTACGGACCTATGAAGAATAGAAAGAACATTGATATACGAGTATATTTCAATAATGACCTTTGATGTTTTTTCACGCGTCTTGTAGAAAGTTGGAGAGGCAAAGTGACTCGTAATAAAAGTTTAATTAAAAATGCCTCTCGCGAGCCACTTCATTGCACCGAGTCAGGATTGCTCTAGCTGTTTTATGTTATATTCAGTTTGTTTTACGAGGGAGGAAGTCTTATTTTTCCGCCCTTTTTCTACTTTAATGGCGACGAGGTGTTTGAACTGCGTTTAAACTGTACTGGAATATTATTTATTTTTAACTAGGCAGAGCCAGCTTTATTGTGATTGCAACAGGAATGGGTCAGCTTGTATGTGTAAGGAACACGCTCTCATAGAATACCAGCGTGAAATGCAAGCAGCCAATCATAAACACACCGCTGACTATAAGCCTCCCCCATAGCTTGGTTCATAAGGGGGATGTTTGCCATATTTGCCACTCTTGGCAGGTGGGTTGGCAACCACGGTTTATTATATCCTAGTTGTTATCAGAAAGACGCTGTTGCCTATTTTCCTGGTTTGTTTTCTTTGATTCATTTACGACACCCGCGGGACGATATGCGGTATAGGATATTCTTACATCAACACTACACGCACGGTATATATTACACTTAATTTTCATACGTGGTAGAGCCATGCTACAGTTATATTAGTGATATAGTTGTAGCACGAATGGGTTGGCTCGACCGGGGAAGGACCACGCTCTCACAGAATACCAGCGTAAAATAGTAGCTTAATGCTGCTGTGTTTCGTATGGTGAGTGTAGAGATCCGGAGACCCTCGAGGCATTCCATCTTAGTCCTCACGGATGGCAACGTATCTGAATTTTGATTCTTAATCTAGAATTCACATTTTTATATAAAGATTTGTTTTAGCAGTCAAAATAGGTTACAGTGTCAAACACTTTTTTTTACTTGCACCATTCCACTTGCCAGTTTGAATGCAGCATCCATCTTAAAATATTTACTTTTGAAGCGGTGACTAATTAAAAAACTCCCTACTCGAAAAGGTTTTAAATGTTATTCCCAGTTTCATCCCCAAAGGTGTACGGTGATACGAAAAAAACTTAGTGATTTTAATTGTTTGCAAAACAAAGAAAAGTTTTTTTAGCAATTACCCGCTCAATAAATTATTTCTATTATGAGTAGATGTTTAATGATTATGAAGTATTTTTTAATGTTATCCACACTAGGACTTTCTCCTGTATTGTGGAAGCAATTTATAAACATAAATTGCACAAAGACAATCATCCAGACCCGCAACTATTATTTATAGATCATACAAATACTTGTTCCGTGCGGGATTCGAGCGCGCGACTTTCATCGTAGCAGCCTAAGTTAAGTCACTCCGCCACTGACCCATTACACATTATTAAAGGCAAGAATTCGACTGCCTAGTGAAATGTCACGTTCGATAGAGTGTACTTAAGGGAAGCACCTTATTACGATGAAGAACCGGCATTTCTTAGAAAAAACATTTTTGATCCTCTAACAAAAATTAAGGTAAGTGACCATTTTGCGCTAAAATATTCTTTTGGCAATAAGAGGACATTTGCACCCAGTGTTGGGACGAAAATAAGCTGTTTCTTAACTATACTTTTTATATTTAACTATATTTTTTTAGCGATCCGCACCGGCTTCCCGCGGGCAGTTCCTGTATCTCGACAAAATGTTTAAATTCAAGAATTCGAGAATGGTTTAAATTCACAATTGGACTACCAAGTCCAATTGTGAATTTAAACTATTCTCGAATTAACTTAATCACACACACAAAATTTCATCAAGTTCAGCCGTTTAGGAGTTCATTCACATACACATGGAGAGAAGAATTATACTTTTTTTATAGGATATGATGACAAACGAGCACACAGTCCACCTGATGGTAAGTGTTGCTGTGGCCCATAGATATCTACATGTATCCTCGATTACGAATCGCAATGCAGATGCGTTGTCACCTGTGAGGGCTATTGAGATGGAATGTCTCGTTAATAAAAAGGGTCTCCGGTTCCTCACCATACGAAATACAGCACGTTGAGTTGTTATTTCACGCTGGTATTCTGTGAGAGCGTGGTCCTTCCCCGGTCGAGCCGACCTATTCGTGCTACAACTATACTACCAAAATAACTGCAGCATGGCTCTATCACGCCGGGATAAATAAAACCAAATGATTAGTTTTGTTACTGGATTTCTTAATTTCTTTAAATTACTTAATAATTTAAAAAAATGTGTCGATATTTGTTTCTATACACTTTTTCTTTTATGTGTTGCCTTTCGGTTTCTTCTAACAGCATTAGAAGTTTAATTGGCAGTGACTCAAAATAACTAATCAAAATCAAATCAAAAAATAAAATATAATATGTTTGTGTGTAAATGTTGTTTTTTTTTTAATTTTGTTCATTTTGTTGCACTGTTTGTGTAATAAAAAATATTCTTACTTCTGTATTATTCTATCTTCTGTAAGGGAAAAGCTTAAAGTTATACCTTCCAATTACCGTTACAGCCTATTAAAGTCCTCTGCTGATCACAGGCCTTCCCCATATATTGGCAGTAGTTGCCTTTTCGCTTGGCAAGCGGGTTGGCAACCGCAATTTTTATTTTTAGTCGTTATGCTGTTGCTCATCTCCTGATTTGTTTCCCTCCGTCGCCTCCTATAACACCCGCGGGATGATATGGGATAGTGGATATTCTTACACCGCCACTACATAGCGAATACTAAAGTTATACTTTATTATTGTGTAAATGCTATCAAGCTTAATTAAGTATGAGTAAAGCTTCCAAGTCATGAATAGTGTACACAAAGGTGCATTTACTTCTATTCTCGATTAATACTCAATATGTAGAGGCGTTGTCACACCTGAGGATTAATAAAATGACTCGTTTCCAGTAAAAAGGGTTTCCGATTTTCCACGTTCACCATATGAAACACAGCAGTGTTAAGCTGCTGTTTGACGTTGGCATTCTATGAGAGCGTGGTCTTTCTACTGTCGAGTTGACCGATTTGTGCTTAAACCATAATATAGTTGCGGCGTGGCTCTACCACTTTTAAAAGGTAGTACGTGAGGATAATATGGTCATCCAGTTTATATGGTCACTTTCTTATAACTTAAAAACTACAGTCTTGTTTGCAAAGTAGGCTATATGGTACGATAGCTCTTTATAAGTCAATCAGATAGTAGAGTCAAAAGGATGCAACTTTATCGACGCCATTTTAACAGTTGATATTATTGTAAATATTTTAGTCGTTTTTAGTATGGCGTAATGTAGTAGATAATGTAGTAGTAAAATAGTTAGTTTTTCTAAGTTGATTTTAGAAGTATTTCTAATTATTGCCAATGCTTATTTGCTACTTTTTATTAATCTATTAGTAATAGTTTATAAATTTGTGTTTTTGTATCTATACTCCTCCTAGTTTTGGTTTATATGGCTACAAAACTTAAGGTGATATTACCGTCATGTACCTTATATGTTTATGGCTTTGAAGAGTTGAGGAAGTGAAGTCATAAATATAGTGTAACTAGATGTGGATAATAATAATATGTTATTCATTAAAATGAAAATACTCTGCTAGTATAAACTACACAGTTACTTTAAAAGAATAGGAAAAATGCACACATTCTAACACATATTCTTTGTTCGGCGTTTTTTAAATTCCTTTGAAATTGGTTGTTTTTAATACTTTATTAATTTGGTATCAGTTGCCGTTTTCCAATGATGGAGCCAAAATAAATAAAAAAATATAATTTGTAACGCTAATTATTCAAGCTAATTTTCGGATATTTTGAGATTTTTTCTGGCAATGTTTAAATTATTCCTAAAATTTGCTCTTCTGAAATCTGTCGCCCAGGCCATGTTCCGCTGGATCACCACCACTGAATTTGACACTGATGTTTATCATACGAAGAAAAACGATAAATTCCATAGATATAGGTAGATTGACTTTCACTTAGAACTTCTTTGTCATACAAGTTTGTGTGATTTGATAAAAATTAATTTACTTTGAGACAGTTGCAATTTGCGTTATTTAAGTTTAATATTAGCGGAATAAATAAGCGGAAATAAATACAAGCAACAAAGAGGAAATAAATTTAATTTTGGTAACTTATAGTAACCAAATATGTATATATATATATATATATATATATATATATATATATATATATATATATATATATATATATAGCCGCTTGTTTCTCATGCTTGATCTATTGATTGATAAGAGGTTTTTTCCCGGATACGCTAAGAGTCTCTATCGTAGAAGGTGAAGCCGTGGTCATGTTAGGTAATTAAGACGTTAGTTAATGTTTGGTATATTTTCTCTATGGTTATTTTTATTTGTTTGAAATAAAAAAATGAGGACAAGATGGGATGGAGCACTGCGTACTTTACAAGGGAAACAGAAACCACAAAACCTTCCTCAACTAATTGTAAGAACTTACACTCACCACACACATAATATATGCATTCTATAATTTTTTGAATACCTAAGTACCAAATTGGAAAATGGAATATATGTCTATATGGAAAAAAATAAACGGATGTGCTATATACATTCTATTCTTTTTGAATAAGTACCAAATTGGAAAAAGATAAATATGTTTATAAGGAAAAAAAATTAAACGGACATTCTATATTTTTTGAATAAGTACCAAATCGAAAAAAATGGAAAATATGTTAATATGAAAAAATAATTAAACGGGTATTCTATATGCATTCTATAATTTTTGTATAAGTATCAAATTGGAAGAAGGAAAATGTATTTTGATATCATTATTTTGGCAGTTTTGTGGCTTAGCAATGAGTTTCAGTGCTGTGGGCCGTAGGTTCGATCCCGCACGGAACAAGCATTTGTATGGCTTAAAAATAATTGTTCCGGGTCTGAAAGTTTGTGGTTGTTCAATTTATGTTTGTAAACTGCCTCCATAGAAGAAAATCCTTGTGTGGGGATTTAAAAAAATACATACATACCTACATATATAATACATACACTCACAACTATCACCCAGAGGGGTAGGCAGAGACTACGGCTTTGCATTTGGCACGATCCTGACATACCTCTTTCGCCTTCTTTTCATCCATATATCTACGCATACACACTAAGGTTACTCCTTATGTGACCCATTTTAAAAATATCGCCAATTTGGTCGATAAACTTTCGTCTAAGGCGTCCCTTCCCGACTCTGCCGTTCACATCTGCCATATAAATTTGCTTTGTAAAAAAAATACGTTTTATACATATTGTCACGTGCGTGTCGGTGAGCAAAAGGAAACTGTGATAGGAGATGGGCAGGAAAATTTTCCTGATGACAATCAAAAATAATTTATAAAATCTGCGGTTATAATCCCGCCCGTGGAGGCCTATTTTCAAAAGTGGATATTTACTAGGCTTTGATGAATAGTGAATGAATGAAATAATACAAGCTGTACACCCTTTAAAAACAATTAAAAATATTTAGTGACGTCTAATAGGTACATTTAAAACGTATGGTGTTTTAATATTTCGTAGATTCAGCTTTCTCTACATTTAGCAAAAAGTTTTGAAGTCATCATACAACTATTATTATAATTTTATCATACAAATTATTTACTTATAGTGCAAAATATAATGTCCAATTGATATTTATCGCTTACAGCTCATTAAAAATAATGAACCTATCAAAATATTCAAAAACCATAAGTACAGTTGAGGGACTTCTGCACAATGACGAAATGACATCTTCACCTTTATTTAAATCATGAACAAACAAACAGACATTACAATATAATAAACTATCGAACAGAGAATAAAAGCACGGCGGCGGAGAAATTTCAACGTATAAATAGGTAGAGAAAAAAGTATAGCGCTCCGCCCAGGCGTAGGCAGGAGACCACGCCTTTTGGTAGAGGGGGTGACCAGTCTTATTCGCCAGTCGGTAGAGGCATTCGCGGATCGCGTACGACATTTCAGTGATCATTACGACAGTTTTCATAAAAAAAATCTAACAAATTTCTGCGTAAATAACCTCAAATCGCAAAGACGCGCCAATTTTGATAGTTTTTCTTTTTAAATTTTAAGGCAAAGGACGCGAGACTCGTTCGGTTCTGTGACAGTGTGAGTGTTAGGATGAATGTAATGTTGTTGTTGTAAAATTAATGTTTCGTATAATGGCGGATTGTTGTGGGATAAACAACAGCCTGATTTAGAAAGGTAGGGGATCTACATTGATATACTAACACCATATTTTTAATATATTATACCCTGCCAGTTTTAATGCATCGATTCCAAATATTTGACAATAAATAAAATTATATTTCAAATATAAAAAATATATATATTAATATTGTACTAACTAAAATAGGCTATGCGCATTATTCAAGAATAAAGGCGTATTCTTTGTAATTTTTTTAACATTAGATAACCATTAAATATTAAAAATATTTGCAAATAATGTGTGCACTATGTTAAAATGTTTGCAATAGGTAGATATACATAATATAAACACAATTGTTTATTTCGTAAATAACGTGTTAAAGGTTTTCCATCTAAGGAATTTAAATAACTCATTTTGTTAGATAATATGTTCCGAAACAAATAATGTGAGAAAAATAAATATTAATTAGTCCATATAAATTGTAGCTGACATTTTTTCACGAATGCTCGTACTCGTATCAAAGGTCAAAGACCACGGTTTCGACTTTAGCTTTAACAAAAAAAAAACCTGTTTGGTTGATGTTGAAGCGTTAAATGATTATGTTAAAAGCTCAATCAAAATAAGCAATCGAGCGTTTTGATATTTGAATATTTGTCACGAGAGGTGATAAATTATTTAGTTTTCGGTTTCGCGTAAACGTAAGAAATTAGTTTTCGATTTTGAATTATAACGTTGTCTATATAGGTACTGTGTATCTTTATGATTTATGTGCATATATTTATCATCATCATATTTACAGCCTTTCACAAATCCACTTCTGATCTAACATCTCCATACATCCATCGATTTTTTATTATTATAATTAATACAATATTCAAATTATAATTACCTATTGTATCTAACTTTTTTTTTGTTAATGA
This sequence comes from Parnassius apollo, assembly GCA_907164705.1. NCBI lineage: Eukaryota > Metazoa > Arthropoda > Insecta > Lepidoptera > Papilionidae > Parnassius > Parnassius apollo. The sequence goes on along the minus strand of CAJQZP010001539.1, from coordinate 6,690,628 downwards.
TCGGTAGTATATTTCTATTATAAGCAATAAGCTATTTAAGAGATAAAAATGTTATTCAATTAATTTTCATTCGCACCGAATATGTAACGGTAATGTAATTAACGGCTAATGTGATTCAGTAGGTACATAAATAAATAATAATTTGAATTCAAATAAGCTGTAAATAAAAAAAACTACACATTGTTAGATTTTTAAATTTATTTTAAAAACATTACCATACATACATGTTACACCTCGACCAATTTTTTAGACCATATTGAAGCTATACAAATTACTTGTCTCGTGCAGGAATCGAATCCACTACATAAAACGCCGTAGTCAAATGCTTACTTAGCGACCTATTTAGTCATCAAAGATAATACCTATTGTATTTTTGTAAAATTATTTAATTTACTTAAACAAGAAAAATAGGTAATATTATTTTAATAAAAAGCAATTTTAATTTTAATATTTATTTCTAATTAAGAAAGCACAGTTTAATAAAGGCGTCAAAGTACATTGTAGTTCTTATTTTTCCACACTAAATAAGGTATTCAAGTTTTATTCAATTTTAAAATTTAATTATAAATTGATGTATGTTGAAATGATAGTTTTTATTTTAAGTGAACATTTTACAAGTAAACCCCCGAAACATAAGACGCAAATATTTAATCTGCGGCAAGCAATTACCTAATCCCTCGAAATATATTTAATTTATTTTACATGTTAATATTATTAAACTATTTGTTCAAGTGTATTGTTCGAAATTACATGCGACTTTACTGCTGAGTTAGTTTTGATTACTTACACAAGTGACTTTTTATCGCACATTTAAGTAGTTAACATTTTCTAAGTTGTATTTTTTTATATTTCAAAAGATTAAGCATTAAATTAAAAATAAAGTGAAAAAGCGCAAATTTTCATTAATTTGTGGTTATTATGAAAAATAGTTTAACAACAATATAAGTAGTTAAAATATAGGCACATATACATTTTCTAAGAGTATATAATAATTGTTATTAATAGATAAAAGTTCATTAATAGTTCCTATATTGACATGAATTCATTTCGCTGCAGCTTTGAATTTGTTATTATTATGTTTATTATTTTTTTAATAAATTTAAAATAGCCGCCTTTATACGTCCAATATTGGGTACCGCTTGCCTCTATTTCTAGGTAGGGTTTTGAAGCAGAAAAGAATCCGCTCCGTAGCCGCAAAGCCCTGCAATCAAAAGAAAAAAAAAGACATTCATCATATAATAACTATTTTTTCTAAATAGCATTCCTAGCCGGAACCGTTAAATAGGAATAAATACCTATATTTATAATAAATACTCCTAAAACAGTTTTTTATAAAAAACGAACTTATTTGTTGGTGAGTGACCACAGCAGTCTATGAACACCAGCAGCTAACTTCAAACAAGGAAGGTTACAGGTGTGTTGTCACCTCTGAGGATGAAGAAAATTTTTTTTTATAGGATAGGGTAACAAACGAGCACACAGTCTACCTGATGGTAAGTGGTTGCTGTGGCCCATAGAGATCTACGTCTATCCTCTTTTGCGAATCAAAATGCAGATGCGTTGTCACCCGTGAGGACGAAGATAGAATACCTCCATTCCAATAAAAAGGGTCTTCGGTTCTCTACACTCACCATACGAAACAAAGCAGTATTAAGCTGCTATTTTACGCTGATGTTCTGTGAGAGCGTGGACCCCGGTCGAGCCGACCCATTCGTGCTATAACCATAACATAACTACAGCGTGACTCTGCCACATACAAAACTTGCAAGGCATTTGTCCTTACACTCTGAGCTGCCATGGCTCTATTAAACCTATATATTTATTTATTTATTCTTTATTTGCAAATCAAGTACAAAATGGCGGACTTAATGCAACAGGGCATTCTCTACCAGTCTACCTCTAGGCTAAGCGGAGAAGATATTGTGGGTGCAAAGGGCAGCTAAGTTAAAAATATCTACGTTTTTTTTATAGGAGGGGTTTGGTTGGCGTTCCCCCTGTTCAATTACTACTGTGTATACGCTACGTAATGTTATTACATTATATACATATAATAAACATAATTACACAAATATATTATATTTATTTATTTATTTAGGCTTACCACCTAAACACATACAAAACATTATTATTAAACATTTGCAGTTATAAATACATACAATATATAGATATACATACAATATATATATATATATATATATATAATTATATATATACAAGCTTGCCAGGCAGACGTTGTTCTGCGCTCTTCGACGACCTTGTCTTGTCATGTCCTATTAAAAATACTCATATTCGCAACAAAAAAATTGTGGGTCACTCATGTGCAAAAAAACTATCCTATCTCTCAAGTTGGACCAAACTGCACACGGTGTGCAAATTTGATTAAAATCGGTTTAGTAGTTTGGGAGTCCATCGCGGACAAACAACGTGACACGTAATTTATATATATTAAGATATATGGTTATATTTACTTAATACGACCAATATATATATATACATACATGGTACATACATATAATAAGATTGGTTCACCTTAATCATTTCCATAGAAAATTGACACTGAAGTAGCTGTATGATAGTATTAGGTTATGTATGCAATAGTGTCGTAAAACTAAAATACGAAAAACGCTAGGAAATTCTATGTAACACCTAATTCTGCAAGACGTACATTTTTGTCTAGTAAAGCCACACTGCAGCCGTATTATAGTTTACTGCTGCATTACAAACTGATTGTCTCCAATCTCTCATTAGGGTTATTCATTTATCATTATTACGGTTTATCAAAAAGCCACTATTAAACAGGCCTTACCTATAAATTACAACATAGAGAGTTGCTGTTTTTTTAAAGGTGTATGCTGTTGGCCTTCGGCATTTACAGCTTCATTCGAAACACTTGGCTTTTATGAAAGATGTGCGTGCCAATCTCCTGTTTCAGTCCCTCTGCCGATTATTTGAGATACTCTTACGCCACCTATACAAGGCGAAACTTAGCAAAATAGCACCATCAAAATAAGGGATGATTTAGATAGACGCTATTGCTCGGACTACTCAAAAGAGATGAAACGGGCCACATTGCAATGAAAAACACTGGCTGTGGTTCGCCACCACAAATGCTAAGTGCAACCTTTCGTCAAGAACGGCAACGTAGTATCTACTATTTTTTAACGTTTAAAACAGGAAACATGGGAAACATTACGAACAATATGGCGTTGTCATTATGTGGTGAAATAAATAATAGTTTTTTTCTGTCTTTCTTGCAAAACGCTGCTGTGTTTCGTATGGTTTAGTGACGGGGTTTAGAATGCCCTTCATACTAGCTCTCAAGGGTGGAAACGCAAACGGTTGTGCTTATGGCCACAGCATTCATTTACTTACTATCAGATGTACCTAGAGAGTAAGAATTGTATACCGTTATTTTTTAATACAGATTCCGTTTTACGTTTCATCGCAAGAGTTCCGTTTTACCGCAAAATTTCGGACGGAAAAGTACCGTAGGTGTGTGACGGGTTATTGATTTTAAGGTGCGTTGGGGCAATACCGGACGGATTTTTGACTAGTTAAAAGAGTCTGGCAAAAACTTTATTTTCTCGACATCCATATACGTCAGATTTCTGAAACATGGCGCAAATCGTTAATGGTTACACGTAATTTAGCTATAAGAAGCTTTTACTTTTCAAAACTCAACAGTTTCTGCTTAAAACGTGTGCGAAGACAAGGCATAATTTTTTATATGCATGATGAAGAATTGGCCATCAAGAGGAAGACCGGACGTCGCTAAAAATCGCAAATAAAATTGATAGGGAAAGACTGGACAGACGAAAAAATTCAAAAATTACCTTGTTTTATAAAATACTGCGCAGCACACGCCCCTTTGTATGCCCCAGCATACTTTTTGGAGCGACTGGCTGAAACTTGGGGTCGGGGCAGAATAAAATGGAGTCTTGTACCATATTGCTAGCTTACAAAAATATAGCATAATTCACCGGAAATTTGAATTTTACGGTCTTACCCCATCACCGATCTTACCCCAATGCACTATATATGGACTTGCTGCGTTCGGAATCCCGAAACGGAATTCCGTATGTGTTTGGCCGGCTTGAATTTCCATCATGAATCAACTGTAAAGTGTAATAATTAGATTCATATATTAATGTTAAAATATAACGTATCTGAATAAGTACACATATTTATTGAAATATAACAAAAATAATAAAACTGAGTTTCCAATTTTAGACTTTACGCGCCTTAGACGCAATTGCCTAAGAGCATGAATTCTTCCGTGCGTCTAGTTAATTTTCAAATATAGAACTTCATTCATTTATTTATCATAAAATAAATTTGTGCACGAATCAGACAGTCTAGACTCTAATATTATGTTTGTCTTTTCGTTCTTACTACATATTGGAATAGAATGAATACAAAATTTATGGTTTAAGACTTTTGCCTTTCTTTACAAATGATAATAACTTTAAAAAAATAGATTTTATTGCAAAACAATGAACAAAGGAATGCATCAATGTGTGCAACAAGACAATACAAATATTACGTTGCGGTTTCATAATAAATACGAGTAATTTATTGAATGTGACTACGTAAAAGCAAACATTTATTATTAAACCTGTAGCAACAGCGATTTTTATGTACTGTTACATTTGTACAATGTAATTAAAATTTATTCAGCATACCTACCATCTATTTAAACATAAATATCTTAGAGTAATTTTTTAAAACCGTAAGAAACGTTACATTTTCTTTAAACTGTCGTTATTTAATTTACATAGACGGAGCGCTGCTACCTAGCTGCGTATTGAAACCAATGATCTTATATGTAAAAACCTCTTTTACATATAAGATCATTGATTGAAACCATGCTCAACTTCTTGGCACGCATTCACGCGTAAACCTTTCTTCCTTCTTTACTTATAATAGACGTGTGCACATAAAGCAAGTTGTTGGTTTACAATGAGTATAGTATAGCATGGTTTTAGCTTTATTTTGGTGTCAAAATGTTCGCAGCGCCTAACTAACCTAGATTTTAGATTTTTATTCTTTCTTTTTTGGGCCTATTTAAAAACTAACAGGAAATAAAATGATATGCCCCTTTTCAAAACGGAAATCAATTGGAACTTTGTCCTTAATAATTAAACTTAAAACGGAAAAAAGCGACTTCAATTATTTAAGAACAGTAAAACACCTAATTTCCACATAATTTGAAAGCTAAGTCTTAAGTTGAGGATAAAGATACACTATGTCTTAGCGCCGATTTTATAAGTTATAAAACTATGTGTAAATTACTTTATGCTTTAGTTTTTGCAGTATAGATATAGATATTTACTTTTTTTTAAGTTTTTTTTTAATCTTTTCAACCAGACTGTACAATTACAACTTCTATGGAACCAGCAAATAGAATGTCAAGCAACCTATTTTACTGCCCTTAGAGGTAAAATTTTTGCTTCAAATTGAATTGGGACGACAGACTGTGTGCATAGTATAATTAATTAAAAAAAAAAGATTAGATTATTAGTTTAACGAAGGTGTGTCGTAGTCGAAATATGCTCAGGATATCTAATAGTAATGTAATAATAACATATCCCTTTGAAATCCTGACGCTCATGGAAAAACCTCAAGTTCAGAATAAGCTCAGTTGTTCGCATGTGTCGCTAGATGGCGTTACTCGTTCCATTTTTAGAAAAGTCGATTCTATACCTTTTTTATTTCAGTTAAGTGTCTTATATTTATTGACATTTATTTAATTCTGTGTTTGAAATAATACTGATTCGGATTAATAATTTCCATTAAAATCACAGACATTTTTTATATATGCCTGTATTAATAAATGATCTTATTGTAATCCTTATTTTGGACTTGTTTCGTACATTTAAATTTTAAGTTACAGTTAATTGAAGATTTATACGTAAAATTTGCAAATAAGGTACACGTTTGATAATAAAAAATAATTCATACTATTTTGATGAATTTGTACATTCAAATTTTCGATAGAAATAATTACAGAAATTTATTCATAGATAAAAATAATAAGGTGTTCATCTAATTTATATCTTAATTATAATGAAAACCGGAAACATGAGTATGGGAATAGGCATTTATTTTTAAGTTCTTATCTTCGTATGATAATAATATGCAAATTCTTTATATAACGATATAACATTGCAGTAACAGTCTAAGAATGGACTGTGATGGAGACCACATACCATCACCTGGGTGTGGAAAAAGGTAAATGGAACAAGAGAGGGACTGCAACATCTTCCTGATGACAACTTCTTCCTCATGACGAGCCTCCTCATTGCCAAGCGTGGCAGCTACGGCCTCTATGAGTCAAAGCTATATTTGAAACTACCACATGGCCGAGTGGTTAGAGTGCGTTGTTATTATGACTCGTTACGTATTTTTATTACTATATAGAACATGCTTTGATTACAAATGCATCTATTCCTTTTACAAGCTTAATTAAGAGTATTACGTTATTGTTTTTTTTTAAAGACAAAACAAACAGACACACTTGCGGAGTTTTTATCAGTGCTTCTTTTCCGAAGAGAGGAAATTCATTTTGAAACGGCAGTAGATTATAAAATACGTTGATATTTGAAAAACTTACTTTGAAAAATAAAGACTTTTCATTTAACTTCATATAATTTCCGCGAACACTGTGCTAAACCTTTTAATTTAAAAAAAAAAGGTATTTTATAGAAAAACATTCGATTTTTTTTACAGACACATAATTTTTAGTTTATTCTTTATTATTAGGTTTTGAACTTCCTAATGGATGAAAACCATTCCGAGAATTCGTCAGAAGACGCATTTATTAAAAGATTGCACCGTATATCTTGGGTAGGCGGATTAGTGAGAGAAGCGGTAAATAGATAGGGCCGCGAGGCATATAGGCCTGAGCGGCAGAATTTAAGGGATGGTAATAATCAAAAAGGCGGCCATACTAATTAAAGATATAGCCTTTCTGTATAATCTTTTGAAAGAAATTTTAAAATTTAGTTTTTTATAACCCTGATGAAAGATCATTTCTACATGTGAATATTGCCCTGCAATGGAGACGTTTAAATACATAAGACATCTGTATTTTTTTTCAAAAAATACGAAAGCATCAATTATACAATCAAAAATATTAGTTTTAATGGAAAACTACAAATGCGATTAATATTCTGATGCAAAAATACTAGAAATCAATGATTAATAAATATAATAAATAAAGAAATTCCTTGCTCTCCTGTAATTTTCAAACAATTGAGGTTCGCCCCTTTGCGGCGTCAGCGACGAATTCATATCAATGGACGCGGCTGAGTAGGACATTAGTCGCGGATATTTATATAATTTATTCGGACTTTATCCAAAACCATCAGGGTAAATTCAGGGTTAAAATCTGCATCTGTAGACTTCCTTGTTTTTTGTTACCTATGTTTATAGGTTATATCAGGTGGACTGTCAGCTCCATCATCGCGTTTGTCTCTCTTATTTAAAAAAAATTATCTGTTGTGTTATGTACCAACGTTTCTTTCTATATGTTTATTATGCAGGGTATTTTTGTTTATTTGGACATGACATATTTATTGTACCTATTTAATTGTACCTCTAATTGCTAACGTTACAATAATTTGAAAAAATTATGTAACGTTAATAAATACGAGTTGATATGAATAAAGTTACTGGTAGTCATGCTCCAATTGAGTCGGCTCACCCGGGAGCGACCCAGCTCGCACAGAACACAAGTGTAAATTAGCAGCATAATAAATAGGCAGCTGTGTTTCTTATAGTAAGTGACAGGAACCGCATTCATTTAAATGGTAACGGGACATTCCATTTTGGTCCCCAGAGGTAACAACGCATCTACATTTGGATTCTTAATTAAGGATAGAATACTAAATCTTTGAAGTAAGTAGTGTTCAAGGATTAAGTATGTATGGTACGTGAGGGAATATGATCACTGTAAGCTTTGTCGCTTTATCAAACCAAAACTATGATTAGGACAGGAACAAAAACACAAAGTCGTATACTATAACGAATATATTAAGAAAAACAAAACGTACAAGCTTTGGCAATAATTACGAACACTTCGAAAAATCAAACTTAACAAAAACTAACTAAAATCTACTAAAATATTTTGTATAATATCAACTGTCAAAATGGCGTCGATAACGCAGCGCCCTTTTGACCCCTTATTATTTGATTGAACGATGAAGAGCTATCGCATCACAAAGCCATCTATGCAAACAAGGCTGTAGTTTTTGAGTTATAAGAGAGTTATTTTAGTTGATTTTAGTATTGTTTTTAGATTTTTCGAAAGTGTTCGTATTTATTGGCAAAGCTTCTTCGCTACTTTTTTCTTACTATATTAGTTGTAGTATACGACTGTTTTTTTTCTCTGTCTTCCTAGTTTTAGTTTTATAGGGCGGCAAATAGGGTTGCCAGATGGTCAGGATTCGTCTGAATTCTCCCGACATTTTAAACGATCTCCAGACTCCCGACAAAACTCAAAATCTCCAGACAAACAGCTTACCTTCACATCACAGCTGATTTTGATTTAATAAAAGCTGAATTAGCCCTAACTTTGAAGTAAATTGTTTGAATTTTAAATATTTTCTGAATACTAATAAAGGATCCAAATTGTAACTCAGTAAAGTCTAATACCAAGTACAAGTGGCAACCTAAAAATTAAGTGTGCTTAAATTAGTTATGTGTCAACAATGTTTTCTTTTTGTAGCTCATTCATTTAAAGAATTACCTTTTTATTTTACTTTTTTCTTTATAATATTTGTTTTCCCGACAAATCCCCAATATCCTGACATTTTCAAAATTTGTCCAGATATTTTGATCTTCCGATGTGACATTCCTAGCGACAAAGCTTAAGGTGACGATATCACCCTAACCACGTACCTTAGTATGTAGGAGTGGAATGAAAATAAAACGTGGCTTGGTAGTAACATCAAGTGTACATTAGACCGGGTATTCATTCGTTAGAATAAAAACATTACTTGCGCTTACGGAGTTTTTTCTAGAAGTTTCTCAAGTCAACCTTAGCAATAAATATTAATTAATCAATCAAAGTGAAGCTTGAAAACCTAATATAGCAATTTGACATTCACACATGATTTGTTCCGCAGAAATGTATAAAGAATTTTCTTTCAAATGTCATAGGGATATAATCTAATCTAATATATTATGTGCAAATATAATACTCTTTTGGTTGTATTTTATGTGCTGCCATACCATTCATCAGATTGCGGTAAAACGTTGACAACATACTGAATGATTTTTTTTACCATCTGCACTGATATTTTACAATTTTTTTGTTTTTATATTAATATATTATGAAATTGAACTATCAATAAATACCACAAATTTAAAATAAAATTTTTGGTAATAAACTAAATTTATTACTAAAATTGAACTAAATTGATAAATCAATTAAATACTATTGAAATTAAATTATGTTATACGCACCCAATTAGTAATTATTGATAGATCAATTTCATAATAAGTTAATGTAAAAAGTTGTAAAATATCAGTACCTTAGGCTTCTATTCCGTTCACCTGTTACATCCTATTTTTTTTTCTAGACGGTGTAAAAAACACCTAGTATATTAATTGATAGAATCAGGCGTTACTTTGCTGAAATCTATTATAATAAAGATATTAATAGTTACTTTGCGACCTTCCGCTCAATTAAATTATGTGTCTTACCTAGTTTGAAGAGCACCTCCCGCCGTCGCTCAATTGCGTGCACTAATCCCGTCACCACTAGTCCCAGCACCACTACTCCCAACACCACTATTCCAGGTAAGACACACCATCGACGATAATACGACACGTGTTTCGCCTCTACACGAGGCATCTTCAGGTGATATAGACTCAACGCTACTTAGCGAGGGCGGAAGGTGCTCTTCAAACTGGGTAAGACACATCATTTAATTGAGCGGAGGGTTGCAAAGTACCTAAGTATTAATGTCTTTATTACCTAGTATACTGCTTGCACTTCCGTGAAGGTTTTAGCCATGGTTGGATACCGTAGGTGGCGAAGTTATAGACTCCAGATAGCATCTTGAACGAAGTAACACAGAAACAGAACGCTTGTTATATATATATATATATATATATATATATATATATATATAAAAGTAAAGTAAAGTCACAGCCTATATACGTCCCACTGCTGGGCACAGGCCTCCCCTCATTTCTGAGGGGGTTTCAGGGCAAGGAAGTGTCCGCCGCGCTGCCCCAATGCGTGTTGGTGAACTTCACATGTCTTCGAAATATTTTATTTTCTTATTCCTCAGACATGCAGGTTTCCTCACGATGTTTTCCTTCACCGCCGAGCACGTGGTAAATCAGCACTTAAAATTGCAATTAACAATTTCATTGGTGCCGGCGGGGCTCGAACCCTGGTTACTCGCGTTCTGTTATATTTACAGTGAGCGTTAACCATCTGAGCTACCACGGCTCTTTCTTTATCTATATATATAATATATATATATATATATATATATATATATATATATATATATATATTTCGTTTACAATTACCGACACCGTTACTGCCTATTAAAGTCCACGGCTGAACACATACCTTCCCCATATCTTGCCATCTGCTATAGTTGCCACGCTTGGCAAGCGGGTTGGCAACCGAGGTTTTTTATTTTTAGTCGATATTAGGGTAAAATGGCTGCGCATCTCCTGATTTGATTCCCTCTGTCGCCTCTTATAACACTCGCGAGATGATATGGGGTAGTGGATATTCTTTCACCGCCATTACACAGTCTCGTCTACACCAGGCTTAAATATTCAGACTGATGATGCCCAGCAGTGTCAAAGGTGCGAGACGTCTGGTACCGCATCATCAATTGGCTTTCCAAACGTGACGGTTAAGACAATTTTTTTTTCATAGACTAAAGTTGACTAACGAGCATGAAGGCCCATAGATACACATAACCATCCTCGATTATGAATCAAACTGCAGGTGCGTTGTCACTCATAAGAATTAATACGAAATGTGACATTTACGGTAAAATGAGTCTCCGATTCTCTACACTCACCATACACATTAATCTACTATTTTCTTTCTAATCTTCCAAATTGCGTGCGGTTTTATACGTGGTAGAGCCACGCTGTAGCTATATTCCATCTCAGTCCTCAGGGGTGATAATGCATCTGCATTTTGAGTTGTTATCGAGGATAGATGAAGATGTCTATGGGCCATAGCAACCACTAACTATCTGGTAGACTGTGTGCTTGGTTGTCACCCTTATTCTACAAAAAAAAATTTTTTTAAATAGTATAATGGTGGTAAACAAGCATACAGTCCACCTGATGGTTAGTAATTACTGTAGCCCATAGACATCTACATCTATCCTCGATTACGAATCAAAATGCAAATGCGTTGACATCCGCGGAGAATAAGATGAAATGCCACATTCCAGTAAAAAGAGTCTTCGGTTCTCTACACTCACTAAACGAAACACAGCAGCGTTAAGCTGCTATTTGACGCTGCCGCTGGGCGCTATTCATGGTCCTTCCCCGGTTGAGCCGATTTGTGCTAAAACTATGCCAGTAATATAGCCGCAGCGTGGCTCTACCACGTAAGTATATAATACGACAGTAATCGATCATACTCGTGACTATGCTATAAAAATCTATATATAGCACTTGAACTACCCTATAAGAGTTCAAAGAAGATTTATTGCACCGAACTATACATGATAAAGCACCTCATGATCCCGTATTGAGTATAAAAGATCCAATTGTTCATTAATTTTCGAAAGAGATAGATTGTTGTTATTAGATTAAAGTTAATAAGTTGCGGTGTGATTACTCGGCTTAATAATGCGGGTTACTTTAATTTAAGTCGGAGAGCGCCTTAATACTCTACGTTTTGAAATATCTGTAACGTTAAAAATATTACTTATGGTAAGTAAATTTAAGAGTTAAGCAAACATGTTAAATAAAAAAGATGCCCTTATATAAGCATATTGTTATACATAGTTAATGACTGGTACCATTATCGTTACAACCTTTCAAAACTCCGCTACTGAACACATGCCTCCTCCACAAATTGCCTTAAAGGGGGAGGGGGTATTTGGTAAAGCAACTTCTTAGTACATGGTAGAGCCATGCTGCAGTTATATTAGTAGTATAGTTGTAGCACGAATGGGTCAGCCCGACCGGGGAAGGCGAAAGCTTAATGCTGCTGTATTTCGTATTGTGAGTGTAAAGAACCGGCGACCCATTTTACTAGAAACGAGGCGTTCCATCTTAGTCCTCACGGGTGACAACGCATCTGCATTTTAATTCGTAATCAAGGATAGATGTAGATGTCTATGGGCCACAGCAACCACTTACCATTTGTCATTTGCCATTTGTCATCCGTATTCTATAAAAAAAATCTGCAAGGTTTTTTTTAAATTTTTTGTCATAAAAAACAAAGCTACCAGGTGTTTTAAAAATTTTAGTTGTTATCATGAAGACCCTACTTCCTCTTCTCCTGTTTTATTTGTTTCTGTCGCATCTTACAACCAATCACCTATGAGACCAAATGGGGGAGTGGGGTGGATACACCGCTACTAGACGGTAATGAAATTAACTAATTTGAACAAAATCGATTTATAAACTTCTCGGCAGCCGATAATGAACTTCTCCAAAGCTGAAAGTTTAATCGGATGCTATGCAGGTGAATTAACTGTATATATCACACTTTAAATGCTACTTACCTTATCGTATTTTTAGAGGTTTGACTACCTCGGTGGTCTCGTGGTCATATACCCGGCTGTTTATGAGGTCCCGGGTTTAAATCACGGTTCGGGTCAAAAAATTCAGTTTCTGAGTTTTTCTATCAACAAATCCTCAGTAAGAGTTAATATTAGCTCGGATTTAGGAAATTGGCGGTATTTCACCTGTGGAAAGCATGTTGGACGCAATGATTCGTCTATCTTTCTATGTTGGTCTGAGGTTCTACTTTAAATGCAGTTTAAATGAGTTCAGGTTTGTGTTAAAACGAGTTTTCCGAACATCAGCCTTCTGATTTTATGATATCTGATAATCGAGAAATTAATGTTTTAATATTTTACAAACATGTTGGTATTTCTTAAATTAAAATGTTCTGCATAAATTTTAGGAAATATAAAACTGTTTCACGCAATTATAACTGATAAGAAAGCCGCGAAACATTTACTGACGTGTCTGAATGTCCGTAAATTTTACGTTAACAATAACAATAAATACCGGCTTTTATAAGATGTAGTAAAAATATCCCAACACCTGTGCTTATTTTTGTCATTTTTAGTGACAATTTATGAGTGCATGATGGTTTGTAAATTTTTATTTCTTTCTGAATAACAATAAAATATATTTTTAGTTTTCAACAATTTAAGATAAGAATGATAAATAAATTTATTTAATCCATATATCACAGCACATTTAATTATTGACATCGAAATAAAATTACATTGTAAGGAATAGTAGATATAAAAGGAATTCTTAAATTAAATTGTGTTGCTTTAATTTTTTTCTTATTCCATTATTAATTGTGACGTATTTTGTATTTTTGTATCTATAACTTTGCTCACATGTGTGTGGATTTCCATTTCATTTTAGAATATATATAATTTCCTTGATATATAATTAACAAAGTAATATAATATACTAGTATGGCCACAGAATACTATAATACACAATAGAATGGCTGTCAAACTTATTTTGTACGAGATTCGGCGTCGCCGGGAGCACACATACAAGAAATTACGTCGTATTATCACTACTACAAACCCGATTCGCTGTTTTGACATATTGAGTAAATTTACACATTTTAGACTTTTGATTAATGTTCAAAATCATCATTAAAAATCGTTTAAATTTTAATACATATTTATATGTAAATAGTGTGCAATTTGGTATTTTCTAAATAATTTTTTTTAAATAAAATTTTCATGCGACATTTGGAAACGATTGTTACGTCAAAACACATCTCGTGTTGACATTTATACGTTTGAATTGACATGTTAGTGACTTGTTAGTGGCTACACGGGCTCCGCCCACTCCCCCGTTCTATTATGTGTGTATTATAGTATTCTATGGGTTTGGCAGACAGACGTCGTTCTGCTCTTTCCGATGACCTTTTATCCTATAAAAATCCTTAAATTTGCAATAAAAATAGTGAGGATCACTTATCGGGATAAAAACTATTCTATCTCTTAAGTTGGAGTAAGCAATATAATTTTTTTTAATTAAATCCATTAAGCTGTTTTGAAGATTAGCACGAACACGGGATTTTTATATAGTAAAACTATAAAACCTGTAAGCTTACGATATTATGAAGCGAACGTTGATTATTATATCATATTTTTTTTATTTAAGTGAGCGAAGTAAATAATTTCCAAAAACATTTTCAACTATATAGTTAAGAAAAACAATAAACGTAGTATGTAGTGGGTAGAGTAGGGCGGCTCCTCACAAGATTGAGCGACGACCTGGTCAAGACCTGACAGGAAAAAAACAGATGGATTAGGACCGTGCATATCAATGAACATCACAACTATGTTCGGCGGTGGACACGTGATGGGGTGTAGTGATGATGTTGATGATAATGTTTTTAACGTGGTAGGGCCACGCTGCAGCTACAATATTGTGGTAGGTGGTAGAACGAATGGTTCGGGACCACGCTCTCACAGACTACCAATGTAAAATAGCAGCTTAATACTGCTATTTCTTTTCATTTCAAAGCGTGTTTGTTACTGTTTTATTAACTGATATATTAATAAAACAGTAACAAACACGCTTTGGCAATAATTATGAACACTTCTAAAATCAACTTAAAAAAACTATTTTCACTTCACTACAACATATTTACTATACCTACTTTCAAATGTCAAAATGGCGACGATAAAGCAGCGCCCTCTTGGCCCTTTATTATTTGATTGACTTATGAATAGCGTTCGTATAATACCACAAATTTACGAATATAAAATGCTTGTAACCTTAATTTAATTCAATTAGGGTTGATCTTAGTTTTAAAATTATTATTCAAAACTAATGCTAATTTGAAATTAAATTACTTTTCTATGATTGGCTTTGATATTGGACTTATTTGTAAAGATAATAACATCGATATATATGTACTAAATATAACTCAATGGATAATAATGATTCGGTATCTTTTTGAAAAAGAAAGCTTAATAAAATGTTTTTAAATTTTTTTTGTGCGCATCTTTAACTCACTACTCCTACTACTACATTTTCATCGTGTCTTTGCCTTTCGACTGCTTCGTTCGTCTAGTGGCTGTAAAGCGACTGCTGATCTTGATGTCCCGGGTACAAATCCCGGGTCGGAAAAATAATCAGCTATTGAATTTATCTGACAAGAAATTCTCAGTAGCTTTTGGGAGTCAGGAAATTGGCGGTGTCTCACCCCCGTACCTCGGAAAGCACGTAAAGCCGTGTTTCTCGCGCATGATCTTCCTCCGGTTGTTTCGGTTCACCGTCCCATCGGACTATGAGAGTGAAGGAATAGAGAGTGCACCTGTGCTTGCGCATACACTTGGGCACTATAATCCTGTCCTGCGCCGATGTTTAGTCTCCGTTGAGGCAGACCGCCGTGAACGAAATTCTGTCTGGAGCTTTATCATTATTATAATATTTTCATGTGTGTTAAAATGAAGAACCGTAAACTAACATTTAATTCACATCACATCAACATCCGTTCTAAGTCCACTGATGAACAAACCCCTTTCCAACCTTATGCCCGCTGGTGAACATAACTTTACAGATTTGGCTAGACTTTCCATCCAATTATAATGCGGATGTCTTCACGACAAATGAATACGGTTTCGGTAAGCAAACTCAAACTTAGTTTTGGTTTAATAGGGCGGAAAAACATAAGGTGACCCATACTACTCTCACGTTCCTTATTTAATCCTTAAACACTACTTCAAGGATTTAGTATTCTATCCTTGATTAAGAATCCAAATAGTAAATGATTTGGGGGTAACCTGGGGACCAAAATGGAATGTCCCGTTACCATTTAAATCGGTGCGGTTTCTATCACTTACCATAAGAAACAGCTGCCTATTTAATATGCTGCTAAATAACACTTGTGTTACAGAACTTGTGTTCCCGTGCGAGCTTGGTCGTTCCCGGGTGAGCCGACTCAACTGATGCATTTACTCATATCAAATTGTAGTTATTAATGTTTCGTTTTTTTTTTTTGTTATTATAATGTTAAACACAACAATTCTGTATCTTTCCCTATATTCACAAATGAATAAATTTGAATTTGAATAAATATGTCATGTCATAATAAAAATATAAAAAGAAACTTTGGTACTTAACACAACAGGTCACTACTTAATAAATTAATACTTTTAGTAATTTTTGAATAAGAGAGACATAAGAGCTGACGGAGCTTACAGTCCACCTTAAGGTAAGCATTAACCATTTTCCATTTACCATCGGGTGTGATAGCAGTCAAGCACTGTTTAAAAAACCACGGTTATAAGCGAGAACTCACCATTTTTCATCGTGATTTTTTTTGCACCGGTAACTCTGCCCCGCGACAAATGTCGATGGATACTTTTAAATGGATATTCCAACAGTAGTCGATTGACAGATTCTCGTCTGTCAATGAGGGCATCCACGACTCTTTCTGCCACCAGGGCGGCGCCACTTAAAAAAGCGGTGTAATATTTGACAGATTTCATGGCGGGGTAGTTAATTTGTTCGAAAAATGTAAGGTTTAATGTGTCTTCTGTAATATTAGTTATATGACTGCCTCGTTGGTCTAGTGGTTGTAGTAGTACGACTGCTGATCATGAAGTCCTGGGTTCGAATCCCGGGTCGGGCCAAAAAAATCAATTATTGAGTTTTTCTGTCAAGAAATTTTCAGTAGCTGCCCGGAGTCAGGAAGTTGGCGGTGTCTCACCCCCGTGCCTCGGAAAGCACATAGCCGTTGGTCCTGCGCCTGATCTCTCTCCGATCGTGTCGGTTTACCGTCCCATCGGATTATGAGAGTGAAGGAATAGAGACTGCAGCTGTGCTTGCGCATACACTTGGGCACTATAATCCTGTCCTGCGCCGATGGCTAGCCTCCGTTGAGGGTGGCCACCGTGACCGAAATTCGGTCAGTAGGACATTATTTATTATTATTACTATTATTTACATTTAATATTAATTACATTAAAATAAAAATAAAACAAACTACAGATATTGATAAAGGTAGAAAAATTAAAAAAACACTGTTAAAAATGTGGGAAAAATTAAAGACCGAACTACTGAGGTATCGTTTTGTGTATCAATTAATACACTAGAAACTTATAAACTTTTACTTAAAACTAACTTCTCAATTGTGTAACAAAAAACTTTACCTCAATGTAAGCTAGCGACATCTGACGAGCGGAAAATTATTAGAACTCATTGGCAGGGTACGCTTCGTGCAGATAAGGTTGGATAGAATGGGTGAAAGATTTTTTTAATAGCATGGGGTGAAAAATCGATCGATTACATCCCCATTTCTATTAATTACTCTACTAACCGTTTAGTGACGGCGTGAGTTTTTTTTTTTTTGCGCCCGAAGCAAATATGGGCAACCCTCCGGAAAGCGGGGGGAGGGAGGTGGGGAATGCTCATAGCATACCACGCAGCCTTTTACCCACTAAACCCAACCTTTTAGGAATTGGAAAATAGAGATCTCTAAGCCGTAATACGAACGCGACCCTCCTTGGCAGAGAGGAGGGCGCAAGCGTAAGAACATCCACTACGTTTTATAGGTCGAGTGGGTGTCTCGAGAAGCGGCAAAGAAATAATCAAACAGGAGATGGGCATATCATCCTGATTGGAACTCATTATTAAGGCCGTGGTCTCCTATAAACGCCATCGGCCGCTTACAGCGTCACGCCGTACGCCGCGTTACGATGCTTACTATAGAAATGTACTGTTGTGGTCTCTTTCACAAGCTGATGTCGGCGTATGGACGTCATAGGCGGCGTTAAGACGCTTTGCGCTGCTTCTCTAATTATTTCGAACCATTGCAGCGTGAAGGTCGTGTCTAGCGTCAGTACAAAATGACAAAATTTTATAAAGAAAAAGACGAGTTATTGATTTATTATTATGTTTAAATTGTTCTTGATTAATAAGAAAATATTCAGTAAATTTAGAGTTGCTGTTTTTTAAGTGTTTCATTATAATAGCTGGAAACATCCTTCTTCATTTCTCTTCATAAATAATCGGTGCCTTGTTGCCTTTATTTTTCTTCGTATACGTCGTCTTGTGTCTCTTCTTCAAGTAACACAAGCATCGCGAAAAAGTATTGAATTTATATCTATTTTATGTACAAATATCACACACAACCACACGTGGGTACTATCAGCTACTTAACTGTTGTTTGATCGAAAGTCTAGACGTCGTCCATTGCTAAGACATGTATTGACCGCTGACGCTGTGTCTGGCGTTCAGACGCCGATCGGAACGTTTACGCTGAAGTCGGACGTCGCGTATAGCATTTAATAGGAGACCGTAGCCTAACTGGTTTGTTAACCCGCCTACCAGGTATGCAACTATAGCAAAATCTTACTTTTGAGGCAATCTATCGGTGAGCTTCAGCTGTTGACTCTTACGGCCTGTACTAGATGACTCTACTGAAAGGGATATCAAGTAATATGTCCACCGCGCTATGTCAGTGGCTGTCAGTGAACTTCGCATTTCTTTGAAATTGTTTTATTCCTTAGACGTGCACTTTTTTTTTGGTTTGCTTTTGTCCGTCGCATTTTCTTACGACACCCACGGGACGAGGTGGAGTGGGAGGGGGAAAGTGGCTCAATAAAGATGAATTATATGAAGGCGATGTTGAAGTTTCCTTGTGTTTGGAAATGCAATTGAATGAAAGGATAGGGTGACAAACTAGCTAGTATCACGACAAAATGTTTAAATTCAAGAATTCGAGAATGGTTTAAATTCACAATTGGATTACAAAGTCCAATTGTGAATTTAAACCATTCTCGAATTAATCACACACACAAAATTTCATCAAGTTCAGCCGTTTAGGAGTTCATTCACATACACATGGAGAGAAGAATTATACTTTTTTTATAGGATAGGATGACAAACGAGCACACAGTCCACCTGATGGTAAGTGGTTGCTGCGGCCCATAGATATCTACATCTATCCTCGATTGCAAATCAAAATACAGATGCGTTGGCACCCGTAAGGATTAAGATGGAGTACCTCGTTTCCAGTAAAAAGACTTTTCGGTTGTTTACACTTACCATACGAAACACAGCAGCATTAAGCTACTATTTTACGTTGGTATTCTGTCCGTCTGTGCCGACCCATTCGTGCTACAACTATGCCACTCATTAGTTCTTTCTGCATTACTTATCTGTTGATCTTATGCCATTTTCTTTATTGCATCATATATCAAAATAATAAAATAAGTAGAATATTTTTTCTAATAACTTAACACTTTAAAGCTACCTGTTAGAAAATTTTAAACATTCAAATATGCTTATGTCAATTCGTAGCAAATTGTAAGTCATAAAAAATGTAAAATTGAGAATTATAAGAATGCATCATACTTTGTTAACAATTATATGTTCAGCGTATAATCTATGGCAGAGAGTTGTTCAGAGTATGTTCATAGCAGTGAACTTTTAATTCACCGTTTTGTTTTTATAGAGTAAGGTTGATCTGATATCCTATAGAAATCGATTCTCGATAAAGAATTAGATTTGTTTCTTTATCGAGAAAAGATAGCGCTGTCAATCGACGAAGATAGAATAAAAATGGTCTCCGGTTGCATCATTAAGTTGTTATTTCACGCTGATATGCTGTGAGAGCGTGGTTCTTCCCCGGTCTAGCCGACCCATTAGTGCTACAACCATAATATTACTGCAGCGTGGCACTTCAACGGTTTGATAGAACGTAATGAACGTATGTTCAACGGATCAGAGGTCAGTTACTTGATCGCTCTCTCGTGAAAATCTCATTCCAGCTCAATATTACGCATGCAAATGCACGAACGCCGCAAATTATTAATACTGAGTGTTTTGTGATTGTTGATCGTACGAGCGTTACTAATGTTATAAAATTGTTATTGTATTGTAAAGTGATGCAATAAGAATTCGTTTTACTCACAATGAAGTAATATAAACTTTCGTAGTACGTATTATTTCAATGTTATCCGATGGCAAAACGGCAATACTAATAAATAATAATGTAATATATTATTATGTGTGTCAATATTACACATTTCTTATGTGTATTTCGGAAATATATACATCATAGAATACTATAATACACAATAGAATGGCTGTCAACTTTATATTGTACGAGGTTTGGCGTCGCCAAACCCGATTCGCCGTGTTGACCGACTGAATAAATTTAACCATTTTAGACTTTTGATTAATGTTCAAGATCATCATTAAAAAAATCGTTTAAATTTTAATACATATTTATTTGTAAATAGGGTGCAATTTGGCATTTTTTTAAATAATTTGCATGCGAAATTTGAAAACGATTGTAACGCCAAAACACATCTCGTGTTGACATTTATACGTGTGAATTGACGGGTTAGTGACATTTTAGTGGTAGTTTTAGTTATAATTACCGCCCAAACTCCCAAAAAATTCATTCTATTCAACAAACACACAGATTAAAATGCGTATATTTGTTTTATCCACAGAGTATATTTATATTATACAACTGAAAGTTTTATATTACCAGTATTAATATCAATTACCGATCTTAAAAATATTATATCCAATAACTTTGACATGTTTATGTATTAAAAGCTAATAACACAACCTCAATGGATAAAAAAGTAAAGAGCTCCTTTTGTATTTGCAGATGCAATATATAAATATTGTATAACCTATGACACTTCCACACTTAAGACGAATCTAACGACACCTCGTATGTTAGAAACTACTAAGCTGTTTAGGCTACAGAACGCGCCGAAGAAATAAACATTACCCTCCTTCTGGGGTAGTCGGCTAAACATTTGTTTCATTAGATATGATAACACGCATACATGCATTTTATACGTGGTAGAGCCATGCTGCAGTTATATTAGTAGTATAGCTGTAGCACGAATGGGTCGGCTCGACCGGGGAAGGACCACGCTCTCACAGAATACCAGCGTGAAATAGTAGCTTAGTGCTGCTGTATTTCGTATGGTGAGTGTAGAGAACCGGAGACCCTTTTTACTGGAAACGAGGCATTCCATCTTAGTCCTCACGGGTGACAACGCATCTGCATTTTGATTTGTAATCGAGGATAGATGTAGATGTCTATGGGCCACAGCAACCACTTACCATCAGGTGGACTGTGTGCTCGTTTGTCACCCTATCCTATAAAAAAAATGTTTAGATACACATACATAACATAAACATGTTATGTGGATGGAGGTGGAGGATGTACATTGAGCTATTATGTACTACGTACTAGAGGTGACACTGCATTCAGCTATTCTGTTCCACTCAACTGCAGTGCATGCACCGCACTTTAATCAGTCACTCGCTAGGCGCTTGTAGTGTTGTCACGTGTTGTGTTGATTTAAAAAAAATATCTTGATAAAAATATGCCTTCGTGTGTTCTTAGATATTGCACAAATAATTCAAGAAATTTCAGTAAATCGGTTAATAAGATACTTAATCAATAAAAAAGTATAAGTATAGATTAATAATAAAACAAATTATTCCTAAGATGCCATCTCGTGTCATGAAATGTAGATAATGAAATTAATATGTTCAGATGCGACATTTCTGTGGGTACTTAAGTATAAGACGAATATATTATTATACACATTTTTTTGTAGAAACATATATAAGTTATTATAATTAGGCTAAATTTTTCATGTTTAAATCTGCTTATTATTCTTTTATTTTATTTTTAGGTTTTCATATCAAAGTCAAAGTGGAATAAATTCGTCCATTTTTAAATCTCGCGTGACCAGCATTTATGAGCGACTCTTATTTTCATTTAAATAAATATATTTGTAATTTAAATGTTATGTTAATAAGTTTTGTTAAACACACATTTAGTATGTTTTTTTATATTTCACATAGATAGCTTTTAAAATATTCAGATAAAAATATCATTAAAATGTAATCGTGATATAATATTATGTATATATTAAGTAAGCAAATATAATATACAAAATAAATGACAAAATTTAAATATTGTTCTCGATATAATTTACCTATTTAACAATACAATCCACTATTACCTACGGATCAGTCTTCCTATGTTTATTCTATGATAAAAAAACAACCTCGCGAACACAGAGTAGCGCACATTTTTTGTTTGAGATAGCTGTTCTAGTACGTAAGTACATATTACTTCAATGAGGATGTACAATTTTTTTTGTAGTGGCACCCTGTTTTACTAAAATGTATCTCGATTTTTATTATCATGATGTAAATTTATTCGCCCAGACTAGGCAATGAACCTGATACATACTGCCTACTTCTAAACTTTTTATATATGGTAAATTACTCAAGTTCCAAAAGAGATCAGAATCTTAACTCTTAATGCAGTAGATTTTCATTTTCACTTGATACTACGGGTGCTTAAATGTATGTTAAACAAACACATCTTAATTTGCTAATTTTATTTTTGTGATAATTGATTTTTAAGGCTAAATTATTAAACAGCTGTTGTACATCTACAATGTGCAGTCAAATATTACATTTCCATACACTTATTTCTTTAGAAATAAATGGCATAGGTGTCGATGGTCTAAGGTAAACTAACATTTTGAAAATGGAAGGAATAGAAATATTTCAAAGTTTTTTTCTATGATCGCATATTATATACCGTACATTTTTTTTGCAAAATTATTGGGAATTTATTATGTATTTTCAATTTAAATAATTAATAAATAAAGTTTCATAAATTTTTGTATTAGCATTTAATTTTTTTAAATCATGTGAAAATAAGGTAGGTAAAACTTTATAATAAATAAGTTGTGTCGCCTCTACACGTTGGCCAACACAGTGGCGAATGTAGTGGCGAATATATTGGCCGAGAGTTGGTGACGGCGTCCACACGTTGGAAGGTCGTTTAGTTTACTTCGGTTCGGGCCAATGTGCGGACGAATTTATTTTATTTTAGATGACGGCTCCGTGGCGCAGTGGCTTGGCAATGAGTGGCTGTCCCAGGGGTCGCGGTTTTGAATCCCGCACGGAACAAGTATTTGTATTTCCTACAAATAATTGTTTCGGGTCTGGATGTGTGTCCTTGTGCAATTTATGTTTGTAAGTTGTCTCCGCGATACAGGAGAAAATCCAAGTGAGTGGGGTAACGTTTTTATAAAAGAATAGTGAATATTAATGGGGCTGTATATAGAAACTGGAATAAATACCATTAATTAGAACTTAACTTATTTTAAAGTTAAAGGAGTTATAATCGATTAGTATATGTTTTAAAATTGGGTTTTGTTTTTAAATTTTAGCAAAACATGTACTTGCTTTTCTATCAGATATTTGATGTGATTTAATTATTTTTTGAGAAAGACAAAAACAATAGCAATAAATATAATTAACACTGACTTAATAATAGGTACTAATTATAACTTAGAACATAAATGAAAAACTCATGACAAGGAAACGAAAACTGAGGACTTGTGAAAAGCTGTAATGATGATGACGATTCGAAAACTTGCACGATTAAATTATAAGAAATCGACGCTTTTTTTATATAGGATAGGGTGACAAACGAGCACACAGTTCACCTGACGGTAAGTGGTTGCTGTGGCCCACAGACATCTACATCTATCCTCAATTACGAATTAAAATGCAGATGCGTTGTCACCCGTGAGGACTAAGATGAAATGCCTCGTTTACTTTAAAAAGTGTCTCTGGTTCTCTACACTCACTATACGAAACGCAGCATCATTAAGCTACTATTTTACATTGATATTCTGTGAGAGCGTGGTCCTTCCCCGATCGAACCGACCCATTCGTGCTACAACTATACTTCTAATATAACTGCATGGTTCTACCACGTATAAACGACGTGCTTCATTTTTTTTTCATTTTAAAATTGTTCTCGTAATAATCTGATTGTAAATAAATGTTCATTTTTTTTATAAATAGCTTATCGATTAAAACAAATGTTTAAAAATAATTAAATCGCGCTAATTAAAGTAGTAGGAATGTTTAAAGTTGAAATTGGCACTAAAAGGCTGGTAATTGGGTCATCCACCCTACAAAGCGTGATTATAAAATTTTAATCAGATGCGTGTAATCACTCTGAGAGATTGTAGCAAACTAAACTCGTGGCCAACGTGTGGATGCGGCGACCAAACTCTGCCAACAATCCTTTGATCTTTTGTAAAAAACCGACACCACACGGATCTCGCGCCAACTTGCGGGCCATCGTTCCAATACATACCAATAAAGCCCAAACACCCCGTCTGCACGTTCGCCAATGCTATTGGCCACTACATTCGCCACTGTGTTGTCCAACGTGTAGAGGCGCCGTTAAATATTATTCCTTAATTAATCTCACTTTTTTGTTCAATTCTACTAATAAAAGAGTTGCAATTTAAATACGATAAGAACTATAATTAAAAACTCGCGTTAAAAAGGGTATTGTCGACAAGTTTCAAACAAATGATCAAATAAATCTAAGATAACAACATTATTGCATAATAATGTTAAGATTGCATTTGTACATGCAATAGTTAACGCTAAATAATAGCATATCATTTATATATAATAGCAGTTATGTCAAACACTAATAAACATTACAAACAATAAAAAACGTGACTAAACTCAGTTTGATTTGGAATTAATTATTTCTTCGGTTGTTTTCAACTCAGTTAAACGTGACACAATAACACTGACAACACCATTACGCGGGAAGTCTAGTTAAAATGTGCATTTGATAAGGTTTGCTCGCAATTTACCATTGTAAAGCTTATGTTATTCATTCAAAACGTTTCAAAGAATCAGTACTGAGTAATGTAACGTTTAGTCTTCATTAAATAATAAAAGACAATAAAAATATTCCTACTGGGTTTATTACGGGTTCAACCCAGGAAAAGTTTTTTTTCGAACTTGAGGTAAAGCATCAGATTCTCTCAATAAGTACTATTTTCTCTTTTGACATAATACAATATAACATATTATTAGGAATAATATGAGTCACTTTGGTACATGAATATAGAATTTGTAAATAAACTGTTAACAGCGCGACGAATTACATACAAACATATATATCAACCATCGTCTCTACAAAACTAATATAGTAAATCTTACAATTAATACAATCCACAGAAAGTTGGTCAAGTAGTTTCATCATATTATATACATATTTAGTTAACATTTGTAACTGGTCGTTATTTGCTGAAGACGGTAAATTTTTACGCATCTTCAGCTATATAGTTCGTAGCTTTGTCTCTAATAGCAAGCTAAATTAATACTTGGGACTGAATCAAAGATAAGGCTACAAATGTGTGTAATATAACTAATATAGTGCTAAAATGTGGTCTGGTCTTGAATAAAGATATTCATCATATTAATAGATGGTAGGATTCCTTTTCAC
The DNA here is from genome assembly GCA_907164705.1 of Parnassius apollo. Lineage (NCBI taxonomy): Eukaryota > Metazoa > Arthropoda > Insecta > Lepidoptera > Papilionidae > Parnassius > Parnassius apollo. The sequence continues at coordinate 6,665,076 of CAJQZP010001539.1, read as the reverse complement.
TTACACTACACCATACTCTTAACTATTTCTAAAATAATATAAAATAACAGTGGTTTAGTCCGATCTGAAGGGTATAGAGCATCGATATATAAGTACTACGCACTAGATATTGCATTCCGAACACTCACTATGTTCAACTGAACTGTACTGCAATCCGTATATCTGTTATTGTGCCGTCGATATTCATGTAGTGCGGAGCGGCGGTAATAATAATAATTTTATATTAAATTAGCACATATGCAAAATAAAGGAAAATTAAAGAAAAATGTACTCGATTAACAATACAATCTAAATAAACAATTATGACAATTTTCGCGCGTTTATATCAACTGCGCATGCGCTACTCTACTGTTTCCTCTTTTTATTACTGCTAACTGCTCTCTCTCTCTGGGTTCTAGCTTTTCTGAGCCTATCATTTCTTTCTGAATCTTCGTTTTAATATTATTTCTTCACAATATGCTGATGCGTTACATTGCGAAGCCCTTGGGAGATTTTGACGACAGCTCAACGCAGTGGACAGTTGATGACGACAGCTACTCAACTTCATAAGGCGCCCAAGTAATCAAAATAACTTGAGGTTTATATCGACATCAAAGCATTTGCTTCGTCGTTTTCTTTAATAGTTCACACGCGCGGACACTTAATTCACAAAATCGTATCACTTTTACGAATCAAAATCCACTTCAAACCATTATTCAAGCGACAATACAGGAGCGACAATCCGTCTACGGCCAAGTTCGCGCCAAAACTCAAAAAATCTACTGTTTCCCGCGCATACAGGGTAGTGCACATTTTTTGTTTAGAATAGCTTCTCTAGTACGTAGTACATATAATTCAATGGTATAGAGAGCCAGTGTACTCTTAATGACAGGCTGTCAGGTATTGAATCTTAGTCCTCAGAGATGAAAACATATCTGTAGCCTTCGGTGTTGCAAAATGGCTGCGGGCGTTCGTGCGCTACCGATACCACTTACCATCAAGTAGACTATAAGTTCGTTTGTCATTCCAGTTTCATAAAAAATATGACCCGAATTAGTTAATTGATAAGATATGCCTGTATTACATATATGTATAGTTTTATAACAAAATGTAGCTGTAATGTTTCATAGGTACTTAGTTTGTAAGTCAAAATAAATAATTAAATAATATATTAAAATATATTTCGATTTCTATTTGTCTTTTATATAAACTTTTATCGAAATCAATAAATTCATAGTTTTTTTTCAATCATCATTGAATATAGGACATGACAGGAATATTTCTTAATTATAAATCACAGTTTACATCATCATCATCATCATCATTACAGCCCTTCACAAGTCCACTGCTGAACATAGGCCTCCCCCAAGTAATGCCACAAAGCACGGTCCTGAGCCACCTGCATCCATCGACTTCCTGCATGTCTTACCAGGTCGTCACTCCATCTAGTGGGGGGTCGCCCTACACTACGCCTACCGGTACGAGGCTGCCACTCGAGAACCTTTCTTCCCCATCGGTTATCGGTTCTTCGAGCTATATGGCCGGCCCATTGCCACTTCAGCTTACTAATCCGTTGGGCTATGTCGGTCACTCTGGTTTTACTGCGGATATCCTCATTTCTGAGTCTATCACGCAGAGAAACTCCGAGCATAGCCCTCTCCATAGCTCGCTGAGCGACCTTAAGCGTCCTCATACGGCCAGCAGTGAAGGACCACGTCTCAGATCCGTAAGTCATCACTGGCAACACGCACTGGTTGTACAATCTAGTTTTTAGAGATTGAGGTATACCTGACGAAAAGATATGCCGTAATTTCCCGAACGCTGCCCAGCCGAGTTGAATCCGTCGATTGACCTCTCGGTCGAACAGTTTACTTAAATAATTATTTTTAGCATATCTGTTGCTCGACCACGTAAGGTAGAGCAATGTTGCAGCCATATTGTGGTTGTAGCAAGAATAGATCTGCTCCATCGGGGTAGGACCACGCTCTCACAGCATACCAATGTAAAATAGCAGCGCAATGCCGCTGTATTTCGTATGGTGAGTGTAAAGAACCGGAGACTCTTTTTACTGGATACGAGGCATTCCATCTTAGTCTTCAGGGGTGACAACGATTACAACATTCACTTAGTATCAGGTGGGCTGTGTGCTCAGTTGTCACCCTTATTCTATTTTAAAAAAAAGACCAACCTAAACGTTGATTGTATGGTCTAAGTAAAATCTTGGCCCCTAATTAAATGTAATGTAAGATGATATTGGCAATACCACTACACAACGGCAATTAAAAGCATTAGGTACAAAGCCTTAGAGTAGATTTCGAATCAAAACTAGTTTCCATTAATACTATCTGCTTTTACGCAAAGAATACATATAGTGGACTCTTTAACAACTGGAATAAATCTAAAACAATACAAGATATTATTGTTCAATATAATGTAAGTCGTTCAAAAGGTATATTACCTACCTACAGCTTTTTTGAAATATATCCTTAGTTCGATAGTAGCCTTGTATCATAAGTAAATAGTTCTGATAATATATCTAAGTAACCTTATTACGTTTTTAAAACGCATTGAAAATTCGCTGTCAAGAATGTTGTTACAGTAGACAGTAGATGGTCATAAAGTTGAATAATTCATGATATGCGACTAACCTTTTTAGAGCGCAGTCGCAATCAATAGCAAATTCACAGAACTGTGTTACCATATATGTGCGAATTAATGTACCTTAACTACATTAACACATCAAATGAGCGCGGTGTCGAACGATTATTAACAGGTAAAAAAAATATTAACTGTCTATTTCAAAATGTCAAAGTTTCGCGCCGTTTTGAGGGCGGGAAAATTCCAGGGCCTATATTTACACAAAAAGTAAAAAGTTAATAGCATTTGCGACACCGTCTAAAGTGCTTGATGAAATTATTTGATGTTGTAGAGTTGTCGGTTGGTGGATGCCCGTTTTGTGGTTCAATTGTTGTTTCGCTGATATAGGTAATGTTGTTTTGAATATATATCAAAGTGTGAATGTGAATACATAAAACATAAAAGTATAATATTCACTTTATATTTTGTAGATGCTCTTTTGCTTTAGATCTTCATCCATAATGTTTTGTTTAAAGATTCTCTATAGAACATGTGTTTGAAAATAGAATTCAAAAATTTACTATAATTCTCTTTTGAAAAAAGTATGTAATGCTTTTACGGTTTCATTCTTTTAAAAGTTTGCACAATAATAAAATATATATATATATATATATATATATATATATATATATATATATATATATATATATATATATATATATTATTGGTAGATTATTTTATACAGGAGCTATAAAAATTAAATCAAGTTATCAAGCAGTTTTAGATTTAGAAGCTGGTCATGCAATAAAATCTGCCTATGTAAACGCATGTGTCTCAACAAGAACGTCGAGTTTATGTGTCTCATACGGTAATTCAGCGTTTTGATGTCATGATGATTTGTGCAAAATGCCCGGATATAAACTTCTCAAAATACAACCGCATAGCGGAACTGTTGCATGGCACAAGTACTTTGTCTATGATTCAAAAATTAAAAGCATCGGAGGAGGAACAATCTTTTGAGTATGAGTTACGTGGTTTAGAATGAATGTGCACTTAATGGGGATGATCATTTCAGCTATCACTTCAAGTAGCTATTGTTAATGTTGTTTTTAATATATAAAGTGTTAAACCACTATTGTACTTATAGTATTTAAGTATTTTGTACACAAATAAGTAGAGTGAATAAAAATTCTAAATTTACTAAATATTTATATAGGATACCGACAAAGCAATCTTGGACTTTTAATCAGTCTACTTGACTGCAGTCGTTAATGCATAACAGTCATAAGAAAAAAAAAACTATTACCAAGCTAACGCTGGCCACCAAAATACAATGGTAATGTGCAAATAAAAAAGCTTAAAAGTCCATTGAATAATATTTCACATGGTCCGTTAAAAGCGATAAAATTCTTGTTTTTAGGTTACTTTAAATCATTAACGCGGGAACTGTAATATAGTTGTTCATTTTGCTGCGTCCAAACATAATTTTTAATATTCACAAATTCTTAACATTTAATTCAAAATAATTCTTAATATTTTAATTGACAAGGCAACAGGTTTTTCACAAACATAACCATAATTATTTTTGTTCGTATTTTGAATTGTTATTCATTGATATTTAAATATGGAATTTCATATCTTAGATGAATAACTTGTTGCTTCCAAGGTCAAATCCTAGAAGCTGAGTACTTGTTATATAATAGAATTATATTTACCAAGCTGTCAAAAGGTTTTTTTTAATAGAAATTGTATGTGACTTTAAACTTAGTAGTAGAATTGTATGGGATTATAGCTAAATGTCATCACTGGTTCTTGTAGTGAAATTAACATTTGTAGATATTTTAGTTTAGTTTAGCCAGTAGTTTAGTTATAGGCGGTGCTTGACCGTAATCCCACCTGCTCGTAAGTGGTAATGGAGCCCATTATTGAATTACATATTAATACATAGTTAAAAAAATGATGTAACAGAAAATAGGTCAAGTTTTAAGGTTTAAAAGTAGCAATAAGATGCAATAATTATTATTGATGGTGCTAAACTACACAATGAAAACAGTATATTTTTTTGTTTTATTTTTATATTTAACATATATACTCGAAGTTGGTACTAAAGATACAGGAGAAAATCCTTATGTAGAGATGACTATCTTTTTAAGTCCATCAAGTAGTACGGTTTTTCTATATTATGCAGTAAAATCGTTTGAAGACTGGGTAATGTTATTTAGAATTTGGTTGTTATGGTACGTGAGGATAATATGGCAATCCTGTTAATATGGTCACTTTCTTATAACTCAAAAACTACAGCCTTGTTTGCATAATATATGGCTTTGTGATACTATAGCTCTTCATCCTTTAATCAAATAATAAAGGGTCAAAAGAGTGCTGCTTTATCGACACCGTTTTGACAGTTGACACTATAGTAAATATTTTAGTATGGTGTAGTGTAGTTAGTTCCTAATAGTGCCGAAGCTTGTTTTTTTTCTTCTCATGTTAGTTACAGTATACGACCTTGTGTTTTTGTTCCTGACTGCGTAGTTTTGGTTTTATAGGGCGGCAATGTTTAAGGTTACCATATACAAGATAACTGAAGGTTAACATATGGTAAGATGACACCGCTACCACAACAGCAAACCAGTCAGTAAAATATTAATAGCAGTGTGTTAACCCAAACATACCAGCGATCCACAGTTTACCTAGTGGTAAGCTACAGCTTCTATCTATTAAAAAGCATAATGTAGATGCTAGTCACCCCTAACGGCTTTATTTAAAATATTATTTCATCTTGTTGGATATACCCTATCCTATTCCCATCTACGAGATTTCCATATACGTTTCTAGAGAAATAGAATGAAAAATAATGCCGCCATTAAAACGATGACATATGAAGTTACCCATTTTTTTTTTCATAAAATAATATTTTGATCACGAGCTGTGATGATCTCAGTATGAATACTAGGTCATAGTGGTGAAATTATTGTATCGTTATCAGGTTATAATACGTCTGGGGGTACATTTTTTTACTGTATATGTATATATTACATACATACATATATAGGCACTTTATATGTGGTAGAGGCACGCTGCAGCTATATTATGGTTGTAGCACGAATGGGTCGGCTCGACCGGGGAAGGACCACGCTCTCACAGAATACCAGAATAAAAAGCAGCTTAATACTGCTGTCTCATATGGTGAGTGTAGAGGACCGGAGATCCGTTTTGATGGAGATGAGGCATTCCATCTTAGTCCTCAGGGGTGACAACGCATCTGCATTTTATTCCTTAATCGAGGCTAAATGAAGGTGTCTATGGGCCACAGCATTCACTTACCATCAGGTGGACGCTTGTCACCCTAATTCTATAAAAAAAACTGCCCCATTGACCTAGTGGTCATGAACACAACTCGATCGAATTTTGGGTCAGGTCAAAATCAGTTACTAAGTTTTTCTGTCAAGGATTTCTCAGTAGCATCCCGGAATCAGGAAGTTGGCGATGTTTCATCCTGTGCTTCAGAAAGCACGTAAAGCCGTTGGTCCTGCACCTGATCTCTCTCCAGTCGTGTCGGTTTACCGTCCCATTGGACTATGAGAGTGAGGGAATAGAGAGTGCACATGTGTTTAGGCATATATTCTGTCAATATAATCCTGTCCACTACAGTCCTCCCCTGAAATTGGCCAACATGAACGAAATTCGGTCTGAAAAAAAATATTTTTATTGCATAGAAAAATACAGACCAAACATATGTAAAGTATTTAAGAGAAACCAGTACAGCTTCTCTATGAATTTCTCCTTTATCGTCAAGGTGTTTCATACATTACTAGCATATGGAGCAACATGACATGTTTTATGACTAGGAACTATTTTAATAGACGCTACTAATACATATGTCGCATTAAGATGGTTAAAACCGTGATATAGTTATTTATATATACCGGAATACAGTTATATGACAGCGGTACCTAACTATCTTTTAAGACTAATCTTGTGAAATAATTATAATTATAAACTGAATGTACAGGAGCAGGAGGAGGAAATTAAAAAAAAGAATCCTCCAACTAATTTCCCGACGTTGAAAATGGATGATCAGTTCTTGTTGTATTGTTCTTCATGTTTATTTTTGACAGTAGGTTTAATGTGCGGCTGGGGTGGCACCCTAATGCCGCATACGTTATAATGATATAATAAACAAATATATTGAACATTGAACGAATTGAACTCTTTAATTAAACAATTAAAAAAGTATAAGTCAAAAGTAGTTTTGACTAACATTCTTAGTCAACATATGCTTATAATTCTTTCCCTAAATAAGTATATTAAGTATATTGGGTAATAGATCGTGCTCGTATCATAGTTATATTCCGGTATATAGCTATATCCCTAGGGATATAACTATATCACGCCTTTAACCATCTTACCACAACTTATATTATACCATATCTCGTGGCCCAAAGCACCACGCCGCAGGCACATGCATAGTCTTTGCACTACTGAACCGTCAGTGTTACTCTGTTAAATATTCCTAAATTAAATAATTCATTAATATAATGAAATAACTCAAATACTTATTGATTTAGTAGAAGTATATAGTATATAAATAACAACCACTAACACCTCGGAAATTGCGAAATCGTGATACTAAAATAAAACAATTCAATTTCGCTACACTTTACACGTTACCACCTACACAGTTCGTTTTCCAATCAATATAAGCTTTAAAGACTCTCTAATAAGGCCGAAATTCGATATTTTAATGACCTTTATAAGTTTGTTACATCCTTAGGGAGACCATCGTAACTGCGCATTGATATTAAACCGTATTTCAACTGAAGAAGGTCTATAGTTGATCGTGTTAAGATTACTCTGTAATGTGGTGGGCAGATTAAACGAAATGTCTGGTTCGGCTGCGCGCGCGCCGCTACGTGTGTGGTCTTATGGTGCATCACTGTTAAGTATGCTCTACTCGAATAATTTTTTTAATTTTAGTCTAGTTAAATTTCAACGCATTTTTTTTTAATTTTAGACCTCTACGAATAATAAATTGTTTGTTTTCTTTTTAATTTCTTTTAAAAAATAATAGAAATCGTATTCTTAAAAAAATGATACACATACATATGAAATCTTGTAGAGAAAATCACGTAGAGAAGACTCCGACAAGTCCAATTCTGTTCAAGTAACAGCTGTGGCTTTATTTACTCTAATTAAAAATACAAATACGTTTATCTTATAAGTGTTAAGAAATCTCATCTGTATAAATTACATATGTGAGGTCTTAAAAACCGTATCTATGCATTTCTAGGTGTGGACAGATGATCCATTTCAAATCTGAAACAAAATAAAATTAAGTTTTATATAAGGGCATAATCTTGACACAAAAATACTTTTCACGTTCGTAAAACACTTTTGTTACGACAAAATTTTCAAACTCGGATAAAAACACAGCTTGAATTTATAAGATACACGTATATCACAAATGTAGGGAGATATTTGTCGTAATTTGGCGGCTTGCTTCGCAGGCGGGTAAGTAACCGCAATTTTCAATTTTATAGTTGTCATCGGGAAGATGCGGCAAATCTTCTTCTGATATACCTCAAAATCTTAAGACGAAAGGCGTGTTGCCAGTAATGACTTCTAGTCCATAACTGCTGACCATATGGTTGGATATTATTACATCACCACTAAGCGGTTAACGAGTTGTATGCGACTTCATAGATTTTAGATTAATTAATTTACCGGCGCTGGTCAAAAAAAAAAATAAAGTAAAGTTACAGCCTATATACGTCCCACTACTGGGCACAGCCCTCCCCTCTTTTCTGAGAGTGTTTTAGGGCAAGGAAGTGTCCACCGCGCTGCCCCAATGCGTGTTGACGAACTTCACATGTCTTCGAAATATTTTTTGTTGAGTGTTTTTTTGCTTTAATTTTTTTTGAGCTGAGGGGGTTACTGCATGCCAGGTTTGTCTTGTATGATATCTGTCTGTCTGTCTGAACTCCGAGATGAACAGATAGAGAGCAATGCGAAAAGTAATCTAAGCTACATTTTATCCGAAAAACTTGGGAGGTTTTTGTTTTGAGAAATTGAAAAAAATCGATAAAATAAATGGTCTTTGATGATCATCTTAAATCAAAATGGCGCCGCATTGATAAATCCTACCCAGCCAAATCCGGGGCGGGTCGCTAGTATGTTATCAAAATAGTCAGTAAATTCTTATAGCTTCCGATAGATGGCGGTATCTATAATTTGCAATAGATGGCGGATTTTGTTTCACAAACGTGGGATAACCAGACCGGTAACGCGCAGCAACGTCATCAGTATTGCGATCGTTTATCTCCCTGCCAAGCGTTCCAGTGGTAGTGTCACGCTGCAGTTATATTATGGTTGTAGCACGAATAGGATAGCGTAAAATAGCACTTTAATACTGCTGTGTTTCGTATGGTGAGTGTAGAGGTCCGAAGACCTCTTTTTACTGGAAACGAGGCATTCCATCTTTGTCCTCAGCGAAGACCACGTATATGCATTTTGATTCTTAGTCGATGATAAATGTACATATCTATGGGCCACAGCTGTATACCATCAGATGGACTTTGTTTTTTCACAATAATTCTATAAAAAAAATATAAAGGCAAATCCTCTCTGCATAGGGAGAGTCATGTCCAGCAACAGACTTATGCAACGTAAAAAAAATACAGAAAGACGAACAATAAGTAGTAAATTTAAGTAGAGCAACAAACCGATCGCATTTGATGTAACCAGTTTTGTTTCCCCGGTGACCGCAACCGCAGTTTCCTCCACTCAACCATCGCGGTTAACTTGTTATAATTATTGGAGATGCTGTGTTTTATGCGGCTTACTACAGATAAGCTATACATTTGCATTTCAATATCATCGATTTGGCTCTACGTTCTTACATTCTTTTGCCCTAATATAGATTATAAAATATTTCAAAAGGCTCTAAAGGTAATGGTTAAACTGTTATATAGTGAAAAGAACACGTGAAAAACTTATACATAAAATTCAATATTCTAATTTGAACCTTAACTAAACCAATATAATCATAGCCTGTATGTCCTTGTTTCTTTATGAAACTTTACAGAGATTTCCTCGTGAATACTGGAGGTAGTTTATATACAAAAATTGCATGAGAACGTACATTAAGATCCGGAACAATTATTGTAAGAGATAAAAATACTTGTTCCTTGCGGAATTTGAATCAGAGCCTTAATGATACATAGACATACATGGTAGAGCCACGCCGTAGCTATATTAGTTGTAACGAATGGGTCGGCTCGACCGGGGTATGACAACACTTTCACAGAATACCAGCGAAATATAGTAGCTTTGTGTTTCATATGGTGAGTGTAGAGAACCGGAGGCCCTTGTTACGGAAACGAAGCATTCCACCTTAGTCCTCAGGAGTGACAACACATCTGCATTTTGATTATTAATCGAGGGTAAATGTAGATGTCTATGAGCTACAGTGAACATTTACCATCAGGTGGAATGTGTGCTCGTTTGTCGCTCTTATACTAAAAAAATGCTAAGTCAATGCGTCACGTCACCGTTATACCCATAGAATACTATAATACATAAATAATAGAACGGGGGAGTGGGCGGAGCCTGTGTTTCTACTAAAATGCCACTAACACGTCAATTCACACGTATAAATGTCAACACGAGATGTGTTTTGACGTTACAATCGTTTCCAAATTTCGCATGCAAATTATTTAGAAAATGCCAAATTGCACGCTATTAACAAATAAATATGTATTAAAATCCGTCTGTCAACACAGCGAATCGGGTTTGTAGTAGTGATTAACTGATAATACGAAGTAATTGCTTATATGTGTGCTCCCGGCGACGCCTATCCTCGTACAAAATAAGGTTGACAGCCATTCTATTGTGTATCATAGTACTCTATGGTTATACCACAGTCGACTATTGTAGATAACTTTAAGGTAACTTTACGTATTACGATTAAATATCATTGTCGTGATAGCGGCATAAGTGAATTCATCACGCTATATCGTCCCGTGGGTGTCGTAAGAGGCGACTGTGGGAAATGTCGGAAAGATTTTACGGCTTCCGATAGATGGCGGTATAACTATTTAATTTAAACCAAACGTGGAATATTCAGGTTGGAGTGGAACAGCGTCAAAGGTGCGAGACTTCGTTATCCACCTGACAGGCGTGATGATAAAGGCAAACCTTCCCTGCAAGAGGAGAAGTTCATATCCAGCAGTGGATATATGAAAGCTAAAAAAGTAAGAAGAAGAAAAGTTTTAATAAGTTGAGACCCTTTTTACTGGAACTGCCGCATTCCATCTTAGAAGTGACAACGCATCTGCAATTTTCATTTTTAACCGAGGATAGATGTAGATGTCTATGTGCCACAGAAAACACTTACCATGAGGTACACTGTGGGGGGGGGGGGGCGTTTGTCTCCCTTATTTTTTACAAAAAAAGACAGAATTCGCAATCGATTTTGTAATATGTACGAGTATCTTATAAATTTTGCCGTCTCTGGCACGGGTCTAACAGGTTTTAGTTCAAAATATTGTAACCCTTGGACTGCTTCGTTGGTCTAATGGTTGTTGACGCAGTTACAGATCATGACGTCCCGGGTTCGAATCCCGGATCAGGTTAAAATCAGTTAGGAAAGAGATTATCAGTAGTAGTCCGGAGTCAGCTAGTTAGCTGTGTTACAAGCCCGTGCACCGGAATGCACGTGAAACCGTTGGTCCTGCGCCTGATCTCTCTCCGGTCGTGCCGGATAACAATCCCTTTGGTCTAGGAGAGTGAGGGAATAGAGAGTTCATGTGTGCTATTATCCTGTCACATAATATAATACTTATGGCAGCAAATACTAAATGTGTTAATGAGTAACACATATTTCGTATATGGCGTTATAACTACAGATTATAAATAAAGTAGGTACGTGATGGTAATAGCGTTGCCGCCAAATAAACCAAAACTAGGAGGATGACAGAGACAAAAACACAAAGTCGTATTCTTCTTAAGGTGCCGTCTCCTTGCGAAGGTTGGCAATATGGGGATTTCACACAAAGTCGTATAGTATAACTAATACATTAAGAAAAAAAAACAAAAAAGTTTTGGCAATACTTAGAAACACTTTAAAAAAAACTAACTATACTGCACTACGAGTATACTAAAATTGACTAACATATTTACTATAATGTCTACTGCCAAAATGGCGTCGATAAAGCAGCGCCCTTTTGATCCTTTATTATTTGATTGACTGATGAACAGCTATCGTATCACAAAGCCATAAATGTAAAATGTAAATAAAACTTTAGTTTTTGATTTACAAGAAAGTGACCATATCAAATAGATGTACTATAGTTATGAGATATCACTTGCTTAGCTTCAGTTAAATGTCAGGGCATTCAGACCTTTTATGTCATACCATGTGTATCATGTCACCGTGACTTATAACTGAGTTAGAGGAATTAAAACTTAGTGTATTTTACTTGACATTGATCCCTTTCCATTTCTTAGGTTGTGCACCGTGCACTGTGCATCGTACACGTGGTGGTACGTGTACGTACGTGTGGTGGCGGTGTGAGAATATCTACCACTCCATATCAGGCTATCAGGTAGATGATACTGCCTCACCCCTTGTTCCATTTACCTCTGTCGCCTTTTAAGACACAATATATAAAACAAAATATATAAACTGCGATTGCCAAGCGTGCCCCCCTCGTCAAGCGTGGCATGGCATCTATGGAAAATATCCCCTCTACAAGAAAACCTATGAGGGGGAGCCAATGTTCAGTAGTATTCGTTTTCAGTTCTTTGATCTGTGGGATCAATATTTACTTCTTATATGTCTAATAGACTAGATTTAAATTAAGCGACTGTAGCCAGGCAGACGTTGTTCTGCTCTTTTCGACGACCCTTTGTCATATTGTATTAAAATTCGCAAAAAAATGTGTCTGTCACTCATGTACAAAAAAAACTATCCTATCTCTCAAGTTGAACCAAACAGCATACGGTGTGCAAATTTGACTAAAATCGGTTAAGTAGTTTAGGAGTCCATCGCGGACAAACAACGCGACACGTAATTTATATATATTAAGATATATATATATATATATATATATATATATATATATATATATATATATATATATATATATATATATATATATATATATATATATATATATATATATATAAAAGTTGCCTTTTCGTTGCTGCCATCATTATCGTCATAATCATTACAGCCTTTCACAAGTCCACTGCTGAACACAGGCCTCCCCCAAGGAGTGCCACAAAGCACGGCCCTGAGCCACCTGCATCCATAGCCTTCCTGCATGTCTTACCAGGTCATTACTCCATCTAGTGGGGGTCGCCCTACACTACGCCCACCGGGACGCTGCCTCTCGAGAACCTTTTTTCCCCATCGGTTGTCGGATCTTCGAGCTATATGGCTATGTCGGTTATTCTGATTCTACTACGGATATGCTCATTTCTAAGTTTATACTGAAGAGAAACCCCGAGAATAGCCCTCTCCATACCTTGCTGAGCGATCTTGAGCCTTGTTGTTGCCATAATATAAAATATACATGTGTTGTGATGTACGTATTGTAGCTTTATATAACAGAGTATCTTTCTTTTAAAATACGTCTGCTGCATGCCGTTAGAGTCATAGACCTCACCCTTATTAGACAGACATTGTTATACCGCTAACGGAAGACATAAGATTTTGCTGGTATTTCCACTAGTCGCCTCTTAACATTCATGGAGCAAATTGGTTTGGTGGACATCTACAGAAACAGACACTATTTATTCAATATAGATTATAAATAATGCTTCTTGAAAGTCACTCTTTTGTTTAATTACCACTGGTTTGGAAAAAACTTCTGTCCTGAGAAGAACCGGCAAGAAACCCAGAGGGATTTTTTTTAAAGTAACAGCCTTCGTTCATGTATGCTACACAATTAATCAACAAAAACAAATTAGAATAGCTTGGTAGCGATCAGCTCATTCCCATAAATATATTTAATAAATATTTTTTGTGCAGACTTAGTTAAAAAAAGTTTTTGAACTTTGAGCAGGTCAAATATTCAACATACGAAGTAATTACTTAATTTTTAGTTCATATGGTTAAACACTATACGAGTATTTAATCGTTTAGAAAAAACATGTTGTCTTATTGATTTTTTTTAAATTTCATCGATTGATTTTGACTAAATTCTATAGAATAAGAAACAACTCTCTCCAGTATAATAAATTTCTAATTTAATGTATATTTTAATGTTTAATGTAATATTTTGTCTTTGTTTATCAGATGGCGTAAAACTTTCGAAACAAAATGGCAGCGGTGTCAACTACCGTGCACCTACAGGATACAAGAATAAAGATCCAGGATCACAGCGATGAGGAACATGAACCCTATTCACCGAATACAAGGGACACTATTAGCCCTGAATATCAAGAAGAAGACAAGCCTGAAGAGAGATCTATACACACGTCGTCTTTTTCTATACATAACGTTTTGAAAAAGGAACGAGATACAAGTAGTCCGGAAAACGTATTCTCAACCGATAAATTATTGCAAAATACCCCAAATTTTGATGATAATCAAAATTCAAGGACATCGGAGAGCGTCAGTCCAAGGTTAGATGATGAGGATAATCAAGCCAATGAGTATAGGGCAGAAATAAGTGTAGATGATGAAAACTCCTGTTGTAGTGATGACACTGTTCTATCAGTTGGAAATGAGGCTCCTGTATCTAACTTTCAGGATAGCGAAAAGAATAGTTCAGAAGCCACACCGGGTCTATCGTCCTTTAAGCATATTCAGACGCATTTGAATGCGATCTCGCAACTAAGTCAGAATCTTAACGTGAATCAACCCTTACTCCTACGGCCCAGCCCGATCACACCAAATCCTTTAATGTTCCTAAATCAACCGTTGTTGTTTCAAAACCCGTTGAATCAAGTGGAGCTGAAATCTGGAGTGATGCCAAGTCGCTTGCCGATTCCGCAAAATAATTTAAATCTTAATCCTCAGCATTTCGGATTAAATTTCGGTATGAGAATGAAAAACCAGGCTCAGGAGCAGCGACATAATAGAAGCGACGAGAACAGACGAGTTAACTATCTTACACCAAAATCTCCCGAAAACGAGTCAGAAAGGGATTTCATAAATCAAAATTGCTTAAAATTTAGTATAGATAACATTTTGAAAGCAGATTTTGGGAGGCGCATTACAGATCCGCTCACTAAGAGAAAGAATTTAAAGACGAAGTCATTTGAGGCTAAAGCTCCAGTCAAGGAGGTCCCATTGCCATCTAAGCCAGATGTGCTTGAGGCTAGAGTACCGGAAGTTAAGCCTGGTGATAAAGGTGCTATCGATCTTTCCAAAAGCGATGACGGTTCGAGTAACCACAGTAGTACTACAAGTAAGTTTTCTTTTAACGTTTTTGCGTAATAGAGTTAGAAAACATAATTTTCATAGAAAAACAAAACGTAGTCGTAAATTTTACGTATACGAATTTTTTTATTTTATTTTGGAAGCTATAAGATTAATAAATAATTTTATGACCCGAGATTAACCAGTTATTTTTTATAGCTCCATTTCTCTTTATCTATCAGTCAGATTAGTGTTGAGCATATACCTGTACTCGAATACAGAAGGTATGTTATGTTGTAATTGCCACTCGTGGCAGGCGAATTGCTAATTGCAATATCAGATATTTCGGGTCTTTCACGATGTTCCACGTCGTGTAGGATGCAAAATATTTGGGTATTTTACATCTAAAATAAAATAAAAATGCGTGTCTTATCTAGTTTGGACCACCTCCTCCCACCCTCAATTGCGTGCATTATCCCCGTCACCACTAATCTCAACATACCACCGTTGATGACGAGACAGGTTTCGCCTCTAAACGAGGCATCAACAGGTGAAGTAGACTGCGATGGCTGACCGCTAAGTGATGATGTTTAACTTCAAGGTACAACAGTTGGTGAGAATGGACCGATGGTGTGGCCGGCGTGGGTGTATTGTACGCGGTACAGTGATCGACCGAGTTCGGGTGAGTTAAACTAATCTATTTCTACTAATCTATTTTCAAATTTGCTCAAGTCTACATCTATACAAATAAATATAATTGAAGTGTCTGTTGTAATGTGGAAATAACAATTTTTGATAAATACATATGTAAGTATATACGGTACTTATAATAAAAACAAAATTTTTAAAAATTTTGTCTGTTTGTCTGTCTGTTTGTTCCGGCTATTCTCCGAAACGGCCGAACCGATTTTAACGGAACTTTCACTGGCAGATAACTAATGTTATTGGAGTAATTTAGATACTTTTTATTTTAGAAAAAGAATTAGGTTATCGCGCAAAAAAAAACTTAAATCCCTAAATTACACGTGGGTGAAGATGCGGGGAACAGCTAGTTTAAAGTATAGCTGTGGTGGCTGACAAGCTAATCTTCACATATCTGGTCTGTACACATATAAATGGAATTGAAATGTTTGTCTGTGATATTGACTGCTTCTATTAAGCCCAGGTGGTTATTTACATGCTAATAAAGCGTAAATAACCATGTTTAATATTTTTGTTTGTTTGTCAGTTCGGGTTTATCTTCGGAATGGCTGAACCAATTGTGATGAAATTTTACAAACTGATAGCGAGCAATGCAAGGAGGGATTTGGGCTATATTTTACCTTAAATAGGTACTTGATTTTTTATAATAAAGAAAAATTTATTTATAAATAGTCGTAACATTATTACAATAGATTAGTCAGCTGAAGTGCCAATGGGCCGACCATATGGTTCAAAAAGGTTCTCGAGTGTTAGTCTCTTACTGGTAGGCGTAGTGTAGGGCGACCATCCACTAGATGGAGTGACGACCTGGTAATACATGCAGAATGTCGATGGATGCAAGTGGCTTAGGAGCATGATTTGTGGCATTCCTTGGGGGAGGCCCTTGTTTAGCAGTGGACTTGTGAAGGGCTGTAAGGATTTCATCCAGGACATTCCAGCCAGGTGAAGTCGGGTGAGTCGCCAGTTGTCTATACAACAGAAGTAGCAAAGCTCATATCCACCTAATGGTAAGTGGCTACCACAGTCCATGGTACCTGCAGAAAACTTCAAACAAAAAAGACTATACAGGTGCATTGTCACCTCTAAGTACTGAGATAGAATGCCGCATAGCCTGAACTTATACATAAACATATATATTTACTTATACATAATACTTATACATAAACACAAGCACTCACGTCTGTCACCCAGAGGAATAGGCAGAGACTACAGACTTCCATTTGGCACCATCCTGACACACCTCTCTTGCCTTCTTCACATCCATATACCTACGCATACATACTCGTCGGTTAAGGGTACTCTTAATTTGGCTTATTTTCAATATATCGCCAATTTACTTGACAAAATTTTGCCTAGGATGTCCCTTTTCGACTCTGCCTTTCACTTCTGCAATATATTGCTTTGTCACTCTTTCCTCATTCATTCTTCCTAAATGACCAAACCACCGAAGTATCATTTTCTTAATCCTAGTCACCCAGTCTTCTCTTATTACACAATTTCTCACCCTGTTGCTGAGATTTAGCCCCAACATACTCATTAACGACCGCGTTTTTACTGCATTTATTCTAATCTCGTGCTTCCTCTGCCATACCCAACTTTCACTACCATACGTTACAGTAGGGACTAACACAGCATTGCGAATTAACATACGTGCCTTTTTTGGCACATTCTGACTTTACACAATAGAGTGTAGAGTTCCATTTACTCTATTTCCTGTTTACTCGCCGTTCTTGATCCTTATCATATCTCCCATCGATGCTAAATACAAACCAAATATACAAACTTATCTACTTGCTCGACCGACTTTCTGAATCTCTATACCCTTCAGACTACCCTTCAGTAAGGCGAGCGCTGTCATTTGACGATAAAAATAGTTAATAGGGTGCTACTAACTCTCATGGAATCCAAGACAGAAGGATCTTATCTTGTAGTGCTTATTACAATACCTACTAATGAAGTTTTGACGTTACAACGTCTAATAAATCGATGAACGCCGGTTGCACGTACAAAAAAGGATGACTAATTGTAACGTTACGCTCTTTGTAACGTTACGATCGGAGCGAGAGCGTTGCACGAGCGAGCGAAAGGCACGATCGGCTTGAGCGTTCGGCCTCCGCCGCATCTATCTCTCTTCCACAAAGTATGCAATAATTTCATCAATGTTTTGTTATGACGTCACGTTAAACTATCGTCCGTAAACCGACTTTACAGACAACTAATTTTTTTGTTTCATCGTTGTATTTTTTTTTAATTTACCCTTTAGTGTATCACTTGCCGCTATCACATTACATATATTATTAAATACCAACTTAAGCACGCATCATGTCGTGCGCGTCAACAAGCTTTCATCAAAGTAATAAAGTAATGGAAACCGCAGAATGCAACGCTGTCACACAGTAGAGTTGTTGTCACCCTTTTCATGTTGGCATTATCAATTTATCTTTATTTTTTAAGAAAAGTTATTCCACACGAGTGAATTCTACCTTGTTTTTAACACGTTTTTGTTAGCTTGACCTGTATATTCATACACCCATAGGTGTGTGTAGAATTTGAATGTAATGGAAGTTATACAATTCAGTTTTCACGTACTTACGGACGTTTAAATAACAAAGAAAACGAATAAAAATGAAGTACCCGGTTGACCGAGCTTTGCTCGGTATTTTTGGCTCGGTTTTTTTTTAATTCGTGTGTTTTGGAAATTTTATTTAGATACAAATTACATGCTGATGAACTACGAACAATATTTTTTGATCTTAGCGACATAATAGAAAAAAACTGAACTGGTTATTTGAATAAAAATAAAAATCATGAGTGCAATTAGTTTAATTTAAATTTTCGTATTTTTAAAAAATACTAAAAAAGGGCTCGAAAAAATAGATTTTCTCAAAAAAAGAAAGGAACTTGATAAAAAAATTAAAAAAGTCCGTCGGTCGTTCTGGGCTCGAACCATGGTATTACGATTTTGTGACCGCCCAATATACCAATTAAGCTATTTGTAACCATTAATGAACTGTCAAAATTTACCTTCTTATTCTAACGATATTGTAGCAGTTTTTCATTGCCTAAAAACACGGACAAAAAGACATTTTTTAAAAATAAATCCTAGCTAGATCGATTTATTGCCCCCGAAACTCTCTGCACACAAAATTTTATGAATATATATATATATATATATATATATATATATATGTACTCAAGAATTGCTCGTTTAAAGGTATAGGATAAAAGAGACACGCTAGGTTTTTTCGATGGTTCTTCTCATAGCAGAGGGTTCTTTCAAACTACTGGTAAAGCTAATATAAAGATAGATAACAAGTATTTATTTTATACACACATTTTATATATATATATATATATATATTTTATTGTCACTAATTTCTTCCTGAACGGCTGGAACCATTTCGGTGTAATTTTTTATGTATTAGAATGGATCCCTGGATGGCCTATATTCACGATTGGACCCGGTAGGTGGCGCTGTTATTCCAAAAAACACCCATGCGAAGTCGGGGTAGATTGCTAATTATTTGAACGGCCTAGTGTTCCGTCTAGGTTCATCACAGTTCATGAGCAATGCTTGTTGTTTAAGACTTTTTAAGTTCTTATAATATCAATGGTTTTTAATTTGGGTCACGTTAGCAGCAGGGTGTCTGTAAGGGTTTCATTTTATTTACACGCTTTAGGGTAGAATCGTATCTATGTAAGTACATATGTACATATGTATGTATGTGTGACCAATTGCAGGTACGTATGTACATAAAGTAAGTATGTATTAAGGTTAATTGGTGTGGTTTTCGTTTTATTCAAATATTTATGATAAGCAAATCCGAATACACGAAAAGTATTGACACATTTCCGACTATTCTCTTTAAAAATTACAAGAAAGTGTAAAGCAAGGGTTAAGACAGCCAGTGTATTACAAACTGCGGAATTTCGTATCATTCCTCAAGGGTGACACAACGTATCTGTGATCTCTTTTGTTTGAAGTTGGTTCCGGCATATCCGGGTCGCTATAGCCGTTTGTCACTTGTTCAAAAAAATAACAATAATATTAGAAGCTAATAAAATTTATACAATACGAATTAAACATGAGCTGTGATGATTAAATTACTGTATTATCATCGGTTCAAAATTCCAGATTATTCAGACGTCTGGAACTAGGTGAGAACTGAATTAAATAATTTCATTATATTCAAACTATCATAGATACGTATAGGTCAAGATTTTTTTTTAAATATAGAGTAAGGGTGACAAACGAGCACACAGTCCGCCTGATGGTAAGTAGATGCTATGACCCAAAGACATCTGCATTTGCCCTGGATTAAGAATAAAAATGTAGATGCGTTGTCACCCTTGAGGACTGAGATGGAATAAATTGAGTTAATATGAAGGGCTATTTATACGGGTTTTATCGCGTTTATTAAACTTATTTTTAAGTTATTTTTAATTCGCGACGTTTCGGGTGCTTTACAGCACCCATGGTCACGGCGGGGACCATAAATATATTTTTTATATTTCTATGGTTGGGACTGAGATGTTTAAAGTCCCAATGTCATTATCATACACGTCGGAAATTAAAAATAAGTTTATAAAACGCGATAAAATTAAATAGTTTTATTCAATGTGTGGTGTTCACGTAAATTTAAGAAATCATTAATATGAAAGGTATAAAATATTTTTATTATACATTTTAGCATCCCTAAAGCAAACGGCTGGCTTCGTCGTTCAAAATGCTTACAGCAAAGCGATGGAATAATTTGCCAGCATCTGCGTTCCCATTATAATGTGGGCGTCTTTAAGGCAACAGCGAATAGGCTAATTCAGTATGCTTTACTATCTTCCACCACATGGATGGATATACCACCACTTACCATAAGGTAAGTAGTCAAGCACTGGTTTATAATATTTATAAAAAAAATATGAGTACATAAAAATCATTCAAATATTGTTGAATAGCAGTTATAAAATTGATCTACAATTACATGTCTGTAATTGTAATTAAAAACACTATAATAGGTACATAAAATGTTCACATTAATAAAAAGTTAAAGTTACAGCCTATATACGTCCCACAGCTAGGCACAGGCCTCCACTCATTTCAGCCGTGGTAGCTCAGATGGTTAGCGCTCGTTGTAAAGTCACATTACTCCAGCAACCCGGGGTCGATCGCCGCCGGTAACAGTGAAATTGTTAATTGCAATTTTTAGTGCTGATTTACCACGATTTTACACGATTTACTCACGAAAACATCTTGAGTAAACCTGTATGTCAGAGAAATAGAAAAAATATTTCAAAGACATGTCAAGTTCGCCAACACACATTGGAGCAGCGCGGCGAACACTTCCTTGCCCTAAAACCCTCACAGAAAACATTGATAATGTCGAAACAAAATCCATACAAATGTCTTTTACTACACACGTCTTATATTTAAGTTATAAACTAAGGCCATTTTGTTACAAAACATGATTTATTGATAGTCTCTGGTTTAAACTGTATATTAACGTTAAAGAATAGTCCTTTTAACAAAAAAGTCCCTTAGTCGACGCGAAATTTTGCTGCCAATCGTTTTGACAGCTTCGTATCGCAGTGGCTTAGCTGCGGGTTCGAATCGCGCATGGAACAATTATTTGTAGGCAATACAAATGCTGGTCTGGAGTCCTTGTGAAATTTATGTATATAAACTGCCCTCCCGTTATACGAAAAAATCTTAGTGCGGAAGCGTTTTAGAAAAATGAAAATGAGAAGCTCTGTACATTACCTACACTCTAATTCGCGTGTTTCCACAGAACTTTTTTTGTGAAACTTATTTTAATTTAAGCTTGAGACTAAATATACATTATCTACTTTTCGCAGTAAGGCGACATTGTTTAAATGCTGCAAGATTTTTATTAAAGAATAGTTATACGCCCCGGCTTCGCTCGAGTGATTTCTGGATCTCGACGACAGCGCCATTTACTGGGTCCAACTACAAATCGTTTAAATCATCCAGGGTATGGAGTGTAGAAGTAAGGAGTACCAACTCCCATAGTAGAGAATAGTTGAAAAAGTGGCCATCTGTAAGCAGTAAATAACAGTTCAAAAACTCTCCACTACAGCGCTGGAGTAGCTACTGGGATGAAATGAACTTAGCAGTTGTCGACGGTTTGAAGTGTGCTGCTAAATGCTCAGTAGCTCTAAAATCTAAAATAATTTTATTTAGTAAATATAACCTCGAAAAAGTCGTCTATCCCACTAATATTTTTCGGCACGTTCTTTAAAATTTACCCCGTAGTTATAGTGCCGCGACCCTTATTTAACGGTTTTCTATGGACACTTCTACACTCCATAATCTAGGGGCCAAACCCACTCAAACCCACACAAAAAAAAATCATCAAAATCGGTTCAGCCATTTTCGAGTCTTTGGGACACTAACGGATAACAATGAGGGCTAATCATTGCGCTCAATAGATGTCGCTAGTAGACACGGAGGTAATGTTTTTTGTAACAGAGCTTCATTTAATTGAGAAGTTAGTTTTAAATAAAAGTTTATCAGTTTCTAGATTATTATGTTAATAGACAAAAAATGCCTCAGGGGTTTGCTCTTTAACTTTTTGCACATTTTTAATTATTTTTGTAATTTTCTACTTTTCTGAATATCTGTAGTTTGGTTTGTTTATTTTTAATCTAATTAATATAATGAATTATAGTTTAAAAAAACTTAGAAAACACGCTTTAATAGCAATCGAACTAGAAAGTAGAAATCTAAGTATATTGTTTTATCCTGATAATTCTAGTCAGGACTTTAATATAAAGTTATGAGATTATTGTATTGTCGTCGGCCATTGACCCCTGTGCAAATTTTCAAGTTATTCAGGCTCCTAAAAGAATGTGAAAATGAAATAAAAATATTCCGTTACATACATATATACATACAGGTCAAGCTAATAAAAGCATGTTAATAAAATATAACTAGTAGTTAGTAAAGAAATATTCACCTTTACACTTTTACATTGTAAGTGGTGCCACTCCGGTGGCAGAAAAAGTCGTGGATACCCTTATTGATTTAAGAGATAAGTTATTTATAGTAACCTAACTGTATAGTTAAAGATTATCATAATTTTAGTCGCTCTTTACTCAAGAAAATGATACAACAAATCCTAAAAGACTTTACTCCCCGGATATAAATCATAAAACAGATTGAAAATATCACTTAGCGGCCCCATGAGAAGTGAAGGCGTATAATGAAGTGAAAAGGGCAGATAATTTGACAACTGCTCCTGAGGGGGTGTCCCGGCAGATAAGAGAGGCGTGACCCTTGAGTTATTTCATAACTGAAAGGGCTGTGTAATAAGGAATATCCATCCGAAAATTTTCTTTATTTTTTTTAATCTCTTCAAATATATAATAGTTTTTTTATAAGTTTATTTTAATTCAAATCGTGATCTGTGTATTATGTTAAAAATTAAAAACTATTTGGTAGATACTGGCACGATTTTTATCGTTAATTAAAAAAAATTCTTAACATATAAATTAATGAAAGATTTTCGTGTATTACACTATTACCTATGTTTTTTAAAGATAAATTTTGTAAACGGTGTAACCATAAAAAATCTAAATAATATTTAGGTTTAACCATAGAAATCTAAATAATATTTAGATTTCTATGGTAACACTGCGCCAGTTAACCGTATAAATGCGAAAATGGGAAGATGCTAGTACATTATAATGTCGTATACATTTTAATCAATATCTATAATTCTTTATCATCATCCCTTAGAAGTCCACTGCTGAACATATAGGACTGTCCAGTTGTAGCGAGGATTTGCCATAATCACCATGCTTTGGATTGTCGCCGGTTTTGTTAATTCATATTTGGTATACACGAGGTAGTTATACCGCCATATATCGGAAGTCATGATATCATTTTGACATTTCCTAAAGTAGTCGTTAAAAATGCCCACAGGAGGAAATGTGATGGTTTCTTCCACACAACGGCTATTATATATTTTTTTCTTTCTAGCACACCATATAGCAAATATTTTACAATCGAGTAATTGAACAAAAAACAAACACAATCGAGAGGTTTAAATAATCTCTACACGCAGACCGAGCCGAAATGTAATTGAATTAGAAATCATTAGGCATGAAAAGTAATGTAGCTAGCTACTTCATAAATATTTATCAAGTCCCCTCCGAGGGTCGCTATAAAAATTGCTTTTTAGTGATGTCCAAAAAGTTATCGATAGTTTTCGTCAACGTCGATGTATCTAAACACTTTATAGTAAATTGAAAATATTTAAACAATAATATGCAAGATATTGTTTTATTTATGACCCGGAAAATTATTTAAGTCACTTATAAGCTTATAACATTGAGTCGGGACTATGATTAAGTGGGGGACGGTTTTAGTGTTGTTTATTTTCGAACGCGTTCGTATTTTCGGAAGTAACTGGAAATTATGATAGAGTCAATCGGCCAGTAGGCCGCTAGTTATTAATGCCTAACGTCATAAATTATGTTTGTGTAGATAAAAGTACATATTTTATATGATTTTTTAATTGGAGTAAAGGTGGTTTTATTTTTATTAAGATAATGGTGACAAAGGAGCACACAGGCCACCTGATGATATGTGGTTGCTGTGGCCCATAAACATGCAGATACCTTGTCAGCCGTTAGGACTGAGATGGAATAGTTCGTTTCCAGTAAAAAGAGTCTCCGGTTCTCTACACTCACCATACGAAACACAGCAGCATTAAGCTACTATTTGACGCTGGTATTCTGTGAGAGCGTGGTCCTTCCCCGGTCGAGCCGACCCATTCGTGCTTACAACTACTAATATAGCTGTAGCATGGCTCTACCACGTATAACGAGCTTACGGTCTTCGTTAGTACGTTGTAACTCATAGATATATGTCTATTTTATATATAATAATCAAAATGTAGGTGTTTTGTCGCATCTGAGAATTAAGAAGGAATGCTTCTTTAGCAAAATTAAGGGTATTTCACGCTGGTATTCTGTGAGAGCGTGGTGCTTCCCCGGTCAAACCGAGATATTCGTGCTGTAACTACGATATAATAGCAGCGTTGCTTTACCATATTTTATATCAAGTATAGAACGTTGTTCAACTTTAAGTTAATGATTTTTGATCTTTTTTATATACAGTGAAATGTCAATCTTAAAGGGAAGAGAGCTGCTGTCTGAAACACGGATATTAAGTTATCTAGTTCAGATACAGATGTTCACTGAATTGTATTTATTGTTAAGCTGTATCTTAAAGTGTTTGTATCCTAGAAATTAAGATATTATTTGTTTGTTTGAATAAATAAATTATTATTATTATTCTTAATTGTCGAAGTAGGTAAAGTAATAGACGGTAAACGTCCTTTTACAGAACCCAGAACACGATTTCTTTTAATTTTGAGTGTATTGTGTTTATTTAATGACGGATTCTTGGCGCAGTGGCTTATCAATGAGTTGCGGCGTTGAGGGCCGCGGGTTGAAATCCCGCACGGAACAAGTATATCTAGTAAATAATTGTTCCGGGTCTGGATGTTTGTCCTTGTGAAGTTTGTGTACGTAAACAGCCTCTTCGATACAGGCAAAAAAAACTTAGTGTTGTGAAAACGTTTATAATAAACAAGAGAAAGAGTGTAGTATCGAACATTATGTGTGTGTGTGTGTTTGTGTGTGTGTGTGTGTGTGTGTGTGTGTGTGTGTGTGTGTGTGTGTGTGTGTATGTGTGTGTGTGTGTGTGTGTGTGTGTGTTTTTATAGCACAGGGTGACAAACGAGCACACAGTCTACCTGATGGTAAGTGGTTGCTGTGACCCCTAGACACCTATATGTATCTTCGATTACGAATCAAAATACAAATGCGTTATCACCCGCGAGGACTAACATGGAATGCCTCAATTTCAGTAAGGGTCTCCGGTTCTTTACACTCACCTTACGAAACACAGCAGCATTAAGCTACTATTTATGCGCTGGTATTCTATGAGAGCGTGGTTCTTCCCCGGTCAAGCCGACCCATTCGTATATTTTATTGAAAAAGAGATGGCACTATTTACATACATTTAGCACGTAACGGACGTAACATAATGCCGTGTAACGGCAATTTTAAAAACTAATGGAGTTATTAATGATTCGCTTTATTTTTATTGACTCTCCAATTTATTTTTATTTTATGCTCTTCATACGGTTAGTATATTGTAAATAGTTAATTTAGTCTTGTTTGATGCATTGGACACGCCACACAACTCAACTGTGTCCTGATTGATGGAATCGAATCAGTTCATATCGATTTGCACAGCAATCAGACGCCGATATGGTTATTTTATTAAGTTAAATACTAAATTTGACGTTTATTACTTTAATAAATAGTACAAAAACACATCCGATTATTAGTCGTTCCTGACAACTGAGCTGTGAGCTGGATTTGAATTGAGCTAGAGTTAATAATTACATAAAGTTAAAAGTTATAGCCTATATATTAGGTTCCACTGCAGGGCACAGGATTCCTCTCATTTCTGAGAGGGTTTTAGGTCAAGTAATTGTTCGCCGCGCTGCCCTATTGCGTGTTGGCGAACATGGCGACATGCAGGTTTCTTGACGATGTTTCCTTCACCGCCGACGTGGTAAATCAGCACTTAAAATTGCAATAAACAATGTCATTACGGCGATTGAACCCGGGTAGCTCGCGTACTGTGAAATTTACAGCGAGCGCTTACCTTCTAAGCTACCTCGGCTGACATATTCACAATATTACAATAATTACATAACAGTTTTTATATAACCTGTAAATATATATATTTTATCCTGTAATATATATATATATATATATATATATATATATATATATATATATTTTACACGATATATAAAAATATTTTTTTAGAGCCCCGCTGCAGCTATATCATGGTTGTAACACGAATGGGTCGGTTCGACCGAGGAAGGGCCACGCTCTCATAGAATACCAGCGAAAAGTAGCAGCTTAATACTGCTAAGTTTCGTATGCTTAGTGTAGAGATCCGAAGACCCTTTTTACTGGAAACGAGGCATTTCATCTTAGTCCTCAGGAGTGACAACGCATCTGCGTTTTGATTCGTAATCGAGGATAAATGTCTATGGGCCATAGCATCCACTTACCATCAGGTGGACTGTGTGCTCGTTTGTCACCCTTATTCTTTAAAAAAAAGAGTGTACTGAACACGCATTACTTGGCTTCACTTATTGGATAGCCTGGCGATTTCAATTTCCCATAATCGCCACGCTTTATTGGTGTATTGGTGATCGCAGTACCAAATATCTAGCATATTTAACACTGCTGCCTTTCACCGACCTACGTAGTTTACTCGTGGTCACTACGAGATGGCGTTACCGTTATCTTTATAAAGCCATGTTTCTGGTCTTTGGTCATGGCGGCCAGTCTTCAATGGAGACTAACCATCTACATGGGAACAGCTTATAATGCCCGAGTGTATGTGCAAGCACAGGTGCACTCTCTATTACCTCACTCTCATAGTGTCACTCTCGTTATTCGAAACGCCAGGAGAGATCAGGCACAGGATCAACGGCTTAAGGGGAAATATAATGTCAAATGGCTTAGCAAGATCCTTCGTTATGCCGAAAATATTGCAGCATTAATTTTGAAATAAATATATGGTAAAGTTGAGGATTAATGTTAATGATTATGTTAGACGAAAACACGATTTCGTAAAATTTTCTCGATAGAAAAAAAATCCAAAGTTACCTCCAAAATAAACAATAAACCGCTGTTATTCATAAAATACTTTAAATAAGATCATGAAACTTTGCATACTAACTGAACTAACTATAAAGCAGTGCTTATGTTATTTACTTTTTTTAAAATACCATTATTTTCACTGTAAAAAGAAATTACCTAAACTGTCGGCGTCTTGAGCTTGATTCCTGTCGCACCGTTTCACCGTTAGTATCGCTTAGGCTTTTGAAGGGAGAAGTTGTGTCGCTTACGATCAGAATACACATTACGCAACAGTACGACGTAAAATTAAAATGGGAAATAACAGTGATAAAAATAAGAAGCGGCTGGCTTGGCGTTAAGAAACAGGCATAAATATGATAAACCTAATGAAATGAGTGTCTAACGACCTTTCTACTTACAGTATTAGTGATTACAAACATATCGGTACATAGCATACGACGCGCGGGGAAGTGGGGGCGAAATTAGAATTTGAGCTGACTTACTCTATCCTCTTAACGTGAATTCCGAGGCACAGGGGTGAATGAAACACCACCAAATTCCTGACTCCGGGTTGCTACTTTTTCTTGACGGTGGGGGAGAAGGACGGGCGTTTGGGTGCGTTCTGTGTTTTCCAAGTTCCACCGTACCATAAACTATAAAGTTTGTGTCGTAGAGTGCATCGTGTCCTGGCCTTTTTTTGCGTTTTTTCTGCCAACAATTATCTAACTGATTTTTGGAAATCGAACCTCATGATCGGGCCACCAAGACCAAGACCTAAGTAACAAATTTAAGACGTAACTACTGTCCATTAATTAAAGTTGATTAAATAATTTTCCTTTTACCATGCATATATAATTAATGAATGAAGCTATTCAAAGAAATATAGTTCTTAAGCGACCGCCTCGCAATTAGCTTGAGCGCCATTTGTGTACGCTCGATTGGATAAATGTTTTAATTATTTTGAGTTCAAGTTTGATGCCGCGTTCAGTTACAATTAGTGGAAAGAAACAACCGAACTCTTCATTATATTAAATGAAGAGCTTACCGTTACTGTACCGCTACACCCTATTAAAGTCTACTGCTGAACATAGACCTCCCCCTTAGATTGCCTTATATTTGCCATATTTGCCACGCTTGGCAAGCGGGTTGGCAACCTCTGTTATTTTTAATTGTTATTAGGATATGGCTGCTCATCTCCTGATTTGTTTCTATCTGTCGCCTCCTACGACACCCACGGGATGATCTGGAGTAGTGGATAGTCTTACGCCACTACACGGTATAAAGATAGATGAAGAGTTTCGTCGCATTAAGTTGATTACCGGTAATAAACAAAACCGAACCTGACCGTGTAGTTATGGTGTAAGAATATCCACCCCATATCATCCCGTGGGTCTCGTAAGTGGCGACGGAGAGAAACTGAACCAGTAATATACCAGAGAAAATAACCCGAGGGCAGCTGTATTTTTCTGATTACAATTAAATTAAAAAAAAATTGCGGTTACTTTTGTTTGCGGTTGCGGTTTGAGGGATGAGTCGCTCGCGTCCGTAGGCTTCGACCACCTAAACTTAGGCCCACCCTACACGTGTCCCCCGGGTGGTGCTAAACGAGCGACAAAGCCGAAAAAAATAGACTCGGCTCCTCGCCGTATGGTAGCGGCGTAAAATCTACCACCACCCCTTGTTCGCACCATGACTCAGAAAATAAAAGAAATGGCCCCGAGTTCCCGGCGCCCCTTCAGTGGGGCAGGGGTGCGAAGAATCTCCGGGAGAAAAACCGGCGACGAGGTTCGCCACCCGTCACGTTCTGTCTCCCCGAGGGGCAAAAAGTGGATTGCGGAAACCCGTCTGGCTACGCTGAATGTATGTGGAGGAATAAATGATAAGGTGGATGAAGTATGCGAAATGATGAATGACAGAGGAATAGATGTGTTATGTGTGAATGAGACGAAACGAAAGGGAAAGGATGCCACTGCACATGGCACGTATACCGCGTATTGGTCTGGCGTAGACGAGACCGAACTTGCTAAGTGTGTTAATTAAGTCAACTATGAGCTCCACTAAGGGGGTAATGGTAAGTGGTAATAGTAATTTGTACATAAGTTTTCTTCTTTATCTCTTTCTAATTAAAATCTTGTTATATTCGATAAATGGTACTATCATCATCATCATTACAGCCCTTTACAAGTCCACTGCTGAACATAGGCCTCCCCCAAGTAATGCCACAAAGCACGGTCCTGAGCCACCTGCATCCATCTTCCTGCATGTCTTACCAGGTCGTTACACCATCTTGTGACGGGACGCGCTATACTTCGTCTACCGAAACGAGGTTGCCACTCGAGAACGTTTCTTCCCCATCGGTTATCAGTTCTTCGAGCTTTATGGCCGGTCATTGCTACTTCACAATACCAATCCGGTGCACTATGTCGGTCAATCTGGTTCTACTGCAGATATCCTCATTTCGGGAGATTACGACACATCTTCTCATCAGGCATACCTCAAAACCTCAAAACTAGATTATACAACCAGTGCGTGTTTCCAGTGGTAATCTATGGATCTGAGACGTGGTCCTTCACTGCTAGCCGTATGAGGAAGCTCAAGGTCGCTCAGTGAGCCATGGAGAGGGCTATGTTAGGGGTTTCTCTGCGTTGATAGACTTAGTGAATGAAGTGTACTACAACATTAAATTAATATGTATTTTGTACTGCAACGGACACCGAAAATGCAAGAGAGAGGCATTGGATGCCTTTCGTCGCATAAAGTAATTTTGAGCCCGTGGGCTCTAACGCGTGTTGCAAACAACCACGTCGGCGTCTCTTCTAGAACGTAGTACACAACTACACAAAAAAAACATTTACTTCAATATACTATAACACTCATAACCGCTGGAACCGGGAACTGTAAAAAACTGTAAACTGAAGTCAGTCGACCGTACGCGCCATTTTATCATTTAATCACTGATTCCCATGTCTTTAAGAATGTTGTAACGTTGGGTGATAGTCGCCATATTGTGAAGTAAAGAGTTAGAAATAAAAAAGTAAACATTTCTTAAATAGAACAGACAGAAACATTCATTGTGTTTAATCAACGTCATGCTTTTTACATCTTCATTATGAGACCGCCGTAGTGAAGATACGATAACAGTTTGTAATTATATTAAGAAAGTTTTTATATGACTTATCTTTAATTAAGACAATTGCGAATGCTTCGCTTGGCGAGCAGATAGACACTTGCAGTTAAATTGTGTGTAAATACGTCAGCCGCGTAGATCTAGTTGCTAGTTACTGATTCTTGTTTGATGCAATATTTTTGTAGAAGTAAGAAAGAACAACTAGCACACTGTCCATCTGAGTCTGAGCCGTTAGTGGATGCTTTGGCTAACATTCGTATGCCTAAATATTTAATCGATTAAAAGTCAATATGCAGATGTGTTTTCACTAGAGATGAAATGGATAGCTGTTAGGCCGGATACCGGATATCGGATATCCGGCTATCCGGCGATAGGACTAGCCGAATATTTTAGATAGATTTTAGTGCATCGCAAGAAGCGAACAGTAAAGTCAGTGCTAAACTGTTGGCGATCGTGACCCTTAAATTTGGTGTCAATACCTGTTATTGCTACACAATACCCAAATTTATCAAAGTTTGCCAAAATCTATCTTTCAGTACCCTGCAATAGTGTGTACAGCGAAAGACTTTTTTCTGAAGATGGCCTTGTTTATGAAGACAGTCGAAACCGCTTATTACCTTTCAATGCAGAGAAATTAGTATTTATTCACCATAATTTGTCCTTAGCTACGTAGTACTATTATTTATTCTGTGCCTTAAATGAAAATTTTGTGATTACTGATTATATTTGTTAATTATTATTGACATAAATGAAGTACACAACTAAGATATTTTGTGTTTTTTTTTAAATCCGGTATCCGGGCGGATAGCTGTTTGTTATCGGTATCCGGCTGAATAGTAATTTTAGGCCGGATAGGCCAAATACCGGATAGTTACCGGATATCCGTTTCATCTCTAGGTAGTTGTCACCCCTGAGTGTACTTGTTACTAGTGGTATAATAAAAAAAATTGCACAACCGACTTCAATATTAATAACTTGAGAACATCATCAACGCATTTGAGGTCAATTATATATTTTATATTATTATAATTATATAATACCTTCCGTTTTTGAAACGGTTGAAAAGGGTCTCCAGTTCTCTACACTCGCCATAGAAAAAAGAGCAGTATTGTGCTGCTATTTCCCGCTGATATTCTGTGAAAGTTAGGTCCTCTTTCGTTTGTGCTGCTGTCATAATATAGCCTAATAGTTTGGGATATTTTATTTTATGTTTTTAGAAAAACTGACATTTATTTACAATAGTTTTTATACATGTAAGTAGATTTATGATTAAAAAATTAGAGTCGCATGCCTCGAAAGTCTGCGATAAAACCAGGACATCTTTAATCTTTACCTAGTTATAATAAAACTTATAGGTAATGTATTCTCGTAACTATTAAGCAAGTTTGTTGCTAAAATCGCTTTCATGTAAAATGTTACTTTAATATTTTAATATGGACTGCGTAACTCAAAAGTTGTCGGTTAGAAGTCGTGATTCGACTTCTGCCTTGAACCACTCGTAGTTCAAGTTATAATCAGGATAATGTTTGGTGACCACTTATCATCATAAGAGCCGCATGCTCGTTTGCCTCCTCTTCCATAAAAAAGCACGACTGTATTTTATTCCACAGCTGAGCAAACCTTGCCAAGAAAGTGCCAGCCTACATGCAATACTTGGCACAGTTTTCTGTACATCTGCTCGAACCGAGTTTCATTAATTAATAATTAAATACCTTTTACTTTAAATAGGTAGTGTCGGTGTTTGAACCAAGAGATTATTGTAATTAATAAGTTAGTAATATAAAAATTAATGTTTGTTTGGGTGGTTTGTATTTTACAAACTGCCGTTTGTCAAATTGCGTTAAAACTTTGTCAACCTATTGCTTGCATTTGCGCAAAGATTATAGGCATTTATAGGTATTTGGCACGCGGTGGAGCCATGCTGCAGTTATATAGTAATTGCAGCACGATAGGGTTGGCTCGACCGGGGACTACGGTCTCACAGAATACCAGCGTAAAATGGCAGCTTAACGTTGCTGTGTTTCGTATGGTGAGTGTAGAGAACCGGAGAGCCTTTTTACTGGAAACGAGGCATTCCATCTCAGTCCTCAGGGCTGGCAACGCGCCTGCATTTGATTCTTAATTGAAGATAACTGTAGATGTCTATGGGCCACAGCATTCACTTACCATCAGGTGGACTGTGTGCTCGTTTGTCACACTTTTTCTATAAAAAAGGCATGGAACAATCATTGAGGTATCACTATATAGTTCGATGGGAACAATTAACTTACAGTAGTTCCGACAAATTTATTTGCAAGTTATATACCAATCAATTGCAATTAGTGTATTATCATTCCTAATTAAACAATATAGCTCTTCAAACTCGAAACTGTCTCGACTGATTTTAATGAATTTTATGTTTGAGTCCGGCGATAATTTATATTTACACCGGTAGATGGCGCTGTTTTCAAGATCTAAATCTCAAAAGATCTCTTATCACCAGTGCTACGCCGGGACGGATGGCTAGTAATTAAAATTTTATTTTTTATGATAATAAAAATTATTTTTTTTTAAAACAGAAGTGACAAAGAAACGTACAGTCCTCCTGATAATAAGGGGCTACCTGTCCATGGACACCTGCAACAAACGTCAAAACTTTTTTTAAAGGCGGGCATCGCACCTGCAATTCCCCTAGCGCTGCCGTTGTTTATGGGCAGCGGTAGTCATTTACCATCAGGTGAGCCTCAGCTCGTTTGCCCCCTTATATATATAAAAAAAACAAAAACGACTACAGTTGCGTTGTCACCTCTGAGGACTAAGAGATGAAATACCTTAAATACCGGCTCTGTTGTTGTTAGTATAGTTTTAAGGTTTCTTTGCCCGTATGTACTTATTATTTTAATTTCATTGTGATATTGTTACGCGGCTAAGTTGACATCTGGCACTAGCGCCATCTAGTGTCGGGTAACGGAGCGAGGGGAGAGCTTTCCAGAAAATGACATCACTAATTTTTCAACCGACAGCGCCATCTGTTGTCGAAACGAAGAACTAAGCTTCTGGAAGCTGACTCTCGAACTTTCGGCGCTTTGTCGATTGGTGCGCGTATTTACTTGAATGTTCTGGATGATTCGGTACTAATGTGTATTTATAGGCGCTGCAAGGTGCGATCGGGGAAGTATTGAATTTGGCGAGACAAGCGAAGCTTCGGAGCGGAATAAAGTGAATTAGTGTGCTTAATTATTGGTG
This sequence comes from Parnassius apollo, assembly GCA_907164705.1. Lineage (NCBI taxonomy): Eukaryota > Metazoa > Arthropoda > Insecta > Lepidoptera > Papilionidae > Parnassius > Parnassius apollo. The sequence continues at coordinate 6,631,399 of CAJQZP010001539.1, read as the reverse complement.
TTTTAAGTTTTAATTTGTGTAAAGAAAATTAAAGTGTTAATTTAGGTAATTCTATCGGCAATTCTTTTTTTTTTTTATTATATTATATATATATATATATATATATATATATATATATATATATATATATATATATATATATATATATATATATAAGACGCCTTCACGATACTGGAGAAAACCCATGTATGGAAGAATAACTTAATAGGGTAGTATTATATATTATGCATTAAAGTAAGTTGAAATATCGCATCTGTATTGTTATCGTATCAGTGGACAGCTACTGATAACGATGTGTCCACGCCAAACCGTTATCAAATGAACAAATAACAAACCCTTATCTTATTATTTTATGTTTACATCTAAATCGATTTCGATCATGCTAATCGATAAAGTATGGAGGAAAACGAATTGCAAGGACCGTTAGGGCTGTCATTTAAATAAACACGTGGATATGCATTTCAGTCTATGATTTACAAACTTTCAATAGGGTTGTTTATTTCCTTCTTTTGCATAATATACAAGAAAAATCAATGATCACACAACAGTATGTAATCTAGTCAATTAAGTGACGTAACGGTAACCTTTTCATTACTGGCTTCTTGTAATAAAATAAAACCTTATTTTCTAAATTCCTGTTAAAGAAATTATTTTTATTCGATTTATAAATAATATTATATTACCTTCACTTAGGTGTTTATGATTAAATTATATTTGTAGTGGGTAAGGTATGTGAACAGACAAAAAATTAATTGTTAAATGTTAACATAGCAACTATTTAATCTTTACCGTTTCAAAGACAATGCAATAGAAAGTTGAAAGTTACCAATATTATATATATCTTTTTTACTGTACTTAAAAGTAAGGTTTATTGATAATTAAATAAAGATTAAACATCGGATAAAACAGGGTAACCCATCTGTTGATATTACAAAGTATTAAATTCATAGTAATCGCTGAGATTATCGATAATAATTCTAACAGAAAATAATTATGCTTAATGGCTGCCTTTGAGGCCTGCCGATGTGTAGCGAAAACATGATTTAATTAACATAATTAAGGGCGCCTACACACGAGTTTGTAACCTACTTGTGATTTTTTTTACTTTCTCCTTCCTTTTTATCGCCCAAATATCTACCGCTGGTCAAGCACCTCTTCTGTTTAGGGACTGCTTTTCCTTTACAAATCGGTTACATTATCTCTGCACCGCGCTCGATGACGTAACATTCACGGTACGGTGTGCTCAAAAAGCATCTCTAGAAATATGATTTTTTTACCCGACTGTCGGATGTATATGTATAAAGTTTAAGTTGAAGTATTTTGTGATAGAATATATATTTAATTAATAAATGAATAATAATAAATAATACAAAATTAGATCCTATGTATGGTTTTGATTTTAGTGATGGAAACTTAATAAAGCAGTATTGAATTTTAAAAAAAATATAAAAGTAATACACTAGTCATTACCACTATAAACAGGTGGTGAAGGGAGCGCGGGCGGGGCATCGCATTCCAGCGAGGTGCAGAGATATTGTGAACGTGTTGTACATGTATTCCTAGATTTACGTTACTCTACGTCAAAATCTCATCACTCTATTAATCACTCATAAGTCTTCTTCTTCTTCTTGTTCATCAACCCGTAAGTCTTCTGGACGTGTTTTTCTCCCGTTGTAGGAGAGATTTGCCTTAATCGCCCTTCACAGGCGGATTGATAATCACAATACTAGACTGGTCGTATCTTTGGTGTTTAGTAGATGATTTTACCAGATGTCAGATACCACCATCTATCGGAAGTCATAAGATTTTTTTCGACATTTCCCATATTTGCCTCTCATGGCGACCACACGATGAAATTTCAATGGTTCTAAGTCACCTAGAAACAGTCTAGGTTTCTGTTGGGTTTATGATGACTGAGTGAGTCAGTGAATGATAAAACACTAGAAACAAACACAACCTAGTTATACTAGTTTCTTGACTGCACAGAGTCAGTAATTCGCTATTACAACAAAGTCCCAGAAAATATGCAGGATCTCTCTATTACCAATTTTATATATTTAATTAAACAAACACTCTATAAAAAGGGTTATTATAATATAAATAAATACATGGTTGATAATAACTTCTGGAAATGAGGTGGTCGCTTCCAAGCTGTTTCTAAAATAAATTTTGTAAATATTTTTTAATCATTGACATTGTAAAATTTATTTAAAAGAAGTCCCGCTGGGATTCTTTCTGGTTCTCCCAGGACAGAGTTTTTCGAACCAGTGGTAAAGTAAAAAATTACTTTCAATAAGAATTACATGCAATCTATATTGAATAAAAATTATTCTATTCTATTCTAAACATTAATAGCTCAAGAAAATAAAATCGCTTTGCTTATAAAATTTATTCCTAGTATTCAAAATATATATAATAATATATAAAAGATATATGTCGGAAGTAGCTTGGACTATAAGAACGCACGCGTTTTTTGGCAAAGTGCAAATCTACCCTAATCTCGGGGAATGATTTACGATATTGCTGTTTGAGAGAAAATTAAATCTTATGACCTACATTTTATGGAATATTATTGAGTATCTTCGTAAGTTATCCAGAGTATTCTACAATTCACGCTTAATTTGTTAAGGCACTTAATAGTGAGTACTTGCAGTTTTTGATTATCTTTAATTACTGCAATCGAGTTCGCTGCGTTTGATCGATTTTGTCAAGAAAAGTTAATGGAGTATACCTTACTGTAACTTTGATATTTTCTTAATCGATTTTTGACAACTTTCGATTATTGGTGGACGTTTAATCAATCTATTCGTTACATCTTCGTAAAGTCCTTACTATGTTGGGAAAAAACGAAAATTTAGTAATAATATAGAGCAAAAACAAAAAGAAATACAACAGTCATATAAAACAAGGCGTAAACCTGAAAAAGGAAAAAATAAGGTTAATAAAATGAATGAAATGCACGTCACTAATGATCAATTAAATGTTTCGGCGCCGGAGCCAAATTTAGAGCAGTAGAGGTCGAACTATTATCCCGAGTCGATACCATATAATGTAAGAGGGAACAGAGCATTAAATATATTATTAAAGCTGTGTTGGCGACCTGGTCAAACACTTGGTACAAATAAAAGAGGTTTACGAAAACCTATAGATTGCCGTATTTGTAAGTGGGAAAGTTGCCATAATTACTGCTTGGCAAGCAAGTCGGAAAACATAGCATTCTTTACGACACCCACGGGTCGATACGCGGTAGTATATATTTTTACACTGCCAGTGCACGGTTAGAATTTGTCTACTACAGAAAGTCTGCTACATAAACTGCCTTAGAAAGGTAAACAGCGACTGTATGCATGTCCAAGTCAACATTCCGTCTAGTTTCGCACAAAATATTAGCTTCAATTTGATTTGAAATTAAGGAGTTACGGTAATAAGAAATTTATAGTCACATTATAGTTAGATAGTTAAGTGCTATTTTGTTGAAGTTCACTTGTAGTGTGATGAATTGACTGGAGCTTTGAAATCTTTTTTCTTTAGTAAATATACCTTCACAATAGTATTTTTCCTATATCGTGGAGGCGGTTCACATATATAGTTACAGCCTATATACATCCTCACTCCTGGGGCTCAGGCATCCGCTCGTTTCTGAGAGGGTTTTAGGGCAAGGAATTGTCCGCCGCACTACACAAATGCGTGTTGGCTAACTTCAGAATTCAATTTTTTTTCTTATTTCTCGAACGTACGGGTTTCCTCACGACGTTTTCCTTCACCGCCGCGCAAATGGTAAATCAGCACTTAAAATTGCATTTAATAATTTCATTGGTGCCGGCGGTGATTGATCCCGGGTAGCTCGCGTACTGTGAAATTTACAGAGAGCGCTACCATCCATCTTAGCATCTGAGCTATCACGGCTCTATCACATATTTAAAGCGCAACATAACACATTCAGACACGGAACAATTATTTACAGGCCATACATAGACTTGCTTCGTGCGGGATTTGAACCTGCAGCTCCGCGAGCAAACGTTTAGCCAGTGCGCTATTTAGTTGATCTTTGTTTGTTTATTGTAAATACCGTAGGAGATACGCACATATTGATCCTAGGTTTGTTAGTACAGTACTGAGTTTACCTACTTTACAGTACAAAATACTCGTACATAATGGAATTTCTTATGTTTACGCCTCAGTGTCCCCGCGTGACCATAGGTGACCATAGATGAATCCTATTGTAACATGTCCCACTGCTGGACACAGTCGTTTTCTTATATATCAGATACTAGCGATCTGCCCCGGCTTCGCGTGGGTAATTTCTGGATCTCGACAACAGCGACACCTACCGGGAAATCTTTGAATTTCTCGCCTTTTCTCTACTATAATAATTATGCATGTATTTATAAATATAAACCTTTCTCTTGAAACATTCTGTCTATTGATGAAATCCGCATAAAAATCCGTTGCGTAGTTTAAAAGATCAAAGCGTACAGACGGTTGGGAGCGACTTTTTATCATACGAGTACTATGTAGAGATGGCTATAGAACAGTTAGATTCGTCGGTCTAGTGCGTGATGGCGGACATTAATAATATAACGATCGAAAGAACTTTATTTGCAGATATATAGGTTTCCTCAAGGTGTTTTCCTTTATCGTCGAGTGCGTCTTAAAGTACTTAAATTCTTAATTATTTTACTTACTATTTTTTATGGAATAAGGGAGACAAACGGGCACAGAGTCCACCTGATGATAAGTGGTTGCTGTGGCTAATAGACATCTACATTTATCCTAGATTAAGAATAAAAACGCAGATGCGTTGTTACCCTTAAGGACTAATTGTAAGATGGAACGCCTCCTTTCCAGTAAAAAGGGTCTCCGGTTCTCTACACTCACCGTATGAAACACAGCATTAATGCTGCTATTTTACGCTGGTATTCTGTGAGAGCGTGGTCCTTCCCCGGTCGAGCCGACCCATCTGTGCTATAAGTATGGCTCTACCACGTATTCTGTGATAGTACCTACTAAAATATAGTAAATACCGATGCTAATCGTGATTGTGATCTTCAAACTAATGCTTGCTTACAACGGGATTCGATAGCGCATCTTTTTACTTTCGGGCAGATTTACAAGCCTGTAAGCCGTTAGGGATCATTTTGTAAATATAAAAACTATCGATAAACCACCACACATCCCCAATCCTCACCCTATCTAAACATCTGTTTTCACGCTTCGATCGACGTTGCAATTCAGTAAGGTATACCTAAGTTGCCCCGTGCAATGTGACTCCACTTGCACTCAGTGTGTATTGAATTAGTTAACATATCCTTGAGGGTACATTTACATCTTTCGTCGATATCTCGACCGAGAATGACGATTTACATAAGTGCTGTAATGTTCTGTATTTAAATGGCATCCTTTCAAAGAGGTTTATATAGAGCGAATGTTGAAATTAGAAATTATAATTAATTTATTTAATAGCTGACAGTGCAGCCAAGATGGTGGTCACCGTTACCGTTATCATTACAGCCTATTAAAGTCCACTGCTGAACATTGGCCTCTCCATAGATTCCATAGCCTAATGGGGGAGATATTTTACATAGTTTCCACGCTTGGCAAGCGGGTTTCCAACCGCAGTTTTTTTATTTTTAGTCTTTCTTAGGAAGACACTGCTGCCCATCTCCTGATCCTTTCACGACACCCACGGGATAATATGGGGTAGTGGATATTCTTACAAAGCTACTTCATGGTAAAAGATGGTGGTCATCATATCTGTGGTATCGGAGGTTTTGTGTTCGACGTGGCAATGTTTGTGTGATGAGTGTGTTTGCTTGTTATAGATCTGATTATACTTTTATATCCTCATCATTATCACCATTATCATCATCATCATCATCAAACGCTTTTCCAAGTCCACTGCTGGATCCATAAATGATTCAGCTTGCATTTTTTTTAATTTAATGTATGAAGGTAAATATTTACCGTGTGACAGCGTAAGCGGTGATAGCGTAAAAGAACCCGTCATCTAATTTAGTTCCTTGGTTTCTAGTTTCTCTAATGTTTGGCTCTTAGAGCTCCATCGGACTCCGTCGTCTCTTAGCGCTCCTACGCACCAGCGGTTAACCGCGAGGGCGGCTAACCGCACGGTTAACAGTTTTTCCAGTTTAATATGCAACCGCTCTTGTAATCGTACGCACTTAACCACCACAAAATTTCAACCGCGGCGGTTGAACCAAAAGCCGGTATTTCGTTTATACGCACTGGCGGTTTAGTTTGCGGCGAGCCGCCGATGTGTTTGTACGCGTTTCGAGTTTGAGTTGCGCAGCCAATAACTTGGACACAGTAAATTTTTTTGTTGAAATTCAACAACGAGAAGCTATTTGGAATTTTGAAATAGCATCATATAAGAATAGAGATTTAAAACGGAAACAATGTTTACTTTGATGATCTCTGATGAGATACAAGGATGAATCCAATATCCTTTTTTACTTTTTTTCTTTCGTTGTTTTCGGGAGTAAAAATAGATAACACAAGCTACATCAATGGCATTCATTTCGTTTATGACCCAACAAGCCTATCTAGCGATATAACCGCTTATCGCGGTTTCGTCGCGGTTTCACCGCGGTTGGCCGCCACAGCGGTCTACCGCTATTCCTACCGCATCAGGCGGCTGACCGCTCATACGAACCGCCTAGGTGGTCAACCGCTAATGCGTAAGGGGGCTTAGGAGTCGTAAGAAGTGACTATCTGAAATGTCAGAAAAATCTTAACGTTCACGATAGATGGCAATTTAACTGTCCCGTTTATGTTAAACGTAAAATACCTAGACCGGTGGTGGCAGCGGCGTCGAAGGTGTTAGACCTCTTTTTTATTCGGGATAACAAACAATTTTACAATTTAATATTTTCACGAAACTTAATAGTGTATACAATTAAAACCATTATCCACATTTTACTACAGGCATAGTAAAAGTTAATGTTCTATTATAACGAACCATTGATTAATAAATACAGAGAAAAACAAACTGAAACTAAATTAATGTGGAGTATCTCTGAAAGAATCAGTGTACATAAGTATTAAAAGTAACATTTTATGTTTTATTAAAATCAAAAATCTTATACTGCGATTGTTGATTCACTTACTAAGTGAGGAGGTTCTTTTCAAAACTTGACAATTCCACTTTTTGTGTTTGTACACAATTTGGGAAAACAGTTTTTTCAGGTATGCAATATGTATTTGCTGCATTATTATAGACGTGTTAGTCATCGCTTTGTACAGGATTCAAAAATTTTACAATAATATATTTTGAATAAATTCAAAACTTGTATTGAAATAATCTAATTTTGACGCGGCTGGTTGGAATAATCAAGTTTTGTTTTGTGCTATATAGGAATAATCATGTTTTGATTCAAAACACTGTGAATTATTCTTTTTTTGATAATAATTTCCACTTGCTCAGTTGCCAGTGACAATCATAACATGACTTTTGTGTATAAACTGACAAACGTACACGAGTGTTGTGCAATAGTTCAAAAACCAAAAATTTTAGCTAGCCATAAAAAAAAGTAAAGAACATAAGTTCTGATTAATAAAATTGGGGATAAAACATGTTTTGTTGCAATTCAGACTAAAATAGTTAATTAATTATATTTTGTTCTAAAAATGAATATTTGAAATGGGTAATGTCATTTTGAAGTAAAATAATCTACTTATTTATTTATTTACCAAGCACACTGACAATACACATATGTATATGACAATCATGAAAACATACACATTTCTATAATCTCTGATATGTATATCCATAACAAGTGTACATAACATTCACAAATTGAGTCGTGTAAGTTTGGGTTAATTTGGAGTACAAATATCATCCGATCAATACAATGCAAATTAGATTTATTCAAATAAATTATGTACTTAAATAAGAAAAATCTAAAGATAAAAAACAGGTTTAATTATTAAAAGGGAATATGCTAGGTATTATACTCTCTTCAGGAGTATGTATATTTTTAATTTAAGTATAAGATATATTAAGGATGTAATTTATATCAGGAACTCGATGATAAATTATTTGTAAGTTTGATTTTGAATGCAATATAAGAGTCGTTACATATGTCAATGCCGGGTATGGTTTTAGAAAATTCGTTATATTTCCACATATACGCACGATAGGAGCGTGACTCCCGACATGAGTTTTCGGGAAAAGAATATAAAATGTTTTTTGGATGTGACAACTGGGATATTTACGCGGAACAGCAAATGAAATGCGGTCAAGGAGGTCACTGCACTTAACTTTATTGTGTACTATTTTATGTAGAAAACACAAATCTAAAATATCTCGTCTATTTCGGAGAGGCATCATTTTAAACTTATCCAGTCGCTGATAATAAGGCTGCCTATGTGAGATATCACTGGCATGAAAGGCAAGATGTCGAGTAAAGGCGCGCTATATACTTTCAACGCGTTGGGAGTGCACACTAGAAGATGGATTCCATATGACACTAGCGAATTCAAGGAGACTTCTTACAAAAGCATTATATAAAAGAATTTTGGTCCCAGATGAAAATCCCTTTGTGTTGCGCTCAATAAATCCTAAGAACTTAGCGGCTTTATTAACAATATTGTTTATATGAGATTTAAAGGTTAGCTTTCTGTCAATAGTTATTCCTAAGTCTTTAATCTCCGGTATCTCTTGCAAAACTACATTATCAATTGAGTGACTAGAGACAAGCGGTTTTATTTTCCTGGTGTATTTTACATGGAAGCATTTGTTAGCATTAAGAGTCATACTATTGACGTCACACCAATGGAATATTCTATTCAGATCTTCCTGTATGAGTTTTATATCCTCCACTGATTTTATTGGTTTATAATCAGCAAATAACGAGCTACGACAAACAACACTTTTGACTAAAATATTTCTTTTGTTCATTTCTTTCTGTTAAAATTATGAAGTTTCGGTCCAATTTTATTTTCGCTGAGTATTAATTTCAAACTTAAACCAAAAAAAAAAATCAGTTCTGTCGAAAGTGGAATAGTCAAATTTTGAAGTCAAATGTAAAGTTTGAGGTAAATCCTTCATACAACGGGATAGCCCTATAACCGGCTGTGAGCTTTCACGGTTTGAAGAAGGAGAAATGTATTTATGTTTATTGAATATCATCGATTAGCGTAAGAGAAGTTCTGGTTTGGGACTAGATCAATCAAAATGTGTTTACAATGTGTTTGTCTAAAAATAATAAGACTTAATAAAAACCAAACGGCGTTTCCCAAGACATAGTGCGTCGCAGAATTAAAAATCTAGCTTTAGAAGATATTACGTGAAAATTATTTCATTCTTCGCAGTTCTCTGAAGTCGAATTTTTTATTAAAAGTTGTTTCAGTGGACTAAGAATATCACAAGCTTAAATGTATTTAGAGCCGTGGTAGCTCTGGGGCTAAGCGCTCGCTGTAAACTTTGCAGTACGCGAGCAAAGCGAGTTCGATCCCCGCCGGCACCAATGAAATTGTTAATTGCAATTTTTAGTGCTAATTTACCTTTATTAACTTTATTAGGCATGTTTGAGAAATAAGTAATGTTCGGAGACATTTGAAGTTCGCAAACACGCATTTGGGGCAGCGCGGTGGACATTTCCTTGAGGGTTTTAGGGCAAGGAAATGGAGTAAGGGATATAAAACCTATTAAAACATAAAAAAAGAATCATTAAAATATCGCGTAATATACATATAAGAAGGAAAAGAACATACAGACAAATTGACAACCTCCTCCTTTTTGAAGTTAGCTGAAAAACAAAAAAAATATTAGTTACAAACATCAAAGTTCTAGGGCGACACAGTAGTTAGTTAGTAGTAGTAGTTATGGCTTAACTTCAGCGGCATTGCTGTAGACCGGGGGGGGGGACGAATTCCGTACAGAACAACTATTGGGCACACCCACTTCTGGGCACAGGCCTCCTGTCATTTCTGAGAGGGTTTTAGGGCAAGGAAGTGTCCGCTGCAAACTTTACATGTCTTCGAAAAAATTTTTTTGTTATTTCTCTGACATGCAGGTTACCTCATGATGTTTTCCTTAACAACCGAGCACGTGATAATTCAGTATCTAAAATTGCAATTAACAATTTCATTGATGCCTGCGGGGGTCAAACCCGGGCTGCTCGCGTACTTTGCTATTTACAGCAAGCGCTAACCATCTATTCTACCACGGCTCTTGTGGTTTATTTTTATACAATTTATGTATGAAAAATGTCGTTTCAGGAGAAATTCCTAGTGAAAGTATTCAGGAGAAAATTACAGTAAAACTATGCCATTTAAGACGAGATAGTGACGTAAGGAAAGCCGTCACACCATTTCGTACCGTGGGTGTGACAAGACGACAGGGGACGGTCCAACTAACGGGAAAAGCGAAATAGATCGTATGGATTTCGATAGATAGAAATCTCTTTTATAATTAGAAATAACATAAAATTAAACACGGCATTTCGTAAAATAATCCAGATTTAAGGTACTCCCGTTGTCGATTTACTTATATTTTGGGAGTTTCAAAACCGTGAGGTTCTGGTGATGCGATTGCTGTACCGATTATTAAGGGGAAATATATTCTCAAATGGCTTAGCAAGATCCTCCGTTATGCCGAAAGTATTGCAGCATTAATTTTGAAATAAATATATGGTAAAATTGATGATTACTGTTAAGGACTATGTTAGACGAAAACACGATACCGTAAAATTTTCTCGATAGAAAAAAAATCCAAAATTACCTCCAAACTGAACAATAAACCGCTGTTATTCATAAAATACTTTAAATAAGATCATGAAACTTTGCATACTAACTGAAATAACTATAAAGCAGTGCTTATGTTATTTACTTTTTTTAAATACCATTATTTTCATTGTAAAAAGAAATTACCTAAACTATCGGCGCGTAAGCTTGATTCCTGTCGCCCCGTTAGTATTGCTCCGGCTTTTGAAGGGAGAAGTTGTGTCGCTTACGATCAGAATACACATTACGCAACAGGACGACGTAAAATTAAAATGGGAAATAACCGTTATAAAAATAAGAAGCGACTGGGTTGGCGTTAAGAAACAGGCATAAATATGATAAACCTAATGAAATAAGTATCTAACGACCTATCTACTTACAGTATTAGTGATTACAAACATGTCAATACATAGCATACGACGCGCGGGGAAGTGGGGGCGAAATTAGAATTTGAGCTGACTTACTAAATCCCCTTAAGCGTGGTGATTATGGTGAATCCTTCTTACGATGGCATTGCGGGCTAAAGAAGAAGACGTAGGCATTAGTTTGTCCTATCATTTCAATTAAATATTTAGTTAGAATTTATAATTTATATTAACAAATTCACAAATTAGATAAAAAAATAAATCTATCAAAAAGGCATTTCTATTGTTATAATTAAAACAATCAATTTATATGTTTGTATTAAATTAATAATTTGAAATATAATCAAACTCTATCGATATACGGCATCAGTAAAAACAATTAATGTACATCACTATTCGTAAGACATTATTCCAGGCCATTAGTTGGTGAAGTCGCGAACGATTTTTCACACTTATTTCGCCTCTCCACTCCGCTTTACAACCGTGAAAATTGTTTTTAGAATTTATTTTCCTAGAACACTTCAAGAAAATTTCGCTCGCTTCGCAATTTCGCAATCAGCTTTAAATTTATCTAGGATTTTACGCTTAGAATTCGTGTCATGCGGAATTATTTTTGAAAATAAATTTGATAAAAAAGTTAATGACCGATGGTAAAAAGTTAGAAGGTAGTAGGGCTGCTTTACCATTTACGAGCATCTCTGGATTGGGATGTTATCGCCTTTAACCATTTCTGTCGTTTTTGTGACTAGATCAATGTGCTTAATTGAAATAATATATTACCTGAAAGAAGGAGATACAAAGGTTTATATATCGGCCATCAGGAACATTTTCGTGCAAAAACTTTGACTCGTAGTGACGTTATCTAGTTTTAAATAGCAAAAGCCCGTATTAAAATAATTAGAAGAAACTTCAGCGCACTCGTTATATTTTATTAGAAAATTATTTTCTTTTAATATTATCTTATATTTACCCGAATACTATACTATACATTGAATAAAACTATTTGCTATTTTACTTACGAATTTTACTTCTTTAATTCTCGAGTTTTCTGGTGCTTTACAGCACACATGCCATGGTCACGGGAGGGACTGACATGTTTGACGTCCCGATGTCATAGCCCGGCTACTTTGGTTTTGAATATTAATTTTTAGTCCGAACTACTCAGAATGAGCTTACCGTAGTACGCTTGGGATTGGGTTTAATTTTGTTAATTATAGGATCCCAGGCAGATGGCAGCACTCATCCATCCTCTACATCGAAATTAGGATGTTTTTTTTTAAATTTCACTGGCCTCACGTAGTTAGGAATCGGTGTTATTAGTGAGGATTTTTAGTCTATTAAATCTGATGTAATGGCGGGGACGGTCTTGAACATATTCACCGACTAACGTGAAGCACCGACGCCCCGGGAAGTCGGCAGTAAAAATAGTTTTGTTTTCTTTTAGCCAAAGTTACTGCACACAAAAAAGTACTCTCGTAGTCTCATATTACAGTAGCTGACATATAACGGTAACAAGTAATGTATTACGATATTAAACGCTTTGTCCTCTCTATCGCTCGTTAATATTCAAATATCTTTAATATGAAGCCAAAATATTATGGAGCAAGTTGTAACGTAATAAAAGATAAGATCATCAACAGAGCGTGGTTAATAAGAAATTAATAAATGTATGTAAAGGTATGCCCCAGTTCACAGATTAAAAATTAAACATTGACCCACAGCTTTCAAATACACACTGTATTTCTGAACACATACCCAAGCCCTGATATTAATTTAACATAATTATAAACATGCGTGTAATTAACAAATAATTAGCCATCATTAGTGGCATAATAACTTGTTAGTTAATTATTCGTTACAACGTTACGGCAACGGTAGCGTTAATAATAGCTTTTTGCTTTTAACGCGCTCTATCTCGGAGGTGTGAAGCCTGAGTGTGAAGCGATGCGAACTTAGACATGTGGTGTCGTGGGTACAGACAAATCACAGCTATAATATTTGTATTTATTACTTATTTATTACTCGGCTTTATCTGGGTATCTATTAATGTGGAGTCCCTAAGATATCAATCAATCAATCCAATCTAATATATATATATATATATATATATATATATATATATATATATATATATATTAAGAAATACAAAAACAAAAATGTTTTATTACGTCATTCACAATAATGCCAAATGGAATTCAAAATGTCAGACGAGTACAATATTCACAATTTTAATAAGAATCAACTCCAAATTCCCGACGCTGTCAGTTAAACAGCTTTATGAACTTTATCTCTTACTGTAAAGCGAACTTATAAAAGCTACAATAAAATCCAATATCACTGTTTCCATCTTCTAATAAAGCGCTCGAGCGCTCAGTGGGTTAAAACGGGACGTTTGAGTGACTTTTAATTGGGAAACTTGGGTACCAATTGAAATTTCAGCATGAAATACTCTGATGGTAAAGTGGGGGAGAGGTTTAGACGGGGCCATTCAACGAGCGGGTAGAATGTACAGATTTTTGGGATCTGATAAATTTCACGTTGCGTCAATACAAGTTCTAGAATATAAAATTATAAATTAATCAATAGTGTATACCAACGGATTAATAATCTTTATTTTTTCTCTCTACAAAATTGCAGTTTATAATATCATTACGTCTAAAATTTTAAGTAACTTACCAATGCTAGTTGTAGAGACTGGTGACAATACTAGTTTTCCCTGTGCTACGAACCTGGCGAATTAAGTAGAAAATCTCGTTTGAACGCATTGAGGTATTGCTACTTACGTTAATAATATAGTTCGATATTTGAACGGTAATTAGTGAGTTATGTAACGAGTTAACAATCAACTTGAACGAGATAGCCGGCAGGTCTACTTTTCGGCGAGTTAAGTTCGAAGTGTTGCCCTCCCGCGCGTCTACCACACGCAACTAAACTCGCCGCGAGTTTAGTTCAATGCATAAGTAGACAGGACGCACGTGTTCGCGTTCGAACCTCAAAATACAAAATTGTCGCCACGAAGAAAATTGAACGCTACTGTCCACTTAACCGTTTGCTGTCAACTGCCTTGTAACTAATACTACTACTAACTCTAACTAACTAACTACTACTCGCTACTGTACTTGTTGAAGTGTAAATCGGCTATAAGAGGTTGATCGGCGAATCAAACTAGACTGGGTAGTATTTGACAGGTTATGGCACATCATCTCGATGCCTGTTCCTTAAAACTTAAGAACAAGTGTGTAACCACTGCGTGTCACCAGTGATGATATTCGCCAGTGATTCATCTGAGACGTGTCCTATACTACTCATACTCAATGTATGACTGATTATGTACTGTTACTGCCCCCAGTTACCCTGACAAAAGGCTATTGAACTAGGGCCCATCAGTAGTCCAACTAGACGAGTAACAAAAGGGAGGGTCCAACTGACCTATGGATAACAATTCCAAAAACGACTGACAAAGAAGCAAGCAACACTTACCGATTGCCGGAGGTAGGGTTAACCACAGGGTACTTGTCAGGTGAAAGGTGATGTGCATGTAAGTGGTGTGCAGTAATGTGTTCAATGTGTAACCTGACATCCCCGCTGATCCTGGACAGCAGATCCCAAGGCGCTACCTCTCTCCAATGATAGGATCCATCCAAGGGGACGGTCATCAATGGAAAACTTCCACTTCAATTTTCACTATTTTATTTTATTTTATTTATTTTATTCTTTATTGCATCCTTAAACAAAATAATACAAAGGGCGGACTTAATGCCTTGAGGCATTCTCTACCAGTCAACCCATGGAGTGGTGAGAATTTGACGTCGGTGTGGCAATATAGAATAATAGAACACAATACAAATGATAATTAACTACATAATATATACAAACTACTAATAAATAAACTATACATATATGATCTAACCTTACATACATACAAATATATAAATAAATGGATATACATACAAGTATACATATTTAAATACATACATAATTAGTATGTACAAATGACTACGTCTGTTTGGCAATACATATTAAATAAATAGATGAGTCATGTAAAATGCGTTGTCTTTAATAAATGATCACGGACCAACTTTTTAAAAGCGTACTTATTGGGAGCTTTTCTGATGTCATCGGGCAAGGAGTTCCAAAGGCGTGTAACCTGAACTGTGAAGGAGTTACCATAGAACTCGTTGAAGTGAACTGGAGTACAGATTTTGTTGTTAGAAGAAGAGCGTAGGACCCTATCGTGAGATGAGGAAAGATAATGAAATGTACTCTTAAGATAAGAAGGCGAAGATGGATCATTTAATATGGAAAAAAGTACAAGTAATATTCTGGAGTTGCGCCTCTACCGGATTGTAAGCCAATTTAGGTTAGATCTGTATTGCGAAATATGGTTATACTTACGAAGCCCAAAGACAAATCTTGTACAGTTATTGAGGAGGCGTTCCAGCTTGTTCAGAAGATCTTGTATCTATATCAGTTTATTAACTTTATTGTCCATTTAATTAACTTCAATTCAACCAAATCAACGTTATTCGACATTAAAACAAGTGACACGCTGCACAACTTAAGGACGGTTGGGCAAGTTCAAAGTCCCAAAGGTTCACTTAGCACAACTACTAACTCGTCGATGCAATTAACGGCATAAAAGTTCCTTTAATCACTACAAATTCCAAGTAGGCCTCTTGTCACGTAACACGTTCAAAACAGACAACTAAATTCGAGGCGGTCTAGACTATACTCAAATATTCAATAGTAAATTCAAAATGGCGCGCACAATTAACAAGCCTTAGGCATTCGAGTCAACACCTGCCGCGCGCAACTGAATGCCAGTCACAAATAATACTTAAAACGGTTATAACAACAATTATATTATTCCGGCCTCGTTATCACGGAAACTTACAAATATAAGATAACACAAGGAGGCTCTCAACGTATAATCGACCCGGGCTTCGCGAAAATAAACTCAAGAAATAAGCCTCGTTATCACGGTTACGTACAAATATAAGATACACAAGGAGGCCACCCTTTCGACGCAAAATTATATCAAACTCGCGACCCCTAACTCGACCCGGGAGATTATGTAACGCCCGACGTTTAACTGGCGCGGGTGCAGCGCCCAAAGGCTTCCTGCCGACTGCCACTCTTGCTCTGCGCGTACGACGCAGCTAGCCTCCCCTCCCGCGCTACTCTAACCGTTTCCTCACCCCGCTCGAGGCAATCGGGCGTAAACATGTACTATATAATGATATTGTAGACGGAAGCTGGAAGTCGCTTAGCGGGCTATGAAAATGGATATCATTCAGATGGCTATGTGCTAACTTATCACGCTTATTCTATAAAAAACACATTATATAAACGTGGTAGAGCCACGCTGCTGCTATGTTATGGTGTTATGGTTGTAGCACGAATGGGTCGGCTCGGCCGGGGAAGGACCCTGCTCTCTCAGAATACCAGCGTAAAATAGCAGCTTAATACTGCTGTGTTTCTTATGGTCAGTGTAGAGATCCGGAGAACCTGCTTTACTGAAAACGAGGCATTCCATCTTAGTTTCCAGGGGTGAAAAAGCATTTGCGTTTTGATCTTAATCGAGAATAAATGTAGATGTCTATGGTCCACAGCATCCACTTACCATCAGTTGGACTGTGTGCTCGTTTGTCACCCTTATTCTATAAAAAAAAGCTTTTTAGTCTATTTATACTGTCATTTAGATAAAAGAGTGGGAGAGAGAGAGAGAGAGAGAGACACTTCAAGCATTTCTTAAGCTAACTTCGATTTTATGAATAATACCGTAAATGTTTAATTGTCATTACAATTTTACTTTACTTTATCTCGAAGATTAAACTTCAGAGAGAGGTCTACCATCTATTGAGATTTAACATTATCATCAGATCTTTTTACCTTTAACTAGGCATTCCATCTTATATCTCAGGGTTAATAATGCATCTGCATTAATAATTCTTAATCGAAGATATCTACAGTGTGATGACGAACCAGCACACAGGCGACCTGATGGTAAGTGAATGCTGTGGCCCATAGACATCTACATTTTTATCCTCGATTAAGAATCAAAACGTACATGCGTTGTCACCCATGAGGATTAAGATGGAGTGCCTTGTTTCCAGTAAAAAGGGGCTCCGTATCTCTACACTCACCAAACGAAACACAGCAGTATTAATCTGTTGTTTTGCGCTGGTATTCTATGAGAGCTTGGTTTTTACCCGATCGAACCAAGAACCCCTTTTAATGGAAATGAGGCATTTCATCTTAGTCCTCAGGGGTGGCAACGCGTCTGTATTTTGATTTTTAATCGAGGATAAATATATATGTGTATGGACCACAGCATTCACTTACCATTAGATGGACTGTATGCTCGTTTGCCATCCTTATCTATAAATTAAAATTTATTATCTAAACATTTAAATTTTAATAAAAAGCACAAACCGATTACAAAACTGAAAATAAATAACATAATGGCTTCTGAAGTCGGAGCGTTATTAATTTTTTTACATATTTTGTTTTAGTATCGACTACAGAAGCCATTATGTTGAAATTATTTTATTATTTATTAGTTTTAAAGATTTGTTAGTGATTTCACAAGCATTTTGCTACCTTGAGACGTTTGTTTAAGTATAAAGGAATCTAAACATATCGTAACGGCTGGTTTGTAGTAGTTTTCTTATCTGTTTACTTAGTTAAAAATATAAATATGTGTTTTAAAGAATAAGCACGAATAAGTCGGCTTGGCGGGGGAAGGACCAAGCTCTCACGTAATACCAGCATCAAATGCAATTTGATATGCTTAGTACTGCTGTCTTTTGTATGGTGAGTGTACTCTACATACGGCTTTTTCTCGACTCTACCGTCGGTGACAATTTTTTAATGGTAACGAGGCATTACTTATGTATATCTTAGTCCTCAGGGGGGACAACGCATCCACCCTTTCATTTACAATCTTAGTAAAGGATAGTAGAACACTTATCAGGTTCCATAAAAAATAATGTTTTGTAATCTTATGAACTCGCTCCGATTTAAACAGGTTCAAAGAAGACCGGAGTAAATATACAAAGCTAGTGAATAAAAAAATATGTAGGGACTAGACATTAGTTGCCCTTACTACACTCAATGTCTTCTACTTGTTCTTGTTTCAGAATAGAACTATTTTAATTGCAAGACTTCTGTACCGATCCCTTCCCTTATAAATTGGGAAAAAAATTGTAAGCTTATGGCGATTTAAATTAAAATTTTAATAAAATCTAACAAACAATTTTAGTTTGCATCATTTTATATTTGTGAGTAAATAAAATAAAATAATTGACAAACATTTTGTTCACTGTTTACTTTTAAAGCAGAGGTGAAATAACTCAGTAAAACAGAGTCCAACACACAGCACATCGTCTATCTTCATCTATCATTGATTCAGAATCAAAATGCAAACGCGTTGTTACTCCTGAAGACTAAGATTAAATGCCTTGTTATCAGTTAAAAGAGTTTCCGGTTCTCTACACTCACCATACTAAATATGGCAGAATTACTCCGCTGTTTCACGCTGGTATTCTGTGAGAACGTGGCCCTACCACGATCGAGACGACCCCCTTCTTCTACAACCATGACAAAGCCGCATCAGAAACAGAAACATTTTTATTTATTTTTTTATTTATTTATTTTATTGGATGTACACAACAGTTTACATTCAATTTTACGTAACATAAATACCTATTATATACAAAGTTTTGACCTGGAATACAAACCAAAAACGCTTACATACAGGTGCAACATGAATTATCCGTAAACATATTTATGTATATATTTTACTCAAAAAAGAAACAATTTATAAATTTAACAAATTTTACGACAATATAGTGAAAGTTTATTATAACGATAAATAATTAATGTGGAGTTGACTTGAAGTAGTGGAATAGTTGAGTACGTAGCTTTTGTCAAAGACATCAATTTCCTTACCTGACTCCGTTAGAACTATATCATTATAAGATAACATTCGTGTTAAAGACTGTAAAATGAAGTATTGTTCTTATAGACGTTTAATATAAACGTATTAAGACGACGCCTGGGCTTTGACTTAATATTGAAATTGATTTGGGATAAAAGATTTGGGGAAACAATTTTGCAGTGTATTAGTTTATGTAAGCAAAGAATATCTTGTATAGCACGTCTATTACGCAGTGATGAAACTCCAAATGTAAGTAGTCTCTCCTGATAAGATGGTAGCTTGCGACTTATTTTCAGCCTATAACTAACTATCTTAAGAGCTTTGTTTGGATCTGTTCTAGACGCTTGGAGTGCACTTCGTAAAATGGAGACCATACAATAGAATCACACTCAAGAGTACTTCTTATCAAAGCATAGAAGAGATGTATAAATGTGGATGGTTTTTTGAAATGTTTGCTTGTTCTGGTAATAAAAACCTAATGATTTGTATGACTTAGAAATAATGTGATCATAATGATTTCTGAAAGTAAGTTTTTCATCAAAGTAAACACCTAAGTCTTTTGCAACTGAGTTACGCTTAAGTATTTGACCTTCAAGTATATAATCGTAATTTATTTTATTACGTTTGTTGGTAAAAGAAATAACGAAGCATTTTTTTATATGTAAGTACATACAGTTTTGTTTGCACCAGTCAGCAATTGTAGCGGCGCTGTCGTCGCGCCACAAGCGAAATACACCGAAGCTTAAATCACGCTATCAACATTCCGAATCATAGACAGTATATATAGAACTTCTCCGAACTATAACTCGGAGTGTCAGCCGCTCCCCGGGCAGAACACCTTGCCCGGCGGGAGATCTCCCATTTTGCTTCCTCACCGGCCACAGTGGTGACCCCGACGTGATCTGAACACGCAACCAAACAACCTTCGGAAACTTCAAGCTTCATCAACGTCATAGAATACCCCACCCATTCGCTCCCGAACAGATATCGTCTGCAGTCTTCATATCCTGCAAGCTATCTAGCTTCACAAGGTTCATCGCAGCACTGGAATAATAATGCTTCCTGTTCCTTCAAGCTACTCTCCGCGCTACAGTGTTCGGCACGGCTCTGAGCCTTACTGCTAGCCTCTGCTTCACGGCACTCTCGCAGATTACTTGCCTTCTTCTCGACTCACCGCAGACTACAAGGCAATCTCCTAGCACTTGCACATTCGTCGGCAACGAGGCTGCACTATCGACCTCCGGTCTGAGCAGGGGGGTGATGTAGCGGCGCTGTCGTCGCGCCACAAGCGAAATCCACCGAAGTTTAAATCACGCTATCAACATTCCGAATCATAGACATTATATATAGAACTTCTCCGAACTATCACTCGGAGTGTCAGCCGCTCCCCGGGCAGAACACCTTGCCCGGCGGGAGATCTCCCATTTTCCTTCCTCACCGGCCACAGCATTATTTTGCAAATCAATACAATCATTAAGGTCATTAATTTTCTTGAACACTTTGAGGTCATCTGCGTATAATAGACAAGGACAATTTAGTTTTGGGATTAGGTCGTTTATAAAAATAAGAAAAAATAGAGGGCCCAGATGAAATCCTTGTGTTATACCTGATTTAATGATGACGGCAGTTGATTTATACCCCTTTACAGTAACTAATTGGCTACGGTTTTCTAAATAAGACTGTATCCATCGGAATAAATTACCATGGATGCCGTACCACTTGATTTTCTGAGAAAGCAATGCATGATTCACTTTGTCAAAAGCCTTACGAAAATCGGTATATATTGTGTCAACTTGACCACTTACTGCGAAGGCTGAACAAAGATATGCCTTATATTCCAATAGATTTGATATTGTGGACTTTCCCTTGACAAAACCATGCTGTTGCTCAAAGAGAGCTGGTTGTACATGATAATAAATACGATCATATATTACAGATTCAAACACTTTCACGATACAAGAAAGAATACTGATCGGTCTATAGTTTTCGCATAACGAATAATCACCTGATTTGTGTATTGGAACAACATGTGCAAGTTTCCACGCTGATGGAAAAGACCCTGCTCTTAAAGACTTATTAAAGAGAATTGTCAAGGGTAGACTTAGTTCAGTACTTAGACTTAGTTTTTATTCAGTATAGATTATAAACAATACTTACGTATTGAAAGTCACATTTTTACCACTTTTTTAATTTAGCATGGGTCTACCCTGTACAAGAGAGTAAAATATTGAACCAAATACACAACATTTAATCTTTTTAAACATTTAAATTAAATAATATAAATTAAACAGATGACGACAATAAATGAAAGATACAGATAGACATTTTATTAATATATTACTTTGAATCTCGCCCGCTACAATTCTATCACTTGTACCGTTCACCTAATTTAATAACGTTTTCCGCTTGTTCCTGTGCTAATTTTCTGAACCCTTATTCAGAGGTTAACTTGCTACGTCTATCGGGACCGTCGCAGTTAGTAATACAATGAGGATATTGTAATTGTCAAGATTACAGCCAGAGTATAATACCTCCGTTTCAATGATTGGCTATATTATGAATTGTATCGGGTGCGATAGGATGGAAAAAATTGGAGATTCAAAGATGTTAAAAAATTAATTATTCACGTAATAAAATAAAAGGATCTGTCTAACCCTGAAGTGAAGAGCACCACCCGTCCTTCCTCAATTGCGTGCACTAACTCCATCACCACTAATCTCAGCGCTACTCCCAACACCACTATACCAGGGAAGACATATCATCGCCGATAATACGACATGAGTAGTTTCTGCAGTGGCAAACTGGTTAACCGCTATTTCTATTAATTCATTGGAGATTTAATTAACTCCAATTTGTTTTAGTTACAACATGTCTTCTTCTTCATTAGCTTGTCCATCCACTGTTGGACATCATCTCCAAGGGAGATTTGGCCGCGAATTCATGATAGTAGTGCCAGAAGTCTCCCTCCATTGACAATGCCACTCGTTTATAGTCTTATTTTACTCCTCGTGTAAACGAGATGGCAAACGAGTTACCGTTATAGTCTATTAAACTCCAATGCTGGACATAGGCCTCCCCATAAATTTTCTCATAGCTGGTATATTTGTCATTGTTGCCAGTTCGCAAGCGTAGATTATAATTTTAGTCGCTATTTGGAAGACACTGCTGCCCATCTCCTGATCTGTTTCCCTCCGTCGCCTCTTGCGACACCCGCGGGATGATATGGGATAGTGGATATTGTTACACCGCCTGAGAATAAAATACGGTAGCTATATAATGTCTTTCTTTCTTTCTTCTTTCTTTTCTTTCTTATGTTTACGCAAGTACACATTTAAATAAAACTGATTTTTACTTATTTTATCGCGTATAATAACTTATTTCATATATCGAACCACCGGGGATAAAAACAAATTAATATATGCGACAAAATCCGTAAAAACTAGATTTATTTAAAAGAGATGGCTATATCTAACCGAAGTCATAAAATTTTACTGACAGTCACCTCTTACACGTACGGGACGAGTTGCGGTGGACTCAATTACGCCAGCACCATACAAAACATATCTTATACATAAAAATTAATGTTTGTTTGTGCGTGTTGCCACACCGTTTATCATATTTTCTTTCTATTTCTTTTTATTAATTTATATTTATCCAATGATGTAATTCAGTTTTTTTTTTCTTATAATCCTTTTATTTTTACCTATGACCACCTATGAAAAGAAATACAACTATAATGTGTTTAATTTGTTATAAAAATGATCTTTGTATAACTGTTGTAATTTCTGTTGGTAATCCTAATAAATAATTAATAGAATCAAGCGTCACTTTGCGGAAATCCATTATATCAAAGTTGTTAAGAATTTTACATTACCTACAGCACAAAAAAGCGGATTTTTTGAGCGGATATGTGCGAGGTAATTCTTAACAACTTTGACCTAGTAATAAATATATAATATGAATAAATAAAATAAATTGCGCAAAAACATTGTCAACTTATTGCTTGCGCTTGCGCGAAGGTCATAGGCATAGTACAATTAACTTGCAATAGATGGCGCGTGTATCGTACAGACAAATTTATTTGAAAGTTATATATACTCGTAGTTCATCATTCCTAATTAAATAATATAAATTTAAAATGATATTTCCACAATAATATCTACTGCGGCAGCAATCCGCCGATTGCGAGCTAGTTACTAATAATTATTTTTAAAACTGAAACAAGTCTTCGAAATATTTCGAAGGCATGTGAAGTCCGCTAAAACGCATCGGGGCAGCGCTGTATAGTGTACCTTGCCCTAAAAACCTTCTCCGAAGTGAGAGGAGGCCCATGCCCAGCTATGGGACGTATACTAGGCCGTAACTTCAACTAAAGTTGCTCATCAGATACCTTCGAAAAAATTCCTTCGCAATCATACACACTGGTCTCCTTCAGGGTGGTCCGTACACGTCGTTTGAACACCGCGGCCATTGAGTTTATGTTTTAATTGCTGAATTGCGTTTCATTACCCGACCATTAGGCTTTGGGAACGATTGTTACGATAATTGGATTGGACCGATTTAGGTCCAAACTAGTGCGGAATCAATTTCGTATCAGACGTGAAAGTTTTATTAATCCTCCTCATTTGGAACGTGGTGTTTTTATTTCTTTTATACTGATGATTAATGTAACTCGAGCAGAGTTACATTAATGCTATGAACTCTTTATTTGTAAGGTAATTTTCTATACTGATAATGTTTTGTTATGTGGTAGAGCCATGCTGCGACTGTAGGTACTTATTAGTAGTATAGTTGTTACGCGAATGGGTCGACTCGACCGGGGAAGGACCACGCTCTCACAGAATACCAGCCTAAAATAGCAGCTTAAAGCAGCTGTGTTTCGTATGGTGAGTTTAGAGAACCGGAGATCCTTTTAACTGGAAAGGAGGCATTCCATCTTAGTCTTCGGGGGTGACAACGCATTTGCATTTTGATTCATAGTCGAGGATAGATGTAGATGTCAATGGGCTACAGCAACCACTTATAATCAGATGCACTGTGCGCTCGTTTGTCACCGTTCTCTTATTAAAAAAAATGTTTATTTCATTAATTTAGTATTATTAATTTGAAATTAGTTAAATATATAAAGTCGTGGTAGCCCTTGCTACTTATAAATTTCATAGTACGCGAACAGCGAGTTCGATCCCAGCCGGTACGTACCAATGAAATTATTGTGCTCAGCGGTGAAGGAAATATGAAGAACCCTACAATTCCAAAAAGTACAATATTTCAAGAAGGTGTAAAATTTTCCAAACTGCACTGGAGTTGGAATAACGCGACGGGACTATCAGAATTGAGTGTTGTTACTTCAACTTAAACTTAGTTACTTTATTTAAAAAAAACAATAATATTACTAGTTACTACTGGTATAGTTATTCTATTTCATGATGAAGCTTTGTCTTTGGTTTTGGTTGTTGTTAGATGTGCACATACACATTGCGTTAGTGTGCGTCGGGAGCGCTCAGTCATGATCGCGAGTCGAACGAATCGCTGTTACACACAAACGCGCCTGTCGGTCACACGTCACTACCACAATTAAGGCGAAACCTTCATCGTGAAATAGAATAACTATAGCATTACTCTGTTAGCTAAGATTAATAACGATAACCTTGCTCCCGTATTTTACAATGGCATGTTGTTGCCATTTTGTAAGTCTGTCAAAAATCTTGGCTTACATATAGACCATACTTTAAGCTGGGAAGTTCAAGTTGCCGAAACAAGCCGTAAAGTAACTGCCACCTTACGTTCTCTTTATCGTCTCAAAAACTTTCTGCCTTTTAAAACTAAACTTTTGCTAGTCCAGACTTTGATATTACCCATTATTGATTATGCAGATGTGTGTTACCCAGATCTATCTCAATATCTTCTCGATAAGTTGGAGCGCCTTCTCAACAATTGCATTAGATTCATTTTTGGCTTACGTAAGTATGACCATATTTCCCAGTACCGATCTAAGCTTAAATGGCTATCTATTCGTCAAAGGCGTAGCTCCCGAACTTTGCAAGTACTACATTCAATTTTAAATGACCCCAATTCTCCCTCTTATCTTAAGGATAACTTTCAATATTTGTATTCCACTAACGATAGAGTTCCCCGTTCCCAAAATTGTCTTAAAATTCGTATTCCGCCACATAGGAGTGGTTTCTATAATTCCTTTTTTTACTGTGCAGTCTATACTGCTCTGGAATGCCTTGCCTGTTGATATCAAGAAAACTAATAACAAGAATTATTTTAAAAGACTAGTTCGAGAGTTCTGTCATAAGAATAATACCACTTGACTATCCGACTATTGTTTTTGTGTTTTTTTTTCTCTTTGACTTTATAAGTAATATTTTGTATTATGTATTTTAATATGTATTGTGTTATTTTATTTTTTGTCTCTTAATATTTTATTTACTTATAGTTTTGTATAGAAGTACCCGATTATATATTTATTATTTATCCTATATTATATATTAAGTAAGTATGTATAGTTTACTAACTATATATTTATTCTATTCATTTGCATTTTATTTTGTTTTATATCATTATTATTTATTTATGAAGTGATTGATTACACCTGCCACAGTCTCTCAAATCATCCAGGGTTCACTGGCAGAGAATGCCATAAGGCATTAAGTCCGCCCTTTATATCCCTTAGTATATAAGGTGTATAATGAAGATTAAATAAATAAATAAATAAATTAATTACTCTCTCAGAAATGATTGTTTTTACTTCAACTAAGTTTCATCCATCCATTACAGCCTATAAAGTCCACTGCTGAGCATAGGCCTCCCCCATAGATTTCCCCCTTTATGAGGGTAACCGTGTAGTGGCGGTGTAGAAATATCCACTATTACATTATACGTGGTAGAACCACACTGCAGCACTATATTTGGTTGTAGCACTAATGGATCGGCTCGACCGGGGCAAGACCACGCTCTCACAGAACACCAGCGCAAAATAGCAACTTAATACTGGTGTGTTTCGTATGGCGAGTGTGGAGATCTGGAGACCCTTTTCTACTGAAAACGAAGCATTCCATCTTAGTCCTGAGGGGTGACAACGCATCTGCATTTCGATTTTTAAGTGAGTTAAAAGTAGGTGTCTGTGGGCCACGCATCCACTTACCATCAGGTGGACTGTGTGCTCGTTGGTCACTTTATTCTATAAAAAAACATATCGTCCCGTGGGTGTCGTAAGAGACGACAGAGGGAATCTTAAACAGGAGATGGGCAGCTCCATTTTCCTGTGGAAAATGTCAAAATTAGAATAAACTGCGTGTGCCGACCACTCTGCCGAGCGTGGCAACTACAATCCCTCTCTGTGAGGCAACTTAGTTACTTAAAGATAAATAACTAACAATATGTTTATAACCTTTTGTGTTTGAGAGTTAACTAACTAGTAAATAACTAGTGGATTGAAACGAATCTTAAGAACAATGATATTGGTATTAAAATAATTTTTTTATGTTTCTTTATGTATAATTAGCTGTACCCCGCGACTTCGTCCGCGTTGCATTTATTATAATTGGATTTTAAGGGTTTTAACTTTTTTTTGCGACGAACCTTAATTATTTTCAACTAGCCTGTCTGTAGCCTAAGGTACTCTTTATAACATTAGCTATCTGCCAAGGAAAGCCCCGTCATAAACCGTTCAGCCATTTCGGGTATTAGTCTAAACAAACAGACAGATAGACTGACAAAATTGTGTTTTGTTGTAAGTACCGTTTACACTTTCATATGCATTAAGTAAAAAGCTATTTTTTGACATTACAAACAGAAACTTCAATTTTATTTGTTTGTATAGATTTGTTAAGGGTTTAAATGTTGTACTATTTTTTATAACATGGACGAACAGAGCTTATAAAAATTGGACCGAGAAGCCACATTTATATGAAAGGGCAATAAAAAGCGGATCAATAGTTTATTAAGGCCGTAGATGATATTTTTACAGTCATTTAAAAAAGACGTATTTGCGAAGAACCTTATTTAATGTTTTAATATAGTAATTATAGCAAAGTCAATTGTTCAAGCTCGGTACATTCAGTCAAAGTTTTAATTGCTTCAAGATTCCTACGTGCCACGTTACAACCTATCCGAAGCCCCAACTCAGACATTGTTAAAGCAATAAGAGTAACGTCTTGGAGTAAACTCAATAATTAACGGCGTCTGGACCATTACCCTTACCTTTGCGTCCTTCAAAGGGGAAGCTGTTACACCGTCGTGTAACAATGTTTTTGTTTTCTAAAACGTAAGGATTACGAATTTAAATACCAGATATCGGTCTAATATCGACTCGTCTGATAACGCGTTTTGATTTTAAACATAAATTCCGATGAAATTTATTCGTGTAATTAGAAAGGAATATCAAGTAGGTATGTGTGGTGGTGGAAGGAAAAGAGATCTCTCGCCGGGCTAGGTGTTCTGCCAAGGGAGCGGCCAACGCTCCCAGTGGTAATTCGGAGCATTTTTATATATACTGCTTTACTTGGGAACTTTGATAGCGTGATTTAGGCTTCAATGTGTTTCGTTTGTGGGGCGACGACAAGAGTACCGCTACATTTTATGAAACAATATTAGCTGCGACGGAAGCTTAATGTAATTGCACTATGCCTTAAAAACATGAGTGTTGAAAATACTAGTAGTTATTCCTTTCGTACGTGATACAGCCGCACTAATGCGTCGACTCGGGGAAGATTTTCGCTCTCACAGAGGTGATTTTATAGAACCGGTGACCCGTTTTACTGGAAAAGAGGCATTCCATCTTAGTGCATTTTTAATACAGATGTCTATGTAATGGACCGCAAAAACTAGGTACGTACCATCATGTAGAAGGTGTGCACGCTTATACTATAGAAAATTCCTGCGTATAAATACTTACCTGTTTTAAATATTTGATAGTATACCAATTATTCAGTTTATGTGAAAAATAGAATCAAAACATTTATGAAAAGGTTATTTTAAATTATTCAAACCGTTTTAGTATATAAGACAGAAGCCCGTATATATAATACAGAAGATATATAAAAGGAGAGTCATTATGTAAAATAAAGTTATTACAGTCTATTACATACTGCTGGGCGTAAGATTTTTCTTATGTCTGAGAGTGTAATAATATCATGGGTCTTAAAGACTTACGATATGGTGTAAATAACCTTAAACTGTGAAGGACTTGACTAATCGCTTAAGTAATTATCGCAAGGAGCATTATTGAGACTAACACGTTGGCGGGAATCCGACGCCAAGATGGCGGCCTGTCAGTTTTGACAGTTACAAGTTTCGCGCTCACTTCTCTACTCTAGGATTAGTTTTAAACAATATGATCTCTAGAAATTAATATTAGATCGCATTACACATATTTCTTAAACCACTTCAATGTATTCAGCAACGTTTATGTGATTTACATCCAAATAGAATTGTCTTTTATCAGTTAATTAGGATCTTACAAGAGTAAAGAAAATGTTCCAGTTCTTCATCAGTGGAACATAAAACCAAATCTCTTTCATTAGAATGGGGACTAGTAAGCAAGAGCTGCTTATGGTGTAACATCTAGCTTTTGATGAGTAATCACGGTGTGGACCTTTGACAGACCTCAGGAAAAACTTAGGAATAAAATAGCGCGGTAGATATTTCTCTTTTACGGCACGCTTGATTGACTCATCAGAGGGTTGCTGGTTCAGATTATTAGGTCTGCAGCAGTTCCCTCGATGAACAGCGATGAAGTCTGAGTTACAGTAATTTATCACATGGTAGCTACATTTACAAAATAGCTTTAAATTGTTCATGGGCGCCGGTAGTCACTTGCCATCAGGTGAGCCGCATGTTCGTTTGCCCCCTCTTTTATATAAAAAAAAATAATACCGGAAGCACCTTAAACATTGCATTCCATTCAAATAAATAAATTCCATCCACAAGTTATTTAAAATCTACCAATTTTAATTAGTTTTCTATCATCAATTGTATGCTGAATTTCTCAGTGTTTCATTTATTTAACATTAATAAAAGTCACAATAGAAAAATAATTGATAGATCCTCCTACACTGCCCCCACTCAGCAAGTGC
Source organism: Parnassius apollo (assembly GCA_907164705.1). Taxonomy (NCBI): domain Eukaryota; kingdom Metazoa; phylum Arthropoda; class Insecta; order Lepidoptera; family Papilionidae; genus Parnassius; species Parnassius apollo. The sequence goes on along the minus strand of CAJQZP010001539.1, from coordinate 6,602,267 downwards.
AGTACAAACATATTAAGTAAAAACCTAAGTCGAGTGTGTATTCATCAAATAATTTTACAAATTAGTTTCCTCGTCTTTTGTTGCTATAATCGCAAGACAAATTAAATAAATTCCTATTACGGTTGTACATTTAAGTTAAACTGCAAAAACTACAATTAAATTAATTACGGCGAGATTCAGATAACTATAGCATAAAAAGAATAAAGGAAACCGTCTCCTATTCATTTAATAAGATGAAAATTTCATTTCATTACAAGCCGATCAGAATAATTAGAATCAGCATGTGAGATAATTTGTACTTTAATTATATAGTCAGATATTACAAAAACTCATGTTAATTAGGAAACGACGACAGTTACACATTAATTGTAAGAATTATACCGCACGTTAATTAGAGAACCAAAAATTAAAGAAAATAAATGATGAAGTAGATAATATTATATACAGCAGTATTCTTCATCATCATTTAGGTACTACATTGAGTGATTGGTTGCAATAAATATGCATAGCTCATATTATATATTACGCTGCAAGTTTCAACGTCCATTGTGTTACAAGCGGCGAACGACCTGGTGCGGAAGGTCGCGATTATTTGCGCAATTAGAGCAGTGTGTGGACAGACATAGCAACATCGCAGCAGCGCAAGGATCAGAGCGATGAGCAGCGCGGGAGCATAGTGTAGCTGAGCCACATGATATTAAACCAATTTAGTTAGCTTAATACTCAAAGTATAAAAATGAAGTGCCAAACAAACAGAGTCCCCCTGATGATAAATGGTTTCGGCAATCCATGTACACTTGCAGCTTACTATAAACAAAAATGTGCCAACGGGTTTCTTGCTTCTTGCCAGGACAGAGGTTTTTTCCGAACCAGTGGTAAAAGTAAAAAAATGATTCAATAAGAAATTCTTATAATCTACATTGAGAAAAAAAGTATACTATTCTGACGTTAGCGTCCTTACCTAAAAAAAGTAAAGTTACAGCCTATACACGTCCCACTGATGGGCACAGGCCTTCTCTCATTTCTGAGAGGATTTTAGGGCAAGGAATAGTCCGCCGCGCTGCCCCAATGCGTGTTGGCGAACTTCACATGTCTTCGAAATATTTTTTTCTTATTTCTCAGACATGCAGGTTTCCTCACGGTGTTTTCCTTCACCACCGAGCACGTTGTAAATCAGCACTTAAAATTGCAATTAACAATTTCATTGGTGCCGGCGGGGATCGAACCCGGTTTGCTCGCGTATTGTGATATTTACAACAAGCGCTAACCATCTGAGCTACCACGGCTCTTGTCCACGGTCCTTACGTAATATAATGTAATTTTCTATTTTTCTATAAGTTTATCTGGAGTTACGTGAAATAAATGGCGAATAATATAAAGGGATTTTCAATTGGCGCGGGAAGATTTTGTGGGCTAGGTGTTCAGAATAAGTTGGTTATATAGGCAAATTGTGGAGAAAAATTAATAAAAAAAATTCTGTCTTTTTATGTTTTAAATTCAAAATGCATGGTAATGCATTATTTAGACTGATTTTACTGCGCAGGCACATATTCGAGGGTTGGTCGGTAGGCAAATGCATTGTTGCCCAACAATCATCAAAATCACATTTAATTTGGGATAATTTCAAATTAAAGTATAAACTTTATTTACTCGTATTTTCCAAATCAACAATAACGGTATATCATTATTTATATCTTTAAACTAACCTTTTAAAGTTGGCTACCCTTTGAAAAATAACCCTGTATGCTACGAAAAAGTAAGTTATGCTGCTTAAAGCGAATTTCATTTAAAGTTATGCTTTTTACCTTTTCTGAACCTCTGTTAATCTACTTAATGTAATTATTGCCCGAAAAATATTTTTTATATAAATTAAATATTCAGACAATGGATGTGTGGTGATAGAAATAAACGTGCATCATTATAATTTGCTCCATAAAAATATAACATTAAATCGCTATTTGAACGTATACTTTGCAGAGATTCCATAATGAAACCACGTAAAAATTACATCAAAAGAAAGGACCTTCGATCAGCAATACCAATGTTGATCGAAGGAAAAGGCTTATTATTTTTAGGCCATATTTTAAAAATTAGTTTTAACTTTTATCTTAAAAAAAAACAGAATCTAACAGCTAATTGGACGTAGGTACGTTTTTCTTCTTCTTTAAGTGCCTCTGCCTCGAATCTTGCGGGCAGCGGAGCGACGGCGACGGCGGCGCGGGATCGGGGCGGGCAACGCAGACCCGTTCACGAAACTAGCGGGCAGATAGCGCGACACTATAGCGGCGTAGTGATGTGTTCATGGTTGTGTTGTCGAGATGTTTTCTTTTATTTGCGAATGAAATGTCTGAACAACGGCGACAACATCTTTTTTGATTCAAATTTATTTCTAACGCTCGATTTACTGTAGTCAAAAGAAGAAGTGAATCCCTACTACTTATAGGGCAAGGAAAAGAAAAGGCGAGTTTTATCGAAATTACGAAGAACAGAGACAATGTCCCAACAAATTCTACGACTACACCAGAATGAGCGTAGAAACTTTTGACTATATTCTTGAAGCTATCAAGGGCGATTTAGAGTCTGTATTCAGTTCGTTTTTAATTTCTTCTCATAACTGGTTAATTACTCTTCTATTTTTATGGTTCACATCTTTGCTGTTCCATATCGGTGTTCTCTCAAAAATTGCTGAAATAATTTTCTCTTGCACGTCCGAGGACATTTCGAAACGTCACAAAAATTAATTGCGCAGCACTGCAATGCAGACGCGCGGGCGGTCACCGCTTGACTGGAGTACACCGCTCGTTGCCCGCCCCCGCGCCGCTGCAAAGCCGCTGTTTTCGAGAGTCGGTCCATTTGATTTTACGCATAAGTTCCTGCCGCTCCCGCGCCGCCGCCGCTGCCGTCCCGCTGGCCGCAAGATTCGAGGCAGAGGCCTAAGTGCCTCTCCATTACTGAAAATCGGCAGTCATCCTCCTAAATTCTTCTTTGTTCAGGGTTAGCCTGAACAGAACTTCTACTTTATTTATCCCGGTCCATTTCCACATGTTACAGAGCCGGGACATTTTGGACCTACCAATACTTCTTTTACCCGCTACTTTGCCTATCGTAATAGTCTGCAGCAGTTGGTAACGTTCATGCCTTAGCACGTGTCCTAGGTAAGCAACTTTTCTCTGTTTGATGGTTTTGACAAGTAGGAGCTTATTCCTTTTCATCTGCTTGAGGACCTCAGTGTTGGTAGCTTTGTCAGTCCAGCTTATTCGGAGCATACGGAGATACATCCACATTTCAAATGCTTCCAGTTTCATACGGAGTAGGTTCTTCCGAAATTAGGTTTTTTTTCCGGTAGATTTTTCGAAATTCCAATCCGAATTTTGAATTGTTTTATTCTTTTAAAAAAAGACCACGGGTAAGAGTCGACAGAGGAAAACAAATCAAAAGATGGCCTGCAGCGTCTTTCCGACAATGTATAAAAATAAAAGACTTTTGTTGCCAACCCCTTTCCGAAGCGTGGCAACTATGGCAAATATCCTCCTATGGGGAAATCTTTAGGGCCGGCCTGTGTTCAGCTTTTGCCAGCAGTTGTGCTGTAATGGTACAAGGCGGCGGGCGAGGCTATATATACCATCAGGTGATCCGTCTCGTTTGCCCTCTATTATATATATATATATATATATATATATATATATATATATATATATATATATAAACTTCACTTAAGCATTCAATATACGAATTTTACAGCCAGCGTAAGATAAAACAAATTTCATTCCACGGCATTGCCCCATTCTCGCGTCTGTTTCACGCTGATAATGAATGTAGGGGAGGGACTGTAATCTATAAAGCTAGGTGTGTTTACAACAACTTTTTAAAGCCATTGCTTTCAAGTACAGTGGAGGACGAAAGTGGAATTGTTTGGCAAATTCATTGACAATCATATTTCAAATAAGACAAACGCACACCAGATGTGCTGTGGTCCAGAGAGAACTACATCCACCCTCTATTAAGAATTAAAATGCAGTTACGTTATCACTCCTGGTTTAATTTCCGGTTCCCACCATTCACTATTAAAACACACAGCAGCAATATGCTGGTATATCATACTGGTATTCTGTGAGCTTGTGACCTTTCTTTGGTCTAGCCTATCCTTTCGTAGTGTGGTGAAAAAAACTTCTGCAACATGGCTCTACAACGTCACTTAAATATATTTATATATACACTTGGTAGTCCAACTGATCAGTTAGCTGAAGTGACAATGGTCCGGCCATATAGCTCTAAGAACTGATAATCGATGGGGAAGAAAGCTTCTCGAGTGGCGGCTACATACCCTTAAACAAAGCGTAGGGCAGCCCCCCTAGATGGGTGGATGGGTGGGGGGGGTATTGGATATCTATTTTTATTGATTAAAGAAGAGTTTAAAAGGAGTTTGAAATTTTGGACTAACTCTATACTATTATATTATATTTAATTTTCCAGTATAAAGTTGTTTTATAGGTCCCAAAGTCAAATTTTTGACGTATCTCTACGTTTAAATGTTGCTACAGTCGATTACTATGGTATTCAGGAGGATGTCTGTTTGTGTATTACGTATGTATGTATGTAAATTCGTGGTTAATTATCGTCTCGAATATCTCGAAAGTGAATAATAATATCGACGTCGGACTGGTTCCATTCGATTCACAATTATGTGATTCGAATTTTATTCAATGGTAGAGCCACGCGGCAGCTTTGCTGTTGCAAGTATGGGTCGGCTCAAACCGGGGTGGTACCACGATCTCACAGAACACCGTGAAGTGGAAGCTCTGCTTCGGCGTTTCGTCTGGTGAGTGCAGGTGGCCGGAGGCCCAAATCCCCCCTCCCCCCCTTCAACATGGTAGTGGAATTAAATGATGATAGACTACCCCAGGAGGGTACCAGCACCCCTGGAGAATCCCTCGCTGAGCATCCACGACCATGTTTATCCACTTCTGAGCGTGGGTGCTCTAGCTGGCCCGCGTATTCGGGGGGGGGGGGGGGGGGGGGCAAAATTCCGCTCAAGACTACAACTGCTTGGGGCAAACGGAGCAACAAGACCAAGGCGACCCCTGCCACGCTGTCCGTAAATTTCTGCAATATCAGGCGACTTCACTCTAACCTAAACGCCGTCCACTACCATCTCGAGACAGCGAGGCCGGCTCTGCTCTTTCTGACCAAGATGCAGGTATCCTCTCCGGCTGATGTCTCGTATCTCTCCTACCCAGGGTACAAACTGGGACACTCCTTTGTGCCTCGGGCTGGAGTTTGCGTTTACATCAGAGAGGACATCTGTTCTCGACGCCTTGGCAGACTTGAAGGTTCGGACCTGTCCATCCTTTGGCTACGCGTAGACAGCGACGACCATCCGCGCGTCTACGGGTGCCTCTATAGGTCCCATAGCGGTAATGCCGAAACAGACCAACTCTTCGACCACGTCCAAATGGCTACAGATTCGTTGCTACAGCAGATCCCCTCCGTAGAGATCGTGATCCTCGGCGACTTTAACGCCCATCACGCCGAATGGCTTGGTTCACGTTTAACCGATCATACGGGGAGATCTGTTCATGATTTGGCCTTGGCATATGGTCTGACACAACTGGTTACTTCGCCTATGCGGATTCCAGGTGTGGAGGATCATGCACCTTCCCTGTTGGACCTTCTGCTGACCTCTCACCCGGTCGGATATATTTCCGTCGACGCCCCTTTAGGCTCCTCGGACCATTGTCTTATCCGGAGTGTGGTGCCACTCACGCTGAAATCGCAGTTGCATTCTGCAGGCTGCCGCCGTGTTTGGCACTATAGGTCGGGTTGGGTTTTTTCCAACGTTGTTGCGGATTCTGTCGCTGATGTGATACTTCAGGGTATGGAACGTTTTATTCCTTCCCCTTGTGATGCCCATTGGAGGCAAATCTCAGCCATGGTTTGGTCGCTCCTGTAAAATAGCATCATGCTATAAGCAGGAATGCTACCAAGCCTGGACTGACGCATCAGCGTCCCGGGATGTAAACACCAGCGCTCTAAAAAAGAAGTATAATTCCACGTCTAGGTCATTGCCAAGGCAAAGTCAAAGCACATAGGCAGAATTGGCGAGAAACTAGTTCACCTTCCTTCTGGAACCCGTGCATTCTGGTCTCTCGCCAAGGCTGTTACTGTTCCCATCTCTGGGCTGGGGCTCCCCAGTATCAGCTCCTTCCACTTGACCGCATCCAGCGCAGAGCGGCTGGAATCGTCGACGACCGAGTGCTTTCCGATCGGCTCGATTCATTGGCACTGCGAAGAGATGTTGCATCTCTTTGCATTTTTTTTTCGCATATACCATGGAGAGTGCTCTGAGGAACGCACTACGCGGCAAACGTCCCGATACCATCCACACCATCTGGATGCTTGGCGGTCCACCACTGTACGTTTCAAAAAGAGTTTTCTTCCGCGTACGACCTCTCTGTGGAATAGTTTACCACCGGCCATTTTTCCGGACCGATACGACTTGGGGACCTTTAGAGAGCTTACTCCTTTCTAAAGGGCCGGCAACTCACTTGCAATTCCCCTGGTGTTGCGGTTGATCATAGACGGCGGTAGTCACTTAACATCAGGCGAGCCGCATGCTCTTTTGCCCCCTCTTCTATAAAAAAAAAAGTTTTTATCCAAATGGCAAAATGACGGAATTTTGCTATAATTACCCAATATATTATATTTATATATTATTATTTATATTTATAATATTATTATTATTTTTTGATCTTATTGACATAATACGTAATGTGCCAGCATCTTTATTTCCATCAGGTTACAATTTGGGTGTCTCCAAGATTTTACATCTGGGGCTTTATCATCACTTAGCATTAGTCAAGCCCGGATTATAATAAGTAAAAATAATTCTTACTTCCATGTCAACTACAACATATTAGACTAAGTATGTAAAGGATTATTTACGTTGTAGAGCCGTGATGCAGTTATATTAGTAGTATAGTTGTAGTACAAATGGGTCGGCTCGACCGGGGAAGACGGAGACTTTCACAGAATACCAGCGTGAAATGGTAGCTTGATGCTGCTGTGTTTCGTATGGTGAGTGTAGAGAACCGGAGACCCTTTTTACTGGAAATGAGGCATTCCATCTTAGTCCTCACGGGTGACAACGCATCTGCATTTTGATTCGTAATCGAAGATAGATGTAGATGTCTATGGGCCACAGCAACCACTTACCATCAGGTGGACTGTGTGATCGTTTGTCACCCTATCCTTTAAAAAAATTCAAATTGTTGATATTTTCCTCATTATATATAATATTTAAAAAATTATATTCAAAAACCGGAGGTAGGTAGTAAAATTAATAATTAACAATTGAAGGTAGCCTTCGTTAACTATGACATCGGTACGTCAAACACCTCAGTACCCCCATGACCATGGGTGCTGCAAAGCACACGAAACGTCGGTAATTAAAAAGTTAACTTAAACGCGATGAAATCGTAAAAAATAGTTTCATTTACTTTTCCTTATAATTTTAAAGCGTTCCATATTTTTCCTGTGCCGTGGAGACGTGGAGACGTTTATTAAAAATAAAGACAAACATTCAGACTATGGGTCGACTGAAGCTATTTATTATTTATAAATTTCAAATATTTATTCAGTGCAGAAATCAAACCCGCAACCCGCAGCACCGCAGCCACACTGCTGCTACCGAGCCGTTAACTTGAAGTATTTACCCACACTAACCACACTGGGCTGGCTTGGTGACCGCAAAACCTAACTCAACGTTCTTATTAGTAAACGGGTGTATAATATTCCATTTTTTGTTATTTGCTCACTTCGTGGAAATTTTCAGGATATCACATTATTATCTATAAGACGTCTAAAGATTTTACTTTAAATTTACTTATAGAAGTAAAGACTTTTCAAGTGAAAACTACTTTCGGCACGTTGGGCACTTTTGGAATGGGCCAAAGGCACTGAACTCGCGTGACCGTCACGCTCAAATACATAAAATTGATGAAAGTAATGTTGAAAATCCAATTGATTAAATTTTATAAAATGAATATATATTTATTAATTTGTTTGTATTATACCGACAATGATAATTATTTTTCATGAAAATCAGTGCAATAAATTAAAATTTTTTTGCTATATATATTTATACTTGATAAAAATAACGTCTAACAAAAACTACTTCTTTAAAATATTTCTTAACATCCCAAAAATAATTTTTACATTTTAAGTATTTTATGCTGGTATTTTGTGAGAGTGTAGTTCTCTGGTCGAGCCATCCCATTCGTGCTACATACTAAATTATATAGATGCAGCATTGCTCTACCTAGTAAAAACGTTTATGTCATGCAAATACATTAAAAATTGAATAAAACTATTATTTACGGATTTTATCGCGTTTAATTACTTTAATTTATTTTTATTATTATCCCGACGTTTCGGGTGCTTTACAGCGCCCATTGTCACGGGGGGGACTGAGATGTTTGACGTCCCAATGTCATAGTTAGTCCGGCTACCTTCAGTTTTTTAATATTAATTTTTGGTCCGATTTACGCAAAACGAGCTTATAGTATCATGAAGTCTTGCAGTGGTATGCTTGGGTTTGGGTTTAATTTTGTTGATTATAGGATCCCAAGCAGATGGTAGCACCCAACCATCTTCTCTATTGAAATTTGGATGTTTTTTAATTTCAATAGCCTCGCGTATCATCCTTGGTAGGAATCGGTGTTCTTTTGCGAGAATTTGTGGTTTATCAAATCTAATGTAATGGTGGGGACGATCTTGAACATGTTCGCAGACTGCAGACTTCCCGGAGCGTCGGTGCTTCACATCAGCTATATGTTCCTTCACGCGGGTTTTTATAGATCTCTTTGTTTGACCTATGTAAGAGAGACCACATTCACAATCTAGCTTGTACACACCTGCATCTTGTAGAGGAATATTACATTTGATGGATGGTAAAAATTGACTAATCTTCTTCAGCGGCTTGTAGTATGTCTTAATGGACGCTCGCTTCAAGATGTAGCCAATCTTGTCCGTGACTCCTCCAACATATGGTAGTAGAGCAGGTGCGCGCTCGACTGTTGCCGGCTTCACTCGTTCACTGTGACGTAGGCGTGGGACCCGAAGCTTGTTGTCTTGCAATACTTGCTTGATGTGCTGAAGCTCCGCGGCCAGATATTTTCTGTCACAGATCCCTCGTGCTCTCTGAAACAAAGATTTACCCACGGTAGCTAACTGTGAAGGATCGCAGAAGGAAAGCACCCGAAACGTCGGGATAATAATAAAAATAAATTAAAGTAATTAAACGCGATAAAATCCGTAAATAATAGTTTTATTCAATGTGTAGTGTTCGCGTAAATTTAAGAAATCATCTACATTAAAAATTTTTAATTAGGTATTGTCTAAGCTTGCAGAGCGGTTTTCTTAATTTAAACATGTCCCATGGTTTACGCAGTTTTCAAAAATTCAAATCAACACACTCTTCCCGGTATTTGTTAAAAAGCTCTCTAGAATAAAAGTGCGTTTGCCTAGGCGATAAGGGCTTATATCAAATTAAATTAGTTTTTATTATTTCATAGTACGCGAGCCTTACAATATATTAAATTTAATTTCATACGTGAGCAAACCAAATTCGCTCCCCGCCGGAAGTGTGAAATTGTTAATTACAACTGTTACCTGCTGATCGTCGTCAAAACTTGCATGCTCGAAATATGTGAATATTAGCAACGTGTTGATGTTGACTTTTCCTTGCTCTAAATTCCTCTTAGAAATGAGTAGCCGGAGTCCAATAGAGGACGCATGTAAGTTTTTTTTTGCTGAATTAGTTCCCAATATAAAACCGTTTCAACCGTTCTTTATAAAATAAGGATGACAAACAAGCACAGATTGATGGAAAGTAGGCGATGTTGCCCATAGATTTCGATCTTCAGTTAAGAATCACAATGCAGGTGCGAACTAAGATGGAATGCTTCGTTTTCAGCAAAGGGGGTTCCTCCGGTTTTTTATATGCTCACCATATAAAGCACTGCAAAATAAAGCTGTTATTTTACGCTGGTATTCTGTGAGAACCACTTGTGATACAACCATAATATAGTAGCAGAATGGGTCTACTACGTTCAACACCGAATGAACAATTATTGTAACAGCTTTGGCAAGTTTTATAATTCGTTGTAAATTAAACTTGCAATTTTTAACGTTATCCATAGTTAAACGTATCAGAAGTCGTCAGTTCATTGATCCGTCGCTTTAGCTTTACTTATTTAGCTATGCCGGCAAAAAGTCTACAAACCGTACAAGAACCGTCAAATTCAGACTGATGAATTTGCGTTCAACGCGTGCGAGAGGAAGAGAGGCAATGTGACGTCACGCCCTCCCTCTCCCTCCCACTCGCGGTTGGCTCTTATTGGTTTTGTTAGCTGCCACAGTATCAGACGCGCGGGCCACCCAGTTGGGAGGCTAGGGTTGACTCGAATATATTATGAAAAATATTTATATTACTTTATTAAATTATTTAAATATAGATGATATTACAATATTTTCTTTCAAATTTATAATGTACAATAAATGTATTTACATAACATTGTAATATATACAATAATAAAAAAAACTATTGGTAATAAAGAAAAACTAAAACTGAAATTAAATTATCATACAGTCCTACCTTGAGCGAGAGAGGAACCAACCTTCTTATCACCAGTAATGACGATCAGACGCGTATACAATTCCTTTAGAAACTTCCTTCCTTTAGGATTTATAATAGTAAATTATAAAAACAGCTTCAATGGCAATTTTATTATAAACTAGCTTTTACTCGCGACTTTGTCCGCGTTGTACTTAAAAACTACCTGCAGATCTATAATAGAGGTCTTAGCCAAGTAGTTCAACTATCGATAAACCACTTTAAATTTAAATCCAGTTTATTTGATATTATCTCGAAAACTACGTGCAATACGGGTGACGTTTAAAATAAAAAGCTATTTATTTTATGTGAAAAAATTCTTACCACCTTATCCTATAAAACTAAAAATTTTGTTATAAAACTTTTCGGATTAAATTTTCGGTTAAATATCGGTTTTTATCAACGTTTTAAGTTTTCGAAGAAAAAATTTATATTATTTACTGTGGTAAATTGCAAACCAAAAAAATTGTCCACACTTTTTTTCATTTTTCTTATAAATTCTGAGAAAATTATCAAAAACTGTAGGTTTTATCAGTTTTCACGATTTTACCCAAAAAAGTTTTCCTAGTGTTTCGGTTAGATATATTCGACTGGGTCACTGCTGGCGGTGCTCTAATTTGTAACTAAAGTTTCATCAAATTCGGTCAAGTTATGCCAAATACACACAGCAATTTTTTTTTTATGAAAAAAGCAATAAGATCGATATTGAAAGTTTGACGCTCTCAATACGCAATAAGGACAATTTTTACACAAATTTTTAAATTTGAAAGTCTAGGAGAAAATAGTAACTTTAATGTTTAAGAACCGAGTATAATGATGTAATGTTCACGTAGTTGTAATAATGTTCAATGTTTTAGTACAAGCACTTAAGTGTTACTTCGTGAGTAATGGTACTAAGGTAATACTAAAATTGCCAGCTCAAATAATATTTTACTACGCTGGGGTAATTTTGGTAATCGCGTAGCATTTACATCTCTATTTCTCTCGAGCTTGTGTATTTTAAAGAGATTAACATTTTAAAGTGGCTGTGTAAGAATATTCACTAGGCCATATCGTTCCGAGGATGTCGTAGGGGGCGACAGGGGGAAACTGAGACAGCATGATGAGCAGGAACATAAGTAAAAATTTAAAAAAAGATGCGGTTACAAACCCACCTGCCCAGCGTAGCGACTATGGCAAAATCTTCCCCATGAGGCAATCGATAGGGGTAGGGGGATCTATGCTCAGCAATGGACTATTATAGGATGGAGTTGATGGTGCTGGTTCATCACCATCATCATCGTCTGTCTCAGTAACTAACTGCCAGTTTGTTTTTTATAGGATAGGGTGACAAACGAGCACACAGTCCACGTGATGGTAAGTGGTTACTGTGGCCCATAGACATCTACATATATCCTCGATTACGAATCAAAATGCAGATCCGTTGAGCCAGTAACCCATGAGGACTAAGATGAAATGCCTCGTTTCCCGTAAAAAGGTTCTCGGGTTCTCTACTTGCTTGTTTCTATGTATTTATACACGTCTTTTTAATTTATACTTCACCATTTTACTTCAAAGGCCTGGTATTTTACTATAACATTATAGTAAGTAACAAATCTAAGTTCAATATTCTGTGCATTTAAGTTAGTGTTAAGTGCTGATGCACCCGAAAAAAAAACATTACGTGAAACTGAATGGTTATTTTTTACTTTTCTTTAATGATATCTTATATTCACCCGAACACTACACACGAAACTAATTGTACGGATTTTATTTTAACTTTTTTATTCCCGACTTTTTGGGTGTTGTACTGCTCTAAAGCATCCGAAACGTCGAAAGTTAAAAAGTTAAAATTAAACACGATAAAATCTGTAAAATTTGTTTAGTTTAATTGACTTTTTGTTGGTTTATTCTTACTGTTATTCTCAAAATTTAATTGTAATCAAGAAATTACTCTATTGTAGTTTTCCATTTATATTAAGAGTAATTTTTTAAATGTAACTTTACATGTTGAAAATGATCTTGTTTATAACTACAGCATATTTGTATAGACAACTGTGTTTATACGTGGTAGAGCCATGCTGCAGTTATATTATTAGTATAGTTGTGTCATTAATGGGTCGGCTCGACCGGGGAAAGATCACGCTCTCACAGAACACCAGCGTAAAATAGTAGCATAATGCCGCTGTATTTCGTATGGTGAGTGTACTACTGTAAACGAGGCATTCCATCTTAGTCCTTACGGTTGACAAGGCATCTGCATTTTGATTTGTAATCAAGGATAGATGTAGATATCTTTGGGCCACAGCAACCACTTACCATTAGGTGGAGTGTGTGCTCGTTTGTTAGCCTATCCTATAAAGAAAACATGCTTGGCTATGTTGATCACAAAGCTTTACTCTCGTGTTGTAATATTTAGTAAGTCAATATTATAATCAAACCTACACTAGGTGGTAGAACTTCATTCCTGCCTGGGTGTCTATCTAGGTATTTACTACCCCCTTATTTACTTCTGCTGCCAAAAAGCAGTGCTGGCATCGCTGTGTTCAGGTATGAACGGTATAAATAGCCGGTATAATTACTCACTATGAGGCATTCCATCTTGATCCTCAGAGGTGATAATGTGCATGAGTATCCTTCCTAGTTGGAAGTTCACTGTAGGTGTCTATGGGCTGCTGTAGCCACTTACCATCAGATGTACTGTAAGTTCATTTGTTCGTTTTTTTTTTTGAGTTTTATAAATATAACTCTTAAGTAGTCCTCTTAACTTGCTAGAATTTTTTTATAGAAGAGGGGCCAAACGAGCATACCAGTTCACCTGATGTTAAGTGACTACCGCCGTCCATGAATATCCGCAAAACCAGGGGAATTGCATGTGGGTTGCCGGCCCTTTAGAAAGGAGTAAGCTATTTTCTTGAAGGTTTCCAGGTCGTATCATCATCATCATCATCATTACAGCCCTTCACAAGTCCACTGCTGAACATAGGCCTCCCCCAAGGTATTCCACAAAGCACGGTCCTGAGCCACCTGCATCCATCGACTTCCTGCATGTCTTACAGGTCGTATCGGTCCCGAAAAATTGCCGGTGGTAAACTATTCCACAGAGAGGTCGTACGCGGGAGAAACCTCGTTTTTGTGGCGATCGTCTAAAGTCGTTCGGCTATAAGTTGCCTTGTATATTAGATATCGCTTTCCATGACATTGGCATTGATGGATGTAAACACAAGTAACAGAAATTATGTATTTATTCAAAGTAATAAAAAATTGTGTAAACCAATTTTAAATGTGTGTGTGTGTGTGTGTGACAGCCCTATCAAAAAATATAATTATCGGTAAAGTCCAGCGCAGAATGAATTTGTCAAAACATACGTCGGACCGAGTCGGGATTAATGCCGTGCGTCCGACGGATATGGCGACGGTTAGCTGGGGCTCGCTTTCTGATGATAACTCCTTGATAAACAACTCGAGTTGATACCGAAGTGGTGGGTAAGCTCTGGACTAACGTGTAATAAAGTGTCTCTCAGGCTGCTGAGCATTTGTCAAAAGGAAATATAATATACATTATAGCTTTCCATCAGGTGAAATAATGGTTAAAAAAGTTTATAACGGTAAAAAAAAAGTTAAAATAGAATATCATATAGAAGTTTTCACTAAGTGAAGAGCGTTGAATAATCAACAAGAAAAATATGACTAAACTAAATGTGATCTGACGATCTAATGAACGGTGTATGTGTAAAAACGAACACCTTTTTTTCAAAATTAAAAAATAGCGGGAAATTTATTTACAAATAGCAATAACAAAGTATAGTAAGTTGTTTATAATACTTTATGTATACAGACAGACCCATATGGCTCAAATTTATTTATTTAAAACTTTATTAGCGGACACTTTACTAAGAATTTCTTGACGGAAAAACTCAAGAAATTGATTGTTTTCGGTGTGGGATTAGAACCCCGGACCTCATGATCACTAATGGAAAGCATTAGAGTAGATAGTTGCACTAATGGAAAGCACTAGAGTAACGAGGCAGTCGGCAGTTAAACATTACCTAAATACATATAGATACAAACAAATACATCACAATGCGTATATACAAATAACCGATATATTAATATATATGATAATATTAGGAAAGGTGTAAGAGGGGATGTAACATCTTTATTGCAAATAGCAACGCCTACTTTAAAAATTTTTAATTTTTACCTATTTCTGTGATATGAGTACATAAAAAAGTCGGTTGTTGTAATCTTACTAACTTTATAAATGTACAAATATGTTTAATATAAAAGTTGTTGTAACATATTAGATTTTTCCCACAGTAGGATTTTCTCCTGTATCGTAGAGGCATTTGGATGTTTGTTCTTTAAACACGCTTGAACTGTTGGTGGAATTCTTATAAAATTTGGCACGAGTCGGTTATGCCGTACTCATATTAGATATTTTTATAACAATTATTACTTAATAGTTATTACCAAAGTTTTATTTACGCAAAGTGAATTTGGCGAGGCATGGGACTCTTTTCTATTTTTGATTGAGTTTTTGCCTCACATACCATAAGTATCATATAATCTAAGTATATGGACCCTTTATATTGTTTTTAAGAAGATTTCAGCATTTTACTAAATTTGACTTGAAACATACTCTCGAAATGAGAACCTAATTATTTTTGAAAGCGATTAAATAGTGATAAAATCTACTAAAAAAAATCAAGAGTAGTTCGTGCAATTTCAAATTAGACAATCTCTACCAATAAACAAACAAATTCAAAGATCCACGTTAAATTTTATTTCATTTTTAAATTTGGTTAGTTTTAAGCGTTTGATTGTTAGCTTTTGTCTTTATATTTCATTTTTATAAATGTATATTAAAATAAAATTAATCTGTATCTAAGTTGTGTTCACCGTAATAAGTGAAAGTCTGAGAATGAATGATGCTTGAGTTTTTTATTGCAAAATATTTGCGTAGGCAGCGGTTGCACTGGTTACTTTTTAACGATTAGTAGGTATACAGCGTGTTGTAATAATTTATTATGTGCTAAAATAATATATTATATTAGGTTTGACAATTCCTTTTATTTCTGGGAACCCGTCTCAGTCAGTAGTTGCCACTCTCTTTGCTTTTCAACCAGCAAACAGCAGTGTACCAACTGTTGTATTCCCAGTTTGAAGAGTATCTGAGTCAGTATATTTTTTTTATAAAGTAAGGATGAAAAAGAAGCAGTCCACCCGATGGTAAGTGGATGATGTGGCCCATATGCGTTGTCATGCCTGATGACTAAGATGGAATGCCTCGTAAAACTTTTTCTTCAAAACGACTGTATTTTTGTACCAAATTTGATGTAGAGACTATTAGTATACCTACTAAGAAGTGACAGTAGCCTAATAGCAAGGCGCGGACCGCGAACTCAAAAAGGTCGTGGGTACGAATCCGGCGTTCGACTACTGGCGTGACCCACTCGTAACACAAGCAATTTAAGCTTACCACGAGTGGTTAAGGGGAATATTAGTTATGTTTATAGCATTGTTAATATTCTTTTTATCTAAAAAAAAGTATATGGGGTCTACGTACAGTGAAGTTACAAGAACTGGATGTAATATCTGCAGTATAGACTGTTGTCGACGCTGTTATAGTTCTCATTTAGAAACGGAAGTACACTAAAAAATTATTGTCTTCTTTCGTCTACAAATTATTTAATTTCATACATATCGTTTCACTCGGGTTTGTTCTTTTATTGAACAGAGAATAGTGACACAACTAGCGTTTTAAGCACTACGAGGTGTGGCGTTTATAGTTTGATATCCTATATCCTATCCTATACTTTTAAACGAGCAATTCTTATATATATATATAATCGGAATCTCGGAAACAGCTCCAACGATTTTCATAAAATTTAGTGTCCAGGGAGTTTCGGGGGCAATAAATCGATCTAGCTAGGATTTATTTTTAGAAAATGTCCTTTTGTCCGTGTTTTCAGGCAATAAAAAAACTGCTACAATATAAGAAGGTAAATTTTGACTATCGTAATAGCTCAGGTGGGATGTCGGTCGGGCGTGATATCGGAGTTCCGTGGTTCGCGTCCCGTCTTGGGTCCGACATTTTTTTCCTTTTTTTTTTTTCAAATTCCCTTCTTTTGTGAGAAAATCTATTATTTCGAGTCCTTTTTTTACAAATTTTTAAAAATGAGAAAAATTTTAATTAAACTAATTGCACTCATGATTTTCATTCAAATAACCAGTTCAGTTTTTTCTATTATGTCAATAAGATCAAAAAATATTATTCATGTAATTTGTATCTAAATGTAACTTAAAAAAAACCGAGCAAAGCTCGGTCATCCGGGTACTAATAATTTAAATTTCCAGATGTATTTGTTATTGATATTATGTATTACAATAATGTTTATACCATTTAGAAGTTTAACTATGGGTCAATTCATTTTCATTTATTATAAACTAATTACGTTTATTTTACTATGGCTATAAAAATGTCATAAAGAAGGTTTTTCCCAAAATTTTAATTCATCGTTTCTTCTCCAGAGAGAGAAACTTCGTTTTAAAGGGGAAGTACCTAGTTTAAAAATTATCCTATATAAACGAAATTTTAGTTTTTTAGAATCATAAATAAACACGTTTTATTTTACTTTTCTTCTCTAGAATTGCATACTAATAATATAGTGCGGATTTCTTATGAATATAATTGATTTTAAATATTTTTTATTACGTTTTATTTTTTTATTATAAGCCTACCTACTTGACTATAGTCTCATCTAGCAGTAACTAGTGATGAGACCATAGATGATAAATATCACTTATTTCTTTAAGACTTGTGCCTTGAAGACACCCAGATTGTAATCGGACGAAGACAGACGATACCACGTTTTATTAATTTTACCTGTTTCTAATATTGATATCGTTATTACCTCCGGGAATCATCTTCACAGGATTTATTAAAACATCGTAAAACTCCGGATATGCGTGGGGTACCGATACACGCTTATCTTCTTTTATGTAATAAAGATTAAATGACGAAATCTTATTAAAGTACTTACTCTTTTTATAGGTAGTAGAGCCATGCTGCTGTTATATTAGTAGTATAGTTGTAGCACGAATGGGTCGGCTCAACCGGGGAAGGACCACGCTCTCACAGAATACCAGCGCAAAATAGTAGCTTAATGCTGCTGTGTTTCGTATGGTGAGTGTAGAGAACCGGAGACACTATTTACTGGAAATGAGGCATTTCATCTTAGTCCTCACAGGTGACAACGCATCTGCATTTTGATTCGTAATCGAGGATACATGTAGATGTCTATGGGCCACAGCAACCACTTACCATCAGGTGGACTGTGTGCTCGTTTGTCACCTTATCTTATAAAAAAAAACTCTAACAGTATGTCCATACAGATAAATCAATTCTTATTGACATGCAACTATATTCGGATAAAGACACTTTGGCTACATAAATACGCATAAGGTACAAGTAAGTATTTTTTTTAAATATTGAGTGACAAGTTGACGGACTAGTATCACAATGGTTAACTAGGTCTTTGACTGCGACGGCGCAGACTGCCGGATCGAATCGCGCACGTCACAGTAGTCGTTTACTTTGTACAAGCCCACTGGTGCGCTGCACCGGAGAATGAATATGCAATGTCGCTGTGATTATACTCTCACTGTTATCTATCTAACTGAAACACTGCTTGGCGAAACAATTAGGAAAGTTGGCGACAAAAAGCTGGCGGGAACTAAACTTTACAGCTAAGCACACCGCCGCTAAGTTGCTTCTTTGTCGTTCTTCTACAGATTGTACTTCGAAGAGTGGGTCCATGAGCTTCATAAGCTCATACCGTGATCTTCATTTTCCTATCGAAATACCAGACGTACTGCAGGTTACCATTCATACTTTGTTGATATTCCGAATATTCGCTCTAAGCGCTATAAGTCCTCTTTCATATTACGCACAATCAAGTATTGGAATGCCATGCTGGCGTCTGTTTTTCAGAGTGCATATAACCTTAAACTTTTCAAGGTGCATGTTCATACTAATAAGGAATACAACAGGCTTCTCCTGGGCTCGCTCCATCGTAAACCTCATCTTTACCCTCGGGCCAGATGCAGGTTAAGAGTAAGCTTAGTTTAATAATAAAAAAAAAACTTGGCAATTTATCTTTTACCTTCCTATGGTAGACATACAAACGAAAATATGCAATGTAAAAATATATAGATAAATTATATTGACACTCCTTTAAAGTTTGTTTGCAGAAATTAAAAAAAAACCCGCCATTTTTGTCTTTGGCGCCAAAAATAATACCTCTTTAATATATTCCCGTCCATCTATCCATCCATCCATAACAGCCTATAACAGTCTCCTGCTAATCCCATAGGCCTCCCCCATAGATGCCTCACAGGGGGGATTTTGCCATAGTTGCCACGCTTGGCAAGCGGATTTATGACCACAGTTTTTTATTATTTTGAGTTGTTATCAGATGCTGCTGCCCATCTCCCGTTTCAGTTTCTCTCTTTCGCCTCGTACGACACCCGCAGGACGATATGGGGTAGTGGAGGGATAATTTTGATTATGAACTCCAATTAAAACTCCAATTATAACTAAAGCATGTTTAAATAATTTAATATAAAACTAAGAAAACGTGATGAATATTGCATGCCAAATGACGAAATATAGCTGTACTAAGTGTTTGTTCTCTAAGTGATAAACTATGACAATACCATCTGTATCAACCTAAGTATATTCGCAATAAACGATTTGAATTTGAATTTGGATATTCTTACACCGGCATTAGTTACACAGTGATTCCCGTAACAGCTGATAATTCCTTTTTCAATTGCAATTCAAATTATTTATTTCTTGTTTGTGCATATAATCCGTTGTAAAATACAAAGTATATGTATAATATTAGGTTCGAGACCACATCATTAAGCTATCTTCCTTTCAAACTACATACTTATTAATAGTGTGTATATAATACTGGTAATAAATAGACACATTAACATTACCAATACATCTAAGAATTATATGATATTTATAATGGAATTACCTTAATTAAGCCAGTAGCAAGGTAAACATTACAGTCAATTTAATGAACCACCTCTGTTCATTGCTCAGACTTTGCTTAACCTTATTATGTGCGGCCGTATCATTAACTAACCTGTACAATTATGACTCATGATATTAAAAGCAAATCAGTGAGTCAAGCCGTCATTTTCTTGAAGACCATTCATCTTCGAGTTAATGCTACACGATTAACAGTTTGTTTTTGTTAATCGAATTTTGTTAACTATTGAAACTTCTTGTTCTACATCAGTCTTTAAATTCTTACTGATAAATATTGCTCAGCAGGTGTATTGGTGATCGAGGTACAAAAGGTCATCGAAGTGCCAGCTTATAGGCTGTTCCATGTCACTGGCTTGGGTATTTTACGTCTAGCCTTAACCAGATTGTTATAACGCCATCTATTGAAAGTTATAACATCTTCTAGAATATTCTACAGAAATCTCTTAAGACACTCTAGGGATGGATCAGATTGATTGATTTTCTAATTCGATCACCTCACGTATACCTATTAAGTTATCCTCAAAACATTGCCGTTATAAGCCCCATATCAATTAAGCTTGGCTACAAACTTAACTGCATATTATAACAAAAATGAATAAAATAAAGTAGCATCCATTTTCTATACTCATAAATAGGCATATTTGACTGCCTCGTTGGTCTAGTGGTTGTAGTAGTGCGACTGCTGATCATGAGGTCCTGGGTTCGAATTCCCAAGTCGGGTCAAAAAATCGGTTTATTGAGTTTTTCCGTCAAGAAATTCTCAGTAGCTGCCTGGAGTCAGGAAAGTTGGCGGTGTCTCACCCCCGTGACTCGGAATGCACGTAAAATCGTTAGTCCTGCGCCTGAACTCTCTCCGGTCGTGTCGGTTTACCGTCCTATCGGACTATGAGAATGAGGGAATAGAGAGTGCACCTGTGTTTGCGCATACACTTGGGCACTATAATCCTGTCCTGCGCCGTTGGCTAGTCTCCGTTGAGGCAGGCCGCCATAACCGAAATTGGTCTGGAGGACATTATTATTATTTTTAATTAGGCAATCAAGCTCTTGAGTGTATGTGTGTTTGTGTGAGTGTTCAGAGATTTTACTGGCATCATTTAATAAAAAAGTTAATCCGAGAGCTGACTTTCTTGATTGTCGAAATGCCGCCAACTTAACTCAGCTGCTCAGGCCAAGCCATGTTATGCCACTACTGCATTGTGTGTGGTAATCAAAAGTTCATTCAATTACCATTTCAATAGAGTGTAATTCAGTAGTTGTAAGACTAGGTGATGGGACTCATTTTCTGGCTAGGAATCCGTTTGGTTAGGTATCACCTTCTTACCAATTACTGCCGCCAAATATCAGTGCCCGCATTGCCATGTTCCGGTCTGATAGGCATATAGATCCAATGTAATAACAGGCTATTTATTTATTTATTTAACAGATACACCATTGGCTTATCACTAGACATTGTTAAATATAACACAATTGGTTTTGTTCAAAATGATTCGCCTTTAAAGGTATATACAACATTCACAAAAGTAGTGCAGCTACAATAAGACAGTTGTTAACTTACTTAACTAGAACAATATCATTAATAAATTTACAAGTAATTTGATTACAATGAAACTAATGCTAAATTTGAAGAAGAGAGAAAGAGTTATAAATACTTATTACATAATCTAGCAAATTTTGATACGTTATCCTTATGGAAAATGTCGACGTCTCCGTTGGTGGTTATGTCGTTATACGTTTGCATTAACCTATTTATTGGGGCTCGTTTACCTAAATTTGTTCTCTGGTTGGGTAAACAGAAGATTTTGGTAATCGGATGTCTTGGAATAGATCTTGGAACTCTGATACTTAATTGATTTAACAGTGCCGGTGATAGTAGGAGGCCGTGAATTAGCTTATGAAGTGTTTTAAGATCACTAAGTCGACGCCTTTTTCCGAGAGACTCTAATTTGAAGTGGGATAGCCTAGTATTATAGTCAGCACGGTAAGGACAAGTTTGATCTTTAAAGGCTAAGTAACGGGTAAAATTGTGCTGGATACGCTCTATTCGATCACTGTGAATTTGGTATGATGGGTTCCGAACAGGTGATGCATATTCTAATGTACTACAAATAAGAGCTTTGTATATAGTGAGAATAGATATAGGGTTCCGCAAATCCTTACATATTCGCTTTACGAATCCTGCCATCTTCCATGCTTTGGATGCAATATTATCAATATGGATGTTGAAATTTAATTTTTTATCGATCATTACGCCAAGGTCACGGACTACTTCGGATTATGTTAATTTTTCTCCGTCTACAAAATAACTGGAGCGAATAATGTTTCTCCTTCTGGTAATTTTTATATACAGACATTTCTTAGGATTTAGTAGCATTTTGTTACTTTTGCACCAATCTGAGATAGAGGTGAGATCTGTCTGTAATCTAACTACATCATCTGGAGACTCTAATCTGGCTATGATTGATGCACTCCTTCTTTTTTTATAGAATAAGGGTAACAAATAAGCACACAGTGCACCTGATGGTAAGTGGATGCTGTGGCCCATAGACATATTCATTTATCCTCGACTAACAATCAAAACGCAGATGCTTTGCCACCCCTGAGGACAGATGAAATGCCTCGTTTCCAGTAAGAAAGGGTCTCCAGATCTCTACACTCACAATACGAAACACAGCAGTATTAAGCTGCTATTTTACTCTGGTATTCTGTGAGAGCGTCCCCGGACCCATTCGTGCTACAACCACAATATAGCTGCAGCGTGGCTCTACCACTTATCATTAAAATCTTTCCTCAGAACTGACAACGTATCTATAGCCCTCTTTGTTTAAAATTGGCTTCAGGTACTAATAGACTGCAGTAGTTACCATAAGTTGGACTATAAGTTAGTTTGAAGCTTCAGTTGTATAAAACAAAAACACGCATTACAGTAGCAATCTTCAAACCGGGTAGGGTTAGGGCAGGCAGGCTACTGCGCCCTAGAGTTAGTAAGTCTATTGTTGAAAATTGGTTAGTTCCATTGCGGCAAGGATTTGTCAAGGTCGTCACGTTTAGGCCCTCCGACTTATTGCTTATACACAACACCACCGAGTGGTCAAATCCTAAAGTTAAAAATGCCAATAAATACTAAAATATTTACTTATTAGCCCTAAACAAAGTATCCAATTAAAGGAAATAAAACTACCTACACTGTACATCATGTTGGACACCCTGTATACAATAGTCGAAGAGCAATTGACAACTATATCGTCAACGTGTGAGGTCTAAGAAGACGTTGCTGCCCACGCGGAGCCTCCATGTACATTGTACGCATAGGGTTGCCTGTTACGATTTAGATAATTTATCGATAGTAATTATAACTGTTTATTAGAAATAGCCGCAGCGGTAGAGGGTATTTCACTATTGAGTTCCGCGTCCTAAGTCTGAATATTTAAAACACAAAACCGTAGCCGTTCGGACTGATTTTATTTCTGGTTATATTGTAACAATTGTGTTGTCAACTTTGCATCCCAGTCAACTCTGTCTTTATGTAATAAGTGTTATATCGAGCACAAGAGAGAGTGAATTACTTTCTGCACAGTTGACTTCTACCTAGCGATACCGATAGCGTTCTGACGCGTCACATAAGCATTCTTGGCAGTAATAAGCATAGTATTTTATTGCTAACAAATAACAACTAATTTTATTTAAACAAACACGCAGTTCACCTGATCGTAAGTGGATACAGTGGCCCTTAGACATCTACATTTATCCTCGATTAAGAATTAAAATGCAGATGCGTTGTCACCCCTGGGCACTAAGATGGAATGATTCGTTTTCAGTAAAAAAATGGTCTCCGGATTTCTACACTCACCGTACGAAACACAGTAGTATTAAGCTGCTATTTTACGCTGGTATTCTGTGAGAACGTAGTCCTTCACCGGTTGAGCCCACCAATTCATGCTACAACCATAATATAGCTGCCGCGTGGCTCTACCACGTATAATATCCTCGCTACCCCTAAATATTGAGCAGGAACGCCTTGATGCCAATAACAAGGATCTATTGTTCTCACCATGCATTAAACCCAGTATACCGTAAAGGCGTGGTCCTTCATCGTTCGCTCCGACCCATTTTTGCAACAGTTATACGTACAGCTGCGGCGTGGCTCTACTTAAGTTAAGACTTCAAGTCTCATACATGGTAGAGCCATGCTGAAGGTACATATATTATGGTTGTAGCCATAATCGATCGTAACGACTAGGAAAGGACCACGCTCTCACAGAATACCAGCGTGAAATAGTAGCTTAATGCCGTGTTTTGTATTATTCTTTAAGTGTAGAGAACCTTTTTATTTGAAACGGGACACTCTATCTTAGTTCTCAGGGGTAACAATGCATCTGTATTTTGATTTTTAATCGAGGATAGATGTAGGTGTTTATGGGCCACGGCATACATTTACCATCACGTGGACTGTGTGTTCAAACTTTCAGCTGAAAGAACAAGTATATTCTAAGAAAGTACCTACTTTACGGCTTTAATAGTTAAATACAACTAGTACCACAAAAAAATAATTAAAAGTTTTAACCCTTACCAATATGGGAGATGTAATTGATACAAGAAATTATTTGTGAATAAAAGTCACAGTGATTCAAGTTCATTTCGATTAATTTTGGATGCATAATGCATATTCTTCAATTTTAATATAAAGTTCGGGTGTGCGCCTGACCGTAAGTCTTCTCTTTCTAAAAGGCTTGACCAATTTTGATGAAATTTACTATAAACGGTCATTTGCTTTAGTTGGACTCGGTAGGTGGCGTCGTGTATTGTCGTCAAGATCCGGAAATCACCCGTGCGAAGTGGAGAAGTACGATAATACAAATACCGACCGACACAAATTAAATTAATAGAGCTTAAATTAGTACGCTTTTGATTTTGATAATATTTTATTTTTATATGTGATTAGCTGGCAACCCTGACTACTCGGCAGTCCATCAACATGGGAGGTATGCAAAATAATGCTTTTTAATGTTTTTAACTTACGTTCTGAAACTTTAAAGTCGATAAATATGAAAATATATTTTTGCGGGTACTTAAAGTTGTCTTGCTTTTGTGGCTTCTACTTAAAACGAGAGTTTCTGTACCGAAACCATAAATTTCCTTTTGTTTTGTTTAATGTGTAAACAAAACAAAAGGAAAAATTATACGGACTGTATTACTATTTATTCCATCAGGAGATAGGTAGGGAAAGGGGTCCTTTTTTTAAGAAATTAAGTGAGAAACGAAGTCACATTCTTTTTCATCAGCTTAATATAATATTTTGTGATCAGAATATCTTAAGACACATTTCGTGTATCAATCATCACTGACGGGAATGATTGCAGAATTTTCTAGACTCTAGTTCTCTTTGTACTCCTTTCGTACCTACTCTTTGTCTCTGTTTTCAGAACCAATTATTTTTATAGAAGGTTTACTAAGGTACCTAATGGTTGCTGTGGCGTATAGACACCTACATTTATCCTCGATTAAGAGTAAAAATATAGATGCACTGTCACCTCTGAGCACTAAAATAGAATTCCTTGTTGTTCCGTGTTACTACAAAAAGATCACAGTTTCTCTACAGTTGCCATACGAAACACTGCAGCATTAAGCTGCTATTTTACGCTGGTTTGCTATGAGAGCGTGGTCGTTCCTCGTTAAAGCCGACCCATTCATACTGCAACCATAATATAGGTGCAGCGTGGCTCTTTGATGTTAAAAATTTACGTATAAAATGTTGGTCTTTTTGTTTTCACAAATTTTGAGTCTACAGTTGCACATAGGCCTTTTCCGTCCTAGGGAGGTATTTTCATACATGCCACACTTAGCAGCGGATTGGCGGTCATTGTACTAGTAGTCCAAAAATAAGGATCTAAAAAAAGAAAGATAAGAGATAGACTCTTTTATTTTTCGGACGTCAATCTGAGTATTTTACGTCTGACTGGGATTATCATAACGTATTTATCGGGAGCTGTGAGATCTTTCAGGCCCCTTGTGATATTTACGGAAAATAATTATATTCACAAACGTAGAAATACTAATCAGAGATATGTATTTCATTTTATTATTCTGATATTTTTAACAACAATCATTTTACTGGAAACTTCGTGGCCTTTATAATGTCATAATTTACTCTAAGCGGACTAACTAACAAAACCCATAATATGAACAAGTTCCAGCATCTTCTAATTGGTAAGAATGTGGACGGCTAGTTGCTAAACTACCGATATATTTATAAAATGCTCGTTTATCTACTAATTTATCTGGAAGTTTGTCCGTCTGATTGATCGTTGCAATTAGTCATTTTACTGAGCGACTGTAAAACGTGGGTCTTTTAAACTGATTTATTTACCTTGGGACAAAAAGGCAAAACACTTTTGGGGTTCTGCAGTTATTTTTTTGGTCAGTTCCATTTTTTAGAGAATAAGAGTGGCAAAGGAACACACAGTCCACATTAATCATCGATTAAGAATGAAAGTGCAGATGCGTTGCCACCTCTGAGGACTAATATGGAATGCATTGTAAACAGTAAAAAGTGTCTACAGTTCTCTGCACTCACCATACGAAACTACTAGCCTTATTCTATTTTACTCTGGTGTTCAGAGAGAGCGTAGTACTTACTACCCCGGCCACGCCTACGCCATATTCTTGCTACAGTTATGTAAAGCTGCAGCGTGGTATTACCACGTAAAAAAGCGGTATAGATGTGACCCGAAAGGTCCACACGACTCACTTCCCAGTGGAAAGAATAAAAAAAATCATTTATGTTCTAATATTTTATACAATTTTCATTCGCCACAAAAAACGACTTGACCGATTTTGCTCAAAATTTAATGAGGTCTATGTTACATAATTATGCGTTAAATGAAACTGGTATCGTGTCAATATCACTCTTTGTTCTCGAGATACACGAGGCGAAAATTGAATCCGAACATACATATATACGTACATATGTGCACATACGAACATCCTCCTTAAAACCATACTATTCGACTCTAAAGACCTTGAAACATGGAGATATGTCTAAATTTCCAATTTGCAAAATCGGACCCATTACAATAACTTCCCACTGTGAAGTTAAAAATGTAATTAATTTCACTATATTATGTTTTCTAAAGCTTTCGGTTTATTTAGATAAAATTATGAGTACGTTTAGCCATTTTTTTAAAACCAACAAGGTTCTCAACTACAACTTGTAATGCTACGCTTAAATTAATTTTTTAATAATTTTTTTATGTTCAAGCATATTAATCAAATAATATTATTAATTCGTTGTACCATATTTATCTGGCTACAGTTAATGATCACTCTTAACTTAGGTAAGCTTCAAGATGTTGTAATAAAAACTGTTCTTCAAGCGACATTCTGTAACTGAGCCTTTTACCACTTTACATCCATCTGCATCACTTCAATAAAAGAATAAAACCAGATTTATAAAGTGTCTATGACAAAAAATGTACTTTGTGAAGAATGATCGTCTTAAATTTCTCCTTGATGGGGCAACATTTATCTAACGAAGTCTTTTATTAATAGCACTATTAAGCCTACTCCGTCAAGCGTTAACTTATCTTCAACTTAACCGTGTACTATCGCCCTAAAAAATACCAGCTCAAACTATTAGTCAATAGTAACCCAATAGGCCGACATTTTTTCTATTTTGTCTCAGCACGACTAATTAAAATGTTAATGAGAAGTTTTTAAGTGCTTATGGATGAAATTACATTAAACTTCTATTTGCTTAAAAATAACAAAAGAAAGCCCTTTTAAAATTCAAATAAAAATGATTTTAAATTTAAACATAGGACAGTAAAGTGATTTATAATTATTCTTTTGTTTGTTTAATGTTCTCGGAAATAATGTTCCGGAAGTTAAAAAGCTAACAAAAATCAATAAAAACAAAGCTCAAATTTCAATCCTAACACATCACACTGTGTGGTCCGTCATATTAAATTTTATTAATTCACAGTATTTTTATACGTCCCTTCTTAATGGTCGCATATTTATTTTATCATGGTTGTTTTGCCGCGTAAATCATACAACACGGCTGTCAGAGTGACAGTGAATTTGGCGCCAACTGCAGTCGCTGTCAATTCCAGATCTCATTTCACACGCTTACACACGCTTGCTCTGTTAATTTTGGGTGTATTTAATAGATGATTAGTGAAACTAATGCAGCCGTAGACAAATTTATGTGATTGTAATTTCTGAAGAGTGTACTTCTAATTAATGAACTATTTGTGACCTAAAGCCTAAAGAAGTAAAGTCCACTTTTGTACAATATAGATAAACGATGTAAAACTGTTTTTTCATTAGTTTGAAGACAAATTTGTTACAATGTCGTTACTCGTGCATTTTTTATCGGTGTTTAAAGCTAAGGTCATTTCTCCTTAATTGATTGCCTTCTAGGTGCTGTCAACGAATTTAAACTTGGCGCGAAATAGAACTGCTTTTTTTTAAATAAAAGTTTCCAAACGGTTTTTAAATTATCTGTAGGAAGAAAATTACAGACTGCTACAGCACTTCTGTTGATCAAAGCAGTGGTTATGAGTGAGTTATTGCCTTTCTTGCTTTTATGTTTATGAACTATGAAATGCTTCAGTAATGTACTCTAAACATACGATAGACAGGTTTCACATTTACTATTACGAAACCTATTATCATCGCTAATAGAATTATGGAAGGTAGTCGTGAATATGTGTTTCATAAAATACTGTAAAGCGTAAATATTTAGAATAGAATAGGATAAATATTCACACTAACGACGACGGGAAACAGCGGTAAAGCTATAAGATTTATTTCACAGTATTCCATGGTCCGATGCGATGTTATCCAACACGAGAGGGATGGACTTTACATGCTTTATGAGGTGTGGGGGTGGAACAGCTCCAACTTTCTGGCTCCGGGCTGCTACTGGGAATTTCTTGTCAAAAAACTGCTCTAATAATTGATTTTGTCTCGATCCGTGATACAAACCCAGGATCTCATGATTGTCAACTGCGTTTACTACTACTAGACGAATGAGGCAATCAAATAAATAACATATTTATATGTCGTCTAATATATGGCAGCGTTTGATGTATATTTTCTTGATCGAAGGCCTTGCAGCCAATTACACATAAAATAAAATAAAACCTGGTTCTGAAATACCCCTGTACTAGAAACAGCCAGCAATAAGCCCTCTAGGATTATTATTTCTTAATTGTAGGTAAATAATGTATAGTATAGTATTCTGCAATTATTTAATATAAATTGTTCGGGAAACATATTGGTGGCTAGTACTTCATTACCGGAGAATTATTATTAAAGGATTTTTAATACTCTGATAAAGTTTTCATGATTTTTTTGTTTTATGGAGTTTTTTTTTTGAAAGCGTATTTTTAACGTTATGCTTTTTAAATTTAACAATTCATAAGACCATATAAGAAGGCAAATACACTTAATATTAAAACTACTATTTTATTCATCAATCATTGCTCAACTAAACGCCATTTTGACATCTGTCAAATTAATGTCAAGATAGCACGATCGGTGACCTTTGAAGATGTTTGTGGTCGCATTGCACTAAAAGGCTTTTATTTATTGTATTACTGTATAAATAATTAATCTTAATAACAAAAGTTAAAAAATATTTTTCGTGTTTTATTTAGCTTTTTCACTGACGTCGTGTTGTTCGAAAATTCTTCGGCACTTTGTTTTTGTCGGTTTCTTAATTGAAGCTTCCTGAAGATTCTAATTAGTAATACATCGATCGATAGAACATTCTCGAAATTTTGACACTCATTGAAAGTTTCTAATTTTTTTACAATGGGTCGTACGGCTAAAAATATTTGCGATGTATTCCAAATACTTCAAAATACATTAATTCACCAATGTACTTTATTGTACAGTAAATAATTGGTTTGATCGCTTTCGATTGGATGCTAACAGTCTTGAAGACCAACCTTGATTGGGACGACCGACGAATGTGAAGTTTTACTGCATTGTGTAGAACTCGGAAGAGAACCCGGACACTACTACTGGTGAAAAAGTGAAAAGAAAGTTTGTTATCGAGGATTTTCATGGTTTTTGTAAAGTTATATCTCATTGAATACCAGACAGTCTACCTACCTAAATCCAACCAAGCCTTCTCTATTGCTTCTCTCTCGTTCTCACAGGAAAGAATTTCTGGATCTGCTTACTATAACGAGACCGGAATTAACTATAACTACATAAAAAGTAAAGTGGATTTCTAAAGCAATATTTCGCTAATTACACCTAAACTCAAACACCGAGAATCGAAGATTCGGCTCTTTTTTAGGAAGGTTTGCAAAGAATAGCCTTAAGAAAACCGTACTGAAAGTGATATTTTACAGCTTAATAATTTTAAAATTAAGCCAACGCTTTTCATAAACAACGTCCAGGGAAATTTTATATATAATATCTCCTCCGGGACATTGTACGTCGACGACACACTGCAAAAGAGACCAGATCCAAGTTTAATCCATCACATATTCCAGATATCTCTTCAAGTCTCTCAACATCTTTGTCGGGCCCTAAAGAACAAAGTACGCGAAGAACACTTCAATCAAATTATGAATATCAAATGTTCACTCCATGAATTATTCTCATCTCAAGAGTAAAACTTCTAATCTTTTGTTATTAATTAATTAAACGAACATTGTGAGAAAGTTGTCAGAATAATAAAAATACATATTTCGTGGTCGTGTCAAGTCCGCCAACACTCACTGGGGTAGCGGCTCCAACTCCCAGAAACATAGGTAAGGGGCCCTATAGCTTACTTAATATAGGACGTACATAATAAAAACTGTTACTTACTTCACTTATTAATAAAAACATAATTTACAGTCTATGTATAGAGCTTAACGACTAAAAGTGTATTTAAAATTTGACTTACTTTAAAATATAATAAAATAGACACCATACATAGATATAATTTGAATAACATTTAATAACTTATGCTTGGTAAAGCCATGCTGCAGTTATATTAGTACACAGTATAGTTGTAGCACGAATGGGTCGGCTCGACCGGGGAAGAACCACGCTCTCACAGAATACCAGCGTAAAATAGCAGCTTAATTGCAGCTGTGTTTCGTATGATGAGTGTAGAGATCCGGAGAACCTTTTTTAATGGAAACGAGGCATTCCATCTTGGTCCTCAGAGGTGACTACGCATCTGCGTTTTGATTCTTAATCGAGGATAGATGTAGATGTTTATGGGCCACAGCAACCACTTACCGTCAGGTGGACTGTGCGCTCGTTTGTCACCCTTATTCTATAAACAAACAGTGTAGTGGCAGCGTAGCAATATCCGGTAGATGTGGACTGCTCGTCCGTGGATATCGTAGGAGGCGAGGAAAACAAACCAAAAAATGTAAATCAGCGTTGCGTTGGCAACTACGGCAAAAATCCCCCTTATGAACCAGTCTATGGGGAAGCTTATAATCAGTCTTTAATAGGCCGTAATGGTGAGGATGATAACATTAAAATGAGTTTTTGAATAGTTTACTGTATTTTATCTGAACAGTAGATACAATTTTATGAAGCACAGTGAGAATCACCAAAGAGTAAATTCCTCTATATTTTATGTGACCAGTAAGATGCAAGACTTTGAACCTGTTAAATAAGAACAAATAGTTTAAGTTCCAACAGAATGAAATGAATCTATGTGTAGTATTTAAGATATTTCTAGACTCTCTATGACCATAAAGATATCATCAACATCTTCCGACTCACGTTTAAGTCAGTATTATAACATAAACTAGTCGGGTTTAACGTTATCAAGCATTTTGGTGTTATAATCGAGGATGGATATAAAAGTCTAAGGGCTGCGACATTCTCTCACCATCAGGTGGACTGTGTGCACATTTGTCACCCTTATTCTATAAAAAAGTTTCATTTAAGTAGCACCAGATGTCTCGCAATTATTAAATGCTGCTATACTCGTCACTGGTCTAGTTAATTTAAGTGTTATAAAAATAAATTGCTCCCGTTAATTTCCCTAAAACTCAAAAACGGCTTAACCGAATTTGAATCATCATAAACACTCACGCCTGTCACCCAGAGGGGTAGGCAGAGACTACAGACTTCCATTTAGCACGATTCAGACGCATCTCTCTCGCCTCCTGCACATCCATATACCCATACATGCTCGACGGTTAAGGGTACTCTTGCACAATATAATATATACAATATTATTTATTAAAACATCGCTTTTCCAATTCTCGCATTAAACTCTCAAGAACGCTGATCACGCAGTTACAGGGTACATTTGTTGAATGTATTTTAATCATATTATTCAAATCTTTATTTCTCTCGTTCTACCATTATGCCATCCTTTAGAATATAACAGTTTAAATTATTTCAACGCTTTTTGTCTATTACCTATGATTAACCGACAAAAAGAAGCTAGCGTTGTTTGTGTGCTATTAGACGGATCTTATTTAAGTGTTGCCGTGTGTAAACATGTCGTGCGCCTGTACACAGTCTCCGGTTACTCAGCTCCGTGGTGGTTCTAAAAATTAAGTCATCACTCACAGAGCTCGTTTTGTTTCTCTTTGTAAATGCCAAGACGGATGGGATAATACAGTGATTATAATTCATTAAATATTTATTTCCTTGTCAGTGCGACGATATATTGTTATTTATCTGTGCAAATATCTATCTTTATAAGTATGAAGTGACCTCTATACTCCATGTTTATAAGCTTAGACATTAAAACATTAAAAAAATAATAAATTTTTTTTAAATTATGTTTCTGTTTCAAATTAGAGTCTTTCTGCTTGCTAATTCTGAATTTAAATACTTAAGAATCGAGTAATTTATTATATTTTTTATAAAATTCTTTAAATTTCAATTTTACTATAGTATTTTATTTACTAAAACTAGTTTATAGGAATATATTTTTGTTATATAGCATCTCTGTGGGCTAATATATTATTATTATAATATAGATATATATTATTATTAAAATAGTCTAGGAATCGTAATATCGATTTCAAAAGACGTATTCTGATATAAAAAAATGCTAGTTCCCCATTTAAGTTTTAAGTGTTTTACATGGAATCAAACACTAAACTATTTGCTACTATCCCTGTGGATCGAGACAAACATACATAGTTACTTCAATTTTTTAATTTTATTGCCGAAATTTCCCTTATTAAATGATTTACTGTTTATTGCTCAATTTGTATTACGAAGAGTAGGACTGTATGATATAATTGTATATTTTTAATGTTATGTAATATAAATGAAATAAAACAATCTAAATAATTAAAAATAAATTAATATAAATAAAAACAAGTATTCAAATTTGTTAAATATTTGAAATGTTTAGGTACTTTAATAAACAAGACGCAGCACATATCCCAGTACTAATTTTTTTAATTTAACGGTCATGCTACGTTTTACAAAATACTATTTAGTAATTTTTACAGTAGATGATAATAATTACTACAAATAATATCAGGTGCTCAATCTCAATTAATTTTAATTGATAGGTTTTGCGTAAAGTCTTAGCAAATTATCAATGGTGCGCTTTTTATATCCAACATTCACTCCGCTATTACTGATTAATTCTTCGAGCGTAAAAATGCCTACATTAAGTCTGTACGCTTTGCATAAAGCTCTTCAAACGCTTTTATAATCCTTATTTTGACAGCAAACTCTTCAATGGAGGTAAAAAAATCCTGCGAGTGGGACAGCGATATGTAAAAGAAAGAGAATGGCAGTCGGCTTCACGTTGGGTGGCATAGTGAGTCATGGACAACGCTTACGGGTAGCGAAAGGGATTTAAGTGAACGGATTAAAAGGTTTTTTTGAGCGGGTATCCCTCAAAACGTGTTAAATTCTAGTCGTAGTGTATGGTATTGATGGAAAGTGGAAGTGTCTATTGTAAGAGGTTTACGCAAACGCGGATTCGAGTTGTTTGGTTTGCGCAATTTTATTGCCTTTTTGATTCCTTCTTTGTTGTTTAACGTTGAAAGAAATAAATATTGGATTAAAGTTGTTTTAACTTAATGTTGGTATTTCTCTGACAATGTTACTTCCTAATAGCTCATTTTTATTTTTAAACCTGCTTTTGCCCAAAGCTCCGCTCATATGGAAACAAACACTTTAACGAAAAACTAAACCTTCATTTTGCAGTGATATTTTTTAACTCCCCGTGTTTTTTTATAGGATAGGGTGACAAACGAGCACACAGTCCACCTGATGGTAAGTGGTTGCTGGGCCTATAGACATCTACATCTATCCTCGATTACGAATCAAAATGCAGATGCGTTGTCACCCGTGAGGACTAAGATGGAATGCCTCATTTCAAGTAAAACGGGTCTCCGGTTCTCAACACACACCATACGAAACACAGGAGCGCTACTTTACGCTGGTATCCCGTGAGAGCGTGGTCTTTTCACGGTCGAGTCGACCCATTCGTGCTACAACTATACTACTAATATAGCTGCAGCATGACTCTACCAAGTTTAAAAAAAAACGTAGGTAAAAAGTATCCACTGTTTTGATCCAGGAAATGGTCTATATCTGTTTTAAATTTCGTAAAAATCGAGCTTTTAATTCAGTATTTGAAAGTCTTCTTTTTTTTTTGGCCCGCGGTATGCCGGTTACAGAGGGGGCGCTTGTGATCAGCAATTGCGTCGTATAGGACTGAATACTTTACTGGTAAGAAAGCATTCGATCTTATCCATCAGGGGTGATAACGCATATATATATATATATATATATATATATATATATATATATATTTTTATGTACTAATAAACATATATAAACATAGATACATACACATCATGACAATATTGTAATTCTAATGATTCTTCAGTAAATGCTCGTGTACCATCTTTTTAATTAGGTATTAATTATTTTAAATTGTTATCTGTATTATTTCTGTGATTCTTAATCGAGGATGTGAAGGTGTGTGTGGGTCAGAGTATTCAATTACCATCAAGGTAAAACGCAAATAAATGGAATAACGGTCACATACTGAAACGTTACACAATTTCACGATGTTGTTGATTCTCTTGGTGTCAGTCACTTTGACGTAAAGTGATAGAAACGGAACGAGACTTAACGGCATCTTGATTTTGAGTAGCGTTTGAGTATTTGGGCATCAATCACCAAGAAAAACGACACAAAACAAGATTATGCTTAAGCGGTTGATTTTCTCGAGTTAGCGACAAACTAATATCACTGATACCAACTGTAAGCACTACTTTTTCTTCCTCATCAGTCTGGAGATTGGCAGGCCTGCAGACTGAATGCTCGAAGTATCAGCTTAATGAACGAATATATGCTTAGAATAAAATCCCTAGTCCCTAAAGAAATCCGCAGTCTACCAACACATTAGCAGCAATAGGGACGACATCGTGTTGGTATCTTACCCTTTGAACACTGGGAGGTAGCCAAAAAATAGTGTGAATTACATTGGCTACTATTTTACTATTTAAATGAATAAATGAGCTATTAAGTTTATTCTAATGAAATAAATAATACGGTATTAACAATGTATTAGTTGGTAGTCGAATGGTCGAAATTCGATCGTAATTCATAAAACTTTTAAGCTTTGTCTTGACAAATCCACAGTCGAAAGAAGAACATTTGGAATCGCACAAAATTCACAGCTCATTCAGTCAGTCAACCATCATTTCGTTGGCAGCGTAACGTTTTAAAATTCTTTAGCGACAATCTTTACTCTGTGCGACTGTTTGACCATAGACTATTGTGTTTGACAATTAACATTGGCAGTATAAATAATTAATGTTTTAATAATATTAATTTTATTTTATTTAATGTATTTGTAACTCATATTACACGTACATTTTAGCTTTTTGCACTCCTCTTAAAATTGGTACAATAGATAAGACTAGAGGAAAAAAAAGTACTCAGTAGTAGACTCAAAACCTGTAATTGGGATTATTAAGTACTGAAATACCCGGATTAAAGATGGCAAGCAGTAATGACAGCGTAAGACGTTTAGTGTTGCCATCGTCTCACTTCAACTAGTTAGTTGCCACAGTTGTGGCAATTATGGAAAATTCTATCTACAACCGGAGGAACCACAGAATCGTCGCGCCCGCATGCGGCTAGACCTGTGCAGACTGATGAAGAAGAAAAAGTAGTACTCGCAGTTAGTATTAGCTATCAGTCATAGAATACTATAATACATACACAATAGAACGGGGGAGTGGGCGCAGCCCATGTAGCCACTAAAATGTCACTGACACGTCAATTCACACGTATATATTTCCAAATTTCCCACGCATAAATTATTTAGAAAATGTCAAATTGCACGCTATTTACAAATAAATATGTATTAAAATCTGTCTGTCAACACAGCGAATCGGGTTTGTAGTAGTGATAATACGACGTTATTGCTTGTATGTGTGGTCCCGGCGACGCCGAATCTCGTACAAAATAAGGCTAACAGCTATATGTATTATGCACTATGTGTATTATAGTATTCTATGGTATCAATGATATTATTTTGTCACCAACTCTTGCAAATCAACCGCTGAAAACTTAAACATGTTTTGTGTTGTTTTTCTTGGTGATTCATTTCATTTATTTTTTTTACCTTTATTCTACGGCAAAATCAAGTTTTGCAGTAGACGGATACGTTTCACTTATAGTTATTATTAATAACTATAAGTGAAAGGTGTCCGTTAATAACTTATTAATATCACATGCCTCTTACTTTCATGAGGATAATTATAGAACGTGTAAAATTTTTCTATTTAGTGCCCTCAAAAATACCATAATTTAAAAACACAGAATTTGTTCACTCTGTTAATTATCTAACGAGAAAGTAGTCACTAAACACTAAATTGTAATGACCAATTTCAGTGGTGTCAATACAGAAGATCGCGTATTATTAGTAAACTTAACGTGACCATAACGCGCCTGAGCTACCACACTTCTATTCGGTGCTCACGCGTTATGGTAAGTAATAATTGTAGTGAAGATATTCTGATATTAATGGCACATATGTACGTCATCCGTAGACGGACGGAAACAGTCCAGCCGATGGTCCTCTTCGCTCCTGTAGGAACCATACATCGCTTTTAATTTCAGATATTTCAAAGCTTATAAGTTTATATTTGCTACCGTTCTATTAACATATTTGAGTATTTATGGGTGTGCTGGTCATAAGAAATTCAGCCTTTTGTTGCAGGTTTTAAAGAAGAATATTGCAAGAAATGTATTAAACAATGCTGGCCAGTAAGGGCTTATAAAACAATGCTAGCATTAAAAATTGTGGAGTGACATTGCACATACTCATAGAAAAATAGCCCTATGATTTATGAAGAACTTTTTTTAAATGAAATCTTTCTAGTCAGTTGCAATTCATATACCAATTAATAGATTTATAAAGAATGTTAATAAGGATGTTGAATAGCTTGTTTACATGAAGGGCCATCATGGGTGTCAACTATGATGGGCCATTGTGTAGAGGGCCTAGTGGCACAGAATGGCTTGTGGTTCGGTGCGATGGCCTGGCATTGCCACGGTATCGGTTTTACGGCTGCACATCAAAGGTCTAAGTTAATTAGATGTCTTGCATATGAGTTTTACACTTGCATGTATTACAGGTTATCTTTCAGTTTTGCTATTGAAATCTTATATGTTCTAAATCCATTTAAGGAATCGAATACATAACCCGATAGGTAGCTAACCTACGCTGGTGAAAAATTTTGTAGTGTGTTTCTAATGTTTTATTCTTTAAACGTAATCATTAAACATATTATACATATTATTGCCTTAGCGAATATAGAATTTGGGCCATAAATACTTGTATAAGCATAAATGATGATTAATACTGAGCCCACGTCTATACTCGAACGGACAGACAAAAAGAGGATATCTCAACGGAAGACATCTCAATTACTTCACACAGAGGTAAACTGTAAATAGATTTAGGTATAACGTTTGAAAATAAACTTAAAAATCAGTATCACAGGGCCTTATTTAGATAATAAAGTATTCACGATGAAATTCCTTAGTTAATCCTTTAAGAGATTGTGTCTACAAAAACGTAATCTATTTTTTGAGTACTAAAGTAGTGATTTGATCGTCTCAATTGTGTTGGAGATAGACGATGTCATCAATATGCAATTTTGAGTTATATTGTGGTTGGCTATAAAAGACAAGTTTGAATGCACTACCGTCGCTACGATGTGGCATCATTGCCAGTGAAGCTTGAAATGTTTTGGTGACATGAGCGTACGATACGTGAACACGGAATGAGTAGAGACGTTTTTTATATATTTTCATTTATATCTTATTATATTTTCTTTGTGATTCTAGTTAGTATACATTTATGGGTTCAATTCACAAGTGTGTTATTTTTATAACTTACCACAAAAGGCCAAACTCTCTTCATTATTAATACGTATGTCTGTAAATAGTAAAATTATACACGTTTTCTAAGAAATTCTTTAAATGATGGTGAAATCCGCATCAAAATCCTGCGAGTAGTTTTAAAATTATATACGAACGTACAGACTTATATTGGTGAAATAGTAGCTTTGGTGCATTTTGGAAAAGGGGGTTAGATGGGAGAATTAATCAGGTGGTTACTTCTATAAAAAAAAAAAAAAAAAAAAGAAGATGCCAACAGGTTTAGCCATGTTGACTTAAGAACGAACTTAAAGTATCTTCTGTGTAGAACCAAAAATAAGTAATAATTAAAAGTTGAAGGTTGCCTTCGTTTGCTTTGACATCAGGATCCACTGACCCATGGTGCTGTAAAGGCACAAAACATCGGAAATTTAAAAAAGTTAAAATTAAGCGCGATAAGATCCGTAAAATTAGTTTTATTCACGTAAATATAAGAAATCATCATTTTATAGTTTTGTAATAATCTTAACGATTGTAGAAAGGTAAGTTAGCTAACGTCGCTGAAAAGGAGCGGTTCTGTTTTATATTACCATTGACAATTACTCGATATTAATGATTGCATTATACTAATAAAAATGATACCTGGAATATCTGTTCAAACGGAGTCTCCACGTAGTTACTAGTCCGCGTTGGGTGGCCGACCACCCGCGGGCGCTTCGCCCTCTACATCTGTTTGTCAAATTAGGCGCCGGTACAGCACCGCGCCCGGGCGCGGAGTCCGATCGCTAGCAAAGCTAATACAGCGGACAGTCCATATTTTGGTATTAGACGTATTATCTTCATTCGTGTAATTGCTAAAAGAACATAACGCTCGATCGTCAAGAACGTATGACATATAACGTTCAACGTTACATACACATAAAGGTAAATATTTATTTTTAAAGTTTAGGTTTGCGTAAAAAGTAAAATATCTTCAGCATTGTCTTTACTTGGACCATACCTCCTTGTCTGCCTGGGAGTCAATCTGGGTGTTCTATGTCATCAAAATAATTAAGTACTGAAACATTTGCATTCACAAGCGATTCCCCTGGTGTTACAGTTGTTCATGGGCAGCGGCAATCACTTACTTTCAGGTGAGCCGCGTCTTCGCTTGCCCTTCTTAAGTATATATATTTTTAACATTAACATTGGACCTTTTTCGTATGTTATGTTTGACATCGAGTTGAAATGAGAGAGTACGCCTTGTGGAGTTAAGTTCGCCTTTTTGTACGAGTATTTCTGCAAATAAAGCTAAGTCAAATAAATAATATTTTTATTAGATTTTACAATACAGACGAAATATAGAATTTTTGTCTACTTAATACAAATCTACGAGCAAAACATAAAATATGAGTGGCAACTCCTTCTTCGGGACTATCACTTTGCTTAAAGTAATATGCTATTTGATGTTTTCTTATACCGATCTAGATCTTATCTTAGCCTCGATTAGATCTTCCACCTGTTCTTCACTTTCACATCTATCACGGTTATTATTAAAGCAACCACAACACTAAATGAGACGTCCAGGTGCTTCCTCGATCTAGATTACATTCCTCGCATTCGTAATCTTTTAATTAAGTTAGAACTCGCGGCAAGTCGCACATTTGTCGATCGCCTTTGCTTCCTGCTCCACGCTTAATTATCGATTGGTCATAAACTGGTCTTTCTTCCCCTAATGAGGCGTCGTTACGTTATGGTGAATGGTGCAATGCAGTCAGGCACCAATCGAGTAAAAAACGTACTATTGGACAGTTTCAACCACCACTACCAGATCGCAGTGGGGTGCAGTGATCAAGAGGGCTTTGAACGCGTTTAGTATTTGTATGACAGATATGTGGGAAAAGCAAATAAATTGTACCTACTTCCTGTTTTGGAAGGTAACCGTCCGTTAAAAAACTGAGCATAATTCGTTATGCACTTCATCTCTTCACCTTCATCTCCCTGAGGATTTTTTCCATTTCATGTGATGTCTCAGAGGGTCACCACCGTCCCTACCTCCTATAGAATGATGACTATGGAAACTTTTTGTACCTGACGGTTACTGTCGTAACAGTTACAACCAGGCTTACCAGTTATGTTTATTTGTTTTTATGGCTAACATATCAATTCTTTTTTATTCGAAATTCATTTAATTTACAATGGTTTTACAGTCGACATGTCAATTGTTTTTAAAAATATTATTTCGGAATTCAAATAATACATATATTCAAAATTCAAATGCAAATGCATGACATATAAGCATGTACTTATTTAAGTTTTTTGTTAACAGATGACGTTATGATGTGATTGAATCGCGATGTAAAAAGGGAATGTAAAATATATTAACTTTGGATGAAATTTTGTATACACCAGGCGAAATATTGTTTAATTTGGTTATTTAAAACAGTGTTTTCGTAACTTACTCACGAGGTCAATATAGTACGATTATTACACGAGTTAGTGTTCAATTCACATAGTTTGTAACTGGTTATTCAATCTTCTGACCTTTAAGGACGTCATAAAGGCATCCTTGTAACCCCTATCACTCACTTATCGAGTGGCATGGGATGTAGCGAGGAAAGGATGCAGAAAAGTATTATGGCAACATGGCCATACCGCACGCTATGGTTCTCGTCATGCCCATCGCTCCCTGTTTTGTCGGTTTCTTGGGCGCGTATCAAAAGACTGGCAATATGAGCGTGAGTGGCTGGCTCCATAATCGCGCGAACGTAATCCGAATCCAGCGCTAGTTACAGAAACGTCGTTTTATTGCGTTGAATAGATGTCACCCACCATCTCCGTTGACGAAGGCGAGGACGTATATTTATTTTTATGACATTGATATAATTAGCTATTTATGTATTATATTAAATATGCATAAAGGGTGATGCTGCCACAGCAGGCCTCTGCCACTCTTGCCACCCGCGTGAAATAACTACCTACAATCGCGATGCAACTGCATACGTAGTCGGAGCTAGCGCGTTCTAGGCGAGTTAATGGGTGGGCAAGCTTTTTGTTTTTTTTTGGTGTTTGGGCCCTTTTTGTTAAAGATTTTTATGGCTGTTTACGTAAATAGTTTTTCTAAATGCTTGTTGAAATAATTTTTGTTTATTTTTTGTTTGATTGTATCATCATAAATTATCAAATAGATATTTGATAAATCATAAATCATAATGGGAAAACGTCGTTCCTACCATAATTGTTGCGTGGCTAGATGCTTAATGAGCAAACAAAAGGATTCAGATATCTTTAGCATTTTTAAGTTACCGAAAGTGTAAATAATGAACCGTGAATTTATTAAATTTTTTGTTAGATAGGTACTTAAAGGGATAAAAGTATTTAGTAATCATTTAAATACGGAAGTAATATCTAAGTACTTTATTACAAAACTTTATTGAAATTTAATTTACTATTCTTACAAACTAATACTTGTTTTTAGAAATTCAATTATTTTAAAAACTCTGTTTACAAGATTTTTAAATAAGTATAATCCTATCACATTTCTGTTAGGAATGTACATATTTCACGTTGATATGTTGTTTACACTACATACCTATTTCTTCCGAGCCAAGCATCGCGATCACAGAATTCACAAAGTAGCGAAAATATGATCAATCGATCATATTCGTAAAATGCACCTTGCCTAAGTAACTTAGTTAATATTTTAATTTATGCAATATTGGATTACGGTATATCCGAGACAGTTCACTCATGGTAAAGTAAAGTAAAGTAAAGTTACAGTCTATATACGTCCCACTGCTAGGTACAGGCCTCCCCCTCATTTCTGAGAGGGTTTTAGGGCAAGGAAGTGTCCACCGCGCTGCCCCAATGCGTGTTGGCGAACTTCACATATCTTCGAAATATTTTTTTTCTTATTCCTCTGTGCTGAAACTTTTTTATAGTATTAAAATTAAATCAAATCAAATAATTTATTGTTAAAACGTAGGTAAAAAGTTACAAATTTGGTGTAAAAGGTGTGATAAGTTTCGTAATGATTTCTTACATAGGTCAAACAAAAAGATCTATTAAAACCCGCGTGAAGGAACATAGAGCTGACGTGAAGTACCGATGCTCCGGGAAGTCTGCAGTCTGCGAACATGTTCAAGATCGTCCCCACCATTACATTAGATTTGATAAACCACAAATTCTCGCAAAAGAACACCGATTCCTACCAAGGATGATATGCGAGGCTATTGAAATTAAAAAACATCCAAATTTCAATAGAGAAGATGGATGGGTGCTGCCACCTGCTTGGGATCCTATAATTTACAAAATTAAACCCAAACCCAAGCATACCACCGCAAGACTTCATGATACTATAAGCTCATTTTGCGTAAATCTGAAGGTAGCCGGACTAACTATGACATTGGGACGTCAAACATCTCAGTCCCCCCGTGACCACGGGTGCTGTAAAGCACCCGAAACGTCGGGATAATAAAAATAAATTAAAGTTGAATTAAACGCAATAAAATTCGTAAATAATAGTTTTATTCAACACTGTTTTGTCTTAAAAGGCACACAAATATTTTGTTATCATTATCACATGCCATTATGAATATTAATATTTAATAACACATACCTAATTGGTATGTTTAGAAATTACATAAATTATTATCTTAATTATCAACTACATAATTCTTAATAACATAAAGATAATAATATAATAAATAAATCGTACATTAATTATTGTAGGTACTAAAAACCATTCATTTTATCTTCAAAATATTCGTTGATAGAGTAGTCTGCTTTATTTATTAAAGAAAACCTGATCAAAATCTAATGTGTAAAAATGAATTTTTTTTCGTTTCGCTTGTTCTTTTTTTTTCGTACTTATTATTCCAATTATGATGAAACTAAGGTGAGTTGCAGTTTGCATGTCTGCGAAGGTTTCTTACAAAAAAAAAAAAAGATTGACAATTAAAAATATCAACAAAATATTACTCGTTTAATTTTAATACAAAATGTTAATTAGATATTTGCTGACCATAAAATGTGTTTATTTCAAATGTATTTCAATACTATT
This sequence comes from Parnassius apollo, assembly GCA_907164705.1. NCBI lineage: Eukaryota > Metazoa > Arthropoda > Insecta > Lepidoptera > Papilionidae > Parnassius > Parnassius apollo. The sequence goes on along the minus strand of CAJQZP010001539.1, from coordinate 6,559,151 downwards.
GTATTTAATAATCAATTGTAAAAGTTTTCCACAAATTACCCATAAAGAGTTTATAAGTTTTTTTTTGCGCCCGAAGCAATTGGAAAGGGCTACCCTTTATGTAGGGAGGCGGAAAATGCTTTACGCATACCACGATAGCCGGTCTATCGTGGTTGTGAGGGACTCACTGCCTACCGGGGGAACCTAAGTGATACCCTCTAAAAACCGCCTTTGGGGACTGGCAACTGGCTGTTTAAGCTTCTTATGCCGTATCGGGAGCGACCCTCTTTTGGGAAAAGAGGGCGCAGGCGGCTACGAGCCGCTGAGGGAGTGCCTACGAAGGCAAATTAATTATGAATAATTTAATTAGAGTTGGCCTGAGCCGCCAGGAGGCAGTTCAGATCGTTTGACAGTTTATTAGGCGGGTCCGAGTGAGAGTTTCTCGGCCTGCGGACTCGATAGCGAGAGGGGGATGGGGCTGCATAAGTAGCTGCCTCACGAATAAGATGATTGGTGTGCGACTCTGAGGCTTTGAAGAAGTTCTCAGAGAGTTTTTTAAGAAATTGTTGAATTGTAGGGAGCTCTAGGTCCCGATGAAGGTCGGCATTACGGACGTGCCAAGGTGCGTTTGCAGCTCGACGACAGAAAAGGTTTTGAACTATTTGGAGTTCATTAATAATTTTAGGGTCAGCGTGGGCAAAAATGGTGCCCGCGTAGGACATGACTGGTCGTATACAGACCTCATAAAGGGTACGCTTGTTTCTGAGGGACATTTTACTGTGTCAGCCCAACATACTGTTGAGCCTACTCAGGTAAAAACGTGAGAGTTTATAAGGCCGCAAACACACTTATATTTACAGAAAGCTACCAATCACGGTTGAGTAGTAGGTCTGAAGTGGTAGGAAAATATAGTTTGTGGCAATATTTTGGTATTAAATTTGATATTATACTTACTCGTGTTCTTCTGAATTGATATTCTTATGAAAAATAAGAACCTATTATCGTTTTGACTCGTTTTTGTGTAAATAAATAGTTCCCATGTAGTGTAAATAAGTAGTTCCCGTGTACTACAATAATATAGCCTAATTTACTTATCACTAACAAATGACAACTGTTTCACATAAGTACAAACCGTGTAGTGTCGGTGTAAGAATATCCACTACACCATATCGTCCCGCGGGTGTCGTAAGAGGCGGCAGAGGGATACTGGAACAGCTGATGGGCAGCAGCATCTTCTTGTCAGCAATCTGCCTGCAACGCGTGGTAATCATGGCAGAATCCTCCCTATGAAGCATTCTATGGGAGAGTCCTATGTTCGGTTATAGTGGATGGAATAATGTTATGTAATATGTACTATCAGGTTACAACGTCGCGAGATGTGTGACGTCTTAGATATTTTTAATTGGATTAATTAGAAAAAATTAATTAGTAATAATTAGGCTAAGTTATTAATTGTTATTATTTATTACGCCTATGTTCAGCAGTGGACTTGTGAACAGCTATAATAATGATGATGTTTAATTAGTAATAAACGACGATTATGCGTAATCAAGACGCAACGATAATGCATTTTTTTTATAAAAATTTAAATAACTGTCATGGCCGCTCATTAAGAAAGTTACAGATAATAAAACGATTAATGTCGTAGTATTGTAATTTACGCGACACCAACGCGGTAGAATTAGCATAATCACTCAGGTTTTGTGTGAGGTCGAATTTCGCTATTGTGACACACGTGCACTAAGGACTACGAACGAATATTTATTATACGCTTTGTATAATAAATATTAGGTACCATAAAAATGTAATAAAACAAATATTACGGATTTTATCGAGTTTAATTGTAACTCTTTTAATTTCCGACGTTTTGAGCACCGAAAAAAATTAAAAGCTGAAAGTACTCCAGATTAACCACAAAATCGAGACAAAGAAAAAAAAAACGTCAAACATCTCATTCCCCCTCCCCGGTCACTACTTTAAGGCACGTCTTTTAATGACCGTGTCGTAAGAGGCGACATAGGAAAACAAACAAGGCGATAAGCAGCAGCGTCATTTATGTAACAGCTAAAATAACTACAGTTGCCAACCCGTTTGCCAAGCGTGGCAAATATGGCAATTATCTCACTTATAAAGTAGTCTATGGGGAGCCTATGTTCAGCAGTGGACTTTGATAGTTTGTATATTTTTTTAATGATGATCATGTTTATAGACACTCCAATTTTCAATCAATTAAAAAATCAACAATCCAATTTTTTATTGTTGATTGTTTAATTGATTGAAAATTGGAGTGTCTATAAACATGATCACTAATATCTATATTTAGGTATAAGTATACTAAGTAAGTAACTACGTCTAGGGAAGAAATTACAATTTAAGACATACATAAATATTATAGACAACAAAACAAATTAAGTTAAATTTGATATTTTTTATTCGATATTTATCCTACTATTTAGGCTAATTATTATTTCATTTGGTGGTTATATATATTTCACGTCTGTATGTGCTAAAAGAAATACCATATTACAACGAAATAACTTAATCTCTCTCCACGCAGATTTAAATTAAAAAGCTGCCATTAAAATTTCAGGCTTAAGGTAATTAGCACATTTTATTGATTTTGTTAAGTTTCGTAAAATGAGAACTATTTGCCTAAACGAACCACTTCGATCTAATTACGAGTATAATGCATATCAGATCAAGCGAAGAAACAAGGTCTCTTTACACATTATGATTAAAAAGTAAATTTCATTCATAATTCATAAGAACATAATTATTTGAAATTAGACAAAAATTAAATGAAATATATACAATAATAAAAACTATAATAAAGAAAAACTTAAAATTTAAACATAGATTATATCATACAGTTACAGTTCTACTCTCCGCGGTATAGTGCCAAGAACGCTGGCTGCGTTTCCCCGCTGACTGGCTATACTTAGCTTAATAGTGAATTAATTCTTAGCTTATGACAACTGGTCTGTGAAACTCAAGTACAGGCAGTACTGCCTACAACACTATCTGAATGGGTACCCTCTTACCAATTTAATCTACGATCTATTACGTAGGACTCAATAAGTTTTGAGATATACAAAAAGTAATCTAGATACTATTAATATTTATTTTACATCTTTTCAAAATATTCTCCATCATGCTCTATACAAAATTCCATTCTTCTAAACTGATTCTGAAAACACTTTTGCCGGTCTTGATCCGACAGGTCGGAAATCGCTTCTTCGTAGGCAGTCACGGCTTCTTCGCCGCTTGAAAAAAACTTGCCTTTTATTTTTCCTTTTACTCTTGGAAACAAAAAGAAATTACAAGGAGCTAAGTCAGGGCTGTAGGGTGGGTGACTTAAAGTTTCCACACCAGATTCCTCAATAAATGATTTTGTTCTAAGGGAGGTATGTGAAGAGGCGTTATGCTTTGGTTTTCTCTCCCGCACAGCTTGAATTTGGGTAATGCAACTGTAGTATACCATTCAGAGTTGACTAACCTACAATTTTCCAGCATTGACGTCGACAATGTCCGCTCCGCGAAAAAAACTAGCCACCATTTTTTTGCCGACGTTGCGAGATCTTTGCAGTTTTGTCGGTTACTGTCTTTCTGAATAGACCCATACCGATGATTGCCTTTTATTTTCCGGATCATATTGTTAGATCCATGTCTCGTTACCAGTAACGATTTCTGAAACACATCTAGATGCTCCGTTTCCAAAACGTAGACGCATTTCATGGCACCAATCCACACTGTTTTTCGCTTTCGGAGAGCAATCGAGGCATCCATCGACAACAAAGCATCCTCACTCCAAAATGTTGATGTAAGTTGGTATGAATGCTCCTCAAACTAATGCCTCAATCTTTACGATGTCCGTATATGTGATTCGTGGGTCGTCTCGCACCAACATTTCAGTAGTCCATACATTTTCTGCCATTACTGCTGTTTGCGGGGCCCCGGTTCTTTAGTCATCTTTAAGGTTAATTTTACCTCTTTTGAATTCAGCAAACCACCTAAAAATTGTTGCGCGTGATGGAGCTGAGTCCTCTACTGATTAACTGGTAAACTTAATTGTTCGGTTAAACCAAATTTAAAATCATAATAGATAATAGCGGGCAAATGTTCACGGTTAAGATCCATCGTTTTGAATGAAAAGCGCGGGAAGCTTTGCAGGCATTGAGTTACGTGTACTACGTAGGTACTAGAGAAGCTGTTCCAAACAAAAAATCTGCACTGCTCTTTATCCGCACATGCGCGGGAAACAGTAGAGTCGCGCATGCGCAGTTGATATAAACGCGCGAAAATTGTCATAATAAATAATTGTTTATTTATATTGTATTGTTAATCGAGTACAGTTTTTTTTAAATTTTCGTTTATTTTGAATATGTGCTAATTTAATATAATTATTGTTTATTTATTTGCGCCACTCCGCACTGCATGAACATCGAAGCTACGATAACAGGTGTACGGATAACAGTACAGTTCAGTTAACATAGTGAGTGTTCGGAATGCCATATCTAGTGCGTAGAGATCATAAGGATCTCCTAGGTGTGCGATGTTTGTGTTTAGCAGTGAGCACATACAACCGCCGGTACGACATACTCCGCCGATCGTCGAGTCCCCGGATTCCGTGAGGCGTCAAGGTCACCGGCCCCTAGGTAGATTCTTAGGCGCTCTAAAACGTTCGAGTTTTTTAGTGCCTAGTCGCGTTTTTGAGTGCCACCACCGCACTTCCCCCAACCCTTTTGTTGTAAAAGGGGTAGGCAGTGCCCAAAAGTGACGAAGCCAACGTACATCATCCCTACCATCCGCGTCGCGCACCGTACCGATCGGCTGGTATCTCAGATAGGGCCACGTTTAGATTACCTGACTGACTTTAGATAGGTTCTTAGCATGTCCGATAATGAGAAGGGGGAGCCCCCACCTAAAACTAGAAAACCACCGGACTGGTGGCGGTCCTGGCGTTTTGGAAAGACCCATCGCGTACAGGGATATGTTCAACCCGGAACGGACTATAGTAGTGTCCTCCTACTCGCAGATCCCGACTCGTAAGCCTTCATCACCGGGCAAGGAGCCCGCACCGAGGACCACGCTCTCGCCCATCGTACCTGAGTGTACGACTGGGCGTGAACCGTTCCGGACCAGCATGGATGCTGCTGATCTGGAACAGGGAGGAGAAGGGTCACACGGATGGAGTACAACCAGCTGCGCGACACTAGCACCTAGCACATCTGCCGGACACTCACCGTCCGTGCCAATAACCAACCCGTCAGGCCGACCATCGGACGATGGTCAAAGGCCTTCGACAAGTTATGCCCAACTGGCATCTGCCCCAGCAGTACCAAGGACAAGGACAGCTGAGGCACCAAAACCGCCGGAAGAAACATCTAAAAGATACCCGCCCATAGTGGCTGAATGCTTACCGGACTGGACGAAGCACTTCGAGGTGCTCAACAAGAAGTTGGGCCACCCACCGAATGCTCATCCGTTCGGGAAGGGGGTTAAGTTCACCCCCTAAAGTCCGGAAGAATTCCGGACGGTGCAAAAGTACCTTATTGAGATGACCAAAAAAGTACCAGCCATGTCCTGGTACTGCTATACACCCGAAGAGGACAAGCCCACAAAAGTGGGCATTCGGGGACTGCCAGTGGGCACGGATCCATCCGCGATAGAGGGGGCTATCAGGGCAAAGGGGTTCCCGATCAAATATGTGAAAGGGATCCCCCCCCCCCGTAGAGGCAGACCTGGGTGCCTCTACTTCGCGCAGCTGGACCACCTGAGCCTGGAGCGCCTTAACGAACTCTACCAGATCGACGAACTCCTGTTCATGAGAGGAGTCGTCATAGAGGCCTGGCAAGGAAGAGCAGGCCCATCACAATGCCACCGCTGCCAGGCCTTTGGCCACGCATCCACAAATTGCTTCAGGCCAGTGAAGTGTGTTCGCTGCGCTGGAGACCATATCGCCAGTAACTGCCCAAGGGGTAGAGATGAAGAACCGCGATGCGCTAATTGCGCCAAAAATCATACCGCCAACGATCGCCGCTGCCCAGTCCTGAGGAGGATTGCAAGGAAGCAGGGGATCGCTGTACCGGGACTACTCCCAGAAGAGCCCAAAAGAGTCCCCCAGAGTCGTCCCAGGACCGCGGACCAGGAAGACGGGTGGACTACAATTAGAGGAAAGGGAAGGCAACCCCCCCCTCCACCCGTCTCAGCACCCATAGAAACGGTGGTGGCGATTACCACCACATCCAAGGCAACCACCGGGGCGACTCTCCAGCCCCCCGCTAACGACGATCGCCAAACCTCTGAGAGGAGTATGCGGGGGAGGAAGAAGAAGAAGAAGAAGGTGCAGCCCCCTCCTCAGGCAGCAACCTCTACCCCAACCCCAGCGGTAACGATAGCCCAGGCGCAGGTTACCAAAAAGAAATCCAGAATGGGTAGAGTGCCAGAAAGGGCTCTATCTGAAAATAGAGCTCGTTCTACATATAGAGCGCGCTCTACCCATGTGCAAAGAGAAGCGCAACAACACCCGAGACAAGTGCTAACGCCTTCACAGGCCCCGAGATTACCATCAGCCGGCTTCGAGACTGCTGACGCCATCCAGCGCTTGGTTGGCATAGCAATCGAAGTCGGCAGTCAGGTCCTGGCTGATATCAGAGCTGGGACAGACCCCATAACAGCGGTGATGAAGGCGCTGGCAAACCTCCTGGCACGGCACTACGGAGGAGTCTAACCTGCGCCTCCTCTACTGGAACCCGGGTGGAATCCAGCAGAAGCTACATGAACTCCGCACTGTCGCCCAACAACAAGACATACAGGTCATCTTGCTGGGAGAGACGAAATTAAACCCGAATACGCACATAAAGCTGCCCAACTACCATCTGTACAGGAGGGACGAGATCACTTCTCGAGGGGCCGCCTACAGAGGGACGGCGGTTCTAGTGAGAAAGGACATCGTCCATCAAGAACTCAAACTACCGGAGTACCAAACGATGCGCTCTATCGGTATAAAAATGGAGGTGGCGGGCGAGGAACTTAGGATCTACGCAGCATACCGCCCGCCAGGGACTCCATTCTGCTCCTCAGACGTCCAGACGGTGATGGAAGGCGAAACTCCGACCATCATCGCCGGAGACCTAAACGCCAAACACCCGGCATGGGGGTCCAGAGTGATCAACCCGCCGGGTCATGCACTGTTTGAAGACGCCGAAAGATACGGCTACGACGTCTTAGGTCGCGAAGAACCCACACACGTTCCGACAGATCCACGGAGTCGTCCGGATGTATTGGAAATCGTGCTCTCTAGGAACGTCAACTACCCGATAGTAGTAGAGGTGCTGTACGACCTGAATTCACAGCACCTCCCGATCTTGATTACCCTTGGCCTAAAGGCGGTGACTACGCCGCCCAGAGCATTTAAGACACGTGTCGACTGGAGGCTCTACCATCAACACCTACAGGAGAGACCTCTAGCACACCACCCCTTAAGCACAGCGGACGACGTAGAGGCCGCTGCTATCAGAATTTCTAAGGTGATACAAGAGGCCCTCCATGCTGCCTCTACGATCGTCCCGATTACTGCAAGGAGAGACGATCTGCCGCTACAGATAAGCGTGCAGATCAAAAGGAAAAGAGCGTTGAGGAGGCTCTGGGCGCGTACCCTCTGACCGAGAATCAAAACGCAGTTGAACACCTTGTCGGAGGAACTGTCGGTTGCAGTCCAGGCACACAGAGGAGATGCCTGGGAGCGACGCATATGGAAGGCGGAAGAGCATGATGCGTCGCTCTACAAACTGAACAGACAGTTAACTAAAGCCAAACCTCCCGTTTGCCCGCTGACCAACAACGCGGGCGAACGTCGTTACGATGCCAAGGGTAGAGCGGATATCCTAGGAGAGCACTTCGAGGAGCAATTTATGCCGAACCCAGCAAGTGCGGAGTTCATGGAGCTTCATGCCCGGAAGGAGAGTCGCGTACAGGAGTTCCTGTCATCGCCCACGCCGCCTCTGGCAGGAGAGTGGTTCATCTCCCCCGCTGAACTACGGAGGACAGTAACCCGCCTGCAGCCGAGAAAGGCGCCGGGGCACGATGGGATTACCAACGCTGCACTCCGACAGCTGCCCCATAGAGTCCTAGTAGAGCTTGGTCGACTCTACAATGGGATATTGCGGACATCCCACTTCCCAGAGGACTGGAAGAAAGGCAAAGTTATCGTCTTGCCGAAACCCGGGAAGGACAGGCGTAGAACTGCCAGCTATAGGCCGATCACGCTGCTACCGCACATAGCTAAACTGCTTGAAAGACTGTTATTAAGACGCCTCCGTACGTGCATCCAACTTCGGGCGGTGCAGCACGGATTCAGGAGAGATCACTCTACAGCAACACAGCTGACCAGAGTGCTGCACCTGCTTGCGGCCGAGTACAACCATGGCCGCACTACGTTGGGCGTCTTTCTCGATATCGAGAAGGTGTTCGACAGGGTGTGTCATTCTGGATTACTTTATAAATTGGAAGAACAGACCAGTGTCCCTCCTTCTATGTTGCGGATAGTGGCGTCTTTCCTGGCAGACAGGAAGTTCTACGTCTGCGTAGAGGACGCCGTGTCCGCAACCAGAACCATCAGAGCCGGCGTTCCTCAGGGCAGCTGTTTGTCTCCAGTCCTGTACGCGGCTTATACCAACGACATCCCAACACTGGCAGGAAGGCTGCAAGAGTGGGAGGATGACGTGGAATTGGCGTTATATGCGGACGCTTATTTCACCTCGTCCAGAAGAGCCCACATTGCCACTGCCAGGATGCAACGTCTGCTGGACCTGTCGCCACCATGGCTAGATGAGTGGAGGATGGTCGTCAACGTTGGTAAGACGACCGCTCTGCTCACCCGCCGCCTCAGGAACCTACCACCTCCGTTAACCCTCAATGGCCAGAAGATCGCGTACGAGAAGGCCGTGACCTACCTTGGGTGCCGAATCGACCGGGCGCTGCGCATGGCTGCGCACGTCGACTTCGTCGTCCGCAGAGCACGATGTGCGCGGGCGATGCTCCGTCCGGTCCTGGCATCCAAGTTAAACGCCAAGCCACTTAAAACAAAAGTGAGGATATACAAAATATATATAAGACCGATCATCACCTACGCTGCTCCAGCCTGGTACGCGCTTCTGAGCGAGCCTCTAAGGCGGCGACTGCAGGCTCAGCAAAATTTGGCGTTAAGAACCATCGTCGGAGCGGGTCGCTACGTCCGGAATGACGTCATAGCGGCCAACCTGAAATTCGAAACCATCCAGGAGTTTGTGGCCTGGTTGGCGCGTGGACTGTTCGACAATGCAGACAACGGGCCACACATACATCTTAACCACCTAGCGCCGCTACACACTTGCCCTCCGGACGAGTGACCCTATCCAAGAGAACTCCTCTCTATATCGATTAGAGAGTCGAGTAACAACCCTCAATGCCGCTGATAGGCCAACCTTGACTTTCACCGGACAACCTCCTTTTTTTTCGTAGTCTTAACCGACTACGAATAAATTTACCGATTACGGACTAAATCCGATTTTGATACTTGCAACGCCTGAATAAGGCTCCCAGGACCGGTCCATAGTGGTGGACCGCGAGGACAATCCGGGTAATGGGGGCATACCCCGAGGCCCGAGACCTGCAGGACCCCAGAGTCCATGCGGAAGACAATACGAGTAGTGCGTAGTACATATATATCGATGGTTGCAGGAAAATTAATAGAACTTTGTTTTTTTTTTAATATTGAGCAATTTGCTTATGGAGTTCTATTTTTAAATAAATTTGCTTTTTAGAAACATATAACACGGGTGCGTACCCTTTTTAAATTTTGAGCATCTCAAAACTAATTGAGTGACCTACGTGTTATGGTTTACAGGTCTGAAGAGATAAAGAGCATTATAGCACTGACTACACCTTCTTTGTTTGAAATTCCAGGTCACTTAACACTGACTTTTTTTTAAATTAGAGAGTGACAAACGAGCACACATTGTAACTGATGGTAAATTAATGTTGTAGCCCATAGACAACTACATCTATCTCTTATTAAGAATCAAAATCTAGATTTATCACCCCTGAGGACTAAGATGTAACGCCTCTTCACCCATAAAAAGGACCTGTCTTCACTCACGATACGAAACACACCAACATTATGCTGCTATTTCACGCTGGTATCCTGTGCAAGTTTGTACTGTCCTTCCTCGGTCGAGACGACGTGCTACCATGTATTTCAAGCTATTTATGAATTCTCATTTGTTCTCACAAAAGCTATTCGATAATCTAAATATGTATTTATTTTAAAATTGACTTGGCAAGAAACTAAAAGTTTATTAAAAATTTAATTTATACTACCTTTAACTAATATAATATACTACCTTTTAACTACTGTGATTTTAAAACATCATTTAAATCAAAACTATGTATTACTAATACGGGTGTATTATGGTACCATTGGTAACAATAACTAACGTGAAAATATTCCAAACATATCCAAACATCAATGACACGGTGCATAAATTAATTTCATTAAACGTAAATACCTAGGTACTTCCCGTTGTTTTAAACTGAAACAAAAACCCTGCTGGGTCTTTTAACACGTCCGCGCCACCAACGAAGTTCTGTAATGAAGACATTTGCTTCAATAAGCGACCTATTATTACTGCTTGCCGATAAAATATCCGATTGAATTCCATTACAATTAAATGAAAATCGGCTTAAATAATAAAAAAAAAATAATTGATATTTGCCTGATAAAGATTTATGGTACCGTCTTGTTCGAATATTTTGATTTCATAATCATTCTTTTTTAACGTTATTTGATTTCGTTTTTATTTCCTGTCTGTATATTTTTTGTTGTTAAATGTAATACATAGGTATATACTTTAGCGACGGATAAGGAACCTTAAGCATCCCAAGAAGATATAATTTAATAAATAAAATGTGATAATTAATATTGATTGAAAGTTATAAACACTGAATGGCAATCATTGGTTATGTATATTTAGTGCTCTCTATCTCTAGTGCTCTCATGTTTTATAGTCTATGATATTCATAAAAGCGGTTTGATCAAAGCTAATTCGTAACGAAAAGTGAAGTGTAGATCGTAGTCTATGATAAGTTGACTTCCGCTCGCGGATATTTACTATTATTGTGCGACGTTTTGATAATAAATGTTGCGTATACAATTACTTGGGAAATTATTTTCTATATCAAACGTATTGTGTGCTTAATGACGTTTGCATTAATATTTTAAAAATTGGTTACATATTAAGTACGCTGTGGCTTCGCGAAGGTAGAATCTATGTATTAATGTCGCGTTCCTTGGATTTATGAAAGTCAAACACATATATTTTTACCTTTTATATATATATATATATATATATATATATATATAATATATATATGTATGTGTATATATATATATATAAGGTGCGTTAGAGTAATACCGGACGATTTTCGACTAGTTAAAAGAGTCGGACAAAAACTTTGTTTTCTCGACATCCATATACATCAGACTTCTGAAACATGGCGCAAATCGTTAATGGTTACACTCAACAGTTTCTGCTTAAAACGTGTGCGAAGAGCGAAGACAAGGCATAATTTTTTATATGCATGGTGAAGAATTGGCCATCAAGAGGAAGACCAGACGTCGCAAAAAATCGCAAATAAAAGTGATAGGGAAAGACCGGACGGACGAAAAAAATACAAAAATTACCTTGTTTTATAAAATACTGCGCAGCACGCCCTACTTTTCGGAGCGACTGGCTGAAACTTGGGGTCGGGGCAGAATAAAATGGAGTCCTGTACCACATTGCTAGCTTTGAAAAATATAGCATAATTCACCGGAAATTTGAATTTTACAGTCTTACCCCATCACCGATCTTACCCCAATGCACTATATCTGTTTTTCCAAAAAGAAACCGAAATTTTTCTATAAAATTTTGTTTAGATCACACTTGGCATAGCTCTCTGTATCCTGAAATTTCAAACGGGTATAATGGTACAAATCAGAGTTTTTCGTTCCGCGTGGCGTCATGACATAAACAGGGTGTTACAGTGCAGTATTCTGAGTGAGTTTGACTAAGCGTATTTTAGTCTTACAAGCAATTTATATATTATGTAAAATTTTAGTGTAAGAATTTCCTTTATTTTAAATAAAACCAAATAAAGAAATGATGAAGAAAATATTAGGGGATAAAGTATCGAAATTGTCAATTTATATTGAATAATTTTATACGAAAACAAATCAGTTTCCGTTACAGACTACAAGGGTATACTGCTGAAAATAAGCCCCCCCCCCCCGTAGATAATTTGCATGTGGGTTGGCAACCGCAGTTTATTTTTTTATTTTTTGTCGTTATTAGAAAGACACTCCTGCCAACCTCCTGATTTATTTCCCTGTGCAGCCTCTTAGGACACTCACCTGATGGTATGAGGTACTGGATATTCTTATACCGCCACCACACCGTATAAGTGACACGATGATAAGTGAATGCTGCTTTTTTATAGGAGAGGGGGAAAACGAGCATACGGCTCACCTGATGGTTAGTGGTTACGATCGCCCATGAACAACTGCAATACCAGAGGAATTACGGATGCATTGCCATCCTTTTAAAAAGGAGTGGGTTCTTTTGCTTTGGCCCATAGACGGCGTTTATTTAAATTTTTTTAAGTATTATTCATATCACATTCTACGTAATCGTTAGCCACCTTTACTTCTAAATAAGATCACCTTTATTCAAAAGCCTCATATTAGATGCAATATTAATAATTTCCCACAAAACTACTTTATTTTTCCCCGTATTTTTCTGCAGATATCTAATGGACATACGTTACATGGTCAAACACTACGAAATTTTCGCCGCTCCCCTTCAAAACACTAATTAGCCTGTTAAAAGCCGAAATGAGGTCTCCAAGAGCAATGGAATTCCTAAGTGGCCTTCAGAGCCGTCCCACGCGGAGATAATATCGTGTAACTACGCATAATGTCTTAATTAGTCGGTGATGTCCGTGGGTGGTCGGTGACGTCACGGAGCGCCTTCCCGTTCCAGTTTTAGGATCTATACACACTATAAAACCGAGTAGAAAAAGGTTGAACATGCGTTAATTCCTTTGATTTAATTTATCGGTCTCGCTTTTTTAGATCTGTTGTTGTTTGGTTACCGCTCGTGTATCAGAAGCCATAGGGTACTAAGATTGAAATACTTTTATGATTAAATAATATTACTGATCTTATAATATCTTTTCCCAAAAAACAATGTAAGTTACATTAAATTTCTTATAATATCTTTGCCCAAAAACAATGTAAGTTAGCTTACATTGCTTTTTGGGCAAAGATATTATAACAACTTTAATCGCTTTCTGAAATAAATCTAGAGCTTTACAATACGGTCAAGAAAGAGCGTACCCTTTTTTAAAAGGCCGGCAACGCATCTGCAATTCCTTGGTGTTGTAGTTGTTGATGGGCGGTGGTAATCACTTACCATCAAGTGAGCAGCGTGCTCTTTTTCCATCTCTTACATATAAAAGAAATGGTCAATCATATTTTTTTAGAAATGTGGATGATAAAACGAGCAAACAGTACACCTATTTGTGTGTGAACACCGTGGCGCATGTCTTTTATCATTTAAGTGTCTAAATGCAGACTAGATGTCCACCCTGTGACTGAAAGTGGTATACCTGTTACCAGTAAAAAAAGAATCTTCGGTTCTCGTTACTTAAAATTGACAAAAATTTACAAACTTAGTAGCTGTATGCTGATATTTCATTCTGGCATTCCGTGCGAGCATAGTTTATCTTCAATTAATTTAACCCATTCGCTCTGCAGCTTATCTTACTGCGGTAGAGCCACGCTGCAGCGCTTTATTATGTTTGCAACACTATGACCTTCACAGCATACCAGTGTTAAATAGCAGCTTGATGCTGCTGCGTTTCATATGGAGACATTCCATATTAGTCCTTAGGGACGACAATGCATCTACATTTTCCTACCTACGAGCCACAGCATTTTTTTTTCTTTTTTAGAAAACGTTACCCCTACTCTAGGATTTTCTCCTGTATCGTGGGGGCAGTTTACAAAAATAAATTGCACAAGGACAAACATCCAGACCCGGAACAATTATTGGTAGGCCATACAAATACTTGTTCCGTGCGGGATTCGAACCCGCGACCCCCAAGCGCAGCCACTCATTGCTAAGCCACTGCGCCACGGAGTCGTCAACCTTCACCTTCACATCAGGTGGAGTAAGCTCATTTGTCACACTTATACTATAAAAAAAAACGACGTGTTGCACTCCGGGAGTGCCGGCAGAAGTGAAAACTTGAGTATTAACGTTGTGCGTTTTTGATATTTTGGAATGATTAGGGAATAATTTTGCACGAATTGCTTTAATTATCACACACGAACATTCGCCCTGCGCCGCGAATGAAACGAAACAGCAAGCGCAGGCATACATTTTCGCCGCGCCGTAGAAAGAGAGGGGTTACTTCCATTCCTACGCCGCGCCGGCTGTCTCTCTCTCTCCATCCGTCTTACGAATTTTCGATCAGGGTCACGTGTCCTGACGCTAGTTTAACATTTTTTACCCATTACAAAAAAGTGTACAACGCCGCTAAAGAAGTTTTCACTTCAAAATTCTTTTCTTTTCTATCTACTCACCTATACGTAGAGCTTTATCACAATTAACGAGGCTAACGTCATGACCGGGCCGGATACGGGGCGAGGGTGTCATCTATTTCTTAAAAAAATATTTTCCCCCACAGGAGGATTTTCTCCTACGTCGTGGTTGCATGCGTGCGGGCATCTTTTGCGTGCGCTTGCGTTTTTTGCATATGTACGAACACTCAGACCCGCAACAAACATTTGTAGACATAAAGACTGACAACAATAGCAAATATCACCCTGTGAGACAATCTAACCCTCCCAGAAATGAGAGAAGGCCTGTACCCACCAGTGGGACGTATATAGGCCGTAACTTTAACTAAGGCAACCTATGGAGAAGGGCTAAAATCAGCAATAGACATTATATAGGCTAAAACTTTAATCCCAATATTTTATTTCATAAATTTATATTTCAACTTGAAACGAAGTTCTCTTGTACTCTTTTTCTCTCGTTTCTTTGCCTTTGTTTACGATGTTGTACTAAAATAGTTTACGATTAATTTGGTATTCCACAAGCTTCGTGGGAATTGAGGAAAGCATTGGATTGTAAGATCTCTC
Organism: Parnassius apollo; assembly: GCA_907164705.1. Lineage (NCBI taxonomy): Eukaryota > Metazoa > Arthropoda > Insecta > Lepidoptera > Papilionidae > Parnassius > Parnassius apollo. Next base: position 6,543,946 of record CAJQZP010001539.1, on the reverse strand, counting down.
GAAAGCAATCGGCTGATATCGAATATATGTATAAAATGGTCGAAAAGTGCAGTGAATTTTTGACATGCCAATATATATTTTTACTCGACTGCGCGTCGTAGCAGGGTAATGTGTTTATCAGCCTATATGTAGTGTGTATGTTTGTATTTGTTGCAGCCGATTTTGATGATTCTTACGTCAATCATTAGTCTTAATCTTAGGTTAATTACAAACATACGGTATAATTTTGTTAGTGTCACTAAAGACATAACATTAATCAAAACTCAGTATGGTGACAACCAGACGCAGTATTGTAAAAAAGAAAAAAAATTCAATGAATTATATCAAGTGGGGTATCATTGAATAGGTCTTGCAAAACAATCTTTAGATTTCTGTAATAATTATTCATTGTGTATGACTTTTTTTTATAGGATCTAATACGTTTCAAAGTTGGTTAGCAACAATTCTCTCTTAAAGTTTCGACCTAACAAAGATACTTCGGCTAATCTCCGACATGGATAAACCGATTTCGGCGGGACTTTCATTGACAGATAGCTGATGTTATAAAGAGTAACTTAGACTTACTTTTATTTTAGAAAATGAATTGGAGTTCCGCCCAAAAATACTACAATCCTAAATTAGGCGCGGGGTAAGGCCCGGGGAACACCTAGTTAAAATATAATAATATACATTATAGCTTACATTATAAAATATTATATTCTATGTGCTTAATTTAATATTTATATAGTTAAACATTTTATTTGGTTGTGCAATTATTTAAAGAAAATTCTAATAATTTTTTCTCTTTTGTTTTAGGACGAAGTAAGTACGGGACCGGCTCACGGCTGCAACGTGAGACAAACCCATTTATTTATTTTTAATTTATATTTAGTTTATTTGCTTATTTTAATTGGTGTTGGTATCAGAAACTCGTAAATGATCCAACATACATTTTTGTGCCCTACAGTCGATTGTACTGAACTTTTCAATATATATTTTTAATAATATAATATATTAGTGATAAAAGTGTCCGAAGTTGAAAGGAAAACATCGTGAAGAAACCAGTATGCGTAAGGAATAACAGGTACTTTTCGTCATCATATACTGATCTAAAACGCTATCAGGTAACAAAGGAGGCCTGTGCCCAGTAGTGCCCATATATAGTTTGTAAATTGACTTTATATTATATTCTTTTATATATTTATAAGTAACATTAAAGTTTTAATTAATTTATCTTGTATCTTAATACAACTGCGTTTTACCATAATTAAAAAAAAACTAAGACTTAAGTCGACATAATGTACACTTGATAATATCGGGTTATGTGGTGCACCTTTTTTATAGCATAAAGGTGACAAACGAGCACACAGTCCACCTGATGGTAAGTGGTTGCTGTGGCCCATAGACATCTACATGTATCCTCTTTTGCGAATCAAAATGCAGATGTGTAGTCAGCCGTGAGGACTAAGATGGAATATATAATAAGATTTTCTAGTAAAAAGGGTCTCCGGTTCTCTACACTCACCATACGAAACACAGTAGCATTAAGCTGCTATTTTACGCTGGTATACTGTGAGAGCGTGGTCCTTCCCCGGTCGAGCCGACCCATTCGTGCTACAACTATACAATTAATATAATTGCAGCATGGCTCTACCACGTAAAGACCACCTTGAGTCAGTCTGGGTCACCTTGTCAGAAGACTGTCGCAAATTGGTGCTGGTGATGTGAGTTTGTTCAATATGAGAATGAGCATTAACAAATATCGACAACAAATCGTTGACAGTGGGTCTTAAACCTAATTAAGATCTCAACAAAGCGTTAACGAATCTCATGTTTTTGTCACTGCGTACTCAAAAAGTATCATGCCGTAAAAGATGCAGCAAAAACGTCGCATTAGGCACCCACAAAAGGCACGGCTCTAACTCACAAAAACTCTAAACCTCTCTCTCTCGATGTCAAAAAAAGGTAAAAGGCTACTGACCTTACCACAATCCATCAAAACATGGTTAGCTTGGAAAAGTTAACGACTCGGGCTTCAAATTATTTGAATGGATTTTTTATGTCCTTTGAGTATATTGACGATATCAAAGTTATCTTTCGGCTTGACCGAGTGAGTGGTTGGCGGGAAACTGATTATGTATAATCTGTAATTTGAATGAATTTGAAAAAGAAATTCAGGTCATAAGTGATTTCTTAAATTTACTCGAACACTACACATTGAATAAAACTAAATTTACGGATTTTATCGCGTTTATTTAACTGATTTTACTTATTTTTAAGTAAAATCTACTGTGGAAATACTGTGTGTGGGGAATCAACTGTGAAATGTCAAACATCTAAGTCCACCCCGTGACCATGGGTGCTGTAAAGCACCCGAAACGTCGGGAATTAAAAATAAGTAAAATCAGTTAAATAAACGCGACAAAATCCGTAAATTTAGTTTTATTCATGTCATAAGTCTTGAGTTTCTTTTATAGACTAAGTGGCTATGGGCAAACACCACTTACCATCAGGTGGAATGTGTGCACACTTTTTTTATAGGATAGGTTGACAAACATGCATGCAGTTCTCCTGATGGTAACTGGACGCTGCGGCTTCGTAGAAACATATATTTATCATACATTTAAAATTAAAATGTAGAGGCGTTATTACCCTGAGGACAAAGACATTATATCTCATTACCAGTAAATTAGGTCTCCGATTCTATACACTTACCGTGCTTAGGGCATTTAACTGCTATTTTACGCTAGTATTCTGCAGGAGCGTGATCCTTACCCGGTCAAGTATAGACGCAGTGCGGCTATATCACAAAATAAAAAACTATTTTGCGAATGTCGAAAGTATATACTGCATTCTTTTTTACTATCTTAATCGACAGCATAAATATTTTTATATTTTATATTAAAGGCCAGATTGAGTATAGCCATTTTTCTTATTTTTATTTTTGTAGCTATTTAAAACGAAAATATTTTTAATTAGAATTATTAATAATAACTGCAATTAAATATTTCTTACATTTTATATATTTTTTTAGATGCGTACTAATGTGTGGTAATATTATAGGAGATGCTCGTATATAGTAGTATTTCGTTTTTTTTAAAATAGAATAACGATGACAACACGTGCATACAGTTCACCTGATGGTAAGTGGATGCTGTAGTCCACAGACATCTAAATTTATCATGTCTAATTTCTAGTAAAAAAGTGTCTCCGGATCTCTATACTCACCATACGAAACCGCTGGTACTCTGTGAGAGCGTGGTCCTGCCCCGGTCGAGCCGACCCATTCGTGCTACAACCATAATATAGCTGCAGCGTGGTTCTACCACGTATAAAATAAGCTAATACAAAATAAGGTTAACATAAAACATAAACATAACATAAACACTCACGCCTGTCACCCAGAGGGGTAGGCAGAGACTACGGACTTCCATTTGGCACGATCCTGACACACCTCTCTCGCCTCCTTCACATCCATACACCTACGCATACATGCTCGTCGGTTAAGGGTACTCCTAATTTGGTCCGTTTTCAATAAATCGCCAATTTGGTCGATACATTTTCGCCTAGGACGTCCCTTTCCGACTCTGCCATTCACTTCTGCAACATAAATTTTCTTTGTCACTCTTTCCTCATTCATTCTTTCCACATGACCAAACCACCGAAGCATTCCTTTCTTAATCCTGGTCTCAACATCATCTTGTAAACCACACTCTTCTCTTATTACACAATTTCTTACTCTGTCATTCAGATTCAGCCCTAACATACTCCTTAACGACCGCATTTCTACTGCGTTCATTCTACTCTCGTGCTTCTTCTGCCACACCCAAATTTCACTACCATACGTTAAAGTAGGGACCAACATAGCATTGTGAATTGCCATACGTGCCTTTTTCGACACATTTTGACTCTTCATAATAGAGTGTAGGGCCACATTTATTCTATTTCCTAAAATAAGGTTAATTATTACTTTGTTAAAATATCGCAAACGATTCATGATATTTATCATGATTAAACAGATCCTGTGCCATCTCATTCAATCTACTTCCAATATGCCTCTAATGACTTCACTCTAATCACTGCCATTCGGTCAATCAAATAATAAAGGGTCAAAAAGGCACTACTTCAGCGACTCTATTTAGACAGTTGAAATTATTATAAATATTTTAGTCAATTTTAGTATTGTATAGTGTAGTGAGTTTTATTAAGTTGAATTTTTGAAATGTTCATAATCATTGCCAAAGCTTGTTTGTTAATATATTTAGATAGTATACGACTTTGTATTTTTGTCTTTGTCCTCCTCTAAGTTTTAGTTTTATAGGAAGGCAAAGCTTAAGGTGACCATATTACCCTCACGTACTTTGTTTTAAAGGATCGATGAAAACAATCAACTAAATCATCTAAAGTAATTAACAAACAAACACACACACACACACACACACACACACACACACACACACACACACACACACACACACACACACACACACACACACACACACACAAACGCACACACACAAACACACACACACACACGCACACCAATCCACACACACGCACACAGCATGTATGTACCACTGTTATTATTATTACGTAGTAATAGACGAGCAGCTAATAGTTGATTTGTTTTTTGACGAGTTTTATAATATACTAGCTTGCCAGGCAGACGTTGTTCTGCCTTTTTCGACGATTCTTGTTATGACCTATTAAAAATCCTTAAATTCGCAAAAAAAAAACTTTTATGTCACTCACGGGAAAAAACTATCCTATCTCTCAAGTTGGACCAAACTGCACACGGTGTGCAAATTACGATTAAAATCGGTTAAGTAGTTTAGGAGTTCATCGCGGACAAACAACGTGACACGTAATTTATATATATTAAGATAGTCCAAGACCACACTAAGAATACACTATCATGTTATTAATTGAATTAAGTACGATTAAGTTAATTCCTCACCGTGTTTATTCGTACTTGTTTATTTCTTTATAAATAATTGTCATACTTGATAATTAAAAACTTTAACGTTTCCTGACTTCTCCATAATTGGTCTTCTTTAATCATGTAATTATTTCTTTAACCGCCACATTTTTTCTCGCCTTGGGTTATGTTTTATTGATTGTTATTTGCAATTGAAGTGTTTCTGCGTTTTATTTATTTTTATATTTATTGTCATAATAGATAATAAATATTGAGTTGGCACTTGGCAATGCTTTGAATCAGCTCTTCTCTAGTCAACTTCATAAATTCTTCAACATCCGTATTTTCTTATTTGGGAATGTATCGCATTGCTTATTGGGATATTGAGTTTTAATTTAGATTTGTATTGCACTTTATTTTGTTATAATGGTAACCTCTAAGCCTACTAAACTACTAAACATTAATCAATGACTGGCAATTAACAAAATCTGATGTTTCTTTGTCGAAATTCATTACATTTAAGATGTAAAATATAATTAGCAATGATATGCGTAAAACATTAAATGATGTATCTTAACTTAGCTACGAGGTTCGCTCCAAAATGGCGTAATCTGTATGGTGGAGCCACGTGTAGCTTTTGGCTTCGGTATCTAACAGCAATACTATGCTAAATCTGTTTACCCAATGCGCCACAACACTAATAAAAATAATGTAAAAAATTGTATATTATATGACTTTTGTTACTTGTAACAGGCATATCATTTGAGTTGTTTTATCATATAGGGGAAGGTAGATAATGACAGGGTGATTATGGTTTGATGATAAAAAAACACAGGTTTTTGTAATAATAAAACTTTATTTTTAACAATTCCTTGATAATTAGTATTTCAGTTTAACAAAGACTTAATCATTTATTTAAAGTTTTAAAAATAATAAATCAAAAAATACAAAAAAGTCCTTCCTCCCCATCTTGCCCCACGGGTGGGGCAAGACAGGGTACCCCCGAATGCAAGATGGGGCACCTCGTAAGAACAAACAGTTATATCTAATTATTTATTAGCTTGATAATGGAGACATACGACTCGTATATGTATGAATTAATCGTCGTCATCTTCTACATCGGCGCACGATCAATGAGCCCATTTACCATATACCAGACCACTTATCCATCCTTCCACCGATTCCAAATATAGTTCAGCACAATACAAACATGCAGGATTCCCGTTTTCTTTTTCCGTAACATCTGATACTGATCATGACAGTTTTTCCTACTTTTGAATCCTTTTCTTTATGTCTGTTCAATTTCTCTTACTTTTAAGTTTAGCGCTTGATAAATCCTTCAGTTTTTTTCTTTTCTACCATCTGTTTATTCCTTTTAACGCTTTTAGACAATTTTTGTACGAGAAGACGTAATAATCGCAGTTCTTCCAAGTTATGTTGAGACACGAGTATTTCTAGCCATCGGGTTTCGCATCACCACTTCTGCCATTTACCGTAGTCCGCCTTTCGAAACTTATAGTTTCTGAAATGATAAAAAGGATTAAATTTTGATTTCGAAATTTATGAGGGGCAAGATGGGGTATGGTCTATTTTCTAAACCCCATCATTCCCTTTCTCGTTTTACTCAAATGATTTAAATACTGTCAAAAACGTTATTTAAAAAAGTATTAAATAAAATATGTACCTTATAAATATCTAAATTCGGCTTCAGAAACACCAGACAGCAGTATCTAGCTGTGAGCTGTCTACGATATTTTATTTAATAACGTTAATGTCATGCGTAATAAAAATTAGAAAATGTTAAGATTAGCGTGCATATGATGACAAACAGCGCTATAACTTTGTCACTCGACCATTAGTTTCGGTGACCCGCCGTACGCTGGGTGCAGCGGTGACACCCACATCATCTGATGTGGGTACATCTAACGCATATGCTCGATTCTGATCAGTGAGTTCGTATCACGACATACAAGCATACAATCATTACCTACTTCATCTTGCCCGTCACCCCGTCTTGTCCCATCTTCCCCTAATGTTTCGTTTCAGCCTTTAAAAGTTCACTGTTGAACATAGACGTCGCCCATAAATTGCGTCATAGGGGTGATTTTACTATTTTTAATATCCACTTCCCCATAACGTCCCGTGGGTGTCGAAGGAGCGATATTTGGAAACCGAAACAGGAGATGGGCAGCATCTTCGTGATAACAACTCAAAATTATACAAAGCTGCAGTTGCCAACCCGCCTGCCAAGTGTGGCAACTATGGCAAAATCTCGCCTATGAGTCAATGTTGTGTTAATACCTTAATTGCACACATGTACATATTATTTTGCTTTGTGTACCATTAATGTTCCGTTCCTTCTTTTTATTTGGCCAGAAGGCATAATTTGGGGATGCTTAACACATCACCCTGGCTATTTATAAGTCGCATCCACCGCTGCTACCTTTTAGGTCACAAAACCAGTTCTTCTTGTGAATTATTATAATTTAAATAAAACAGTGGGTGGGCTATTGTATTTATATATCATGTGAATGTAAAGCTGTTGACGGTTGTAAAATATGCGAGCGGTACAGAGCTACAGAGATGACGCGCCGCGATGGCTACTCTGTGACAGACCGGTACTGCTCATCCGAAGGCCGAACAACAAGCGGTGCTACAGTGTAGTAGAAAACAGTAGTGTAACTTATTATTAAAGACCCGTACACCCTAACATTAAGCTATTATTTTGTTTTTTTATTACTCTTTCATCTTTAATAATTACATAGTTGAGCCGTAGTAGATCGGGAGATATGTGCCCAGAAATTTAAAATTGAATTCGATCCCCGACAACACCAATAAATAATCCCGACAATATTGCTGCTTTTTATCAGGTTCTTGGTGGTAAAGGAAAACATCTGGGGGAAAATCAGCGTGTTTGAGGCAATAAAAATAATTTTCATGAAATGAAAGGTAAGGAAGAGTTGGCAACGTAATCCAAATGCGTATTGGCTGTACCAATACGCATTTGGATTACGTTGCGAACTCTTCCTTACCCAAAATCCTTTCAGCGTTGAGATGAGGCCTACGCTCAGTTATTGGATATAATATATGGGCTGTTATTTTGCTTTCTTGTACAATTTTTTTTTAAATTGAAGTGACAAACGTAGTTACAATTTGCGTGATGGTAAATAGCATGACATGTCCACGGATAACTGAAGCCATCTTTTAACAAAGAAGGCTACAGACGCGTTATAACCTCGGAGTACTAGAATGGAGTTCCTCACAGGCAGTAGTTATTCTGGCTGTTTGAACCCGCAGACCGAAAAACATCCTCCACTGCTAAGTGGCGGCAAAATAGGTAAGAGGCTGGTACCTACCCATCTATTTAATTTAATAGAAATGAGTTTACTGTACATCGTACACTGTGTGGTACAGTCGCAGTCATGCGGATAAATAAATCTGAACAATAATCACTTTATCTTCCCGTATAAGGCGACGAGACGCAGGTGGATGGGTTAAGTCGACTGTAACTTTTAATTAAGATAACTTTTAACTTGACATCGCGTATGTACATTTTCGTGAGTTTCGCAACCTTTGCGCCGTTTGCTTTTGTTGCGCTTGGTCACATGTTTCAGTTGATACCAATATAGATGTTGGTTGTCTCGTTGTGCGGTTGCTGATCATAAGGTCCGAGTTTCGAATCCCGGGTTGGGCGAAAATCTGTAATTGGGGATTTTCTCTTAAGAAATACTGAGCAGCCGCACGGGGTCAGGAATTTGTCGGTGTTTCACGCCCTTATCTCAGACAGCACCTAAAACCTTTGGTTTTTTACCTAATCTCTCACCAGTCGTGTCGGATTATGAGAATGAGGGCATAGAGAGTGCATTTGTACTAGGGCATACATTCGGGCACTTTAGTCCTGTCCTGCGTAGATTTCTAGTCCACGTTAAGACTGGCCGCCATGACCAAAATTCAGTTTGGAAGACATAATATTGAAGTTGTCATATTAATAGACTATGAAGGTCTCTTATCTGACAACTGTGGTAATATCTCCCCTGTGAGGCAATCTATGGGGAGGCCTATGTTCAGCAGTGGACTTTTATAAGTTGTACTGCTAATGGTGGTAAAGGAAGGTCTCTTGATCGATTAAGATCACAAAATAGTGCGTAAGACAGAGGCTCTAACTCGTCGAGACCCACTCGTCTGATGCAGTAAATGAAAAAAATAAATAAAGACTTATCGTATATATGTTCCACTGCTGTTCCTCCTGACGTTTGCAAATGAGTTATGTAGCGATTATAATATATATTTCGTGACACTTCAATGTGTGTTGGTCGACTTCTAGCGATTTTTTTACTTATTTTTTTTTTAGAATAAACGTAACGCTGATAGATTGTAGATGCTGTGGCTACATCAGACAGACATCTACATTTATCCTCTGTTAAGACTCAAAATGCAAATGCGTTGTCACCCCTGAGGACTAAGATGAAATGCCTCGTTTCCAGTAAAAAGGCTCTCTGGTTCTTAACACTTACCTATTCCTACCCCGGTTGAGCCGACCCATTCACGCTGCAGCCTTGATATAGCTGCAGCACGGTTCTACCATACCATGTCTGTACATGGGATGTGGGTTGGTAGGAGTACCCGGCCGCTAGGACTCGCGCTCGATATGTATATTTCCCTATTAAAGTTAAGGTTAAAAGTTACAGCTTATACACGTCCCACTGCTGGGCATAGGCCTCCTCTAATTTCTGAGAGGGTTTTAGGGCAAGGAAGCGTCCGCCGCGCTGTCTCAATGCGTGTTGGCGAAGTTCACATATCTGCGAAATATAATTTTTTCCTATTTCTCAGACAGGTTTCCTCACGGTGTTTCATTGGTGCCGGCGGAGATCGAACCCGGGATGCTCTCGTACTGTGAAATTCACAGCGGGCGCTAATCACATCCGAGCTACCAAGGCTCTCTATATTATCAAAGTGCTATTCGTACTTTCGTACGTATAACTCATTATTTCATGACATTGTAAATGAGACAAACTTAAGAGAACGCATATTAATTGTGAAATTTGTCGAATATTTAAACATAAATTGAGTCTGTACTTGCACCTGAACATAAAACACAAATATAGCTAAATCTTACAATTTAAAGTTAGGAAAGTTTCATCCTATAATATTATCCGCTAGTCTCCAGACAGAATTTAGGTCACGGCAGCCAGTCTCAGTGGAGCAAAGCTATCTGCGCGGGACAGGATTATACTGATCAAGTATATGCAAGTTTACTCTTTATTCCCTCACTCTCATAATCGAACAGGATGGTAAACCGATACAACCGGAGAGTTAAGGAGTAACGGCTTTACGTGCTTTCCGCGGCACTGGGGTGAAACATCGCCAATTTCCTGACTCTAGGATGCTACTGCGAATTTTTTGACAGAAAACCCAATAACTGATTTTGGCCCAACTCGGGATCTCATGATCAATAACTTCGTTCACAGCTACTAGAACAACGCGACAGTCCCAGTTATAGTCTATATAGAACCCACTGCTGCGCAGAGGCCTCCTGTCCTCTCTGAAAGGATTATATTTTTTAAACATGCCGGTTTCCTAGCGATGTTTTCCTTCACCCCCGAACAGGGCACCTACTATTTCTTTTGGTAGTAATCAGTACTCCGTGTTATTTTAACCTATTATTAGATTGTTATATAACAATTCATTCAAATATTAAAAACATTTAGTTTTTTTAAATAACGCAATTCAGATTTTTATAACATTATTAGACACATTCGTGCTACAACTATACTACTAATATAACTGCAACATGGCTCTACCAAGTATAAAACAGGAGATTGGTACCATTTTCCTGATAATAACTTAATAATAATGGAAACTGCGCTTGCCTACCTGCCTGCACATCATGACAAGTATGACAAAATCCTTTTAAAAGGCAAATTTTGGGTGGAGTCTTTTACTCATCATTGGTCTTTTAATAAGCTGAAATGAATAAATGATATTACTAAATGGAAGAGGCCTACAGTCACCGCAACAATTTTAAAATGTATAATGTACTCGTATCTACATGATCAGCTTGCTCGAAGTTTATGTCATTTCATACGAACACGTAAAGAGCACAAATAGTTCACTGATCTTAGAAGCGTGACCAAAACTGTGTAGCGTAAACGATACAAACACAAAATTATAATCAATATTTTCTTGCAAGCCGAGAGCATATTTGAAATAACGTACCATATTCGAGAACGTTTTAAAAATCAAATACCGGTATTTAATTCGTAAAAGATTAATCTTAGTAAACAAATAAATAAAATTAAAGTGTCGTTTCAAGAACGTTAAAAACGTTTTGATGTGAAATGTAAAATAAATGGTTATTGTAATTAATTAGGTTATATTATTAGATCTCACCGTAACGACGCCGGGGATGGTCACTAGTTTAATAATATTATTAAACGCCTATTGACAATCTGCTGCACGTCAGAGGCCTCTTGTGATTTTTTAGAGACTGATTTTTTCATATCCTATCACACCATATTACATCTTCAGTCCTTTTTACGCTGGACAAGGCTACGAATTAATAAGGTCTCAAATAAATTGTAGATGATAAGAGAATAAGATAAAATACCTGACAACCAATTATACTGACTTTTTTACTCTTCAACCTAGTACATGTCAATGCTTGGCGACAGAAACTAGAGGGCAGCAACAACCCTTATGGACTTCTTATCCAAAAAGTAGTCCTACCTCCTAATGAACGTTTTTCTCGCTTTATTGTAGCAGATATAACAATTTATTTACAGATCTTCGTCGCCGAGTCGCCGCAACCCGTCAGGCGGTCGGTGCAATATTTTGACCAATTTTATAGTCCACAATCGGCATCAGAGCCAGCGTGAATTGGTTAAGATATTGCATCGTCCGCTTGGTTCGGGAACTCCGACGCTGAGGACTGCTAATGAGTTTTCTGTTGTGCCCGCTTCGTGTTTTGTTTATGTGTGCATTTTTGTGTGTTTCGCAATTTATTTGCCTGTTGTTCTGTTTGTTTATTAATCTTGCATTAGATATGTTTAATCTTAAATGTGTATGTGTAATGTATTCTTAAATGTGTGTATGTATATGTGTGTGTCCTTTTTAACGTGGTTATGCCATACTACAGATAATAATAATAATGTCCTCCAGACCGAAATTCGGTCACGGCGGCCTGCCTCAACAGAGGATAGCCATCGGCGCAGGACAGGATTATAGTGCCCAAGTGTATGCGCAAGCACAGGTGCACTCTCTACTCCATCACTCTCGTAATCCGATGGGACGGTAAACAGACACTACCGGAGAGAGATCAGGCGCAGGACCAACGGCTTTACGTGCTTTCCGAGGCATGGGGTGAGACAAACCAACTTCCTGACTCCGGGCAGCTACTGAGAATTTCTTGCCAGAAAAATCAATAATAGATTTTTTTGGCCCGATACGGGATTCGAACCCAGGACTACTACAGATATGTTATGCACGAATGGGTTGGCTCGGTCGGAGCAATGCCCTCTAAGAATACTGGTGTAAAATAGCAACTTAATGCTACTTTGTTTTTTATGATAATAGCAGAGAACCAAAGACCGTTTTTACTGGAAATGTGGAATTCTATCTTAGTCCTCAGGATTGGCGGCAACGCATCTGTATTTTGATTCTTAATTGAGAATGTTTGTTAATGTGTATCATGAATCATCTTAAATCAGGCGGACTATGTGCTCTTCTGTCCCTTTTATTTTTTAATAGAATGTTATCATAAATCTTAAACGCCGTGTAGAGGCGGCGTTGGAGAATTCAAATCATTCCGCCCCATGGATGTCTTAAAAAGCGGCTGTGGAAAATGCCAGAAATTTGTATGGGTTTCGGGTTATGGCATTATGGCGTAAAATACCTAGACCGAAGAGGGGCGTTACCGTCAAAGATGAAAAGCTGTTACTGCGATCAATACGCCTGCAAAGCATGACGGTTAAGGTGAATCCCACCTGCAACGGAGAGGCTCATATCTAACAGTAGAATGTTGTGGATTGATGGATAATCTCAAATATGGCATGTCTTAGCAATAAAAGTAAAATCTAACACCCCATTTCATCCTTGTCGCGAGAGGCGACAACGGAAAAAATATAAAAAAACTTCGCGGCCTCAAATATCTACTATCTCGTAAGTGACAGCTATAAATATCCCTGGACCTGCCAATCAAGGAGATTATAGCAAACCCTTTATTAAATAATTAAAGAAGTCCACGTATAGCACTCGATTTTAAAGAAGAAAACAAATTATCACGATTATTTTCATAAATTAAATTTTTTTTTTCAAATATTCAAATGGAGTATGGTTTTTCGTTGACAATTTATGTCGTATGCATTTGCGTTGTAGCTTGTATTGTACTTATATTATATTTTCACTAAATGTTCTGTGTTGTAACTATTTTAACTGGTTAATTGTATTGTTATGTTAAATATTTTGGAATGCGTAAATTTTAGTTTGTGTTAACATATTTACATAAATGCTTTGTTTTTATTGTGTGTTGAACATTTAACGCTATTTTCTGTTTACTACTCTGCGTTTATACCTCCCTGTTATCTTTTTCTGACGCCAAGCAAGCACCCACTTCTGTGATCTTGTTTTGAGAGTAAAAAAGCAAGTATAAATTACATGTTGTCTGGCAATTATTTTAGTAGGTACTAAGTTCTAGTATAATATGTGGATTTCTTTGTAAAATGAATACTTGCTCCGTTGGATTATGGGCTTTATCGTCCCTTTAAAATTACAGAAAATCGTTAATAATTCAGCAAATATTGTTATACGTGGTAGAGCCACGCTGCAGCTATATTATGGTTGTAGCACGAATGGGGACGACCGGGGAAGGATCACGCTATCACAGAATACCAGCGTAAAATAGCAGCTTAACCTCTGAACCCCCTAGCGGTCTCATGAGACCGCGGCCATATTCCGTCAAATCCCTAGCGGTCTCATGAGACGCGCCCACCCACAGCACTTTAACCCGTAAAAACTTATATATAGAGACTACTTCTCTATAAAGAAGTTTGAAATTATATAATCAATATGAAATACTCTATCCTTTAGTGCACAAAAAAAAACTGTTATCCTATGAATATTTATTTATAATGTACGTTCATTTCGTACGCCATCTTCGCGTGAATGTTATTGTGTTGATTTTTGGATTTTTCTAGTGTTTTAATATAGTGTTTTATTATAAAATTGTTTCATCTTAATCCAAATTCCATCTTAGTCCACATGGGTGACAACGCATCTGCGTTTTGATTATTAATCGAGGATAAATGTAGATGTCCTTTGGACAACAGCATCCACATATCATCAGGTGGACTGTGTGCTCGTTGGTCACCAATATTCTTTAAAAAATTGTAAGATATAGTATTAGATTTACTTCATACTTTCATACATACATATATTTAACTCAAGAGAGAACCTTCTATTAAAGGCTATGAAGCACCTACAGGCCTCAATGGTGGAATGAAACTGCGACGTTCTTTATTAGTTAATGATTAAGAATTCATTAGTTGCACTAGTCTTACCATATACCGTGTAGTGGCGGTGTAAGAATATCCACTACACCACCATATCATCTCGTGGGTGTCGTAAGAGGCGGCAGAGGGAAACTGAAACAGGTGATGGGCGGCAGCACCTTCCTGATGACAACTCAAAATAATAAAAAAACTACGGTTGACAACCCACTCGCCAAACGTCTGGCAATCTGTGGGGGAGGCCTATGTTCAGCAGTGGACTTTTATAGGCTTTGGTGATGATGATGATAACATCAGGTGGATTTTCACTTAGTGTTTTAAATATTTATAAAGTATTTTCCTACCGACTGAAGGGGAAAAACCACCTTAAGTTCTGAATCAAAACGTGGAGTAGTATTGACAAATATTGTAAGAAATACCTACCTGATTTTCGACCGACACAATCTCGGGAAGGCTTATTTTTTTAATTATATCTAGCTGTAGATAAAAAAGGATGAGAATATGATTTTTATCAATAATTGGTAATATTTCTAACCAACATAACATACAACAAGGAAATGAATAGGTACACGCAATAATATGAACAGACTTCAGATATGTAATATCTGAAGAGTAAAATGAGCCAGTATCATTGCAGGATGTGAGGCATTCCACTTCCACATCTGCAGTATTCTTTGCTCTTGCTGCTTGCTGAAGTTGGCTACAGGTTCCATGGGCTGCAGTACTAACTTACAATCAGATAGATTATAAGTTCCTTTGTAACTTCAATTAAAAAAATATGTGAACCTGATCTCAGTATAGTTTGGACATGTGAGAGCCTTCAAGTATTGGTTCTAGTCTGACGAGGATATGTGTTTGCAATTATGTCACGATAATATTTCCTGGGCATCAAAAATCTTCGAACATATTTCGAACATAACATATATAAGTACCTTATAAAAAGTACTTAATTGTAGCAACCAATAAAATATTAATGATACAACTGGTTGGTAGTACAGGATGGTAACAGTAGGTGGTCACTGGCTCCTGTACTTTAGTCATACGTTTGTAATTCAAAATATTGAAAACACTGCAGGGATCTGTTCTGAACTGACATTTTAAAGTTCGTAAAGAAAAAAATTAGATTCATTTATATTTTTATTTTTGAAATAATTATACGTAAATGTTTAAATATTTATGTACAATTTTTTAAGCATTCAAGTGTGTGATATTTTTTCCTTAGCTTTTTCTAAATCGGTTTTGAGGAATATTATGTAAAACTACCAATGACGACTTCAACGGTCTTTATTGCATAGCTGACGATGATGCTATACATAATTTTAAACATAGTCAAGTTTTAATTCATTTGATGGAATGGACCTAAGGTTCATAAATCATTCTCGAATCGACGTAATCACACACACAAAATTTCATCAAAATCGGTTCAACCACTTGGGAGGAGTTCCGTCAGATACATACGAACAGTCAGTCAGACATATATATATATATATATATATATATATATATATATATATATATATAATTCTTCTGTCCGTAACACACACGCGTTTGCAAGAAAATACATATTTTCATGCAAACGCGAGGATAAATTTATTTGTATTCGGCTTGACTGTTTTTTTTTTAATTTAAACTATAACAATTAAGTGTCCATGAAGTTAAAGTAAACATCGAATGCCGATAATTTGTAGTTTTTGTTGTTTTTTAAGGGCCTATATATATAACTCAGCTCAAATTCTAATTTCACCCCCACTTCCCCGCGCGTCTTATGCTAGGTACCGACATGTTTGTTCACAAATACTGTAAGTAGATAGGTCGTTAGATTCTTATTTCATTAAGTTTATCATATTTATGCCTGTTTCTTTACACCATTACAGTCGCTTCTTATTTTTATTATGGTTATTTCCCATTTTAATTTTCGTTGTCCTGTTGCGTAATGTGTATTCTGATCGTAAGCGACACAGCTTTCCCGTTTGAAATTCGAAGCGAGACTGATCGGGCGGCAGGAGAAAAGCTTCAAGACGCAGATAGTTTAGGTAATTTCTTTTCATAGTGAAAATATAAAAACATAAGCCCGGCTTTATAGTTAGTTCAGTTAGTATGTAGTTTTATGATCTAATTTCAAGTATTTTATGAATACCAGCGGTTTATTATTGGAGGTAACTTAGGATTTTTTTCTATCGAGATAATTTTACGGTATCGTGTTTTATCTAACATAGTACTTAACATTAATCCTCAACTTTATCATATATTTATTTCAAAATTAATGCTGCAATATTTTCGACATAACGAAGGATCTTGCTAAGCTATTTGAGGTAGTATTTTTACTATTTCCCCTTAAATGTCTAAATTTCTTAGTCACCTAGAAGTGGCTAAGGTTTTTGATGAGTCAGTGAAACAGTGTGTAATTTATTACGCTATTTATAGCACTTTTTAAAAATGAAAATGAAAATGGAAATTGGCAGCGATCACCGAATGGTTAGAGGCACACTGAATCTAATAGATAAGTTAGAGAGGTCTCGTCTAATGAAGTCAACGCTCCTTCCCCTTTTCGTGCTCCAAAGTCCCGAAATCTTTCAGTTCGAGTTACAAAACCGTTGTCAGTGTCTAGAAGAATCCAATGCAGTGGACGATACGAATGATAATCTCGTGGAAACTGTCCATGCGGTGGAAGCCAAGTTCTGCTAGACCCGTAGCAGAAGAACACAAAAACTCGCCGATCACACTCTTAATCTCATGGCTTTCAGACGGGAAATTAAACTGCAGTCTTCAATATATTTGACAGCATATAGGCAACTGAATAGGAAGATCTTCAAATGCATGCAGCGAGACTTACGCAACTTTAATACCGCTCCAAAATCTTTGCCAGAGATCTGTCTACCTGAAAGAGCGTCAAAGCGACTGGGTGTGGCAGCATCGTTTCTGGCATACCACACACACATACACACACACAACACATTTTGAGTGAAATTGGGAGGTTCTATGGGCAGCTGTATACATCATCGTTGGCCACACGCAAGTGTGAGTAACGATCCAAGTGCAAGTCCCATCCGATACTATTCCGATGATATCCCGGATGTCAGTCTGAGCGAGATTAGGATGGCTCTCCAGCACCTTAAAAATGGCAAGGCCCCAAGCGAGGACGGTATTAGAGCGGAGCTTGTGAAATCGGGTGGATAGCCGGTACTTAAAGTCTTTCAGAAGCTCTTCAACTCCATCCTTCGTGGTGGCACTCTGGAGCAGAAGTGCGGTGGTTTTATTCTTCAAGAAAGGCGACAACGCTCTCTTGAAGAACTACAGACCAATGTCCCTTCTGAGCCGCGTCTACGTACTGTTTTCGAGAGTCATTACGAATCGTCTCGCACGCAGACCCGACTACTTCCAGCCTCTCGAACAAGCCGGTTTCCAAAAGGGCTTTAGTACCACAGACCACATACATACCCTGCAGCAGATTATACAGAAGACCGAAGAGTACAATCTGTCAATTTTCCTGGCGTGGTATGGATATGAGAAAGCCTTTGAGATGAATTTGGGCGGTGCTACAGTCTCTTCAGCGGTGCCAAGTTGACTGTCGGTATATCGAAGTGCTGAAGTGTTTATATAGTAGGGCTACGATGGCTATCCGAGTACAGAACCAGAGTTCGAAACCTATCCAACTTCAGAGAGGTGTAAGACAGGGTGACGTTATATCCCGGCCCGAAACTCTTCACCGTTGCATTGGAAGACGTTTTTAAGCTACTGAACTGGAAATGATACGGTATTAACATCAATGGCGAGTACATCACTTACCTTCGATTTTATATAAAAACAACATAGCCCAACGGATTAGTAAACTGAAGTGAGAACGGGCGGGCCATATAGCTCGAAGAACCGACAACCGATAGGGAAAAAAGGTTCTCGAGTGGCAGCCTCGTACGAGTAGGCATTGTGTAGAGCGACACCAGATGGAGTGACGACCTGGTGTGCATGCAGGAAGTCGATGGATGCAGGTGGCTCAGGACCGTGCTTTGTGGAATTACTTGAGGAAGGCCTATGTTCAGCAGTAGACTTGTGAAGGACTGTTATGATGATGTATCATGAAATTACACACAGCCGTTGCGCCCATTTATTTTCTGAACGTGACTGACACTGTCGTGTGTCTGGATCCTACGTCACTACTATTTTGAAGCACAATGACACGTCATTGTAATTCTAAATTATATGTATATATATGTATATATATATATATATATATATATATATATATGTATATATATATATATATATATATATATATATATATATATATATATATATATATATACTACAATGCGTGTTGGCGAACTTCGAAATATTTGATGATATAGGATTCCTCACGATGTTTTCCTTCACCGCCAAGCATGTGGTAAATCCCGGATTGCTCGCGTGCTGTGAATTTATACAGAGAGCGCTAGCCAACTCAGCTATTTGGATTAAAGAGAATTTAAAAAAAGACAACAAATGATTCCTTCAATGATTAGTGTCTATCCGATAAATAGATCTTAAGATGAACACGGACAAGACAAAACTCATGTTAACGTCCATTTCATACCTGTGCAGGTATGAAACGTTATTTCGAGCACCGAGCTCAAAGTTCTTGACGAGTGTGTTTATCTAGAATAAATACGAGTATATACAAAATATTCTAAGTTACTCCAAATTGCACTTTTTTGCAACAGGTCCGCGCACTAGAAGACCAAAGAAGCCGCCCGGGGAGGGAACCACGACTGACGAGAAGCGACCCAGGACCGCATTCTCTGGCCCTCAGCTTGCTAGGCTAAAGGTAAATCAAATCTCAAAAACTTTCAATTAGAATAACCTGCCGATTCATGCTGTTTCATTTTTATATTTTATTTTTAAGCGTTGGCTTTAGACGTTCAGTTCCGATTATCAAAAATCAACTACTGAATAAAACCCCGAAATTGCCTTAAGGGAGATTTGCCACAGTTGCCAGGCGGGTTAACAACCGCAACTTTCATTATTTAAAGTGACCATCAGGAAGGAGTTTTATACGTCGTAGAGCCATGCAGCAGCTATATTAAGGTTGTAGCACGAATGGGTCGGCTCGACCGGGGAAGGACCACGCTCTCACAGAATACCAGCGTAAAATAGCAGCTTAATACTGATGTGTTTCGTATGGTAAGTGTAGAGATCTGGGGACCCTTTATTACTAGAGACGAGGTATTCCATCTTAGTCCTCACGGGTGACAACGCATCTGCTTTTTGATTCTTAATCGAGGATAAATGTAGATGTCTATGGGCTACAGCATCCACTTACCATAAAGTGGACTGTGTGCTCGTTTATCACCCTTATTCTAGATGGAGTGATGCTGCTGCACATCTCTTGCCTCATTTTCCCTCTATCGCCCACGACACCTATGGGATGATAGTAGATTCCCTTGGGACGCTATTACACGGCCATTAATTTATTTGTGAAAGTACAAAAAACATTCAATCAGAATTACTGATAGCCTATATTGAATAAAAATTATGCTCTATTCTTTGTTTTTATAATTATTTCAATGATTTCATATCCTCGACTAGAAAACTGGCGAGACTCTTGCGTATAGAATAACATGATCCTACAAACTTTGTCTGAATGGCGCTTTGTCAACAGCACGAATTCGCTGAGAACCGGTACCTGACGGAAAGAAGACGACAAGCTCTAGCAGCCGAGCTGGGGCTTGCGGAGGCCCAGATCAAAATCTGGTTCCAGAACAAACGCGCCAAAATCAAGAAGGCGTCCGGGCAGCGAAACCCGCTCGCCCTACAACTCATGGCACAAGGACTCTACAACCATAGCACCGTTCCTCTGACGAAAGAAGAAGAGGAATTAGAGATGAAGGCTAGAGAAAGAGAAAGGGAACAGCAGAATCGGCATTGATCCTAATCTTCTAGAAATCCTCGTCTTAGTAATAAATAGTATTGTTTGTTTTACTTGCGAAGAAATGCATTTAAATATTACGTCGTTTTAACTGGTATTAATTCTATTAATTTCATTCGTGTAAAATTGTAATTAACTAGCATTTTTTCATTAGCTTCTAGATTTTTCTAGAAAGTAGATAACAATATCCTACAGATTGTTTACTAAAATACATGGGAGTTCAAAACATTTTGACAGCACTAAGTTGAACTCATTCCTTCTTATTACAAAAAGTATAAAGGAGTCCGAACTTAAGAAGTCCTTTAAAAGAAGGCACCCAACTTACGTGAAATTTTACATTCTCAGTCAAACTTCATACTCTTTTTGTGTAACGAATTTTAATAATTATAAACAGTTTTTGTAATAAGATCGATAATGTCGTTTATTTTACTATTTTTTTTTAACATTAATTATACATAAACTATTACAATACATAGAAAAGAAGTTGCACATACATTTATATGTATCACGAAATTATGTAATAACATTCAAAGTATTTTTACAATGGATGCTGATGTATTTTCTAATCAATGCGTAGATAAACATTAACATATACAATAGATGCGAAATCAATCATTCGAAAGAAACCATTCGAAATGTCTTTAAGTGAATTATAACTCAATAATCCATCCGTTACAGTCTTTAAAAGTCCACTGCTGAACATAGGTTTCCCCAATCGATTGCTGTCTAGGGACAGGGATGTTGCTACAGTTGCCACGCTCTGCAATCGGGTTGGCAACCGCAGTTTTTTATTCTTTAGAGTTGTTATCAGAAAGTTGCTGCTGCTCATCTCCTGAGTTAGTTTCCCTCAGTTGCCTCTTACGGCACCCGCGGTATAATAAGCGGTAGTGGATATTCTTACAAAGCCACTAAACATGTATTCGTCAGCTCTCAAAATTTCTAATATAAGTCACTGCTAAAATACAAAGTATGGTTAATGGTATAACCGGTTACAATTAGGTGTAGTCGAATGCGGTTGGTTAAAACTAAGTGTATTTGATTCGTTTTCAAACTTTGGCTGGTTGCTTTTGAGTTGAGTCTAATAAAGATCACGTAATATCAGCGACGGATTAGTATGATGAAGTGGTAATGGGCCATATAGCTCGAAGAACCGACAGCCGGTGGGTAAGAAAGGTTCTCGAGTGGCTGCCTCGTATCGGTAGGCGAAGTGTATGGTGCCCCCCACTAGATGGAGTGACGTCCTGGTAAGACATGCAGGAAGTCAATGGATGCAGGTGGCTCAGGACCGTGCTTTGTGACATTCCTTGGGATAGGCTTATGTAAAGCAGGAGACCTGTGAAGGGCTATAATGATGATGATGAATATCAGCGACAATTAAAAACTGGTTACATGTTCATTCTTATACACCTAGAACCAACCATATTTGTTTTCATTTATCTATAGTCGGCTAGGCCTAGTTCCACCCGCACTTTGGCTTTTAGCCGTAGCATATACGAGTATATATTTTTTAAACAACATCGATTTTAATAAAAACTTGATCAGGTATGCATACAGCATCGAATTTTATCAATTTAGAGACGGTATTATCAATTCTTCTAGGGATGTGCGAGACGTAGCTCACAAACGTACACGCGTAAGTCGTAATACGCACGATTTCGACAGATATAGTCATCTCGAATTTTAAACTTTTTAAAATCGAAATCATTATTTACATGATATTTATCTTTAAAAAAATTAAACCGACTTCATAACTAAAAGGAATAATATAATTTCCACATAATAGCTTCTGAAGCCGGGACTTTAAGTTTCATAAGCTACTTGCTATCCATCCATCGATCCATCCAACCTATAAAAGTCCACTGCTGAAGAAAGCCTCCTCCATGGATGCCTCATATGGGGATTTTGCTTTTGATTTAGTCCTATTCCTACTCAGTCGGTGTATCCTTTCTTATAAAGTTTAATAAATTTAATCTTTTGTGTGATGTAAGGCTCAATTTACAATGCTGCGGAACTGAATGGAATGGTACAAAAAAAATTTGTAACGAAATTGTACATAGTAAAATGAGTCTTATGTTAATTGTGTAACGCGCAAACTAGATATGAGCCAAAAAAGAAGTCGCGCGTCTTCCAGGGAATTTTCGAGCATTCCCGTAGCTACTGTCGGCGAAGTATGTGAAATTCGCGGGAGGTGGCGCGTAGGGCGTGGAATCTAGACTAATTTTTCTACAGCCCCAAGACGACTGTCGCATAGTTCAATGGCGAAGTCGCGCATCGTATCGCGTGTCGCGGCGAAATTGACGCTTCCATGCTATTCCATTCCGCCGCAATGTAAATTGAGCCTAAGGAATATCACGAGTTCAAGGTAATTTGAAGTTGTTTAAATAGGTACATTAAAATCTCTATCCGCTATATTCCACCTTTGGAAATGAAATTTTTCCTTAAGATGTATATGATGTATGTATACAATGCCCCCTTGAAGACCTATAACATAAAAACTCATCTTAATTTGTGGAGCCGTTCCCGAGAAATCGGTAAACAAAGATTTAAAAAAACTTACTTCGAATTTAGAACCTTGTCGAATTTTGATATAACTTAATTGAATAAAACTGATTTTACAGATGTTATATTACCACGGTCAATTTTAACAAAAATGTTATAACTTAGTCCGGTTCCGGACGCATGGTTACCGTAATTAAAACCATAGTCAAGCATGATTTGCCTCAAGCATCTCGCATTAAGACATCAAGATGCTGTGAGCTATTTGTGCGTAGATCGGAACGAAAATAATAATTGCTAAAGATGTCAAAATAAAAACGATAAAACCCGGAAAATTACACGGTTAATATAATTGAAGAGTTATTTCTAAAACAGAATTCGGAAAAGAACAGTTTTAAACTCAATTGTCTTTGTAAAATGACATGTCAACGCTTAATGATTTCGCTGCAACAAATTGTATTTAAACACGCAAAACGAAAATAATTTTGAGGATTTGTATTTGACGGTAGATTTGCTAAGGATAATTCTGATAATCATTTTTAAGATTTACAATAACTAATATTGACTCATAAATTTTGAAAACTACATCAACTGTAAGTCGATTCTGAACGTCGCTTTTTGTATTTTTAATGAAACACTGGATAATAATATCATTAATTAAAAAGTAAACAATGAGTAAAGTTCACTGTTCTAACTTAAACAGGACTATTAAAGCATTTTAGTTGCTAGTGAAATAAAGAAAAATATTTTTTACCATGGCAACTGTCATTAATGAAAGTAATAGGTGTCTTAACTTTAATTAAAGATAAGAAAGTTTTGGCATAAACAAAAGGGTTGTAACTTGATATATAATAAAAATGTTCGTGAAATGGAACAAAATGGAGTAAAGTAAGTACTTTAGTATATTTCTTACATGTCAATTAAAATATAAATTTACTACATTCAATGTTTTTTTATCTGCGAGAGAAATTTACTGAGAATATTTGCAATTCATTTAATGTGCGTACTTTGTAAACACTCGTAATGAACAGACAAACATGTCGTGTTGGATAGTATGATATTTATTCATTAACACAGTCGACTGATTCTTTACATTGTTGATTCTTATTTTGAGTCTACGTTTAGTCGTTGCGAACGGGACTTCAATCGGTCAGAATAATATACTCCTCGCGAATATTATAAACTTAATCTAATTAATTCATAATGTGTTTTTACTAACTTATTATACAACTACAGATTAGGCTGTGTTTTAAATTTGAAAGTAAATTTTTTATTTATCAATGTTGTTAAATCTTTCTTAACTTAAATCTAAATTCATACTAAGACATTGAGAGTTCCTGGAGAGCTGTCAAAATTATATAATATCCTAGAACGCAAATAAAACCACGTTTGTTGTGGCAACTTTAAAAAATGTGGCTATATTAAAAATGAAAACTATTATAAAATTTTGGGTTTGTCCCATTTTTGATGATTGAGTGCAAAATGAAAGATGTCGCTTATGCGAACAACGCGACTTTCGCAGACACGCTTAAGAAAACGGGCCCCATATATTTACGGATGCATAAAGCGTATCATACAGACACAACCCGCTGTTGGAATTGAAATATGAAAGAATAAAATCATCACGAAGACCACAGAAGGCGAGCCGTTTGGTTTTTTGTTCCGCTTGTCGGTTCAACTTCGAACGACAACCATGCATATTCATGTCTTAAAATTGTATTTATGTACATATACTATACTGTTTTAATATATTTCTCATCTCTGGTGGTATTATATTTGAAGTAACTAACGTCATTGCTTGAAGCGATTGATTGGATTTGTTTTTAAAAATAACTTGGGCGATGATAGATGCATTTGTAGAAAAAAAATATTGCACAGTAATTTAAAATTATGCAATTCATCATTTTGTTAAGTTAACTGTTGTAACTTGAATTATTATATAGAATGAGTCATTAATTACAATTTAAATTGTTTAACTCAAAACATGTCATTACATTTAGCAGTAAAAATTTTATTACTATCTATACGTTAAAAACTTTTGTTTAACTTAAAACAATTCTCTTCCGTTGATTTGGTATTAACTACACCTAAATAACAAAACGGAAACACAGAAGAAATAATAATTTAATAAGACTCGCCATTATCCACTTACCTAATAACAGCGACGTTACTATTAAAGTAAGTTAAGCAATTTGTTAATAATTCAATCTAGCTCTTACGTGTCCCACTCGATTTGTATAGAACTACGAAAGCTGTGTAAATATAACGTTAGAGATTAAAAATAACAAAGTAATTAAGTTATTTATTGTGCAATGTAGCAGTATTAGTAGAAAAAACTAGTTTGACGATATTCTTAAGAGACGTTCTGCCATTGCCTTTATTTAAAAAATAATGTCATAACTTTCACGGCATTTTTATAACCTTCAATATTTATAATCATTTTTAATCAAAGCTATTGTAAAATACACAAATGAAAACACGTGATCACATATTGACAGTTTTTTTAATATTGTAACTGTTTCTGTAGAATATTGTCAACCATTAAAAATATGTATGTAGATGTGGTAATTTACCGAAAATCTTTATTAAAACAAGTAAAAAGTTAAAATTGTTATTTTATTTACTTTCTCCTATTTTTATGATATTTTAGTGTTCTATACTCAAAAATAGAACCAATATGGACAAATCGTCTTGGCCTTTGTTTTTCTTTTCTTTTATTATAGGCATTTGCTAGATAGCCTTCAGTCAATAAACGTTTGTACGCAGATGATTAAAATTCGATTAAAATTGTAAAATTATGTTTAAATACGCGCGTACAATAAAAATTTTGGTATTTGAATTGGTAGGAGCATTAAAGGTCTGTACTGATGATTAGTTCGATCAGATATCAAAGACAAAAATCATTTATCATCACACTCATCTAGGCCCATATACCATAACATACCATACCATCTCCGCCATGTCTTTTTCAGTCGCAAAACAGAAGTCTCCACAAAAACCTGAACCAGTTTCAAGAGTAATAGAGTAAGTAAAGTATATTTACAGGCTTTGAAGCCAACCTCAGGAAAGATAACGAATCTCTATGGTTTTAAGTCTTCCATGGGATCTAGCAGCCACTTTATCAAGTGGAATGGTAGTTCTTTTCCAACCACAATGTAATAAAAATATCGCTCATAAGCAAGGTTATTCTTACTGTGCATTCTTCTATTCGATCTGCCTTTAAGAGTACACTTCTGGACATGGTATTTTCTCATCGTAAAATGGATTTGTTGTGATCATCATATTTTGCAAGTGAATTGAAATCAGCAGTACTTACCTATTGTTTACGAAATTTTGTTGCTTCCAGACGACGCGACGGTCTCGGTGTTTTATGTTTTAAAAAACATAATATAGGTGACAAGTGCACACACAGTCCACCTGACGGTAAGTGGATGCTGTAGCCCATATACATTCACATTTATCCTCGATTAAGATTCAAAATGTATATCCGTTGTCACCCCTAAGTACTGAAATGGAATGCCTCTTTTCCAGTAAAAAAGGTCTCCGGTTCTCTACACTCACCATACGAAATATTAAGCTGTTATTTTACGCCAGTATTCTGTGAGAGCGTGGTCCTACCCCGGTCGAGCCGAGCCTTTCGTGCTACAACCATGAGATGGCTGCAGCATGGCTCTACACGTTTTGGTGCATTATATCCATCCGTGACAGCCTATAAAAGTCCACTGTTGAACATAGGCCTCTTCTAAAGATGGCCTCATTGGCAGATTTTGTCATCGTTGCCACGCTTGGCAAGCGTGTTTGCAACTGCAGCTTCATTTTCCTTTGTCTCCTCTTACGACACCCACGGGACGATATGGTATAGTGGATATTCTTAACCGCCACTATATGTGCTGTGTACAAGGTGTAAGTGTAAACACCGTTGTCATTAAACCATATCTAGTTGGCTTTAATATAAAAATATTTATCCGAATTTTAAAAGTGAAACCAAATGAATGGTTTCAAGGTATAACGGTGTTTACACTAACACGCTGTATGAGAATTTATTAAACCATTTCGTCTCGTGGGAAATGTTTGAAAAATCTTATAGCTTTAGACCGGTGATATAACTATCTTTGTAGGTGCTTTTATATATGTAAATATTAGTTTCCCTTCCCCTACAACCACTGCTCAGTAAGTAAGCAAAACTACTGAGTGGAACGACTGAGTGGGTCGTTAGGCTGCTGTCACATGACATTATTATTAGCAGTGTATTTAAATCCACTGTTGGATATAAGTTCTATCTAAAAAAAGTATCAACTTAAAGGATTTTTTTAGATAGAACTTTTCTCTTTGTCCATTCCTATGCTGGGCGGAGGGGTTGGTAACCGCAGAGCTGTTGCCCTTGCACTTTTAAAACTACCCCACATAACTAGTTTATGAAATTTGGAATCAGCGTTTTTAAATCAAATAAACATGTGTCAATCATTCATTTCTTGTGATGGAATCATTCTAGTACATTTCGTCACGCGTATTTCAGATTTAGATTGATCATTCAAATGGATAATTTAGAGCTCCTGTATGTCCTGTCCCTTCAGATCGTTTGGGATTCGGTCGGTTTTCGACTCATTCACAATTAACACCAATCATGAGTTAAAAAGTTCCGTCAATTGTTTGTGATTGGTTATACCAGAACATTCAAAAACAGATGAGTGAACCATCAATAATTTTAAGTGTACCAGCTCAAACGAACGAATCATTCATGATTGACACATGTCTAAAATGAAATTAGCGCCATCAGTCGGCTGCCAGAGCCTTGTTCATAAACCAGAAGAGTACAGGTACAGGTACGTACAGGTACGGTTGGTATTAAAGTGAAATGGGAATATGCTACCTACCTGCTTTCCCTATATTTTGATAAGGAATATACATATTATGCTCAGCCCACCTTTTCTTGCTATACCAAACTGTTTTGTCGTCATGGACAGCAAAAGAGTGGATTAAGTTTATTTCCATCTTCGGCGTATCACTTATCATCAGGATGTATTAAACACTGGTTTAAATAAAATAGTTACAAATTTGTCATGCAGTGGTGGTGTATGAAAATCAATCACCCTATTTCGTTCCGTGGATGTCGTAAAAGGCGACTATGGGACATACCAAAAATACCTCATTGCTTCTGATAAATGGCGGTGACGGGCAGCAGTGTCAAAGGTGTGAGACGTCTGGTGCTGCGATCGTCCATCCTCCTGCCAAGCTTGAAGATTAAGGGAAATACTCCCTACAACGGGAGAGGTACATGTCCATAAGTAGTCCAATACAAAAAGTAGAGTAGTTTGATAGTCTGTGGTCAAACAGTCACCCAGATTTTTTTATTAATTGGCTTTACGGCTCTGGGTTCTAGCCCTTCTGAGCCTATCATTTCTTTCGGAATCTTCATTTTTCTTTTTCTTCACAATATGCTGATGCGTCACGTTGCGAAGCCCTTGGGAGATTTTGACGACAGCTCAACCTAGCGGACAGTTAATGACGACAGCCACTCAAGTTCATAAGGCGCCCAAGCAATCAAAGTAACTTGAGGTATATATCGACATCAAAGCAATTGTTTCGTTGTTTTCTCACTTAATTCACAAAATCGCATCACTTTTACGAATCAAAATCCACTTTAAACCATTATTCAAGCGACAACACAAAAGCGACAATCCGTCTACGGCCAAGTTCCCGCCAAAACTCTCCCAGAGTAGAGATTGTCACATAGTGTAATAACATGCATATATAAACGAGTTATAGAATGATGCCAAAAATAATTGCTAACCGGATGACTGAATGAGCTGTGAACGTTTTTTTTTTATTTCAAAAGTTCCTTTTAAATAGTCTGTATATTGTATACTAAGGTACAAAAGCGTTTTTTTGTATTAGTTAACTGTGTTTTATATATTCATGAACAGTTGAAAGTGGAACACAGCTTGCTTAACAAAACCTTTTCAGTCTTAATAAATGTAAATAAATACATGGTAAGAATATACAGGGAAACAAATTTAAAAATAAGCAGCAGCGTCTTTTCAATAACGCTTAAAAATGATAAACTACTGTTGAACCGCTTAGAGACAAAATAGGGGAGGCATATGTCCAGCGGTGAACCTTAGTAGACTAACTCTAATGATGGTAGCCTAGTTACCTTAAGTACTTAGCTAGCTCTCTGTACCCTTCAGACCGGAATACAGCAGTGTAAGCACTAATATTCGCCGGCAAAAATTAATATATTATGGAAGATTTTTTTTATAGAATTAGAGTGACCAACGAGCATACAGTCATGGTAAGTGGGCCCATAGACACCTACGTTTATCCCCAATTAAGAATCAAAATGCAGATGCGTTGTCACCCCTGAGGACTAAGATGGAATTGCCTCGTTTCCAGTACAAAAAAGGTCTCCGTATCTCTACACTCACCATACGATACGCTGCTGTATTTTATTAAGCTGATATTTTACACTGGTATTCTGTGAGAGCGTGGTCCTTCCCCGGTCGAGCCGACCCATTGGCGCTACAACCATAATATAGCTGCAGCAGCGGCTCATAAGAAGATATCTATAAAAACGTTTGTGCATTAACCTTTACCTTTGTTGCCATATGTTATGTCAGTCAAAAGTAATATCGATTTACTTTATAAATCTTATCCCCAGCGTTTTCCCATCATTTGATAACGGTAACAGCACAATTCTAATACCAATCATGATGCGTATTTCTATAAAAATATAACGAATAATTTTATCTAGATATATAAAACTTTTGCTTAAGCTCCCTGTCTTTAGTCTCCCTTTAAGTTAAAGTTTTTAAACACACACAAACACAACTAAATTAAACTACTCCGCCGGGAGCCGAACGCGAATTCCCGATTCGCAATGCCGCCGCAAAAATTCTAATAAAATTCTTCAAGTCGCGTCCCTCGTCTGTCAGTTAGTTCGAACACGAAGGGGTTGTTCGCTGAGGAATAAAGAATTTTGTAATATTGCATGTTAAATCGATGTAGTTTATTTGTCAAATCGATAAAGGAACGATGTGCCAATTTATATATGTATATAACATTCAATTGTCTCTCTGTAATATCGAAGTAAACGCCTTTAATTTAGCTGACGGGGCTATTTTTGTATAGGAGAGAAGGAATACGAGCATGCGGCTCACCTGATGGTAAGTGATTACCGCCGCGCATGAACAACTGTAACACCAGAGGAATTTCATTGCAGATGCGTTGCTGGCCTTTTAAAAAGGAATAGACTCTTTTCTTGAAGGTCCCTAAGACGTATCGGTCCAGAAAAATCTCTGGTGGTATTCGATACCACAAGGAAGCTGTGCGAGGAAGAAAACTTTTATTTACTTATTTCATTACTTCATTTGCATGCCATTGAGTCATAAATAACTATTTTTAAATTTTTGGTGTGTCTGTCCGGGATGATCTTCGAAATAGGTGAACAGATTGTAATGAAACTTAACTAACAGATAGAGGTGTTAACTAGCAGTTGACTTAACTAGCAGTGATCTCGGATATATTTTATCCAAAAAACTGGAGATTTTTTTTGAGAAATAGAAAATTTGAAAATAAATTGTATCTGAGGCATTGACTAGGCAAAGCCGGGAATGGGCTAAAAATGCTAGCTAAAAATAAGATTGTTCTCCTGTATGGTTATACATACGGTATGGTATATATGTTATTGGACGCATTAAATTACATTTTCAAATTTGAGAATTGGGTATTTGACGCCATTAAATATAAGGTAGGTACGTGAGGGTTAAAGGATCACCCTTAAACTTTGCCGCCCTATAAAACCAAAACTAGGAGGAGGATATATACTAAAACACAAAGTCGCATACTGTAACTAATATACTCGTATTAGTAAAAAAAAATAGGAATGAAGCTTTGGCAATAATTAGAAACACTTCGAAAAATTAACTTAAAAACTAACTACATTACACAATACTAAAATCGACTAAAATATTTACTATAATATCAACTGTTAAAATGGCGTCGATAAAGTAGCGCCTTTTTACCCTTTTATTATTTGATTGACAGATAAAGGGCAATCGTATCATAGAGCCTTCTATGCAAACAAGGCTGTAGTTACTGAGTTATAAGAATACGACCATATTAACCAGATGACCATATTACCTTCACGTACAATAGTCTATCAAAAGTCCACTTTTAAACATAGAATGATTATAGTTTATGTGAGCCTGTGTGTGTATGCTAAGTTTAAAAAAACTGTAAGTCTAAGATTTATTAAAATGTAAAGCTATTTCATAGATGATCCAATTTTAGTACATAGACATGTAACTTTAAGAGCATCGCGAATCGATTTCTAACTGTAACGCTGTACGGGTAAAAAACAGTTAATTTGAAATGTCGTTGCGACGCGTGTTTCACATACCATTATTTAAGGATAGTTTACATTCAGATGGTAGATTGTCTCAGTGATCGAATTCCTTACGGCTATCTGTAGGGTTTCGGGTACGAATCTCAATGAAGATATTTTTTTGTTGAAACACAAATGGTTAGTGATGTAATAAAAATAGCCTAATTTTGATCTAATTGCATCGATGTAACATCGGAAAAGGGACGAGTAAATGTATTTTTTTTTAACTGTTCTTTACGGTGTCTTCCGCGTTGTCCTGTATAGTTAGTTGATAATCTCAAAACCAACAAATAAGTAAGCTGTGTAGGTTATTGTAAATAACTATTGCAGCCTGTGGACATTTGTATAAACTTTGACTGATCGTTCATCCCCGTAATGCACACCTTTGGCATTCTAATACGAACTAAACCTCAAAATGTTTTATCTCGTTACCGTTAGCGTTAGCAGTAAGTAAGCAGTAATAGGAGGGATATTTGCCATAGTTGGCACGCTTGGCAATCGGCTTGGCAGCCGCTGTTACAGTTTGACGTCGTTATTAGGAAGACACTGATTTGTTTCCCTCTGTCGGCTCTTACGTCACCCTAAGGTTGATATATGGTATTGGGTATTCTTACACCACAAATACACGGTAAATACCATATCAGCCCATAAATAACCCCATACGGACATCTTCTGCATAGCAGGGAGAATTCCCCGTAATCGCCAAGCTTGATAGGCTTACTCAGGCAGATTTGTGACTGCATAACGCCTTGCGCTTATAACGCTACTTCCATTTGACTTCCCCAGTGAGGTATTTAAGTAGTTTTATATTAGCTTATATAGACGATAAGATGGTATACCGTTATCTATAGAAGGCCATAAGGTCTGTCGTTTCACATAATCACCTTTAACGATACATGAAACACGTTAAATGGTATTTGATTCACCCCTCTGAGGAAGTCGCTATTATCCGGCAAGGTTAGTTACGAGTAACTATAGATAATTCTATTCTAAATGACAAAACATCCGCAGCTAATACCAGTCAAGATTACAGTAACTGGATTTTGTATTATGAATGTTACATACGATAACCAATAAACATAGATCTCCCTTTACCGGTATGTCAGTCTAGTTCGGATATAAAACTTCATACATCCAATTGAATACACAGAGCACCGCCATCTAGTGACGGAGCATGAGAATTCGTGGCCTGACAGCATTCCATGGGTATCGTGAGAGGTGACAGAGGGAAAAGAAACTGCAGATTTGAATACATAAAAGATTTTTAGGTTATATGTGATTAAATTTAAAAATTACTTAAATTAAAGTGCTATTTAATAAGTAATCTATATATTACATTAAAACCACAGCAAATAGTTATTTGAAATAAATATCCTTACACACGAGATGATAATTTACTATTTTAAAATTAATAAAAACCGAACTATCTATGCTCAGTGTGAACCAACTGTAAACATAGAGAAGCCCCCGAAATTCCTTACTGAGAGTGGCGTTGCAAGTCGCGCTATTTTTACACTCAATCGAGGGCACTTCCAACACCCTTTATTACGCTTTATTGCGTCTCATGTAATCTTTTATTTATAAATTCACGCTCGCGTCTGTGTATAGTGATAACAAAACACTTAGAACTCGTATATTTTAAAAATAAGTTGTTAATTCATTTTAAATACAATGAGTAATATGTCATGTGCAACTATGGTGTTGTATATTTTACTAATAGCTCTGTTGCTAATGTTTCTTTCAACATCCTTACGTTTTGAAGAAGGATTTATCTGTTCGATAGATAGGAATGGATAAAAATTAATAGACAAAAGATTTGTTCAAAAATCATAAAAAAATACGTTAGGAATGTACACAGATTTCTAAAAATTTGAAACAATTTTTTAATTAACATAACTAAACGAAGTGAATCATCGTTCTATTTAAGACTTAAGAATTTTTTTCTTCGACTTCAGAATCTTAATTTAAGAATCACATACAAAAAAAAAATTAATATTAAAGAGCCCTACTTCTCTCCCACAATTCCGTGCACTATCGTTGCTATCACTCAACCAAGCAGCACCAGCCTCAACACTAGGAATTTAACACCACATCGATAATATGATACGTATTTTGCCTATAAATCAACTAAAACAAGACTGTTATGATTTAAATAATATCCTCTAAACCAAATTTCGGTCATGGCGGAGTGTCTCAACGGAGTCTAGCCATCTACGCCACTACAGAATAATATAATAGTTCACAAGTGTATGCTCAAGCACAGGTCTGACTCTTACTCTCTATTCCCTCACTTTCATAATCATTGTTCACTAAGTGAGAGTTGCTCGTAAAACAAACTAAAATACTCTTATCTTCAATTTATTTATTAAAATTCCATTCTAGTATTTTTTTATAGGATAGGGTGACAAACGAGCGCTCAGTCCACCTGATGGTAAGTGGTTGCTGTGGCCCATTGACATAGATCTACATCTATCCTCGATTACGAATCAAAATGCAGATGCGTTGTCACCCGTGAGGACTAAGATGGAATACCTCAGTTTTCAGTAAAAAGGGTCTCCGGTTCTCTACACTCACCATACGAAACACAGCAGGATTAGGCTACCAATTTACGTTAGTATTCTGTGAGAGCCTTCACCGGTCGAGCCGATCCATTCGTGTTACAACTATACTACTAATATAACTGTAGCCTAGCTCTAACACGTATAAAACGTAGTTTTTTTTTCATTTATGTATCACATGAACAAGAATTACAAATATTTGTAGTGACAGCATTTAAGAAACCACTAAGGCTTGCACCTAAGCTATCGAGAGTTATGTAAGTAATTGCGACAAGCGAGCATACAGTCCACCTGGTGGTAAGTGAATTCTGTCGCCCATAGCCACCTATATCTAATTCTCGATTAAGAATCAAAACAAATATATGTCGCTACGGCTCAACTGAGGCCTCGGTCTCGGCCCCGATCATTATCGGCTTGAACTTAAATCATGCTAGTAGCTCAATTTTGATAGGTCTCCTCGGCTATTGCCAAGAATTTTATTCGGGCGATAGGTTTAGGAAAGCTGGACATCCGTCGTTGTAAATTGCTGAACGAATAACTTATAATCAATAATTTTCTTACATTTACCCTATAAAATGAATCGTAAAAACAACATACGTTTCTTAAATATTGGAATCAGCCGTCACACTAGATTCTAACATATTTCCGTACTTATCGTAGTTACAA
Source organism: Parnassius apollo (assembly GCA_907164705.1). Lineage (NCBI taxonomy): Eukaryota > Metazoa > Arthropoda > Insecta > Lepidoptera > Papilionidae > Parnassius > Parnassius apollo. Next base: position 6,509,544 of record CAJQZP010001539.1, on the reverse strand, counting down.
GCATTACATCGGACATGGTTAGGTTACAGCGGGTTCACACTTTACGGTTTACCGAAAGATTTTTAACACGGTTCCAGTTGCTTAAGTAAACATATGGATGGATTAACCTAACCATTTTTATTCAACTTAATTACAAAATGTATTTTTTTTCTAACTAATATAATCCAGTACACAGAGCCGTGGTAGCTCGTTGAGCAGTGACAGCTCCGTGGGTTAGCGCTCGCTGTAAATTTCACAGTACGCCCGCAACCCGGGTTCGTTCCCCGTCGGCACTAATGAGATTGTTGATTGTAATTTTTAGTGCTGATTTACCACGTGCTCTGCGGTGAAGCAAAACATCGCGAGGAAACCTGCATGTCTGGGAAATAAAAAAATATATTTCGAAGACATGGGAAGTCCGCCGACACTTCATGGCCTTAAAACCATCTCAGAAGTGAGAGTAGGCCTGTGCTCAGCAGTGGGACTTATATAGGCTGTTTTTTACTTTACTTTACTTCATAATCCAGTGCTCTACTATCATTCTACTTGATTGTAAGTGGAATGCGGCCGAAGATGGCATAACACACTGACTTATATCAACAAAAGTCTATTCAATATTGCCTTGATAACACCCACATTGTAATCAGATGGAAAGACAGATGTTAGAAAATTATTTCAATGCTTTGCTGTACGTAACGACAAAGCAAACTGCTTGTTTCGAATGCGTGAAATGTCGACAGGAAAGGGTCGAATACTCTACGTACGACAATCGGAACTTGCGCCGTATTTAATATAAGCAACGCATCTTTGCAACAGCTAACTTCCTTGCAGCTCCTTTGCCCCTGGACTCAATGGATCACTCAAAGTTGAAGTTCAAGAAAATTCCAAACCCTCGGTAACTGAATGTAAAATAATGTTCTCTCACTATACTTAAATGTAACTCATGTTATCATCATCATCATCATTACAGCCCTTCACAAGTCCACTGCTGAACATAAGCCTCCCCCAAGGTATGTCACAGAGCACGGTCCCGAGCCACCTGATCCATCGACTTCCTGCATGTCTTACCAGGTCGTCACTCCATCTAGTAGGGGGTCGATCTACACTTCGCCTACCGGTACGAGGCTGCCACTCGAGAACCTTTTTCCCCAACGGTTGTCGGTTCTTCGAGCTATATGGCCGGCCCATTGCCACTTCAGCTTACTAATCCGTTGGGCTATGTCGGTCACTCTGATTCTACTGCGGATATCCTCATTTCTGAGTCTATCACGCAGAGAAACTCCGAGCATAGCCCTCTCCATAGCTCGCTGAGCGACTTTGAGCGTCCTCATACGGCTAACAGTGAAGGACCACGTCTCGGTTCCGTAGATCACTGTATTAGAAAACCGAATGAAATAAACCGTAACAGTGTTAACTCAACGGTAGGGGTCAGTGCGTTGAATACTCGTGCTATTGATGTGGTGTTAATCTTACGGGCAATTAATAATGAAACTTATTTTTACGTACCTACGTTATCGTGTTCAAATTTTTTATTTTTATAATCTCTTCCTTTAGAAAGCTTTACAGCATCCGCACTTACGGGGTTATTAAGGTATTACAAGGTCTCGATTTCAAATTTAACCCGGGCTACCTTTACTTATTCACTATCTATTATTTGGAGGATGAACACCTCAGTCCGTTTAATACACGTCTTCTGAAATGGACTCGAAATGCCCCAACAAAAAACTACGTATTTAAATAGTTTCATTCATGTGTAGTGTTACGTGATAGAGCCACGTTGCAGCTATATTACATGCTTGTAATACGAATGGGTCGGCTTGACCGGTGGGACCACGCTCTCACAGAATACCAGCACAAAATAGCCGCTTAACGCTGCTGTGTTTCGTATGGTAAGTGTAGAGAACCGGAGACCCTTTTTACTGGATATGAGGCATTCCATTTACGTCCTTAGCGGTGACAATGCATATACATTCTGATTCTTAATTGAGAATAAATGTAGATAGAAGATGTATGTACTTTGTCATCCTTTTCTATAAAATACAAAATAAAAAAATATTGCTCGAATTAATTTATGAAATTATTACTTAAATTTTGTCTTCTATTTAGAGCAATATCATTATGCAGCTTTAAGATTTGAATCACTGACAGCAATATATATCGTTAGGATATTTTTTTATAGAATAAGCGCGAAGGAGCATGTGGTCCACCAATGGTGAGTAGGTGCTATGGCCATCTACATCTCCATTAAGAATCTAAATCTAATTTTATACTTGGTAGAGCCATGCTGCAGTTATATTAGTAGTATAGTTGTAGTACGAATGGGTCGGCTCGACCGGGGAAGGACCACGCTCTCACAGAATACCAGCACAAAATAGCCGCTTAACGCTGCTGTGTTTCGTATGGTGAGTGTAGAGAACCGGAGACCCTTTTTGCTGAAAACGAGACATTCCATCTTAGTCCTCACGGGCGACAACGCATCTTCATTTTGATTCGTAATCGAGGACAGATGTAGATGTCTATGGGCCACAGCAACCACTTATCATCAGGTGGACTGTGTGCTCATTTGTCACCCTATCCTATAAAAAAACATGCGTTGTCAGCCCTGAGAACCTAAATTTAATTCCTTGTTTCCAGTAAAAAAGGTCCCGGTTCTCTACACTTACCATACGCTGATATTCTGTAAGAGTATAATCCTTACCCGGTCGAGTCAACAGCTACACCTATATGAAGGCTGTGTGTGGCTCTACCACATATAGAATTTACGTATTTATACTATGTGTAAGGGCCAGATCACTTGTTTGTCTAAGCATTCCCTAAAGATTGACAACAACTGTATGCAGTAAACCCTGCTGATGTTTGAGGCCTTGATGATGGAATTATGGTGAAAACAATGATTAATGGTTTAAAAAAGGATTATATATGATATAGATATTACGAGTGTCTTAGAATGCAGCACGTCGCGCTAGCATTGTGAATGTAGACAACACTTACAAGAAATGATGGCTTAATGTACACAAGCCGTCCATCAGCATATCACATAGCAGTGTATTTACAAATGTTGATATCGCAAACAATATATACATTTATAAAATTGAAGTGAAAAATGGAGTAACAGTTCACCTGATGCTACCATCACTTACTTGTCTACTGCAGCCAATGGACTCCTGCAACCAACTCCTAACAAATAAGTCTAAAGATATGTTGTCACCTCTGAGTGCAAAGATGGAATGCCTCAAAGCCTATTATACTGACTCTATGTACCTGCCCTTCAGACAGAAACAAAACAGTGTTCCCAGAAGGACTATTGGCAAAAGGAGTCGTACAACTCTGTAATAATATAATTAAGTTTGAAAAATTAAGCGTAACATATTACATTATTCCTCTGGAACGAAAATTCAATCTACCGTAATCACGTGACACGAATCACATTGTTATCGTAAGAAATAAAAAATGTTATTAATAACAAGATGTAAACCAACTGTAACCGACAAAAAAGACCTTAACACAGGTGTGACGACACCAGAGTAATCGACGGGGTGAATGACCTTTTGACGGTTAAATAAAAATGGCCGACCACCCACGTCGTCGTCGACTTACGTATTACACAACCGATATTACTTGACCTGCAAATTGCTTCCTTTTTGTTTGGAAACAGGATCATTCTTCCGTGGCTAGCTTTAAAAGCCAATTTTACTTGAGCCGCTCTCAGTTGCATTTTTTGGACTACAACAGACCTAATTACGTTGGATTATTAGTTTAGGGTATAAATATAGGAACAAAAACGAGTTAGCGTCTAGGCCACACACCGAGGGCAAGGTGTAAGCACTAAATATGTTTTAGACCGCAAACAACGCTTAAAGTTAGGTTCACAAAGATTTACGGTAAGTAGCGCTATTTCTCGGCGACATTTACTGAAAGTGCTATTTTGTTTTCTTATATTATCTATAAGCGTTTTTAGGTCCGTTAATATTATATATTATATAGTATTTTAATTTTTTCGCATTTTTATCTATTATATAGTATTTTAATTTTTTTAATAATGTAAGTTCCCGCTAAGTGTTTAGTTAGTGTATCTTTAACTATATTAATGTTACTTCATGCTAAATGTTCCGTCATAAATTTCTCAACAAAAATGTTCGCTTCTTTATTTTTAGTAACTTTGTAATTATTGCAGGTTTTATCTACCATTAAATATCGTATCTCTACAAGCCTCCGTAAGGTCTTATTTATGACAGTTGAAACACGAGTTTATGCAAATTTTAGTAATTCAATTTGAATAATTTAAACATAATAACTTTATTTCTGGCCTTTTCCTAATTTATATATCCACAGTAATATATCTAAATAGTTCCATATGCTTATAATCCAAACTTTTATTATTATTATTATTATTAAGTAAATATTAAACAGCTGGACTTGGCGCCAGGTCTCACTATAATAATAACAAACATTTGTAAATCCAAATCTAATTTGGCAAACAATTGTAACTACTATTAAGATAGTGTTCTTTCTTATTACCTTGTAAGTAAGGTTTAAAATAAACCTTCATGATAGCAATTTTATTTTTGTAATTAGTTAAAAGCGATCGAACGGGATCAATACAAGGAGGAATTTTGAAAATAGAATGTGCGAGGCGCCGGCCAATCAACGAGTAGGGTTACCGACGCCTTAGTAATAATAACGCTTAATTATACTTTAATATGTTTTATATTCTGAAGTTGATTATAAATTAGAATGTGCGTTCGAATTAAAGGTAAGTTTCCTTATTGACCAGTGTTATTTTAAACAATTGTTACGTTTTATATATTATAAACCTTTGTATTTATAATTTGTAAAGTTATATATTATATATTTGCAAAGTTTTATCGAAGCATACTATTAATTTACTAAAATGCCTTAAATCATTGAGTTTAATATTCCATTTAACGCTTCTATAACAAACAGTTAAACCATATTATTATACAGTTTCAGAGCTGGCCAGTAACAATGCAATGGAAATAGAAAATAGAACCTAGGAATTGTGAATAAAATAAATTAATAGCTTAAGTTAGTAGTAATTAGCTTATAAGGAGTGTAAGGGGCTGGAAACAACACCTTTACCAGCCCAAACGCCAACCCCACCTGCACGTGGTACACTCTGCTGACCTACGGACGGGGCTCTGGCGACCGACGTCTGGCGGAATAACCAGACAACGCTTCATACATGCAGAAATACCCTGTATACTGGATACAACACCTCCATAACGGGTTTCCCTACCTTGAGCGGGTAGGTGTTTTTGCGTCAGATGGCAATCGGCAATAGACTAATAAACCCCAAAAGCCAAATCTTTAGAAAAGAAACATGGAAAGGTTACGTAATGCATTGAGTCTCACGGATAGGGCGTCGCCGCGAAACGACGCGCAGACACATCGCCCTAAATCTGCGAATAGTATGCTAGGGCTACCGAGTCAAGGACGGGCTCGGCTAACGACGTTAGTCCCAAATCGTAACCTAAAAGTCCGTTTCGCTACCTTAAATGTAGGAACATTAACGGGGAAGACTAAGGAACTTGCCTCTCTTTTCAAGCGCAGAAGGGTAGATTTTATATGTCTACAAGAGACTCGATGGACTGGATCCAAAGCCCGTAATATCGGAGAGGGCTACAAACTTATGTACGTAGGTGCAAAGCATGGTAGGAATGGCGTAGCAATTGCTGTCAAAGAAGATCATCTTGAAAACATCCTGGAGGTCAACCGTATTAACGACAGACTCATGTCAATAAAGGTACTGGTGGAAGGTGAGGTACTAAATATTGTAGCTGCATATGCTCCCCAAGTGGGTTGTAGCCAAGCAGAGAAAGACAATTTTTGGACTTCCCTAGAATACATTCTTCAATTAATATCTCCTAAAGAAACTACTTTACTGGGAGGTGATTAAAACGGCCACATCGGAGAAGCAAACAGCGCTTTCAAAAGGGTGCACGGAGGTTACGCATACGGAACACTAAACGATGCTGGTAAAGTCATTCTCTCCACGGCAGCAGCCTTCGATCTTGCTATTGCCAATTCCTTTTTCGCTAAAAAGATCGAACATCTGATCACGTATAAAAGTTCTTCACAGATTGACTACATACTAATCAACCGAGCTCACATTGGCCGTGTAACAAATTGTAAGGTTATTCCGGGAGAATGCGTCGCCCCCCCAACACCGTATTGTTGTAATGGACGTGCTATTCAAACGACATCCCAAGGAAAAACCAACTCAAATTCCTGAACTCACCAAATGGTGGAACCTAAAAGGTGAGAAAATTCCCGAGTTCTGTGAACGTCTTGCTGATTTAAAGGTTGATGTTAAATCAGATATTGACACCATATGGGAACATTTACGTAAGTCCATTATAACTACTGCAAACAACATTCTTGGCCGTACAAAAAGCGGTAAAAAATCCGACAGAGAGACGTGATGGTGGACAGAGAAGGTGCAAGATGCAATACGGGAAAAGAAAGATGCTTTTAAGACCTGGCCGTCCACTTTAACCCCAGAAGATCGGGACAAGTACAAAGAAGTTAAAAAAGTTACCAAGAAAGTTATAGCCATAGAACGTGCGCAATCCCAGAAAACGCTTTATAGTAAGTTAAACACAAAAGAAGGCCAAAAGTGTATATATAAGCTAGCAAAACAGCGTTGTCAAAGCACAAAGGATCCGGCCAGGTGTAAAACTGTCAAAGGTCCAAATGGCGACTTGTTATATAAAGACCATGATGTCATAACAGCTTGGCATCATTACTACGAACAGCTACTATCCCTACCCCATCTAGCTGCCACACAACTTCCTGGATTGGAAGTGAATGCAGGACTTATACCTCCAATACATCCTGATGAGGTAAAGAAAGCCCTACACAAAATGTCCAACAAGAAAGCCATTGGACCTGACGGAATACCAGTGGAAGCTTGGAAATGCTTAGGTCCACGCGGACTCGTACTGCTAACCGATTTCTTTAACTGTATGTTGTTCTCTTCAAAAATGCCAAAGGCGTGGAGATTGAGCACTATAGTTCCCATCTACAAGGGAAAAGGTAGTAAGTACGAGTGCAACAACTACCGCCGAATCAAGCTCCTCAGTCACACCATGAAGCTCTATGAGAGGGTAATTGACAGCCGCATAAGATCCGAGTGCGAGCTGTCTAAGAACCACTATGGCTTCGTACCTGGATTGTCTACCACGGATCCGATGTTTGCTCTTAACACGATTGTCGAAGAGTATTGCGCGAAAAACCGACCATTATATGTCGCATTTTTGGACATGGAAAAGGCGTTTGATCGTGTCCCAAGGGATACGATCTGGTGGAGCCTTCGTAAGAAAAATGTCCCCGAACACTACGTTAACATCATTGCCGACATGTACAGAGATGCGAGGTCAATGGTTCGGACGGTGGTGGGTGAGACCAAGTCGATAGCGGTCACAGAAGGAGTGCACCAAGGTTCTGTATTGAGCCCTTTTCTGTTTTGTTTGGTTCTGGACTCACTCACTGAAGCGGCACAGAATTCAGCAACGTGGACATTTATATACGCTGACGACGTAGCCATCTGCACAGACAGCCGCGCTCACTTGCAAGAGGCACTCGTGTCGTGGAAACATCAGTTACAGACCGGTGGCCTTGTGCTGAGTGTGGCAAAGACTCAGTTCATGTCCTTCAACGACCCAGATACAAACAACAGTCCGATTTCCATCGATGGACAATTGGTCAAATCGTGTGATCAATACAAGTATCTGGGTAGTATGATGAGCGGTTCTGGGGACTTGGAAATTAACATTCAGCACCGAATAGCCGCAGCGTGGCTAAAGTGGCGAGAAGTGACTGGTGTCACGTGCGATAGGAGAATGCCGGTCAAACTTAAAGGTTTAATCTATAAGACCATCATCAGACCAGTCCTATTGTATGGCAGTGAAACATGGGCCGTAACTCAAAAGAATGTGCATACCATGCAAGTTGCCGAGATGAAGATGCTGAGGTGGATGTGCGGCGTTACCAAGCTCGACAAAATCCGCAACGAGTACGTGCGAGGAAGCTTGGGCGTGCGCGACATCGCTGACAAGATGCAGGAAAGTAGGCTGCGATGGTATGGGCACGTGAAGAGGAGGCCACCCGACTACGTAGGGAACTTGGCACTACAACTTTCCATCCCAGGTCGAAGATCCAGGGGCAGACCCAAAACACACGGCGATGGAAAGATGTAGTGGTAAAGGACATGAGAGAGTGCGAGGTCTCCGAAAATGAAGTCGAGGATAGAGCGAAGTGGAGGCGTAAGACAAGAAAGGCTGACCCCACCACCATGTGGGACACATAGCCAGGAAGAGAGAGAGAGTAGTAATTAGCTTATAAAATAATTTTATTCTTAATCGAGGATAGACGTAGATGTTTTTGGGTCACAGTATCCACTTACTATCAGTACCTACTGCGTGCTCGTTTGTCGCCCTTATTCTTAAAAAAACCATATCTCAAATTGCTGTTGTAATTCATAGCCAACAATGCAGGAAATGTGTGAACAGTACGAATAAATTGACGCTTGCCTCTTTACGAGCCAGAATAAAGATATTTTGTCAAGTGGCAAAATAAACAAAATTGTACAATCGACTTCAATATAAGTAAAATGAGAACATGACCAATGAAACTACGAAACTATAGCATCTGTGTGTAGTTCTATTTGTATTTATAGAAATGTTTTAAGCTACTTCGACAGCGAAAATGTACACATACAGGAAAATGTATCAATCCGTTTTTATTATTAATTTTGCTATTACACTTTCACTAAACCAAAACACCATCTGGATGCTTGGCGGTCCACCACTGTACGTTTCACAAGGAGTTTTCTTCCGCGTACGACCTCTGTGTGGAATAGTTTACCACCGGCGTCCGCATTTTTCCGGACCTTCAAGAAAAGAGCTTACTCCTTTCTAAAGGGCCGGCAACGCACCTGCAAATCCCTTGGTGTTGCGGTTGATCATGGGCGGCGGTAGTCACTTAACATCAGGTGAGCCGCATGCTCGTTTGCCCCCTCTTCTATAAGAAAATAAAAAAAACACCATTTGAATTAAGAAGAAAATTAAGAAAAGTACGGAAAGAGTACGCCGATTTTTTTTTCATAAAAAGTAAAAAAGAGCTTAAAAGAATTAAAATAAGAAAATAATTTCACATTCTGGAGTTTGTGCTCAGACAAAACGTAAAGAAAAATTAAAACCCGACATTAGAATGTGAAATTATTTTACTCCTTTGAGCTTATTCTCTTAAAACTCTTTCGTCACATCCTGCAACGTCTTATTACTATTATTATTCAAGCTCTGTCACTTTTTGATGTAAAAAATACATTATTATTAGGTACGTTTCTAAATATATATTTTCATATTTCTTTCTTTCTTATCTTTTCCCGTGGTTAAATTGTCCAATAAAGAAAAAAAAGAAAATAAAATCTGACGGCAATCAACAAATAAAACGTAATCGAATTGCAACAGTAAATGTAGACGAAATTAAAGAAGCATTCATCTAATTTACTACTATTGCTTACTAGATTTTAGTACCTACTCGTTCTCTGTCTGGGAGTTCGTCGGAGTATCACCCTTTTACCTATTTTTTATAGAATAAGGACGACAAGCGAGCACACAGTCCACCTGATTATAAGTGGATGCTGTGGTCCATAGACACCTACATTTAACCTATCAAAATGTAGATGCGCTGTCACCCATGCCGACTAAGATGGAATAACAAGAACTAAGATGGTTCTCTACACTCACCATATGAAACACAGCAATGTTAAGACGCTATTTTACGCCGGTTTTCTGTGAGAGAATGATCCTTCCCCGGTTGAGTCAACCCATTCGTGCTATAACCGTAATATAGCTGCAGCGTGACTACCACGTATATATATATATATATATATTATTATTATTATTAAAAGAAAGGGGAATGAAAGTGAACGCAAGTAAGACGAAAGTGATGGTTTTTGAAAGAGAAGAAAGCAAAACGGTATGTGAAATAAGAATAGAAGGAGAGTTGATTGAGCAAGTGGATGAGTTTGTGTATTTGGGATGTGTATTTAGCAGGGATGGTAGATATGATAGGGATATAGAACGACGAGTAAATGCAGGGAATAGAGTGAATGGGGCACTACACTCTATTGTGAAGAACCAGAATTTGTCAAAACAGGCACGTATGGTAATTCATAATGCTGTGTTAGACCCTACTTTAATGTATGGTAGTGAAAGCTGGGTGTGGCAGAAGAAGCACGAAAGTAGAATAAATGCTGTAGAAATGCGGTCTTTAAGGAATATGCTAGGGTGTAATCTGAATGACAGGGTGAGAAATTGCGTGATAAGAGATAAATGTGGTATGCAAGATGATGTTGTGACCAGGATTAAGAAAGGAATGCTTCGGTGGTTTGGTCACGTAGAAAGAATGAATGAGGAAAGAGTGACAAAGCAAATTTATATGGCAGATGTGAATGGCCGAGTCGGGAAGGGACGCCCTAGGAAAAAGTTTATCGACCAAATTGGCGATATTTTGAAAATGGGCCACGTTAGAAGTACCCTTAACCGACGAGCATGTATGCGTAGATATATGGATTTAAAGGAGGCTAAAGAGGTATGTCAGGATCGTGCGAAATGGAAGTCCGTAGTCTCTGCCTACCCCTCTGGGTGACAGGCGTGAGTGTTTATGTTGTTATGTTATGTTATATATATATATATATATATATATATATATATATATATATATATATTTCTGCCACCTAAGTGCTTGCATTACTGAGTTCCGATCTCAAGGCTATAGAGAGCCCGTATAAATAAAATCTGTGAGGCATTCTATTTATTCATTTATTTATTTATCCTTTATTGCAATACGCCTTTAACCTAGGGGTAACAAGGGCGAACTTAATGCTCTATGCCATTCTCTATCAACCAACCCTATAGTAAAGTAAATAAAGATGTTGCCAGGTGCAAATTAATTACATTAATAACAAAAAAAAAGCAGTTGAGTTATACTAAATACCTAGATTAGACAATATAACTCTACCTAAATACATTATAGAAATACAATACACGTAAAATACACACATACATACATACATACATCTTATTCTTCAGAGGTCACAACGCAGCTGCATCCTTATTTTTCCATTTTAATCCATCTGTAGGATTCTTTGAAGCTGTCTGTCTCTCACGGATACCTGCCGTGTACTGGGTAGTCACTTACCATCACCATCAGGTGGACTGTAAGTTTTTTTACTTCCGTTTTATTAGAAAAGTTAAACTAAAATATATTAATCATAAAACATTTGTACACATTTATACCTGGTAGAGCCACGCTGCAGCTATATTATTGCTGTAGCACGAATGGGTCGGCTCGACCAGGGCCTTCCCTGCTCCACGCTCTCTCAGAATACCAGCGTCAAATAGCACCTTAACGCTGCTGTGTTTCGTATGGTGAGTGTAGAGAACCGGAGACTCTTTTTTACTGGAAACGAGGTATTTCATCTTAGTCCTCACGGGTGACAACGCATCTCCATTTTGATTTTTAATTGAGGATAAAAGATGTCTATGGGCCACAGCAAACACTTACCATCAGGTCGACTATGTGTTTTTTGTCACCCTTATTTTATAAAAAAAAATATTACATATTTCACAACTGAATTTTTCAAACCTCTAAATTTGAAATTTTTACACTAGGTATTGTATCAAATGTTAAATATATTTTTCCTAATAATAAGCAATTTAATATTTTTACGTTTTCAAAAATATGCATGACTTATGTTTCTTAGAAAAATGTTTATTATGTATGGGATTTAGGGCGCGTATGTCAAATTTTCTCACTGCAAATACCAACCACACCCACACGCGGTACGCCCCAGTGATTGACGGACGAGCCGACTTGCATAATAAACGTTGCCATCTCAAACACATTTACAACGCACATGCATAAATATTTGCAAGTTCATTTTCGAACCTATATGTCTGTGATCTCTCATTTAATCTTCTGCCAAACGTCGTATACGATCTAATAATATAATTAAAGAAGATTACTTGTGAAGGGTAGCCAATAGCCTATATATTTTATTACAACATGATTAAGAAGGTGAGGTTTTTGCAATTCATGTCAGTCAAAAAACCGACTATGCTCATCATACAATGCAAATATTCATAAAGTATGCATATAAGCACACTAAAACCGCTCTACATTTGCACTATCGTGTAGGTATAATATATGACCGACATTGCAGTCATGTTTTTTTTTAGAATAACGTAGATAAACGATCACACAGTGCACCTGTATGTGGATTCTGTGGCCGATAGACATCTACATTTATCCTCAGTTAAGAATAAACTTGCAGATGCGTTGACACCCTTGAGGACTAAGATGGAAAGCCTCGATTTAAAAAGGTTCTCCGGTTCTCTACACTCACCAAATGAAACACAGCAGTATTAAACTACTATTTTACACTGGTATTCTGTTAGAGCATGATCCAACCCCGGTCGAGCTGACCTATTACAACTATAACATAGCTACAGCATGGCTCTACCACGTATTAAGTCATAAGAATATTTGTGATTAGAAGCGTTAAAATTAATAAAAAAAGCTGTTGACTCTAAACTTATTTTTTACCACAACCGTTTGCACAGATAAAATACATTTTCAATGCCGTAACCCTAATCGACAGCCAATCGGATCGGCGCGCGCCTATCTATCACGGGCGCATGCGCGCTGCGCACAAACAAAAATAAATAACATGCCGAGATGGGTGGTCGCCGCTTAATATATCAATTTACAATTTAGATTTTAATCAGTATAATGTGTAAGTTACTAACACCGGCATCGAGCTTTTTCTTCGGATCGATTTATATTTGTTCTTGAGCTTCTGAGCAGTTTTGGGAGATGATATTGATCGGAGTTTTCGAAAAAAAGTGTATCCGTGTACAATTTCATATAGCATCACGCTTGTAATTCATTGAAATATTACACAATCTTACAGTATACATAAGAAAGCTAATTATGTATACTGTAAGGACACAACATTTTATAAACGTACCTAAGTTTTTTTTAAATAGAATAACAGTGACGAACAATAAACACACAAACACACTCCACCCGATGGTAAGTGGATGCTGTAGCGCATACACATCTACATTTTATCCTCTATTAAAAATCAAAATGCAGATGCGTTGTCGCCCCTGAGGACTATAGATAGCATGCCTCGTTACCAGTAAAAAAGGGTCTCCAGATCTCTACACTCACCATACTAAACACAGCAGCATGAAGCTTACTAACGTAGTACTAGTATGCAATATCTGCTGTAACTCTTGAGGGCGCAGATTAACTAATAATTACTAAGTAAGTGTGGGGTTGGCAGAGTCCTGAGAGCTGTCAACTACAAACTCGGATTGTTCGGATTAGTCTGGATCACCAATTTTCGATCGAATTAAAACTGCAGTGCAACTAGATCAGCTCCACCGGCGAAGGCTCACGACTATGAGGCATTGTATCCCAACATTCAAGCATATATAAATCACCTTTTGGATTTTTATGTTTTAGTAGATTGATCCATTCAAACATACTTACATTGCCTATACATTTACTATTAATCTGTACATACACAATGCAATATTCGAGATAGTATAAACAATGTCTCAAAATTTCTCAAAGTAACTTTCCATTTAAAATTATGCGAATAATTTATTTTCATACTTAATCGAGGATTTTTTAAGTATTAATTAACGGACCTTATTTTCCACTTACCTTCAGGTAGGTAGGTATTTTGTGTTCTTTTTTCGGTTAAACGTTACAAGAAAACGTGACGTTTTTATAATACTATAAAGAATAATAATAAAGAAGTTTCACTGCAAAAAATCCTACAGCGGTACCATACTAGAGAAATTACTATTCGAAAACCAATTTCAATGATACTTTTATCTTGAAAGTGATTTCAATAGTATAGTGCTGAATATAAAAGTGAAGTAAATTTACAGCCTGTATTATACGTCCCACTGGGTTTTCTCATGGTTACAAAAGATGTTAAGAGTTATACTTCGCAACCATCCGATCAATAATTAATTGAGTAGAAAATTTATTGAGCGGATGGTTGCAAAGTAACTCTTAACATTTTTAGTACAATGATTTCCGCAAAGTAACGCCTGATTCTATTAATTTTTTCATGATTTATGTTGGCTATCGACAGAAGCGGCGACTGCAGGCCCAGCAGATCGAAATTATAGCGGCCAACCTGAAGATAGACAGCCTCCAAGAATTTGTGTTCCGGCTGGCGAGCGGCACGTTAGACCGCCCTGACAACGGACCACACCAAGATCTCACGCCGCTACATACACGGCCCCCGGACGGGCGAGCCTATTCAAGAGAACTCCTTGATACATAGATTAGTGAGTTGAGTAAAACCCACAATGCCACAGAAAGGTCAACTTTGACTACCATTAGATAACCAACCACATTTACAAGCAGAAACGCAAAAATGAGACAACCACTTTTTGATTACGAATTACCCGACTGCGGCAAAAAGCCGCTATCAAATTGACATCGCCTTTAAAGGCGCCCAGGACCAGTCCATTGTAGTGGGCCGTGATGATCATCCGAGTAAAGGGGTATACCCTGAAGTCCGAAACCTGCTGGGCAGAAAGCCCAAGCAGAACACGAACGTTGGCGGCTTTTATATCATGTCCTCGAAATAATTTAGCCCTCATATCTGAGGGAGGCAGGTTTGCTTACAATGTGTTGTTCATCACGTGTGCTTCGATAAAACAGCACTAAAAACTTCAATAGTGCACGCGGGGATCGAACTCGCTTTCATCACGTACTGCGACATTTACGGCAAATGCTATATAAAAAGATAAACTGAAAGAAATTTCAAAATGGAGAAATATGTGCTCACAGTTTCCTTTTGAAGGATTCTCTTTTTTGAAAACACTTACTAAATTAAATGTTTTTAAAAATAAATGGTGCTTCCACCATTAATTACTCTTTCAGCCTTTCTGGGTCTAAATTCCTGGTAATCATAGACCTTCTCAAGATAAGGTTTTCTGCATAAAGTATTACATTAAATACAAATAAAATTTAAAAAAAAACTTGGTAGAATCACGGTACCTACAGCAGTGTTATGTTAGCAGCACGAATAGTTCGGCGCGACCAGGAGAGAACGGCACTCTCACAGAATACCAGCGTAAAGTAGCAGCATAATGCTCCATCCATGCCTACCATGTCCCCATTAATCATCATCTCCGGCTAAGATACGAAACCAGGACGTAACACATAGTAATAATGCCCAGACCGAATTTCGGTTACGGTGGCCGGTTTCAACGAGGACTAGCCATCTGCACGGGGCACGATTATAGTGCCCGAGTTTATGAGCAAGCACAGGTGCAATCTCTATTGGTCGTCGTATTGTCATCTACAATGGGACTACTATTATTTATCCCATGCAGGATTCGGGCCTCGGGGAGTTCCCCATTATCCGGGTAATCCTCACAGCCCATATCTATGGGCCGATCTTGGGAGCCGTACATGTACGGCATTGCCGGTAATGTTCTTGGCGTATTGCGCGCCACCAGGTAGGTGCTACCAGAGGGTCAGCCGTCTCAAAGCCCCGCGGAGTCCCGAGGTAAGGAGTCGACGCAGGGCCAATCTTGCCGACAGGATTGCGCTCCTGACAGCAGCACTCCGGGCCTCCAGTGCTCCTTTCTGGCTCTAGTTGATGGCCTGGTATCCGTAGGCAGAAGTTGGCGTATCTCGCGCCTCTGGGAAGGGACGCATCTCGACGCGGAGCCGAAGTCACCAACAGGCGCGTGCTCCTAGCAGCGCGCCGGGCCTTCGGAGTTCCCTTCCCAGCATGTAGATTACGCCCAGTATTGGGTATGTGACATCCCGGGTGGGGTCAGGGGCGTCCTTGAGGCTCTACGCGAGCCGAGTTGGCCCCACAGCACGTGCACCCACTGCGAAGCGACGCGCTGTACTGACACAGGCGGACGAGACCGCTTGCTAGCGCGGTCCGGACGAGACTCAATCACTATTCCCTCATTCCCATAGTCTGATGGTAATTTGACACAACCGGAGGGAGATCAGGCGCAGGACACAGACTCACACTCGGAAAGCACGCAAAGTGGTAAGTCTTGGTCCTGAGATGTAGTAGTTAGGTACTCTGTCACCCTAGCCAGTAACCCAGCATCTTTCTCACGTATGAGCCAGGGGATATGTCATTCTTCCACAATGTTTCAGCGTTGTAGAGTTTAATGTCGAAACGACTACAATTATTGTACAGCAATACAGGCAAGTTTGTCATAGTATATAACTTCAGTTTTTAGGCGATTTATTAATTTAAGAAGGCTTACAGAAAAATGTATAAAAGTGCTCCGTCTGCGTTAGTGCCTACACTGCTCTATTCCGGCCTAGATATAAAGAGTCACTATAATTACAGGTTGAAAGTCATTCCATCTTAGTCCCCAGAGGTGCCATCAGCAGCCTTGTTTGTTTTAAAATGGTTGCATTTGTTACCTGCAATAAGGTAGATTATAAGTTTGTTTCATTAAATTGTATGCAAATTTAAAGTAGGTACTCCAGTAATTATTCAAATTTAACATAAAAATTGAAATTTAACTGCGATTATGAATGAAAACGCAAATTGTTATAATACTTTTCTTACTATAATTCTTTTTTTTTCCACGGAAGAGCAAAGATCAATGTGTAATACAGGCGGAAGTTTATTATTATGCTTGTTAAGCCTTGTACGGACTGAGCGTTCCTATGTACGTATAGTCTAGGTACCTATATCAATACGCGTACGAGTATCCACCTGATACGCGTACAGGCACATTTATGCATTGTTGTTTGCTACGTAGTAATATTATTTATCCTGTGGCATTGCGGTACTATGATCGCGTGACAAGTCGCAAGTTGACCAGCCAGTACCCGCCATGTCTCGAAACACAGCTGTCGTGTGCACCATCACTGCGGCACTTCTCAATGTGCAAAAGCCGACTGGTGACGCAAGGACTCGTTGCGAGTCGACACGCGTGCTCTCATTGTATACGCGTTGCCGCAGGTACGGACTAAGCGTTGCGAGTGCGCGTAACCGACTACGCGTGCACTGGAGTGCTTAGTCCATACAAGGCTTTAGTGTCGTCTCTTGGTTGGTATTATTATTATAAATAACAAATGCACACTCTATGCTCATCCACAGAATACGCGTATATTGTTAGGAATCTAATTGAAATTTATAAAATCCCATATCGTCCCGTGGGTGTCGTAAGAGACGACTGGGGTAACAAACCAGGAGATGGGTAGCAGCGTCTCCTTAATCGCAACAAATAATCAAAAAACTGCGGTTCTCAAACCGCCTGCCATGCGTGGCAACTATGGCAAATTTCCCCCTTGTGAGGTAATCTATGGCAAGGCCTATGTTCAGCAGTGACTTCTGATGGGCTTAATAAAGGATTATTTTAAAGGAATTATAGACACTGTTACAGTAAGGAACACATAGGTATTAAGTAGGTTTTTTTTTAAATTGAAGTGATATGCGAATTTAGTGCCCACCTGATGGTAAGTGACTGCAGTAGTCCATGGACTCTTGCAGCCAATTATGCGAGAAAGGCTATAGATGCGGCCATTTTTGAGGAGGAAGAGAACCCCCGATACCATCCACACAATCTGATATGCTTAGTAGTCCACCACTGTACGTTTCACTAGGAGTTTTCTTCCGCGTATGACCTCTTTGAGGAATAGTTTACCACTGGCGATACTTACAGCGAGACTTACTACTTTCTAAACGGTGGGAATCGCACCTGCAATGCCCCTGATGTCGCTCTTGTTCATGGGCGATGGTAGTCACTTAAGGTGAATCCCTGACCAAAATGTTGCGAAAGTGGGTTTTTCAGACTCTATTATCTCATTAGTTATGAAAAATAAACTACATCTAAAAGTACATTATTAATGTTCGATATCTTATCATCACATTACACGTTCTTATTTTTTTTATGTGCTACAAATACATTTAAAATCAACTTTTAAAAAATGACTAAAATTCTTGATTACATGCATCTGTTGCTAAACGCAACGCTCTAATCATTTGAGGATAACACTAATGGATAGATAATTAAAAAATCTATATTCTCCACGTTTTATTTAAATTTTTAAGTTCGTTTTTTCTCTTTTAATTGAAATAATTCCGAAAATTGTGCGACTTCTATGATAAAGGGGCGTGCGCAGAGTGCGGGCGGCATTACGCTGTATGCGTTAGTAGGAGGTGGCCGCGTCGCTGGTCGCCGCGTTCAGTCTTTCGCCGCAAACATAATATTATTTGAGTACCTACCAACCGATGCGCTTACGTCACGGTATATTGTAACTCGGCCGTATCTTAGAAATAAATATTACAGCCGTGCGGTACGTAAACATGCGATAGGGCTGCTGCCTCCAGTATTTTTACATTTGCCCATTGATTTATGTGCTTTATAACTGCATGCATTTTCCTACTTTGTGTTTCCATTTAGCTTTATGATTGTACTTAAATATACTTTTTTATATAAACAAATATATAATAGGTACTTTGTGAATTGAATAGGAAGTGTTCAATAAAAATGCGTGTCGTTTTATGATTGGTAGATTTAATTAAAAAACCATGTTTATGTTTGAATAACAAATCGGTCTTATAAATTTGCGGCCGCAAAATATTTGCGCCTCGGCTGAGACGTACGAAATGCTTTATTATTAAAATTTTAAATATAAAAAATCCGCATTATAATATAAAGCTCAATTAAAAATTGTTTTGGGAAACATGGACAAGTTGGAGTAAAGGAATATCTTTTACTTGGTTATAGATACCTGCAGCTATTTTACAATTTATATGTTTGGTTTTAAATGAAGTTTGGATTTATTATTTTTTTATTTCTATTCTATTTTCTGAAAGGGTCCTAGGAAAGGAATTATCCACCGCGCTGCCCCACTGCGTGTTAGCGAACTTTGCATGTCTTCGAAATATTATTTTTCTTATTTCTCAGACATGCAGGTTTCCTCACAATGTTTTCCTTCACCACTGAGCACGTGGTAAATCAACACTTAAAATTGCAATTACAATATTATTGGTGCCGGCAGGGATCGAACCCGGTTTGCTCGCACACTGTGAAAATTTTAGCAGGCGCTAACCATCTGAGCTACCACGGCTCCTCTCCTCTCGAGCTAGAGACTTTATTTTATTTATCGTCAGGCCTGTTGGTCTAGTGGTTAGTGACCCTGACTGCTATGCCGCAGGTCGTGGGTTCAATTCCCACCATGGACAAATGTTTATGTGATGAGCACGATCATTTGTTCTGTGTCTGGGTGTAATTTATCTATAATATTTATGTATTTAGAAATATATAAGTATGTTTATCAGTTGTCTAGTACCCATAACACAAGCTCTGCTTAGCTCGGGACTAGATGGCGCTGTGTGATATTTGTGGAATATTATTATTATTATATTATTATTGTTGGGGTATCTGTATAGTTTTCTCATCTGGTTGGTTTTTATAAATATAAATTAAAATGAAAAGATAAATATACATAAATATCAATAAAATAAAATAAATACAAAAAATATACAAATAAATAAAGATCCAACCATATTAAATAAAAAATAGTCTCCTATCTTTCTCTCTATGTTTTGATCTCCTAAAACGAGTTTGAGTTGGTAAAATCAAGGAAAACTTAGGGTAGGGTTGTCAATTATTATTTTGATAATAAAACTAGTGAAATTCCGCGGTTTTATATGCGCAAGCGTGAACGTAGTTGGAACATAATATAACCTTTATATTTTACATAAATATCCTAAAAAACTTATTATTTTAATATTTTACTAAGTACCTATAAAATTAACAAGTTTATTGCATTTTTATTTGAGTAATTTTTTATGCAATTTCTTTATCTACGTCTATTTTTAGGAACCTTTATTTAGTCTGAATCATACATAACACTATATTACTGATTTACTTACTTATACGTAGTTTTTTTTTTGCAGTTACAAATATCTTGTGAGGTTGAAAAAGGCAGTAATGAAAAAAATAATAAGAATAATAATAATTGACGTCAGCCACTTCTTTTCATAAAAATTTCAGATCAGTCTATTAGGTTGCAGCTTCACCGAACCACAACTTATAATAATAATAATAACAATAATAATATAATATTATTTTGTATTTATTTTATTTTATTGATATTTATGTATATTTATCTTTTCATTTTAATTTATAATTTTTATATATTTAAATATTTATATAACCGAACCAGATGAGAAAATTATACGGCTCCAACGATTTTAGCGACGAACGCTTGGATTTATTTTTAGAAAATGTCCTTTTGTCCATGTTTTCAGGCAATAAAAAAACTGCTACAATATAAGAAGGTAAATTTCGATTAATCATTAACGGTCGTTATAGCTCAGGTGGTATGTCGGTCGGGCGTGATATCGAAGTTCCGTGGTTCGCGTCTTGGCTTTGGGCCCGCTTTTTTTTTCCTTTTTTTTTCAAGTTCCCTTCTTTTGTGAGAAAATCTATTATTTCAAACCTTTTTTTTAGTAATTTTTAAAAATACGAAAATTATATAATAAATAGATATTTTTTTTAAAAAATTTAAAAAAAAATATCTATTTAGTTACTAATGCTATATTTATTATTTTAATAATTACCTACCCAGTAGGTAAATATTAAAATAATAAATGTAGCATTATAAACAGTAAATCTCCCTCAAACTCAATTTACTAATATTGTTCCTAAATAAGAATAGCAGATAAAAGATTAGTAGGTAATAACTATTGCTCCTCAAAATTATATTTGACCTCAAGGTAAAACATATCCTAAAATTCAGTAGCTAAATAAAATAATAATAACTACTATTCAAGTATATTTTCAATATGTAAGTAAATGAAAATAACAAAAATGAAACACCATTAGCATGTAAAGTTCGAATCCATAATTAACGTTTCGACAAATATTATAATTTACACTATAAAAAGCTAATTCAATATTAGCAGTATAGTATATAGTTAAAAATAATCAAAATAGTCATTTTATTAATTAGATAATATATGAGAATACATAATTCTAATATAATGCAACTAATATACAGAATAAAAAAAATTAAAATACATTTATCATTGTCTGCCGTGTCTATTTCCATAGAATAGTTCATTGACATTGAAAAAATAATACTACGTTCGTAGCAGTAGGTGGCGGCTTTTGGCGATTTCTTACGCAATATATTGTAGCGAGCGTCGACAGACCAAACGCTCAAGGTCGTTCGCTGGAGGTAGCGCCTTAACATCAGGTGAGCCGTGCCGTGCTCGTTTACCCCCTCTTCTATAAAAAAGATATAATGCCTCTTTCTTTCTTTTCTTTCTCTTTTCTTTCTTTCTTTTTTTAAAAAACGTTACCCCTACACTAAGATTTTCTCTTGTATTATGGGGCAGTTTACAAACATAAATTGCACAAGGACGAACATCCAGACCCGGAACAACTACTTGTAGGCCATACAAATACTTGTTCCGTGCGGGATTCCAACCCGCGACCCCCAGCGCAGCCACTCATTGCTAAGCCACTGCGCCACGGAGTCGTCAATGTCTATAAAGTCTGCAATTAGGGTATATTGGCTATCTATACTTAACTGTAAGCATACTTATCAACAATACTAGGTAGAAGAGAGAGAGTAGGTCTTACCACCCAGTAAATATAAGATAACACCAAAACAGATGAAGTATGCAAACCAACAGTAATGTACTTGAGGGTAGTATTGTCACCTTAAGTTTTGCCAAACCAAAACTAGGAGAAACACAGAGGCAAAAATGCAAAGTCGTATACTATAACTAATATATTAAAAAAAAAATAGCAAACAAGCCGTGGCAATAATTATGAACACTTAGAAAATCAACTTAATAAAAACTATCTACACTAAACAATACTAAAATATTTACTATAATATCAACTGTCAAAATGGCGTCGATAAAGCAGCACCCTTTTGACCCTTAATTATTTGAATGATCTTTGAAGAGCTATCGTTTCATATCATATCGTATATATGCAATGCTGTAGTTTTAGTTTTATGAAAGTGATGATATTAACTGGATGACCATATTACCCTCACGTGCTTCACTGCTTGCCTGGATATGACACAGGGCAGCCAGTTGTTATAAAGTAATTACCACAACAGTTGGAATTACGACCTTGGCGATTCTTTGAATGTCTAATCCAAGCGACAATGAGAAATAATATAAAAATCTTGTCACTTGCGAAAACTTCCGATAGACTACATACAAATACTTACGGACTGTTGATGCCTTTGCCACTTTAATGAATAAAATATTTAAAAAAATAACTAAGAAATGTATAATGGCGATATAAGAGAATGCATTACCCTTCGTCCCGCGGTTGTCGTGAGAGGCAACTATGAGGAATGCCAGAATAAATTGGCGCGTGACAACAAAGGCCATGTCCAGCTGAGGACTTTATCAGGGTAATGAAGGTGAAATCTTCATACAAAGAGTGCACTGATCATATGCTTTTCGTAAACGCCTTTATTCACGAAGACCATATGAGCACTTGAAACATAGTAGACTTTATAACATCTCAATGATAAAAATTTAAATGTGATAGAGCCATGCTGCAGTTATATTGGTAGTAGAGCTGTAGTACGAATTGGGCGGCTCGGCCGGGGTAGGACCACGCTCTCACAGAATACCAGCGTTAAATTGCAGCTTAGTACTGCTGTGTTGCGGTGAGTGTAGAAAACCGGAGAACCTTTTTACTGGAAACGAGGCATTCCATCTTATTCCTCACGGGTGACAACGCATCTGCATTTTGATTCGTAATCGAGGATAGATGTCTATGGGCCACAGCAACCACTTACCATCAGGTGGACTGTGTGCTCGTTTGTTACCCTATCCTATATAAAAAATATAAAGCTAAGGACAATTCGAATTTGATTATCTGTAAGCCATTTAGTGTATAGGAGATCAAAAAACACTTGCTAGCACAATGAATACCAGAACTAAATATAATTATTATGCTGTAAAATATTTCGTATGGTAAGTAAAGACAACCGGATGCTCTTTTTATTGGAAATACTGCATAGCATCTTTGTCCTTAGGGGTGATAATGTTCTTTTTTGTCAGAAATAATTGCTTACATCTATGATCTATGAGCCTCCGCTTCTATTAGGTAAACTATGTGCTTGTTTGTAAATAAAAATTATTTATATAAAAAGTTATACATAAAATTACAATTCTTTTTATTATTTTAAATCGTACAAAAATCCAATGTTAAAGTCAGAGTTATATCTCAAACGGTACTCAATAAAAATCGATCCTCACTTCGGTCACGCTGCACAAATTGCTCACACGCACAGCGAACCTGTCACGACACCTGTCAACCTGTCACAACGGAGGGAGCTGTCAAAACAGAGCTCTATCGGCCTAATTGATCTTAACTCAGATCGATCTACAGATCGCGAGTGCATTTGATTGTATAATGCTTAAGTTGTGCCATAGACTATTAATAAACTGTGTATCAAATTGAATAGATTAGTTTGAAGTAAGATATTCATAAATTCGAACCAGTCGACCAACGCATGTTTGATTAAATGCGTTATAGCTCTCATCTTTTTTTTTTTTTTTGCTGACAAGAAACAAATCATTGCCGTACATGGACCTCTCTAATTGTCAAAACATTTTCAAGTATAGAAAAAAAATCTAATGTCGGACATCTTTGATATTTTTAGTAAATGACATGTTGATCTAATAATATGTTTAAACATTATTTTTTCGCTTTTCTGCTATGACTTGATGTGGAATCTGATTAAGTATATCTTCAGAAATTCTCAGATTGACTGGTAAAGAATGCGCAGACGCATTACGTCCACCCTTTGTAACCCTTGGTTACGTTGTTTATTTTTTTTTAGGTTAGGGTGACAAACGAGCCCACAGTCCACCTGATGGTAAGTGATTGCTGTGGCTCATAGACATCTACATCTATCCTCGATTACGAATCAAAATGCAGATGCGTTGTCACCCGTGAGGACTAAGATGGAATGCCTCGTTTCCCGTAAAAAGGGTCTCCGGTTCTCTACATTCGTCATACGCAACACAGCAGTACTAAGCTGCTATTTTACGCTGGTATTCTGTGAGAGCGTGGTACTTCCCCGGTCGAGCCAACCCATACGTGCTACAACTATACTACGACTATAACTACAGCATGGTTCTACCACATATAAAGTGTAAATAAAGAAGTAAATTGAGTTTCCTTTATAATTGTCATGAAATTTGTACTATTGCGTACCCTTACCGTTAGAGCTTTAGTCTTGAAACTCCACTGTCTAACATATGCCTCTGACCACATATAGTACTCATATAGTCGTAATTGGCTCGAATGGCAGGCGAACTGTTGGTAGTAATAGTAATAGTAATAAAGTTTATCCTTTCTTCTCACAAGTTTAGTAATAAATATAAACATACAACTTAATATTAATATGCTACAATTAATTTGTGAGAGACTGGTGTCCGTACTAGGATTCCCTGTATGACAGGTCACCAGCCCCACCTTCAGACCAACTTATAATGTAGGTAATATTAGGTATATGGTAAACAAACCGTTGGTGAACGCAGTGTTTTTACTTTTAGTTGTTATAGAACAGACGCTGAGATCTCTTGGTTTGTTTCACACTGTCTGCACGGTCAATAACTGTTAATTACCATACCATAGTGTGAATAACTGAATTACTAACTAAATGAGTAGTAACAAAATAACTTAATTGGCTGACTAACCTCGCACAAACTGCTTGCAGCAACTGTTTCCTCGTTACAACGGGATAGTTTCTACTTCTATCCCGTTGTAACGAGGAAACAGTTGACATGATTCTTCATGCTGTAGCTGTAAATACCACCCCTAAATTATCAAATAAGCCATAAACAATTTCAGAATCAGGTTTCAGAATCAGCATGGATGCTGTTTGTTGTTGAAACCATCTAGAGATTGTTTATGAAATTGATATACGAAACATACGAAATTATGAAAAAGATCTTTTGCGATTCAAAAATATTTCTTATATATTAAATTCAACTTACTTAAAAGCCAGGAAAGTATTGATACATCTGTTTTCATTCAAAAATTTTATTTTTCCTCTAAATTTACTACTGTTTCGAAATATTATTCTTCGGACTGATAAAGAAATTGCGTTAAGAACTAAGCAGTTACCATCGGTTTAACCTTTAATCATAGAAGCAACTCCTTCACCTGCTTAGGCTAAAATTATAGGCATTTGTACAAACTACCACATAGCTACGCCTGAAAATATACGCGGATTATAATGTACGGGAACAACAATTTATTGAAAAAAAAAATGTATGAGTTGTATGAGTATTGTATTTTAGAAATCAAAAAATATAAATCTTTTATTAAAGTAATTACGGATATTTGGAAAAAAATGGGTCTAATTTTGCTCGTTATTTACCAAAACGTATCTTCTTGATAACTTCATCGCGCATTTTACGTAAATTTGCGACCATATCGCATGACTTTCCATTTTATTGAGCCCATTTGATACAAATATCTACGCTATTCAGGACTCGTCTGTCTTCGGATTTGACAGTGTTAACAGCATGAAACATGACTTCTTAGTTTGATGAGTTGTGCAGCTAATTTTAGTCCTGGCGGACTAAAGGTGGTGCACATGAGGAGTATAGAATTCTGTTCGTCTTGCGCACGAGAGAGAGAGAGAGAGAGAGAGAAAGAGAGAGAGAGAGAGAGAGAGTAAAACGGTGGATTATTGAGTCGAAGACTTTCAGTGTCGGCAGATTACAGAGTTTAAAGAATAGCAATTTCCAGCCCAAAATACGGCGTATTATAGTATTTATAAGATATTCGAGAGGCGGATAAGCAAGAGAGTATTCTGTAAAATAGAATAATAGAATTAAGAATGTTGCAGCCAAATGATCCATATTTCATGGCATGGCATTTAAATATAGATAAAGAAAAGCTATAAGGTGCTATTTACAATTTAAGACATTTGGTCCTAATTTTCTTTCTTTGGACTTTCATTTGTCAACTGTTGCATCGTAATTATGGAATATATTATTTATGTTAAGACACTTTAGCACATGTGGCAAAATGAGTGATGCCCATGATTTATATAAATTCCTACTGCTGGAGATCTTGTGAGAAAAAGCGACAAGAAAGTCACTAATAGACGTTTGCCCCAGCCATTTTAACATCAATTACAGCCTATAAAAGCGACTGCTAAACATAAGCCTCCCCCATATTGCCTTATGCCTTTTTCCACGCTTGGCAAACGGGCTGGCAATTGAAGTTTTGTATTATTTTGATTTCTTATCAGGAATATCCCGCGCAACTCCTGTCTCAGTCCTTCCCTCTGCCGCTTCTCACGATATCCACGGGACGATATGATGTAGTGGATATTCTCACACTGCCACTACACGGTGTGACGTTTTCTTTTTTTTTTTTAATATAGAAGAGGGGGCAAACGAGCATGTGGCTCACCTGATGTTAAGTGACTACCGCCGCCCATGATCAACCGCAACACCAGGGGAATTGCAGGTGCGTTGCCGACCCTTTAGAAAGGAGTAAGCTCTTTTCTTGAAGGTCCCCAGGTCGTATCGGTCCGGAAAAATCACCGGTGGTAAATTATTCCACAGAGAGGTTGTACGCGGAAGAAAACTCCTTTTGAAACGTACAGTGGTGAACCGCCAGGCATCCAGATGGTGTGGATGGTATCGGGACGTTTGCCGTGTAGTGCGTTCACGAAATTTGGCGGCTGGGATTAATCCAAACAATTCCTCAGAGCACTCCCCGTGATAGATGCGATAAAATACGCAAAGAGATGCAAAATCTCTTCGCAGCGCCAGTGAATCGAGCCGATCGGAAAGCACTCGGTCGTCGACGATTCGAGCCGCTCTGCGCTGGATGCGGTCAAGTGGAAGGAGCTGGTACTGGGGAGCCCCAGCCCAGAGATGGGAACAGTATTCCATGAGCGGCCGAACCTGCGCCTTGTAAAGTTGCAGGCGGTGTGCCGGCATGAAATACTGTCCCGCTCTGCTGAGCACGCCAAGCTTTTTAGAGTCCAATTTGGCCTTCCCTTCCAAGTGACCACGAAACTGCACGTCACTCGATATGTCGACGCCGAGGATTCCGATACTGGCTGAGGCAACAAGGGGAGTGCCTTGAAACTGAGGGGATACGACAAAGGGGTTCTTTTCCCAACAGCGCATTCCTCAATTATTTTTCTATTCTTTTAATTTAATCTTTCGTCATTAAGTACGAGTGTGCTTTTTACAAGCGCTTTGAATTTCTGCAGAGGCAAATCAATAATACTTCATGTAATCTTGAAATTTATCTATTGCGATATATTCTTTGCATTTAAAGAGCGCTTGGACATAATGAGCTTTGTTACACTGTTTTATTAATGTAGGTATATATTTTATAAGGTTATATTGTTCTGTTGCAAAAACGTCGTATTGTCCTTGTTTGGTTGAGCTTTTCTCATGAGGTCTCCCGCAGAACGATTTTTTGCGTTGTAGAGCCACGCTGCAGCTATAGCTATAGTTCCATATATATATATATATATATATATATATATATATATATATATATATATATATATATATATATATTATATATATATAGTTTGTTTGTTCGTATCTTATGGGCTGCCATATCGGCCATCAGATTGCCTTTGTCAACTTATTGCTTGCACTTGCACGAAGGTTTGTAGGCAGTATAAACATAACATACAAAAATAACAGTACAATTAACTTTCAGTAGGTTAGTGCGCGTATCAATACCAACAAATTTATTTGAAAGTTATATATCATTCAACTTCAATGAATGCAGAATCATTCGTAATTAAACTATAAACACGTCAACATAATCTAGCGATACCTTAATCTTAAATCATTTACGACTTTATAGGTTAAAATCTTTTTAGTTTCCATAAAATGTTTATATGAAAGGGTGAAAACTCTTTTATTCCATTTTCAAAATTTAAAAATGTAAATAAAAAAGCAAAAGAAAAAGCAAAATAAAATTTTTAGTAAGAGAGGCCACAGACTTACAATTATAAGTTAGCCGACTAAATCGCAGAGCATATCAATAGGTATAGTGACATACGCTAGCCCACACATCTTGTCCAACTAAATCGTCCAACTAATTAATTTACTTTTACACAGACATTTACACAGACACCAATCGTATCAGAATCAAGATTCCCTTCCGATTACGCACAATTAAAAAGTTGTCCAACTATCGGCCAACTGCTCGTTAGCACAGTTACCTTATGTAAGCCCGCGGACTATCCAACTTTGTTGGTTAGTCGCACGGCAAGATGCAAGACGAACCGTTGCGTGCGTGTGATTTCCCAATGCTCGGATTTAGACCTTCGCCGAAGGGTTCCACATCAGTCACCCGATTTTTTAATTTTTTAAGCTATTGCATAGCTTCTATCGCGTGCCTTGAGCGCGGGGACCGAATCCAGAAATTCCGTAACGAAAAAAACCTCACGCTCCCCACTCCGACGGGCACGGAGGTGTGGCGTTGAAAGCCGTGCATCGTCTAACGTCGTTTCAGTTCGGCAGACTTCGGCACTCGGCAGAGTTAGGCACGGTGTTTGTGTGCGTGCGACTACACGTATGCGTGTACACTAGCTGCTAACTCAATGATAAAATTCCTGAATAACCTACATGTATTGTAAGATATTAAAAATATTTTAAACAATATTAACTTCTCATTTATTCAATAAGAGAAAAATAATTGTTTTCTTATCGGTCACCACGCTCAAAAAGTGTAACTTGATTTAATATCAAAGACTTAACTGCATAAATAAAATAAATAAATAATTATAATTGCATAAGTTGATAAAAAATGCTATGCAATAGCTTTACCGCTGCAGTCACCGAGTGCCACACGTATTTTTTTATTTATTCTTAATTGTAACACCTTACAACTAAGGTAACAATGGGCGTACTAAATGATTCTCGGCATTCTCTGCCAGTCAACCCGTAGTGTGGTGAGCCATTATGGCAGGTGTAAACTCGCTTTATGATCTTTAGATTTTTATTATATAGGTACCAATGTATGACAATACAATCTACGTTACTGCCAAATACATCATTTGATATCATTCAACCTAGTACTTTACAATTTCCAAGAGCTTCCAGGTGCATTAACTTCCGTTCATATTGTCTCTGATCAATTTATCCAGCTAAACCATAGTCGTTCAGTCCGTTCCACACGACAAGTAAATTTAACACAGCATCTAACAGAATTTCATCAGCAGTCTCACAGGGCCACAAGGATACAATGCCATCTAATCTGCAACTTTCAAGTCCATCTCCAGAAAGTCAAACATCATGATGTTTCATACTGGTCAAACTTCTCAGAGTCGGAATCAGAACTAATTGAATTACAAAAATATAACAGGCATTCCATCTTATTCCTCAGGGGTGACAACGCATCTGCGTTTTGATTCTTAATCGAGGATAAATGTGTACGAGGATATGTCTATGGGCCACAGCAACCACTTACCATCAGGTGGAATGTGTGCTCGTTTGTAATCCTATCCTTTAAAAAAAATTAAGAGCATTTTTTCCCGCATTATCACGCACACGCACCGC
This sequence comes from Parnassius apollo, assembly GCA_907164705.1. Taxonomy (NCBI): domain Eukaryota; kingdom Metazoa; phylum Arthropoda; class Insecta; order Lepidoptera; family Papilionidae; genus Parnassius; species Parnassius apollo. The sequence continues at coordinate 6,479,897 of CAJQZP010001539.1, read as the reverse complement.
GCTGGCAACACTGTCACGGACTAAATCGATTATGTCTGCGGATAGCAACCAATAAAAAAAGTTGGTCGATTAAATTATAAAAGTACGCAATTTAGTCGTTCGATAGTTGGCCAACTTACAATTGTAAGTCTGCGGGAGCTCTAATTCGTTATGTCGAGGAAAATTTTTTCTTTTTGCTGATATTACTTAATGAAAAGGCATTAGATTGTTTTTCTTTTTTAATATACCGTGCCGTGTGAGCTTTGAGAGTCATATCATATCATCATTTAATTCGAGATGAAGTGTTACGAGCCGTGGGCATGTTAAAAAATGGTGCTTTTCAACGAGTCGTTGCTGAGGCCCTACGCATCAGCCAAAACGAGATATATATATAGCTTTGTGGTCACGTTATCGCAGTACTGGGGATGTGGCTGAACGGCACACGGGTAAATATCGTGTTACTACGCTGAGACAGGATGGATTTCTCCAAATAACCGCCAGAAGACAATCCAATATCACAGCGATGAAACTACTACAAAGACTCTAGGAGGACCAGCTGCTGGTAAGCGACCAAAGGTGGTCTTCATGATCGAAGATCGCTACGTGTTCCAACATTGCGAGATGGAAATCGTGGCCGGCGGCTTTCGTGGGTGTGAAAGTATTTACCATGGAGTGACGAACAATGGTCTTTGGTGTTGTTCATGCTGTTTGGGACTCATCGAGTCCCGGTTTGGGTATCATCCGGACTCACGAGTTCTCAAAACACACATTTGGAGAACTCCAGGAAGAGTTAGCAGTCTACGGCACCCTCAGGAGATCCACTCATGCCAAGGCGGGACAATCATGGTGGTGGCAGGAATTCGTCTCGGTGAACGAACCGAGCTCGTTCGGATCTAAGGCAGCATGACTACACAAAATAACACGAGGAGATAGTAGAGCCTGTTATTGTCCCGCCCAGAATCCAAAGGGGTCAGGAATTTATATTCATGCACGATAATGCTACTCCCCATACGGAACGGCTATTGTCGGCCGCTCTTCGAGACCACGATGTTCTAGTTTTGGATAGGCCGGCACAGTCGCCGACTTAAATCCTATTGAGCATGCCTATGACATCTTACAACGAAAATCTTTGAGAGATTTCCCGACAAATTGGACGACGGAACAACAACTTTACGAACACTTGCAAATAACATGGGAAGTCATACCGCAGCAAGACACAGACAATTTAATTTTGAGCATGAACAATCGACGTCGGTATGTAATTAATGTAAGAGGTGGCAACACTGATGATTAGATTTTGTAACATTTTTCAATTTTGATTAAAATTTATAGTTTTATATTAGAAGAAATGAAGTTTCTTTTATCATACTAATTTTCTGTGGCGATTAAAAAAGTTAATATTTTTATTTAAAACAAAAATATTACGAAATGTATTATATTTTATATTAAATATCTTAAAATAACTTATTCTTCCATTTACTGTATCAGAAAATTCTTCATAGATTATTTGATGAAATCTAAAATATCCCTAGATTCTATAGATGTGTTTATAACTCTTACAAATTTGGGGACTGAGATGACTGACGTCCCGATGTCATTGTTAAACTCGGAGTACCTTTAGCTTTTTTAATTATTATTTTTAAGGTAATTTATTTTTAAGGTACTCCGGGTTTAACAATGACATCGGGACGTCAGTCATCTCAGTCCCCCGTGACCATGGGTGCTGGAAAGCGTCCGAAACGTCGGGAATTAAAAATAAAAGTAATTAAAAGTAAAATAAACGCGATAAAATCCGTAAAAGTAGTTTTAATCAATGTGTAGTGTTCGCGTAAATATAAGAAATCATTAAATATTTCCAGTTTTTTTTACGGCAGTAATGCGCCGGATACCAGCTAGTATATAAAAAAACGCACGCCATCGATTTTTCCTTGGCTTTCGAAAAGTGTTTTGTCAAGGCCGAATTTGAATAAAAATATTTTGTCATTGACTTTGGAACGTGGCAGTGATTCTCCAAAACCCTAATTCCAAAATAAAAACTTTAAGTTAGGTGCCCTGAGTGGTGGCTGCTCAAAATATATGACGCCCATCTCATGAACCGATTTCCACTTAGGTTTAAACAAGTACCTAATAGTATGTTATCAGTTTATGACGAGTTAAAATTAATTTAATAATTTGTTATATAATAAAAAGTTGATATTGAGGAAATATTATAGAATATGCAAACCGTTTTCCCAAAAAGTTACTCCTGAGGGCAACACTTATTACCTACTTGTGGTGCACTTTCTTGATGGATAGAAGGGGCTTTGTGCAACAAACATACTCCAAATAGTTAAACCAAATTATTTAAAGAACAACAAGGATGACAAACGAGCACACATGCTGCAGCCCATAGATATCTTATACATTTATCCTTGATTAAGAATCAATATCATCTTAGTCCTCTGTGATGTTGTCGCCGGTTCTCTACACTCACCATACGAAACGCAGCAGCATTAAGATGCTATTTTATGCTGGTATTCTGTGAGGACGTGATACTACCCCGGTCGAGTCGACCCATTCGTGCATATTATAACTGCAGCGCCGCTCTACCATGTTAATAAGACAAAAGTTTGAAAATATTCCCACGAGCATTTTTTAAACGTTTTTGCAATATATGTATCCATCTTATAATACCTATAGATATATAATCCAAAACAAGACGAGAGCGAGATGGCTGCTATTTTCTTACGTATTGAAGACCAACCAGACCAGCATGAGGTCACAAATGATTGAGTAAGAGTGGATAGGTTTAATAGATTTCTAGAATGCACGAAAGAGATCGAAGTCGCGAAAAGGGCTAATGTCAAAAGGTGAAATGAATAGACTACTTAACGCAGACACGAAAGTTGGAACATAAGTGATTTTAATACTTTTGATCTACAACCCTTAATATAGATTCTAAAATAAACAAAATATACATTACCTTACTGTTAAATACCTTTTGATTTTTTAATCAATCCATATTTTCTGTATGTTAGTTAAGACTTAATTATCTCATTATTTATTTTAAATATGTAAAAATACGGATGTTATCATTTTATTTCAGCTACTCTTTTTTTATATATAAAAAGAAATGGGTTTAATACGAACGGATAAGAAAATTTATTTAACCATTTAGTTATTAATTAATGTAGCGCGTGATCTGTCTGCATTTTCTAGACTTTGACCACCAAACTGAATTGAAGACAAGAGCCGTATACTGTCGGAACACGCGTGCGCGTAAGGGACGGAACAACGGGATACTTTCGGACCACCCAAGTCGTCGTGCGGTATTCATACAATGCTTTCTGATTGCGTATTGTGATTCTTGATCGTTTAATTTCGTTTTTTTCTCTACGCTTCGTTTTTCGCCTTCGATTTATTTATCGATTGTAATAGATATTGTCAATTATCATGTAACTGAACAACGTGTTTTGAATATAGAAATCAATTAGACATGCGGTTAGATTGATACTTTAGCTTGAGCGTACCGAAAATATTGAACAATTAAAAGTGGGAATCTTAAAATAGCATGATGTATTTATATTTTATTTTAAAAAGTACCGACAGACCTAATTAATTACTATTTATCGAGAAGTAGGGTGGAAATGTTTTGTGGTAACTTTTCTTTTTGGATGCCATCTATTATTTTTTGTCATTTCCAATAGTCACATCTTACGATATATATTTGATTTCTTGATGATGATAATTTTCATGACTGTGACATCTTTCACTTACATAGTTTTTTAAAAACTTTGTTATTAGTTATGCCATTTAGTAGGGGTTTACTAATATATATATATATATATATATATATATATATATATATATATATATATATATATATATTATTATTATTAGTATATATTCTCTTATGTAAATCATCGTAAAATGTGACTATTGGAAATGACAAAAAATAATAGATGGCAGTATCACGCCATTTACGAGGTGTAAGACGTCTGGTACTGCAATCGTCAATCAAAACTTCTATTAGATCAATAGTCGACTTTTACTGGCTGACGAAGAAAAATAAAAAGAAATTTCTAAAACCACATCTTTGTACGTGTGATGCATGTGCCACATAACAAATAACTGGTTTTTTTTTTTCATTATCCTGACCTTTTTTAATGGTACCCTGCAACTGGTAAGAGAATTTGACACAATCAACACGCTTAATAGACATTATAAGGCAACCTATAAGGGACGCCTATGTTCAGCAGTGGACTTTTATAGACTGTAATGGATATATGATTGTTTTACAAAGGTACTTTATTTTTGGAAAGCAACCGCTTACGGACTTCCTATTGCCGAGTACAGAATTCATTTGCGAGAGTATTTAAGAAGAGATCATGTCGGCGATCTTTACTTAAAAACGATTTCATTAGTGTTGGATTGGACTGAACTAAAATCTGTCGCGTGCCATGTAATTAGAAGAGCCCAGCTCCTGAGGTATCTTTATTAGTATTATGAGGACTCTTTAATAGTATTCTAGTTGAGTGAAATTTGATTCTTTAAATAAATTATTGAATGTTATTAGTATCAAGTACCAAGTCGGCGGGTCGCGCTACATCGACTGGTAATAGGCCAAGAGCTTTACACCAATACATTTTTTGATCTCAACCAATGATTGTATGTACTCGCTAGTCTACACGCTAACGTATAAGTAAGACACACGGACTAATAATATGTCGGCGATCGCAGCATCTTGTTTGTATTTCTAACGCGTGCATCTATTTCTACTTGTAAGTTCTAAATACGGAAAGTCACCAATAGATTAAATTGACCTGGATTTATAAATTATACCATATTTAGATTACAAAAAAAAAAACATAAATGATTGACAGAAAAGATATAGAACATAGTCAACACTGCCCCCTGCATCCTCGCAGTGCAAAAGAGTATTTTAACACTATCTTCACCGAACGCAACGGCTACTCGAACTACGTTACATCACTGGGTTACGCTCCAAATTGACGTCCGTATGTCCTCTGTGTATTTGTTTAACGCCTCTCCATAATAGTAGAGTGGGTTCTAATAACTTTTATATGCGCATTTGATAATTTGATTGATGTGGTAAGTGTTTAGAGTAGGAAGGAGAAAAAAAATGTTTTCCTAACGATTCATTCGCCGAGTAGCCGCTTCCGCCGAGCAGCTTTGAATGCAGTTATGTTTGTAAACATATTGCGGTTGAGTGGTGCCGAGCTGGGACAATAGTAATAAGATCTGCCCGAAGTTAAAACAAGAATTTTTCTTCGGAAAATATTGCTATAGAATTTCGTTTGAGCAAATCATCTAGATTCTAAACGATATACGAGAATGTATGCTCGAAATATGAAATTTTGGCAAATATTGGCATAACGGTTGTAGCACGAATGGGTCGGACCGGGGAAGGACCAGCTCTCGACCTGGCTCTATAGGTTACCACCGTGAAATATCAGCTAAAAGCTACTGTGTTTCGAATGGTGGGTGTGGAGAATAGGAGATCCTTTTTACCCTTCTACTCCTCAGGGATGACAACGCATCTGCATTTTGATTCTTAATCGAGGTAGCTGTCTATGGGCATCAGCATGCCTTAACATTCAGGTGCAGTATTTGCTTATAATCGCCCTTGTTATATAAAAAAAAACACAGTCTATGTGTTGTTAAGGTGATGTCCTTAGACCTTAAGTCTATAGACACGTAAGCTTTTTTATAGCAGAAGGGTGACAAACAGACGTACAGTCCACCTGATGGTAAGTTGATTCTGTGGCCCATAGACATCTACATACTCGTACATCCTAGATTAATATACACTTATTACAATTCTATTACAGGTAAAAGACAACTAGATTATTAATGCCTACCTACAGGACAGCTTTGTTGCATAAAAATTGTTACATAATGTGCATAAAAGTTTTAATAACATACCTAAAGCAATAAGAGAGTTACCAACAATGAGAATGAAAACTCACCTAAAAATGGCTCATCCAGCAATCTCTTTACACAATAAAAGACTTCTTTGCACATAAGTAGGCGATATTTTTAAGAGTTTGACACAGTGTTTGAGTTATGGTATTTTATAATTTGAAAATTTTATTTATTTAATTAGTATATTAGATAAAAATATTGAAATAAAGTGAAGTAACATTTATAATTGACTTTATATAATTATTGACATAAGAATATGATTACTTGACATTGAGCTATAATAATAAATATAATTAATTAATTATCAAATCGATTGAGTAATGTTAAAAATGTTTGTGTTGTTAAAAATTCGATTTGCACACCACTGAGGTAGAATATGTAGAACGAATTATACCTGAACACCATTGTATAACCATATTCTTGCAAATAAAGATTACTATTATTCGATATTCATGCAGTGCGAAGCGGCGCTTATAATAATTTTATATTAAATTAGCACATATGCAAAATAAACGAAAATTAAAAAAGAATGTACTCGATTAACAATACATTCGTAATCTAAATAAACTTATGACACTTTTCGCACGTTTATATCAACTGCGCATGCGCGACCCTACTGTTTCCCGCGCATGCGCGAATACAGAGTAGTGCACATTTTTTGTATGGAATAGCTTCTCTAGTGCATATTATATATAACTCAATGTGCTTAGTGTTGTTACCAGGATATCCACTACCCACTACCATCCCGTGGGTGTCGTAAGAGGCGACAGATGGAAACAAATCAGGAGATGGGCAGTAGCATTTTCCAGGTAACAACTGCCACCCTTACAGCCTATTAAAGTCCCCTGCTGAACATAGGCCTCCCCCACAGATTGGCACCGCTAATATGCGGCTAATAATGTAATAAAACTTTAAATATCTTTTTAATTACACCAAATAAAGCGACAAATAATACAATCGTGCGTTTTATTTTAGCGAATAATCAGGCAGTTTGAGTTTTTTTTTTTACTTATTTCGGATGACTGGCAGATAATGTTTCATAGTATTAAGTCCTTCTCGCTAACAACAAAGTTACAACGTCAAAATCAAGGTCATTTTTTTATTTTTCTACTAAGCACTTTTTGAAATTCAATAGGTACGCCATCGCTTCCCTACTGCGGAGAAACCTTGTGAGAAGAACTGACAAGAAACCCACAAGAAGACTTGTTTGTTCCCACCAGTAACAATAATTTTACCTTAATAAAATATATACGTTAGCCAAAAAAGTCGTCAGTTCATTATGTTCACGCATGCTTATCTTTTATAATTTATCTTTTATTACGGCTGGACCGTGACCATTCCACCCCTAAGGATGGAAAAAAAAATTAAAACTATTACGACGGAATTGAGATGTTGATATTCCTTAGTACACTCCGAAGGGTAAAAACTTAACTTTTAATATTATTTGTCTTCTAAAACCTAAGAATAATTTCACATTCTGAAGCCGATGCTAAGGCACAGCGTATAGAAGAATTAAACTCAGAGTTCAGAATGTGAAGTTATTTTTTTTGACGACGGTTACTTTAAAGTAAAGTTTTTGTGATTTTACTTGACATATATATGTCGCAGCCATAGAATACTATAATACATACATAATAGAACGGGGGAGTGGGCGGAGCCCGTGTAGCCACTAACATGTCACTAACATGTCAATTCTCACGTATAAATGTCAACACGAGATGTGTTTTGACGTTATTGACGTTTCCAAATTTAGCATGCAAATTTTTTAGAAGATGCTAAATTGCGCATTATTTACAAATAAATATGTATTAAAATTTAAACGATTTTCTTTTTAATAATGATCTTGAACATAAATCAAAAGTCTAAAATGTGTAAATTTACTCAGTCTGTCAACACAGCGAATCGGGTTTGTAGTAGTGATAATACGACGTAATTGCATGTATGTGTGCTCCCGGCGACGCCGAACCTCGTACAAAATAAGGTTGACAGCCATTCTATTGTGTATTATAGTATTCTATGGTCGCAGCCTGGCCTTTTAACTAAACGGCGCCGTTCAACTAGCCGCCTAAACGATATTCAGCCGTAGCGTTTATTACAACATTTCATACACTAGTTGGCTGATGCTTAGGCTATTCGTACGATAGGGTGAAACAGCGCCTTTCAACTAGCGTCTTAAATGATATTAAGCCCATTCGTTTCAGCCGATGCGTCTAATACAACATTTCATGCCTAATTATGCACTATGAGCTATATTATGTAAATTGAGTCTCCCCAGCTGCACCCTAACCTACTGTCGCTAATATTACGAGATAGTTGCGATGTTGAATTAGACGCAGCGGCTGGATATCATTAAGGCCCCTAGTTAAACATAAAAATTCTAAGTTGTTAATTGAACTGCTAATTATAGTTGGCTGTGACAGCTTGTACTATTTTTCCTTAAACATCGGAAAACACCATCAAATTTGTTGTTTGCCGACGCCATATTGACAGTTTGGAGTTTCAGCGCTAGGTGGCAGAAAGTGGAACTAAATTTAAATGAAGTCATTTGCCTAGCTGTTTGATCAAATGGCTGAGTATCATTCGGGGGAAACCGTTACTTTTAGGGATCCGAAAGCGACCTCCTGGGATATCTACAGAGGTAGCCTAAGGAGGAATTTGGAAACGTTTCGTTTAGCGACGAAGACAGTAACCGTAGGTATCCGTGAAGCCTTCGAAGACAGTTGTCCCGTCAAAACCAAGACCTCAACACGAAAAGTTTCTTGGTGGAATTCTAAGCTGAAAGAACTTAGGGAAAAGACCAGGAAACTATTTAATAGGGCTAAGAAAACTAAAGAGTTGGATATTTATAGTGCAGCCCTAAGTGAATATATTAAAGAAATCAGGAAATCTAAGAGAGCATCGTGGAGGAAGCTATGCGAGGAAGTTGAGTCTTTGCCTCGCAGTGCAAGACTACACAAGATGCTATCGAAAGCTAAACCTAATCAGATTGGGCTTCTTAAAAAGCCGGATGGTAACTTCACTAATAGTGAAACAGAAACATTGGAGTTACTAGCGTCAACCCATTTCTCAGGGTCACCCAAGACTTCAGCCTTGAACTCTTTCAGAGCCCTACGAAGGCCTTGCAATGAAGACTGGCGTAGGGCTGCAAAGATAATAAGGCCAAACCTGGTGCAGTGGGCTGTTGACTTCTTTGAACCATTTAAATCAAGCGGGGAGGATGGAATAATTCCCATCCAACTACAGAGGGGTATCGACATCCTTCTTCCTTATCTGGTGAAAATCTTCAGAGCAAGTTTTGCATGGGGATATATTCCAGAACGATATTTATACCTAAGGCTGGTAGAAAGGACTACGCTTTACCAAAGACCTTTAGACCTATAAGCCTATCTTCCTTTCTTCTTAAGACATTGGAAAAGGTTATAGATAGATATATAAGGGATGTAGCTCTAGCTACGAGGTCCATACATTACAACCGGCATGCTTACCGCAGAGGTAAATCAACGGAAACAGCCCTGATCAGTGTCATTGACAGGGTCGAAAAAGCACTGGAGGATAAATAAATAGCTCTTTGTGCCTTTCTAGATATTGAGGGCGCCTTCGACAATAGCCCCACATCACTGCTGATTGGGGGCCTAACATCAAAAATGTTGACCCCACAACCATCAGATGGGTGAAGTCGATGCTCTCAAACAGAAAGGCAAAAATAGCGCTGTTTCAAACTTCGATTGAGGTTGCAAACACAAGAGGCTGCCCACAAGGAGGTGTTTTGTTACCCCTTCTTTGGACTGTTGCGGTTGACCAACAATTGTACAAAATGGCAGACCTACGCATTGACACATTGGGTTATGCTGATGACCCTGTGATCATTGCAAGGGGCTTTTGCTAAAAAGAGCCCTAAACACCATAAATAATTGGTGTAGGGATAACAGTTTATCAGTTAATGCTGATAAAACTGTTATAATACCCTTTACCAAAAGGAGACAGTTGGACAAATTACTCCAACCAAAACTTAATGGCAAAGAAGTACCATTTTCCACGGAAGTTAAGTACTTGGGCGTAACTATTGACCAAAAACTAACGTGGAACTCTCACCTTAGCAACGTATGCCATAAGGTAAAAATTGCTTTAGGTACGTGCAGTCGTTTGATCGGGAACAACTGGGGCTCGCGTCCCAGTATGGTCCTATGGCTATACAGCAGCATAGTGAGGCGGATTCTCACCTACGCCTCTATTGTCTGGTGTAACAAGGTCAACCAAAAGACGACTCCGGACAGACTAAACAGTCTACAAAGGACTGACTGCTTAATGGCAACAGGAGCTATGTGATCATCGCCTGGAGCGGCTCTTAATGCACTTCTATGCCTAACGCCCCTTGATCTCTATCTAGACAAGGAGGCGAGGGCTAGTTTGTATAGGATTAACGCCCAGGGCGGTCTGAGCTTGCTCTCCTACAGATTGAGATCCATGCTCGACTCAATTAAGGAATCACCAGTCTTATACATTATCTCAGATCTCATGCGTCCACTACTAGTATGAATTTGTGTAGATACACCTCTATCTTCCAGGCAGAAATTATCGCCATACTTCAGTGTGCGGAAATCAATCTGCAAAAACACTACGTCATCCATAAAATTTACATAAACTCTCTGAGATCAAACTTAGTGAACTCAAAGCTAGTTGGAGACTGCGTGAACCGTTTAAACGCCCTGGGATGTAACAACAGGGTCGTTTTATGGGTTGGGATGGGTTCCGGGTCACGAGGGTATTGTAGGTAACGAATTTGCCGACAAACTTGCACGGGAGGGCTCAAAGTGCACACAATTTGGACCTGAGCCGAAGCCTAGCCCGATTGACCCTTGAAACTCTTTATCACAATAAATCACTTAAGATCTGGACTGACACATCAGGCTTAAAACATTCTAAAACCTTAATCCGGGCTTTTGATTATAAATTCGCTTCAGAAGCCCTGGGATTAAGTGAAAATAAATTGCGCATTCTGGCAAGAGCCCTAACTGCACACTGTTGTCTTAAAAAGCACATGTCCATCCTGGGACTAAGCAACTCAAGGATGTGTCGGTTCTGTTCCATAACGGAAGAAACACCTCTACACATCCTAACTGATTGCGGACCCTTAATGCGCAAACGTAACACTCATCTGGGACATTATCTAATCCTCCCAGAAGAAGTGAAATTGCTCACGGCTAAGCAACTCCTTCGATTCATTGAAGACATAGGGCTTAGCCGTAAACTATAGCCATAGCAGCGATCACAATAGATCTTTTAGGTCGCAGTGATACTGGTCTCTTTACCTAGACCTGCATAGCTGTTCGCATATAATAATAAAAAAATCATTCGGGCCGCTAGTTAAACGGCGCTGGTTAGTAAAGAGGCTAGGCTGTTGGTTGAAGGGTAATTAGGCTAGTTCGCTGCGACATATACATATTTGACAAGTGAAACAAGTGACGGGGAGTGGCGTTACAGAAGCAAAACATCAGGTACTTGGATTTTCAATCCGTCAAACAAGCGATTATTGCAAATTTTTCCAACAACTTAAAAGCCCTATTCCCAATAATGGAATATTACAGGATATAAACACTAGTGCTACTTGATATTTAATATTTTTATCAGAATATTCCTTTTCAGCCTAGGAGTCCATATCGACCTCCCTCTTATATCTGTCGTCAAATAGCAGTTCTTGCACTGCTGTATTCAGTTCTGAAGGGTATAAAGCCAGTATTATTACGGACTATGAGGCATTCCAATTTATTCCTTAGCGGTAAAGCATTTCGGGTCATTTTTGTTTAAAGTTGGTTGCAGATGTCCACGAGCTGGCAGTAGCCAATTACCATTATTTCTACTGTAAATTCCATTGTCACTTAAGTTTCATAAAAACAAAACATTGATAACTTGAGGACCGCTTCGTATGATGGGCTATGAGCACTAAGAACTCCGTTTTTAACTGTTAGGAAATGTGCATTCAGTTTAAAACTTAGTGTTATTTAATGAACGAAATACTGGGAATTAGGTGATCGCTACCTTGCTGGTACTATAATGTTCTCCAGACCGAATTTCGGTCACGGTGGCCTGCATCAACGGAGACTTAGCCATCTGCGCAGAACGAGATTATAGTGCCCAAATGTATGCGCAAAGACAGGTGCACTCTCTATTCCCTCACTCTCATAGTTCGAGAAGACAGTAAACCGACACGACCGAAGTGAGATTGGGCGCAGAACCAAACGCTTTACGTGCTTTCCGAGCCATGGGGGTGATACACCGCCAACTTCCTGACTCCGGGCAACTACTGAGAATTTCTTTACGGAAAAACTCAATAACTGATTTTTTTGCCCGACCCGGAATTCGAACCCAGGACTTCATAATCGGCAGTCACGTTTAAATCGCTCGACCAACGCTGCAGTCGTTACAATTCATATATATGAATGCACAAAATTATTGTACAAATATACATCTAAAAATTATCTCGCTGGATTTCTTGCCGGTTCTTCTCAGAGCAGAGGTATTTTTCGAACCACTGGTAATAAAAAAATTGACTTTCAATAATTATCATATAATAATCTACATTTATTTTTAAAACAATGATTTTCTATTCTATTGTTGTTTTCTAAGGTGAAAATAATTTCACTTACGTATTAATAAAACATTTTTTTAGTGTCTTGAAATTATCTTTATAAATATGTTTAATTCTTCTTTAGCTCATAAAACCCACAGCTGGACGTGGGCTTCTCCCACTGTAGGCGATAGGGATACTCTAATCATCATGGCAGGCGTATTGCCGACGTCAGTTCAAGACGTTTTAAATATTTGATGCTGCACTCTGTCAGAAGTCTCCGTATTTTACGCTTGGCTTAAATTAGATGGTAAACCACCATCTATCGGACACCATGAGACTTTGTATCTGGCATTCTAGCTCATTATTATTATTATTATATAGGTATTTGTATTGGCCATTTACGACACTCACGATATGAAAATGTGGTTTTGGATTATCTTTGCTGCCAACACACTATGCACATACCCCGATTGGTTACCACAAAGCACGATAATGAAAAACCAGCATCTATGGGATCTCAGAACATCAGGTTGCCACTCCTAAGCCCACGTCGCTCCGGGTCGCTTCAAACCGCACAGACTGAATGACTGACTACTTTAGCCTAAAAAAGTTCTTTTATTACCAATTAAAACGACGACTCAATTCAGCAAAGAAAGATAGATTGCGTACATTTTAAGTTACGTCGAAGTTATGCTAAACTTCTTGGAATTAACACACACATCTTTCTTTCTTTTTTTAACAGTGCGTAAAAGTCTACTGCTGGACGCACCATTGTGTGCATTAGTGTGCTCCTAAACCCATGTTTTTGGTTGTAAATTATTTTCGATGCATATGGGTGAGTGAGTACTTGTTTTTACAATAAATTGAGCATGATTTCGACTTGGTTTCTGTGTCACTAGAGATGCACGCAGCGCTCTCTTTTTTTAGGGTAACCAATGGAATCTATTACTAAGCCTCCGCTGTCCGTTTGTCCGTTCTTCCGTCCGTCTATCAGCGGGCTGTATCTCATGATTCGTAGTAAGTACACAGTTTTCATAGAATGTGTATTTCTGTTGCCGCTATAACTACAAAAAAATAAAAATATATTAAAAATTAAAGGAGGCGTGTTTTTACGATGGTACGAAACTCTATATATACTATATACCCACTTAACCATTATTTTTTATACAATAAAGGTAACTAAAGAGCACACAGTCCATCGGGTTAGTGGATACTGTGGTCCATAGACATCTACATCTAAGGACTAGGATGGTAATGCTTCGCGTCCAGTAAAGAGGGTCTCCGGATCTCTACACTCACCATACGAAACAATAGCAGCATGGAGCAGCTATTATACGCTGGTATTCTGTGAGAGCGTGGTCCTACCCCGGTCGAGCCGACCCATTCATGCCACAACCACAATATAGCTGCAGCGTGACTACCACGTATGAAAAAACTGAATTTAGATGACTGAACTGATACTTTATGTGGCACGTGAAACGAATCCTAAACCTGACGAACTCCTAGACAGTGAAGTGAATAAAACCTTGCAATTATGATTCCCACGGATCTACCATACGTTCAAGAGCGAACAGAAGATTTAATTCACGCAGCAGACGAAATCCAATTAACCAATAAACCGGCGTCGTGCCGAGTTCGTGTCGTTCCCGTGTCGTGCCGAGTTCGCCGAGGCTATTAACGTTATTAATATTGGTCGTTTATTGCTCCCGGGATATAACGTAGATATGCCCGGGACACTATTAACGTTATAACCGGTATAATTATGTGGGCACTAAACATATTTTCATTTGAATACGCTCTGAATTTATTATAAAGCTCCTAAATTTAAGAATAAGTGTATCAGACGTAAAAATTCCATACTAGCGACGGACAGCAATGTCAGAGGTATGAAACATTTGGTAATGCTGTCGTCAATTTGCCAAGCGTGACGATTACAAAATCAATATATATATATATATATATATATATATATATATATATATATATATATATATATATATATATATATATATATATATATATATATATATATATATATATATGCACAGGCACAGACCTCCTATCATTTATGAGAGGGCCTCCGGGAAAGAAAATGATCACCATACTGCCCCAATGCCAATCATCGGACTTCACATGTAAAATTGCAATGTTTTCGTAATTTTTTATACATGCAAGTTTACTTATGACATTTTTCCTAACTGCCAAGCTCGTGATATTTATAATTAAGAATTGTGGTGGCTTAGTAAATTTCATAGTACGGGGACAATCCGGGTTCGATCCTCGCTGACATCCTGCGACATAGTAAATTTTAATTTTAAGCACTAACTTACCACGTGTTCGTTGGTAAATAATAATAATCATAAGAATTTCCTATAACATGTTATATATTTTGAATTTCCCTCAAATGATTCGTCTTATTAATCTCCTGGCTTCGCACTCATCCCGTTCCTATAAGTTCCTTCAAATAATCGAGTCGGTTGGCCTTCATGTTCTACCCCTACAAGCCACTCACCACAATGCGGACGGGGAGGACACATGGCTCGATTTAATGCTAACATCAAACCCCACCTTTGTCTCTATTCATGGTCAACATTATGCGTCTGGTTTCTCCCATCATGATCTCATTTTCCTTTCCTATATCCTGAAACCTCCTAAGCCCTCGCCTAAAATCCTGCACTTGCGTAGTTTTGGCCGTATGGATGTAGAGAAGTTGTGTCAGGATGCTTCTAAAATTAACTGGGACACAGTGACAGCCGCTCCCACGGTAGACGAAAAAGTTAATAACATATTAATTAATATGTATAATATGCATGCTCCTATTAAAAAAGTAAAGCTTAAACGGCTGCCAGCACCTTGGATGACAACAGAGATCCGCGTTGTGATGAGGCGTAGAGACCGAGCCTTTCAGAAATACAGAAAAAAGCGGTGTGAGGAAAATTGGTCCATTTTTAAAACTGCAAGAAATCGGTGTAACCAGATGATACGCAACGAAAACACCGATATATTCTTAACAACATCATATCCTCTTCCCCCGCAGATATCTGGAAGTTCCTTGGAACCATGGGTATTGGTAAGAAGTCCCATTCTGAGTTTCAGAGGACAATTGGTTTGGATGATATCAATCAACACTTCTCTTCACATACACCTCTGGATCACCAAACCAAGTATCAAACTGTTAATCAGATAATGGGTTTACCTCGTCCTAATATCGCTCCTTTCTGCTTCTCTCCAATAGCTACGAATGAGATCAGGAAGGTTATACTCTCCATTAAGTCTAATGCTATTGGTTGTGACAATATCAGTCGCCGTATGATTATTAATTTTATAGATCATCTCATCCCTGCTATTTCCCATATAATTAACTTCTCTCTCGATTCTGGAGTTTTTCCGTCGCTGTGGCGTAAAGCTTACATTATACCTCTCCCAAAAATTTCTAATCCTTCTTTACCTAATCACTTCCGACCTATATCCATTCTTCCCTTTTTATCAAAGGTGCTAGAGGCTTGTGTACACAAACAGCTATCAAATTTTATCTTCTCGAATAACCTGTTAAGCTTATTACAGTCTGGTTTTAGGTCGGGTCATAGCACTGTTTCCGCGCTCCTCAAAGTCACTGGTGACATTAGGGCAGGCATGGAGGAAACTAAAGTCACAGTACTGGTTTTGGTTGACTTCTCTAACGCCTTTAATGCCATCAGTCACGACATCCTATTATCAATCCTTTCACTTTCTATGATCTCATCTGAAGCTTTGGAATGGTTCTCATCTTATATTCGAGGCCGCCAGCAGTCAGTTCGCATTGACGAGTCCTCATCAAGGTGTGACTTGCATGCTGGTGTTCCTTAAGGCGGTATTCTATCTCCATTGTTATTTTCAATATTTATAAATCTCATTACCCCAAATCTTCAGTGTGCGTATCATTTGTATGCTGATGACTTGCCGTTGTACTCACACGCGAAGGTCGACTATATATCTACAGCAATTGAGTCTCTTAATAGGGACCTAGAGTATATAAAGAACTGGTCCGATAAGTTTGGTCTTAAAGTTAACCCATCCAAATGTCAGGCTATAATAATAGGTAGCCAACGGATGATAAAGAAACTGGATCCCACAGCTTTACCACCGATCATTTTTAGTGGTTTTATTTTAGAACTGAGTAATTCCGTGAAAGACCTTGGATTGCACATTGACTCCACCTTGAGCTGGCAAACTCAAGTGTCAAATGTTTGCCAGAAAGTGACAGGTATTTTGCGTTCTCTCTACCGCCTGAAGAACTTTCTCCCGTCCAGGACCAAGACGATTATTGTGCAGACCTTAATTTTTCCCATTTTTGACTATGGTGATGTGTGTTATTTTGACCTGAATGCTGAACTCTTGAACAAATATGACCGTCTTCTTAATAACTGCATTCGATTCATTTTTAATCTTCGAAAGTATGATCATGTGTCTACTTATCGCTCTAAACTCAACTGGTTACCCATTCGTCAGCGCCGTAGTCTACGTGCACTCACTACTCTTTACTCTATCTTGATGTCTCCTAATCCTCCATCTTATTTAACTCCTCATTATCAATATCTTAGCTCCAATCATGATAGAGTTCTCCGTTCTAGTAATAACCTTTTGCTTCAGTGCCCCCCTTTGTTGAATCATCGTTCTTTGTTCAATCTGTTCTTCTTTGGAACGCTCTTCCTTCCGAAATCAGGAGTGCCGAAAACCGGATTACGTTCAAGTCTAAAGTGCGAGAAATGCTCGTCAATAAAATGGCAGAATTAACTTAGCTTTCGTAGTTAGCAGTATTTAATATTATATTTAATATATATATTTATATATATGTGTGTGTGTATGTATGTATATATATGTATGTATATATATATATATATATATGTGTGTATATATGTATATGTAAATGTATATATGTATATATGTATTGTACATACTTCACGCCTTTACACCTACCTCTTTTATCTCTGCACTACTCTAAGGTAGACTGGTATATAATGCCTCAGGCATTAAGTCCGCCTATATACATCTAGTGTATATGAAGTTAAATAAATAAATAAAATTCGTCTTATTAAGGATTCTAAATAATTAGGCTTACATTAAATCTCTTTACAGTTACTGTATTCTCGTACTTCATTACAAAAAAAAACAATTCGTATTCACTTGTAATCACAACATACACCTTATGAAGAACACTATTACCCTCTACCGAGAGCAGGACAATATTGACCAGAAACACGCATTTATCGAAATATTCTCATTAAGGAATACGGCCCACATAAAACGCATACGTTCGTAGTTTAACAAGCAAAAATAAATATAAATAAAATAGAGGTCGTATCCACAGCAACTAGCGGCGGCCGCCACGGGCCGGCGACGTGTGTGGTCCGACGCCGCTCCACACTGCAGTATGCTCTGCTTCAATATTTCATTTACAATGGAGCTTCACAACTGAAAATTTATCTCGTGGATATTCTTATTTGAATCTGATTCGAATTTCGACGATTGATTTTTACTTAATATTATATTTGTTGGTGAATGTGTGTATTTGTTGAAAATAGAGTGAATGGGGCTCTACACTTTATTATGAAAAGTCAGAGTATGTCAAAAAAGGCGCGTATGGTAATTCATAATGCTGTGTTAATTACTACTTTAATGTGTGGTAGTAAAAATTGGGTGTGGCAGAAGAAGCGCGAAATTAGAATAAATTCTGTAGAAATGCGGTCTTTAAGGAGTATGTTAGGGCTGAACCTGAATGACAGGGTGAGAAATTGTTGGATAAGAGCAAAATGTGGTGTGCAAGATGATGTTGTGACCAGGATTAAGAAAGCAATGATCCGGTGGTTTGATCATGTAGAAAGAACGAACAAGGAAAGAGTGACAATATTGCAGATGTGAACGGTAGAGTTGGGAAGGGTCGCCGTAGACGAAAGTTTATCGACCAAATTGGCGATATTTTGAAAATTGGCCATATTAGAAATACCCTTAAGCAACGAGCGTGTCGGATACACGCTCGTTGTATATATGGATGTAAATGAGACGAAAGAGTTGTGTCCAGATCGTGCCAAATGGAAGTCCGTGGTGACAGTCGTGAGTGTTTATGTGTGAATGTATATTTGTTTGTGTGTTTGTATGACCTTCAATAAGCTTTAAAAATTGGCACGGAAATAGATTATGCAAAGTAAGATAAAGGATACGAAGAAGGCAACGAAGTTCTGACGGGGGTTCACCTCGATCGATACGTATACTCATTTATGTTAATCCTAACATAAATGAGTAGTTATACTGCCCATCTACACTCTTCACACCGCAGCACAGTAGTACAGTAATATTAAGTAACAGGGTACCTTTCCAGACGGACTCCTAGGAAGTAATAATTTGTACCAGTTATATTTTTTTTTCTTTATTGTACACCGAAATACAGAATATAATTTCATATATACGAGTACGTACAACAGACGATCTCATCACTCTGAAAGTAATCTCATCCAGACAACCAACAATTTATATACGTGGTAGAGGCACGCTGCAGCTATATTATGGTTGTGGCACGAATGGGTCGGCTCAACCGGGGAAGTACCACGTTCTCACAAAATACTAGCGTAAATATTAGCTTAATAGGTACTGATTTGTTTTTTACGGTGAGTGTAGAGATACGGAGACCCTTTTTCACTGGAAACGAGGCATTCCATCTTAATCCTCAGGGGTTACAACGCATCTGCGTTTTGATTCTTAATCAAGGATAAATGTAGATGTCTAGGGACCACAGCATCCACTTACCATCAGGTGCACTGTGTGCTTATTTGTTACCCTTATCCTATTTTGAAGAAAACCTTTGCATTGAGCACTGACGCAAACAATGATTACAATAGAGAGTACAGAAAAAAGGTATACATAGAATGGAACATGAGATAATGAAAGAAATGGAACGTTACATCGAATGGCAAGTACTTAATAGATATATGGTAATAAGCTCATGAAACGCAGTGATTTATACACATTTTGGTAAGACATTTTTTTTTTTTTTTTTTTTAGAAGAGGGGGCAAACGAGCATGTGGCTCACCTGATGTTAAGTGACTACCGCCGCCCATGATCAACCGCAACACCAGGGGAATTGCAGGTGCGTTGCCGGCCCTTTAGAAAGGAGTAAGCTCTTTTCTTGAAGGTCCCCAGGTCGTATCGGTCCGGAAAAATCACCGGTGGTAAATTATTCCACAGAGAGGTTGTACGCGGAAGAAAACTCCTTTTGAAACGTACAGTGGTGGACCGCCAAGCATCCAGATGGTGTGGATGGTATGACTTCTCGTTAAATTATTTTATGCATAAGGTCATAAGATAATACCATAATATAGAACATAGTGACGATATACGATGAATATCACGGAGCAAACTGTTTTTTTTTTTAATTTGTTAAGTTTCTCGACTTTGTTCGAAGTTGGATATGAAAATATAAGTTGTAAATTTACTGAGAACGATGTTTACGTCAAGACCCATTCCCATACAAATTATAACTGCTACTACTGCGAAAACAGTCACCTATGTTTATATATATCTTCATAGCTTACGTGCAAGAGGGCTATGCCAACCGTTTCTTAAATTACGAAAACTTATCTGCAAGCGCTGAACGCCGTAAACTGACGTACGAGTCTGATCGACTGATTGATGGAAAAAACTATCCAAGGCACTGATTGGAAAGTGGAATTTTAGTGCAAGGTGTTGAGTTCATCAAGCGTGCCAGATCAGCTCTGGAGTGGCAAGTACGGGTAAGTTTCATTACATTAAGTAAAGTTTTCATTTATTAATTACAAACTATCAAAAGCCAAAAAACTATCACCGCTGAAGCCTGCCCATAGACTGAATCCTACTAATTGCCATAGCTGCCAGTTGCCACACTTGGCAGGAGGTTGGCAATCACACATTTTTATTATTTTGTTTTGTTATCAGGATGCTGTTCATCACCTGTTTTAACCTTTAAATAATATGAGGAGGGGATTCTGTTACGCTGCCACTATTCCAAACTACGGTTGTTGATTACTTAATGAATAGAATTGAATATTGAATAGAAATTATTCTATTCTATTCTATTCTAATGTGAACTCTAGAAGAAAATAGATGAATTTTATACAAAATAGATTATTACAAAATACTTATTGAAAGTAATTTTTTATTCACCTCTATACAGAGGAGATTTTTGTAAGGGTACATATAATAAATAATAAATTAATAATAAATTTATTCACAAGAAATATAGTACAAAGATGCTCTTATAAAATAATAATGTATAACATATTTTACCAATTTTGGTATATGAAAACTTATGTTTAAAATTAAATGTGTATCAGTTTACAATTTTGATATTAATCTAAAAAATAAGAAACAGTGTTTAACAGTCAATAGAAACGTTCTTTTATTTTTAGCAGTTCATTTACCAATTTTTTTTTTCCAAAAGCCACTTTAATAAATTACGTCTAAATCCATTATAATCTAGTTGCCTTATTTCATTTAGGATTTTCTTAAACACTTGAATAGCCATCACATAGCAATTTTTTGAGTACAGCCTGTACTTTTTAGTTTTTAATGAAGGTAAAATAATTTTATCTGGGTATCTGGTACTATATGTTATCTTTTAATCTAGTAAAAAAATGATTATTATAGTATAGTAGAACTATTTATAGTATAGTTAAAGTATTTTTGTATGATAAAAACAAAAATACATTTTAAAATTTATATTTGTAAGAATTGTAGCATTTACAAATCCTGTCGCCCTTCAAATTCTGTCTTCGGCCTACAGTTTGAACCTAAATCTGATACTGGTAAGCATTAGCTAAGTTTATAACTACCAGATAAAACGGGAGTGTGGAATCTTTATCTGACGTCTCGGAGCTCACGTTGTTTGCCTACAGTAGCAAACAAACAAAATAACGCGATACCCGCGTCCGCAGTACTAAAACTCGCGTTATTTTCTACGTCTGGTGTAGATGAAATCCGAGCTTGAGTGCGTGCGTTGCGAGATGCTGGTATGAAACTAACGCTTTATTGTTTGCTCTGTAACTACGGTACTCTGTGATTCCCATTTCATTCACGTTCTGAATAACTATTTGTATGGGCTGCAAATAATTGTTCCGGGTGTAAATGTTCGTACGCGTGCAATTTATGCCCGTATAACGATATAAGGCAAATTAATTATGTTTGTTTAGCGTTTGTTGTCAGTTTGCTCTTAAAGGTTGGAACTTTAAACCTTTCAATACATAAAACAGGAGAAATTATCCATTGAAGCATTTCATCTAAGTCTTCGGAACTAACAAACAGTTTCGGGTGAACTAGGAAACAGTTACGGGGTAGTGACTAATTAATTAATATTTTTATTCGGTTAGTGAGTTATTGGAAAAACAATATCTTTAAATATTTGACCAGTTTTTCGTAAATAATAATATTTTTATAATAATATTTTTTTATAGGATAGGATGACAAACGAGCGCACAGTCCACCTGATGGTAAGTGGTTGCTGTGGCCCATAGACATCTACTACATCTATCCTCCATTACGAATCAAAATACAGATGCGTTGTCACCCGTGAGGACTAAGATGGAATGCCTAGTTTCCAGTAAAAAGGGGCTCCGGTTCTCTACACTCACCATACGAAACACAGCAGCAATAAACTACTTTTTTTCTCTGGTATTCTGTGAGAGCGTGATCCTTCACCGGTCGAGCCGATCCATTCGTGCTACAACTATATAAAAATAATACAATAAATAATATTTATTGTAATATTGTAACTAATATAACTGTAGCATGGCTCTACTACGTATAAGAATGTAGCCATGTGCCAACACTTGGCCCGCAGGTAGGGTACATTTCTGTGATAAGTAGTGACTAGTGATAGACTGAGGAAGAATTGCCCTAATATTTGGCAAACTGTACAATATTAGTCAAATTATTATTATTATCTCTTAACGCATTGGTTGTATTCCTCACAACATGAAAAAAGAATACCTAACTCATCTGTACATACATATAAATAAACTGAAAGTGTCTGTAACATTAAATTAACCGACTTCTATTAAGTTCAGACATAAAAAATATTTTTAAACTTTTTGTCTTCTGTTCGCCTGTCTTCAAAATGACAGAACCGATTATGATGAAATTATACGAGCTGATAGAGAGCAATACTAAGAGGGAACTAGACTATATTATGTCCAGAAAACTTTACATTTAAAAAAAACTGTCATTAGTAGGACTGCACGTCAGAAGTGAAAACTTCTTAGCTGTTAAAACGAACTATAGCTGTTATTATAGCTGTATTATAGCTGTTATAGTATGTATACTATAGCTGTTAATACTTCCTTCTTCCTTCTAGGAAGTTTTTTTTATTAGAAATTATTTTTATCAACGTATTAATACAGTAATGAAATTTTCATTTATTCCCCTCTTTTATATGACAAAGAATGATTATCATACATATTATACAAATAAATTAATAAGTACATATTGATTTTATAAAATTTAATTAATTGGATTTTCAACATTACTTTCATCAATTTTATGTATCTAAGCGTGACGATTACACGAATTCAGTGTTTTTTCCCATTCTAAAAGCGCCTACGTGCCTAATGATGTTTTTCGCTTAAAATTTCTAAAAGGTGATAACATAAACGGTTTTTGACTATCTTAAATCTTAATAACAATATGGTACGTGCGGGTAATATATTACCTTAGGCTTTGACGCCTTTTAAAATTAATTTTTATATTAAGAAAAAAATTGCAAACAAGCTTTGGCAATAATTAGGAACACATCGAAAAATAAATTTAAAAAGAACTAACTACATTACACAATAATAAAATCGACTAAAATATTATTTACTATAATATCTACTGTCAAAAAGTCGCCGATAAAACAGCGCCCTTTTGACCCTTTATTATTTGATGGACTGATGAAGAGCTATCGTATCACAAAGCCATTTATGCAAACAAAGCTGTAGTTTTTGAGTTATAACAAATTGACCATATTAACCGGATGACCATATTACCCTCACGCACTATACATTAATAAACCTCATCGAGGCGAAGCCAGGGGTGAAAACAGTGGCGTGGTCACATTCAATTCCTTAAAAAGCAAACAGCTGATCGATGTTACAGTTTCCTCATTAACGCCAATCTTTTTTGTTTACCGAACCAGGTCGATGTTTGCCGAAAGAGCCCAATGTTTGCCGAGAGCGCCCAATGTTGACCGATCATGATCAACATAACTGCACAATCAATATTGTAGTTTTTCATATAACTTTACAAACAGGTACTTACAGTTGTTTTATCGAACAATGGATTGCTAAGAGCATTTCTACGACTGCAAAGTTAACTTTGCAAGTCTCATATTAAGCTACAAAGTTATCTTTGCTGCCCAAATTCAATCTTTTCTAGCACACTTGTATACTGTTTTTGATTTATGGATACTAAATTTAAAATTGTTTGTTTGATATTTAAGTTCAAACGTTGTCATAACCAATAGCAGCGCATTGTAAGGGTTGTTACTACAATTAGAACAACGTTACGTGTATAGGCGTAGTTTGCTTTCACTTCAGACTCGATCACGAGTCATTTTGATTGACTAGATGAAGTACATCGTGTTGTATAGATTTAATCTACGTTTTGTTTCGCCAATATTAATAGCAGTGTTGCCTAGAGTGGTGGTGTAGGAATATCCACTAGAATAGAATAGAATTATTTTTTATTCCATATAGATTACATGTAATTCTTATTGAGTCATTTTTTTATTTACCACTGGTTCGCAAAAAAACCTGTGTAGGTACCGGGAATAACCAGCAAAAAACCCAACGAGACTTATTTAAAGTACGTTTTACAATAGGAATTACAAAATTTACTATTTACAAAATTTATTTCAGAAACAGCTTGAAAGCAACCACCTCAATCACAAGGATTATTGTCAACCATGTATTAATTTATATTATAATAATAACCCTTTGTATACAGTTTTTGTTTTCTAAAATATTTAAATTTGGTGATAGTGATACTTTGTATATTTTCTGCCTCGTTGGTCTAGTGGTTGTAGTAATGCGACTGCTGAGATCATGAGGTCCTGGGTTCGAATCCCGGGTCGGGCCAAAAAATCAATTATTGAGTTTTTCCGTCAAGAAATTCTCAGTAGTTGCCCGGAGTCAGGAAGTTGGCGATGTCTCTCCCCCCCGTGCCTTGGAAAGCACGTAAAGCCTTTGGTCCTGCGCCTGATCTCTCTCCGGTCGTGTCGGTTTACCGTCCCATCGGATTACGAGAGTGAGGGAATAGAGAGTGCACCTGTGCTTACGCATACACTTGGGCACTATAATCCAGTCCTGCGCCGATGGCTAGTCTCCGTTGCGGCAGGCCGCTGTGGCCGAAATTCGGTCTGGAGGACATTATTATTTTCTGGGACTTTGTTTTAATTGCGTATACATTGCCCCAAGAATAAATTACTGACTCTTTGGTGTCGAGAAACTGCGCCATATCGTTCCGTGGATGTCATAAGTGGTGACAGAGGTCAATGAAACGGGAAGTGCATAGCAGCATCTTCCTGATAACAACTCAAAATCATAAAAAGCTGCGGTTGATAACGCAAACCAAGCCTGACAACTATGTCACAGTTACGTCGATACTCTTTCTTTATAGAATAAGGATGACAAACGAGCACACAGTCCACCTGGTGGCATGTGGATGCTGTGGCCCATAGACATTTATCCTCGATTAAGATTTAAAACGCTGATGCTTTGTCACCCCTAAGACTAAGATGGAATGCCTCGTATCCAGTGAAAAATTGTCTCCGGATACACTAACCATACAAAACACAGCAGTATTAAGCTGCTACTTTACGCTGGTATTCTGTGAGAGCGTGGTCCTTCCCAGGTCGAGCCGACCCATGCGAGCTACAACGATAATATAGCTGCAGTGTGGCTCTACCACGTATACGTTCGTATATTTCATAACGTACAAATCCTCTCCATCAGGCTACCAATGGGATGGGCCTACGTTCAGGAGTGGACTTTTGATAGGCTGTAATGATGATCTTTGTCAGTGTGTATTCTTAGTTGAAAGTTCGGTTTTTCCACGCGATACATGTCGTCTTTTATATACTAGACGAAAATATTACCAAAGAATAGATCAACGTGCAGTGACTGCCACTTTGGATCTAGTGGTCGTATACGCGGTGGCTGATGATGAGGCCACGAGTTCGAATCCCGGATTGGGTTAAAATCAGTTATTGAGTTTTTCAGACAACAAATTCTCGTTAGCTGACCGGAGTCAGAAAGTTGGCGGTGTCTCACCCCCGTGCCTTTGAAAAGCACGCAAAGCCGTTGGTCCTGCGCCTGATCTCTATCCTGTCGTGTCGTCTTACCGTTCCGTCGAACTTTGAGCGTGAGGGAATAAAGAGAGCACCTGTGTTTGCATACACACTCGTACACTACATTCCTGTCCTGCGCAGAAGGCTTGTCTCCGGTGAGACTGGTGGAAAATTTATCTGGATTATTTTATTGTAACGAACTGAATAACCTTTTTCTGGTAACGAAGGTTCACTTGGCGGCCAGCCTTCGCCGAGTATTTTTCTCCTGATGATGCCGCGTTTACTCTATGACAGTGGTGTGTTTTTCCTAGTTTAGTATTGTTGAAATTAGTGATGACGGGGATAGTGCACGCCATCGAGGATGGATGGGAGATGCTCCTCAAACTAGTTAAGACACATCTATTTTATTTTTTTTAAAGGCAATGATTTGATTTTTAATTCAACGGCTCCGTGGCGCAGTGGCTTAGCAATGAGTTACAGAGCTAAGGGTCACGGGTTCGAATCCCGCACGGAACATTATTTGTATGGTCTACAATTAATTGTTCCGGGTCTGGATGTTTGTCCTTGTGAAATTTATGTTTATAAACTGCCCCCACGATATAGGAGACAATCCTACTGTCGGGGTAATGTTTAAAAAAATTTCAATGGGCACACTTACTATCACGTGAACTGTGTGATTGCTTGTCACCCTTACTTTTATAAAAACATTAAAAAATATATAAGCATCGCTAGTCCTAGCCGACTATCTTAATACATGTGAACATTTAAGTAGGCGCGAAAATGTTATGTTCCTATAAATACGGCTAAGCAACATTCACTTAGCGTGATGAATGTCCTGCAACGACAGATTTACTTGTGGCTTGTCATCGCATTTGCATTTTGTGGGAGACAACGCACGGCTCGCGACTTTGTTCGTTATAGAGGTTGGTTTAAAAAAAAATAAAGTCTGCAATGTTAGTGTGTCTCAAGTAAATATTTATGTACGTATATAATTCTTCCATCCGTGTGTATGTGACTAAATTCCTCCTAAACTGGATGGTTTTTGATGAAAGTTTAAGTTAGTTTGATTAAGTTGATTTGAGAATGTAAGGATTTCTTATATTTATGCGAAAACTACACATGGAATAAAACAAATTTACAGACATACTATATTGACTATATTGACAGTACAGTAAATATGGTCATTAAATGTATTTTATGTTGATTTTTAAAGTGTTCCTAATAATATCCAAAGCTTGTTTGTTTGTTGTTTGTTCTACTTATTACTTAATGTATAGTATACAACTTTGTGTATTTGTCGCTGCCATCCTCCGTTTTAGTTTCAATTTTATACGGCGGCAAAGCTTATTGTGATCTATTTTTCGCTATACCCTCACATACCTTATATATAACATGTAACATACTAAAATTCAAATAAATATATCAATAGTTTTATGTCTTACTAACAGCCGTGGTAGCTCAGATGGTTAACGCCCCCTGTAAATATAACAGAACGCGAGTAACCCGGGTTCGATCCCCGCCGGCGCCAATGAAATGGGCTCGGCGGTGATGGAAAACATCGTGCGGAAACCTGCATGTCTGAGAAATAAGAAAAAAATATTTCGAAGAAATGTGAAGTTCGCCAACACGCATTGGGGCAGCGCGGCGGACACTTCCTTGCCCTAAAACCCTTCCAGAAATGAGGGGAAACCTGTGCCCAGCTGTGGGACGTATATAGCCTGTAACTTTACTTTTTATGTTTTACTAGCAATGCCCGCAATTTCGCTCGCTTATATTTATTATACGTAGGAATGAAATAAATACAATTTTCAATAACCAGACATTAATTACAATCACCAATTTGTATGAATACAGGCAACACGGAGTGTGTTCCCTATCCATTCATACAAATTGGTGATCTTACCGATTGGTAAGGTGTCATAATACACGTCACCGTTTTACCTTACATCGTCACCCCATTGAGTCAAAAATATAAAACAAACAGAGACTGACCCATTTGGCTAACAGAAAGTGGCCACAGAATACCAGCGTAAAATAGCACCTCAATCTTGCAATTAAATTTACGAAAGTGTAAAACTGTCTTTTATCAGAAGAACTGTCCTAATATGTGTATAAGAGTATATAATAAAATCCCCAGCGATATTCGAAAATTGCCATTTAACTTCTTTCAAAAAACATTGAAACAATGGCTTATTCAGAATTGTTTTTATTCCCTAGATGAATTTTATTGTTATAGACCAAAGTGATATTTTAATATAATCTTGACTTGCCTTGATAACTGTTGACATGTACACCTTAACTTGACATTTTTTATTTTTTTATTTTATTTTATTTTGGTATTAAGACTGGATCAAATTTTGTATTATTTCTTGTTTATTGTTAACGTCTATGTATATGAATGTTATTTATCTTGTGACATTTTATTCCTAGGTTTATCACTAAATTGTAATTAATCATAGATATCCATAAAACATTTGTATAGCACTAGACTGACAATTATAAAATTATATATTTGCATGCCACTGGCGAAATATGATTGTACCATACCAAATTATTAATCCTGTAACTACCATATTTCTTGCAAATAAATCATTATTATTATTATATTATTATTATTAATCCTACTGTGCTTTGTATGGTGAGTGTAGAGAACCGAAAACCCTTTTTACTGAAAACGAGGCATTCCATCTTAGTCCTCAGGGGTAATAGAGAATAGACGTAGGTTTCTATGGGTTCACTTTTTTATGTCACTTTTTTATACAAAAAAATATAAAACTGGAAAAAAATTGATCCTAGAAACATTAAATGCTTTGCCAGTTTGTTAAGCCTACGGACAGACGTGTTGAGTTCGTTAATATGCAATCGTGCGCAGTTTAATTTTATAACATCGTGTGTTTTAGTGCGCTCATGACAGATTCTGTCTCTGCCCGTCGTGATTTACGCGCCTTTTTTTACTGACGCACTGTTCTCCGATAGCGTCTCCTTCGATTAATGCCTGCTTTGTATATTAGAAAAACGTTTCGTTTCTCCTTATTACCCGTTCGATAGTGCTAAAAGTGCACGAAAAGCCCATTTATAAAACAAAATACTGATTTAACGACTCACGAACGGTTTAAAGTTGTTTAATTTGAAGTCGTTTTAAAATTCCGATAGGAATAATTTTAAATAAAAACTAATTTTACTTCCAATGTGTATAAAATAAAACTGATCGTAACGAACAACGGAACTTCTCATACTCGATACCTATATTCAATTATATGAAACGGGTATGACTCAAAACCACAAATGACAGCCCAATGTTGGGACGAACTTTTATGTGGTAGAAATGAAAGTCCGTGACGTTGCTTTATGTTAAACTTTTTATTTGGAAGTTATTGTGGGTTGGGTCTTATGCTTAGAATATAACATGAACTAGCCTTTCACGCTAACTTAAAGTGTGGTGTTAATTAAAATCATGCGATAAATCGCATGGCTTACTAACGGCGTTTTTATTATTTGTTTGACAATCGAATAGGCTTCATTATAACCATAAAAACATTCTCATGGAACAGTGTCTCGGGATAATTAAATGATCTCTTGTAAATATGATTGATGAGCACAAGACTAGAAAACGACGCGCCTTAATGGCGTTTTTTTAAAATAGTAAAGACAGGAGTATAGTTCACAATATATAGTCTAAATTTTTTTTCTTCGGTAACGGCGAACCAGGATACTTAACTACATGCAGTGTTATCCAGTGCGCCAGCACTGGAGAGTCCCAACGGTCCATCAACGCGCGCAGGATAGGTAGTGTTAGAACTGACGCGCGTGCGGCGCCACAAGAAGGCGCAGCGCTTTTTTTTGGGTTGGGAAACGAACACACAGTCCACATGATGGTAAGTGGTTGCTGCGGCCCATAGACATCTACATCTATCCTTGATTACTGATCAAAATGCAGATGCGTTGTCACCCGTGAGGACTAAGATGGAATGCCTCGTTTCCAGTAAAAAGGGTCTCCGGTTCTCTACACTCACCATACGAAAAACAGCAGCGTTAAGCTACTATTTCACGCTGGTATTCTGTAAGAGCGTGGTCCTTCCCGACCCATTCGTGCTACAACAATACTTCTAATATAACTACAGCATTGCTTTACCTCGCATAAGATGGCAGCTAAACTGTCTGCTTATGCAGATATTCTATCTTAATACTCGAACGTGACTACTCACATTTGTTTTAATTCTCAATCGGGGATGGATAATAGCTGTTTTTGAGTCACAACATCCACTTATGTTAGATGGAATAAGTACTAGTTTGTCGCCTTTACCATATCCTCGTAAACACTTTACTGTAAACTTTTTTCTGCATATAAATCAGTCATAAGTAAGTTATCAGGCAGATGCCTGTAATGACTCAACTATAGCTGTCAACCCACTTGTCAAGCGTGGCAACTATGGAAAAACCCCCCTATCAGGTAATCCAAGAGATGTGTCTAGGTTCAGCAGTGGACTTTTATAGTCTTAAAAGTTAAAATTACAGTCCATATACGTCTCACAGCTGGGCATAGGCCTCCTCTCATTTCTGAGCGTTTGCGAACTTCATATGTCTTTGAAATATTTTTTCTTATTTCTCAGATATGCAGGTTTCCTCACAATGTTTTCCTTCACCGCCGAGTAAGGGGTAAATCAGCAATTAAAATCGCAATTAACAATTTCGTTGGTGGCCGCGGGGACCGAACCCAGGTTGGCCTGCGTACTATAAAATTTACAGCGAACGCTAACCATCTGAGCTACCATCAGGGCTCCTTTGTAGTCTGTAATAGAATATTTTAAGGCTTAATTATGTACAAGCGATCCGACAACCTTAAATTTTGCGGGTCTCAATTTTAACCATAATTTTATTTTTACCATTTTTGTTTCCATAGGTATTTCGCTGGAGAGCTTCGTAAGATGGTTGCCATTTTGCATGTTCACAGCCGTCTTCCACGAAATGCGTACTTTCAAAAATATTAAAGACCGCAAAACCGCAGCGAAACTTGATATTTCCTCGACGTACAACTTATGAAACAAAAAGATTAACAAAGGTTCTACTTAATTAATTTATTTTATTTTTGCTATCTGTATATAACCTATATGAGTCAACATATTTCTTTGTTTATCAGAATGAGTTCCTTTGCCATTCATGTAATAACGATGAAACTTTAGTGAATTTTGTGTGCCCGCCTGCGATGATTTTGGAAGAAAGAAAGCTTTTGGACGTAGTAAAGTAACGCTGCAGCTATGTTATGGTTGTAACACGAATTGGTCGGCTCAACCTTGGTACGACCACGCTCTCACAGAATACCAGCGTAAAATAGCATCTTAATGCTTCTGTTTTTTCGGTGAGTGTAGAGAACCAGAGACCCTTTTTATTGCGAACGAGGCATTCCATCTCAAACCTCAGTGGTGACAACGCAACTGTATTTTGATTCTTAATTGAGGATAAATGTAACTGTCAGTGGGCCGCAGCATCCACTTATCATCAGATGAACTGTGTGCACAGTTTTAACCCTTATTCTATAAAACAAAGGTCTGAAAAAAATTAAACTTTTAATAAAAACGACTTCACACCTCTAAAATTATATATATATATATATATATATATATATATATATATATATATATATATATATATATATATCATCATCATCACAGCCCTTCACAAGTCCACTGCTGAACATAGGCCTCCCCCAAGTAATGCCACAAAGCGCGGTCCTGAGCCACCTGCATCCATCGACTTCCTGCATATCTTACCAGGTCGTCACTCCATCTAGTGGGGGGTCGCCCTACACTACGCCTACCGGTACGAGGCTGCCACTCGAGAACCTTTCTTCCCCATCGGTTATCGGTTCTTCGAGCTATATGGCCGGCCCATTGCCACTTCAGCTTACTAATCCGTTGGGCTATGTCGGTCAATCTGGTTTTACTGCGGATATCCTCATTTCTGAGTCTATCACGCAGAGAAACTCCGAGCATAGCCCTCTCCATAGCTCGCTGAGCGACCTTGAGCGTCCTCATACGGCCAGCAGTGAAGGACCACGTCTCTGATCCGTAAGTCATCACTGGCAACACGCACTGGTTGTACACTTTAGTTTTCAGAGATTGAGGTATACCTGACGAGAAGATATGTCGTAATTTCCCGAACGCTGCCCAGCCGAGTTGAATTCGTCGATTGACCTCTCGGTCGAAGTTGGACTTACCTAGTCGGAATATTTGTCCCAGGTAAACGTACTCGTCAACAACTTCGAGCATAGTGCTCCCAACAACTACCGGCATAGGTGTGACATGGACATTAAACATAATCTTTGTTTTGTCCATGTTCATCTTAAGACCTATCCGTTGGGAGGCACTATTGAGGTCATTGAGCATAGTGCTTAAGTCCTCCAGCGATTCTGCCATAAGGACTATATCGTCGGCAAATCGAAGGTGAGTGATGTACTCGCCATTGATGTTAATACCGTATCCTTTCCAGTCCAGTAGCTTGAAAACGTCTTCCAAAGCAGCGGTGAAGAGTTTCGGGGATATAACGTCACCCTGTCTTACACCTCTCTGCAGTTGGATAGGTTTCGAGCTCTGGTTCTGTACTCGAATAGCCATCGTAGCCCTACTGTACAAACACTTCAGCACTTCGATATACCGACAGTCAACTTGGCACCGCTGAAGGGACTGCAGCACCGCCCAAATTTCGACGGAATCAAAGGCTTTCTCATAGTCCACATACGCCAGGCAAAGTGGCAAATTGTACTCTTCAGTCTTCTGTACAATCTGCCGCAGGGTATGTATGTGGTCTATGGTACTGAAGCCTTTTCGGAAACCGGCTTGTTCGGGAGGCTGGAAGTCGTCGAGTCTGCGTGCGAGACGATTCATAATGACTCTCGAAAACAGCACGTAGACGCGGCTCAGAAGGGAAATCGGTCTGTAGTTCTTCAAGAGAGCGTTGTCGCCTTTCTTAAAGAACAAGACCACCGCACTTCTGCTCCACGCCTCTGGAGTAGTGCCACCATGGAGGACGGAATTGAAGAGCTTCTGAAGGACTTCAAGTACCGGTGTTCCACCCGCTTTCAGAAGCTCCGCTGTAATTCCATCCTCGCCTGGGGCCCTGCCGTTTTTAAGGTGCTGGAGAGCCATTCTAATCTCGCTTAGACTGACGTCCGGGATATCATCAGAATAGTGTCGGATAAGACTTGCTCTTGGATCGTTACTCACACTTGCGTGTGGCTCCAACGATGATGTGTACAGCTGCTCATAGAACCTCTCAATCTCACTCAAAATCTCAGGTGTCCCGGAAACGATGCTGCCACACTCAGTCTTCAGCCTTGACAGTTGGCTCTTTCTGGCAGACAGATCTCTGGCAAAGACTTTGGAGCCCTGGTTCCGCTCGATCGCTTCTTTAATACGAGCAGTATTAAAGTTGCGTAAGTCTCGCCGCATGCATTTGGAGATCTGTCTGTTCAGTTGCCTGTATGCTGTCAAATCTGTTGACGATTGCAGCCTCATCTCCCCGTCTAACAGCCATGAGATTAAGAGTGTGATCGGAGAGTTTTTGTTTTTTCCTGCGGCGGGTCTTGCAGAACTTAGCTCCGACCGCATGGACAGTTTCCACGAGCTTGTCATTCATATCGTCCACT
This sequence comes from Parnassius apollo, assembly GCA_907164705.1. Classification (NCBI taxonomy): domain Eukaryota; kingdom Metazoa; phylum Arthropoda; class Insecta; order Lepidoptera; family Papilionidae; genus Parnassius; species Parnassius apollo. Next base: position 6,446,455 of record CAJQZP010001539.1, on the reverse strand, counting down.
GCATTGCAATCTTGTAGGCACTGAAAGCGGTTGTGTAACTCGAGCTGAAAGTTTTCGGGATTTTGGATCAGAGCACGAGGGGGGACGGAGCGTTGACTTCATTAGACGAGACCTCTCCAACTTAACGTTTAGGTTCAGTGTGCCTCTAACCATTCGGTGATCGCTGCCAGTTTTCACCCTTGCGATCACTGAGACATCACTGAACAGTTGGCGTCTGGTCGTCATAATGAAGTCAATCTCATTTTTTGTCGAACCGTCGGGGCTCGACCAGGTCCACTTCCTGTGGGGCCGCTTCTGGAAGAAAGAGTTCATCATAAAGAGTCCCTCTTTCTCCATAAAGTCGGCCAGCTGCTGGCCCCTTCGGTTCCGTTGCCCTACTCCAAATTTCCCTAACTTCAGCTCACCGTTTTCTCTTGTGCCTAGTTTTGCGTTGAAGTCTCCCATCAACACCGTGTAGTGGGTTTTGGAGGAATGTATGGCTTTGGAAATATCCTCATACATTTCCTCCACCTTGACCTTCAGCGAATACCGTTTGGTGATTCTGAGTATCAGGTACGCGACCCTCGTCGACACACTCTCAATCTGTACAACGTTGTTGACGAGAGACTTGTGGACGATAAATCCGACACCTCCTTGGGACAGATGGTCGCCCTCCCGGTGATAGAACAAGTTGCCGGATTCGAGAATCACCGTGTCCTCCCCCTCTCTTCGGACCTCGGATAATCCTATAATACTCCAGCGCAACTTGTCTATCTCTTCTTCCAGCTCCAGGATCTTCTCGTCAGTCCTCAGTGTGCGTGCGTTAAATGTTGCCAGGTCGAGTCGTCGTAGGTGGCAATCGAACCTCCACCGGAGATTCTTAGCACCCCCTGCCCCGCCGTTACCATGGTCGCCACCGTAGCCAGGAATAGCGGGGCCGCCGGGGACTGGGGGCCGTCTATTTGTGTAATTGTTCATGGGGGGTATATTGCCATAGTTGCCACGCTTGGCGAGCGGGTTGGCAACCGCAGTTTTTTTTTTGTCGTACAGTTGCTGTTATCAGGAAGATAACAGCAACGTGACAAGTCATATATATATATATAACTTGTCACGTTGTTTTTCCGCGATGGACTCCTAAGCAACTTAACCGATTTTATTTTTATTGCCCATGAGTGACCCACAATTTTTTCCCGGATTTAAGGATTTTTAATAGGACATGACAGAGTTGCCGAAAAGGGCAGAACAACGTCTGCCTGGCAAGCTAGTGTATATATATGTGATAAATAAAAACGCCCAGTAAAATTTTAGCTCTATCGTGAAGTTGTTTTAAACACATTAAATAAACAAACATCCAGTCTTGAAACAACTATTTGTAGACCGTATAACGCGGTTCGTGCAGGATTCTAACCCGAAGTCCAATACGCCGCAACCAAACACTCAGCCACTACGTCCTGAGCCTTCCTAAGTTTCTTGAGTTGAAATAGTGGGCTTAAGCGTGAAAACTATCTTTGATTACGTGGTCCCAGTTCAGAGTCCCGGGCCGGGTCAAAAAGAGTTATTGGGTTTTACTCCCAAGAAGCACGTAAGCACGTAAAGCCGTTAGTCCCGCGCCTCATCTCTCTCCGGTCGTGTGGACTGCCGTTCCATCAGACTATGTAAGAATGCGAATGAGAGTGCTTGCGCACATTATCGTGCACTATAATGCTATTCTACGCTGATCTCTAATCTCCAGCGAGACTGGCCACTATGACCGGAATTCGGTCTAGAGGACATTATTATTGAGTATATTAGTGACATAGTGGTATTAGACAAGCTTACCTATATATTAACTCATGAACTTAATGGTCGCCAATAAGTGGGACCATTAAAACATAATGGAGTATAAATCAATACCCCTATCGTAATTTGACGATAGAAGCGAGGCCTGCCTCACATGTGCCTAAAATGAACGCGCGTGTTCTATCTACTTAAACACAGTGCCAAAAGATGTCGCGCCTCGTCCGATACGTTTCTGTTATGGTGATTTATAAGGTGAATTCTTGTGTACAGGCTGTTAGAAAATTCGATCGCCTTTAGAGTTTTAATAAAAATGTATAATATTTCTACGAAGTAGTTTTCTTTTAATAATATGTATTTTTATAAATTATAACGTTATTTCTTTCGACAAAAGAGCGTATCGATATACCTGATTAAAGTTTATTCTGAGCGATTAAAAATTGAATTAAAATTTTAACCAAATTATGTAACTAACCACAGAAAATATCGTGTTACATATTTTATAAACGCTATTGTCATACCAAAAAATTTTAATTAAAAAGTGATCATAAATTAAAAACTCTAGAAATTTTCGCAAATCCGTAATAGTGTATAATGTAATCCGTAAATGTTTAATTCTATGTATAAGAGCATTTGCATTTTGGTTCCTACACAAACAAAATGTAACTTGCATTTTAAATGCTGTTTTACTAAGTAATTGTAAAAAAATATAAATATCCTTAAAATTTAATTATCCTAAAAAGGAGACATGTGAAATCCGTCAACACGCAGGGCAGAGCATATTCTACTTCAAAACCCTGTCAAGAATGCGAAACCTGTACTTAGCTGTGGGACAAATATAGTCCATTACTTTATTTACTTTTATTATAATCTATACGATATAACGAGAGCTTCCCAATACATTAGAAGTGAGTAATTCAGCTCTCTCTCTCTTACATAAGGCAAGAAAAAAATTATTAATTATTCAAATAGACTACTGCTGATAAAGTTTTTTTTTATATAAAAAAGACTTGCTTACCGCTTATATTTAAAGAAAACAATAAAAATCGTTATTGATTAAAACAAAAATGAGAAAAAGTAGTACAGATAGTACCAGGATGACATTACAACCTGGCAGCATCCTGTGCGCAAGACGCCATAAGTCAAAAGCTATGACAAGTAAAATTGGAGCCCAATTAGTGGCCCAGCCGACGATATATCACGACCGCTAACTGCTGGGCAAGAGAACGTCCGCTTCAAATGTACCGTGTAAGTTTTTAAGTGTATAAATAGATGTTTATTTTTGCCAATTAACCGCAAAGGGAGGGAACACATAATTTGTCGTTTTTTTTTGTATGGCAACATTGTTTAATGGGGGAACATTTAAATAATGTTTATAAGCAATAATAATTCTAGTGTATTTAAATATTTTAGCCGACATCAAAAGTTGGAAGAAAATTTTTCTCTGTATTTATACTACGCGATATCTTCGTAAAATGTGAACCAATTATATCGTTCACTCTATCAATTTTGTCCATCCAAAATGGTAATAAAATAACTTTAAAAAGTAAAAGCCAACATTAAAAATCACAAGGGATAAAATTAAAATTATATACAACCGACTTCAATACAAATAAGATAAGATAAGATGAGAACATCATCAAAGGCAGTCCGCCCTTTGTATCATTTTTTTTCTAAGGGGAGGGGAAGTTTTTAAAATAAAATAAAATAAATAAATGTAGTCGAAGTTAATTAAATACGCATTATTAAAGATAACTCAAAACCTGCTGGTCAGATCTTGATCAAATTTATATGAAACTACAATAGAAGTGCGGCGGCGCTGTCGTCGCGCCGCAAGCGAAACACACCGAAACCTAAATCACGCTATCAAAATTCCAAATCATAAACAGTATATTATATAGAACATCTCCAAACTATCATACGGAGTGTAAGCCGCTCCCCGGGCAGAACACCTTGCCCGGCGGGAGATCTCCCCTTTTCCTTCGGCGGTGACCACCCGACGTGATCTGAACACGCAACTACCTTCGGAAACTTCAAGCTTCATCATCGTCATAGAGTATCTCACCCATTCGCTCCCGAGCAGATATCGTCTGCAGTCTTCATATCCTGCAAGCCAGCTAGCTTCACAAGGTTCATCGCAGCACTGGAATTATAATGCTTCCTGTTCCTTCATGCTACTCTCCGCGCTATACAGTGTTCGGCACGGCTCTGAGCCTTACTGCTCGCCTCTGCTTCACGGCACTCTCGCAGATTATTTGCCTTCTTCTCGACTCACCGCAGACTGCAAGGTAATCTCCTGGCACTTGCAAATTCGTCGGCAAAGAGGCTGCACTATCGACCTCCGGTCTGAGCAGGGAGGTGATGTGGCGGTTTTGTCGTCGCGCCGCAAGCGAAACACACCGAAACCTAAATCACGCTATCAAAATTCCAAATCATAAACAGTATATTATATAGAAAATCTCCGAACTATCACCAGGAGTGTTGGCCGCTCCCCGGGCAGAACACCTTGCCATGCGGGAGATCTCCCCTTTTCCTTCCACGGCCACAGAAGTATTAGCTTTGAAATAAAAAAGAATCATCACAAATTGATCAAAAAATCAAAGTCGGAGAATTTTCGGAAGCAGTACCGTACGAAACACAGCTGTTTTTTCACGACAGTATAGTGTATGTTACGACAGTATTCTGTGAGGGCGTGGTCCTTCCCCGGTCGGGCGGACCCATTCGTGCTACAAATATACTATAATAATATAGCTGCAGCTTGGCTCTACCATGTATAAAAGTAGGGAGAATCCTTTCGCACTCAGGGCTAAAGTGATTACATTTAACGAACGAAGTTAGGGACCCGAAATATATATATATATATATATGACTATACGTACAGTTACTTCACTGGCATTAGAATGTTAAATAAGGCATTTAATTACTGATTTTATTTTTTTAAATATTAAAATTAAGGTAAATTCTTAGTCTTTGGAATGAGATATATATCACATCAAAAATGCGTCTCGCAATTTCTAGACAATCCATTTACAATGCCTGCGGTGTCGCAAATAGATATGAAGGCAGGCGGCTACAACTATACTTCTTAAACCGCGAGGAATGTCTGAATACTGACGACTATAACTACAAACTTCAAGGCAAAAGGCACAGGCAAACAAATGAAAAAAATTACACTAATATCTAAAAAGTTTACCGTGTAGTGAGGCTGTAAGAATATCTACTACCCCCATATCGTTCCATGCGTGTCGTAAGAGGTGTCAGAGGGAAATTAAAGTAGGTGGTGGGCAGAAACATCTTCCTGATGACAACTCAAAATTAGAAGAAACTGCGGTTGACAACCCGCTCGCCTGGCGTGTCCTCTACGGTAACCCCTATGAGGCAATCTATGGGGGAGGCCTATGTTCAACAGTGCATACGCGCAACCTAGCGCCGCTACACACTCGCCCTCCGGACGGGCGACCCTATCCAAGAGAACTCTTCTCTATATCGATTAGAGAGTCGAGTAACAGCCCACAATGCCGCAGTGGCCTATCTGACTCTGACATTTCAGGATAACCTCCTTTTTTCGTAGTCTTAACCGACTACGAAAAATTTTACCAATTACAACGCCTGAATAAGGCTTCCAGGACCGGTCCATAGTAGTGGACCGCGAGGACAATCCGGGTAATGGGGGCATACCCCGTGGCTCGAGAACTGCAGGACCCCACAGTCCATGCGGAAGACAATACGAGTTCAACAGTGGACTTTTATAGGCTGTGATGATGATGATGTTCTAAAAAGTTAACTTAACATATTTTAAAGTTACAAGTCGAATAGCTTGTCTAGTAAAAAAATATGTTGCTATATCGATGAAGCAAAGTTACGGTAACGTCAGAGAATATCTCAAATAATTACCATCCCATTTTTGGGTAATATTATGAAGGTTCCAGGGAAATAATCATTTAAACCCTTCCGGACGCATGAATAAAACGTCTCGCTGTCACGATTAATAGGTTAATCGTAATAATTTTTTTTCATTTACTATTTTCAGGTTTTGTCTCAATTTACTTGAACTATTTAAAAAAAATCTTGTTAGTATTGAACACCGTATGTAGTTAATATTTGTATTGATATTAAAAAGTATATTAATTTTCAAAAAAATTTAGAAGTGTGTGTAATGGTTAGATATTCTCGCGTTGTTCATGTGCATTTGCGACATCGCAGGCATTGTAAATGGATTGTCTAGAAATTGCGAGACGCATTTTTGATATAATATATATCTCATTCCAAAGACTAAGAATTTACCTTAATTTTAATATTTAAAAAAATAAAATCAGTAATTAAATGCCTTATTTAACATTCTAATGCCAGGGAAGTAACTGTCCCCTCCCTGGCATTAGAATGTTAAATAAGGCATTTAATTACTGATTTCATTTTTTATAACGCCTTATTCAGGCGTTGTAAGTTGAAAAATCGGGTTTAGTCCATAATTGGTTAAAAATTTTCGTAGTCAGTTAAGACTACGAAAAAAGGAGGTTATCCTGGGATGTCAGAGTCAGATAGGCCACTGCGGCATTGTGGGCTGTTACTCGACTCTCTAATCGATATAGAGAAGAGTTCTCTTGGATAGGGTCGCCCGTCCGGAGGGCGAGTGTGTAGCGGCGCTAGGTTGTTAAGGTGTATATGTGGCCCGTTATCTGCACGGTCGAACAGTCCGCGCGCCAACCGGGCCACAAACTCCTGGATGGTTTCAATTTTGAGGTCGGCCGCTATGACGTCATTCCGGACGTAGCGACCCGCTCCGACAATGGTTCTTAACGTAAAATTTTGCTGGGCCTGCAGTCGCCGCCTCAGAGGCTCGCTCAGAAGCGCGTACCAGGCCGGAGCAGCGTATGCACTGTTGAACATAGGCCTCCCCTATAGATTGCCTCATAGGGGTTACTGTAGAGGACACGCCAGGCGAGCGGGTTGTCAACCGCAGTTTCTTCTAATGCCCATCACCTATTTTAATTTCCCTCTGACACCTCTTACGACACGCATGGAACGATATGGGGGTAGTAGATATTCTTACAGCCTCACTACACGGTAAACTTTTTAGATATTAGTGTAATTTTTTTCATTTGTTTGCCTGTGCCTTTTGCCTTGAAGTTTGTAGTTATAGTCGTCAGTATTCAGACATTCCTCGCGGTTTAAGAAGTATAGTTGTAGCCGCCTGCCTTCATATCTATCTGTAATAAATTACGAGGCATTAGAAGCCAACTGTAGGGTGCTCGTTGCTAACGAACTAGCTGACCTCCTACTGCCTTATTTGGTCAAAAAGAGGCATTTGATGGTGAAGTGGTGTCTAAGTAACGTTTTTAACTGTGTTACTAGCAATCACCCCGATTTTTTTAATTGTCAATGTGGCGTTATTTAGAATTTAAATAATCATAGAACATTAATTTAATGAATTTATTTTATTTAAAATTAAATATTCAAGTTTTCGGATTAAATAAACCCTACATCCCTCCTGGCATTGCTATCCAACTGTTCGTAAAATTTCAGTTCAATCATTCTGAAGATTAGTTTGTACATACAGACAAAAGTAAAAAAAAAATTATAAAATATATTATCCTACTGGCTGTTGCCCGCGATTTCACCCGAGTGTAGCTTAGGGTTTTAATTTTTTTTGTGCGGATCCCAGATTATTTTTCTAAAATAAATGTACCCTTAGTTACTCCTTGTAACATCAGCTAACTGTCAGTGAAAGTCTCGTCAAAATCAGTCCAGCCGCTTCGGAGATTAGCCGGAGCAAACAGATAGACAAAAATTGAAAAATGAGTTCTTATAAATACCGTATATACTTTCATATGCATTTAGTAAACAGCTATTATTTTTACATCACCAACAGAAACTTCAATTTTATTTATTTGTATAGATATGGATTTTATTCCGTGTAGTAGTAATCTCCCGGGCAAAGTTCTTGCAAGGGCAGGTTCTTGCGGTCACCTCTAATAAGGATGGGAAGCAACTCCATAAAAAGCGTAGAGTCGACTGAAGTATTAGGCGTTACGCTAGACAATAGTGAGTCTTTTATTAAGCATGCGAAGGACATGGGAGATATGCGCCCTCCTTTCAGCCAAGGAGGGTCGCGTTCGTATACGGCTTAGAGATCCCTAGTCAGATCGTTAAGCCAATTCCTAAAAGGTTGGGTTTAGTGGGTAAAAGTCACCACATAACCACGCAGCCGGCTGCGTGGTATGCTATGAGCATTCCCAACCTCCCTCCCCCGCTTTCCGAAGGGTTGCTCATATTTGCTTCGGGCCCAAAAAAAAATGGGAGATAGGCCCGGGAGATGCTTTGGCGAGATGTCGCGAGTGTCGGCATACTCCTGGGGCATTCGTGATTCATGAGTACCTTCTTACATACATCTACCACCAACAACAGTACCTACAACTACAGCTGTATTCTAAAGTATAGAAAAGAATAAGTGAGCCTGTAAAATTAAAGGTTGTGAGGCATTACATTGTATCAGTGATGATAACGCATCTCGTTCGTTTGAAGTAGATGCACGGGCTGCAGAAGGTTCTTACCATCAGGTGATATAATTACACGTTTGTTACATTTATATTAAAGTTAAAAAGTTACACCCTATATACGTCCCACTGCTGGGCACAGGTCTCCTCTAATTTTTCGCTAAAATAAAAAAGCGGCTGGACAGATTTTGTTATTTTTTTATAGTATAAGGGTGGCAAACGAGCATACAGTCCACCTGATGGTAAGTGGTTGCTGTCGCCCATAGACATACATCTATTCTCGATAACGAATCAAAATGCAGATGCGTTGTCACCCGTGAGGACTAAGATGTAATGCCTCGTTTTCAGTAAAAGGCTCTCCTAAACACAGCAGCGTTAAGCTGATATTTGATGCTGGTATTCTGTGAGAGCGTGGTTTTTTCCACGTAAAATACCAAGTGAAAATGTTTATGTGTATTTGAGTAAGTCCTTGGATGGTTTAGATTCTCAATTAGACCCGGTAGGTGGCGCAGTTGTAGAGATCCAGAAATCTTCCGTGCGTATCCGTGGCTGATCACTAGTGTTAAATAAAAAACACATTTTTACACTAGTAATCCTAAACTATAACATACATAGTACGTAGTACTGGTACGGGAGCAGAGCACCGATGCGAAATTCCTAACCCTAAAATCCAACATCAATGTACTGCAATTAAAATTTTAAAACTCAAGGTAGAGACAGCGAATAAGCTACCCTATCTATAAATATAGGGAATCAAGCATATAAAGCTTAACAGAAAATTGTGTCCAACACATGGCAAAAATTAAAAAAAATAGATAAAAAGCTAAAATTTCCAACTTTTTCCAATAAAGCCTGTCTACATGATGGTGGGAAAGATGATCCATGCTATGTTTTTATATAAAATTAAATTAACAAAAGGACTAACAGTCCACCTGTCGATTAATGGTACTGCAGCTCATGGCTAAAACCAACGTGGTAGAGCCATGCTGCAGCTATATTATGGTTGTAGCACAAATGGGTCGACTCGACCGGGGTAGGACCACGCTCATATAGACTACCAACGTAAAATAGCAGTGCTTAATGCTGTAAAACCGGAGACCCTTTTTACTGGATAAGATGCATACCATCTTACTCCTAAGGGGTGAATATATGATATAGATGTAATATATATATGAAGTGTATGTCCATGTTTTTTATATATATATATATATATATATATATATATATAAGAACATGGACATACACGGTTAATCGCATTTATTTTTTACTCATTTATTATTTCTAAGGATACATGTATTTCGAAGGACTAAGGATAAGTCTTGTGTGGAGAGCGTGCAATGGCGCGCATTTTTTTGTAAAACAAAGGTGACAAACGCACTTTCAGTCTACGTTATGGCCTGCTGCAGCCTATGAATACCTGCGGTCAATTTTAAACAAAGAAGGCTATAGATGTGTAGTCACCTTTGAGGACGAAATGAAATGACAAACGCACTTTCAGTCTACGTTATGGCCTGCTGCAGCCTATGAATACCTGCGGTCAATTTTAAACAAAGAAGGCTATAGACGTGTAGTCACCTTTGAGGACGAAATGAAATGACAAACGCACTTTCAGTCTACGTTATGGACTGCTGCAGCCTATGAATACCTGCGGTCAATTTTAAACAAAGAAGGCTATAGACGTGTAGTCACCTTTGAGGACGAAATGAAATGACAAACGCACTTTCAGTCTACGTTATGGCCTGCTGCAGCCTATGAATACCTGCGGTCAATTTTAAACAAAGAAGGCTATAGACGTGTAGTCACCTTTGAGGACGAAATGAAATGACAAACGCACTTTCAGTCTACGTTATGGCCTGCTGCAGCCTATGAATACCTGCGGTCAATTTTAAACAAAGAAGGCTATAGACGTGTAGTCACCTTTGAGGACGAAATGAAATGACAAACGCACTTTCAGTCTACGTTATGGACTGCTGCAGCCTATGAATACCTGCGGTCAATTTTAAACAAAGAAGGCTATAGACGTGTAGTCACCTTTGAGGACGAAATGAAATGACAAACGCACTTTCAGTCTACGTTATGGCCTGCTGCAGCCTATGAATACCTGCGGTCAATTTTAAACAAAGAAGGCTATAGACGTGTAGTCACCTTTGAGGACGAAATGAAATGACAAACGCACTTTCAGTCTACGTTATGGACTGCTGCAACCTATGAATACCTGCGGTCAATTTTAAACAAAGAAGGCTATAGACGTGTAGTCACCTTTGAGGACGAAATGAAATGACAAACGCACTTTCAGCCTACGTTATGGACTGCTGCAGCATGAAAGAATACCTGCGGTCAATTTTAAACAAAGAAGGCTATAGACGTGTAGTCACCTTTGAGGACGAAATGAAATGACAAACGCACTTTCAGTCTACGTTATAGACTGCTGCAGCCTATGAATACCTGCGGTCAATTTTAAACAAAGAAGGCTATAGATGTGTAGTCACCTTTGAGGACGAAATGAAATGACAAACGCACTTTCAGCCTACGTTATGGACTGCTGCAGCATATGAATACCTGCGGTCAATTTTAAACAAAGAAGGCTATAGATGTGTAGTCACCTTTGAGGACGAAATGAAATGACAAACGCACTTTCAGTCTACGTTATAGACTGCTGCAGCCTAAGAATACCTGCGGTCAATTTTAAACAAAGAAGGCTATAGATGTGTAGTCACCTTTGAGGACGAAATGAAATGACAAACGCACTTTCAGTCTACGTTATGGACTGCTGCAGCCTATGAATACCTGCGGTCAATTTTAAACAAAGAAGGCTATAGATGTGTAGTCACCTTTGAGGACGAAATGAAATGACAAACGCACTTTCAGTCTACGTTATGGCCTGCTGCAGCCTAAGAATACCTGCGGTCAATTTTAAACAAAGAAGGCTATAGATGTGTAGTCACCTTTGAGGACGAAATGAAATGACAAACGCACTTTCAGTCTACGTTATAGACTGCTGCAGCATAAGAATACCTGCGGTAAATTTTAAACAAAGAAGGCTATAGATGTGTAGTCACCTTTGAGGACGAAATGAAATGACAAACGCACTTTCAGTCTACGTTATAGACTGCTGCAGCATAAGAATACCTGCGGTCAATTTTAAACAAAGAAGGCTATAGATGTGTAGTCACCTTTGAGGACGAAATGAAATGACAAACGCACTTTCAGCCTACGTTATGGACTGCTGCAGCATACGAATACCTGCGGTAAATTTTAAACAAAGAAGGCTATAGACGTGTAGTCACCTTTGAGGACGAAATGAAATGACAAACGCACTTTCAGTCTACGTTATGGCCTGCTGCAGCCTATGAATACCTGCGGTCAATTTTAAACAAAGAAGGCTATAGATGTGTAGTCACCTTTGAGGACGAAATGAAATGACAAACAGCCTGTTAATAAACATGATATGAATTATTCGTCCTTACGCGAAACTCGGACTAGTAACCAAGCTGGATCACCTCTGAACAAACCTGTTTATGATCCTTCGAATTCGGATCTAAATGAACCATCCGTCCTTACGCGAAACTCGAACTAGAAAACAGAGGTGGATCGCCTCTGAAAGTGCGGGTACGAACCTGTTCATGGTCCTTCGAATTCGGATCTAAATGAATTATCCGTCCTTACGCGAAACTTGGACTAGAAACCAAGGTGGATCACCTCTGAACAAACCTGTTCATGATCCTTCGAATTCGGATCTAAATAAACCATCCGTCCTTACGCGAAACTCGAACTAGAAAACAGAGGTGGATCGCCTCTGAAAGTGCGGGTACGAACCTGTTCATGGTCCTTCGAATTCGGATCTAAATGAATTATCCGTCCTTACGCGAAACTCGGACTAGAAACCAAGGTGGATCACCTCTGAACAAACCTGTTCATGATCCTTCGAATTCGGATCTAAATAAACCATCCGTCCTTACGCGAAACTCGAACTAGAAAACAGAGGTGGATCGCCTCTGAAAGTGCGGGTACGAACCTGTTCATGGTCCTTCGAATTCGGATCTAAATGAATTATCCGTCCTTACGCGAAACTCGGACTAGTAACCAAGCTGGATCACCTCTGAACAAACCTGTTCATGGTCCTTCGAATTCGGATCTAAATGAACCATCCGTCCTTACGCGAAACTCGAACTAGAAAACAGAGGTGGATCGCCTCTGAAAGTGCGGGTACGAACCTGTTCATGGTCCTTCGAATTCGGATCTAAATGAATTATCCGTCCTTACGCGAAACTCGGACTAGAAACCAAGGTGGATCACCTCTGAACAAACCTGTTCATGGTCCTTCGAATTCGGATCTAAATGAACCATCCGTCCTTACGCGAAACTCGAACTAGAAAACAGAGGTGGATCGCCTCTGAAAGTGCGGGTACGAACCTGTTCATGGTCCTTCGAATTCGGATCTAAATGAATTATCCGTCCTTACGCGAAACTCGGACTAGAAACCAAGGTGGATCACCTCTGAACAAACCTGTTCATGGTCCTTCGAATTCGGATCTAAATGAACCATCCGTCCTTACGCGAAACTCAAACTAGAAAACAGAGGTGGATCGCCTCTGAAAGTGCGGGTACGAACCTGTTCATGGTCCTTCGAATTCGGATCTAAATGAATTATCCATCCTTACGCGAAACTCGGACTAGAAACCAAGGTGGATCACCTCTGAACAAACCTGTTCATGATCCTTCGAATTCGGATCTAAATAAACCATCCGTCCTTACGCGAAACTCGAACTAGAAAACAGAGGTGGATCGCCTCTGAAAGTGCGGGTACGAACCTGTTCATGGTCCTTCGAATTCGGATCTAAATGAATTATCCGTCCTTACGCGAAACTCGGACTAGTAACCAAGCTGGATCACCTCTGAACAAACCTGTTCATGGTCCTTCGAATTCGGATCTAAATGAACCATCCGTCCTTACGCGAAACTCGAACTAGAAAACAGAGGTGGATCGCCTCTGAAAGTGCGGGTACGAACCTGTTCATGGTCCTTCGAATTCGGATCTAAATGAATTATCCGTCCTTACGCGAAACTCGGACTAGAAACCAAGGTGGATCACCTCTGAACAAACCTGTTCATGGTCCTTCGAATTCGGATCTAAATGAACCATCCGTCCTTACGCGAAACTCGAACTAGAAAACAGAGGTGGATCGCCTCTGAAAGTGCGGGTACGAACCTGTTCATGGTCCTTCGAGTTCGGATCTAAATGAACTATCCGTCCTTACGCGAAACTCGGACTAGAAAACAAGGTGGATCGCCTCTGAATCCAAACCTGTTCATGGTCCTTCGAATTCGGATCTAAATGAACCATCCGTCCTTACGCGAAACTCGAACTAGAAAACAGAGGTGGATCGCCTCTGAGGGTGAACTGGTGAACGAATCCACTAGGTCGTATTACCAGTTGGTTATACGAGTATAGACATATATCCAGAAGTTGACATTTGATAAGCTGTAACGATAACGTAACAGATATGAGAAACAAACAATATCTATCTTTTACGTGACCGTATTCTGAAATATCTACACTTTAGTCTAAAATATCCAGATGCTTTATGATCAAACAATAAAGAAAACAATTTTAAAATAACTAAAATACAATGGACGCAATTAATTTGACAACTGTTTTTAAATGCACGGACAGAACGGAATGCAACCAGTATAATTTCGTTTCGAGTTGAAAATGACATAAAATGGTAGGAAATATGATGATTGTTGCATAACAAGCTATTACCAAAATTGCGTTAAACGCCACATATCAGAAACAAACGACGGAAAAGTATGGCGAGAATTTCTTAAAATATCTTTAGACCTTGTTACTCCACGAAAATTTATTTGGAATTTTTTGTTTTAAAATACCTTTTAGTCAGAGAGCTCACGACTAGGGCTCCCACATCATTATTTCATAATACGTAAACGTGAGCAACTGTCACTTTTAATTTCATTTCAACAACATTATACTCTCAACAAAGAGCCGTGGTAGCTCGGATGGTTCGCTCGCTGTAAATATGCACAGTACGCGAGCAAACCGGGTTCGATCCCCACCGGCACCAATGAAATTGTTAATTGCAATTTTAAATGCTGATTTACGACGTGCTCGGCGGTGAAGGAAAATATAGTGAGGAAACCTGCATGTCTGAGAAGTAAGAAAATAAAATATATTTCGAAGACACGTGAAGTTCGCCAACACGCATTGGGGCAGCGCGGCGGACACTTCCTTGTCCTAAAAAACCCTCTCAGAAATGAGGGGAGGCCTGTGCCAAGCAGTGGGACGTATAAAGGCTGAAACTTTTACTTTTTTTATACTCTCAACAATATTGTATACTATAATTAACAACAGAATTAGAGAATAAAATATCAATAAACACAAATTAAATTTTGGCCTTATTAATATAAACAAATTAAAGGAAAAAACAAATTAAGCAACATAATTTTTCAGTGCAAGCATCATCGATGCTATTCATTTGAATTTTAACCAACGTGCTGAGTGTGACTTGAATAGGACATACTACTACATGCATAATTTAAACAGTAAGAATAGGTTCAAACTATGTTTGCGAACTCCAGCCAAAATTGGAACAACATGAGAAGTTTGGCGGGAAATTGACAACGAGTTTTAAAGATTAAATAATGGTTTGAAATAGATTTAGACACGTAACAAGTGGTAAAATTAAAAATTTTGGACAACCGACCTAAATATAAATAAAATGAGAACATCATCAATTTAGTCGAAGTCAATTAAATACGCATTATTAAGGATAACTCAAAACGACTGGTCAGATCTTAATCAAGTTTATAAGAATAAAAAAAGGATCATCAATAAAATCTAGAAAAAAGATCTGAGGTAATACACATAAAAAAATACAGTCGAATTTAAAACCTCCTTCTTTGAAGTAGGTTGAAAATGGTGCACGTTTTTGTGTGTTATATGTCTTTTGAAAAAAATATTTACTCGCATTTACATATTATAAATATAATATTGCATTTTTGATGCCTTGTTTTTGTCTGAAGACCTTGTAACCATTGCCACAATAAAATAAAATAAAAGCGAAGCTGTTTTTACTGTTGTATGGTATGTCCCTTAAAAAAGAGGTGCCATAAAGCCTTTTTTATTTATCATCTACTGGAATCCACTTAAATTCTCCAAAATATTCACCTCTTCTATCACAAATGGGTGGAAAAAAAATTATGAATTCTGTACAGGAGTACATTACGCTGCCACCACACTTGTGGGGTTACAATGTATGCACTAAGTTTTATTAAACTTTTTAGATTATAAATTGCAATGTGGTGATGGCGTATAAGAATCCATTACCATATATCGTCCTGAGGGGATTGTAAGAGGCGACTATGGGAAATGCCAGCAAAATTTTATGGCTTCCGGTAGATGGCGGTATACCCATCGTGTACTTTTTTTGTTATTTGTGCAAGCAGCTATGCAGGTCTAATAAGACCAGTATCACTGCGACCTGTAAGATCTATCATGATTAATGCTATGGCTATAGGTCACTGAAAAGCCCTGTATCCTCAATGAAATGAAGGAGTTGCTTAGCTGAGAGCGATTTCACTTCCAAGCTAAATACTTATTTATAGTTTTGTTCCGCGTACGACCCCTCTGTGGAATAATTTACCACCGGCAATTTTTCCGGACCGATATGACCTGGGGACCTTCAAGAAAAGAGCTTACTCCTTCCTAAAGGGCCGGCAACGCACCTGCATTTCCCCTGGTGTTGCGGTTGTTAATGAGCTGCGATAGTCGCTTAACCTCAGGTGAACCGTATGCTCGTTTGCCCCCTTTTCTCATAAAAAAAATTTACGTAACCCATCGTGGCTACAACAGACGTAAAATACCCTGACCAGCAACGAGATTCAGCGTCAAAGGTGCGAGATATCCGGTATTGTGATCGTCTATCCGTCAGACAAGTGACGTTTAATATATAGATTTCTATATTTAATAAAAGTTTCGTTCTTCGTATCGATCCGTTTCGTTACATCCGAGTTGCATGGAAAAACAGGCACGGAAAACCAACATCAGGATGACTTAAAATAAAAACAAAAACAAAGTTTTTTGCTTTTATTTTAAGACAATTCATAGACAGTTGAACTAGTATTTTGTTTATAAAAAAATGGATTTTACGCGCTTAATTTACTCCAAAAAGGCTCGTTAAAGAAAACGTAGCATTTTTAAATATAGAAACCCGCCATAAAGCAAATAAATTTCCAGCATGGGACTTTATGAGGCCGAAAAAAAATAGAATTCCTACAGTCTAGGGCGAATGTTTGAAAATAGATCTAAAGTGAAAATAATGAACCACATTTTCTGCAGAACAATTAACGCGGCACCCCAGTTTCGATTCCGGGTAGAACACATCTAAATCATATCGTGCTTGGAAACCACTCCGCTTGATTTACTGCTATGTTTAGTGCGTGCTTAATTTATTATAATGAGCTGCAAAATTATTTGAGTACCTAGTAGTTCTAGCTCATAAATTAATTAATGACTAAACTTTTTGTATATACAATAAGGGTGACAAACGAGCACACAGTTCATCTGATGTGGCCCTTAGACATCTATATTTATCTTCGATTAGGAATCAAAATGCATGTGAAATTCGACAAACAGAAAACAAAACACAGCAGCATTAAGTTACTATTTTACGCTGGTATTCTGTGACAGTATGGTTCTATCCTGGTCGAGCCGACCCACGCGTGTTACAACTATAATATAAAGCTGCATCGTGGCTCTATCACGTACAAATCTGTTACCACGTATACCTTGAGTTTATTTATTTATTTAATTGGAAATCTTTCGGTTAACAAAAAACAGAGTAGGTAGAAAACAATTAAGCAATAGGAAATCATTTATGGTTTTTCGCAAATAGTAACACTATATAAATAATTGCATGCGGTGAGTTACCGACAGCTAATAGGACACTGTCCCACCAACCGTAAGCTTAGCTAGGTAACATGGTGCATTAAATAACTAAATATTACAGATTAACAAAAGCAAAAATGTAATGATTTCTTATATTTACGCGAACATTGCACATGATTAAAACTACTTTTACGGATTTTGTCGCGTTTATTTTTTTTTTTTCTTACTTTTTATTTTTTCTTTTTGTCCCCCGTGACCATGGGTGGTGGAAAGCGCCCGAAACGTCGGGAATTAAAAAAAAAATAAATAAAAAGTAAAAAATAAAAATAAACGCGACAAAATCCGTAAAAGTAGTTTTAATCAAAAGCAAAAATAAAAATAAAATAATAAAGTTCATCAGCTGGAGTCGAAAAAAGGCTTACTCAGAACTCGTCTCGCCGAAATGGTACTTGTGTTGAATAGGTCTAAGTTAAACAGTTGGGATACAGTATTAAAATTCTTGTTCGCATGGTACATATAACTATTCCGCCTATAATTAGTCGTTGCCGCGGGTAGTGATAGTGGGACCTTTCGTCGAACATTTTTAGGAGTTTTGATATTTAACTTCTTAAGTAGAGCTGGACAGTCGATCTCGCTTGAAGCTATTTTTTTATATTTAATCCCCACCTACACTAATAAAATCGTTAATAATTGTTAGTTTGCAAATTTAAGGTGGTTGATTTACCAAGTGCTCGATGTCGAAGGAAAACATCCTGAGAAAACCTGCGTGTTTAGGAAAAAGAATATTTCGGTGACATAAAAAGTCTCGTGAAGATACGGTGTAAGAACATTGCATCGTGGAACATTGTATCGTGGAACATTGTATCGTGGAACATTGTATCGTGGAACATTGTATCGTGGAACATTGTATCGTGGAACATTGTATCGTGGAACATTGTATCGTTGGTGTCGTAAGAGACGACAGAGGAAAACCAACCAGGGATAAAACAACGTCTTTCTAAAAACATCTAGAAAATAAAAACTGCGGCTGCCAATCCGCCTGCAAGGCATGGGAACCGGGGTTCCTCTTATTAAGTAAGAGTGGAGTGACAGTGACTTATGTTCACCACTGATATTTAATAAGCTAAAATGAGTAAATGAAATAATAAGGCCGCCAACATGTATATTTGTATAGCATTGTGACAAACGAGTACACAGTCCACCTGATGATATGTGAATGCTGTGGCAGATTTATCTTTAACTAAGGATCAAAATACAGATGCGTTGTCACCCCTGAGGACTACGATGGAATGCCTCGATTCCAGTAAAAAGGGTCTCCAGTTCTCTACACTCACCACACGAAACACAGCAGTATTGCGCTGCTATTTTATGCTGGTATTCTATGAGGTCGTGGTCCTGCCTCGGTCGAGCCAACCTATTTGTGCTACAACTATAATATAGCTGTAGAGTTGCTCTAACACATAATGTACATAGACATAACATATAGGGGGGATAAGTCGCTCGCGTCCGTAGGCTTTGACCACCTGTTCCTAGGCCCACCCTAGACGTGTCCCCCGGGTGGTGCTAAATGAGCGACAAGCCGATACCACAGACTCGTGCTCCACGCCGTGGTAGCGGCGTTAAATATACCACCCCATTTCGCACCATGAGGAATCGAATTACAGAAATGGCCCCGAGGTCCCGGCGCCCCTTTAATGGGGCAGGGGTGCGAAGAATCTCCGGGAGGAAAACCGGCGACGAGGTTCGCCACCCATCACGTTCTGTCTCCCGGAGAGGCGAAAAGTGGATTGCAGAGGCCCGTCTGGCTACGTTGAATGTATGTGGGGCAATGAATGATAAAATGGATGAAGTATGCGATATGATGTATGATAGAGGAATAGATGTGTTATGCGTAAATGAGACGAAAAGAAAGGGGAAGGATGTCTGTACAGTGCAACCGTACATTTTAGGTAGTGTGTAAGCGATTTATTTAGGTCAACATAATTTGCGTCATTCACTTTAGTTTTTGAGCAATCGACAGTTGACGTTGTCGCTCAGAATACGATAGACGCGTTCTATATCATTATCAATATCATTATATTATATCATTATATTATTTTAAATAAAATCATTTTTCCTATTAACTATCATTTAAAGGTGTTCCGTACATCTTTATGGTCCTTCGAGCTCCGTAGCGGGACCTGAAATTCGGGTTTTAACGACCGGAAAAAGTGTTTCCGCTCAGTGACCTATTGCGACATAGCGCATTAAGTAACATATGTCAGCAATAGCTTTCCAGTCTGTACTAATAAGTGTGCAGCATCATTTCATTATCAATAAGCTCCGGCCATCGGTGTCACAAAGCATCAAGGATCAAGCAGCATTTGTGATCGTTGCGAGTCTTGGGGCGCCGCGCAGCAGTAGCAGCTTGGAGCGCATCAGGAGAAGCACACTAAAATGTACGGTTGCACTGTACAATGTCACTACACATGGCATGTATACCGCATACTGGTCTGGTGTAGACGAGATCGAGCGGGCATGCCAGGGAGTAGGTATCATCCTTTCAGAAAGAATGGGCCAATGTGTGAAAGAGTATGAATGTGTAAGCCCAAGACTGCTATGGATACGAATGAAAGTGGGCTTAAAGAAGTTGTTTGTGTTAGGGGTCTATGCCCCAGACATGTCTAAGCCCACTTATATCCGAGAGCAGTTTTGGGAAATGGTAAGAATGGTGTTAATGAAGTGTAAGGGAAATGAAAATATTATTATGCTAGGAGTTTTTAATGGAAGGGTTGGGGTCAGGAGGCTTGGTTATGAAAGGATATTGGGAACGTTTGGTGATGAAAGTATAAATGAGAATGGTGAAAGTCTCCTCACCGTATGTATGGAAAAGAATCTTTTTTGTGACGAACACTTGCTTTCGCCACAAGAGGATTCACATGTATACTTGGGAAAGAGGTGAAGATAGAAGCATGATGGATTTCATAATTGTGGATGTCATATGATTGAGGGGCGCAGTGGTAGATACGAGAGTTTACCGGGGTTCTAAAGTAGGAACGGATCATTAATTAGTTTTATGCCGAATTAATGGTCTATTCAGGCGTTAGCGCCACCGATCGTCTGTGTCTACCACTGCGTTACAGCGTATTATAGCGTCATAAAACAGAAAGGTTACAAGATGAAAGTGATAAAAACAAGTTCAAATGTAGACTGAAAGAAAATATAAGTGGTTTGGATGAATTATGTATGAAGGAGTTAGACTTGGAGAATATATGGCAAAATGTAAAGAAAGGTTTAGTGGATGCAGCTACCGAAGTATGTGGTGTTAGTAAGAGAAAGAATGAAAGGAAAAATAATACGTTATGGTGGGATGATGAGATACGTATGGAAGTTGAAGCAAAGAAGAGAGCATGGCTAGATTTACTAGCAACAAAGGCTGCTAGTTCTAGTGTTACGAATGGTGATATTGAAATAAAAAAGGCAGTCTTTAGACATCTTAATAAGAGAGTAAAAGAAGTAGTTGAAAGAAAAAAGCAAAAAAGAACGGATTAGAATGATAGAAGAATATCGGATAACTTCCAGGCAAATATTAAAATGTTCTGGAAACTTGTAAGAACTGCCAGGGGACATTCAAAACAGCCTATGATGAATACTATAAGAGACGAGAATGGCTATATTCTGAATGATGAAGTTTTGAGTTTAAGGAGATGGAGGGAATATTTTGAAAGCGTGTTTATGAGTGAGGAGACAACGTGTGTACTAAGTGAAGTAGAAACACCGAAAGAAGAGGAAAGAGGTAGCGAGATAAGTATAGATGAAGTAATGAAAGCAATGAAAAGCATGAAAGCAGGTAAGGCTGCCGGATATGATAGAGTTTCACTCGAAATGCTAAGGGCTGGAGAGGAAGTGGTGGCAGGCCTGCTGCACACCTTGTTTAATTTATGCTGGGAACTGAAGCGGGTACCGGTAGACTGGTGCAAAGCCGTGATAGTCCCAGTATATAAGGGAAGAGGGTCGCAGCAGGACTGTAAAAACTACCGTGGCCATCAGCCTTCTTAGCATTGTGGGAAAACTGTATGCTAAGGTACTGATTGAAAGGGTCATGAAAGAAACTGATGGAAAAATTTGGGATGTGCAAGCGGGATTTAGAAATGGAATGGGATGTGCAGATCAAGTCTTTTCCATGCGCATGATCGCGGAGAAGTTTCTGGCCAAAAACCAAAAGGTTTTTTGTGCGTTCATAGACTTGGAAAAGGCCTATGACAGAGTGGATAGGGATTTGCTATGGCAAACACTGAACTCATTTGGGTTGAGCGCTGGCTTGATACAGGCATTGGAGTCTCTTTATAGGGACTCTAGTGCTTGTGTTAGGATCAACGGGGTCTACTCGGACTGGTTTGACATCCATAAAGGTGTCAGACAGGGCTGTGTGGCTTCCCCGTGGCTGTTCAACCTATTTATGGACAATTGTTTGCAAAATTTGAAAGTTGAAGAATGCGGATTAAGAATGGGTGAGTTAACCGTCAAATGCCTTTTGTACGCCGATGATCAAGTTATTCTTGCGTCGTCGGCGGTCGAGTTGCAAATGATGGTTACATTAATGAACGGGTCATTAAAAGAAAGGGGTATGAAAGTGAACGCAAGTAAGACGAAGGTTATGGTTTTTGAAAGAGAAGAAAGTAAAACGACTTGTGAAATAAGAATAGAAGGGGAGTTGATCGAGCAAGTAGATGAGTTTGTATATTTGGGCTGCGTATTTAGCAGGGATAGGAAATATGATAAGTATATAGAACGACGAGTGAATGCGGGAAATAGAGTAAATGGGGCCTTGCACTCTATTGTGAAGAGTCAAAATGTGTCGAAAAAGGCACGTATCGCAATTCACAATGCTGTGTTGGTCCCTACTTTAACGTATGGTAGTGAAAGTTGGGTGTGGCAGAAGAAGCACGAGAGTAGAATAAACGCAGTAGAAATGCGGTCGTTATGGAGTATGTTAGGGCTGAATCTGAATGACAGGGTAAGAAATTGTGTAATAAGAGAAGAGTGTGGTTTGCAAGATGATGTTGTGACCAGGATTAAGAAAGGAATGCTTCGGTGGTTTGGTCATGTGGAAAGAATCAATGAGGAAAGAGTGACAAAGAAAATTTATGGTGCAGAGTGAATGGCAGAGTCGGAAAGGGACGTCCTAGGCGAAAATGTATCGACCAAATTGGCGATTTATTGAAAACGGGCCAAATTAGGAGTACCCTTAACCGACGAGCATGTATGCGTAGGTGTATGGATGTGAAGGAGGCGAGAGAGGTGTGTCAGGATCGTGCCAAATGGAAGTCTGTAGTCTCTGCCTACCCCTCTGGGTGACAGGCGTGAGTGTTTATGTTATGTTATGTTACATAACATATAAATTATAATATATCATCTCACCTCCCCGAGTCATCAGTAGGGTAAAACTTTCGTGTCATCATAATTATCATCACCATTATCATTACAGCTCTTCACATGTCCACTGCTGAACATAGGCCTCCCCTAAAGATTGAAGCAAATTATGATCCGGAGCCATCTGCATCTAACTGCAGCAGGTTGTCACTCTGTCTAGTGAGGAGATGCCTATCACTGCGTTTTTCACCACTAGGCTGCCACTCAAGAACTTTTCTTCCGCATCGACTGTCAGTTATTCGAGCTATATATGGTCACCTCGTTGCCGCTTCAACTTACTAATACGTTGCGCTATGTCGGTTAGTCTTGCTTTTCTGCGGAAAAAACTATTATCTTATAAGACATGCTTTGCATTCTCCTGTTATTTCTCTTACCTTACTGTGGATGGTCGATCTTAACCCATAATATAGGTACAAAAACGTTTTCACCTCTGGGAATCTGGGAGCTAAGATGGAATGCTTCACAGCCTGTAATTATATTCGAACATCCCTAATAATAATAATAAATATTTATTGCATAAAACATGATACATTTTTAGGTCTTATAACATAGTATGTACACAGTAGTTAGGTTGTACCAGTTCTGGCGCACTTGTAGAAAGGTTGTACCAGTTCTGGCGCACGACGTTCGTCGACTCACAATCCTACAAAAAAAAAAAAAAAAGGTTTTGGCATGCTCTGATCACGAATCTGCGGTCCATTTTTGCGTAGGATGCACGGTTCCGGAGATGTGCAGATCAATTAACTCTTATCTAATTGATATCCGCTGCGAGCCTCAACCGTCATTAGCGCTCCATTGTCCTTATCTACTTATCCATTGTTGATTGACTACCGTCATGGTCTATTATTCGTCAGCGTGTGGGTCGGCTTATGCTATTGTATTATACTCCTTTGTTCCTATCTACAACACTAATCTGAATCATCAATAAAACACATTACCTAATTTTGTTAAAATTTTTATTTATAAAATACAAAATCTTATTACTTATTATCTATAAAATAGGAGCGAAACATCTCATCCACTAAAATATCGTTGTACAATGTGTTCTCTGTAAATATACTCGTAAAACTATGCATTGAACATCCCTGAAACTTATATAGCAAATACATTAAGCAATATTCGCCACAAACTGAAGTCCACTCATTCTGAATCCTATCAACATTCCAGTTCCATCTTTTACAATTTCTTTTAAAAAAACTCTAGATGATATCGTACAGGTGCCCGTCCGAATGAATCAAAATATTGACCGACGTCATTCGTATCGATATATAAAGCTACCCAATGTGACCCTGGTTTATCATCTGTATCCAAATTGCATATTATATACGTTGGTACGTGGATGTACATGGGTAGTTTATTGGTAGCATAAACATTATTTTCTAGAGTGGGGTGAATCTTTTTCAGATGTTGTTGTACATCTAGTGTATCCATAATATTACTGCTATTAGTAGATTATTACAGTACCAATCTACTCAATGACTAATATAGGAATGATCAATTATAGTGATATCTAAATATTAAATTGCTTTCTTTGTGTTATACAAAACGTATTTGAGTCACCAATACACTGAACAAGACACGACAGGAAGGACGTAGGAATGTAGAGATAAGCAACAGAATGTAAGGTAAGCTTGTTGACGCATAAAGATACTATCAATTCTACTGCAGAAATTCTTTAGATTAGAATTATTACTCACTGGTACTATATAAGACCAAGCAACTGCAGTCATGGAGTTAGTGTATGGTCGTTTGACCGCAGTGGATCTATCAATACTACGTTTGTGTTACTTCAACGCATCAAAGGCCATCGATGTAAGTGTTTATTCTATTGACAAACTTACTTTTCTTTCTGTTATTTTCTTACGTGTGTATGATTTAGTGTTAACAAATTATATTTAAATATTATGTGTGTGTATATGGTTAAGCTGTGGTAGCTCAGATGGTTAGCGCAAAATGTAAAATTCATAGTACACGACCCGGGTTCGATCCCCGCCGGCACCAATTAAATTGTTAATTACAATTTTAAGTGCTGATTTACCACGTGCTCAGCGGTGAAGGAAAACATCGTGAGGAATGCATGTCTGAGAAAATTTCGAAGGCATGTGAAGTTCGCCAACACGCATTGAGGTATCGCAGCGAACATTTCCTAGCCCTAAAACCCTCTCAGAAATGAGAGGAGGCCTATGTTCAGCAGTGGACTTTAATAGGTTGTAACTTTAGCTTTTTTAACTTTTATGATTAAGTGTTAACAAATTGATATTAACATGATAACTGTGTTGTTGCAGAAATCATTGAGCTTCGATAAAAATACCTATAAACAGTATTACTACTCGCCACTCTCCCCTCAAGAAGAGAGTGATGACATCGTCATTAATAATAACACAAGCGATGGTGGAAAAAGAAAATCGCAATCGATTGATCATTTTTTTGAAGCTGAATCAAAAATAAAAAAGAGGAAGCTGTTATCATCAACCGTAGCACGAGCCGCTAGAGATGGTGTATCATACATTTCTACTAATTCTGACGACGGAGACCAAGCGACGCATCTCATCAAAATTGAAATGTACGATATGAAGAAGCTATCCAAGATTCCAACTACTGATCATTGGAAACATGCTTCCACGAGGATTAAATATTACGTAAAGACTAATAAGGATAGCATCTACGACAACACAAACGCCCTCGTATACAATATTACAAAGACAATAGCAGAAAGTGAAAAAGTTAAAAAATACTTTTTTAACAATGACAGTCATTAGCTGATCATTAGTGAATGTGATTCTGTTTACTTAAATTACTTCCGTGTACTCATTATATTCTATTTCTAATCCTTTGTTAGACTTAAATAT
Source organism: Parnassius apollo (assembly GCA_907164705.1). Taxonomy (NCBI): domain Eukaryota; kingdom Metazoa; phylum Arthropoda; class Insecta; order Lepidoptera; family Papilionidae; genus Parnassius; species Parnassius apollo. The sequence continues at coordinate 6,421,040 of CAJQZP010001539.1, read as the reverse complement.
CGGACATTATTTGAAATTTGGGTATCAGTTGGTCTACCAACACTGAACTGTTACTTACTCTGCTACCTATTTTCTTCTTTACTATAAGGATGGCAAACTTCAGTGAAGTGTGCACCAGTGCTTTCTTCTCCACAACCATGGAAGAGAATACGGAACTATTCAACAGCGAATTAAATCAGGAGTTGTCTAAAGTTTGTGATGAAATGGAGAAAGATCAACTGTTCGATTCATCGTATGATGATGAGTTGTATAATCACTGTGCGATGGTTGAAACACAGTTTAAGTAAGTAAAATAAACATTCATTTCGATCATAATTTACACAATGTCTTGTACAGTTTTTAATAAATTTAAACATTTTAGTAGTCAACAATTACAACTTGGAAGAGGAACGAAGCGAACGAGCAGTAAAGAACCCAAGATCATAAAAAAACCAACAACGGAAGCAGAAGCGCCTACCTCTGCAGGGAACAGTATCAGTAACGAAGATCAAGTGGAATGTCTAACGTGTCATATATTTATCAAGAAACGGTATTTAGCTAATCATTTTAAAAGTAATGTTCACAAAAATAATCTTTTAAATTCACATAATTCTTTATCAAACGTTAGTGTTATTGAATCTGCTTTTTGGAAATAGGATTTTAACTTATAAAATCAAGAGTAGAATAGATAGTTCGACATTGGTAAATTTTGAAACTCCTGAACTATTTTTAAATTCTATTAAAGATGATATTTTATTTTTAATACAAGAGTGTATTCATCAACACATAATTTTTAAAGTAAACTTCATATTGCATGCTGATTTTGTTCAACAAACTAAAGATATTCATGATACGTTCGATTTTCAAACGCTTAACTATATTATTTGTCAAGGAGATGACTTAAATATTTTTTTTCATCTTTAAATGATACAATTACTACTAAAATTAGTGCATTTGAAAAAAAGATAGTGGATGGAGTCTAAAAAACATAAAATCTATAGACATGAATGTTAATAAATTTAACCCCCTACGCGGTACTTCATACATAGATCTTCCTCGTGACATAAAATTAGAAAAGGCTGTTATAAATGTAAAAAGCAAGGATTATTTTTGTTTTAAATGGGCGTTACTCTCGGCGTTATATCCCGTAAACAAAGACGCGGATCGTGTATCATCGTACGTTAAACATGCAAATAAACTTAAATTTAATGGTATTTCCTTTCCAGTTAAAATTTCTGACATAGCAAAAGTAGAGAAATTAAATGATATTAGTATTAATGTTTTTGGGTTAGAATATAATAAAGAAAAACGATGTAATTCTATAGTAGGTCCATTATTTTTAACAAAGTGACGTAAAGATAGACATATCAATTTATTATTTTTTTCCAAGGATACAAAAAATCATTATTGTTACATAAAAAATTTATCGCGGTTAGTTAGTAAACAAATTTCAAAAGACGGTCACATCATGTACATTTGCGAAGCATGTCTACTTCACTTTCCATCTAAGGAAAGTTTAAATAACCATGAACAATACGATTGTGCCCACATTTGTACAGAATTACCAAACAGTGAAACTTTAAAATAAAAGAATGGGTTTGGTCAACCTATTTCAAATGATAAAATTAAATTTGATAGTTATGAAAAAAAGTTGAAGATACCATTCGTAGTTTATGCTGATTTTGAAGCATTTTTAAAACCAATAGAATCATGTTCTAACGATCCCTCCAAACCTTTCACACACAATATTCAGAAACATGAAGTACATAGTTTTGGTTATTATATAAAATGTTCATATGATGATAAATTATCATAATATGTAACGTATTGCGGACCCAACTGTGCACAAGTGTTTATGGAAAGTTTATCTAACAATCTCAAAGAAATAAATAGACTTCAAAAATATCCTCCACTTCCGCTAACAAATGAAGACAAAAACCAAATTTCAAATGCAACCATTTGTCATATTTGTGAAACAGAGTTAGCAGAACATTTTTATGATTTTGATTGGTACACCGGTAGTTTTATAGGTGTTGCTCACGAATCATGTAGCTCGAAGTTCAGGAAACCTCGTTATATACCAATATTTTTACACAACCTTAGTCACTATGATGCTCATTTTATTGTTCACGCGTTAAACTTTTTGTGATGGTGAAGTCGAAGTTATCCCTCAAAATAAAGAAAAATATATATCCTTTTCCAAAAAATTAAAAATGAATAACCACGAAATTATAATAAGATTCATAGATTCATTTAAGTTTTTATCATGTAAATTAGAAGAATTGGCCAAAAATCTCAGTAATGATCAATTTCAAGAATTACGTAGAAATTATCCTAATGATGAAGATTTCTTTCGTTTAAAACGGAAAGGCGTTTATCCATATGAACTTATGACTAATTATGATAGTTTAAGCCTAACATCGCTCCCCGAACAAAAATTTTTTTATAGCTCGCTCACAGATTCCCATATTTCAAATGATGATTACAATCATGCTAAAGATGTTTGGGAACACTTTGGATGTTGTAATATGCTAGATTATTCAAACCTGTATTTAAAAACAGACGTTTTACTTTTAACCGATGTATTTGAAAACTTTAGAAAGTTATGTATTAATACTTATGATTTAGACCCTGCCCATTATTACACAGCACCCGGTTTAAGTTGGGATGCAATGTTAAAATATACAAAAAATAGAATTAGAACTTTTAACAGATTATGAGAAAATTGCATTTATTAGATCAGGTATCAGGGGTGGTGTATCTCAATGTAGTAATCGTTATGCTAGAGCTAATAACAAATATATGGGGGATTATGATGCAGGGAAACCAAATTCATATATCACATATTTTGATGCCAACAATTTATATGGTTGGGCTACGTCTCAATGTCTTCCTACTGGTGGATTCGAATGGGTAAATCCGAATACAGAATTTAATGTGTCTGAGACATCGAACTTCGGTTTTATTTTAGAAGTTGATTTGGAATATCCAGATGAACTTCATGATTTACATTCGGACTTTCCTTTATGCCCCGAAAACATTTGTGCAGGCAATATTAATGAAAATAAACTAGTCCCAAATTTAAATAATAAAGATAAATATGTAATTCATTACAGAAATTTAAAGCAGTGCATAGAAATGGGGGTTAAATTAACTAAAATTCATAGAGTTTTAAAATTTAAATAGTCTCGCTGGTTGAAGATGTACATAGATCTAAACACAAAATTAAGAACGTTAGCAAAATCAGATTTCGAAAAAAGATTTTTATAAATTAATGAATAATTCAGTCTTCGGAAACACTATGGAGAATATTGAAAAAAGGGTTAACATAAAATTAGTTACACACTGGGAGAACCAGGGCAAAGCTTTAGGTGCTCAAGATCTAATCGCTAAACCACAATTTCATAGTCTTTCAGTATTTTCGGAAAACCTAGTTGCGGTTCAGTTGCGAAAAACAAAGTTAATATATAACAAACCAATTTATTTAGGGTTTTGCATTTTAGATATTTCAAAAACATTAATGTATGATTTTCATTATAACTATATGGTTAAAAAGTTTAGTAAAATCAAATTATTGTATACAGATACGGATAGTTTAATATATCATATATTTACAGACGATTTTTACTCTGATATAAAACCTGACCTTTCATCATACTTTGATACCTCAGCTTATGATGCAAATAATATTTTTGAATATCCAAAATTAAATAAAAAGAAATTAGGTTTTTTAAAGATGAAAATAATGGTAAAATCATGAAAGAATTTGTGGGTTTACGATCCAAAATGTACGCTTTTAACTTAGAGAATAAGACTATAGCCAAGGCAAAGGGGGTAAATAAATGTATCACTAAAAAGATGACCATGGATAATTATAAGTTTTCTCTATTTAATAAAAAAGTGCAATATTATAGTATGCTTAGATTTAAATCAACTAAACACACAATTTTTACACAAAAATTAAATAAGATTGGTTTATCATATAATGACACAAAGAGGCATATTTTAGATACTAATATTGAAACATTAGCTTGGGGTCATTATAAACTGCGTTAAGTGTTGATAGTTTTTAATTTTATGTCTGCATGTAAATAAAATTTGTATTGATTGTAAAATAATGATAACAGTATAATATGACGTAGAGTTTATTACATATTTAATCGATGATTTATTGTAAATAATTTAAGTTAATTGTTGTTTATATTTGCGTGTGTATGTGTGCATTTATTTGAGGTTGAGTTGATTGTAAAATTATGATGTACTAATTGTGTTAGAAATAGTATACAGATCATTGTGTTTTATATAATGTTTGCAATATATATTAATTGTTAACACCAACACTTTCATTTTTTATTTCACCCCTTAGAACTTTAGACGTGTGTAATGTTTCACTTTATTCATCCGTTTACTGCTATTGTGGCGGGGCCAAGTGGATGTGGGAAGTCAAATTTTGTAACAAATTTTATAAAATCAGTTACAGAAATATGTAATTGTGATTTTAATCAGATCACATGGTGCTTTGATGAAATGCAACCTTTATATAATTTACCAAATGTTAACTACCATCAAGGAATTCCAAATGTTAATATGTTTGACGGTGAAAACCCACATCTTGTTATTATTGATGATCTAATGAGAGAGTCCGATGGAAGAATTGTGGATATATTTACAAAAGGTAGTCATCACAGGAATCTTAGTGTATTTTATTTAACACAAAATTTATTTCATCAGGGTAAAGGGCAAAGAGACATATCCTTAAACTCAAGTTATATAATATATTTTAAAAACCCTCGAGATAAAACTCAAATAAGATATTTAGCACGACAAGTGTCACCAGATAACCCAAAATTTATTGAAGATGCCTACAGGGATGCAACTCTAGAGGCGCATGGATATTTAATAATAGATTTAAAACAGAATACCAATGATTTTTGTCGTATCAAGACAAATGTCTTCCCATTTAATGGTTTCTGCACAGTCTACGTCCCCACAAAAGAGTTTAAATACACCAAGAATCAAACATTTCAAATCATTGCTAAATGATGCATCGTCGACTCACAACGCATAAACATTTGCTAAACGCTTTGCATACGCTTAAACCAAAGTATCAAAGAGCATTACTTAAAACGTGTGATGAAGAAGAAATTAACTGTATTTGTGAGTGTATTCATAACGTTTTACAAGGAAAAGTACCTCTTAAAGATCAAGATAAACAAAAATTGAATAAACACAAAAATATACTCCGTCAACTAGTGCGTAAGTGTAAACTAAGAAAAAATATAATTATACAAAAAAGGAGGGGCTTTCTTACCAATAATATTAGGTGCAATATTGAGTGGATTAGTGAGTGGACTAGCCAGTTAACATGGAAAATGCAAAGAAAATGATACTTATCGAACCTGGATTGATTGAAAAATTAAAACAATAAAATAAGGTTAATACGAGTGGTAGTTTATCTCGATTAGATATTGAAATGCAAAATATTATGAATAGTAAGATGGAAGACCGAAAGAAATGGATGTTATATTTACAAACACTGCAAAGATACCTTCATTTTACTGAAGAGGATCGTCAACCACTCAGATTACCAATTTATTCTGATACATCTAATGAAGATTCAAACGAGTCTAAAATTGGTTTTAAAAATAAAGATAGAGATCTAAAAACTTCAGTTGATGCTGAATCTTTGTTGGAGGAGAATCGATCCATCAAAAGTAAAGAAAATGTTGAAAATCCACTTTACACACCAGCTCAAATACTCAGTTTAATACCAAAAACTTATAATAAAAAAGGACAGTTATTATTAAACTTAGTTGAAACAAGTAAAGGTAAAATACATTGGGATAATGAAGGTACAGTCATAATTGATAATGAAAAAATTCCTGGAAGTAATATTGTTGATTTAATAAATGATTCACTAAGACCCTTAAAAAGAAGTGATCCAGTAGGGTGGGATAGATTTGCTGAAGCATTAAAAGATATTAAAGTACCACTTACTTATATTGGAAATCCAAAGAGATGTGAGTTTATTAACCAACTTCAAGCAAAAGATCTGAACAAACCCTCTGAGATTGAATTTCAAGAGTTTTCTACACCGAGCAGTAAAGATAAAAAGTCTACAACTAAAATACGTAAAAGGCTTGAGTGGGAAAAATGGACCCCGTACTAGAAGAAATTAACAGGATTTATTATGATCCATCTAATCCCGCTGGTTTTGGTAGTATTGATAAATTATCAAAAGCCATGAAGGGTAAAATGAATAAAAAGCAAGTAAAGGAATGGTTAAAATCACAAGAAACATACACATTACATAAACCCATTCGAAAAAAATTCCCGCGTAATAGGTACATTCTATCAAATATTAATGAACTGTGGCAAGCTGATTTAAGTGATATGCGAACTTATTCTCAATATAATGATGGTTTCAAGTATATACTTTGTGTTATTGATGTATTTAGTAAATATGCTTTTGCAAGACCAATGAAAAAGAAAAACTCAGAAACAACTAAAGAATGTTTTGAAAGTATATTTACTGAAAGTAATTTAACACCTACTCACATACAATCTGATAAAGGTACAGAATTTGTTTCAAAAGATGTACAAAAATACTTTAAATCCAAAAAAGATTAATTACTATACCACTAACAATCCTGACATTAAGGCCAGTATTGTTGAACGATTTCAAAGAACACTAAAAATGAAAATGTGGCGTTATTTCACTCATAATAATACTTATAGATATATAGATGTTTTACAAGATTTAATATACTCTTACAATCACAGCTTTCACTCTAGTATTAAGATGTGCCCATGTGATGTAAATTCCAACAATATTATGACAGTTTGGACTAATCTTTATGAAAGACGGTCAAACAAGCTTTCTTTAGAAAATCCTAAACCAAATTTCAATGTGGGTGATTATGTTCGAATAACTAAATATAAACATGCTTTCCAAAAAGGATATGAATCAAATTGGAGTGATGAAATATTTATTATATCTTCAATAATTGATAGATCTCCATGGGTTGTTTATACAATAACAGATTTACAAAATGAACCAATAGTTGGTACTTTTTATGAAAGGGAATGACAGAAAATCACTTACAACCCCACCTCACAATATAAAATAGATAAAATAATTGACACTCGTTACTCAGGTAACAGAAAAGAAGTATTAGTGAAGTGGAAAGGTTATCCAGATAAATTTAACAGTTGGATTGTAGCTTCTAGTTTAAAAGAAATGTGAATAAAGAAAGTTTTTATTTAACTTTGCTCAGCAATAGTTCAATGGAATACTTTCCTGATAACAAGACCACAAATTTTTCAACGAAATTACCGAAAGCTATTAAATTAGAAGGTGAATGGTCGGTTGGAGTTGTCGAGTTTCAATATCCATGTACCATGTTTACTGTTCAAGATCATAAAAATGTTATATACATTACAAAATCTATGTTAATGCCTAATGAAGATAAACCATCCACAGTGAACTACAAAAAACATATTCCAGCTACCAACTATGATAACGTTGAGCATATTTTAAGAGTGTTAAATGGTATCGGAGAGAAGTTGAAATTTCGCTATGATGAAATAACAAAATTTGTGTCTATTTCTGTTTTGGATAAAAATATAACTTCCGTAACATTATCACCCAAATTAAGTTTACAACTAGGTTATGAACCAAATAAAAATCTCCTAGAGAGAAGTTTTGGAAAGTGTCCTGCTAATTTACACTAGGGTTACCATCTCAACTCTTTATATATTGCGACATTATCGATCCTCAGATTGTGGGTGATGTTATGACTCCTTTACTAAGAGTCATTTCATTAGATCCTACAAAATACATTTATGGTGCAAATAAAATGCACGTTTTCTCTCAACCTCACTACTTACCTGTTATGCGAAGAGAGTTCGATACGCTGGAAATAGTTATAAGATCGAGCACAGGACAAAAAATACCATTCCAGTTTGGAACCGTGTGTATTAAACTACATTTCCGAAAATTATAATAATGAATTCTCTTCGTGATCATCATAAATGTCCATATGAAAATTATTATACACATCAAGCTGGGTCAGGAGTTGGAGTAATTTATAAGGGTGCACCATACCAACGCGGTCATGGTATTGGGAGCTTCTTAGGGGGGTTATTTAGATCAGTTTTACCTTTACTTTCAAGTGGTGCTCGAGTGATTGGTAAGGAGGCATTAAGCGCTGGAGTAGGACTTTTATCGGATATGGTTCAAGTGCGTCCTATGGAAGCCTCAATAAAAGATCGTCTAAAGCAAGTTAGTACGAATTTAAAACGAAAGGCTGATGAGAAAATTGATCAATTTAACATGACAGGATCTGGGTATAAAACTAAAAGAAAACTATTGACCTCGTTCATTCCACCATTAACTGCTAAAGTGAAAGCTGCGAAAAATCTTGGTCTAAAACCAAAAAAAAAACATCAAAGATATATTTTCAAATTAAATATGTCTTTCCTTCATAATCATTCTTGCGAGTGCGTTAAGTCAGAATTGGATTTGTTTGCACTACCGTCTACGCAAACTAGCATTGAAAATGGATTGTGGATTCATTATAAACTAATTTCCTCTCTTGGTGATGATGGACCTATCGAATTTCAAGTTCCTGGGACAGGCGATGACTACATAGATTTGTCTCATACATTACTCCACATAAAAGCAAAAGTATTAAATCAAGATTCAACTAACTTGATATCTACTACAATAGTAGCACCTGTAAATAATTGGCTGCATTCACTTTTTAGTCAACTTGATGTTTATTTAAACCAAAAACTTGTATCACCACCTAATAATACCTATGCATATCGAGCATACATGGAAACCCTTTTAAACTATGCTCCTGCTGCTAAACAATCTCATCTTACTTGTAGTCTTTGGTATGATGATACAGCAGGAAAAATGGATTCTACGGATGGTAAAAACATAGGATTTGTTAAAAGACAGGAATTGATTAGTGAAAGTAAGGAAATAGAAATGATTGGTCATCTTCACGGTGACATTTTCAACCAAGATAAATTTTTAATTAATGGTGTTGAAATGAGTGTTAAATTGGTTCGATCGAGAGAGAGCTTTAATTTAATTGCTGGGTCAAACGATGTAAAGTTTAAAGTTTGCATTACGGACGGAACTCTTATTGTTCGACGAGCACGAATTAATCCAAGTATATTACTCGCACATCAAAAAGTTTTAGCTTCTACCACTGCTAAATATCCTATTACTCGAGCTGAAGTAAAAGTTTTAACAATTCCATCGGGTGTTCAAGGAAAAACTCTTGATAATATATTTTTAGGGCAGGTACCCAAAAGATGTATAATTGAATTTGTGAACAATTCTGCATTTAATGGTTCCCTTACTAAAAATCCATTTAACTTTGAAAACTATGGTATTAATTCTTTCAGCTTATATATTGATGGTCAACAAATACCTTCAAAAGCTTTGCAACCATCTTTTAATAATAGCATATTTACATCAGCATATCATACTCTATTCTCGGGAACTGGTATTCACTTTCTTAATGAAGGAAATGGAATCTCTTGTGAACAGTATGCCAAAGGTTACTGTCTATTAGCATTTGACTTAACTCCTGATTTATCAGCCAACTCATCAGCTCATTGGAATCTCATAAAGCATGGTAGTGTAAGATTAGAAGTACGATTTGAATCCTCACTAATACAAACAATTAACTGTATAGTTTATGCTGAGTTTGATAATATTATTGAGATAGATAAAAACAGAAATGTTACTGTAGACTATAGTAGTTAAGGTTATAATATGTGTTGTGTGTTAGATTTTATGAGTTATGTGTAATGCATTTTGTGTGTATGTAACTATGTGAAACATTATAAAATTAAATAAAACAAATTGTATGCAATATATTATTTTTTATTTCTTTATAAATATTCTATTTAATCTAACACAAAACTCTGTTCGAGTTTAAATTTTACATAAGCACACTGACTAAACCACTGAACATGCTGCTGCCAAGGATCATCATCATCTTCCCAATCTTTTAAGCCACCACTACAATGGAAACACTTGGTCCTGTCTGCATGGCCAGTATAAAAGAAACCGGCTTCTGCAAGATCTTCAGGTTTCTGTCGCATAACGAGAGGCCAGTTTTCGAAACTGAGCAACCGGCTAGATTTTGAACTGAAGAATGGATATTCAGCTCTTGAGTACTGCATATTCTCGTTTTCATCTCCACTCATTGTTGTAGTTTTGTTCTTCAATGATGTGTTCTGTACACGTATGCCACACTCATCTCTTCCTTCTGCTCTTGTCTTCCTGTAATTTAAGTAAACAGAATTCACTAATGATCAGCTAATGACTGTCATTGTTAAAAAAGTATTTTTTAACTTTTTCACTTTCTGCTATTGTCTTTGTAATATTGTATACGAGGGCGTTTTTGTTGTCGTAGATGCTATCCTTATTAGTCTTTACGTAATATTTAATCCTCGTGGAAGCATGTTTCCAATGATCAGTAGTTGGAATCTTGGATAGCTTCTTCATATCGTACATTTCAATTTTGATGAGATGCGTCGCTTGGTCTCCGTCGTCAGAATTAGTAGAAATGTATGATACACCATCTCTAGCGGCTCGTGCTACGGTTGATGATAACAGCTTCCTCTTTTTTTATTTTTGATTCAGCTTCAAAAAAATGATCAATCGATTGCGATTTTCTTTTTCCACCATCGCATGTGTTATTATTAATGACGATGTCATCACTCTCTTCTTGAGGGGAGAGTGGCGAGTAGTAATACTGTTTATAGGTATTTTCATCGAAGCTCAATGATTTCTGCAACAACACAGTTATCATGTTAATATCAATTTATTAACACTTAATCATAAAAGTTAAAAAAGCTAAAGTTACAACCTATTAAAGTCCACTGCTGAACATAGGCCTCCTCTCATTTCTGAGAGGGTTTTAGGGCTAGGAAATGTTCGCTGCGATACCTCAATGCGTGTTGGCAAACTTCACATGCCTTCGAAATTTTCTCAGACATGCATTCCTCACGATGTTTTCCTTCACCGCTGAGCACGTGGTAAATCAGCACTTAAAATTGTAATTAACAATTTAATTGGTGCCGGCGGGGATCGAACCCGGGTCGTGTACTATGAATTTTACATTTTGCGCTAACCATCTGAGCTACCACAGCTTAACCATATACACACACATAATATTTAAATATAATTTGTTAACACTAAATCATACACACGTAAGAAAATAACAGAAAGAAAAGTAAGTTTGTCAATAGAATAAACACTTACATCCATGGCCTTTGATGCGTTGAAGTAACACAAACGTAGTATTGATAGATCCACTGCGGTCAAACGACCATACACTAACTCCATGACTGCAGTTGCTTGGTCTTATATAGTACCAGTGAGTAATAATTCTAATCTAAAGAATTTCTGCAGTAGAATTGATAGTGTCTTTATGCGTCAACAAGCTTACCTTACATTCTGTTGCTTATCTCTACATTCCTACGTCCTTCCTGTCGTGTCTTGTTCAGTGTATTGGTGACTCAAATACGTTTTGTATAACACAAAGAAAGCAATTTAATATTTAGATATCACTATAATTGATCATTCCTATATTAGTCATTGAGTAGATTGGTACTGTAATAATCTACTAATAGCAGTAATATTATGGATACACTAGATGTACAACAACATCTGAAAAAGATTCACCCCACTCTAGAAAATAATGATTATGCTGCCAATAAACTACCCATGTACACCCACGTACCAACGTATATAATATGCAATTTGGATACAGATGATAAACCAGGGTCACATTGGGTAGCTTTATATATCGATACGAATGACGTCGGTCAATATTTTGATTCATTCGGACGGGCACCTGTACGATATCATCTAGTTTTTTAAAAGAAATTGTAAAAGATGGAACTGGAATGTTGATAGGATTTAGAATGAGTGGACTTCAGTTTGTGGCGAATATTGCTTAATGTATTTGCTATATAAGTTTCAGGGATGTTCAATGCATAGTTTTACGAGTATATTTACAGAGAACACATTGTACAACGATATTTTAGTGGATGAGATGTTTCGCTCCTATTTTGTAGATAATAAGTAATAAGATTTTGTATTTTATAAATAAAAATTTTAACAAAATTAGGTAATGTGTTTTATTGATGATTCAGATTAGTGTTGTAGATAGGAACAAAGGAGTATAATACAATAGCATAAGCCGACCCACACGCTGACGAATAATAGATAATGACGGTAGTCAATCAACAATAGATAAGTAGATAAGGACAATGGAGCGCTAATGACGGTTGAGGCTCGCAGCGGATATCAATTAGATAAGAGTTAATTGATCTGCACATCTCCGGAACCGTGCATCCTACGCAAAAATGGACCGCAGATTCGTGATCAGAGCATGCCAAAACCTTTTTTTTTTTTTTTTTTAGGATTGTGAGTCGACGAACGTCGTGCGCCAGAACTGGTACAACCTTTCTACAAGTGCGCCAGAACTGGTACAACCTAACTACTGTACACGCATGTTTTACCGGTTTATCGGAGTTAGAAACAGAAACTTTTTTTATTCAATGTAGATTATAACAATACTTATTGAAAGTCACTTTTTTCATTTACCGCTGGTTGGTTTGCAAAAAAAACCTCTGTCCTGGGAAGAACCAGCAAGAACTATTTTTTTTTCAATAATAGCTTACAATTTTGTTTACAATAAATAACACAAGACAAATTAGAAGTAGCTTGGTAGCGATCACCCTTCCCAGGGGTTATTATCATCCATAAATTCCTTAATATTATAATAACCCTTTTAATACAAACTTAGTTTTTAATAATATTCTTGAACTATGTTAATGACAAATTCTGTATATTTTCTGGGATTTTATTGTAAAAGCGTATACATCGCCCCAAGAATGAATTATTGACTCGGTGGAGTCGAGTAACTGGTACTACTAGCTTGTGTACGTCAACGTGTAATTTAATAACTAAAATTAGAAAAATACAAAATTACAATATTATTTCATCTTAATTTGAAACCTTTAGATCGGAACTCGGCAGCGAGAATTGTTTTTTATAGAACATGCACGACAAACGAGCACACAGTCCTCCTGATGGTAAGCGGATGCTGAGACCCATAGACATCTTCACTTATTCTCGATTAAGATTCAAAATGCAAATGCCTTATCACTAAGATGACCATTTTTACTGGAAACGGGGCACTAAGATGCCCCGTTTCCAGTAAAAATAGTCTCCGGATCTCTACACCCAGCATACGAAAAACAGTAGCATCAAGTTGCTATTTTACGCTGATATTCTGTGAGAGCGTGGTCCTTCTCCGGTCGAGCCGACCCATTCGTTCTACAACCATAACATGGCTGCAGCGCGGCTCTACCATATCAAGCCACGTGACTGCAGGAACAGGAAAAATATTGGGACCTATCCTGACGGACTCCCAGGCAGACAAAGATTTTTCAAAGGGTTTCATGCATTTTTTATGTAAAAACTTAAGAGATGAATAATGGAGTAACTTTAGGTAATAAATAATGCAGTGCATGTAATAGAGTTGCTTATTTTTTATTTATAATTAAGATTATAAAGAAACACCTTGTATTAAAAGGTGTCGCATACACACTGACGGAAGAATTATATGTATATTGATAATTATACACACATACACATACACACACACACACACACACACACACACGCACACGCGCGCGCGCACACGCACACGCACACGCACACGCACACGCACACGCACACGCACACGCACACGCACACGCACACGCACACTCTCTCTCACACACACACACACACACACACACACACACACACACACACACACACACACACACACACACACACACACACACACACACACACACACACACACACACACACACACACACACACACACACACACACACACACACACACACACACACACACACACACTACACACACACACACACACACATACATACCGAATTTCGGCCACGGCGGCCTGCCTCAACGGAGGCTAGCCATCGCTCATCATCGCTCACTCTCATAATCCGATGGGACGGTAAGCCGACACGACCGGAGAGAGATCAGGCGCAGGACCAAAGGCTTTGCTTTCCGAGGCCAACTTCCTGACTCCGGGCAGCTACTGAGAATTTCTTAACAGAAAAACTCAATAATTGATTTTTTAGCCCAACCCGGGATTCCAACCAGGACCACATGATCAGCAGTCGCGCTACTACAACCACTAGACCAACAAGGCAGTCAAGTACATATATATATATATATATATATATACAATATGTAACGTAATTAACGCACACCCTCAGACACCCCAATTAGTATATTATGTTATAATCATAATACATACACTAAATTTATAGTTAAACATTTTTATGCACTGATTATTTATCAAATTAGTTATACTAATTCCGGAAGAATTTTGTGGTTACAGTACAAATCCACGAACGCAAAGACTTTAACGTGGTTGAAATAAAGTTCATTTTTATTTATTTTTATTGAATGACAGAATTAGTAATAATACAAATAAAACTGCACTCTTAAAAGTCTTATTGCCTTAAGTTACGGTCCATTTCAGTTTGTTATGACTGTACAGATTTAGTGTGACTGTAATTTACGTAGTTTTAATTATTTTTGGGATAAAAAATTATCTATATTAAAAATTATAGGAATCGATTCAGTAAACGATTGTGAACAAACTACTTTCTCAAAGTGCGTTAATTATGTTACATGTTGTATATATATATATATATATATATATTTTTTTTCACAATATGTAACGTAATTAAGGCACACCCTCAGACACCCCAATTAGTATGTTATAATCATAATACATACACTGAATTTTTAGTTAAATATTTTTATGCACTGATCAAATTAGTTATACTAATTCCGGAAGAATGTGGTCACAGTACAAATCCACGAACGCAAAGACTTTAACGTGCTTGAAATAAAGTTAATTTTTCTTTATTTTTATTGAATGACAGAATTAGTAATAATACAAATAAAACTGCACTCTTAAAAGTATTACTGCTTTAAGTTACGGTCCATTTCGATTTAGTGTGACTGTAATTTACGTAGTTTTAATTATTTTTGGGATAAAAATTACCTATATTAAAAATGATAGGAATCGATTCAGTAAACGATTCTGAACAAACTACTTTCTCAAAGTGCGTTAATTATGTTATATATATATATATATATATATATATATATATATATATATATATATATATATATATATATATATATATATATATATATATATATATATAATTAAATGATTAAATGATAAAATTCTATGCGGTTTATTGAAAAATTAGAAAGTTACATCGCACTTCGAGATCTGGAACCGCTATTTGACGTCAGTGCTTCAAGGTCGAAAAACGCTTAATAAATTCATCAGAATTAGTAATAAATTGATCTAGCAATTGTAGATTAAGTCATAATTTATTGTGCTTGAATTAATTATATTGGTTTTGACGTCAAAGCCATTGATATTATACGGCTCGTAACTTAGAATTTTAAAATGTATTAGAAATCTAACTTATACAGTAGTAAGAAGCTAAGTGTGCTATGGTATTAAATGAATAAGTCCACTCATCGTTTTAATTGCAGTGTAGGAGAGTAAAAATAAATTTAGTGTACGTCAATAAAGTTGCGATAGGTAATGTGTTAGAACCGAGCTGTTGCTATAATATTTTTTATAGGAACGGTAACAAACGAGCACACAGTCCACCTGATGGTAAGTGGTTGCTGTGGCCCATAGACATCCACGTCTATCCTCGGTTACGAATTAAAATGCAGATGCGTTGTCACCCGTGAGGACTAAGATGGAATGCCTCGTTTCCAGTAAAAAGGGTCTCCGGGTCTCTACACTCACCATACGAAACACAGCAGCATTAAGTTACTATTTTACGCTTTTATAATATTATGATTGCGTACATACATTGCATAACTATATACAAAAGTTAAAGCTACAGCCTATATACATACCACAGCTGGGCACAGGCCTCCCAAGCAAGGGTTTTAGGGCAAGTAAGTGTCCGCCGCGCTATACCAACGTGTGTTGGCGAACTTCACATGTATTCGAAATTTTTTTTCTAATTTCTCAGACATTCAGGTTTCCTCACGATGTTTTCTTTCACCGTCAAGTACTTGATAAGTTAGCATTTAAAATTGCAATTAACAATTTAATTGGTGCCGGCGGGGTTCGAACCCGGTTTGCTCGCTTACTGTGAAATTTACAGCGAGCGCTAATTATCTGAGCTACCACAACTCTACATACATTACATACTCTTATAGAATACCAGCGTAAAATAGCAGTTTTATGCTGTTGTATTTCGCCAATTCAGTGCAGTGAAGCGAAGACACTTTTTTACTTGAAACTAGTCATTCCATCTTGGTCCTCACACGTAACATCGCATCTACAACTTGGTCCGAAAACAAATGATATATATGTATCTATGGGCTACAGTATCCATGTTTACATGAGGTGGACTGTATACTTGTTTTACTAATACTAATCACTAATTTAAATATCGAGAAAATACGATAAAAATACGATTTTATTATAGCGACGTTATAGCTTAATACATTATGAACGGTTTTATTTAGTCAATTAACACTTACTTACGCATAAACGTTACTAAGAAACTAATTAAAAGCGAGTTGAATACTGGAAACGGCTGGGAACATTCCAAGACTCTTCACGCCGTGTGGAATAAGCTTTTTGCATCCGCCGTAAGGCGACATCGCAGTAGGAGAAGGTTCAATTTGTCTGTATGTTTTTATACATGTGTGTTACGCAATATCTTCGTCAACTGTGGTCTGATTTTGATGATACATTTTTCATTAAATACGTTATATTTCAAGTCTGGTATATAATATAAAGGAGGAAAAAATAAACAAAAAGCAATGAAGGTCAAGCAATGAAGGCAGCCACGACTTTTTCTGCCACCAGATTGGCGGCACTTAAAATGAGGTGTTATATTTGACAGTTTTCATAACATGGAAGGTAATTTATTTGAAAAATGTAAAGATTATATTTTATATTAATTAGATTAAAAATAAAGAAACCAAATCACAAATATTCATTAAAATTAAAAAATTAAAAAACAAAAATTTTGAGAAATTTAAAAATTGACAGACATTATTTTGTGTATTAAAATTATACTATATAAACTAGTAAACTTTTATTTAAAACTAAATTATCAATTAAATTACATTGTGTAACAAATATATCCTAGATGTTTCGCGTACGTTATTTTTTTACAAATTTATCCCAATCCAACCATTACAGTAATTAACCATTACAGTAATTAATTCCTATTAAATTAGATTACCTATAAAAGTCCACAGCTGAACATCCTCTTTCTTATTATATATAATTTTTACTTATTTATAAATTTTACTTTATTGTAAGACACCTTTAACTACGGGTTACAATGGGCGGACTTAACTCATAGCATTCTGTACCAAATTTGGAAAAATAAAATTTGCTCGGTGTTTAAATAATGTTAAAAACAACTAGCAATCATGTAAATAAACGTAAAATAGTTCGCATACTGAATAAGTTTAAATAGTTTTCAGGAAGATACTACGGCTTATCTCCTCAGTTCATCAGTTTTTCTGTTTCTTTCCTATAAAGATTTCTTAATAAAATCCGTAAATATAGTTTTATTCAATTAAACGCGATAAAATCCGTAAATATAGTTTTATTCAATGTTTCTTTCCTTTTCTATTCTTTAGGTGTTTACTAATTCGCTCGACAAGCGACAAGATAACGTTTTCATACCTAGCTATACTAGAAGACGGCCTTAAGCTATATAAGTTAGTTCCTCGAAAGAAATGAACGGCTTCGGATAACGCTGAAAAAATACTGGAAGGAACATAATTAGCAACGAAGGCTAACCGTTCGACGCAATCATTCCTCGTAAAACAGCGAGAAAATATACGTGCTCCTTTTTAAAACAAGGGTGAAAGGCACTTTTTGTTGTAGGAAAAAATTACTACACTAGAACCTGTAGGGTATTTAAGTTTAATTGAACCCCACCCCATATGGTCTCCTTGTTCTTTTGCAAAGGTATTTCATCATAATGATCAATCAGTCCGCGTTCGGAACTGGTCGCGCCTCACTACTCGCACGATTTTTTTTTAATTCGCTCTAGTGCGTGTTGCTAGTTACCAAGAGTTCAGAAAAACTCGTGGCAAGCAAGCACTTGGCCGTCCTGCATTATCAGCTTACCGTCATGACCAGAATGAGTATTACACAGATCTGCACAGTAGATCTTTAGTGAAGATGAAATACGCATACCGGATAACGTCTCCAAAGAGGAATGAAATGGGGTAGAAAAGTCTCAGAGATAATAAAAGTGTTAAAGGAGACTGACCCAGATAACGTGCCCAATTTCTTAGCAATGGACTTCGTAGTAGGGGAAGCGCAAGCCACCCCCTGTTACGTTTGATCACGATGACATCACCAGGCTTCTAAAAGACATTACAAGTTTTTAAGCTAACTAGTCTGGTTGAGATAAATCAAAGTTACAATTGTATAAGTCTACCATCAGCAAGCTGCGTACCGAAATGGTAGACTCACACAGCGGTGTGTTGGTCGCACGAGCATTCTATCCCAGTAGAACAGTCTTCACTTTATTCGTGATAAAGCCACATTGCAGCTATATTTTAAATTTAGCACGAATGGGTGGGCTCACCCGATAATTACTGCTGCTATGTTTCGTATGGTGAGTGTAGAGAACCGGAGATTTTTTTACCGGAAACGAAGTATTCACGCTCGTCACCCTTATTCTAAAAAAAATATTCTAACGACACCCTCCACGGAGAGGTCAAGGTGTTACAAGTGAGCTTCGACTCAGCAAAATCGGACTCATCTTCTCCGGCCGTTACAACTGCAAGTGCAGTAAAACCCTGCTCCGCCTCAACCACGACCCCTGTAGGTGAGACACCGTCAAGTGTATGCCTGTCAATATCTCGACATGCCTGCTCAGCTTCAACTAGTCGACTGCCCATTAAGCAGCAGCTGTCGAAATATAACCGGAGAGCTTACAAAGGCGCTCTGAACCTGCAGCACATTGAAGCACATTGCCTCTGACATGTAAAGGACCAAGAGCGCTTCATTAAAGTGGAGAAGAAGAAGGAGCAAAAGAAGTCACTATACTGCATATGCTGCTTCATCTACCACGCAGGTGTATACGCATACACCTGGTATGTGTCCCGACTCCATAACTCTACGAAGGCTGAGATCGTAGAGTAGATTAGAGTTAAGGTCAAGTACATTATTGCGAAACAATGTTAACTTTTAATTATTTAAAGTTCGCGTCCCAATATACTCTTATACGTGGTAGAGCCACGTTGCAACTATGTTATGGTTCAGGGTCGGCTCGACCGGGGTAGGACCATGCTCTCACGGAAGCTTATTACTTACTAAGAATATAGCAGCTTAATATTGCTTTGTTTCGTATGGTGAGTGTAGACAACCGGAAACCCTTTTTACTGGAAACGAGTCATTCCATCTTAGTGCTCGGGGGTGACAACGCATCTGCATTTTTATTCTTAGTTGAAGATGAATGTCTGATGTCTATAGATATAATATATAATTTATGTCAGATGTATATGAATCGCAGCATCCACTTACCATCAGGTGGATCTGTGTGTCTGCGTTTTTCGCTCTATTCTATAAAAAAATATACAATATTGAGACATTTTCGCAAAAGGTTACGAAATATCACCATGCAAGGAACTATATACAATGATGATGTCTTTTATGAGACTCGAAGCTTATGAGATTCGGTAGTTGAAGTGAAAGTGAAAAGTGTTTCCACTCGGTTTATTTCTTGCTTCCCCAATATCAGCAACTTCACTCGCCTACCGTATTGTTGCCAACATTTTAATTATACGCAGCAACTTCAAACTATTACCGCGATTTGTTGACAATACATTCATGAAATAAGAACCTTTGTTGACTGAAGTAAATAAATCAACTGAAAATATTAACGCCCCTCACAAGTACGCTGCAGAACATAGCCGTCTAGTAATGGTTACCACAAAACACTTCGCTCAGACTCATATCCATCGACTTCCTGCATGTCATTCCATTTAATGGGGACCGCCATACAGTTATGAAGCTACAAGTGAAATAACTGTACTCGTGATATATTTGCAAATCATAAATAAATCAAACAAAACTAAGCTTAAATAACGATTTCTTATATGTACGCGAACACTACACATTGACTAAAACTACCTTTACGGATTTTATCACGTTTATTTTGATTTTTAATTTCATCGTTTCGGGTGCTTTGGGTTGGGTTTTGGACTACGTAAAAGTAGTCTTAATCAAAACTAAACCTAATTTTTTTCTTATAGTGGATAGAGTTCTTAATCAGTATTTATAATAAAGAATGATGGCGATGCTATCAATAAAATAATGTGGCATAGTATAGAATCTACCACCCGTAGGTATATTATCATATTGTGAGTATTATGAGAGGCAACAGAAGGAAGTAAATATAATATAGGCAGCCGCATCTTCTCAGTAACAACTTAAAATCTTAAAACAATAATGAACTACGGTTGCTATAGCAACAATAGCTAATCCCCTCCTAGTCACCCCCATCAGGCAATCCGTGAGGGAAGCCTGTGTTTATCAATGGACTTTTGATAGGCTAAAATCATTATGATAATGATGCTATTAACTTTATAACATTATAATATATCACTGCCTCGGTGGTCTAGTGGTTGTAGTAGTGCGACTGCTGATCATGAGGTCCTGGGTTCGAATTTCGGGTCGGGCCAAAAAATCAATTATTGAGTTTTTCGTCAAGAAAAAAGTCGTCTCAGTAGCTGCCCGGAGTCATGAAGTTGGCGGTGTCTCATCCACGTGCCGCGGAAAGCACGTAAAGCCGTTGGTCCTGAGCCTGATCTCTCTCCGGTCGTGTCGGTTTACCATCCCTTCGGATTATGACAGTGGAAATAGGGAGTGCACCTGTACTTGCGGATACACTTGGGCAGTATAATCCTGTCCTGCGCCGATAGCTAGTCTACATTGAGGCTGGCCGCTGTGACCGAAATTCGGTCTGGTAGACACTATACTTTGTTAACTATTAATTCCAATTAAATTTATAATTTAAAATAATATTGCCTGAAAAATTTTAAGTTTCTTTTTCGTATAAATAAAACTTTGTCACCCTTCAAATTCAAAAAACTGTCAACTGGTAAAAAGATAGGGGTTGTAAGGCAAAAAAAAGATCACCACACTGCCCCTATTCGTGTCGGCGAGCTTCAATTTTTTATGGAAGAGGAAGTAAACGGGCACCTGAAAGTAACTGTTCACAGTAGCCTATAAACATCCGCAATACCAGTGGAATCGCATGTGCTTTGCCAATCTTTTAGAAAGCAGAATGTTCTTTCTTTAAAAATTCCTAAATTGTATCGGTCCAGGAAAAACGCCCACGACAATTAATTATCGTGTAGTTGACGGTTAAAATGTAGTGTAGTTGACGGTAGTGGACCGCTAACCATCCGCCGCTGTCACGAGATTGGATGTCGAGTTTCAGTGTGACTCAGCAGCTGGAATTCATCAGAACCATTCCACTGGATCAAGCCGATCGGAGCACTCTTCGTCGAATGTAGTCTAGTGGAAGGAGCTGGTACTTGGTGCCCCAGCCAGAGATGAGAACAGCATTCCAAATGAGGCTGAACCTGCTTTGTAAAGCTGAAAGCAGTGAGCCGGTATGTTTTCGAAATATATTTTTCTAACAAAAAATCTTAAAAAAAAGATAATGGCTGTTACTAACAAAAAAATCTTTAAAAAAAGATAATGGCTGTTACTAACAAAAAATCTTAAAAAAAAGATAATGGCTACGTTACTAACAAAAAATCTTAAAAAAAAAGATAATGGCTATGTTACTGGCTCGTTCGTAGTAACTAAAAAAATCTTAATCAAAAATGATAATGGCTATGTTACCTAACAAAAATGTCTGGAATAAAAAAAAGATAATGGCTGTTACTAACAAAAAATCTTAAAAAAAGATAATGGCTTACTTTATTTTATGTTACTAACAAAAAATCTTAAAAAAAAGATAATGGCCATGTTACTAACAAAAAATCTTTAAAAAAAAGATAATGGCTATGTTACTAACAAAAAATCTTAAAAAAAGATAATGGTTATGCTACTAACAAAAAAATCTTAAAAAAAAGATAATGGCTATGTTACTAACAAAAATCTTAAAAAAAGATAATGGCTATGTTACTAACAAAAAATCTTAAAAAAAAGATAATGGCTATGTTACTAACAAAAAATCTTAAAAAAAGATAATGGCTATGTTACTAACAAAAAAATCTTAAAAAAAGATAATGGCTGTTACCAACAAAAAAATCTTAAAAAAAAGATAATGGCTATGTTACTAACAAAAAATCTTAAAAAAAAGATAATGGCTAGTTACTAACAAAAAATCTTAAAAAAAAGATAGTGGCTTGTTACTAACAAAAAATCTTAAAAAAAAGATAATGGCTATGTTACTAACAAAAAATCTTAAAAAAAAGATAATGGCTATGTTACTAACAAAAAATCTTAAAAAAAAGATAATGGCTATGTTACTAACAAAAAATCTTAAAAAAAAGATAATGGCTATGTTACTAACAAAAATCTTAAAAAAAAGATAATGGCTATGTTACTAACATTGATAATAATGTTTCATCGTCTAATTACACTTAAGAGGCTAGAGTAAGTCAGCTCAAATTCTAATTTCGCCCCCACTTCCCCCGCGCGTCGTATGCTATGTAGCGATATGTTTGTAATCACTAATACTGTAAGTAGAAAGGTCGTTAGACACTCATTTCATTAGGTTTATCATATTTATGCCTGTTTCTTAACGCCAAGCCAGCCGCTTCTTATTTTTATCACGGTTATTTCCCATTTTAATTTTACGTCGTACTGTTGCGTAATGTATATTCTGATCGTGCGACACAGCGATCTGAGCGACACAACTTCTCCCTTCAAAAGCCTAAGCGATACTAACGGGCGACAGGAATCAAGCTCAAGACGCCGATAGTTTAGGTAATTTCTTTTTACAGTGAAAATAACGGTATTTTAAAAAAAGTAAATAACATAAGCTCTGCTTTATAGTTAGTTCAGTTAGTATGCAAAGTTTCATGATCTTATTTAAAGTATTTTATGAATAACAGCGGTTTATTGTTTATTTTGGAGGTAAATTTTGGATTTTTTTTCTATCGAGAAAATTTTACGAAATCGTGTTTTCGTCTAACATAATCATTAACATTAATCCTCAACTTTACCATATATTTATTTCAAAATTAATGCTGCAATATTTTTGGCATAACGAAGGATCTTGCTAAGCCATTTGACACTTATATATTCCCCTTTAAGGAGAATTTCACAATTCACAATACACCAAAGACGACGCATTATGTACTTAATTTATATTAGCTACCACTATCATACTATCATTTATGTTTAACTACCCATTATGTATATTAAGATTTTCATTTATTTTGAAGATATCGAAGCGTCTAGATATAATTCACATATGAGGATGTGGCGTGATCTAGTGATCAGAAGAATTTTCTGCTATACTTCGCAGGTGGAAGGTTTGAATCTCAGTCCTCGTGCCTTACTATTACTTCTTTCTTCACACTTCACTTCCTCTCTTGGTATTACTACTGACGCGAAGCTTTAATGAGACCCTCATATATCTAAATTAGCAGGCAGACTTAAATCTGCAGCATATGCTGTAAAAATGATTAAAAGTCTCACCAGCAGTTGACAGCTAGATTAGTTTATTTTAGTTACTTTCATAGCGTTATGTCTTATAGAATTTTGCTATAGGGTAATGCGACTGACATTGAAGCCATATTTATTTTACAAAAGAGAGCCGTACGGGTGATTTATAACTTAAATTGTAAAAAGTCCCTTAGAGAAAATTTTAAGAAATTATCATATTAATTTTCGCAATGCAATACATTTATGTAAATGTATGTACATAAAAACATAAACAGCTTTGATAAGAATTAGAATGTTCATACTTTAAACACTAGGAACAAACATAAACTTATAATATCTGTTACTAGACTCCACAGAATTAGTAATTCATTTATGGAGCAAAGTATTTGTATTTCATATGTTATCTTTTTACAACAACATTCCAAAAAATTTACAATATTTGCCAATAAATAAGTTTAAATGTTTTATTAAAGAAAAGATATAAAAAAGGGTTATTATAATATCAAAGAATACATAAATGAAAAAAAAACCTGGGAATTGCGGTGATCGCCGCCATGCTGGTTCTATTAAAATTCATTTAAAAATTGTACAAACAAAATTATTGTAAGGAGAAATATGTTTAAAAAAAAGTTCGTTGAATTTCGTGCTGGTTCTTCCCAGGACAGAGGTAATTTCCGAACCAGTGATAAATAAATAAATGACTTTCAATAAGTAGTAAGTAATAATCTATATTGATTAAAAAAAATCTATTCTGTTCTATTCTATGCCAACTTGTACAGTCCGCATTTAACAGCTTCCGATACTATAATTTAATTGTTTTAATATATAGAAGTTGTAACCACGGCGTGGTCACAGTTAGTCAATCGTAAGCTATCAGTTATTATATAAATAATCACAAAAACTTATCTTCTTCGGATAAGTCAAAAATTATTTTTACTAATACAGAATTAATTATGTAGTCGCGTAATCTCTAATTCTTCTTGATTCTAATTGATCTTGTAGAGGCGGTATAAGAATATCCACTACTTCGGACCAGTCAGCACACCCTGCACGGCGGGAGACATCCCCTTTTCCTTCCCACGGCCACGATCCCATTGGAGAAAGGGAACAAACCAGAAGAAATTGTACAACCGACTTCAATATAAATAAAATCAGAACATTATCAATGTATTCGAAGTCAATTAAATACGCATTATTAAGAATAACTCAAAAACTACTGGTCAGATGTTGATCAAATTTATATGGCACCACACGAGAAGCATCAGCTTTAAAATAAAAATGAATCATCAAATTCGGTTCATTCCGAAAAAATTTCTGAGGTAACACACATAAAAAAACACACGGTCGAATTGAGAACCTCCCCCCTTTTTAATTCGATTTAAAAAAAAACTGCGGTTGCTTTGAGGTAATCTATGGTGGAGTCTTACCTTTAGCAGTGACTTTTAATTAAATTGAATTCTAGACTCAGAAAATTAAAAAGGGAATGGAAATCAAAAACAATATGTAAAACCATAGATATAATTTATTTCTATTTACAATTACATCTAATGCAGTCCACAATAACTATGAAATAAAATTTGTTAATATGTATACATTAAAAGTGTAATTAGTACTGGAAGAAATAATGACTGAAGCTACGAATTCTACAACACAAAAATAATGTAAACTTTATCTATCTTCTAATTAGTTAAGCATAAATATGACTTTCAAATTATAATTAATAAACTATTATTTTACAATGTTCACAGGTGAATAGTTTAATTTGATTTAAAAAAAATTCAGTAAATAATATAAAATTATTAGTTATATACAGAAAAATACACTTAACGTATTTTACACACGTAAATAAGCTCAGTCGCTTTTAACAGCCTCCAAGATATATAACTACAAGTAAAAATATCGCTTCACTTTTGATTTTAAAATAGCAAAATTGGTGCGAAGTTGACCACATTGCTTCGTAAAAGCCGTTTCTTTTAATGAAATCTTATTGATGGCAATATTACGTACAACCCCATGATTTGTAGGCATTTCAGCGTGATATGCGAAACTTTTTATTATTTATAACAATATGTTTGACAATACTGTGGTTTTTTTTAAAACTGGGATTTCGGGAATCCATTCAAAAATATCATTACTTAGGGAGGACTATAACTGTTAACAAGAGAATAGATATTGATGTCGGGAAATGGTCACAGCGTATCCCAGCCGCGTCGCGTTGAGTAATGAAAAAGTCCCTACTGCGCTTAAAATTGACTCATTATGCCGAGTATTATGTTGCATCGCTATTTTATTGAACAATCTCAGGATAACCAAATACCTATGCATGGAAGTTCGGTAAGATTTTTCTAACGCTCATTCACACTACGTTTTAAATTACAATTCGATCATTTCCCATTTCGCAAAACCAATCTTATATATCTACACAATTCCACTGAAACATAATTTACAATAACTTAGCTAAATATTAATAATTGGTTACTTTATCGCATCTTTTTGGAAGGGAGGCATTGTAAGTGCTTACATTCAAATTGTGCTCGATAATTAAGTAATTTAAAAACATTATAAATAATTTAATTTCAAACAAAAAACAGAAACAACTAAACCAAAAAGAAATATGTCTTTTCAATTTATAATTTTTATCTTAAATCCGTGTTGGTTTCGTTAATTTTAAATACGATTTCATTTAAAAAAATGAAAATCAGATTTTATTGTATTATACATAAAGGTGAGCATTATAAATTAAATCCTTTGGGTGTTTTTATTGAATAATATACAATATCATATTCTTCGCACTAGGCGACAATGAAATAAATATGTATAACTTAATTTTATTTACAAAAGGAACATGTATTTAAAGTAGATGGCAAGAAAAGATAGCCTTGTGTAAGGAGCGGTATATATAGGTCTGCATGCGTACCACATATCTCACTTGATCTACGTTATTGACTACAGATTGTCTACTAAAGATATTTATATTACATACTATAAAACACAATTATTTCGATCCAAAAACTGTCGAAACTTTACTAAGAACAACGTGACTTCATAATATACTGTGTGCAAACATTTGAGAGTGATTTATTTACACTTAAAAATAACATACTTAAATTAAAATAGTTCATATCATTTATTTTTTATAAATCTGTTGCAAATGTAATGTGCAGATAAAGCCCGGTTTTTATTTATAACTTTCACTTATTTATGTAGTTTATGAAAGGAAACCGGGACGAAACCAAGACTATTTTAACGCATATTTTAAATAATTTAAACCCATCCAAGTCGTTATTATCTGTGATTTAGGTGACATTAATTTCTTCTTCATCTTCGTCGCTCTCTGTGGCGGTGCTATGGTTGTAGAGTCCTTGTGCCATGAGCTGTAGGGCCAGCGGGTTTCGCTGCCCGGAAGCCTTCTTAATCTTGGCGCGTTTGTTCTGGAACCAGATCTTGATCTGTGCCTCTGCTAAGCCCAGCTCCGCCGCCAGCGCTTGACGCCGCCTCTCCGTCAAGTATCGGTTTTCCGCGAACTCGTGCTGTGGACAAATCATTATTTAGTCTATCATGTTTATTATGAATGATCCACTGTCGTGTATCGAAAAAAAACATATATATATAAAGGACAAACATCCAGATCCAGAACAATTATTAAATTTAATTCAATTATGAATCACGTGTGGAATGGAACCCGCGGCACCGCAATAAAATCCAATGCACTACAGAACACAGATAGAACAGAGAATAGTCAATAATTTGTTAGGATTTATGTAATCGTCACGTTTTGCATTCAACAATTTAAAAAAAATGCTTAATGACGGCGAACTCTATGAAATCTATAATTTACATATATCTTATCCTCGGGATAGAACGCCAAACGAGTATGCGGCTTACTTGATGATTAGTGACTACAGACTGACAGAGAACTTGCAGATGGCTTACCGGCCTTTTATAATAGAGTAAGCTCTTTTCATTTAGGTCGCTAAGCCCTATCGGTAGATTTTGATTTTCAGGCTTAATTTACCTAATATTAATAAAAATTATAGAGTTATTCTGTACACGATGTTAATGAATTTGTTATCTTGATCAAAGGCTGAACTGATGTAATTACGCAAGATTGTTCTCACAAGACCTCATCTAAATGAACGTGTCACCCCATAACTTCGCACGCACTACGCAGCTATCATTTAAGGTTAATTTCCTCATCGATTTGTCGATTCTATACTCACCTTCTATTCTATGCTCTCGTAATCATCTACATCTACATCGAACATCGAAATCGCGAAAAAACATTTTAAGGCCATCTAAAAACGTTCCAAGCAAATTGAACGTACAATGGTTTAGGTAGGTGTGGCCAATTGCCTTTATCGATATTCTCTTTTCAACGTCTTGTACTTTTGTTTTTTAATGTAGTGGCCGCCCGCTATAATTACCCCATTGTTCCCTAAGTATGAAGTATTCAAATAACTGTTATTTTAGCTGAAATAATAATTGGCTTCCATGTTTAGCAGCATTACAAAGTAATAAAACTATTATACAATTCTTATAGCTCACCGACTAACCCAAAACTTCGTCGCCATTTACGGCCATCACGACAGAGTTGGACTCGACTGTCATTGTATTTAAATCCTACAAATTTGTAATTAACAAGGCTGTAATTGACATCTTAAACTCGCCAGTAACTTTATGATAATTTATGATTGATTTATTGTGAAATTAATGATATCGTAAATTACAATATGAATTATAAAAACAGAAGATCGAATGTTCTTCGTAAATACCTTGAGTCTCGCGAGCTGCGCGGCGCTAAATGCCGTCCTAGGTCTTTTCTCTTCTGGATTCATCTTCTTCTTCACTCTTCTACTTCTCGGACCTTTGAACAAAACGATAACTTTTATTACTTACGTTTTAAACTATTTTAATACCACTAATACCCACAGTTATTAAGTGTTAATACAGTCCCGCACGATATAATTATGGAATTAAAAATACTACTAAGTAGTTGAATAAGAACTGATTTATTAACTATCCATTCCATCCGTTACTACAAAAACCCACTGCTACATTGGGCAACCCCATGAATTGTCACGCGTGGCAGACGGGTTGGCAACTTTCGTTTTATTTCGAGTTGATTTCAGAAAGATGCTGCTACGTAGGTATTCTTTTGTCTCAGTTTCCTCTATCGCCCAAATATAGATGGTGGTAATTTAAATATAATCATATTAACTACCCCATCAAATAGATTAAACGATATCAATACCTATATTAAAAAAATATTTCGCAAAATTTTATAATAATCCAAAAAAGTGCGTTTGACGATATTTTAAATTTTGACATCTGCAAAACATAAACCTGGCAAAATGTTTATTCCGTTCCATAACTATAACATTAAAAAAAACCTAGCAACATTAAATTCAGTCAACATTAAGTATCGCTGAAGCTTATTAAATTACATTACCAGTCATAAAATTAATACAAAACTACATAAAATTTCACACCACGGCAACTGTTGGGGGGGGGGGGGTCTACGCCCACAAATCTAATTAAACTCGCCGGCCGCCATAATAGAGCAATATTTTCCATCGGCCATGTCGCATGGACGCCATGCTTTCGTGACCGAGCGTACGTTTTTAGTGACGTAATAAACCGGTACATGACCGACCGCATGGAAGTCCATATTTATATATTTAAAGTAATTAAGATATAAAACTTATTTATAATCAAAAACCAAATGTTTAGTGTAAAAATAAATTAAGTCTAACTGCCTGATTGAACCTTGTGTAAACAAGCTTCAATTTTTTTTTAATACTGCAAAGTTTAACTAATATGGTAGATAGGTACTGTGTACATGGAGTGATGATCAGACAATATAAGAAGTTGATCGCTACCAAGCTATTTCCAATTTGTTTTGTGTTGTTAATTGTAACATACATGATTGTAAACTGTTATTTATAAACGTAAGTTAAAAAAGTTGTGCTTGCTCCAATAAAAATGACCATCGCTTAGAGCTTTTATATTACTAGCTGATGCCTACTCGTTTCGCTGGGCGCACGATAATATTTCAATGCGGAACCTACATCTAAAATATCGAGATTTTTGTAATGGGACTATCGTAAAATCCGTTCTTAGTGAGCGTCTACTTGCGATGATTAACTATACTAAATTTCAAGTCGAATAGTCCCGCCGGATTTCTTGCTGGTTCTTCCGAGGACAGAGGTTTTTTTTCCGACCCAGTGGTAAATTAAAAAAATGTGACTTACAATAAGTATTATTTGTAATCTATATTGAATAAAAAAGTTTCTGTTTCTGATGGATGCATGCAGGTCAGTTTTGTTTGTGGTATTCTTTGGGGGAGGATCTTTACCAGTGGACTTGTGAAGGGCTGTATTGATGATAACGTGTAATGTCTTACATACAACGATAATCGATTATCGCTTAATTAAATTATTTATCAATTAGCTCCACAACTGTCTCTTTCTATTGTCATTTAATTGAGAGAGAGGGGGGGAGAGAGAGAGAGAGAATGAGCGATTTTATTAAAGTCGATTTTGAACTGATTTAAAAAACAAAGGAGATTCTCAATTAAGAGTATTCTTAGAAAGGTGCAAAAAGTTTACACATAATAGCATCTAAAACCGAGGCATTAATAATTCTACTCGGCATTACTTAGCACCGACTTCTGAAGTTATTACATATCATGTGTAATACAATCAGTTCGATGGTATTATTTTTGGTTATTTGACGTCAGTTTTCACTATTTATTGAAATTCTGTTTTTTATGAATATGGACGTATCGTATTTAAAATTGTTTAGCATTCTATTATGTAAGCCATTACTGAGATGATTGGTGAATTAATTTGAACTATTGTGATAAAGTTCTTACTATTTTCTTACAATATCTCACTGAAAATATTTGGCATGTATGTAAATAGTTTGTATTTAATTGTCATATGTTGTAACAATGATCAAGCACGATGTATATTTATAGTTTATCTTAGTGACATTCCAAAGAAATAAATAAATTTTAGTAACACTTTGAAATATTATTTTAATAACATACTGGTTTTCTAAATAACGAGGTCCTGTCCTGAGTGTCATATTACGAAACTTTAGTATTCCTATTTTTTTCCAAGAAAAGTCCAAACCGAATAATTGGTGCTTTTGAATTTCAGTGTTAAAATAACCTTCTGATGCCCAACTACTGTTATCATCTCAGACTTCAATCCAATATGTATTATGTATTACATTTACCATAATTTTCCATTAATCTTTATCCCCCTTTTATTTAACTCTTTTTTACCGCCCTTTGTTTTCCCCTAATATATATAGAATAGAATAGAATATAATATTTTTATTCCAATATAGATTACAAGTAATTCTTATTGAAAGTCAAGTTTTTACTTTATCATAGTACTATACATACCCATGTTAATATAGTAATTTTTCTTTGGTGTACAAGAAAGTTTAAACACCAGCAGCATTGTTAAGCAAAGTGTTCTGACATTGTTTGTCATTTTTTATGCTGAAATTATGGAGGGTAAAGGTAAGGAGGCCATCTTACGTGGAGGAGAAGTTGAAAAAGCGTCCAGCTATAAGCAGCAAATTATAGTTCAAGAACCCACCAAAATAGCGATAGCGTAACAACAGGAAGTTATATGAATTTAGCAGTTGTAAACGGAGTGGAGAGTGCGGAGTTGAAAAATTTAATAATAGGTCCTTACATATGAAATTGGCCTTTTGTACGGAAGGAATATAAAGTCATTTTTTTTGTAAAATATATTAAATTAATCAAAGTGTGCACCGTTGTTATCTATACACATTTGCTATCTCATAGGTAGTTCATTGATCGTTTTACTAAAAAAACATGGGGGCGAGGATCAATAAACTCTTTGAAGGAGGTTTTGACTCCGCATCGGAGATGAATCTTTAAGAAGTTGTCCAAATTCCGGAAAAAATGGTAATCTATTGGGCAAGGTCCGGGGGGGTGGGATTCCAATTGGAGCTCACTAACTTAGTGGTTGTTTGTTGTGCAGTGTGTGGTCTTGCATTGTCGTGAAGCAACAGTGGCCTAGAGCGATTAACCAATCTTGATTATTTAGCAGCTAGTTCTTTCTTCATGGTTTTCATTTGCTGAAAACTCTAGTGAACGACACCGGGGCTAGTCCACCAAACACTCACAAGTAACTTTTTCTGAGTCAATTTTCGTTTAGTGCTGGATTTGGCTGGGTCTCCAGGGCTCAGCTATTGCGACGAGCGCTTCCGATTATCGTACAGTATCCACTTTTAATAACAAGTAAGGATTTGATTTAAAATCCCTTTATTATTGTGTCAGTTGAGCAAAGTAACACAGCAGTCGACGCGTGTTTGCAAGTTCGATTCACTCAACTCTTCAGTCTTTTTACTTTTCCGATTTGCTTCAAGTGGATTAATACAGTTTTATCACTTACCCCGAAGCCTGCAACTATCTCTGAAGTGCTTTGTGATGGATCCGCTTCCACAATAGCCTTTTATTCTTCATTTTCCACTTTGGTCTCCGGCCGTCCACCGGGTTGGGTCTAAAGGTCGAAATTTCCGGAACGAAAACGTTGAAACCAAAAACGTATTGTGCTTTCTTTTGCGACATCCACGCCCTACACATCATTAATCCTTCGAGCTGTTTCTGCAGCACTGGTGCCCACAGTAGAACTCGTACTCGTAAATATACCGATATGTATTTCATGTTTTCCATTGTGCGATAATAAGCGACGCCAAAGAAAAAAATAATGAGGAAAAAAATGATTGACTGTTTCCAAAACTCAAATGTACCAGCTAAATGAATTTATACGAGTAAATTTGAATTTGGAATTCTGTTTTCAAAGCTCAAATGTACCAGCTAAATGAATTTATAAATTTGAATTTGGAGTTCTTAACCAAAGAGGAGATATTAGAGATCAAAGTGGTCAGTACGACAAAACGCTAATTTCATATGTAAGGACCCAGTATCTCTGGTGACTAGTGTAGTTGAGATTACTGCAGTTTATAAAACGTCAACAGTTGCAGTTTTTAAAAAGTAAATATAACCTATAAAAGTGCTAAGATATCGGGGAGAGTGATTTGGTATTTGTAAGCTTTTGATAATACTTGTTCGTGATTTTATTATTTAAAGCTTAAAAAAATAATAGAACAGTAATGGAAAAAGTTTGTAAAGTGAAAAGTTGTCCTAATTGCCGAAATTTAAAAAAATTAAGAAAATGATATGTCCCAGACTACGTCTTTTTTCCGACCAACAGTATGTAAAATCAATTCATATGAATTGTTATTTACAACATAAACAATTTTTTACTTTTATAATTACCTTGATAAATGATTTTTGGCGCTATCTTTATAATTTGCCCCCTTGCTACCGAAGCTTTCGACGGACATTTTTTTATACACAGAGATTATCCCCCTCACCTTAACTCTCCATAGCTGACATGTACGAGTGCCGTTTGGTTAACGTAAAATATCTTGAAACCTTTCAAAAAACATAATATATTTAATCATTTAATTTCCATGGCCATACTGAGGCAGATTTTTATCTAACCATATTGTTTTCAATTAAGCGTCAGTACCTGTATGCTCCAGATTTAATTCTAGAAATATAAACCATTTTAAATCAGCCGCAATCAGTTTATAAGGATCTAGACAGTTTAGCGTGCGACTGTACTCTGCCATAAATCTACACTACGCTAAATGCTATCAGCGGTGGAAAATAGTAACTATAAACACTTCTGTGGCTTCCTGAACTACTGAATTTATTTGCCAATTTCTTTTATACATACAAAGGATTTCACACCTTAACATAATTACATAAAGCGGAGATCGAATCAGTAGCTCATACGTTACTTAAACCTCTTAAATTGGAACATTTTTTAAAAATTGCTCTCAACTATTTTAGATCCTACGTAATACGTTTTATGGAAAGAAATCGCTTATGTGTCGTTAAATTGCAACCATTTCATTCATAATGAACATTGAATTTTATCGCTTTAAGAATAGAACAGGAAATGGTGTAAACACAAATCTTTTAACGTTTGAAAAATGTTTGGCTATTTGATTCTTTATTGCAAAAGAAAATAAACTCTGACTAATTTGCGCAGGGTTTCTTTTCGTTTAACCGCAAACATATCGCTTCAAACGCTCGTTTATCACCCGATAAAACGGGCAGTAGGTTTTTTATTCGTGTTTTTAATTAAACAAAGTCCCTCCAAACGTTTGCCAGAGAATTTTACGTAACGAGGCGTAATGTGTTAGCCTGGCACTGGAAAATATCGTTTTCCAAGCGTTCTTTTGGTACATTCTTTAATGTGTTCTGAATTTTAATTAATGAGAAATAGCGGCGACAAGTATGCACTCAAGTGACCTAAACGAATGACCGCTTGGGAAAGGTTAATTTTTGCTAAGTCAACATTCTTTTAATAGCTTATACTGAACATGTGACCGGATTTTATACTTGAAAAATAGTACTAAAATGCTATAAGAAAAAAAATATTTTTTATAGGACTATAACAAAAAACCTCTCTAAAATTACATAACTTTATTAATTGCTACAATACAAGAAGTTATTTGTTTAATTTATCAAGAAAGCAGAAATTAAGGAAAAATAATATAATTTACAATTATGTTTTAATTCAAAGTTAAATTCTAAAAGGGCTAAGTCAGCACAAACATCCATCAATTTATAAAAATGTTAACCTAACACATAATACATTACTATGAAATACTGTTGGCTCTATTAAAAGTTTATAAATAGATTTATTTGTTTGCACACAAAGCGTACTAAACAGAGACGTGAGGTACAAGGAGGACATAATTCGCAGCCCAACTTTGAGCTATTAACATTCCAGCCCAACCCTGGCGGACGTTATCCGGACAAATGAGGATGATAATTTATTCATAGCGGGCGTTGGGACATATTCATTACTTTTGTAATTGGCAGCGTTAAACGTAATGGGAGGCCGTGAGGCCAACAACGTAGTGTGCTAACTGCCACAACAGCAATTATTGGTTTGCGGGTAAAAATAGTTTTAATCATTGTAGTTCATTTCAAATGAGCTTCTGATGTTATGGAAGGAAAGTTTTAATTATTTTAAATAATATTTGTGATTTGTGGTTTTAATAAGCATAATGTTTTTTTGGATCCGATTGGCTGTATAGTTACTAAAAACTCTAAAAGTGTATCGAAATCTATAATAAAATTTCATCCTAAGTTTATATAAAAACATTAGTTTATATGTTTTCTTCATTATTTTTTTTCCATTTCTCACAGAATCGAGCTGTAAGAAGATTGAAGCCTTCGATATGTAGGTATACAGAAGAATGTTAAGTATATCCGGGGGAGACAAAATTAAGAATGTAACCGTGCTAAGTCAAAAGAAAGCTTGAATATCTCGGCCACATAATGAGAAACTGAAAATACGATCTACTGCAACTCATCATTCATGGCAAGATCCAAGGAAAACGAAGTGTGGGTCGAAGAAGAACATCTTGGCTGAAAAACCTACGCCAATGGTTTGCAAAAAGCACCCGTTCCTTACTCAGAGCAGCGGCCCGACCTTCTAAACAAGATGGCACTTTAAGAATAAGAAGAAGAATAATATTTGTGATTTGTGGTTTTAATAAGCATAATGTTTTTTGGATACGGCTGGCTGTACAATTACTAAAAAATAAAATTTCATCTTCAGTTTAATATAAGTAAAAACATTAGTTTATATTAATATGCACATATATTACTTATATAATAGAAAAATGGTCTCATTAGTGAGTAAACACGCAATGTGTGGCTAATGGTGAAGTGGAATGTAAGATCTCAGAACCACATCAACAGCTGCATGAAGGTGGAATATTTACCTGCTAATTAATATATTACGTGCTAACGAAGTTGCGAAGAAAGCCTACAAAGTGCTAATTTACTGCCTTGCTTCTTATACACAATTACCGCCATGCTGTGCTGTATTTGTAATTGTACATTTTCTCCCATTAGAAGACATGGTTAACACGTTTGATGGACATTAATCGATTTAGTGTCTACACCTTTAAGTATTTTTGGCGTGG
Organism: Parnassius apollo; assembly: GCA_907164705.1. NCBI lineage: Eukaryota > Metazoa > Arthropoda > Insecta > Lepidoptera > Papilionidae > Parnassius > Parnassius apollo. The sequence continues at coordinate 6,385,197 of CAJQZP010001539.1, read as the reverse complement.
CAATATTTAATGGAACAAACAATTGATTAATAAAAACATTGACATTTTAGAAGCTATTAAATAATCGGAATGCTGCTTTTTTACTATACAATTTCTTTTTAAATATGTATATTTCTTAAGAATAATTTCCTTCATTTGACGTAATAATTATGGTACGACGCACAATACACGCAAAGGTCTAAATGAAATTGTCGAATCGCGTGTCGTTTCATGTGTTACTTCTAATAGATTCTTATCAGAAAATATTTAATAAAAGAAGCAATATTTCAAACATACGCAGCGTTTAATTAAAAGAAAAGAAAGTCCTAAAGTTGGCTCAAAAACTAAAGAGTAACTGACGGTGTCCACCCGTAAAAAGGATACATGTTTAGGCACACGTTTTTACTACATTTTTTCTTCAATAGTAGTAGATATAAAACCTTAAAAATTTCTTATATTATATGTAAAAGAGTACTAAAATTTCATGTTTAAGTGTGATATAACTTAAGACCAGCGAGTTTTTTACTATATGTTCAAAATATTTCTCTAATGATTTATCCATAGCGAAGAGCTTAGAAATGTTGTTCCTATATTTAAGAGACGTAAAACATTCTAGGAATAAGGTGTAAAGCAATTAAATTTGTAGCAATAACCATTAAGTCCCTACATTTAAACCGATTTAAATCGAAGAGACAAAGGTCACAAAACGCAAGAACTCTATAAAAACGCTTAAAGAATTATAAATGCTAAAAATAGTCGTAATTACTAAATAATTAGGTTGGCACAATTCTGCAGCTGGCCTCTCGTAGATTAAACAAAGAAAAATGGCGGATTTTTAATTATATCATTGTCATCGCTTGCACATAATGTGCAAACTGAATTCGTGTTAAATTTACTGTTACTTTAGAGACTATTTGTCGTTATTAAATTTACTGTTACTGAACTGGTAGTTAAAAAAATGTCGTTTTTTACCGTCTAGAAAAAAATTGGGTATAACATGTGAATGGAGTAGAAGCACTTTAACAAAAAATAAAAACAGACATTTTGAATTAAATAAATAAATAAATTAAAATCCATCTAAATTCAAAACAATAAATTTAGTAGGCATCTTTGACCTTGTCACTTCGCAGGGTCAGGTAGTCACAGATTCAAGGGAAAAGGGCAAAGTTTGTATTTATATGTTGTAAAATATCAGTGCCATAGGCTTCTACTCCGTTCACATTTTACACCCAATTTTTTTTCAGACGGTAAAAAAGGTCATCAGTATATTTACTCGCATATATAACGAAAAGTATTTAATTTTAACCTATTTCGGATTCGACAAACTGCCTGTATACAAAGGCTATAAAACCAATGATACAATTATCTTCAAGCTTAGGGGACACCACCATAAAATGTATAACAACACCATAATAAGCTTGTGGCAAAAATTCTTCTCTTAGTCATTTGCCCGTAAACAGTCCACTGCGTCAATCCTATAGTAGAAAGGATTATTCGTACTCGCCTCGCTTAACAGGTGTGGTCGGATTGGTCAGGTAGCGATAAGAGTAAGGTTGTTACCACATCAATCGATCGATCGTCGGTCGATGCCATTGATGGTGGAATGGATTAGTCGACATCGATCGATAGTATCTACCACATCGGTAGATCGATGGCAGAATGAATTACTCAATGTCGATCGAGCTGCTTGATTATTTGGGAACTCGCCCCACTCCAACGACCGCTATTTAAAATATCGTCTAGGTGAATTTAAGCTATCTATGGGCTCTGGCCAGAACGGTTGCATCCAAATTCTTCTGCGTTTACGTCTCCGTAATAATAATACAAGTAAGAGCGTACTGGCCAACAATAACGCGTCCTCTTCTGAATACACTTTGAAAGATACTAATGATGTGCCCACAAACATTGATGATTGAACAACGTTTTATCAACCAATATCCATCTATCAGCTAAAGCTACCACACCAATCGATCGACATCACTCAACGTCGATCGACGATCGATCGATTAGTGTGGCAACACCCTAAATGACGCTTTTGACTCTATAAAAATATAAGATTGCCGTTGTATTTTACTTAATCTATCTGGGGGCAGTCCTTACAACAGCTACGCTACCAAGATAGGGTGGGTGGCTGCCAACACATGATATAAAATAATAATAATTTTAATAAATTTTAATGAGCTAGTATGTTTTGCAACACTAAAACCGTATAACGCAGTTTACAAAACATAGGTACAAAACCTACTAAAACCAATACGTGTACTATATACAAATTACATAGCATACTAGTTGGCCTGACAGACATTGTTCTACCCTTTCCTGTAGATGGCGTGATAAGTTTCATTGGAATTTTAAACTTTAGTAATAACTCGACCACAGAGCCAATCTGATTTTATGTTGATTATGAGTCAATTTGGTGCATAAATATAGAATATTAAGGTACGTGAGGTCACCTTAAATTTTTCCGCCCTATAAAACCGAAACTAGGAGGATGACAGACACAAAAACACAAAGCCGTGTACACATATACTATAACTAATATATTAGGAAATAAATATCAAACAAACTTTGGCAATAATTATAAACACTGCAAAAAATCAACTTAAAAAAAACTAACTACACTTACTACACCATTCTAAAATCGGCTAAAATATTTACTACTTATATTGTCAACTGTCAAAATGGCGTTGATAAAGCAGCGCCCTTTTGACCCTTTTTTTATTTGATTGACCGATGAAGAGCTATCGTATCATAAAGTCATCTATGCAAATTAGGCTCTACTTTTACAGTTATAAGAAAGTGACATTATTAACCGGATGATATTACCCTCACGTACTAAATAATATCACTTACAGCACCATCTAACGGATCCTAGCGTAAATATAAAGATGAATTAAAACTTATCTTATTAAAAATGTCACTTAACTTAACTTTTACTAGGTAGTAGGTGTCTTATACTCTGTGGGTAGGTCTGAGTAGGTATAAGAGTCTGTCCTGGGCTAGAGAAGCTATTCTAAACAAAAAATGTGCACTACTCTGTAGCCACACATACGCGGGAAACAGTAGAGTCGCGCATGTGCAGTTGATATTTTAAACGCGCAAAAATTGTCAAGATAAATATTTTTTTAGATTGCATTGTTAATCGTGTACGTTTTTTATAATTTTCGTTCATTTTGCATTGTAATTTATTATTTTTAGGCCGCTCCGCTGAATATGGAAGCCACAATAACAGGTGTACGGATTGCAGTATAGTTCAGTTGAATATAGGGAGTGTTCGGAATGCCATATCCAGTGGGTAGTACATATATATCGATGGTTGGGGTCATTTTGTCTATTTCTGCCCGACTATTATTTAGCGGCAATCTGTATTCCGGTATGATGGGTACAGAGAGTATTTATAATTATAGGTTGCGAGGCGTTTCATCTTTGTCCTCAGGGGTGGCAATGCATCTTTAGCTTTCTTTGTTTAAAGTTGGCTGCAGGTATCCACGGACAGCTGCAGCCACTTACCATCAGATGGACAGTGAGTTCGTTTCTCACTTCAGTTATTATAAAAAAAAACACAAATTCAAATTCCGATTCGCAATTAAATTTTGTAAATTATGATGAATTTATATAGATAGTAAGTCACATCAGACCATAGAATACTATAATACATACATAATAGAACGAGGGAGTGGATGGAGCTCGTGAAGCCACTAAAATCTCACGAACATGTCAATTCACACGTATAAATGTCAACACGAGATGTGTTTTGACATTACAATTGTTTCCGAATTTCGCATGCATTTATTTGGAAAATGCCGAATTGCACACTATTTACAAATAAATATGTATTAAAATAAAACGTTTTTTTTAATGATGATCTTGAACATTATTAAAAAGTCTAAAATGTGTAAATTTACTCAGTATCTATCAACACAGCGAACCGGTTATGTTAGTAATTGTTTGTATGTGTGCTCCCGGGGACGCCGATCCTTATATAAAATAAGGTTGACAGCCATTATATTGTGTATTATAGTATTCTATGCATCAGACAGACGCTCAGACAATAATTTAAGGAAATTAATATATTAACTCTGGTCTCCCAATACATTTGTGTAAATGTAATGTACGTACACAAAAGTACAATAAAATTAGTTTTACGGAAGTAAGTAATAATCTGTAAATACTAGGAGCAGACACAGGCTAGTGGTACCAGGCACTCGACTCCACCGAGTCCGTAATTCTTTCTTGGGGCGATTTATACGCTTTTAAAACAAAATCGCAGAAAATATACAAAATTTGACCTACACAAAGTTCAAAAACTTTATTAAACTAAGTTAGTATAAAAGGGGTTATCAAAATAATAAGGAATTTATGGATGATAAAAACCCTTGGGAAGGGTGTTCGCTACCAAGCTATTTCTAATTTGTTTTGTGTTGTTAATTGTAACATACATGATTTTAAACTGTTGAATAATAAAAAATAGCCCCGCTGGATTTCTTGCTGGTTCTTCCCAGGACCGAGGTTTTTTCCAACCCAGTGGTAAATTAAAAAATAGTGATTTTCAATAAATATTATTTATAATCTATATTGAGTAAAAATTTTATGTTTCTGTTACTGTTTCAATACACTTTCTCCTTGTTAATTAGTCCAAAACATATCTATGTTTTTTTGTCACATTTTGTCACATAAACTTTCAAATAATTGGGACGTCAAACATCTCAGTCCTCGCCGTGAACATGGCTGCTGTATTGCACCCGTAAGATCGGAAATTAAAAAAAAGTTACTTATACGTGATAAAATCTATATAAATAGTTTTAATCAATGACTGAGTAAAACTATAAGTTGATTTTTTTAATCTAAATTTAACATTGTATAGTACCAAGCGCCTTAAATTTATTCTCCCATTTATGGCAAATAAAAAAAAATCTCAAAGTTAAAGGATTCTACAATGTCTCGAATAATAGAATCTGTGTATCCGCTACTGTCCATCCCTGAATGATAATGGCCATAATAGTACAGTATTTGTAAGTAATCTATTCAAACATTCTGACATGTGTTCTCCGGCGAAGCGTGATTGTCTTAAAGGCAACGATGCATGAAATAGATTTAGGGCGCCTTGGATACGGCATAACAATGCTGAAACATAATTATACATCATTATTGCACTTTCCAATCACCCCAACATTTTTAAATTAAGTGACAGTAGCCTGTGTTTATGCACATGGACTGTAAAACAAAATGGCGCGGGTTTAGAATAGGATAGAACAGTTTATTATTCAATTCATTGTAGTTGTGTCACTGGATTGGAAATAAACCTCAGTCCTGAGATAAACCAGCAAGAAACTCGAGAAGAATAACGAGATTATTTTTTAACATCAATTTGAATAATTTTTTCGAATCCGCCTTTCGTCTACTGACGACAAGCTTTCCTAGCTTAAGCGTTTGAAGCTCAGTAGAGTGGTTTAACAAAGTGGTAGTAGCATCAAGACCATTACTAGCTCTTATGATAATCAAAACGAAACAAAAATAAAAAATAAAACATGTGTGCAGTTCACACGCGATAGAAGTGAAACCTTCAGAAAAATACTACGACACCCCGCTCAAGGAGGAGACAGATTTAATAGGAAACACTGTATACTCCATTCTATCTCATTTTATCGCAGGCTAAATCCTATAGATGTATATGTTTGTCTCTTTTTCGTTAACGACTTTCAAATCACAACGATTGCAAAAAAGTTCTCACTTCAAAAATAAAAATATATTAACTTCCTACTAACTATTCTGGCTGGTTATATTATTAAATTTAAAACAAGTGTTTCGATTGGCATGAAATGTTTCTCTGACTAGCTTACACTTGGTGCAGTTGCATTTCTACTTGTAACTGTATTATGTAATATTCAGCTTTTTCAGTAAATTTTATGTTTTAATTCTCAATTCAAATTTATAATAAATATTATATTTTTTATAAGCTGTATTATATATTTAAAATATTATTAAGTTCAGAGATTATAAACATTAATTAAAAATAATTTTTTCTCCTTCGCTTTCTTTTCGTTTCTGAAAGTAATTATGCTGCAAAAGTCATTGACGGCTTCGTAGCGCAGTGGGTTAGCAATGACTTACAGCGCTAAAGCCCGCGGGTTTGAATCCCGCACGGCAAAAATTGTATTTCCACAAGTAATTGTTCCGGTTCTGGGTGTTTTTCCTTGTGAAATTGAATGTTTTTAAACTACCCCCACGATACATGAGAAAATCCTAGTGTGGAGATAACGTTTTTTTTTTAATTGTTACTTTATATTGAGTAATTTAGATTAAATAAACACTTCTGCTACTGATTGCCTTATTGGTCTAGTTACAATAAACGTGCTTCTGCTATTGTTCAAATCAGTTATTTTTCTGTAAAGAAATTCTCAGTAGCACCACGGAGTCAATTACATGGTTCACCCCTGTGCCTCCAAAAAGCAGCTGTTGGTCCTGCTGCTGACCTCTCTCCGTTCGTTTCGGTTTGCCATCCTATAGGACTATAAGAGTATTGGAATAAAGAGTGCACCTGTGCTTCTTACATACATACACTTGTGCATGTGAGTCCCGCGCAGATTTGCTAATCTCACTGATCAACGCGACCGAAATTCGGTCTGGAGGATATTATGGTAATACTGTCAATCAATTTTAACCAGAACGGAACTAATTCCGTAGCTGAAAATGCCGCGTCCGTTTAAATTAGCGTAATACGTCCAAGTCGCATTACGCATTCAGAGCGTTTGCTTTGCGCAATTCGAACATTTACCTCTAAACAAGGCACTTTGAACCTTATTCTCATAGCATAAGAATATATGTCATTTGCACGAGATTTATTGTAATTTTTATATAATGTAAGGCAGTTTAGTTTCTAAGTCTATACAAACAAAGCTAATTTTGGTATATCAAAAATTCAGCAAGGTGTGTTAAGTAATTGTGCGGGCATTTTCTAGGGATTGATTTTTTTTCTATTTCGAAGGGTCTCTTCGTGGTGAAAGATTACAGGGAGGGTCTTCGTTTATACCTTTGTATGTACACACAAGGATTTATAATGTAATTTCTCACGTCGATTACTCGACTACGTATAAAGGGTTTACTAAGAAAAGTTTTTTTTATCCTATATCAGTTTCACGACCAAAGCAAATCTAACGACATCCTATATGTTAGGATCCATCAAGCCGACTAGGTTACAGTGCATGCCAAAATATAGACATCCATACATACATAAATACATGCATACATACATACATCATACACTCGAAAACATTACCCTCCCATTGGGGCTGCCGAGTAAATAATTAGACCTAGAACTAATTTTAAAACAGCCTAATTACTACGGGAGAACAATTTCGTCAATTGCAACTTCTTGATAGATCTATAATTTAACGAGTAATAAAGAATGAGTCAATAGACTCATTACCGAGGAAGCTTCAGACCGGTAAAGTGGAGATGGATGAGCTGGAAAGACAACCCTGGCGGTAGTCTTGATAACACAAATAAGAAGAAATACCAATTAATAAAAATTCACACGGAGTGTGCTAGACTGTCCGTTAAATTTTGTCACTATGGTCCTATTCGCCATCTTTAAACATATATAAGTACTACTTCACAATACTGTCATCATATCAGCAACGGCGCTATAACACAATATGAATAAAGCGAAACATAAATCAACTAGATTCAATATAAAAAAACGTTAATCTTAATAATATCTAATAAAAAGTCCTCCAAAGGTTCGCTAATGGCGACCAGTCTCAACGAGAAATAGCCATCAGCGCAGGACAGGATTGGTTATAGTGCACAAGTGGGTGCGTAAACACAGTGGCACTCTGTTCCCTCACTCTCATAATCCAATGGAACGATAACTCGAGATAGACGGAGAGAGATCAGGTGCAGGGCCACGTCTTACGTGCTTTCTGAGGCACGGGGGTGAAACACGGTTAACTTCCTGACTCCGAGAATCCTGAGACTCGAGATTTTCTTGACAGAAAAAAAACCCATTTACCGATTTAACGACAACCCTATCATGACATTAGAACACAAGCTTAAGGCTTCCGTCTAGCTGTGCTGTTTTACATTTCCAGCCATTAGAGGGGGCGCTCTCCCCCCGTGCATAAATACGTTCGAGATCGCACGTGAAGTTGCTCTATTTCATTAAATATATAACTTATTAATATTTTTCCAAAATATTCCTTTTACTTTTGTTGTGGTAGTATAATTTTTTACCCTTTTATATTTTATAAATGTCGTTTTAGTCGTATTTATACGGGTTGTAAGTTTAAAAAGGGTAAATATAACCGAAGGAAAAAATACTGCTTTTTGTTTTTATTCATACAAATTACGACTCTACCTTGTACATTTTGTATTATGAATAAGTTAATTTTTTAATTTAATTTTTTTTTTGTATGCAATGTGGTTCAGCTCCATGATTCCAACTCCTCCCGTCTAATCGGATGTATATGATTTTTTTTATACAAACTGAACATACAAATAGCGCTTATACCTGTTTTTTTTTAAAGAAAAATCGTATAGCGAAGTAATTTAGAAGGCAATCGATAAAAAATTCAAACAAAAGAATAACTGAATACACAAATATTTATTTTTCATGACTGTGATCAGCAACTGCTTGCAGAGAAAGTAAAAAGTATCGTATAGAGACAATTCTACGTCCCTCTAAATCAAAATCCTCTTTTTTAGTACACATTTTTTCACGTTCTACATTGAAGTCGAAGCAATCACCCTTTTCACGTGCGGACGGCTGGCGCTAAAATAAAAAAAAATAGCTTTGTTTTACATTTCTAAGATTCAAATTTTATGAGCCCATATTTATCATATTTGAATTACCTTGGTTTTAACTTTTCTAAAAGGCAATCCACTGGTGGCTTTTCGTTTTCGCCCCTTTTTATTCACCTAAAATAAATATTATTATTAGCTTTTTTAAATAGCAAAACTGCAAGTATTTATTTGTGTACATAAATAAAAAGGAATAACAATTTTAAAACAAATGCGATATTGTAGATATGAACATGTGTTTTATGCACGATAACTGGCTAATTAACTATATATATAAAAAAACTCAAAAATAACTGTATATGTACCGAGTTTTCATTTTGGGGTTTATTTGCTACATCTTGTCCTTTTGTTTCCTTAGAACCATTAGTTGGTATTAAAATACTTTTAGAAGAATATTGAGGTTTGTTCTCTTGATCACTAAAACGAAAAGTATTATATGTATTGTATATGTAAGTATTAAAGTTAATATGGCATTAAAGTATATATTTTAATCAAAAAAAGGTAACAACAGAAAATGTTACCATGGCATAATATCATTTACTGGAGGGCAAGTGTTGCTAAAATTTGACATCGGTTGACGATCGGTAGACCCAGTGGCACTGACATTACTGAAAAGAATAAAGGTCACGTAAATAAATTACTGACAATCCAAACAAAATAAAAATAATATTATTTTAATGAATTCTATTATAATAGAGACGGACCTTGCATTTTTCGGGATAAATTAAACTCACACGTACAAACATAAAGACAGATAAGAATATTTCCAAACAATTGCTCGTCATCAATATCGATAGTAATGAGCAAATAAAAGCGTCCGTGTCGCAAGAAATGTAAACGTACTTACTAGATTAGAAAACAAAGCGTCTTTATGGCAGTACCATAACCCTACTAATCACTATCCTAATTACAATAAATATAACAATAGGTAAGCGTCTTTTACGCGGAAACGTTCACAGGGCACGCGTCACCTGCGCTACCTGCGCTGCCCGCTCGCCGACAGTTCTCTAAGTAGCTAAGTATAGATTGTATTATTATATAAGTAAGATGCTAGTTTCTAAAATTTAAATAAATCCGTAAATAATAACGTCTAACTGAAAAATAATTGCTTCATGAAACGAAAATGTGAAAACATATTTGTTTTTTTTATAGGATAGGGCACAGAGTCCACCTGATGGTAAGTGGTTGCTGTGGCCCATAGACATCTACATCTATCCTCGATTACGAATCAAAATGCAGATGCGTTGTCACCCGTGAGGACTAAGATAGAATGCCTCGTTTCCAGTAAATGGGTCTCCGGTTCTCTACACTCACCATACGAAATATAGCAGCGTTAAGCTACTATTTCACGCTGGTATTCTGTGAGAGCGTGGTCCTTCCCCCGGTCGAGCCGACCCATTCGTGCTACAAATATACATCTAATATAACTACAGCATGGCTCTACCACGTATATAAACGTCGCCTTTGTAGCAGCACGTTGTACATATGTATAGATAATGCGATAAATAATATCTCAAATTACACTTGTTAACTATAGTTATATCAATATTATTCACCTATACCTAGGTGGTATTCAACATACCTGCTTAGTCTGTTTCTTTTCATCACTTCAACTCTTGCTTTACATTTCTTTATACTGACACAAGGATATTTCCTCTTTTTTCCATCCATCTTTTTCCGTTTATTTCTTTTGGTTGTAAATTGAAATTCACCAAATAGAAGTCAAAGTCAATTATTAATCTAACACACTAACACTAATATAAACACTAATACACTTACACACTAAAAACTAGAACTAATATGTACAATTAAATAAAAATAATATATATTTATGTAGAGCAAATTTCACGATATGCTCCTGTCAGTCCATAAGAGCCGCGCGAGTGAAAGAGATCAACCGTGCGAGCGAGAGGTAAAATAACGTTGAACGACACAGCACACGTCTGAACGCCGAGAAATCCCAGCGGAACTGAGAGAACTTTCACGCGTTTCTAGTTTATAAATGGTATATAGGTAAAAGGTACGAAAATATAACTTTTTTTTAATTTTATTTATTTCTAATTTACTTGAAAATAGTTATACTTTATGTGGCTTTAAGTACGACTTTGCCACATTTATACTTCTAATAGAAAAAAGTAGATATTTGCAGAAAAAAATTCATGAAATTACAACTTTTTAAGCCCTTCAAATAAGAAAATTAAAGCATTTATAAAAAAAATGACCAGATCAGATTATTGTAGACAATATTTAAATAAATGTGATCTGAATACTTTTCTTGATATTGTTATAGTTTGTACATAGCAGAGGCTTTAATAAGACCTTTTACGCATGTAACCTAAACATAGGTATGTTTAACGCCTAATAGAGCTATTAATTTAAACACCAAAATAAAATTAAAAAACAGTTTCCAAAATATCAAATCCTACACTTTTAATAAATGTAAAATATGTTTCACTTTTTCTTTCTTAACTACCATAAAAAAATATTTGTTTTGCTGTAAATTATGCGAGAACACAAATTTTTACAAGACCGGGGCCTTAAATACCTGTCCACCGTCGACTTGAACAATGTGGAACTATTTATAAGACAATTTATAGCCCTCTTACCGCGTAAGTATAAATCTGTTGAAAGAAACGTTGAAAAACCAACGGGCCACCTAAACAGTAGAAATCAAGTTATTAGCGAATTCTTTTAAGCAAAAAGCACTATAGCTGGTGGCCGCTTCTCAGTAGAATCGCGATTAGTGATGTACCTCCGTATCGATGAATTATTGATGATATTAATATCTACGGTCGTTAAAAACGCATGAACATCTCATTTGAAACGGATCGCCGGACGGTACTGTTAGGTCTGTAAATATTAATTGCTGTTTTTTACGCGCTCTAATTATGACTGCGTGTTAAAAATGTATGCGTTGGCAATATTGAGACATAAATTCGAAAGATTATGCGACTAATCAACACTATGATATAGAACGTGAAAAGTTTTTGTGTGTACATATTTATATCAAGTTTTTTTTTAAATAATTAATAATTAGCATCATATTTTTATACAGTAAGTTCATTATAGATGAATGAAGTATTATAAGCTACTAAAATAATTTTTTTTTTCAGAATTCGCTTCAAGCAAGCAACATATCATTTTCAATTTGCGAGTCTTATTGGTTTTGGAGTCTTATATGGATAAATATAAGGTATTTTATTGTTCTGAATTTTAACTAACTTAAATAAAAATAATTAATTTCTTGTTATTTAGAATAAGTTTAAATTTTAATTATTTTTTTTTAAATATAACCATGGGCATTTCACATTACTATTTCTATGCTAACTTGTCTGTTTCTATGTAACTCACTCGTTTACTAGATAATTGTTGAAACGCAATCATCTTTATTGATATATATTCTAACGAATCTCTCTTAACAGCAATAGCTATGGGAACATCGATACTACGTATATGGCTTGGGACTAATAACTAGTGTTGGCTATGCTATAATATCGATATATTTTAAAATTAAAATGAATAACATTACTACTTTAATATATCTTTCCTTTATAGCAGTAAATTACTTTTTGAAAGGAAAAAATGTAAATGTCACTTAGTTACGTATGGAAACATAAGGGCCACATGCGGCTTGCTAGTTGCCGACCAAGTAGTTTCGCCTCAGATGTTGATAACACAATTACAAAAACTTGTCTGATGAGTAACGCAAGTGAAGCCAAGATGGTAGGTATACATTTTAAATATTAACTGAGTTTCAATATTTTATAGTAATACACACTTGTACTTTATATTTGAATATATATGAAACATGTATTCATATAGAAAAAATATATATTAATATAATGAATATATAGAGGACCAGTGTGGCATCTGAATTAAGATGCCCTTTTGATTAAGAAAATATTTAAAATCAAGACAAATGATACTTATATACTGAGTTTTGTTATTTAAATTATAACATTGGAATGACGAATGAGCCAGCAATACATCCGATAGTTATTGATTACGACATCTAACGGATCCTACTAGAAACAAATGCGTTGTCACCTCTGAGCACTAAATTAAATGCCTCACAATATCTGCCTCTTCACCTTTTTAAATCAAAACATAACTATAAGTGCAATGCAGCTCAACAAAATGACAACAATCCCGAAAAAACTCCTGTGCAAATAAAAAATCCATATCATCGGACAAAAACATAAAGTTTTAGTCAATTCATAAATACAACAAAAAGTTACGTTTAAATTCAATGAAATTGTGGTTATTAAACAAAACCAATAAAAATTAAAAACGATAATTATTGACTGAAACAAATCAAATTGCATTTATTACGAAGAAATATTTTATTTCCATAACATAACCGGTTCTATAGGTGTGGTCGCTACCAGCGTAATTATGCTATTAGTTCGATCTTTTTCAGCAGTATCGCTTCCGGATTACGCCCGTACCTGTTTAATTATTAAACACGTATTTCCTTTTGTAATTTCTTGTTATTATAATTACGCTAACGTTTCACCACGATTAAGCCGTAAGTAGTTTTAACGTACTTATTTTTATTTCGTACTATACCTTTAAGCGAGCAATTCTTGTACATATATGTATATATATATATATATATATATATATATATATATATATATATATATATATATATAATCGGAATCTCTGAAACGGCTCCAACGATTTTCATAAAATTTAGTGTCCTAGGAGTTTTGGAGGCAATAAATCGATCTAGCTAGGATTTATTTTTAGAAAATGTCTTTTTGTCCGTGTTTTCAGGCAATGAAAAACTGCTATAATATAAAAAGGTAAATTTTGACATTGTATTAATGATCGTAATAGCTTAAGTGGATATCGAGTGGTTGCGGAATCATAATACCTTGGTTCACGTCCTGTCTTCGGTCCGATTTTTTTTCTTTTTTATCCCTTCTTTTGTAAGGAAATCTATTATTTCGAGCCCTTTTATGTCAACAAGATCAAAAAATATTATTCATCAGTATGTAATTTGTATCTAAATGTAATTTAAAAAAAACCGAGAAAAGCTTATATATATATATATTTTTTTTTTTTTTTTAATACTTTAGTAAAGTCAGAAATACTGAATATTTAACTATTACATAAATGTGTATATAATAAGTATGCTGATATAAAATATCAAATACAACAAAAGCAGGAAAAAGTAAACAGGATTATTATATTATAAATACATAAACTTGTTAAAAAAATATTTTTAAGTTAGGTGGTATTATTATCTTCATTGACTGAAATCGTTCGTTTGAAGAATATTATACACAAGTAGAAAACAATACACGAAGAATTTTTAGACGAAAAATAATGTTATATTTCTGTATTAAGCACCCATACAGAAATTGGTTACTTCGAACTTTATACACATATCTACGTGCATTCCAACATGTTCTGAAATGCCTACAACACTATTATCAAAACTCGACGTTCCGACATCTCTTCGATCTACGCTTAAAAATTGATTGATTTTTTATAAAAGTCTAATCGTTTATTATCGACAATTAAATGGCGCGTCACTCCTTTTCTTTGTAAAAGCAATTGTCACAGTTAGCGAGAAGTACCGGGTGCATTAATTTAAAGAAAATGCACGTCTCATGCTTGGTACTATCGCATTGTCAACTGCTTAGAAGTTTTTATATACATATAAAAAAGGTGACAAACGAGCACACAGTCGTAGTATAGTAGTAGTAGTGTATGCTGTGGTACGTAGATGTATTTTTCTTTAATTATAGAATCTGAAGTCTGTGTATAAAATATATTTAAACTTTTTTGTTCATTGAAGTACCTACATAGACTTTATTTTTTATTAAGGATTTATTTTTTTATATCTAAAACTTCAAGTTGTCAAAACTGACCAGGAAATCATGAAATAAAACGTACTTTACAACCTCAATATAATATCATTATTAAAATTAACATTATCTTGTAATACACCGGCACTTTTCTCTCCAATTGTACACGAATTTTAGTAATGGTCACATCTGAATAAGTTTTTGGTAAAGACATTTAATCTGCAGTATTTAGCAACGGAAGAATTTGATGGCTTGATTATGTCAGAAGTCAGAACACCTTTGCCTACTTTGTAACATATACAAAAAAATTAAGCATCGCTCGAAATGGAAGTTCAACACTTCCAAAACGTAACGAGTAAACGAAATCCAATTACCAAATAAGTAATTTAACAAGTGTTTTTGCTAAAGTTTTTTTTAAACATACATAATTTTTATTTACATTTACATTTAATACTTAAAAGTAACAAATAATCAGATTTTATATAAAATCCATAGAAAAAGCATTAGCCTTATTTTGACGTGATATATGCTGCAGCTTTTTATTTATTTTAATAAATAATTATATGTTATGGTTTTAGCAGAAATAGGTTGACTCCCCGGGGAAGGACCACGTTCTGACAGAATACCAGCGTAAAATAATATCAGGAATAATCTTGCTGTTGTGTTTCATGTTAAATGTAGAAAAAAAAGAGATCCTTTTTACTGGATACGAAGCGGTCCATCCTAGTCCTCAGAGGTGACGACGCATTGCGATTTGCATTTTGATAATAACGTAATCACTGAACATTTCAAAAAGTATCTATACCTAGTACGCCTATCTGTAGTACACACGAAAGTATAACATTACAATTTATTGGTGGCTCGTAGCACAGTGGCTTAGCATTTGGCTGCGGCACTAGCGTCCGCAAGTTCGAATCAATGGATTCGAACTTGCGGTATTTGTATGACCCAGAAATAATTGTTTCGATCAGGCTGTTTGTCGGACTAAAAATTGAGTAGAAGCAATTATTAGACTAATGCAGGTCGTCAGTGGTGCTTCACGTCTGATACTGATATCTTCGTATCGCATCCAGCAGGGGAAAGCTTATAAACTGTGAGTTACATTTATTGCCCGACGGATATTTGACTTTGTTTTTTTATATAGGGTTATTTTTCAATAGTAGCCAAATTTTAAACTTAAGTACAAATATTTATATAATGATATACCGTTATTGAAGATTTTAAAAATACGCGTTAATAAGGCTCCGACTTTCATTTGAAATTATCCCAAATTGAATGTGATTTATGGGTAGGTAACAACTTTTTTGTCTATCTATCGACCCTTACGAATGTGTGCGTGCGCAATACAATCAGTTGAAATAATGCATTACTACGCATTTTTAATTTAAAAGATAAAAAGACGGTATAATTGAGATTTTTTATTAATTTTTTCTTCACCATTTGCCTATATTACTTACTTATTGTGAACCTTCTTTGCAAATTTGGCTAGTGATTGCAAAATAACCCTGTATATGACTATTAAATTAAAAAACATACTTACTATGTTTGCATATTTCCAATGTAGATTGAGTCGAAAAATAACCGTATTGCTAAAACCCTATTTTAAAAATAATGTTACAGTCACGTTCATCACAGTCGTTTAGCCAATAAAAAAAAATTCACGCCAAAAACAATTAACTACCAAAACCGAAGACACATTATAACAACAGTGTTAAAGAACCCGCGAAAGGTACTTTTTGAGCTTACACCTGGGCGTGGCGCCATTACGCCGAACAAGATGGCTACCGTGCAAAAAAAACTGATAATCGCGCAATATTAATGCGACTAAATTGTTTCATTACCTCACCTGTGTCGCCGGTGAACAGTTACTTGGTTAAAATTTTTAAACACTTTCGTAAAAACTATGTACCTACGCGTTCAAATTTGAACTGTAAATCAAAGGGTGCGTTTGGCAGAAAAAAGCGCTAGCAAGCGCTTACAAGCGCTAAAATAGTTTTCGGCCAGGACACGATTGCTACTTCAGTAGCGCTGACACAATCCGCCATTCTGCTTATTTAATTTGTTTGTTTTGAAGTAGAGTTTATAAGTTCTTTTGTGCAATATTAGTTTTAAGTAATATAATAATGACGTGAATAAACATATATATGTTATTAAAATTCATGATTGGTAAGTTTTTAATATGAATACTTTACAAACATATATTTAAATGAGGTTAGGTTCCCCGGTTAAAACTAACATCGTGTCCTGGAGGAAAATAGCTACTTACGATTTGACAGCGCTTACCGCTTACGATCGCCATTTTGCTTATAAGCGCTTGCTAGCGCTTTTTTCTGCCAAACGCACCCAATGACTCTTATGTCAAAATACTTAGTAATCAGGTCATTGGTAATATGTCAAATTAAAGCAGTATTTAACGAGTGAATGAAAATTTTGAATTTATTTTGATCCTGATGTTGTCATTTATAAGGTGCGAAATGGGCGGGCTGCGTAAAAAATGTAACTTGAAAAATAATGATGGCGCACGTAATTATATCGATTGATTTTTCCCCAGACTGTATTAATGATTATTTTTAGCGGGCAGAAATTGTCTTGAGGTAAGTAGAATTAACAAACTGGTTCCCTCGTTATAAAATAATTGAATAGAGGTTAAGTGTTGACGATAAGTGAATTTTAAACAGCTTTTGCCCGCAGGTTTTGCTTGCCATCGACATTTGGTTGTTATTTTCTTTCGACCTTTTAAAATCATTTAAAAATGGTGGCATATATTGAAATTTGGCATTGGATCTAATGATTACTTATCTGAAGTGCAAATTTAACTAGTTCTCGACGGTGAAGGTAAGTATCGCAAACCATCGCACATCGCAAACATTACAAAAACCTGATCACCAGCAAGTACGGCATAGTTCGTGCAGGTAAAAAATCATTGGAGGTCTTTGCCCAAGTGTGGAAATTCTTCGGACAAACGAGAAATCTGTAAAATCACTATACTCGTATATCATCATACCTTATACCTAAGAGTGGAATTATTGAAAATCTCCCCGGAACCTGCTATTTATTGTACTCGAATAATAAGTCTCTGTCAGTGATGCCTAAGCCCAGCTGTGTGATGTATATGTAGACTATTGCTTCTTTAATACGAAAAAAAGTCTGACTATTATAGAATCAAGTGGTAAACGAAGACGTTAAAGTGCACTGGATTCACTGAATAAAATGTTATTCACTGGTGTCTTGAAGATACCCACATTGTAATGCAACTAGTAGATTTATCAATAAGCCAGCCGAACTACCAATCAAAAAATAATAATCAAAAATCAGTAGGTAGAGTGGCGATGTAAGAATACCTATCCATTACTCGTAAAAGGTGACAGAAGTGAAACAGAATCAGATTTTTTGTCCACTTTTTTATTTACCTACCACTTGTTCGGAAAAAAACCTCTGTCCTGGGAAGAACCAACAAGAAACCCAGCGGGACTATTTTTTTAAAATAACAATTTACAATCATGTATGTTACAATTAACAACGCAAAACAAATTAGAATTAAGTTGGTAGCGATCGTCCTTCCCAGGGGTTATTATCAACCATAAGTTCCTTAATATTATAGTAACCCTTTTTATACAGACTTAGTTAAATAAAGTTTTTGAAATTTGTGCAGGTCAAACTTTGAGACGGAGAGCATAATCTTGATAACAACCTATAACAAAAATACTGCAGTTGCTAAAACGTGTGCCAAGCGTGGCAATTATGGCAAAATCCTCCCATATGATAATTATGGGGGAAGCCCACCTGACGTTCGATAAGCTGTCATTAATGAATGAATATTGTAGAAGAAAAATAAAATTGTTACGAGTGTTTGACTATTAACATGCGAGTCCTGTGTTCGAAAGCCGAAAGTTGCTGACTTTCCTACATCTTCAAGATCATCCAAGTTGACTTTCTAAAATCGTTAGTGAAGTAAGTTCCGCAGCTGGACATAGACTCCAAGCCAAGAAATTATTAGGTAAAGCACGTGTAAAAGAACATACGGCTGGTGTGAAACACCAACGCTGCGGGAAGTTTGGAGTCTGGACAAAATTCTGACTCTCATTTGATTTGATAGATCACACATCCTCGCTAAAGGAAAGTATTGTTGTCAAAAGTGGCTACAAGAAAATCAGTCACAAAATATATTCGTAAATTAAAAATATATAAGTATAATATTTTTTAAATTACTGTAGGTACTCTGCAAGCCCTTAACTTTATATGTTGAATTAAATATGTAAAATGCTTTTTATCGATCCCGCGCCATTTTTTTAACATGGTAAGACATCGTATAGCGTCAGATTGACATCTGTCATCGAAATATATATTTAAACATTAACGATGATACTTCGTTTAACGGTTCCTTATCAACGTACTTAATAAGCAAAATGTTAACTTATTGAAAACATTCTGCTGACCAAGAAACCGCTTGTAAAAGGAAATTTAAATAAACCATTAATAAGCAAGTAAACATTGCCTTTACAAATGATTAAGGGCTTTTTAAATCCTCGGATAAAATACAATGAAAACAAATTAAAAAGGGCAGGTGTATGAACAAAATGGTTCAATTGATTCATTTCTAAATTCAGTCGGGTTATAATTTATTCTTGATGACTTATATTTGACTATCGATTAATGATAATAAAATAATATTGTAATTATTATTATCAATAATCCGTTCCCGAATCGCACACCTCAGTTCAGTTCCTTTAAAATGCCGTAACCAACTAGTCATTATAAAGTCTTCAAATGCTTCTCTAATGTATAATTATCAAAGGCTCTGGTCTCTAGTCTCCTTTAATAACCAAAATAAATCAAAATCAATCGCGGGCCGAAAAGAATCCCTTATGATGTATTTTATGGTCCGGCTAATTTGACTTGAATTAATTAAGGCCCCTCATAAAAGTAAACATAAATAAAGTTATACACGGTCGTTTGGACCTACTGCATCCTAAAATATTTCATTAGCATCGAGTCGTACTTACTCCAGTGCTGGACACGGACCTCTCCCACAGATATATTCTTGCATCGCTGTACTTGATGGGAGAATTGATAATCGTGACCCTGGTCGATTGTACTTTAGAAGATGCTATACATAAGACGGTCTACAACGGTAACTGCGATCCCAGCTTAGATTTGAAACCAGAGCACGTGTCTCAATATCACAGAATATAATAAAATATTTATTGTAAATTAAGTATTATAAACATCATTCAAGTTTATTTTTACGTGAGAACAAAGATATTTTAAATATGATAATGTTAACATTAAACTACACATAAATCAATTTATACATGTTAGGTTTAAAATTATATCTTAAATAAATACTTGATGACTAATAAACAATAAAAGTTTTCATAAACTTAAAAACAACATGAAAACGCCTTCACTGCTTTCAGCCCGCCAAAAAAATAAAAAAGTTTGCACGTTCCTTTACAGTCCGTGGTAAGTTGACAGAAATTAAATTATTGCGACAGATTTATAATGCGCCGTTTGCCTACTAATTTATGAATGCACCCAAGATACAAACATCAAAAGAAATGATCACGATTTTGAATAACAAAACACCAGCTGTTCAGTGCGAGGTGACTACAACCATTATACTTGCTAAAGCGTTATTTTCTTAAATCTTATACCGTTTAAAATTCCGTCGATACTTTATCAATTTCCGAATTTTCATACTACTTATACATAAAAAAAAGTATAATTTTTTTTAACAAAGTTTTATAATAATTTTTTGTAACATCGTTTTTTTTACTATTTATTTTAATTTACTATAAATAAAAACTGTACTCATTAAAAATAACATGATTTCGGTAAGGTATGAAATAAATAAATGATTTATTATTTTAATATTATTAGATAATAACGCTAACTGCTCGCGAATGGTCATACGAGAATATCAATCAAACTAGAATTTATAGATTTTATTTTAACGGAAGTATTTTTTCAACATTTTTTTTTCAATTTAATCATTGTTTTTTTTTCAATTTCAGCAACGTAAAGTTTTGTGCTCGCAAAAAGGGTCTCAAACACACAAAACGATTCTTTCCACGCATTTTTTTTCTTCTCTACAATGAAATTTTATGGCCAGATGTGTAGGAAATTAAGACATAGCTAAGTTATTTAGCAAAACTATTTCTTATAATTTCTTAAATCTTAACCCTTAACTGGTTACTTAACCCAAGGATAATATTGACCATAGTTAGGTCGTAGTACCTACGTAGGTAATTTTAAATATCCGTAACACAATTTGTAAGCTATTGTCAAAATTTTTAATGCATTTTATCTATTTTGCAAGAGCGTAGATAATGATAGACAAAATGAATTAAAACGATTTTGTTTTTTGTATGTATAAACTCTTTGAGGATGACAGCATGGTCTTTCTGGTACAAGTGCCTACCCATTCTTACGGAGCCAATGTTTATACGCCAGCTTTTTTTTAGTTTAATTTTACCCGTGTTTTGACATACTCGTAGTACTTTTTTTTGAACTGCTAATTTGGGTTCGATAGGGCCATAAGTGTATTTGTGTCTTTTTTGCACAATATCGTCACTAACTGTAACTAAATCAAGTTAGAACTCATCATCATCATCATTACAGCCCTTCACAAGTCCACTGCTGAACATAGGCCACCCTCAAGGAATGCCACAAAGCACGGTTCTGAGCTAACTGCACCCATAGACTTCCTGCACATCTTAAAAGGTCGTCACACCATCTAGTGAGAATGTTGGAATGTAAGCAATACATATTTCTATGTTATGCATTCTTTAATAAAATGTCCTATAGGTACCAAAAATGTAGAGATTTAAAAAAAATTAAGCTGCTTATTTTTAATACTTTTAATTTTCAACCGTGTAATTCTGGTGTAAGAATATCCACTACTCCATATCATCCCGCGGGTATCGTAAGAGGCGGCAAAGGGAAACAAATCAGGATCACGACTAAGAACAAAAAACATAGGTATATATATTTTTGTTGCCAACTGCAGTTGCCAACTCGCCTGCTAATTAGCCTATGGGGGAGGCCAGTGTCCAGCAGCGAACATTTAACAGCCTGTAACGGTAACGGTGACGGTAGTTTTGTTAGCTAATATTACCAGCGCTTAAGACGTGTATCAAATACATCTATTAATATTTATAATAAATAAAACTGACTGCCTCGTTGGTCTAGTGGTTGTAGTGGTGCGACTGCTGACCATGGGGTCCCGGGTTCGAATCCCGGGTCGGGACAAAAATCTATTACTAAGTAGTCCCGTCAAGAAATTCTCAGTAGCTGCCCGGAGTCAGGATGTCGGCGGTGTATCACCCCGTGCCTTGGAAAGCACGTAAAGCCGTTGGTCCTGCACCTGATCTCTGTCCGGTCGTGTCGGTTTACCGTCCCATCGGATTATGAGAGTGAGGGAATAGAAAATGCACCTGTGCTTGCGCATACACTTGGGCACTATAATCTTGTCCTGTGCCGAGGGATAGCCTCCGTTGAGGCAAAGAAAATATACACAGTTGAAGGAGGCCGTCGTGACCGAAATTCTGTCTGAAGGTATTTTTTTTTTAAATAATGCAGACTGTATTTTATTCGCAAATTTTAATCTTTATAAAATTGTAGGTATAGACAAAGAGTAAAATTAAAATAAGTACTCAATTAAAAAGACAACAAAATATTTATAGGAAATGCAACGACATTGTCGACGTTTTTTAAATAATAACCGTCTGCTTTGAACCCCATAGCTGAGTTACTAACGTGATGATATCCATTAAAATACTGAAGGAACCCCGATAAATAACTAAAGAAATAAATATATCTACATGCCTGATAAAAAAACTGAATTTTAAGTTACACACATAATTAACTACTAGTAGATAACTTAAAATGCAATTCTGGTGATTATATTTTTTTTAACACTAAACGCAGGCGAGGCCTATTCATTAGTTTACAAATACGAAATTATTACGTTAATGCATCTGGCAACCTCATTATAACCTAAAAACCCAATTTTTTCCAACAAATATTGCAGTTACTAATTGCGCTAAAACTGTAATAATCGATAAATAATAGAATCGCTAAATTGTTCGTTTCCCGTAACACATCCTGACACACGCCCTTTTTTTCTTGGCGTGGCTGTAAGAGCAACGCACTGAGAAGGCCGCGCCTAATTGGTACAACTTAAACAGTCGTAACACTACATTCCGCCACTATTATAGAGGCTGCGCTACGTAACACTTTAGACTAAATGAAAAAAAAGTAATAAAGAAATTAACAAAAACACAACTCAATTAAAATTATTTAAAAAAATATTACATAGAATTTGCATACACAGAAATAAAATAAAAGGCTTTGGGGATACGATTAGATAAGTAAATATTAAAGAAGAGTTATGCATTTTCTCATTTTCTTTATGCCTTGAGAAATATAACAAGCTTGATTAACTAAGTTAAAATATTTAAAAATATTTTATAAGCACAAGTGATAGAACTCACCAGAACTTGGACGGTCGCTGTATCGAGTGCAGTAAACCCAGGCAGGCCATAATGTAGCGTTCCCGGGTGACGTCTGACTATTAGTGTCGGTGCTACCACATGTAGAGGGCGCGCCGCTCGACGTTGATGATACTATAGAGCTGGCAGAGTCTGGTCTCTTCTGTACTTCTATTGTCTTTGGTATTTCTTTATCTTTCTGTATTTCCCCTATCTGCGACACCGTCTGTCGTAGCCCGCCTAGCGGCGGCAAGCTGGCGTAGTCGCTCGGCTCTTTAGACTTTAAATAATCAAAACTATATTTCTGATATTCGGTCTGTTTCGATAAATCGTAAGGTTTGTATAAAATGCTGTGGTTTGGTCCGACGGGCTTCGGACCTTCGATTTTGTTTGTTTTTCTAATTGCGTTTAAACCGAACTCAGGGTGTAAAATATTGTTAATTGAAAAGGCTATAGGTGCCGTCGGCTGCTGGCGATTTGTCTTGTCGAGATCGAATCGCTCATCCGGATTTATAACAGGCTTGACATCCGGCGTTTCAGGTCTGTAGTAGTTTTGGTATTCTATTTCATTTTGGTGTTGTTCTGGGCTCGGTGGTGGAGAGTTCGGTTGAACTTTTATCATGGTCATGTTAGAAGAGCTTCTATCGTACCTCGCATCGATAGTCGTACATGTATACTGGCTAGGTGGACAGTAGTTGACGGGATTCTCTGCATGAGGGGCTGGTACCCTTCCCGTCACCGGTCCAGGGCTGTTGGCCTGGTTCGGACTACAACGATCTTCGAACGCCATATTCTCTCTTTCCAGTAGTTCTATTTATTCGATTTCAATCGATATATTGACGCGATTTTTCTTAAAACCAAACACAATGCTGCCCAAATTGATTATGCAGGCAGTACACGTTTGAAATTCATTTAAACATACGCATTATTGTCCCCGGCGACGATTATTTGAATGTCAGGCACAGTTGACACGGGTTTTGAATATTTCATTAATATTTATCAAGTTATTTCTGAACGAACTCGCCGGCATGATTTCTTAATTCCATCATTGTATCATAGATCAGTCTGTATAGGTTGGTTACACACTCGTCGTATTTTATTTACTCGAGGCAAAGGACGCGTGATGGACGGTCACGGCTGTCAAATTGAAACGTCAATTTAAGTTTGACACTGACAGCGGACTGCGCTCGCGGCGGCGGCGGCCGAGCGACTGCGCCCTACACGGAGCATGGGGGACACGCCCCCGAATAAACAAGCTTTTTTCCCTTCCCCAGCCGGTTTGTAGGCGGCGACCGCTCGTGCTTTTCATTGCTCAGGAACGCCATAGAACCATCTTTCGTTACGTTCTCTCTCGCGCGACATCCGTAAGTTAGAAGAAGACAGAGGGACGACAATTGATTTAACCTGATTGTGTATTTAGTGGGTCTGGTAGAGATTTGTAATTCAGTTGTAAATTGCTGCTATGGCTCTTTTGCGGGCTCGTAATGTATCAATAATACTGCGCGCTGCTTTTGAGCGGCCGCGGTACGGAATTTCAATTAAACTTTGACAGAATTATTATTTTGATAGACAGACGCCATCTTGATGAATTATTGAACGGCCTCGTTCGGAAACTTGATTTTTTTTTACAGATCACTACGATAATGGCGGTGTAATTAAGTTGTATATTACAGTCATTAAATTGCTGAGGCTAGGTGTTTTATTGGGTGCTTTTTGACGCGTTGCATGATTAGTGACCTCTAGTAGGTACTCTCGTATTAATATTAGGTAGGTATAATGGTACTAAATCTCACGTTCTGAACTAGGTATAATTGACATCATCCTTGATAAATCATAAAATTTGAAATTGTTATTTTTTTAATTTTTTTTTATAGAATAAGGATGACAAACGAGCACACAGTCTACCTGATGGTAAGTGGATGCTGTGGCCCATAGACATCTAGGTACATTTATCCTCGATAACGAATCAAAATGCAGATGCGTTGTCACCCGTGAGGAATAACATGGAATGCCTCGCTTCCAGTTAAAAGAGTCCCCGGTTCTCTACACTCACCGTACGAAATACAGCAGCAATAAACTACTATTTTCAGCATTAAGATACTATTGGTCTTTGCTGGTTGAGCCGACCCATTCGTGCTACAACTAAACTACTTATATAATACTATGCTATATTATATATTTTATATATAATATGCATACTTATATATAACTACAGCACGGCTCTATATAGCCTAAATTGGGTAGAGTTTTTAAAACTCAAGCCGATTACCGGCCTATTAATTTTAAGTTAAATTAGATTTATTCGTATTTAAACTAATAAATCTAATAAAATGTTTAATTATTATCATTACTACAGCCTATCAACGTTTTTATGCTGCTCCCCACTGCTGAACATAGGCCTCCCCCATAGATCGCCACGATTGACGGGCGTTTAGGCAACCGCAGTTTTGTTAGTATAGTTCTTATCAGGCAGACACTGCTACCAATTACCCGGTTCTTCCCCCTCTGCTGAGTCTCTTGCTCTTACGACTCCCACGGGACGATGTAGGGTAGGGGAGATATTCTTACACCGCCTCTCCACGGCAACGTCATTGTTTAGGTACTCTCAATTAACAAATTTACACACCATCATGCGCGTAGGTAAATATTGTAATTCTGATCATAGGCTCCCTAAAAAATGGGAGAATTTTTAACTATTATAAACCAGTGCATGAATAGTATCCCATCTGATGGTAAATGGTGATGCAATCGAAGATGGTATAGCTCCAGCTTAGCTTAACCAAAGCTTTTTACTCGTGTGTAGCCTGTAGTGTGTATCCGTGTGTAGGGGTATATATTGCGATTAAGGTAGATTAGGTTTACAATTTTATATTTAAAGTAAGCAAAAATCATAGCAAGTGTAACACGTCTTCTTTTAATTTAACACCTTCCAAAATTACATGGCGACTCTACCAGGATAATATTATTTTTTAAACATGTGAGCGACGTTTAGGGCTAAGTTGGAAGGATATATACGTAATTATGAATGAAAAATGTTGATAGAAATAAACAAGCTTTCATTTATTCATAACTAAACGGAAGTGTAAAGAATAGTCAAAACTGCAGACAAAACACGGTTTCTACTCGTCACTGTATATACATAAATAACAATTTCTCTATGTGTATATTTTTACACCACTCGTCGACATTGGGCGCATCTAAATTTCGAGTGAGTAGGTATATTTAAACTGAGTGACTAAAACCTAATAAGTACATACTATGTTCTATGCCAGTGTTAAAACAGGGAAGTTTATGTTTATGTTAGAAAATATCATATTATTGAAAATGAAAAATATGAGATTGATGAACATTATAAGTGTCCTGTAAATTTTAGCACTTTTTTCTATCATGATTTATTCGATCATTCAAGTTAATATCAGAAATTGATTGGCCTGTAATAACTTTTTAAATTTAGCACACAACTCACAACCAGATAGCTCTGATTCACTTTATAAGTAACTATATTTTTTATAATGTTATAGCAACAAAAAAAAAGAAGTGATGGTTGCTACTGTAATATTGCAATGTATATCAAATAATAATAGTTGCAGATGTGTTCTCTTCCCTGAGGCTTAAGAAGAAATACCTCGTAGCCTGTAATTATATAGGTACATACCCTTAAAAGCGTGACAAAACAATAGAAAACAGAAAGCAAACATCTTATACATACGTTGTAGAAGCCACGCTGACGATTGTTGCACGATTGGGTCGGCTCCACCGGGGAAGAACCACGCTCTCACAGAACACCGGCGTAAAATAGCAGCTTAATACTGCTATGTTTCGTATAGTATAGTGTATAGTAGTAGGTATAGTGTAAAGATCCGGAGACCCTTTTGTACTGGAAACGAGGCATTCCATCATAGTCCTCAGGAGTGACTACGCATCTGCGTTTTGATTCTTAGTCAAAGATAAATGTAGATATCTATGGGCCACAGCACCCACTTACCATCAGGTAGACTATGTGCTCGTTTGTCACCCTTATTCTATAAAATAAAAAATAAATATTAATATTACTTTTAATGTAACATATTTCCTTTTTACCCCAAAATACCATGTGACACGAATTTTTAACGAGGAAAACCGAGTGTCGTGTTAGTATGGTAAATATTAACGTATTCTCTATATACGAGTCGTCGTTTACTAACTTGAATGTGTTAAGGCGACGAAAAACAGTCTTGACACTTGCACTTATGGAAATTAGAGTTTTATGTAAACGTTGTCTGGCTAAACAGCTTATTCAATATTCGTTCATAAATATTTATATCTGCAATGCAAGATAATTTAAACTTCAACTGTAGCAAAACCAAAAAACTAATTATTGTTTACTCGAACTTTTATTAGGAGGTGTTCAGTTACACAGATATTACAATTATACAGTCGTATAATTATAATATATATATAGTTATATTATATCTGCAGAAGTAATGGGTCTGCTCGACTGAAGACGGAATTCTTTCGCACAAAACACCAGCGTGAAATAGCAACATTTCGTTACTAACGAGAACCCGAAATCCTATTTAATTGTTAATGAGAATATTTCACCTTTTTTTTTGGCATTTGATTTTAGAATGTATATTATGTTTATGAGTCACGACATCCTCTTACCACCAGGTGAACATCAATTCTAAAAAAAAGTTGCATGTTATACTTTTAAAAAGCAGATCTTACCTTAAGACAATTATCCAAACATATTACACTAGCAGAACGGCTCGGCGCCACGACCTAGACAATTGACAATGAGAAACAATAGAAAAAAACGCCAACATGGCGTCGCTAACGAGCCGACGGCCGCTGTCACTCTACCGATGTAGGGTTACCTTTAGTCAGTTAACTATTCAACTATTCAATATTCAACTATTTATTCATTATTATAAACATTTTAAAATGTTAAAAACAATATCTTCAAGGCATAATGCTATAAATTTCATAATATATTTCAAATCTAATTTTGAAGTGCAATTGCTGATTGGCAAGCAGTAAGCGATTGGCGGCGGCACCGTGGGCCGCGATTCGAATCTCACGCGAAACAAGCTTAGTATGGCCTACAAGCTTTGGTCTGGGTGTTTGAGCATATGCAATTACTTACAGGAGAAATATTAGTGTGAAGGTAACGTCTTTTTTTTTTATAAAATCATAACAAAATTAACATAACATAAACATAAGAATGTATCAAAATTAATTACAGCTATTTGAGAATAAGGATTACGACGACGAAATAATTTGAGAAAAAAAACTTACTCATCCAAATGAGAGTATTACCTAAACCTGTAACCATATTAGCCCAAAGTCGAATATTTAAAATTATTAATAACTCACAAGGTTGTAATATCATTAATTCAATTATTAAAGCATATAAAAGTCCACTGAACAAAGGACTCACCCAAACATTGCCACGCAGGGATATTTGCTACAGTTGCCACGCTCACTAGACGGGTTAGCAAGGTGCTGCTGCCCGTCTCCTTTCGACCAGGGGATTTGTCTTCAAGAAAAGAGCTTATTCCCTCCTAAAAGGCCGGCAACGCACCTGCAATTCCCCTGGTGTTGCGGTTGATCATGGTTGACGGTAGTCACGAGGGGGTAAACGAGCCGCATGCTCGTTTGCCCCCTCTTCTATTAAAACAAAAAAAATCTCAGAGGCTATGACAAGGCTTCTATAACTTTTTGATTAAATTTGGTTACATGAGTCGCAGTAGCGCCAAATAGACTGCTACCTCTTTTGTCTAATTTACACTTTTAAAAAACTTTATTATTTAAAAGAAAATTGATAGCCCTATTCCCGCCTAAATAGCTGTCAAATGTCAATCTTCGCGCCGAGCAAGCGCCATTGTTGTAGTTGCCGACGTGCCACGGCGCCGTTTGATTTGTTTTCACGATTGTTTATTGAAAGTTAATCTCTTTGTGTTTATTTGTTTAACACTATTGAACTTAACGTAATGGAGAATTAATTGGTTGTGAGACAAACAGCCATAACAATTGAACAAACTGGTATTAAAAGTTCGGACTTAAAAGTTTGTCTTCTTTCTTCTTTAGCTTTTGACCGACACATCTGTGGCTTGGTCCAGAAGGAGACTACTGAACAGTGTCGGGAGAGGACAGATTCCGCTCGGAGACGACGTCGCTAAAGCGTTCGTCACGACTCTTATAGAAACGGAGCCTCTGGGGTTACGAACGCTCGGGGCAGGGGACCCAAACCCTGAGGAAGACAATAACTCGGAAGTGGTCCCAAGACACCTGCGAGGGTGCTGGTGGATAAGCGTGCTTTAGTAAAGCAAAGCGAGGGAGGGGCCCCGGTAGCGTTCCGAACATTCCATTTCCGACATTCCGGGTTTCCGGGACCCTCATATACGCTGATGGTGACCACCATATTGTTTTAACCGGTAGGAGTCTGGCATACACGTGGTATACGTGGTGGGGTTTATACGTGGTAGAGCCATGCTGCAGTTATATTAGTAGTATAGTTGTAGCACGAATGGGTCGGCTCGACCGGGGAAGGACCACACTCTCACAGAATACCAGCGTAAAATAGTAGCTTAATGTTGCTGTGTTGCGTATGGTGAGTGTAGAGAACAGGAGACCCTTTTTACTCGAAACAAGGCATTCCATCTTAGTCCTCACGGGTGACAACGCATCTGCATTTTTATTTGTAATAGAGGATAGATGTAGACGTCTACGGGCCGCAGCATCTACTTACCTTCAGGTGGACTGTGTACCAATCATAACATGTGCCAATTAATACTAGATGATAATAAGAGAAATTGTTGAAAATTATTGTAGGTATGTACACTTTAGCCATGTCTTCAAATTTTCCCCATTAATATATTATAATATTCTTTAATTAGGACTTGACATCAGAAAAAAAGAGTGTTATTAATAAATGTTGAACTTATGTATTTATTTTATATTTTATATGCCTACAGGCGGGACATAGAGAACCTAACTTATATTTCATATCGAGATCTGTAAATTCACCCTTGTCAAACAGATTTGATTTGATTTGAACGTACCGAACGATTTGCAAGCGACTACTAGTATCTAATGAGGGCCGTACACCTTCAGTTTTATCTGTGCGACAAAATTGTGCAGTCGAACTGTACAAATAAATCGTATGTCCCTACAGCCCACACACGTTTAAGTAAAAATACGCAGTTTATTAATTTCGTTCCGCGACGGCATCGACAGACGACACATTAGTTTTTGTTGCATTATTGTTGATAAAAAAAAGCCACAAAGCAAGTTGACTGTATTTATACTGACTACAGTAAATGCTTCGATCGAATAGATCATCAAATCCTTTTAAACAAATGCAGTGTCAGGTATATATGGAGATCTTTTGCGATGGTTCTCCTCCTATATTATGAAAATAGATCACAAGCGGTAGTACTAATGGCTTTATGTCCACTTGGCTATCAGTTCCCTCAGGAGTACCTTAAGGCTCTCTGTTAGGCCCCCTACTCTTTATTATCTTTGTGAACGAGATATAGAGAAGTGTTTCTTGTACTCCAAAGTACTCTTATACGCTGATGATATGAAAATACCTAAATTCATGACTAGTAAAGAGGATACTATGTTATTGCAAACAGACTTGGAAAGGTTTGAAACATACTGCAATATAAACAAACTGGATTTAAATATACCTAAATGTTTTGTGTAAATATTGGCTGATGGTAAGTGGATGCTGTGGCCTATAGATATCTAAATTTATTCTCGGTTAGGAATCAAAATGCAGATACGTTATCACTAAAAAAAAATTATTTATTTCGTTAAACATGTGATCAGTGATCGAAGTCACCTAGTAAGCAAAATAATGCCTTTAACAGGTGACTTCGCTCTTCCATAGCTAAGAATTAGAATATTATTAACGAAATAAAATATCCTAAAGTAAATAATAAAGATAATAAAAACATGATTTCAGTATCCTACCATCAGTCTCAAAGCATTGATACATCAATAATATATTAGGGTTACATATATAGAGTGTACCTATGTGTATTTAGTAGTTGTAGTATATGGTGAGGTATATAAATTTGTGCATATTGTTTGAGTGGTGTGTGAGTATGTACTAAGTATGGGTGTATGTATGTGTATATGTTCATTTAGTATCTGTATTGTAATAATGTCTCTGTTTCCTCATAATTTAAGGAAGTTAAAAAAATTGTAATCAATTTCTTACATTTCTTCTTTATTTTGCTATAGATCTCTAGTTCTTTGTTTAATTTGTTATAATATAGTGAACCGGAGCGACTTGAGTATTGTTTATTAGCAAATGCAGTTTTAGATTTCTTTAACGCAACGACAGCTTTTCGTCTTTTATGTTTAATGCTGTCATCGTAGGTTAATCACTCCTGAGGACTAAGATGGAATGCCTCGTTTCCAGTACAAAAGGTTCTTCGGATCTCTACACTCACCATACAAAACACAGCAGTATTAAGCCATATAAAATATTAGCCATAAAATATTATATTGGCGTATTTAAATCGCTCTCTCTCTCTATCTCTCTCTTATCTCTCTCTCTCTTCTCTCTCTCTCTCTCTCTCTCTCTCTCTCTCTCTCTCTCCCTCTCTCTCTCTCACTAGCTGTCCCGAAAAGGCTAGTTTTTACAGTTGATCTCTCAGAACAATAACTAAAGCATATTGTTCCGAAGTTGATCCACTGCTAAAGATCTTTTTGATCCTAAGCAAATAACGATATCAGTAATTTCTTAAAATTTCTTTGCTCAATTTTTCCAAAGACAATTGAAATAAATCGCGCCTAGAAGCTTAGAACCGAAATCAAAAACTACGATAAAACATACGCCATTAATTTCAAAGTATCAAACAAACAGGATTCGATCCCCGCCAAATATATAAAATAATTAGTTCAATATTTTTTGATTGCCGTGTAGTGGCGGTTAAGAATATCCACTACCCCATATCTTCCCGTGGGTGTCGTAAAAGGCGACAGAGGGAAACAGGCAGGAGTTGGGCAGCAGCATCTTCCTGATAACAGCAACTGTACAACAAAAAAACTGCGGTTGCCAACCCGCTCACCAAGCGTGGCAACTATGGCAAATATCCCCCCATGAATAACGACACAAACAAACGGCCCTCAATCCCCGACGGCCCCGCTATTCCTGGCTACGGTGGTGACCACGGTAACGGCGGGGAAGGGGGTGCTAAGAATCTCCGGTGGAGGTTCGGTTGCCACCTACGACGACTCGACCTGGCAACATATAACGTACGCACCCTGAGGACTGACGAGAAGATACTGGAGCTGGAAGAAGAGGTAGACAAGTTGCGGTGGCATGTTATTGGATTATCCGAGGTACGAAGATAGAGGGAGGACACGGTGATGCTCGAGTCCGGCAACTTGTTCTTAATAAATAAAAGGCGTGCGTCGAGTACAGGCATTTATTTGAACTAACGACGGAAATACAATGCGTGCTTACCGGCTAAAAGTACCCACTACATTTTATAATATGCAACACCTCCACCCTTATTTTGTACTATACATAATGACCAAGAACATAAGTTATACTTAAACATAATTATTTTATATTGTTACAAATATTCTACCTAAGAAAATAATATCAATGAACCTACTACTCAAATAAATATTACATACAATTTCTCTCTTTGAATTTTTTAATTATTACTTGTAACAATCGTCTATACCATATCGACTGGTTTACATACACGGCGAACACCACGCGATTCATTAGTGACATTGTTGTTCGAGCCATGATTATCTATTTCCTGCACATTGGGCACGTTAGACGTTGGCGAAGTTGCCGTTAATACAGTGTCAGTGTCGTCGGTTGGGTTTGGCGATGCGCCCTCCGGTACGGCCGCGCTTGGCCTGTTAACTGGCGCGTCGGACTGTTTGTCGTTGTTTACTGGAAACATTAGCGAAGGGCGGAATCGTTTTACAGGTGATTCGCGTATTGTGTGACTGTTATTATTACGTGTTAAGTTTACTATTTTGGTTACATCGTTTGACACTCTTCGAGTCGGTTTTCGGTATGTCTGTGTTCCTCGGTTCCAGTGATAGATCTGACTTTGTAATCCGTACTACTTGTCCTCTCTATTGTTGTCCCTGCCATCCACTTATCAACGCCGCGATACTCTCTAAACCAGACCTTCTCACCTGCCGAAAATTAATCGTTCCCTCAGCTGGTGTTTCTGCTCGCTTCTGCCGAGCTTTTACTAATTCTTTCTGATCAGGTTTCAAACAATCTAAATGCATGCGTAAATTACGCCTTATGCACATTTTTGCAGGACTTTCACCGGTTGTGTAGTGTGGTGTATTTCTATAAGCTAATAGGAATCTACATAAAGACGTGTTCTATACTTAATTGCTTTTTAATATTACGTTTACATATTTTCCGCCCCATTCGAAGCCGGGTGATATGGGGCTGAAAAAATTTGTTCAATTCCATTGGAACTTAAAAATTGCCTGAACTCGTTACTGAAAAATGGAGGACCTTATATTGATTTCGGTAAACCGAATCTCGCCCACATTTCTCGCAACTCCTTTAGCTGTATGCTATTAATTTTAATTGCTTTCCTTGAATGAGATCACTACAATAAGGAAAGTTTGTCCCGCTATCGGCCCCAAAAAATCTATGTGTATCCTGGTCCATGGACGGTCTGGCCATGGCCAAGAGCGCGGTGCGTGCGCCGGAGGGGCGTTAGCTACCGCTGCGCACACGGTGCAGACACGGCACGCTGCTTCTACAGCCTCGTCTATGCCCGGCCACCACACATAGCTCCGAGCC
Organism: Parnassius apollo; assembly: GCA_907164705.1. Classification (NCBI taxonomy): domain Eukaryota; kingdom Metazoa; phylum Arthropoda; class Insecta; order Lepidoptera; family Papilionidae; genus Parnassius; species Parnassius apollo. Next base: position 6,351,316 of record CAJQZP010001539.1, on the reverse strand, counting down.
AGTGCCTTCGTTTTTACTACCCCCATATGCCCCTCATGAAGCTCCGTAATAACTTTATCCCTGCAAGAGTCTGGGATTAACGACCCTATGTCCCCACATTACACAACCTAGTTCCATGGACAACTCATTTTTTCTGTTAATATATGGTTTTAATTCTCTCATTTCGACGTCGTTCGGCCAACCGTCATTAATATATCTGATTACTCTGCTTAATATAATATCCGACGCCGTTTCTATTTTTAATTTATGTAATTCCAATAGTAACGCTTCTGAAGCAAAATGTAAATATGTTTGTTCTGGGTTGTCTAATTCTTCCTTAGAAACCCCTTCCCTATGCTCACTAATCAACCTAGACAAAACATCTGCTGTATTTTTGTAAGTGCGAATGTATTCTATATTAAAATCATAAGCGGATAACTTAATAGCCCAGCGTTGTAGTCGACTAGCCGCCGTGTTGGGAATACCCGCCTGCGGTTCAAAGATTGTGACTAACGGTTTATGATCCGTACGTAAAGTGAACTTTCTACCAAATAAGTATTGATGGAATTTGTCCATTGCAAATATTATCGCGAGGGCTTCTTTATGAATCTGACTATAGTGTTGTTCAGCGGAGGTGAGCGCGCGCGACGCATACGCCACCACCCGCTCGCCACCGCCGGCGGGCGCGCGCTGCGCCAGCACCGCGCCGAGCCCACGCGAGCTGGCATCGCATGTTACTATGCTCTCCAACGACATATCAAAATGTGTCAACACTTCCGCACTATACAAAAGCTTTTTAATTTTATTAAAACACTTTGTATGTGACATTGTCCATCTCCAATGTTTACCCTTTTTTAATAAGTCATAAAGAGGGGTAATATGAGTACTTAAATTTTTTTATAAATTTCCTATAGAAATTAACCATGCCTAAAAACGATTTTAATTCCGATATATTAATTGGATCGGAAAAGTTAAGTATTTTAGGAGGCATACCTAAAATAGGCTTTAACTTCTCCGAGTTGACTCGAACACCCTTGTTATCTATTATGAATCTTAAATATTTAACTCGGGGAGCCATAAACTCACATTTTTTCTGATCCGTTAGTTTACAAGATACTAAATACTTGTTCTATACCTTTTAAGTGCGAATCACATGATTTACTTTTTATTAGTATGTCGTCGTAAAACACAACCACGTCCGGCACATTTTTAAAGAGATTTATCATTATCTTTTGAATAATTCCGGGACTAGAAGCGAGACCATACACTAGGCGGTTGTATTTGAACAGTCCTCTATGCGTATTAATAACAGTGTAGTTTCTAGACGTTTCATTTAAAATTAACTGATTATATGCTTGTGAAAGATCTAGCTTGGTGAAGTAACGATTACCACTCAAACCACTAAATAAATTTTCTACTTTTGGAACCGGGTACCTATCGACCAACAAAGCTTTGTTCAGTGTCACCTTATAATCCGTGCACAGCCGTATTCCGCCGTCCTCCTTCCTCGCTATAACCAACGGCGTTGCCCAGTCCGAGCGATCCACCGGCTCGACGACGCCTGCGCGCAGCATCGCGTCCAACTCTGCATCCACCCGCGTTCCCTCGCGCACGTGTAGCTTGACCTCTTCACCAGTATACTTGCCCAATGTGCCGTCAAATAGATTCTCATGCCTGGAGATAATATCAATAAGCGAGTTAGTTTTACCTCTTACCATATTATCTATTTCTGTACACTTACTTAGCTTAGGTATTTCTAATCGCAATTCAGACAGCCACTGTCTCCCTAATAAACTAGTGCTAACCTTATTTATTACATATAAATCTGTTTTACATTATTATTATACTCAACATTTGTCTCCAAGTACCCTATCGGATAAATAGCTGAACCATCGTAAAATTTTAATTTTAATTTACACGTTTTTAAAGGTAAATCCTTAAATAATTTAATGTATGTTGAATAACATATACAAGACAATGCCGACCCTGTATCGACTTCCATTTTTAAGGGTTTATTATTTATAATTATGTTCATACACACCGGTCTATACTTCGCTAAAGACATCTGATACATCGGTTCCTCGCCATCATCAGACGCGTTCTGATCATCCTCAGAGACGTCACCCGTCTCCGGCCCGCTCAACCAGTGCGCCGCACCGGCCGCAGCGTGGGTGCCCGCGCTAGCGTTCGCTCGAGCAGGCATCCGCATACCGCGTGCCGCCGCCGGCCCCGCCCCGCGGCGCTGATTCCCGCCGTCCGCGCTGGGGCCGAGCGCGCGACATCTGCGTGACCTTTCTCGCGCACCGTTTGAATTTGAATTATCCGATGTCATGACGATCGAATTCCTTCTTCATGCATACTCTTCGCAAATGGCCTTTTTTCCCACAGTAACTGCATTCAAAATTTTTATACCTGCAGTTTTGTGAGCTATGTTCGTCGCCACCGCACGCTGAACAATTTCTGTTTCCTAACTTATGTATCTTCTCGCTAAGTTCCCGGTCCGGATCTTGTTCCCGCGAGCCCTCCACAGCTCCCGCATCCCGCTCGACTGCCTCTAGGGTATTAGCTAACTGTAGCGCTTTTTTATAATCAAGATCATTTTCTGCAAATAACCTCTGTCGAATAAAATCACTCCGCAGACCGCATACAAACTGATCTCGTAGGTTTTCCTCTAAGTTAGTTTTAAACTCGCAATATCTAGCCATCTTTTTCAAGTCCGCCACGTAGTTCGCTATCGATTCGCCTGCTACTTGCCGTGTTTGACTGAAATCTGTACTTGGATTGATGATGTCGGTTGCAGACGTGCACGCAGTAGATCCACCGCGAACGCATACGATAGGCTTGACGGCTTCTTAGGACTCGCCAACGTAGACAACAATTCGTATGTTTCTTCACCGATGAGTGCGATTAAAGTTGGTAACTTTAAATCATCGGTTATTTTGTTAACCACAAAATACATTTCTAACCGATCCAAATATGCTGACCAGTTGCCGGTTTTCACATCAAAGTCCTTAATTTTGCCTACAGACATTGTTGCGACTATTGTCTTCAACACGATCAAACAAAATTATTCCACAGCGAACCAAGTTTTATCCTCGTCGCCACTGATAAATAAAAGGCGTGCGTCGAGTACAGGCATTTATTTGAACTAACGACGGAAATACAATGCGCGCTTGCCGGCTAAAACTACCCACTACATTTTATAATATGCAACAGTTCTATCACCGGAAGAGCGACCATCTGTCCCAAGGAGGTGTCGGATTTATCGTCCACAAGTCTCTCGTCAACAACGTTCTAAAGATTGGGAGTGTGTCAACGAGGGTCGCGTACCTGATACTCAGAATCACGGTCACAAACTGTATTCGCTGAAGGTCATCAGGTCATCAGGTTTACGCACCAACCTCGGCACATCCCGATGAGGAGGTGGAGGAAATGTATGAGGACATTTCTAGAGCCATGCATTCCTCCAAAACTCACTATACGGTGTTAATGGGAGACTTCAACGCAAAACTGGGCACAAGAAAGAACGGTGAGCTGAAGGTAGGGAAATTTGGAATAGGGCAACGGAATCCAAGGGGCCAGCAGCTGGCTGACTTCATGGAGAAAGAGGGAACTTTTTATGATGAACTCTTTCTTCCAGAAGCGGCCCCACAGAAAGTGGACCTGGTCGAGCCCCGACGGTTCAACAAAGAACGAGATTGACTTCATTATGACGACCAAACGCCAACTGTTCAGTGATGTCTCAGTGATCGTAAGGGTGAAAACTGGCAGCGATCACCGAATGGTTAGAGGCACACTGAACCTAAACGTTAAGTTGGAGAGGTCTCGCCTAATGAAGTCATCGCTCCGTCCCCCTCGTGCTCTAATCCAGAATCCCGAAACCTTTCAGCTCGAGTTACGTAACCGCTTTCAGTGCCTAGAAGATTGCAATGCAGTGGACGATATGAATGACAAGCTCGTGGAAACTGTCCATGCAGTCGGAGCTACGTTCTGCAAGACCCGCCGCAGACGAACACAAAAACTCTCCGATCACACTCTTAATTTCATGGCTGTTAGACGGGAGATGAGGCTGCAATCGTCAACAAATTTGACAGCATACAGGCAACTGAACAGACAGATCTCCAAATGCATGCGGCGAGACTTAAGCAACTTTAATAATGCTCGTATTAAAGAAGGGATCGAGCGAAACCAGGGCTCCAAAGTCTTTGCCAGAGATCTGTCTGCCAGAAAGAGCCAACTGTCAAAGCTGAAGACTGGGTATGGCAGCATCGTTTCCGGGACACCTGAGATTTTGAGTGAGATTGAGAGGTTCTATGGGCAGCTGTACACATCATCGTTGGAGCCACACGCAAGTGTGAGTAACGAGCCAAGAGCAAGTCTATTCCGATAATGACATCCCGGACGCTAGTCTGAGCGAGATTAGAATGGCTCTTCAACAACTTAAAAACGGCAGGGCCCCAGGCGAGGATAGAATTACAGCGGAGCTTCTGAAAGCGGGTGGAACACCGGTACTTTAAGTCCTTCAGAAGCTCTTTAATTCCGTCCTCCATGGTGGCACTACTCCGGAGGCGTGGAGCAGAAGTGCGGTGGTCTTGTTCTTTAAGAAAGGCGACAGCGCTCTCTTGAAGAACTACTGACCGATTTCCCTTCTGAGCCGCGTCTACGTGCTCTTTTCGAGAGTCATTACGAATCGTCTCGCACGCAGACTCGACGACTTCCAGCCTCCCGAACAAGCCTGCGGCAGATTGTACAGAAGACCCAAGAGTACAATCTGCCACTTAGCCTGGCGTATGTGGACTGTGAGAAAGCCTTTGATTCCGTCGAAATTTGGGAGGTGCTTCAGTCCCTTCAGCGGTGCCAAGGTGACTGTCGGTATATCGAAGTACTGAAATGTTTGTACAGTAGGGCTACGATGGCTATCCGAGTACAGAACCAGAGCTCGAAACCTATCCAACTGCAGAGAGGTGAAAGACAGGTGACGTTATTTCCTCGAAACTCTTCACCGCTGCATTGTAAGACGTTTTCAAGCTACTGGTATTGACATCAATGGCGAGTACATTACATTACCTTCGATTTGCCGACGATATAGTCCTTATGGCAGAATCGCTGGAGGACCTAAGCACTATGCTCAATGACCTCAATGGTGTCTCCCAACGGATAGGTATTAAGATGAACATGGACAAAACAAAGATCATGTTTAATGTCCATGTCACACCTATGCCGGTAGTTGTTGGGAGCACTATGCTCGAAGTTGTTGACGAGTACCTTTACCTGGGACAAATAGTCCGACTAGGTAAGTCGAACTTCGACCGAGAGGTCAATCGACGGATTCAACTTGGCTGGGCACCGTTCGGGAAATTACGACACATTTTCTCGTCATATCTCTGAAAACTAGATTGTACAACGAGCGCGTGTTGCCAGTGATGACTTACGGATCTGAGACGTGGTCCTTCACTGCTGGCCGTATGAAGACGCTCAAGGTCGCTCAGCGAGCTATGGAGAGGGTTATGCTCGGAGTTTCTCTGCGTGATAGACTCAGAAAACGAGGATATCCGCAGTAAAACCAGAGTCCCCGACATAGCCCAACGGATTAGTAATCTGAAGTGGCAATGGGCCGGCCATATAGTTCGAAGAACCGATAACCGATGGGGAAGAAAGGTTCTCGAGTGGCAGCCTCGTACCGGTAGGCGTGGTGTAGGGCGACCCCCCACTAGATGGAGTGATGATCTGGGATATGAGGAAGTCGAGGGGTGGCTCAGGACCGTGCTTTGTTGCATTACTTGGGGGAGGCCTATGTTCAGCAATGGACTTGTGAAGGGCTGTAATTGATGATGATGATGATGATGATTTTTTGATAGAAAATTGATGACAGACGGCTGCTCGTTTGACATCTACATCTATCCTCGATTCAGAATCAAAATACAGATGGATGCATGTCATCCCTGAGAGCTAAGATAGAATACCTCGTTTCTTATAAAAAGAATATCCAGTTCTACAGTTGACACATGAAACACAGCAGCATTAAACTGTTATTTTACCTTGGTATTCTTTAAGAGCTTGGTCCTTACCCGTTCGAGTCGAACCATTCGTGCTACAACCACAATATAGCTGCAGCATGGCTCTACTGCGTAGAATAGGTGCTCGAATGTGGAAGAAATCCTCGCGAGGAAAAATGCAAAGATAAGAATTTAAAAAAATCGCAGATATGTGAAGTCTGACACCTCGTTGACGTAATGCATGTTGCATTACGTCAACGAGGTGGACATTTCCTTGACGTAAAACCATTTTTATAAATGAGCCAAGGAGTGGAATCAGAGTGGAACGTAATAGATAGCAACATTTTTTACTATACAACTGCAAATAAGTTGTGTAATGTAACAATTGTCAACTTCCTCATCTGAGTTGCCATCTACAAATGCATGTTCGATGTAATTGGATCATTATTCTAATGGTAGTTTTAATCTTTATCTGCCTACCCAGTTACTACTTTTATAGGCGTAGGAGATACAAACTTGAGTTAAATAGTATCATAGATTCTGTTCCACTCCAATTGTCAGGCAGCCGGACACGTGAACCGAGCGGAAGAGCTATTTCTGGGGCACCGTGTGTGGTCCCCGTGTTGTGGCAACACGCTTTATGAGCCAGTGCTGTAATGTTAAGGCGCAGTTGGCTTGTGTTATTTGCTTCTAGAAAAAATTATTTTAAATAATAAATATATTAACCAGTAAGGTACACGATAGTTATTTTTTAAGCCTTACCAATAAAAGAAAAGACAGTAACAAATCACCTTCTCCCCCTATTTAACAAGAAATAGCAGCTGAAAAAATTTTCTACGAATATAGTACCGCTTAATATATACTGACATTACATAGTATATACTGACACTTCATATTAACTGGCTAGTTAAAAAAAATATTTTGTCAAATTCGTAGTTATATTGAAGAAATTCTTTGTAGGTAGTTAATAATATTTTTGTGAAAAAAATTCTGAATAAACCAGATTTTGAACTCTTCTTTAACAGTACCTACATTATACGTGTTAAAATATGGCGTTAGTGTAGAGTTTTGCAGTATTCAAAGGCTTTCGAGTCATCAAGGAAATCACACACTACAAAGTAATAAATTTCCTTTTTTATAGCAGTGGGTGGTAAACGAGCACACAGTCGACGTGATGGTAAGTAGATGCTGTGGCCCATAGACATCGACATTTAGCCTCTATTAAGAATCAAAATGCAAATGCGTTGTCACCCGTGAGGACTAAGGAATAATGCCTCGTTCCCAGTAATTAGGAACTCCGTTTGGTACACTCACCATACGAAACACAGCAGCATTCCGCTGCTATTTTACGCTGGTATTCTGTGAGAACGTGGTCCTGCTCCGGTCGAGCCGATTCATGCTACATTTATAATATTTCTGCACTCTGCGCTCATTTCATAATATGGATAGGTACACAACACAAAGAAATGCAATGGCGGTGCAAGAATATCCACTACGCCATATTGTACCGTGGGTATCACAAGAGGCGACAGAGAGAAACTGAGACAAGAGTTTGACCACATGAGTTAAAGGGTTTTAAGGGTTAGTAAGTTTTAAGGGTTACAGTGTACGTCATTCCGGTAAGAAATTTCCAATAACTAGCTGTAAATACATTACACGTCGGATGGGGTAACTGTTGATACTATTTTCATATTCTGTCATTTTTAACTATTGCACACAGTAACGCTACCTAACAAAAATCTACCACTAAGCATAGGCATTCCCCATAGAATGTCTCATAGGGGTAATATTTGAAATAGCTGCCACGTCTGGTAAACGCGTTGGCAACGATTTTTTATATTTTCGAGTCGTTAAGAGGAAGATGCTACTATGTATATCCCGTGTCATTTCTCACTGTCGCCTTTTACGACACGGATATGAGGTAGTGGATTTTTTTGCACTGCCACTACACGGCAATGCAATGATTTGATTGTTGTAAAGCAATCAATTGATTTATTATTATTAGTATCCGGATGATTTTTATTTTGAAATTACATTTAGATACAAATTACATACTGATGAATAATATTTTTTGATCCTATTGACATAATAGAAAAATCTGAACTGGTTATTTGAATAAAAAATCATGAGTGCAATTAGTTTAGTTAAAATTTTTGTATTTTTAAAAAAATACTAAAAAAGGGCTTAAAATAATAGATTTTCTCACAAAAGAAGTTAACTTTAAAAAAAAAGGGAAAAAAATCAGACCAAAGACGGGACGCGAACCAAGGCATTAAGAATTCGCCGCCGCTCGATATCCACTTGAGCTATTACGATCATTAATTTAGTGTCAAAATTTACCTTCTTATATGGTAGCAGTTTTTCATTGCCTGAAAAGACAGACAAAAAACATTTTCTAAAAATAAATCCTAGCAGATGATTTATTGCCCCCGTCTTTTTGAAGGTAATTTACAAGAATTGCTCGTTTAAAGGTATAGGGTATACTAGCTGGTGACTGCCTCGTTGGTTTAGTGGTTGTAGTAGTGCGAATGCTGGTCATGGTGTCCTGGGTTCGAATTCCGGGTCGGGCCAAAAAATAAATTATTGAGGTTTTTCCGTCAATGAATTCTCAATAGCTGCCCGGAGCCCGTCCGGGTGGGAGAAGTACAGCACGTCGCTTCGCAGTGGGATGTACGTGCTGTGGGGCTAACTCGGCTCGGTCTAGCCTCGAGGACGCCCCTGACCCCTCCCGGGACGATACCTCATACTGCGTGTCATCTAACATGCTGGGAAGCGAACGCCGGAGGCCTGGCGTGCTGCTAGGAGAGCGCGCGCCTGTTGGTGACATCGGCTCCACGTCGAGATCTGTCTCCGCGGGACCTGGAAGTCGCTGACCCTTCGGCAAATCCCTTCCCAGAGGCGCGAGATACGCCAACCATGCCTAGGAAACAGCCAGGCCATAACCTAGAGCTAGGGAGGAGCGCCTGAGGCCATAACTTTGCTGCTATCAGGAGCGCACACCTGTCGGCAGGATTGGCCCTGCTTCGAGTCCTGTCGTCCGCGGGACTCCGCGGGGCTTTGAGACTGCTGACCCTTCGGAAGCACCTATGATGAAAACCTACAATGCCATACCTGTACGGCTCCCAGGACCAGCCCATAGAAATGGGCTGTGATGATTGCCCGGGTAATGGGGTATACCCCGAGGCCCGAAACCTGCGGGGGATGAAAAATAGTAGTCCCTTGTAGACAACAACACGACGAGGGAATAGAGAGTGCACCTGTGCTTGTGCATACACTTGGGCACTATAATCCTGTCCTGAGCCAATGGCTAGTCTCCACTGAGGCAGACCGCTGTGGCCGAAATTCGGTCTGAAGGACACTATACTAGCTGGTAACTGGCTCCTTGCTGCCGCAGAAGAAATAATTGCGGAGATATCGCTTTACTTTAGAAGAGTTATATTGTTTAATTAGAAATGATAATACATTCATTGAAGTTGAATGATATAGCTTCGAATAAATTTGTTGGCACGATACGTGCGCTACCTACCGTAAGTTAATTGTACTACGCCTATAACTTTCGCGCAAGTGCAAGCAATTAGTTGACAAAGTTTAACCACAATTTCGTAAACGGAATGGCAGCTCATAAAATACAAAAAAAGAAATACTAATTTATATATACTGCTAAAGATTTTTTGTTCCTAAACAAATAATGATATTATCGGAAATTTCTGAAAATTTACTTGCTCCATTCCTCCAAAAGCAATTCAAGCAAATCACGTCTAGAAGCTAAGAACCAAAGTTAAAAACTTCGATACGCCATCGCCATCAATTTCAAATTATTTCTATCCCCGCCGATACTAAAGAAATATTTTTTTTTTTTGATAGAAAAAGGATGACAGAAGTGTGCTCATCTGTCGTTGTGGCCCATAGACATCTATACCTATCTTCAATTAAGAATGAAAATCCAAAAAATAATGTTAATGAAGATTGCTTAAAGATAAAATGATCATCCACCGTTGACTAGTAAAGCGAAATGTATCTAAGTAGGTTCTATCCTAGCCAAGCCGGATGATAAGCGAGGCTGTTGAAATTAAAAAAGACATCCAAATTTCGATACAGAAAATGACTGCATGCTACCTTCTGCTTGATATCTTGTTATTAATAAAATTAAATTGAAACCCAAGGATACCACTGCAAGACTACAAGATACTGTAAGTTCCTTCTGCGTAGATCGGATTATTCAAAAACTGTATACTACTAACTGTATAATGTAAATATATGTATATGTATATAACTGTACGAGTATATACAGTTTTTAAATAAAAATTATTTTTCAAAAACTGAATATACTCGTAGTACAGGTTAACTATGACATCAAGGCGTTAAACACTTTAGTATCCCCTAGTGACTGAGAGTGAGTTTAGGAACAAACATAATATGTCAAATAAAATGCGATCAAATCCGTAAAATTAGTCCGTTAAATTTTTATTCAAGAATGTTGTTTAAAATTTTAGTTACAATAATTTTGGTTTTGGATATTGATTCAATATTTAATACCTATATATACTATATGTTGCTTCTATTTGTTGCTGTATATAGTAAGAAAAGTAACCATTGTGTTTTAAATAAAAAAGCCATCACACTCCAATTTGAAAAGGTTAACTAACGCCGTAATAATTAAACTGACACCTGAGTGATAAGCGGCCGACCATTTTAAAATAAATGGCGTTAAATTGCAAATGGCGTAAAATTACATAACTTCATCAAATTGGATAATTTCGCAACGGGCTTAAAAGAAGCAATCGCCTTAAATGCCCACCACGTACGCGCCCGTTGAATGTATATGTAAACAAAATTTATACCAGCCACTCGTTCCGTTCAATTGAAAGTCTATTTTATAAATTACAAGTATGAAATTTTGTTATAGATTATACAAAACAATGAAGCGTGTTTTATTGTCTGTATTTAGACGGGAAAACCGGAAAACGAAGTAGTTTGTTGTTTATTCGTATACTACTTTTTTTTTTTGGATAAATCTACTATTAAAGATTTTAACCGTTCTATATATTTCTAGAATACCTACAATATGACTATACTACCTTCGAGATGGCAAAAGTGCATAGATAACAACGGTGCACACTTTATTTAATTTAAAAAAAATACAAAAAAATATTGACTTTATATTTCTCCCGTACAAAACACCAATTTCATATGTAAGGAGTTATTATTATAAATTTCGAATAACTTTATTGGTACGATGTACCGTGTGCCCCATATCATCCCGTGGGTGTCGTAAGAGGCGACAGAGGGATAAAATCAGGAGATGGGCAACAGCTTCTTCCTTAAGCCCACTTTTCTCTATGGGATATAATATAATTTATATTACATCTCGAGATATAAATTAATATCGCTTACCGCACTTTTAAATGGAACCGTTTCCACTGAGGTGTAATATATACCTAGGTATTACATCCCAAACTATAAATATTTTTTCGATCGACCGAGCGATATTTTCGTATTATATATTACCTCCTGTACCCCGCACACCCTTCCGCGCCTCCGCTACGTCCTCAGATCGTCCAATGACGAACGTACACTGGTTAAAAGATATATCTCACAGTGTGAAGGGCAATCGCGGGATATAATTTATATCTCGGGATATAATATATATTATATCCCATAGTGGAAAGCCAGCTTAATAACGACTAAAACAAAATAGACTGCGGTTGTCAACCCACTTGCCAAGCGTGCCAACTATGTATATATCCCCCCCCCCCTCGCTATGAGCCAATCTATGGGAGAGACCTATGTTCGGCAATGGACTTTTATAGGTTCTAATGGATGGTTGGGTACTTTTGTATTACTTCCAAAGTTTCGAGTGCTTTACAGCATCTATGATCTTAGCAGGGACTGAATTGTTTGACGTCCAGATGTCATAGTTAACCTTCAGCTTTATTTGTTAATTTCAGTCCGATTTACCAACAAACAACTGCAGTTACCACTTACCATCACGTGGAGTGTTAGTTTGGTTATTACTTCAATATAATACGAAAAAAAGAATAGAGAAAATAAACCCTTTATTACCTACATCCTCCAATTATACGAGTATATCATTAAAGAAACGTATCTACGTTTCTATATGTATGTACATCGTGGGTAAAATCGACAACACATTGGCGACAGACTATGAATAATAAAGTAACGAGCTAGGGACTGCAGTAAACAGAAATGAAGGGTGGACTTCGATGAAGGCTCGCATTATTGCCATAGAAAATCATTTAAGCTTGAACTTGGTTATTGGTAAACATCACTTAACGGACGCTTGAAGTTGTCGTTCTTTTAAAATAATCCCACTTTAAAAAGAAATTTATCGGAAAGACAAATCTAAAAGAATTTATTTTTTATTAGTACAATGATGGTCTGAGACTTATATTTCCCATGTTTATGTGTAACTTGTAATAAAAAATAATGTGTCAACTGTATTACTTGCCTAAGATATCACAACTAATGGTATAGTAATTTTACGATTGTGTAAGCGATGACCTAGCTATCAATCAAATCCATATTTTTAGGTGAACGTAATCCGAGCAGTTCACTGCATTTCTGACTCTATCTACCTCCTCGGGGATTACGGCTGGGACGCAATATCTGTTTTATTTATTTATTTTATTAACATATATTATGTAAATTATATACAGCGATAAAAATGTTTTAATGCAATATTAGCTTTTTGGGTGGCTATACGTGGTCGAGCAACGCTGCAGCTATATTACAGTTATAGCAACAAACAAATCGCTTTTTGAACATTTAAAAACATCGACACATGTACATGGTAGAGCCATGCTGTAGTTAGTAGTATGGTTGTAGCACGAATGGGTCGGCTCGACCAGGGAAGGACCACGCTCTCACAAAATACCAGCGTAAAATAGCAACTAGATGCTGCTGCATTTCGTATGGTGAGTTACAGAACCGGAAACTCATTTTAATGGAAACTAGGCATTCCATCTTAGTCCTCAGGGGTGACAACGCATCTGCATTTTGATTCTTAATCGAGATTAAATGTACATGTCTATGGGCCACAGGATCCACTTTCACCATCAGGTGGACTGTGTGCTCGTTTCTCACTCTCATTCTACAAAAAAGTGAGAAAATGATCAGCCCTGATGTCATAAGTGGAGACGACTTCCTTCTTGTTAGGTCTAAGTTTAATTATTTTTGAGCGCCAATATTTGATACAAAACTACCTTCAATACATTTTTTTTAAATTTGACATAGGTGTTCGATTTAAAATTATTGAATTAAAAAATTATTTCCATATGGTGACGTATGTTACACAATAGGCGACCTGACTATAGGCGAAATATCTTAAGGCTTCTCTAAGGCGGTATACTGTGTAGTTTACGCTCAACGTACGATAAATAACGTAATCTACACACCGGCGACGGGCAGCAGCGCTAAAATGCTACATCTGGTTTTGCGATCATCAATTCACCTGTCAAGCGTAAGAACCAAGGCTCATCCTCACTAAAAAGGGACAGTCTTACTTTCACGGCGAAGGCGAGTGAAGTACTCGCCATTGATGTTAATACCGTATCCTTTCCAGTCCAGTAGCTTGAAAACGTCTTCAAATGCAGCGGTGAAGAGTATCGGGGAAATAACGTCACCCTGTCTTACACCTCTCTGCAGTTGGATAGGTTTCGTACTCTGGTTCTGTACTCGGATAGCCATCGTAGCCTTACTGTACAAACACTTCAGCACTTCGATATACCGACAGTCAACTTGGTACCGCTGAAGAGGCTGTAGCACCGCCCAAATTTCGACGAAATCAAAGACTTTCTCATTTTTCATAGTCCACATACGCCAGGCAAAGTGGCAGATTGTACTCTTGGGTCTTCCGTACAATTTGCCGAAGGGTGTGTATGTGGTCTATGGTACTAAAGCCTTTTCGGAAACCGGCTTGTTCGGGAGGCTGGAAGTCGTCGAGTCTGAGTGCAAGACGATTCGTAATGACTCTCGAAAACAGCACGTAGACGCGTCTCAGAAGGGATATCGGTATGTAGTTCTTCAAGAGGGCGTTGTCAACTTTCTTGAAGAACAAGACCACCGCACTTCTGCTCCACGCCTCCAGAGTAGTGCCATCATGGAGGACGGAATTAAAGAGCCTCTGAAGGACTTCAAGTACCGGTTTTCCACCTGCTTTCAGAAGCTCCGCTGTAATTCCATCGTCGCTGTGGACTTGCCGTTTTTAAGGTGCTGGAGAGCCATTCTAATCTCGCTCAGACTGACATCCGGGATGTCATCGAAATAGTGTCGGATAAGACTTGCTCTTGGATCGTTACTCACACTTGCGTGTGGCTCCAACGATGATGTGTACAGCTGCCCACAGAACCTCTCAATCTCACTCAGAATCTCAGGTGTCCTGGAAACGATGCTGCCACACTCAGTCTTCAGCTTTGACAGTTGGCTCTTACTGGTAGACAGATCTCTGGCAAAGACTTTGAGCTCTGGTTCCGCTCGATCGCTTCTTCAATACGAGCAGTATTGAAGTTGCGCAAGTCTCGCCACATGCATTTGGAAATCTGTCTGTTCAGTTGCCTGTATGCTGTCAAATCTGTTGACGATTGCAGCCTCATCTCCCGTCTACCAGCCATGAGATTAAGAGTGTGATCGGAGAGTTTTTGTGTTCTTCTGCGGCGGGTCTTGCAGAACTTAGCTCCGACCGCATGGACAGTTTCCACGAGCTTTTCATTCATATCGTCCATTGCATTGCAATCTTCTAGGCACTGAAAGGTTACTTAACTCGAGCTGAAAGGTTTCGGGATTCTGGATTAGAGCACGAGGGGGACGAAGCGTTGACTTAATTAGACGAGACCTCTCCAACTTAACGTTTAGGTTCAGTGTGCTTCTAACCATTCGGTGATCGCTGCCAGTTTTCACCCTTACGATCACTGAGACATCACTGAACAGTTGGCGTCTGGTCGTCATAATGAAGTCAATCTCATTTTTTGTCGAACCGTCGGAGCTCGACCAGGTCCACTTCCTGTGGGGCCGCTACTGGAAGAAAGAGTTCATCATAAAGAGTCCCTCTTTATCCATAAAGTCGGCCAGCTGCTGGCCCCTACGGTTCCTTTGCCCTATCCCAAATTTCCCTAACTTCAGCTCACCGCTTTCTCTTGTGCCTAGTTTTGCGTTGAAGTCTCCCATCAACACCGTGTAGTGGGGTTTGGAGGAATGCACGGCTTTGGAAATTTCCTCATACATTTCCTCAACCTCCTCATCGGGATGTGCCGAGGTTGGTGCGTAAACCTGTATGACCTTCAGCGAATACCGTTTGCGTGATTCTGAGTGTCAGGTACGCGACCCTCGTCGACACACTCCCTATCTTTACAACGTTGTTGACGAGTGACTTGTGGACGATAAATCCGACACCTCCTTGGGACAGATGGTCGCCCTTCCGGTGATAGAACAAGTTGCCGGACTCGAGGATTACCGTGTCCTCCCTCTTTCTTCGTACCTCGGATAATCCAATAACATACCAGCGCAACTTGTCTACCTCTTCTTCCAGCTCCAGTATCTTCTCGTCAGTCCTCAGGGTGCGTGCGTTATATGATGCCAGGTCGAGTCGTCGTAGGTGGCAACCGAACCTCCACCGGAGATTCTTAACACCCCCTGCCCCGCCGTTACCATGGTCACCACCGTAGCCAGGAATAGCGGGGCCGTCGGGGATTGGGGGCCGTTTGTTTGTGTCGTTATTCATGGGGGGATATTTGCCACAGTTGCCACGCTTGGCGAGCGAGTTGGTAACCGCAGGTTTTTTATTATATTATTTTTGTTTTTAGGAAGATGTTGCTGCCCATCTCCTGCCTGTCTCCCTCTGTCGCCTCTTACGACACCCACGAGAATATATGGGGTAGTGGATATTCTCAACCGCCACTACACGGCCAATACATACATAGGGCTGAGCAGTGAACTATAGCCATAGCAGCGATCACAATAGATCTTTTAGGTCGCAGTGAAACTGGTAGACCTGCATAGCTGCATAGCTGCACATAAAAAGGACCTCATGATAAGAACAATAAATAATATAATGTATATGTGCTAATAGATTTTTTTTACCTTTTTTGATAGATTTTTTTTCTTATTTTGGTAACATAACTTATTTGCATAATTTCTCATTGTATTGATTGAATGTTATTACTGCTCCAAATTAATCCTAAATTAAGTTGACAAGGCTCAATCTGAAAATGTTATTTACCTACACTTTTAATTAATATGCACATCAGAGATTGCGAAAATTAGTGTGTTTTTGTGATTATATCATATAACATGTGTATTGAAAGTATACTTGTTTAATAAATTAATTAAAAACATTGTGACCGTAGTACTTATTTTAGCTTTATTTCGAATACTAAATTCATACGTTTTATAAAGAGTCACAATCTAGATGCTTTACTAGTGGATTGCATGTCCAGGTCAGTGACCACAAGTCCACTATAGAACATAGGCGCCCTCAAAATAACGCCACAGGGCATAGTCCGGTGTCACCTGGGTCCATCGACTGTCTACTTGTCTTAGGCCCGGTTTACGTTTTGAGAAGTCAAAAGTGCGAGTGACAAGTGCAACTGACAAATGACAAAAGTTTAGTGTATGTGAACAGGCAGTGACAAGTGATAAATGGGAATAAAATACGCACTTGTCTCTTCTCACTTGCCATTTTTCACTTGCCACTCGCACTTGTCACTTCTCAAAATGTAAACCGGGCCCTACAGTCGTCCCTCTATCTAGTGGAAAGCTGCTCTACACTTAGCTTACCCTGTAATTATACTGGATCTCTGTAGCCTTAGGCTCAGAAGGCCTAGAACCCAGAGCCGTAAAGCCATTTATTAAAAAAATCTATAGCCTTCAGACCAGAAAACAGTAATGCAAGCACTGTTATTCTGCGACAAAATCAGTTAAGAGGATAGTATCTACGAAGGCGGACTCCTAGGTAGAAAAGAAGACGAAATAGAAGCAGGAAAAATTTAAAATCAAGCTAATCTTAACTTACAATAAAAATATTATTATTTTCAAAGTTAATAAATATATTTATAAAGTTGTCAGTACATAATAGAAATATATTTTTATTTTTCGAATGCCAACATGTTTGCCCGCCAAAATATCTAACTGACATTAACAACTGTGTCACATTCGCTTAGAAATTTACATAATGTTTACTGATAATTATTTATTGCGAATACAAACACGCGCCGATTCGTGTCATAACTAACTTCATTATAAATATGTTAAAATGTTATTATACTAATTAGATAATAAAGACGTAACTATTTATTGACGCCTGTCACTCAAAAGTCCATTAAATGATTTAAATTTATATTCCATACAACTTTATTACAATTTATGATATATAATTTGTTCTAGGTCGATTGCTCGATTGCGAAAATTATTGCGCAAACTAACCCGGTGTCGACTGAAATTCCAGATGAAAAACTCAAAGAGACCCTTTCTAAATATTTGAAAGTACATTATACTTCAACTTTTTAAACAACTTAAGTACTATGCTCTCGCGCGGCAGCCTTGTACCGATAAGTGAAGCATACTACTGATGCTCAACTGAAGCTCACTATTGATGGAGTAAGGATCTGGTGACTCGAGGCAATGTTTAATCGAATTCCTTGCGGGACGCTTATGATTCCGAGTGGACTTGTGAAGAGCTATAATCCTAAAATACAAAAAAAAATTTATGGGATAAGGCTGACAAATGAGCACACAGTCCACGTGATGGTACGTGGATGCCGTAGCCCATAGACAACTACATTTATACTCGATTAAGAATCAGAATGAAGTGAGGACTAAGATGGAATGTCTCGATTCCAGTAAAACGGGTAACTACTAACAATAGCATTTTCCATTGCCATTCTCTTTCAATGGATTGCATTAAAAGAGTCAACCCGGGTTTCCACGTACTTTTCAGATGCACTACAATAGCGATTAAATCACATTAGGTGTCTAAAAATATTATTGTAAGTTATCCGTATATTACCACGTGTCTTCTTGATATAGTCTACACCATACATTACTATAATACATACATAATAGAACAGGGGAGTGGGTGGAGCCCGTGTAGTCACTAACATATCACTAACATGTTAATTTACACGTATAAATGTCATTTGTTTTCAATTTTCGTGTCAAGCGTCGCTGCATACAAATTATTAAAAAAATGGTTAATTGTGCAATAATTACGTGTCGAAAGAACAGCAAGAAATGGAATTTAAATAAAGCAGACTTATCCTACAACCAGTAAGTCGAAATTATTTATATTTTGTAAATATTGGAAACAAAAATAAAGAAATATTGATGTGTCAAAAACATTAATCAAAAGTCCAAAATGTTTAAATTCGCTCAGTCTGTCAATACAGCGAATCGGGTTTGTAGTAGTGATAATAGGACGTAATTGCCTGTATGTGTGCTCCCAGCGACACCGATCTTCGTACAAAATAAGGTTGACAGCCATTCTATTGCGTATTATAGTATTCTATGGTCTACACGGAGTTGACATTTAAAAACGCTTGGCAGAAAGATCGAAATAGTGTAATTTTCACGTCAGTCGGCGCCTTGCAGAACTTTCGTGCTATCGTATTGCTTACTACACACAGAGATCTAGGTTGACGTTTTACATCAGCGTCATATTTTAGGTCTAAAGTAACAATGCGGCCAAGGTACTCGAAATTGTCTACTATCTTAACAGGTTTCCCATTGAGATGTATCTCGGGCACGCTTTGAGGTTTCCTGATCTGAAAATCATTATTTCTGTCGTTTTGAAGTTATATATCAAGTTATGTTCCTATGCATGTCTTTCACAGATTTCAATAACTTTTTTCAAGGCTTACCTTTAACTGGATGAAATATATGTTGTATATAACATATTTGCCATACTTGCCACGCTTGGCAAGCGGGTTGACAGCCGCAGTTTTTTTTTTAGTTTTAGCTATTAATAGAAAGACGCCGCTGTCCATCTTCTGATTTCTTTCCCTCTGTATCCATCTACGACAACCAGCACCCACGGGAAATGAGTACAAGTTCTTTCAAATCAGGTGAAGCTGTAGATTCACCAAGTGTCAACAACCGCAAATACAAATTATATAAAACAGTTCTTTAAATTAAGCCAATGGTCTCCTTAACGTACACTAGCTTGGTCACCCTACACATTTAGCAAACCACGCTTAGACTGTACTTAGTGTCAGCATCGTCTTCCTTGCAATTACATGATTACAGTCTTGCAACTCAATAATTAGGCGTCCGCGAACGCTGTTTATCGAAGACCTAGGTCTAAGTAACCTAAAGTAAGTATTATTAGTGTTATTGAATGCGACCGTTTACGTTGCTTCTGTATTTAAATATGGTAATTAGTTTATGGATTTAATGTCAAAATAGCAATATTATATGTATGTATTATTGTATGTTTATATATGCTATATGTAAGAATATTTAAATATTTGTTGTGTATGTAGGTATGTACTATGTAAATATATTTCAATATATGTACACTTTATTTATGTATTTTTGCATTTCGCATCTGCCAACGGTTGACTTTGGCACCCAGAGTTGACTGGTAGAGAATGCCACATGGTATTAATTCCACCCTACGTACCCTTTTCCTTAAGGTACTACATTAAAGTTTATAATTCAAGAAAATATATTAGCTATAAGCTGTGTGTATGAATTGTGTGTGAAGTTTGAAACTCTAGTCATGCTGCAGCTATATTATTGTTGTAGCACGAATAGATAGGCTCGGCCAGGAGGACCACGCTCTCATAAAATACCAGCGTAAAATAACAGCTGCTGTGTTTCGAGTGGTGAATGTAGAGAACCGTAAAAACTTACTAATGCTAAAGTTTTTAGTGGCACCGGAGAAGATTTTTACTGAAAAGGTGTTTCAGTCTCTCGAATGTCTTAATCCTTAGGGTTCACAACTCATTTGCTTTGAAAGCAATTACTATTGTATTAAAAGCATTGCTTCTTATTTTACTAACTGCGTTGATCACAAATTGAAGCGAACACTACACATTGTAAATAATACTAATTTTTACGGAATTTATCGCGTATATTTAACTTTTTTACCCGACGTTTCGAGAGCTTTACAGCACTCATGGTCACGGGAAGGACTGAGATGTTCAACGTCCAGCTGTCATAGTTAACCGCGGTTACCATAGATTAAAATTTAACTTTTGTTCCGATCTACACAGTATGAACTTATGGTATCATGGAGTCTTGCAGTTGTATGCTTGGGTTGGGATTTAATTTTATTTATTATAGGATCCCAAGCAGATGGTAGCACCCAGCCATCTTCTCTATTGAAATTAGGATGTTTTTTGATTTCAATAGCCTCGCGAATCATCCTTGGAAGGAATCGGTGTTCTTTAGCGAGGATTTGTGGTCTATCAAATCTGATGTAGTGACGGGGGCGATCCTGTACATGTTCAAGTCTGCAGTCTGTGAACATGTACAGGATCGCCCCCGTCAGCGAGGTACCGCAGTTTTTCATGTCTCAGTTGTTATCAGGAAAACTCTGCTGCCCATCTCCTGTTTCACCTACCGGACGGTATGAAGTAGTCGATATTCCACTGACGGTATGAAGTAGTCGATATGCCACTACACTGTCGGACTTCACACTTTCGCGAAATATGTTATTTATCAGACATGCCGGTTTACTCACGATGATTTTGATCACTAAAGCACGTGCTGAAATCAACACATACGCTAACAACACGTGAGATAGGATTTTTGGTAGACATTATTCGGTGTTGGGATGAAGAAATTGGGAAGAATATCTAGCATGAGTTATATAAAATGCTTTACACATAACATTAGAGCTATCGCTTAGAGGATATACATGGCTTTAACTACAACGATTATTAGAGCCATCACTCAGAGGTTAACATTGGGCTATAAGCAAGCAGAATTTCATTGGTGTCAACGGCGCTTGTGTTTGAACTAGGGTTGCTCGCTTACTGCGGAATTTATGACGAACGTTTAAGCCCGGAGTTAACGACTCTTAAATATATTTTTTATAGGATAAGGGTGACAAACGAGCACACAGTTCACCTGATGGTAAGTGGTTGCTGTACCTTTTAGACATCTACATCTATCTTCGACTACGAATCAAAATGCAGACACGTTGCCACCCGTGATGAGGAATCAAGCGTGTATACTACTCAACATTTCCTTTTTAAAATTTAAATTTCTTCTTATTAAATTTCTTTAATTTTCTATGTATACCAAGTAATACATAATTGATTCCATAAAAAAGGCAAACATTAGAGTGGAGAGCTAAGTTGTTACTAATGAGTTAATGACATTATGTAGTGTGTTAATTTTTCACATTTCACATCTACACATATATAATCACGTCTGGGTCACCAATGTGGCCGTGGAAGGAAAAGAGGAGATGGATCTCCCGCCGTACAAGCTGTTCAGCCCGCGGAGTGGCCAACTCTCCGGATGTTACTTCGGTGCATAGCGCGGTATCTTCGGAACTTTGACAGCGCGATTTAGGCTTCGGTGCGTTTTTGCTTGTGGCGCGTGGACAGCGCTGTCACAGACATACTCTATTACTTTGTACCCGCTCGTTTAGCCTTTCCAAGCCTCAGCTATATCAATGTTATTAATTAGGTCTCCTATTCTGTCTTGGAGTCCATCTGTTTAGGTACCACCATCGTAATATCTTTCTCTGTCGATAAGCAGCATTTGTGTAATGCTGTGTTCACTAATGCAAAAATGTGTTCCTATTTGTTGAGTAATAATTACAGGCCTCGGGGCATTCTATCTTAATCCTCAGGTACGACAACGCATCTGTTTCCTTCTTTATTGGAAGATCTTTTATAGAATAAAGGTGGGCAAACGACGAGCACACAGTCCACCTGATGGTAAGTGGATGCTGTGGCCCATAGACATCTACATCTATCCTCGATTGAGAATCAACACGCAGATACGTTGTCACCCCTGATGATTAAGATGGAATGCCTCGTTTCCAGTAAAATTGATCTCCGGTTCTCACATTCACCATACAAACCACAGCAGCACGGAGCCGCTATTTCACGCTGGTATTCTGTGAGAGCGTGGTCTTTCCCTGGTCGAGGCGAACCATTCGTGCTACATACTACTTATTAATATAGCTGTAGCATGGCTCTACCTACGTGGTAGTTGGTAGGTAATGTTCATAAAGAATAAAATGGTTTTTATCTAGTAAATAATTTTTGCATCCATTAAAAATTGTTTTACTATAGTGTAATTATACTTTTCTTTACACTGCTACAAATGTTACAAGAAATTTTTTTATGCTTTTGAAAAGTCGCATTTAGCCCCTGAGCTAGGTTCTTATTAAATGTTAATAAACATTAAAATTTTATTGCTAGAAAATTACGGTTCATATCAAGAAAATAAATTTAAAATATTAAAAATAGTATAATATTTTTGCATCCATTAAAAATTATTTTATTGTAGTGTAATTCGTTACGCGCCCTTTTCTTTATACTGCTACGAATTACGCTGCTTGCGTCTTTGCGTGCAATAGCCAAATGTTACAAGAATGTTTTTTTTGCTTTTGAAACTCAATCTTAAAAACATAACGCAATAAGTTTAATTTCAATTGTACATCTGTAAAGTGAATAGACAGTTTTGCGTGCCACATAAATAAAGTATACAAGCGGTTTGTAGATCCTTTGAAATTGTTAGTGGTTTTTCCTTAACGTCGTATTTCTATTGTCTGCTGTAATTTACTATAAAATTTAGGTAAATATAAGTTTAATACAATATTATACGAATTAATGAGGCATTACCAAATTGATGCCACGTACCTATTTAATCATGTCAATTAAATTAAAAAAAAAGGTATCCGGTTTATCCGATGCCGCCATTGCTATTGTTAAATGTTTAGGGCTAATTTAAATTGTGGCTTATGACTAAGAATAAAATTCTCTTCTATTTTATTAGCTTGTAAAAGTCTACGGTTCCCCATTAATCAGTGTATTTGACGTCTTGGGTAAAAGAAACGATTACACCGCCATCTAGCAGAGGCCTCTGGAATTTTTTACTGGCGCCTCTTACAGTACCCATGGAAGAGGAAAAGAGGTAATAGATTACATTAAACTTCGATCAACAAGATCTTAAATCACTACCATCCATTCATCTAATATAACCCATAAAATTCAACTGCTGTACATAGGCTCAGAGGGGATTTTGCCACAGTTGCCATGCGTTGCAGGCGGGGTAGCAAGCGCAGTTTTTTTTTTAATGTTGAGCGGTTGTTAGAAAGATGTCGCTACCAATCACCTGTTCTAGTTTCTTTCTGTTGAGTCTTAAAAAGACGACACATAGGGTAGTTGATATTCATACACCGTCACTACACGGTAAACATCGCTACATGATTTCATTACTTCTTGAATAAAACGAATTTTATGGATTTTATCGCGTTTAATTACGCAAAACGAACTTACAGCTGCTGCGTAGATCGGACCGAAAAATTAATATTAAAAAAACTGAAGGTAGCCGGGCTAATTATGACATTGTGACGTCAAACATTTCAGTCCCCCCGTGATCATGGGTGCTGTAAAGCACCCGAAACGTCGGAAGTTAGAAATAAGTAAAAGTAGTTAATTAAACGCGATAAAATCCGTAAATTTAGTTTTATTCAATGTGTAGTGTTCGCGTAAATTTAAGAAATAATTGTATTACTTCTTATTATAAAATATAGATTTATAGATATAGATTAAGGCGTGTTATTATATTAGATAGGCGCTAACTTCCGCTGACACCGTAGGTAATTGTTCATTGCAATTTGAGGAAACCTGAATGTTTGAGGAATAAAAAATTTCAAACACATGCCCACACGCACTTTAGATTGATTTAGTCGATTAAAATTTTTTCTATAAAAAAGGATAATATCTCCATAAGGTATAAAAGGAAGCCTGTGTCCAACAAAGGGACGTAAATAGGATGTAGCTTCACTGTTTTACTTTTTACATAATTACTTATTTATTAATATGTTTGTTATTTTTTTATAATAATAATAATAAAAACTTTATTATCATAAATAACATTTCTTTACTATAAACTTCTTCGCAGTAAGCTCAAAATAAGCATTACCTAAGCAGCTTTTTATTTTTAATTATACAAATTATAAGTTGTTTACTACGGTTTGTTCCTGCCGACTGTACTAGGCCGAGCCGTTATCACAGACGGCATTTCCAAATTATTCATTAATTAAGCAAGTAGGTACTTCACCTCATATTATTTACCCAATGTAGCTTTCGTATCAAAACATTTACAGTCCCGTATAATTCGGCGCCAACCCGCCCGGGGCTATACACACCTACGAAATAGATTAAGAAAAATGTTCAGCAGATTATGAAATATGACGCTGTCACTGGGGGCGATGTACAGTCACCACACTTTAAAAAAATATTAACCTTAATATTATTAGGAAATATATAAATGAAAATAACTCCATTATAAATGATGACATTGTAATTAGGTAATGACTACTAAGTTGTTTCTATAATAGTTCATATTAATAATTGTAAAAATAGTTTTTAGATTTTTTTAATCGAAAAACATTAGTAATCTGTCCTATATCGTATAGTAATATACTTTTTTTTGGGATGGGGGGGGGTGGGGGGGAAGGGGGGGTGGGGTTTTTTTTTTTTTTTTTTTTTTAAAAACATTAGAATATTTTTTTTTTTAAATTTTAATTTTTTATTAATATTAAAATTAATTATAATTTTTTTTTTAAACTATATTAATTTAAAAAAAATCATTAATATACATTACAAATTGCACATGAAAAAAACATCTGAGCTAAACTACTGAGCACTTAAATTAAAAAAACAGCTGGTGCAAAATAATTTAGCAATCCATAGAATTATTAGGCTTCTTTTCTGCCTACGAGTCTCTGGGTAAATACCAGACTACCCTCTTATCTTTTTCAGCCGGCAAACATCAATGCTTTCACCGCTGTCCGGTCTGAAGAGTACGGAGAGCTGGTATATTTACAGGCTGTAAGACATTCTATTTACCTCGTAACGAAAAATAGACCCTATTCCCGGTTACAGTGGTTGATTTCAGATATCACGTATCATACCATTCCGTGTTATAAGTAGCCACAGAGAATTACGTGACAGAGACACGCTGCAGCAATATTATAGTTGTAGCATGAATGAGTCGGCCACGCTCTCACAGAATATAAACGTGAAATAACAGCTCAATTGCTGTGTTTCGTATAGTTAGTGTAAAGAACCGGGAACTCTTTTTACTGGAAACTCCTCACGAGTGACAACGTATCTTAATTTTGATTCTTAATCGAGGATAAATGTGGATGTCTATGGCTACTAGCTGCGGTTGCCAAGCCTGCTAAGCATGGCAACTATAGCAAATAATCCCCTCTATGAGGCAAGATATCCCTCTAAGATAGAGCCCTATGTTCAACGGTGGATTTCGGTAAAATGTTATCGATGGAAATAGAACAAATCGCATGGGGTGTCATTTAAAAGCATTTTGAAGCACGTTACTAGAAATGCTTGCTGTCTTTTTGTTTTTATTTATCCCTAGCGATGTTCAACGGCTTCGCACAGGTGATATCTGGATTCTACCACAACGCCACCTATGACTATAACCTCCGTGGAAGTACAAAGTTGACAAAGTTTTACCGCAATCTGATGAATGTTACGGCAGCGCATAAAATACGAACAAACAAATATTATTTTTAATACAATACAAATTTACAAAGATTATACGACAAGCCCTTAATCCATATATGACGATACCAAAATATAAAAATATGTATGGAAAATTTAGGTTACAATATCAAGTTCCTGCTCTTTTAAACCAAATTCCAAAAGCAATAAAAATGAACTAACTAAGAAAAATATTAAATATAAGCTTAAACAGTATTTTATAGACAAATTGATAACGACACTTACTAATAATTTATACTAAAAAAACTATACTAAGACACATAATATACATAAATACAAATCTACTAATAAATATATACATAGATACACACAATCGTAACATTAATATCTCGATTACTAATATTATTTATCAAACTCACTAACTGTCCTTTCCTGTGATACACATATAGTTAAAAAAAATATTGTCACACCATGTATTATGGAAGTTGTCGCTACGCGAACCGATTGAACATGGTCGAAGTTACGAATCGGCGGTACATGGAAAAACTTTTGTAAGTTTATTTGTACTGTCGGATGTTATTTAATAACTATCTTTTGTAAAGAAAAAAATAAAAAATAAATAATGGATCTAGATCTCCCAATCAGTTACTTAGACCACATGTACTTGTTTGTCACATTCTATATTTAAAACACTCTTACTTCATCACGTCCTAAAAATAACGTCAACGTTCACAGGCGACATAAACATCCTTAAAATTGGTAGACTCTGAATTGTAACCCAGCTGTGGGACACTAATACATCTTAGAGTAAATATCTGGACAACATGGGCACCCTAACAGCGATGGGAGAGGCCAGGTGCGTTTACAATAGGACCCTAATGTAACGCCTCTTGCTTACAGCGCACCCTTGGCTATATTGTGCGCCCGGCTTTATAATGCCCCGAATTTATTTACCTACCATGGATGGACGAAGGTGTGGTAAATGCATCCAGAGATTATCACCCTCTAAGATTTGTGGTTTTGCTGACTAACACAGTTTCTATTTCTTTTCATCCTATATAGTTAGAAGGAGAGGAAACATAGATTACTTTGGCAAATTATATTTCCGTCCATTTTCTTTTTTTAATAATATAAGGGTAACAAATGAACACATAGTCTACGTAATTATAAGTTGACGCTGTGCCGCATAGACATCTACATCTGTCATCGAATAAGAATCAAAATGCGGATGCGTTGGAATGCTTAGTTATCAGGAAAACAGGTCTACGGTTCTTTACACTAACTACACTATTATAAACATAACAGTATTATATGAATATTTTACGCTGGTATTCTGTGACAGCGTAGTCTTACCCTGGTCAAACCGAATCATACGTGCTGTAGATATGTAAGGCCAGCATAGCTGCAGCGTCGCTCTGCAACGTATACCTAGTATTAGCACCAAATAACGAACGTAACCCAATGGATCGGTAGATGAACTGGCAATGGGCTGTCCATAAAACCTTACTTCCCCATCCGTTATAGGCTCGAAGAACCGACAACCGACGGGGAAGCAAGGTTCTCGTGCCGCAGCATCGTACCGGTAGGAGAAGTGTAGGTAGTGCCTACTTAAGGTGATGACCTGCCAACATTTGGAGGAGAAAGTCTACGCTAAACCTCATCAGAATTTGGAATCTCTCCGAGCATCTTTGGCTAAAGCAGCGGCAGATATGAGTATGGTGCGTGCTGCGATTGATGATTGTCCGCGTCGATTAAGGGCATGTATTCAAAATAGGGGAGTGAATTTTGAATAATGTAAATAAAATTGTATTCTAAATTAAATTACCTTTCATTTCATATATAATCTCTATATAATTATCAAAAAGTGTATCATTAATTTTATAAAAAGTTTTTGACAGAACTTATGACCTGACTAAGTATAACCATGTTATTTGTGCCAGGCTTGATATGACTTAACTGACAACAGAAAGCAGCGATAAATGTGCGAAACGTCTGATACTGCTATTTATATAAGTAATTGCTATAAGCGTAAGCATTAAGTATAGAACATAAAAGTGATTACATGTAAGTTATCACATAAAATTCCGATGTGAAATAAAATATAATTAGTTCTGCTTTTTTTGAACCTAACTCTGACTTAAGGCCAGCCATCTCGAGTGATCGTATCCACCTACCAAATGTGAGCCAAACACTCTCTACGACGGGAGAAGTCTATCCAATAGTAGACTTTTACGGACTGCTATGGAAGAAGAAGTAACATCCATTGATCCAGCACAGCCTATAAAAGTCCACTGGTGAAAATACGTCTCCCCATACATTTTTTCATATAGGGGATTTTGCCATAGTTGCCATGCTTAGGTTGGCAACCGTTTTATTTTCAGATTTTTTGTTATTTTGAGTTGTTATCGTGTAAGTTACATATACCTACCGAGACCTTGCAAGCAATCGGTAAGTCACCTACAGCATCGCAGGCTAAACAAATAACAACACGTGACTTAAGAATATTTAACGCAGTGCCATCAGGAAGTCTACCTACCGCCTGCTAAGCAAATAACTAGCACGTCTTTAAAGATGTGACTCAATTTACTAACAGGACGTAAGAATATTCAATACTATAAAAACCAAGCTATAATTGTTAAGACAGCCCAGTAGTAATTAAGTTAGTTTGTAAGTTAACTAGTCTAGTATTCTTGTGTACTTACATTGTCGCACTAGTTAAGTTAACTTGTAAATTATAAAATAAAAGTAATATAGGAAAAAGTCTCCGTCTCCTTCCACTTCAACCCTCCCAAGCTGCCGCAAACTTAAGTTGTGGTGTATTTTGTTTATGTAAAGGAAAATTCGGTTGCCCATCGCCCGTTTACCTTCTGTTACCTCTTACGACTTCCACGAGATAATACCAGTGTAGTATATATATATATACTATATATATATATATATATATATATATATATATATTATATAATGTAGGGTACATTAACATAAAAATATGCGTGAATTAATTTAATTTTAATGTATTTTCAATTTGGTTCCACTCTACTCAAGCTTCCATTACCGTAAGAATTTTCACGTCAATTTATTTAATTATAAATTGATTCATTAGTACAATTAAGAGTCAATCGAAAAAATACTAAAGCCAAAAAACACTTCTATGTATGATACAACAAATGCCTTCATAAAAGCTAACGCGTCTGAGTTAAGTGGAAGAAGCTTTTTTTGTTCCTTTTTACATAACTTACCTAAACCTCCAATCGACTTCCACTTAAAATAAATATCTAAACATCTAAAGAGAAAAATAAAACGAGCATAAAGCGAAACCAATCTTAAAAACTGGCCAGATCTTAATCTATGGCCACTAATTCCGAAGCAATTAATATATACGCGGACATCTTGGTGTCTTAAATAAGGATACGTTTGGAAAAATAACAAAAAACGTAAGGCCATCTGCTGCTAGTCGGCACACAGAGACGTAATAATCTCAAAGTTTAAGAGAACCGAGGAAAAAATCCAAATTAACTACCCATGTACAGAGTGTTACATATTCTGCAGATTTTTTTAATTGAAAATCTCGATTTTTGGTGAATTGTGTTATGAAAATATTTCTTTAATTTAATATTTGAATTTATAACGTGTGAGAGTGATATGCATAACATAAAAGTTTATTAGGTATATAATTGTAGGCTTTGATTAATAGAGTAATGTCAAGCACTAGAGTGGATTGAATTTTGCACGCCTCATAAGCGAAGCGTTGAGGTTGTGTTCTACTCTCACCTAATGGAAATCCTGTAATTTTCTGAGCTAAAAATGTCTTTATTTTTTTACTATTGCAGTTTTAGAATAATAAAAATATAAGTATCGAGAAAAATCACTCGTTTTCATGTTTCTATTATTTTTAAAAGTAATTTTCTGTATTTAGTGTAAAAACAAACTGGTTGAAAAATAAATTTTGAGGGTGTCCAGATGTCTGTATGTGTAGATGGCGCACGATTACGGTCATTAGAATTAATGTATCAAAATAATCCTCTTTTTTATTAGGTTTAGAATCTCAACGCACAGGTTCCTTTTAAAAATCACTGAGTAGTGTGTTCTCGTTTAATTTTAATTAATGAAAATTTAAAAAACAACCGGTACTTTTCTACAAAAAAATATTCTCATGGATCTCTTCTTTCGTCTTAAATATGGAAAAAGAGATATTTTTCTTTTTATATAATCAAATGAGATTATGAGGCTCGCACTTTTGAATTTTCCAAACTTTATTAATTATTCTTTTTTTTTTAAACGTTAACTCCATACGAGGATTTTCTCCTATTTCGTGTGTGCAGTTTACAAGTTACATACATAAACTGCATAAGGACAAACATCCAGACCAGATGGTTAGCGCTCACAGTAAATTGCACAGCACGCGAGCAACCCCGGTTCGATCTGGCACCAATGAAAATTTTAATTGCAATTTTAAGTACCGATTTGCCACCTGCTCGGCGATGAAGGAAAATATCGCGAGGAAACCTGTACGTTTGAGAAATAAGAAAAAAATATTTCGAAAACATGTGAAGTTCGCCAACATGCATTGGGGCAGCGTGGTGGATACTTCCTTGTATAAAAATCCTCTCAGAAATGAACGAAGACCTGTGCTCAGCAGTGGAACGTTTATAGGCACAATATTTGTTCAAAACAAAAATACAAATACTTGTTCACTGAAATTCATTCCTAAGACACTGCTGCACTCAAAGCTTATTATAATTACGTTATTACTCTAGGTACAACGCTAGTGTACGTAGTTAGGCGTAGCAGCTTCACACTGGCCACTGCGATCAAACCAAGTAGCCGCTCGACCAGCTATGACCTAATTTTCTGCACCTAAAATGTGATGTGGATAACTTGGCAATCATCTTCTGGTATCCGATTGTGACGGTAAAGAAACAAAAATATTCCAGACATTAGCTTCCACCTGGGCGGCTAATCCATTTTTGGTACTGTTGTTTTAGTGTTCGATAGATAACAAAAATTAGTATGAATTACGGAATTTCGGTATGAATGACAAAGGGTGACAATGCGCTTTTATTCTTCATCTGTTCAGATCTTGCTAAAACTTGATTACAAGTATCTATGGGTGCCTTGACCACTTGCTATCAGATCGACTGCGAAATTACTTATCACTCTCAATCACGATAACAGCGAGCAACAATGAGAACTAATAAGTTAGTTTTAAACAAAGTTTGTCAGTTTTTAGAGAATCCTATCATATACATTTAAACGAGCAATTAAGCAATATATATATATATATATATATATATATATACGGAATCTCAGAAACGGCTCCAACGATTTTCATAAAATTTAGTGTCCAGGGAGTTTCGGGAGCTATAAATCGATCTAGCTAGGATTTATTTTTAGAAAATGTCTTTATGTCCGTGTTTTTAGGCAATGCAAAACTGATACAATATAAAAAGGTAAATTTTAACACTGTGTTAATGATCGTAATAGCTCAAGTGGATACCGAGCGGTCGCGAAATCGTAATGCCTTGGTTCGCGTCCTGTCTTCGGTCCGACATTTTTCCTTTTTTTTTCAAGTTCCCTTCTTTTGTGAGAAAGTCTACTATTTCGAGCCCCTATTTAGTATTTTTTTAAAATACGAAAATTTTAATTAAAGTAATTGCACTCATTAACATTATATATTCCAAGTTCCAATATGGGTGTCAATAAAACGTAGTAATTATATCTTGTATCATATAGGTTTTTAGTGTCAATATCAAACCTTTAATTTATTATGTAAGTACGACATCATCTTTAGAGGTACTAATTTGTTTTGGATCAATATAATTTTGTAAATAAAGTGAAATTTTAACCTTATACTATGTAAAAGAAGTAAAAGTAGAGATATTTATGTCAATTAAAAGTAATATGGCCGTAGCTGCCTCGTACGGGCAAGTATAATGTACTTTGAGATACTCAAAGATACACGACCTGGATGCACGTAGCTTAGGACCGTACTTTATGACATTCCTTGAAGAGGCTTATGGTTAGGAGTGGACTAGTTTGTTGATGATGATTACTATTAAAATAATGTAATACTTTTAAACAATGCTCTTGGAAAGCACTATTTGACATATGTCACATAAATTAAGTTTTTATCTAATCAACCACTCTCAGGGTGTTAATGTGTCGGTAGGTGTAGGAAAAATCCTGTTGGAAGTTAGTTATAAGTTAAAGTTGCTACCTATATACGTCCTACTGCTGCGCACAGGCCTCTTCTCTTTTCTGAGAGGATTTTAGGGCAAGGAAATGTCTGCCGCTCTGCCCCAATGCGTGTTAGCGTAATTCACATGTCTTCGAAATATATTCTTCTATCTTATTTCTCAGACATGCCGTTTTCCTCACAATGTTTTCTTTCAACGTCGAGCACGTGGTAAATCAACACTTAAAATTGAAATTAACAATTGAATTGGTGCTGGCGGGGATCGAACGCTGTTAAGCACCAAAAATATAAAATTAGAAATCATTTGCAAGATTTAAAAATTTGTTCCATAAAAGTTACCTCTAAAGTTAAGTGCTATAGAGCCAATTGATAGCAATCTGCAACATACTCGGTACCAACGCTTGTCGCAAAAATTTCGGATTGTTGGTCGGAGATTTAAAAATAATAAAAGTATTTTTAAACTAAAACAGACTGTATGTCTGAGGTCATTCTTGATACAGCCACACAATCGCAATTTACCCAAATGACATTCTACCGAAAAATATAAATTTCTTCCTTGAAAAAAGAAGACAGAAGGCAGCGGCTTTAAGTATCTTCGCCTTGGAACATTGATAATTAGAAAAAAAATTCGAGCAACATGGCCGTCGCTTTCAACGTCCTTCGGCAACGGGAAAAAAATAAAAAGCTTCCAAATTCAAATCGGGCGCGGTGGGAGATGAAAAAGCGAGACTAATTTCATGCGCTCGCGCAGTATTCCATTTCCAAAAGTTCTGTAACATGGAACAAACATATACTTTGCATTAAGTTGAAAAGAGATAAGTATATTATAAATGTATTAATCGGGTCGTAACTTTGTGGAATATGTTGTTTATGTTGTTGTTAAATTGTATTTCGAATATTCATGGGGTACCGTGGCCAAATTTATTTTCGAGTATGAAAAAATTAAGCAACAATTTAAAAAAGGCGTACAGTTATTTTTGTTGTTTTCTTTCAAAGAATTATTTGCGTACGATCTTAAATTTATTCATGAAACAAACCAAGGCACTAAATGCAGTTAAAGTAAATACAAATAAAATAAACGTTCTTGTTGCATAAAAAGTGTTTCTATCTTCTTCATCATGATCATCAGCTCGTAAAAGGCCACTGCTCATCATGAGCATCTCGTTTAGTATATAGGATTTGTCTTAATCATATCGCTTGGCAGACGGACTGATATTGACCTTTGACACAAATAAAGGTCTATTTTTAAAGTTTTTAGCGTGTTTGTAACCGTGGCGGTGTACGATTATCCACTACCCCATATAACCTCATGGTTGGCCTGGGAAACCAATCAGAAGCTTCTTTCTAATAAGGACTAAAAATAATATACTGCCGTTGCCGACCCGCTTGCACAGTGTGGCAACTATAGCAGGAATCCCCACTACGAAGCAACCTATGGTGGAGGTATATGTTCAACAGTAGGCTTTAACTGACTGTGACGGTAACAGTTAAAGTTTTTATTAGTAATTTTTTTAAAAGAAGTTATACATTTTTCCAGTCCGCCTCAGACACATAGGTGTTTATTTTTTTTTTTTTATTTTTCTCAGTTAAGTATTTTTTTAGGGACTACAAAGAAGTCACACACTATCTAAACAGAACTGTACGGAGCGTGAACCAATGCTTAAAAAGTGTGCTGTCCAGGAAATCTCTCGTTTTGAGTGCTAATTGTGTGGGTGCGTAGTCGCTGTGCTTCATGTTCGGTTGCTTGTTTCTGACAGCAGTAAACACTTCTGGCAAGCATTTGGTAGTATACCATTCGACATTAATACTTTGGTTTCTTAAAAGAATTGAAATCAGATTCCCCGCAAAATTAAAAAAAGTAGCGATAAAAATCTTCCCTGCACTTCGATCTCTTCACTTTTGTAGACCTTCGTTCATTTTGAAACAGCCCAACTGTCGACTGGCGTTTTGTTTCTGGATCGTATTAATAAATCTAACATTCATCAATGTCGTAAACATGACGGGACGAGCCGAGATTTAGTGGTCATATTATAATGCTATTACACGCGGGTCTTTTTTATAGAATAAGGATGACAAACGAGCACACAGACCTCCTGATGATTAGTAGATGCTGTGGGCCCATAGACATCTATATCTATTCTATATTAAAAAACAAAATGCAGTTTAATCAATGCAAATTCAATTTGCAATATGTTCTATCTTTATATCATTTCCTTCCGTAATAGCCGTCAAAGGGCTACCATTTGTTTCTCCAATTTTCAAAGTACTGTGTTGAAATTTGTTATACCAGCGGTATACGGTTGTTTTAAAAGAGCTCTTATCCTTAAGTACCATTTGTAGTTTATATTTTTTTTTTTTGGATTTGAGCGACATTTGAAATCGTGAAAAAAATACATACATAACATACATAAACACTCACGCCTGTCACCCAGAGGGGTAGGCAGAGACTACAGACTTCCATTTGGCACGATCCTGACACACCTCTCTCGCCTCCTTCACATCCATACACCTACGCATGCATGCTCGTCGGTTAAGGGTACTCCTAATTTGGCCCGTTTTCAATAAATCGCCAATTTGGTCGATAAATTTTCGCCTAGGACGTCCCTTTCCGACTCTGCCATTCACTTCTGCAACATAAATTTTCTTTGTCACTCTTTCCTCATCCATTCTTTCCACATGACCAAACCACCGAAGCATTCCTTTCTTAATCCTGGTCACAACATCATCTTGCAAACCACACTCTTCTCTTATCACACAATTTTTCACCCTGTCATTCAGATTCAGCCCTAACATACTCCTTAACGACCGCATTTCTACTGCATTTATTCTACTCTCGTGCTTCTTCTGCCAAATGTGAAAAAAATATGAACATTTTACCAATACAAATCCGAAAAAGTTAAAATATCACAACCTTCTATTTCCAAAAGGAATATGGAGCAGTAAGTCCAAAGTGCGGCTCTAGTGAGGATTGGCGGACTTAACTTGTTCTCTAAATATTTTATTCCTCGGACATGCACTCGCTGGGCACATAGTAAAACGGCACTTAAAAATACAATAAACAATTTTATTGCTGATCATAGTGATTGAACTCAAGTTCCTCACGTACTGCGGAACCATATTGCAATTTATGCAAATTATGGATGAATGTTTCTTCAACAAATCCCACAAATATATTATAGTCTCAGAAACTCATAATTGCGTCAATACCTCATCAGTTTAACTTCCTCTGATACTGTCCCGGCTCTGACTGAAGTAGCCAAGGGATGAGTGGCCGTCAATGTGTCTACGCACGTAAGATCATTTGTTTTCACTCGTATTCCAAGGTACTAAATCATAGAGTTTCATTTTTCTGCAATCGTGTCTAAACATTTGACTGATCCGTAGCGCAGGCCTACACTTAATGTTTGTCCTTGTGCAATTTATGTTTGTAAACTGCCTCCACGATACAGGGGAAAATCGTAATGTGGGGTAACGTTTTTTACGGTTTTTTTTTACGTTTTTTAAAAGCAAAAATATTCCACAAGACTCTCAAACTGAGACAACTTTTATAGAAATAAAAGCCCTAGATAATGCTATTCAGAGAACCGTGACGAAACAAACTACCGGCATGTTTCTTAATATATAATTCTTGAATTAATATTAATTCTTCAACGAATTCACAATTAAAAACAATTAAAAATTACATCTTAAATAGCTTTGATGGCCTTACATCATAATTAAATAGTCCACAGACCAAACTATTAAAAGCAACGTGAATTAATTTCAATATTTCTAACTAGTTGTTGTTATGTCGGTCGTTTATATTTGAAAAAAAAAAGTACATTAAGGCTATCTCAGTTGATTACTATATCCCTCGCACCAAAAACGTTCGCACACTAACGACTTACAAAATTAAGTTTTTAAACGCAGCCGGCATTTTGAGGTAATGACGTTCCCGAAGGGAAACAAGATGGCCGACCGATTTGTTTTTTTTTTTTTTTATTAAGACCTATAATTACAGGGAGAGTGGGCACGTAGGTGGGAGTAAACAATGCAACTCGATTTAGAAATGATGGCTACAGATTTATTTGTGACTATGGGCGTTAAGGAAGATATATTGTTATAGGAAACAATTAGGGTACAATAGTTAAAGCTGTTATTTATTTTTCTAATTATAATCCTAAGTATATTTTTAAGCAATCCATTTATATATCACATATAGTACGTGGGGTAATATGGTCATCCGGCTAATATAGTCACTTTCTTATAACTCTAAAACTACAGCCTTGTGTACCTACATAGATGGCTTTGTGATACGATGGCTGTTTATCGTTTAATCGAATAATAAAGGGTCAAAAGGGTGCTTCTTTATCAACGCCTTTTTGACAGTTGATATTATTTATTTATACATATAATAAATCTGCAGAAAAATTGTGTGTTCACGTTTCACGCAGAAACTACTGGATGGATTTTCATGAAATTTAATACTTAAATAAAAGTAAGTGATCGAGTATAACTTATGGGCAGCTATTTATCCGCTTACGGAAGAATAAAAGAGGGTTATGTTTTCCTCTTTTTTTAAGTGTATTGTTATAATAATAGCTCTTGATGTTTTTATGAGACATAAGGAGAATTTAGCTTCGCGTACATAAAGTCTATAGAAAAGTGTGTGAAAAAGAAACTCATCGCTAGCTAGAAGGGCAGAACAATGCCTGCCGGGCCAGCTAGTAGCAAATATTTTAGTCGATTTTAGTATGGTGTAGTGTAATAATAATAATAATACCTACGTTTATTTGTTCACCACAAGTAATTCATTAAAAAGATGTTAACAATTGTTTATTATGTCCTCTATGATCTACCATTAATTGGCATACAAATATTTAAACAAATAAATTTTTCGATTTATTACAAATGTCAAACTATTACCAGTTTCGGGTCCATCATCACATCATAATTATAGTAAATGTCAAAAAATATAATAATAAAGTCAAAATAAAGCACAAATTTGTAAATAATGTAGATAGTTTTTAAATTTGATTTTTCGAAGTTTTCATAATTATTGCCAAAGCTTTGAAAATTTTTTGCTATTTTTTTTTTTAATATATTAGTTATATTATACGACTTTCTGTATTGGATCTGTCCTCCTCCTAGTTTTGGTTTTATAGGACGCCAAAGGTTAAGGTGACCGTATTACACTCACGTACGTACCTTACATATTTATATCCCTACCTGTATTTTATATGTACTTCTAGAATACCTACAGTATACCTAACCGTACTACCAATATTACCGTGTAGTGGTGTTGTAACTATATCCACTACCCCATATCATCCCGTGGGTTTCGTAAGAGGCAGACAGGGGGAAACAAATCAGGAGATGGATAGCAGCGTTTTCTTAATAACGTCTAAAAATAAAAAACTGTGGTTACCAACCCGCGTGGCAACTGTGGCAAATATCCCCCTATGAGGCAAGCAATGGGGGAGGCCTATGTTCTTCAGTGACATTTTTGACTCAGCACAACGGATCAATAAGCTGAAATGGCAAGGTGATGGTGATAAAACTCGGTGAACTATAACCGATAGTGAAAACAGAATCTGAACTGGCATTTTGGCCTTCGTCCCAGTAGATACAAATATGTAGTCGTATAGTCACAGTTCAAAGACAGCTCTTTAAACTGAGGTACAATCTTGGATAACTTGCGGCTTCAAGATAGAGTGAAAACCTGATAAGGCATGCAGGGAGTGTATGGCGACCGAGAGCACATGAACGTGCGTTGTGATATTCTATGGTTTATGTTCAGCCGTTGCCTTGCGATGATCTGAAATGATGTTAATGCCAAGGTACGTGAGAGTAATATGGTCACCTTAAACTTTGCCGCCCTATAAAACCAAAACTAGGAGGAGCAGAGACAAAATCGCAGTCGTATACTATAACTAATATAAAAAAACTATATAAAGAAAAATAGTTAACAAATTTGGCAATAATTAGGAACACTTCGAAAAATCTACTTAAAAAACTACACTACACAATGCTAAAATCGACTAAAATATTTAGATACTATAATGTCAACTGTCGAAATGGCGTCGATAAAGCAGCGCCCTTTTGGCCCTTTATTATTTGATTGGCCGATGAAGAGCTATTGTATCACAAAGCCATAGATGGAGATGAGATGTGAAATGGAGATGGATGACAAACGAGGCTGTAGTTTTTGAATTATAAGAAAGTTAGCATATTAACCGCATGACCAATTACCCTCACGTAGGTATATACTGCATTAATTTGTGGTAATGAACGGGGTAAAATAGTAACATAAATATTAACTGCTTCGTGTGAAAAGGAATGACTTTGGATTTTACTAAAAGTAAAAAAATCAATAACATTACTCCGAATGTTTATGATGTATGAAGACGCCTAAGGGCTTTAGGTGCCACTTTCCATCAGACTGGCTGTGAAATGAATAGAATACAAAATTCAGCAATGGTTGGAGCCGTAGCAGTCATGGTATTACCGCTTGCCTTTTGTTATGGTAGTACGAAGACAAACGGAGTTCGATCCCCGTCGGCACCAATGAAATTGTTAATTTAAATTTTTACTGTTGAAAAGTAGCAAATAATTCGAGAATAAATTAAGTTCAAGTTTGAAACAAAGCGTATGAGCGGCGAACTATGGCCTGTTACTAAAACTGTATCAGAATCATATACGTTGCTGTTTAATGTTTGGAAGTCGTATTGCAGTAAATCAATAGTTAAAATTGCAAACAACAATTTCAAAAGTGCCTGCGAAGATTGATTTTCGCGCGTAGCTGTACGTTGAGATATAATGAGAGTGCCCAACACCTACCACGATATAGCGAATCTATATATAACCCTTAATACCTGTGATAATCTCGGCCATATAATGAGAAACCGGATATACGATCTACTACAACTCATTATACAGGACAAGATCCAAGGAAAACGAAGTGTGTGTCAAAGAAGAACATCTTGGCTGGAAAACCTACGCCAATGGTTTGGAAAAAGCACCCGTTCCCTATTCGGAGCCGCGGCCTTTAATGATCGCGACCTTCGAAACAATGATAAGTCATTTTAACTAAAGAAGAATATCTTAATCAAATAAATATAAAAACATACCTACATACATTGAGCTATTATGCATTACGTACCTACGAGTACATATTACTTCAATGCATACATGCGTACCTATCTACCACAAATACAAAATATATCTATATTTATATATATATATATATATATATATATATATATATATATATATATATATATATATATATATTCTGTAATCTATAATAACAATAAAAAATTAGGTAGGTAAATACAAATAGTTAACAATCGTGGTCTTTAAAATATAGGTAATAAAAGTAAGTACCTACCTTTAATGCCCATTTTAAAACGAGGATTAAAGGTAGGTACTTTTCCTTTGTTTTTTGTTTATCCTGGATGAGAAGAAATTTATCAAGAAACTATTAAATAAGATAAGTCATTTTATCTTTATATATAGGTAAAGTAACTATATACTTAGTATCCTTTGTACCTACGTACGATCCATATTATTTCACTAAAGACTACATATTTCTGCCATTTGCTGTAGAGACTATCGGTCCGTGAGGTCCACGTGCAGTGAAGTTCCTAAAGGAACTGTATCCACGGCTGGTCGTCGCTGCTGGTGATAAGAGGGCTGGTTCTTTCCTCGCTCAAAGGCTAAGTATAGGCTATTCACCGAGTAAACGCAGCCAGCGTTCTTGGCACGATACCATGGGGAGCAGGACTTTTTGACTATAAAAATTTTAGTTTTAGTTTTTCTATATTATGGTTTCTTTTTTTATAGTGTGTAGGTATAATTGGTATTAATTTTAAATATTATAATTTTATTTATTATTTTAGTTAAGTTTCTATATTGTCTAAAATTCACTATTATTAAGTATTAGTACTACCTTTTAAAAAATATGCAATCGCCTAAAGAGTATCCTAAATATTTAAAACTTAATTCAATATTAATCATAAAATTACTGTCTTCTAAAAACAGCCAAAAATTAACTACAACCATCGCTGAGTCCACATAAGCGCAGATAAGCTCAATAAAAATAAATAAAGCTCGACCGAGGTGCATAAATTAATAATGTTATCCTGGCCTAGTGCTCATTATCCAATGTCTTTAGAAAAAATATTCCATACAGACTTAAAAATCGATAAACCAATATAGCTTGAACCACTTTGCCCTGCTTTTTAGCGACAGTAACAGGTAATCACAGGGAAAGTATAACGACCGCAGTTTTCTTTAAGCTGGTCGTAAGCATGCCAGAAAGTGATAGCTGTATACCATAGTATGCGTCGCAATTTGAAAAGGCCGTCTGTCATTGGCGGATAGTTCCTGCGTAGAGGGCGTCACCGTCGAGTTCCCGCCATAAATTGAGTTGTTGACACATTTAATAAGGTAAGGTTATGTTTTAATATTGCTTTTTTCCCGCTCGCCTCGCAAGCGCGCGAAATTATAAGCCCTGAATATAATTACTGTTGTTATGATTCCTGTTTTAATACACTACGTGTGTGGTCCGGAGTTCTCGGGTTGCTTGCATGAATTAAGGTAACCAAGGTTTCTTTTTTAATGGTCGGAATTTTGATTTCACGTTTTGAGATATTTCTTTTTGAAGCAGAGAAGATATTAATAAGAAACAATTAACACCAACTTTGTTTTAGTATTTAAACAGATCGTACAAAAGTATTCTATTTAAGGAAAAGATTATTGCAACTTTTTCTCGCCCTTTAGAAGAAGAAAGTTCTAAACAACGATCGGTATTATATATCGGTATTA
The DNA here is from genome assembly GCA_907164705.1 of Parnassius apollo. Lineage (NCBI taxonomy): Eukaryota > Metazoa > Arthropoda > Insecta > Lepidoptera > Papilionidae > Parnassius > Parnassius apollo. The sequence goes on along the minus strand of CAJQZP010001539.1, from coordinate 6,310,667 downwards.
CATATCTGTGTTATAATGAAAAAAGGCTACACCAGCCCATAAGCATCCGCAACCAATTTTAGAGAACGAAATTTACGGATACATCAATCCAGAAGACTAAGATGATGAAATGCCTCACAGTCTGTATTTATTTAAGAGCCATTTAAAAAGTCGACAATTTAAATACCAATGTTAATAGTAATTTATAATGATTATTTACCACTTGCTAGCCGATGAAGGAAAACGTCGAGAGAAAATCTGCATGTATGAGAAGTAAAAAAACAATTGAAGACATGTGAAGTTTGCAAACATGCACTCGGACAGCGTGGCGGGCATGCCTAAGTCCAAGTGACTGTGACACCACGTAACTTAACGACATCTTAAAATTGAGTTTTTAAGATATCGTTAAGTCAAGTCGAATTAAGGCGAGCCTTTGAGTATTTGTCTATTAGGTACTACATTAAGTCGGGTGCTCTCACCATTCAAATCGGATTGAATATAGGAATAGGAGCCTTATCATCCAAATACCACCTATATTACCTAATACCAAAATATTAATATTAATAAATGCTTTATTAGTTCCAGAATAAGGATATATATTTCTGCTTCATTGCGTAGGTAAATTTATTCCGTAGGAATGAGGTAAGTGATAGATAGCTGTTCGGACTAAGAAAATAAAAATTTAGGTTGGTTAAGAAACAAAATTATTGTCCCGACTTAAAGGAATTCAAATCTTATTTTTTAGAGGAGGGATTACAAGTAAGCACAAGGTCCACCTGGATAGTAAGTGGATGCCGGCCCATAGACCTCCATTTATCCTCGATTAAGAATGAAAAATGCACATACGTTGTCACCCTTGAGGACTGAGATGGAATGCCTCATTTCCAGTTAAAAGAGTATCCGGTTCTCTACACTCACCACACGAAACACAGCAGCATTACGCTGCTATTTTACGCTGGGAGCTGAGAGCGTGATCCTTCCCCAGTCGAGCAGACTTATTCTTACTAAAATCGTAATATAGCTGTAGTTTGGCTCTACCGCGTTTAAATAATGTACTGGGCTTTATTTCAGCTCTAATCGTATCGTTTGACAGACGAATCGGCAGACGTCTCGCCTTCAACGCTATCTCATGAACGTGTTTTGATATTCAAGTTAAAACCTTTATAAACTCCTTGTTGTGTTTTTTTATCATAAAAATATATCTATTGTTTCTATATCTAACGACTTTTAAAATTACTTGCTTCTTTCTCTTTCTCGAAAGTTCACACCCCTAGTATCTACCTACGATATAATTACATTTCTGTCATCCATCCATTACAGTCTTTAAAAGTCTACTGCTTACACCATACAAATTACAAACATACACCATAGATTGGCTCACAGGGAGATTAAGCCCTGGTTGCTACTAAGCAAGCAGATGAGCAAACGAAGTTTTTATAATTTTTGCCTCGTTATCGGGAAGATGATGCTGCCCATCTGATATTCAGTTTACCTCTGCCGCCTCTTACGGCACCCAACACGGTTAACCCATATTAATATCTATGTTTATATTAAAGTCTGTGAAAAGTGCTCAAATTAATTATCCAGGTTAAGATTGAAGGCTGATTTGGATTTGCATGTTCCTACCTTACATTAATAATAAAACACTTAACACAAGTTCTGTTTTATTTATTGATACAATGTATTTTTACTTTGGGGTACCCCAGTACCCCATATAGGAAAATTGGATAGGCAAACCCAGTGTAGGTTTCTAGGATTAACATTGCGTGCAGTGGCCTTATACAATTATACATTTAGTATAATGTATAATTTTTTCCTTACACGAGTGATATCTGGATCTCGACAGCAACGCCACTTACAGGGTCCTAATTTCCTACAGACCGAATTACTAGGCGCAGGACAGTATTATAGTGCCCAAGTGTATGCGCAAGCACAGGTGCACTCTCTATTCTCTCACTCTCATAATCCGATGGGACGGTAAACCGACACGACCGGAGAGAGATCAAGCGCAGGACCAACGACTTTACGTGCTTCCGAGGCACGGGGGTGGGACACCGCCAACTTCCTGACTCCTACACTTGGGCACTATAATCCTGTCCTGGGCCGATGGCAAGTCTCCGTTGAGGCCGGCCGCCGTGACCGAAATTCGATCTGTATGACATTAGACATTATAAACAAATACTAAAATATATGTAGTATTTATATTCAATATTTTCTTTAACACTTCAGGGTTAACTAGTAGAGAATTTCTACCTAAATGCATTACGTCTGTACATCGTAATCTTTCTAAATAGATTGTTTGCGTAAGAGGCGAAAATGCAATAAATTAACTAGGATTAGTCTCTATAGCAAAGGGATTAAAGTTTCCTTGTTCAAACATAAGAGCTGTAGAAATTATCGCCATCTATTTAATAGCCATAGGAGTAGCTAAGAAGCAGCACTGAATTTCTTAATGTGCAACCAATTCAATTTCTATTTCCCGTTATAACAATAAAATCTATTATTGCTATTTTAATACATGCAGGGTAGGGTTACGATGCAGATGTTAAAGCTTTGTTTTAACTGTGTTAGATAAATAGATTTTATTTTTGTTTTTTTCTTTTTAGGTAAGAGTAAAAAACGAGCATACAACCTGCCTGTAAGTGGATACTGAAAATCGATACCTACATCGATACATGATTCAGAATCAAAAAGCGAATCTGTTGTCGAGATGGACTCGTTATCGGGGGTTCTGTACGCTCATCATACGAAACACGGCAGTCTTATGCCGCTATTTACGCTGGTATTCTATGCGAGCTCGTGTCCTCCTACAGGTGAACAGACCGATGTGTGTTTCAATTCCATAGATATAACGTGGCTCTACGACGTATAAAACCCTTTTGTGGTCCAAAACAAAAGAATGTGGATATAAAATCAGTTCCTGTGGTGACCCGAAACAAGAGAGATAATGATGGGTTTACTCTTCTTAAGAAGAGACGTCGGTCGAGACCCATCTGTAAACAGCGAGGGACCGCCAAAATAAACTAAAATAGCTCTATATCTCCCGTTTGGACAAAAGTACGTCGGGAGAAGACGTCCTGCGTTTCGTGGAATAACAAAGCCTATGCCTCATAGAGGATCCGATCTCTTTACATTTGCAGCATCTGGAGTCTAATAGGTCTACAAACTTCAAATCTTACGTACTCCAGGTTCCTGCAAAATACAAAGAGACATTCCTCGCTTCCGATTTCTGGCCCTCTGGGGTAGTATTTCGCCGATACTGGGACGCGCGAAAGAAGAAAGATCTCTAAATAGTGTTATATTTATGTTTTATATATATTTTTAGGTTAAGGTATATATTGCTATGGACCAATGTTTTTAATTTTAAGTCTTTGATGCCTGAAATAAATTGTATTGTATTGTATTGTAATCAAGTTGAAATTGGATATAAATAGAACTATTATTTGTCCCGTAAACACGAAGAAATTGGCATCCATGACTATTAAACACTATATTAATTGGAGCACAATTTTCCGCGGATATATTTTAATTTAGTTTATGAGCTGGGTTAACTAGTTCCGAATAACCGTAACTCGTTTAACGGACAAGTTTTATCGGCGAAAGATTTCTTGTAATGTATAATTTTATTACAAGCAGCGATTATAAAATTATTATTCATTGTTATTGTTGTTTTACGTAGCAGTTAAATTTAAATAACCGGTTTTTACGGCCGCGAATATATGTACTATCGGTATAACCGATTTTGTTCAAAAATTGTTTGCTAAGATTCGCGAATAATATAATGCGGTGACTTACCTAGTTTCAAGAGCACCTCCCGTCCTGTTTCTATTTTGTACACTATCCTCGATACCAATAATCACCTAACACTACGAAAGACTCCACCGTCGCTAATACGACATGTGTTTCGCCTCTAAGCCTGGGTCCGTCACACCCTGTTCGGACGGCCGTTAGATAACTCATCTACTTGCACTTTAAACTGTCGTAGGTGAACATGATAACGTAAGTAAAGTTGAGAATAATATACAATCACCCTTCCATAGCCCTGAGATCGATGAAGCTATAAAATCTAAAAGGCTAACAGCACTAACATCCTCAGAAACCAGAATGACCGCAAAGTTAACCGATTTTGTTGATTCTATGAAAATTGTGTTCATATGAAAACAATTTCAGTGCATATTTTATGCGGCTGTATTGTTTTTTTATTTTAATTTAAATTCCATTATGTCCAGCGATTGCTCACGCGTCGACTCCGACAGAATATCAGCACTGCGGTAACTCTATTACTGTGGCATTATGCTGAGTCGGCGGCCTTTTGTTGGTGTAATCCATATTATTATTTTAAGTATTTCGTTATTAGAGTATATTTTCTTTTTTGCGAAAATAGCTGCAGCGATGAATAAACATATTTTGTCCTCTTTCTGTCTATAACATACAGTTGTAAAATTTCAACTAATGAAATAAAAAAGAAAAACAGTACTTTTAGACTCAATATTTACTGTTATTAACTCAATAATCAAAGCTTAACTCTGTGGCGCCGTTTGTGAAATATAGTAAATAAATAAACATAGTACGCGAGCAACCCGTGTTCGATACCCGCCGGCACCAATGAAATTAATTAATTCCAGTTTTAAGTGCTGATATACCAACTGCTTGGCAATGAAGGAAAACATCGTGAGGAAATCTGCATGTCTGAGGCATAAAAAATATTTCAAAGACATGTGAAGTTTGCCAACACGCGTTGGGGCAGCGCGGCGGACACTTCCATGTCCTAAAAACCCTCTCAGTAATTAGAGGAGGCCTGGAGGAGGAGGAGGGACGTATGTAGGTCGTAACTTTAACTCTTAACACTGAGCCAGTACTCGTAGTGTTCTAAGTGGAGGTGTAAGGATTTTCACTACCCCATATCGTCCTGTAGGTGTCCTGAGATGCGAAAGGGAGATGGCAAGCAAACTTGGAGATGGGGAGCGGTGTCTTTCTAGTAACTATAAAATCTAAACCTGCGGTTGCCAACTCCTCTGACAAGCATGGCAACTATGAATTATAAGATAGTCCAGCTATGGGCTGTTTCAATTAAGCACAAAGCAAATATTAGTATGGCCTACTAATAATTAATTAATTAGAGACGCCTCCAGGAGAAAATTCTAGTGTAAAGTGTTAATAACCTACCTAACCTACCAAAGGTATGATTAGTTACCACGACGGCTTCGAGGCAAAGTGACATACCATTGAGTTGGAGCTTTGAGGGCCGAGAGCTTGAATTCCTCACGGAAGTACCTAGTCAGGTCATAAGTATTGTCACACAGTAAAAACTTTTCTTTTAAAATGCTGGCCACAAAAAAGTTTATTGAATTCGAATTTCGAATTGTACATGAAAATAAAACTGTACACTTTTTAGAATTTTACTCATTTTTAAATATGGAGTTTACGCTTAAAGAAGACCGTGTTGCAGTTACGCGCCAATTCAAATTTTTGACATACTGAAAAATTTGAATATAACCAAAAGATTCGTTTATCGTACCATCAAACGATACAATGAAGACTCATTTCGGGAATTTCTTTTTTCGTATGAAAATATTTTTACCGTAGAAGAGAGCTACAACAAACAAAATGATAAGGTGTACGGACACAGTAGTGAAGAAGCGAGCAACCGTATTCCGCGTGTCCAACGAGGTCATTTTCCATCCTCGCTCATGGTATGGTTGGGAGTTTCTTATTGGGGTTTAACAGAGGTACATTTTTGTGAGAAAGGTGTAAAAACGAATGCAGTTGTGATTCAAAATACAGTCCTGACGAACCTTGTGGAACCTGTCATACCACGTTCAATAACAGGCACTGGGTATTCCAACAAGATTCGGCGACAGCTCATAGAGCGAAGAGCACACAAGACTGGCTGGCGGCGCGTGAAATCGACTTCATCCGGCACGAAAACTGGCCCTCCTCCAGTCCAGATTTGAATCCGTTAGATTACAAGATATGGCAACACTTGAAGGAAAAGCCTCATCCCAATTCGGAGTCATTCAAGACATCCTTGATTAAGGCAGCCGCCGATATGGACATGGACCTCGTTCGTGCTGCGATAGACAACTGGCCGCGCAGATTGAAGGCCTGTATTCAAAATCACGGAGGTCATTTTGAATAAACTATAGTGTCATGAGAATCTATGTTTTGTTAAGTTCATTTTGGTATATAAATGGTTACATAATGAATAAACATATTTCAATTATTTTTTATTAAACATGCGACAGAATTAATGACCTGACTAGGTATTTCTATAACCTACAAGTAATTGATCCGGGTATGTATGTAGGTCTTTGTGCAATATAAGTATGTAAACTTTACACACATTTATATCTCAGAAGTAACAACGCATCTGCATTTCAATTCGTAATATAGGAACAATATCTAGTGTCTACGTACAAGTGTCAACTTACGTTCTAGTGGACTGTACAATCGTTTATCAGAATTATCTTTATAAAAAATACCAATGTATAATGTTTAAAGCCGATGTTCAGGGGCGTAGAGTTCGTCGTAAATTTCTCAATACGCAAGTAACGGGGTTCGGTATCCGCCAACACCAATGGAATGATGATGGTTAAGAAAAACATGCTGAGAACTACATGTCATTGTGTGATACCAATGTGATCTGGAGTGGCGTGGCGGACTTATTGCACCATAATCCGCTCAAAAACGAGAGAAGCGCTTTACCAGCAGCGGGATGTATATATTTTGCATATGATAATAACACTCTTTAACAAATTGAATAAAACTATACGGATTTTATTGCGTCTAACTAACTTATTTTTAATTCCCGACGTATCGAGTGCTTTACAGTACCATGGTCACGGGGATTCAAGGATTCAAGATCGTCCCCACCATTACATCAGAATTTATAAACTACAAATCCTCGCAAAATAGTACCTATTCCTATCAAGGATGATACGCAAATTAAAAAGACATCCTAACTTCAAGAGAGAAGATGGATGGTTGCTGTTATCTGCTTGGAATCCTATAATTAACAAAATTAAATACAAACCCAAGCATACCACTGCAAGATTTCAAGAGCTCGACTACAAGATACTTGTAAGCTCGTTTTGCGTAGATCGGACCAAAAATTAATATTTAAAACTGAAGTTAACCGAGCAAACTACAACATTTGGTCGTCAAACAACTCAGTGCCCCCCCCCCCGTGACCATGGGTGCTGTAAAGCACCCGAAACGTCGGGAATAAAAAAGTTAAATTAAACGCGATAAAATCCGTATAAATAGTTTAATTCAATGTATAGCGTTCGGGTAAATTTAAGAAATCACTACGGTTTAAAAAAATTATTATAAGTTCTATAGCTGTAGAAAAAAAATTACTAGAAATAATTTGTACAACCTTTGATTGATATTATCTGGAAATAATATTAAATAGACATAAATTTAAAATGCATTGTTCCGTCACACTTTATAAAAACGTTTTCCTCAATCAACCCTACCAACTTTATTGGGTACAATCACGATTCCCACCGCAACGTGTCCTATATACCCGACCTCTTTGGATTTTAAAAAAGGAAGACAAGTCTTAAAGTAAGCTATACCCTCACCTACTTTATTACAGCCCGATAACAAACTAATCTTCAAAGAGCGAAACCTTAAGAGGATATTTAAAAAACTATAAAAACCTACCTACCTACACTGCCGCGGCGCATCAGAAGCGAACAGACCTAATAAAACAGACTAATTTATTCTCCGGACCAAAAACTTGCCCGAATCCGCCGGTAATAACACAACCACAACAACATTATTCGGCTTATAACGTTTAACTGGCAACCCCATATAGGAGGCGTGCGTGTGTGGTGGCCTCTATGTATAAGCTAGCCTACGCCGCAGGTTAAAAAAAATCAAATTAAAAAAAGAAGCCGATGATGAGGTAACGAACGAGGCGCGGTTGGCGCGTTCCTTTTTTAAAGCCTCGCCGCTTCGACGTGTGTGGTCCGTTCGAATATTCCCTGAACATTAAATTTCGCCTTTACATACTGTATTTTAAATTCGAAATTTGAATAATTATATTTAAAAAAAATTCCACTTGTCTTTGGTATGTATTGAAATTGAAAAATATTTTGACTGAGAACTTAATTGGTGGGAAATTGTACGTCATTATTCTAGTATCGAATTTTTAATTGTTATTGTGTGTGTTTTTAATAATATGACTCAATAGTAGTAACCCGTTCTCGCTAATTAAATAAAATAGGAGTAAATGTTACCTAATTACACGTTCAAACGTATTTTATCGATTCGATTTTCTGTTTTACTGGAAAATCGTTTTTAAACTACTCATTAAAGACTGTTTTAAGTATATAAATATTTTTTTAATGATACAGAATTCTTTCACGTTTGCCTTTTTAGTTAAGAAACGATGTGATTGTTGTATAATGACGCTACGCTAATTGAAATTAAATAGAAACGTGTATTTAATAAAATTACATTTTCCTTTTTTTAATATAAAATACATTGATTTTTAATTACGAAAATGCCATAACGTGAACGTATTTATTTTCGTTAAAATGACATTAAAAATATCCATACAGAATATAACTGGCCGTTAATAAACCTGTTATCTTTTTTTGTCTCTGAAGCGTAAGGAAAATTCAAGTTTTTTGTTAAATTTCTTATATTATAAGTACTGAATTACGGAACGCAATTATCGTGGTCTGATGCTGTCTTGTTTAACGCATTGTCCGCATTATATAATCTCATTAAGGAGTATTCGTTAAAGGCCCGTATCCACTTTGCACCGCCATAATAATTATACTGCCTATCTGAGAATCAATTAGCTACTTGTACACAGATGCATTAGCCAGCTTAATTCGATAACTTTCACATGCTACTATAACCTTTATTTATATGCAGAATGTGTTATTATAGAATGCACTCCATTTTATTTGTAATGAAAACCTTCGTTACCTTGTGTATATCCTGATGCATAGTAATTACGACTAAATGGCGCTTTAACCTGGCAACACTGTAATTATCCTATTAGGTTGCGACGCGAGCTTTTTATTATAACACCAAAAGAAGTCGTATATAATGTACTGTTATTTCCATCGTAATATAATTTGATTACACGAGCCATTTCGATTGATCTCACTTGATTTTTTTTTCATTTGAATAAATTGTTCCATGAAAAATATTATTGTCGTGTAGAGGAAAAGCTTTCTTGATTTTCAAAACGTGCTTTGTAACTTTACTACTAACGATTTATAAATATTAGCGGAATTTCAATCTAAATATGCATCACCGAATTGAATCTGAATTAATAATTTTCATTTATTCTGGAAGGATCAATCAAATAGCGATTATTTTCAAGCGAAATATAAGGCAAAAGTTTTCCCCAGCTACTAAGTTTTAGTTGACGAAATTGTACTAAATAGTAAATAGTAGTTAGGCTAGCAAATAAGTTGTTTAAAGCATGAAATAAACAACCACAAAAATAAACTTACATGCAATTAATAATCTTTTAAACAAAAAAAAATTAAGCATACTTACAGTTAAGATAAATGAATACTTGATTCCAAACGATTTTTGTTAAGTTTTAATATTCGCCCAAACATTCTGGGCACGGGTTCTAGATACGCCGCGTTAAAAAAGAAAGAAATATTTTGACAGGTAACACAATGGCCGTTTTCAAAATGGAGGCCACATGCCGGGCTAACGTCTTGTGATCATTTTTAGGCCACGATCTTACTAGCCTCAATCATAATGCTTATTAGCAATGAAATTTAATAGTTTTTGTTTAATTTACAATATAAAATTTTTGCTAGTTTTTGCTTGTAGTTGAGGTTGCCATACGTCCTTTATTTTAAAGGACGTCTTCTACTTCACACCTAAAAATGTATCTTGTCCCCCAATTCAAAATTTTTATAGAGGACGAAGCAATATCGCGCGTATTGGACCTCTGCTAGAGTCTAAAGAGGACGAGGTTCAAGATCAGGTTAGAGACAAATGATCTTACAATTAGCTTTTTTATTATTAAATGTTGCTATTGACACCATAACAACATTTTATTGAAAAAATATGATACCCTCTATTTTTATCTCATGACCTTTATTTATTCTTATCATATCCCCCCCTATCCCCCCCCATCTGGCAACCCTACTTGTAGTACACTTTTTTAATTTTCTTTAATTAAGTTAAAAATTTCACATCATTATAGTCAGTTTAAGTTAAAATTTAAAACAGCATTCCGCTTCAGTACCTGCTTCCGCTAGTTATGTAATCACTCCTCATTTCAGATAATTTCAAAAACACCTTTATAGCACTCTTTGGTTTGCTTTCACCGATATTTTGTGTGTAACGTAATTAGTTAGCCACATGGGGCTGGATACAAAATAAAATGTATTTATATTGTCTGTATTCCACCGACAAACACTTAAATATGTTTTTCTATTGAATGCCGTATTTAGGAACGTAATTTTCAGTGTGGGCGTCGATTGTGAAACTATTTTCCGGTAAAACATCTTTTTATATAAAAATCAATTGCCGTCCGCTAGTCTCCTTAAAACTCAAAAACAAACTTGACCGATTTTGATGATTTTTTGTGTGTTTAAAAATTGGTCTCTAGATGGTTTAGATTAACATTTGGACGCTTTAGGTACTATGGTCGAGATATAGAAATCACCAACAACATCAATAGTCTGATGCCGGGTCTAATCACTAGTATTTTAATTATAGAATACTATAATACACAATAGAATGGCTGTCAAATTTATTTTGTAGGAGGATTGGCGTCGCCAAACCAGATTCGCTGTGTTGAATGACTGAGTAAATTTACACATTTTAGACTTTTGATTAATTTTCAAGATCATCATTAAAAAAATCGTTTAAACTTTAATACATATTTATTTGTAAATAGGGTGCAATTTGGCATTTTCTAAATAATTTGCATGCGAAATTTAGAAACGATTGTAACGTCAAAACACATCTCGCGTTGACATTTATACGTGTGAATTGACGTGTTAGTGATATTTTAGTGGCTATGCGAGCTCCGCCCACTCCCCCGTTCTATTATGCATGTATTATAGTATTATATGTATTTTAATACTGTAAATGGAAGCTGTGGCGGATAAACACATCCATCCTCGCTATCACGCATAAGAACTAAGGTGGAATCCTCATCATCAGTAACTTATGCTCAAATAATCAAACGCTACTGAACATTAAGAATTAAGATGCCGTTAAATCTCGTGTTGTCTCTATCACTTTAAGTCAAAGTGACTGCGACACCACGAGACATAACGACATCTTAAAATTTAGTAGCGTTTGATTATTGGGCCTTAAGTATACGAAATCTAGTTCAATTATATTACTTAATTATTATATAAAAGCGTGGTCCTTCCTCGGTCGAACCACATGCACAGCCATAGCACAGCTACAACTTGTTTGTACCACGTTTTTATATTTTCATCTGGATCTAGCATATACCAATGTCTGTCGAAGGTCACATGATCATAGAGCCTTGTGATTTCTCTATAGCGAACGATGAGTTCATTTCCCTAAGTCTTATAACTTGCATTTAATTTTTATTCACCATCAACAACATCTTCCTGAGATCATCTCACAATAATAAAAAACTGCGGTTGCCAATCCATCTGCCAAACGTGGCAATATGACAAATATCAACAGTGGAGTTTTAATAAGCTGTTATGATGCTTATAAACATGACTAAATTTTAATAAGGAATCCTGACGCTAGCATGTGTTTTTTGTCTTCGTATAGTCATGTACCAACTTTGTATACTTGGCATTGATAATACGATTTCATACTCGCCATGAAGCCAACGAAGGGAACCTACAATACATCAAATTACTTACAAAACCCATACAAAATGAGACCATAACGGTCACAGATCGCAAAACACCTGATAATCAATTTTCCCACAAAAATACATGTCAAAAATATACCTACAACCTTATTATTCATACAGGCTTTCAAATTCAGAGACTTAAAATTATGCAGGCTGTTGAGAGTAGTTCTTTCTGAAGCGAAAAACATATCTTTGTGAGGATTTCTTAGAAAACCCACAGCCGCAGTGGAGTTAAATTCAATTCATTAGCTACAAGCGTAACTTATTAGGCATTCTACGCAAACTTGAAATAAGAAATGCATTTCAAATATATACAAACCGTCCTTATTTCCATTGACTAAAATCTACTTTGTGATTGTTCAAAATGAAATGTACAATTTCGACCGTGCACGCTGCGTCACGAATCGCGCCAAAATATTGACGTTAAGTTTGACAGGTCGCAGAAAAAATCAAGAATTGTCGCTGCACGTCACCTGCACATAGACAATGGTTTGTTTACACCGTCGCGAATTTGCTTATTGATTTGTTTACAATGCGTTTTACATCGAGCTGCGTTCCGCGTTGATCTTTTTGACTATTGTTTGTTTTCTTGCCTTTGAAAAAAAAAGAACATTATTCCACTGTTTTAATGTTACACGTGCCGTTTTTTTCTCCTCAATTCATGTTAAATCTGGTACCACGTAGCAATAAATTACCAAATTTTACATCAACAAGCGAAATAAGAGTCTCCCTGGTCAACTGCAAACAATCTTTAAGCGACGAGGGCTACTGATACGTTGTCACCACTAAGATGGAATGCCTCTCAGTCAGCTTGGAATTAAACCGGTTCCCTATATCATTGAAGCAAGTACACAGCAGTACACACACTGCTGCTTGATGGAAGACGTAGGTAAGAGCATGACGGACTCCTAGGCAAAATCAGAAAGGAAGTCCTACCAACTAGTTAATGTTCCGAAGTTAAAGTTAGTTTAAGAAAGTTAATGGTTTTAATAGAATAATACAAAAAAAAAACAAAAAGAAAAGCAAGAAATTTTATAAGAAAAAAAATTGCTATGACCATGGCAATATTTTTTAATAATTTTTACCCGTTGCTTGTCTTCTATCATATTTGTTGAAATATTAAGTTGCGATTTAACCGCAAATGGAGATTAACAGAAATCTTTTCACTTTTGCCTTGAAGACACACGCATTGTAATAAGATGGAAAAACAGTTGCGGATTATTCTACGCTTTCGCTGTATATACATTACGACTGACAAAGCAAAACGTATTGTTCGTATGAGCGCAATGTCTAACTAAAAAGATTGGAGAACCGCTGCATCTGGTAGTCAAGTGGAAGGGGAAGAAAGGAATTTAGTCCTAAAATTTCAGCATTCACTCTCCAAAGTGTACCCTTTTTAAATAGAATAATACTGACAAACGAGCGCATATTCCACCCGATGGTAAGTGAATTCTGTCGGCCACAGACATTTTACATCTATGCTCGATTAAGAATCAAAATGCGGATGCGTTGTCACCCTTGAAGACTACGATGGAATACCTCCTTCCAGTAAAAAACGTCTCCGAATCCACACCATACGAAACACAGCAGCGTTAAGCTGTTATCTTACGCTGGTATTCTGTGAGAGCGTGGTCGTGTTACAATCACAATATAGCAGTAGCATGGCTGTACCACCTAAATGGAATATCAAAAGGCTGGATGTTATATGAGTTCAAACCTGATAGGCAGCATTTAGCAGCACCAACCCAGATGTGGCAGCAGTAGGTATTTTCTTGTTATTGTTGCGACAAGTTTTATAGGCTTGGACAGCCAAGGTCTATTATTTTCATTAATTATTATGACCAATAAAGACCCTGCACTGAATATACTGCACTGCCTTGCGTTGCGCGCAAACTTTGTTCCCTAATCTTATTGGTTGGAAAATGATAAAAGACGTAAGTATCCTAAACGCGGTTATATCATCATCATCATCATTACAGCCCTTCACAAGTCCACTGCTGAACATAGGCCTCCCCCAAAGTACGCGACAAAGCACGGTCCTGAGCCAGCTACATCCATCGACTTCCTGCATGTTATACCAGGACGTCACTCCATCTAGTGGGGGGTCGCCCTACACTACGCCTACCGGTACGAGGCTGCCACTCGAGAACCTTTTTTCCCCAACGGTTGTCGGTTCTTCTAGCTATATAGCCGGCCCATTGCCACTTCAGCTTACTGATCCGTCGGGCTATGTCGATCACTCTGGTTCTACTGCGGATATCCTCATTTCTAAGTTTATCACGCATAGAAACCCCGAGCATAGCCCTCTCCATAGCTCGTTGAGCGACTTTGAGTGTCCTCATACGGCCGGCGATGAAGGACCACGTCTCAGTTCCATATGTCATCACTGACAACACGCACTGGTTGTAAAATTTCGTTTTCAGGTTTTGAGGTATACCTGACGGAAAGAAGTAACGGAATTTCCCGAAAGCTGCCCAGCTTTTCTTTTTTTTGAATCGTCGATTTTGTCGTCGAGTTGAATCCGTCGATTGACCTCTCGGTCGAAGTTGGACTTAAGTAGTTACGTTGTACCAGTTCTGGCCCACTGAGTCGGAAGTGGTACAACGTTCGTTGACTCACGATCCTAAAAAAAAGAGTTTTGGCTCTGATCACGAATCTGCGGTCCGTTTTTGCGTAGGATGCACGGTTCCGGAGATGTGCAGATCAATTAACTAATATCTAATTGATATCCGGTGAGGGCCTCTACCGTCATTAGCGTCCCATTGCTCTTATCTATTTATATATTGTTCATTGAATACCGTCATTGTCTATTCTTCCTCGGCGTGTGCGTCGGCTTATCAGTGCTATTGTATTATACTTCTTTGTTCCTAACTGCAACGCTAATCTGAATCATCAATAAAACACATTACCTAATTTGTTAGAATTTTTATTTACAAAATACAAAATCTTATTACTTATTATCTATAAAATAGGAGCGAAACATCTCATTCACTAAAATATCGTTGTACAATGTGTTCCCTGTAAATATACTTGTAAAAATATGCATTGAACATCCCTGAAATTTATATAGCAAATACATTAAGCAATATTCGCCACAAACTGAAGTTCATTCTGAATCCTATCAACATTCCAGTTCCATCTTTTACAATTCCTTTTTAAAAACTCTAGATGATATCGTACGGGTGATCGTCCATATGAATCAAAATATTGACCGACGTCATTCGTATCGATATATATAAAGCTACCCAATGTGACCCTGGTTTATGATCTGTATCCAAATTGCATATTATATACGTTGGTACGTGGGTATATATGGGCAGTCTATTAGCAGCATAAACATTATTTTCTAGACTTGGTTAAATCTTTTTCAGATGTTGTCGTACATCTAGTGTATCCATGATAATACTGCTATTAGTAGATTCTTACAGTACCAATCTACTCAATGACTAACATGGGAATGATAAATTATAGTGATTTCTAAATATTAAATTGCATTCTTTTGTGTTATACAAATCGTATTTGAGTCATCGATACATGGAACGAGACGCAACACGAAGGAATGTTGAGATAAGCTACAGAATGTGAGATAAGCTTGTTGACGCATAAAGTTACTATCAGTTCCACTGCAGAATTTTTTTAGATTAGAATTATTACTTACTGGTGCTATATAAAACCAGGGCGCTGCAGTCATGGAGTTAGTGTATGGTCGTTTGACCGCTGTGGATCTATCAATACTACATTTGTGTTACTTCAACGCCTCAAAGGCCATGGATGTAAGTGTTTATTCTATTGACAAACTTACTTTTCTTTCTATTATTTTCTTACGTGTGTATGATTTAGTGTTAACAAATTATATTTAAATATTGTGTGTATATGATTAAACCGTAGTAGCTCAGATGGTTAGTGCAAGCTGTAAATATCACAGTACGCGACCTGGGTACAATCCCCGCCGGCACCAATTAAATTGTTAATTGCAATTTTAAGTGTTGATTTACCACGTGCTCGGCGGTGAAGGAAAACATCGTGAGGAAACCTGTATGTCTGAGAAAATTTTCGAAGGCATGTGAAGTTCGCCAACACGCATTGAGGCAGCGCGGTGGACATTTCCTAGCCCTGAATACAAAGGCAATAGCATAAAAAGTTAAAAAATACTTTTTTAACAATGACAGTCATTAGTTGATCATTAGTGAATGTGATTCTGTTTACTTAAATTACAGGAAGACAAGAGCAGAAGGAAGAGATGGGATGATGGGAAGTAATGAAGCATTGTTGTGTGAAGTTTGTTGGAACAAACATATTTTTAGTCACGTGAAGTTAAAAGTATTTTTAAATTTTTGGTTCAAAATGACACAAAATCTAAAAAATATTAGATACATCATCGACATGGACGGATTTTACATTACATATGCTCATAAACATTTTCAATGTAGAGAAATGGCTATTCTAGACGTAAAACTATGTAATAAAAATTATGCGTTTATCGATCATTATTTGTTTCGACCAAGTTATCCTTTCAATTATTTGTCGCCAAAAGACAAAAAAACTGTTCGTTATGGCGAAACACACGTCGTGCACGGCATTCCATATTTTGACGTGACCGAAGAATTAAAATGTGCCTACAAACAAGAGAACATCATTCCCATATTAAATTGGTACATTAGAAATTTGTGCAAAGACGAAGTGATCGCATACAAAGGTGTTCAACAGAAAAACAATTTTTAAAAATGTTGACGACGAATGATAGAATTTTTAATATTAAAGAATACAAATGTCCAAAATGCAATGATTTGGTAAATGTCATAAATTTAAACCAACTTTATGTGTGTAATAATCATATATTTGCAAAAAATAATCACGAAATTCTACATTGTTCTTGTGATGAAGTGTGGGTTCTTTTACAAGTGGTTATTGCTTGTAAATAAAAAATTTAAATTAATAATAAATTTTGTTTGATTTCCCAAAAACATTAATTATAGTACACAATATATATTAATTGTTTACACCAACACTTTCATTTTTTATTTCACCCCTTAGAACTTTAGATGTGTGTAATGTTTCACTTTATACATCCGTTTACTGCTATTGTGGCAGGACCAAGTGAATGTGGGAAGTCAAATTTTGTAACAAATTTCATAAAATCAGTTACAGAAATATGTAATTGTGATTTTAATCAGATCATATGGTGCTTTGATGAAATGCAACTTTATATAATTTACCAAATGTTAACTATCATCAAGGAATTCCAAATCTTAATATGTTTGATGGTGAAAACACATATCTTGTTATTATTGATGATCTAATGAGAGAGTCTGATGTAACTTTAAACTCGAACAGTGTTTTGTATTAGATTAAATAGAAGATTTATAAAGAAATAAAAAATTATATATTGCATACAATTTGTTTTATTTAATTTTATAACGATTCACATAGTTACATACACACAAAATTCATTACACATAATACGTAAAATCTAACACACAACACATATTATAATCTTAACTACTATAGTCTACAGTAACATTTCTGTTTTTATCTATCTCAATAATATTATCAAACTCAGCATAAACTATACAGTTAATTGTTTGTATTAGTGAGGATTCTAATCGTACTTCTAATC
The DNA here is from genome assembly GCA_907164705.1 of Parnassius apollo. Lineage (NCBI taxonomy): Eukaryota > Metazoa > Arthropoda > Insecta > Lepidoptera > Papilionidae > Parnassius > Parnassius apollo. The sequence continues at coordinate 6,293,226 of CAJQZP010001539.1, read as the reverse complement.
TTACACTACCATGCTTTATGACATTCCAATGAGCTGATGAGTTGGCTGATAAATCAGGAGTTAAGTCAAATGCTAATAGACCTTTGGCATACTGTTCATAAGAGATTCCATTTCCTTCATTAAGAAAGTGAATACCAGTTCCCGAGAACAGAGTATGATATGCTGATGTAAATATACTATTATTAAAAGATGGTTGTAAAGCTTTTGAAGGTATTTGTTGACCATCAATATATAAGCTGAAAGAATTAATATTCATAGTTTTCAAAGTTAAATGGATTTTTAGTAAGGGAACCATTAAATGCAGAATTGTTCACAAATCCAATTATATATCTTTTGGGTACCTGTCCTAAAAATATATTATCAAGAGTTTTTCCTTGAACACCCGATGGAATTGTTAAAACTTTTACTTCACCTCGAGTAATAGGATATTTAGCAGCGGTAGAAGCTAAAACTTTTTGATGTGCGAGTAATATACTTGGATTAATTCTTGCTCGTCGAACGATAAGAGTTGTGTCCGTAATGCAAACTTTAAACTTTACATCGTTTCGACCCAGAAATTAAAGTAAAACTCTCTCTTGATCGAACCAATTTAACACTCATTTCAACATCATTAATTAAAAATTTATCTTGGTTGAAAATGTCACCGTGAATATGACCAATCATTTCTATTTCCTAACTTTCTCTAATCAATTCCTGTCTTTTAACAAATCCTATGTTTTTACCATCTGTAGAATCCATTTTTCCTGCTGTGTCCTCATACCAAAGACTACAAGTAACATGAGATTGTTTAGCAGCAGGAGCATAGTTTAAAAGGGTTACCATGTATGCTCGATATGCATAGGTATTATTAGGTGGTGATACAAGTTTTTGGTTTAAATTAAACATCAAGTTGACTAAAAAGTGAATGCAGCCAATTATTTACAGGTGCTACTATTGTAGTAGATATCAAGTTAGTTGAATCTTGATTTAATACTTTTGCCTTTTATGTGGAGTAATGTATGAGACAAATCTATGTAGTCATCGTGTGTCCCAGGAACTTGAAACTCGATAGGTCCATCATCACCAAGAGAGGAAATTGGTTTATAATGAATCCACAATCCATTTTCAATGTTAGTTTGCGTAGACGGTAGGGCAAACAAATCCTATTCTGACTTAACGCACTCGCAAGAATGATTATGAAGGAAAGACATATTTAATTTGAAAATATATCTTTGATGTTTTTTTTTTTGTTTTAGACCAAGATTTTTTTGCAGCTTTCACTTTAGCAGTTAATGGTGGAATGAACGAGGTCAATCGTTTTCTTTTAGTTTTATACCCAGATCCTGTCATGTTAAATTGATCAATTTTCTCATCAGCCTTTCGTTTTAAATTCGTACTAACTTGGTATAGACGATCTTTTATTGAGGCTTCTATAGGACGCGCCGACAAAAGTCCTACTCCAGCGCTTAATGCCTCCTTACCAATCACTGGAGCACCGCTTGAAAGTAAAGGTAAAACTGATCTAAATAACCCCCCCTAAGAAGCTCCCAATATCATGACCGCGTTGGTATAGTGAACCCTTATAAATTACTCCAACTCCTGACACAGCTTGATGTATATAATAATTTTCATATGGACATTTATGATGATCACGAAGATAATTCATTATTATAATTTTCGGAAATGTAGTTTAATACACACGGTTCCAAACTGGAATGGTATTTTTTGTCCTGTGCTCGATCTTATAACTATTTCCAGCGTATAGAACTCTCTTCGCATAACGGGTAAGTAGTGAGTTTGAGAGAAAACGTGCATTTTATTTCCACCATAAATGTATTTTGTAGGATTTAATGAAATGACTCTTAGTAAAGTAGTCGTAACATCACCCACAATCTAAGAATCAATAATGTCGCAATATATAAATAGTAGAGATGGTAACCCTAAGTGTATTACCCTAAATTAGCAGGACACTTTCCAAAATTTCTCTCTAGGAGATTTTTATTTGGTTCATAACCTAGTTGTAAGCTTAATTTGGGTGATAATGTTACGGATGTTATATTTTTATCCAAAACAGAAATGGACACAAATTTTTTCATTTCATCATAGCGAAATTTCAACTTCTCTCCGATACCATTTAACACTCTTAAAATATGCTCAACGTTATCATAGTTGGTAGCTGGAATATGTTTTTTGTAGTACACTATGGATGGTTTATCTTCATTAGGCATTAACATAGATTTTTTAATGTATAGAACATTTTCATGATCGCGAACAGTAAACACATGTACATGGTACATGGATATTGAAACTCGACAACTCCCACCGACCATTCACCTTCTAATTTCATAGCTTTTGGTAAATTCGTTGAAAAATTTGTGGTCTTGTTATCAGGAAAGTATTCTATTGAATTATTGCTGAGCAAAGTTAAATAAAAACTTTCTTTATTCATATTTCTTTTAAACTAGAAGCTAAAATCCAACTGTAAAATTTATCTGGAAAACCTTTCCACTTCACTAATACTTCTTTTCTGTTACCTGAATAACGAGTGTCAATTATTTTATCTATTTTATATTGTGAGGTGAAAAAGTACCAACTATTGGTTCATTTTGGAAATCTGTTATTGTATAAACAACCCACGGAGATCTATCAATTATTGAAGATTTAATAAATATTTCATCGCTCGAATTTGATTCATATCTTTTTGGAAAACATGTTTATATTTAGTTATTCGAACCTAATCACCCACATTGAAATTTGGTTTAGGATTTTGTAAAGAAAGTTTGTTTGACCGTCTATCATAAAGATTAGTCCAAACTGTCATAATATTGTTGGAATTTACATCATGTGGGCACATCTTAATACTGGAGTGAAAGCTGTGATTTATAAGAGTATATTAAATCTTGTAAAACATCTATATATCTATAAGTATTATTATGAGTGAAATAACGTCACATTTTAATTTTTAGTGTTCTTTGAAATCGTTCAACAATACTGGCCTTAATGTCAGGATTGTTAGTGGTGTAGTAATTAATCCTTTTGAATTTAAAGTATTTTTGTACATCTTTTGAAACAAATTCTGTACCTTTATCAGATTGTATGTGAGTAGATGTTAAATTTCTTTCAGTAAATATACTTTCAAAACATTCTTTAGTTGTTTTTTAGTTTTTCTTTTTCATTGGTCTTGCAAAAGCATATTTACTAAATACATCACTAACACAAAGTATATACTTGAAACCATCATTATATTGAGACCTTCATTATCCCAATGTATTTTACTTATGCTTGTTTTAACTAAGTTTAATAATAACTGTCCTTTTTTTATTATAAGTTTTTGGTATTAAACTGAGTATTTGAGCTTGTGTTTAAAGTGGATTTTCATCATTTTGTTTACTTTTAATGGATCGATTCTCCTCCAACAAAGATTCAGCATCAACTGAAGTTTTTAGTTTTCTATCTTTATTTTTGAAACCAATTTTAGACTCATTTGAATCTTCATTAGATGTATCAGAATAAATTGGTAATCTGAGTGGTTGACGATCCTCTTCGGTAAAATGAAAGTATCTTTGCAGTGTTTGTAAATATAACATCCATTTCTTTCGGTCTTTCGTCTTACTATTCATAATATTTTGCATTTCAATATCTAATCGAGATAAATTACTATTAACCTTATTTTCTTGTTTTAATTTTTCAATCAATCCAGGTTCGATAATTATCATTTTCTTTGCATTTTCTATGTTAACTGGCTAGTCCACTCACTAATCCACTCAACATTGCACCTAATATTATTGGTAAAAAAGCCCCTCCTTTTGTATAATTATATTTTTTCTTAGTTTATGTTTACACTTAGGCACTAATTTACGGAGTACATTTTTCTGTTTATTAAATTTTTGTTTATCTTGATCTTTAAGAGGTACTTTTCCTTGTAAAACGTTATGAATACACTCACAAATACGGTTAATTTCTTCTTCATCACACGTTTTAAGTAATGCTCTTTGATATTTTGGTTTAAGCGTATGCAAAGCGTTTAGCAAATGCTTATGCGTTGTGAGTCGACGATGCATTATTTAGCAATAATTTGAATTGTTTGATTCTTGGTGTATTTAAATTCTATTATTATATAGACTGTTTCTGATAATAGATATATATTTTCGTATATCAGAAACCATTAAATGGGAAGACATTTGTCTTGATACGACAAAAATCATTGGTATTCTGTTTTAAATCTACCATTAAATATCCATGCACCTCTACAGTTGCATCCCTGTAGGCATCTTCAATGAATTTTGGGTTATCTGGTGACACTTGTCGTGCTAAGTATCTTATTTGAGTTTTATCTCGAGGGCTTTTAAAATATATTTTATAACTTGAGTTTAAAGATATGTCTCTTTGCCCTTTACTCTGATGAAATAAATTTTGTGTTAAATAAAATATACTGAGATTCCTGTGATGACTACCTTTTGTAAATATATCTACAATTCTTCCATCGGACTCTCTCATTAGATCATCAATAATAACAAGATGTGGGTTTTCACATTTGGTAAATTATATAAAGGTTTCATTTCATCAAAGCACCATGTGATCTGATTAAAATCACAATTACATATTTCCGTAACTGTTTTTATGAAATTTGATACAAAATTTGATTTCCCACATCCATTTGGGCCTGCCCCAATAGCAGTAAACGGATGTATAAAGTGAAACATTACACACGTCTAAAGTTCTAAGGGGTGAAATAAAAAATGAAAGTGTTGGTGTAAACAATTAATATATATTGTGCACTATAACTAAAATTTTTATTTTCAAGCAATAACCACTTGAAAAAAACCCACACTTCGTCAGAAGAACAATGTAAAATTTTGTGATTATTTTTTGCAAATATATGATTATTACACACATACCGCTTGTTTAAATTTATGACATTTGGTAAATTCATCATTTCATTTTGGACATTCGTATTCTTCAATATTAAAAATTCTATCATTCGTCGTCAACATTTTTAAAAATTGTTTTTCTGTTGAAGCACCTTTGTATGCGATCACTTCGTCTTTGCACAAATTTCTAATCTACCAATTTAATATGGAAATGATGTTCTCTTGTTTGTAAACACATTTTAATTCTTCGGTCACGTCAAAATATGGAATGCCGTGCACGTGTGTTTCGCAAAAACGAACAGCTTTTTTGTCTTTTGGCGACAAATAATTGAAAGGATAACTTGGCCGAAACAAATAATGATCGATAAATGCATAATTTTTATTAGATAGTTTTATGTCTAGAACAGCCATTTCTCTACATTGAAAATGTTTATGAGGATATGTAATGCAAAATGTCGATGATGTATCTTATATTTTTTAGATTTTATGTCATTTTGAACCAAAAATTTAAAAATACTTTTAACTTCACGTGACTAAAAATATGTTTGTTCCAACAAACTTCACACAACAATGCTTCATTACTTCCCATCATCCCATCTCTTCTTTCTGCTCTTGTCTTTCTGTAGCGCCCTGGTTTTATATAGCACCAGTAAGTAATAATTCTAATCTAAAGAATTTCTGCAGTGGAACTGATAGTAACTTTATGCGTCAACAAGCTTATTTCACATTCTGTTGCTTATCTCAACATTCCTTCGTGTTGCGTCTCGTTCGATGTATCGATGACTCAAATACGATTTGTATAACACAAAAGAATGCAATTTAATATTTAGAAATCACTATAATTTATCATTCCTATGTTAGTCATTGAGTAGATTGGTACTGTAATAATTTACTAATAGCAGTAATATCATGGATAAACTAGATGTACGACAACATCTGAAAAAGATTCACCCCATTCTAGAAAATAATGTTTATGCTGCTAATAGACTGCCCATGTATACCCACGTATCAACGTTTATAATATGCAATTTGGATACAGATGATAAACCAGGGTCACATTGGGTAGCTTTATATATATCGATACGAATGACGTCGGTCAATATTTTGATTCATATGGACGATCACCCTTACGATATCATCTAGAGTTTTTAAAAAGGAATTGTAAAAGGTGGAACTGGAATGTTGATAGGATTCAGAATGATACTTCAGTTTGTGGCGAATATTGCTTAATGTATTTGCTATATAAATTTCAGGGATGTTCAATGCATATTTTTACAAGTATATTTACAGGGAACACATTGTACAACGATATTTTAGTGGATGAGATGTTTCGTTCCTATTTTATAGATAATAAGTAATAAGATTTTGTATTTTGTAAATAAAAATTGTAACAAAATTAGGTAATGTGTTTTATTGATGATTCAGATTAGTTATCGTTGCATTTAGGAACAAAGAAGTATAATACAATAGCACTGATATGCCGACGCATACGCCGAGGAAGAATAGACAATGACGGTATTCAATTAATAATATATAAATAGATAAGAGCAATGGGACGCTAATAACGGTAGAGGCCCTCACCGGATATCAATTAGATATTAGTTAATTGATCTGCACATCTCCGGAACCGTGCATCCTACGCAAAAACGGACCGCAGATTTGTGATCAGAGCATGCTAAAACCTTCTTTTTTTTAGGGTCGTCGTACGTTGTACCACTTCTGACTCAGTGAGCCTGAACTGGTACAACGTAACTACTGACGTACCTAGTCGGACTATTTGTCCCAGGTAAAAAGTGCTCCCAACACCTACCGGCATAGGTGTGACATGGACATTAAACATGATCTTTGTTTTGTCCATGTTCATCTTAAGACCTATCCGTTGATGATATTGAGGTCATTGAGCATAGCGCTTAGGTCCTCCAGCGATTCTGCCATAAGGACTATGTCGTCGGCAAATCGAAGGTGAGTGATGTACTAGCCATTGATGTTAATACCGTATCCTTACCAGTTCAGTATCTTGAAGTCTTCCAATGCAGCGGTGTAGAGTTTCGGGGAAATAACGTCACCTTGTCTTACACCTCTCTACAGTTGGATAGGTTTCGTACTCTGGTTCTGTACTCGGATAGCCATCGTAGCCCTACTGTACAAACACTTCATCACTTCGATATACCGAAAATAAACTTGGCACCGCTGAAGAGACTGTAGCACCGCCCAAATTTCAACGGAATCAAAGGCTTTCTCACGCGGTTATATAGATTCAAAAAAATATTTCGAATGAAGATTTTTGACTTGGCAATCGGGCTGGATCAGGTACGTTCACCACTAAGCAGGCATTAATTATAGTTAAAAAAATTACTGCTAAGTTATATATATATATATAGTGTCCTCCAGACCGAATTTCGACCACGGCGGCCAGCCTCAACGGATGCTAGCCATCGGCGCAGGACAGGATTATAGTGCCCAAGGGTATGCGCTAGCACAGGTGCACTCTCTATTCACTCACTCTCATAATCCGATGGGACGGTAAGTTACTGAGCATTTCTTGACGGAAAACTCAATAATTTATTTTGGCCCGACCCGGGATTTGAACCCTATGATCAGCAGTCGCACTACTACAACCACTAGACCAACGAAGCAGTCATATATATACGTCATAATGCTGGACACTGGCCTCCTCACATTTCTGAGAGAGAGTAATGTAATAACCGGATTTCATATGTTTTGAGTCTTAACGACGAATAGCTATCTGCACAGGACAGGGTTATAGTGTCCGAGTGTGTGGGTAATCTAAAGTGCACTTTCTATTCTCTGTCTCTCTTAGTCCAATAGGGCGGTTATACGACACGAACGGCGAAAGATCAGGCGCAGGACCAACGGTTTTACGTACTCACCGAGGCACGGCGGTCAAACACCATAATATAGCTACAGCGTAGCGCAGTGGAAAATATTTGTAGTCAAGATACGTGGTAGAGCCACACTGTAGCTATATTATGGATGTAGCATGAATGGATCCACTCGACCGGGGAAGGCCCACGCTCTCACAGAATACCAGCGTAAAATAGCAGCTTAATGCTACTGTGTTTCGTATGATGAGTGTAGAGAACTGGAGACCCTTTTTACTGTAATCGGAGCTTTCCATCTCAGTCCGCAGGGGTGACAAAGCATCTGCATTTTGATTCTTAATCAAGGTTAAATGTAGATGTCTATGGGCCACAGCATCCACTTACCATCAGGTGGACTGTGTGCTCATTTGTCACCCTTATCCTATAAAAAAAAGCCAAAAGTGGCTATGACGCCTCGCTAACGCAGTTGCGAAGTGTTTGGCTGCGGCAAATCGCGGATTCGGTTCGCACAAATAATTCTTCCTAGTCTAAGTGCTTATCTATATGCAATTCATGCATGTAAACCTCTCCACGATACAGGAGAACATCCTTCTGTAGAAGTAACGTTATTGTAAATAATTTAAAAAAAATATTATTATTTTATTTGTCTTCTGTTATAGAAAATTAATGGCAACTATTCCATTACTGGTTTTAATCAAAACGACTAGTGTATACAAATAAATTCACCGCAACACCCCAAGTTTACTCCAGATACGTCTCATAACTCTTGTACACGTCAAAACTGAGGCGGGCGGGGCATAATTATCAACTAACTAGCACAAATTACCCACATCTCAGCTCCCCTATCTCCCGCGGGAGCGGCTTTACACTAAGAGCGAGGGATCCGCTTTATTAAATGGGCGATATTTATTGAGGAACTGGAAGCCATCGGAGTTATAAAAATCCGCTATCTAGACTGAAATCTTATAACTTTTGGCTTTTCTTTTCATGCCTTTATATTATTACATTTAAAAAAAAACTAGTTGCTATTGTATTTTAATTCTTACGTTATAAGGAACAAATTTATTTTTTGGATCTCTGCTAGATTTGAATGACATCCATAAAATATAATGAGATCTAAATAAAACTAATTAAAATTTGTAAACGATTCGAAATGTCATGTTATTAAAAAATGTATAAATGTATAATAATTAATAACGTTAATCAAAGAGGATTCAGACAACCAGTGCCTTTTTTTTTAAATTATAAGCAACCGTTATTTTTTATTAATAGACGTTTATATTATGTTATGTATATAGCATAAGTCGAGAAGTTACGCACACAACAAACGCACATTTCTACCGTCTGAATCAAAGTCAAGAAGTTTTTTTTTGTTAAAAAAATCTAGAAGCTTTAACTTTAAATAAACTGTAGAAACGATAATCTAAAATATAGAGCTCATTTATTTGAGTTTAATTGTCATTTACTCGAAATGATCCCGATCATACTTAGTTACTGCACTCTTTACCTGATTTTAAAGAGCTATTGAAACCCATATGCAATTCCCCTGGTGTTGCGGTTGTTCATGGGTGGCGGTAGTCACTTACCATCAGGTGCTCCTTTTCCCCCTCTTCTAGGTATATAAAAAAACCCACAAACCAATAGACAAAAACCGAAGAATATTTATATTTTTTTCGCATTTTTGTGTTAAGTATTCACTGTGATGTTCAAAGGCCAATTTTGATATCATCCATTACAAACTATATACGTCCACTGCTGAAGGCCTCCCCCATAGATTGCCGTATAGAGGGAATTTTGTCATACTTGACACACTTGGCATGCGGATTGTAAACCGCACTATATTAGTTATTATTTTGAGTTGTCATCAGGAAGATGCTGCTCCCCATCACCTGTTTCAGTTTCCCTCTGCCGCTTCTCACGACACCCGCGGGATGATATGGTGTAGTGGATATTCTTACACCGCCTGTACATTTGCAACCATATTTTATACGTGGTAGAGCCATGCTGCAGTTATATTAGTAGTATAGTTGTAGCACGTATGGGTCGGCTCGACCGGGGAAGGACCACGCTCTCACAGAATACCAGCGTGAAACAGTAGCTTAATGCTGCTGTATTTCGTATGGTGAGTGTAGAGAACCGGAGACCCTTTTTACTGGAAACGAGGCATTCCATCTTAGTCCTCACGGGTGACAACGCATCTGCATTTTGATTCGTAATCGAGGATAGATGTAGATGTCTATGGGCCACAGCAACCACTTACCATCAGGTGGACTGTGTGCTCGTTTGTCACCCTATCCTATAAAAAAAAATCAACTTCAGATATAGATCACTGCAAATGCTTTGTCTAGTAAAATGGATCAAGTTCCCAAGTGGCAGCCTCGTACTCATACTCGAGTGACGACCTGGTGAAACACGCAGGTTGCCACGGATGCAGGTGGCTCAGGACCGTACTTTGCGGTAATCTGTGAGGGAAACCTATCAGCCGCGACGGCCGTAACAGAAAATAAAAGAATTTAACATTCGAACACTTAAACGAATTACCTTTAGCTTACATTAATACTTAATTTAATTCTTACAAATTTCCGCCAACATTTTAAAAAAGCTTTATTACTTGACTACTTTAAATACAATTCATCACACAGTCGCTATCCATAGAACTTCTAAGGATATTAGATAACAAAACACCGCATACCAGAATACCATGTATAGGGTATATATGTATGAGATATGGGTAATAATCACAAGGTCACGGCTAAACGGCCTGTATACCCATACGGCTGTACAGGCCGTTAAGCCATGACCTTGTGATTGGCTCTAGTAGATGTAGATCGTAGCAGCAGTAGTATTAACAAGGAACAAACAAACACACTTCCGCCATCACTGTGACCCCGCCTACAGTTAATTCCCTTGTGCCCCAAAACCATAATACACGAGAGAGATTGGGTGCGTTTGGCAGAAAAAAGCGCTAGCAAGCGCTTACAAGCGCTAAAATAGTTTTCGGCCAGGACACGATTGCTACTTCAGTAGCGCTGACACAAACCGCCATTTTGCTTATTTAATTTGTTTGTTTTGAAGTAGTTCTTTTGTGCAATATTAGTTTTAAGTAATATAATGACATGAATAAACATATACATGTTATTAAAACTTCATGATTGGTAAGTTTTTAATATGAATACTTTACAAACATATATTTAAATTAGGTTAGGTTCCCCGGTTAAAATATCGTGTCTAGAGGTAAATAGCTACTTACGCTTTGATAGCACTTACCGCTTAGATCGCCATTTTGTCAAGCGCTTGTAGCGCTTTTTTCTGCCAAACGCACCCATTTAGGAACTAAACAAGTCACGTGGACCGATGCGACGCGTCGTCAAAAAACAATAAACTAACAATAATATTTTTCGTGGTAGAGCCACGCTGCAGCTATATTATGATTTTAGCACGAATGGGTCGGCTCGACCGGGGAAGCACCACGTTCTCACAGAATACCAGCGTAAAATAGCCGCTTAACGCTGTTATGTTTCGTATGGTGAGTGTAGAGAAGCGGAGACCCTTTTAATTGGAAAAGAGGCATTCCATTTTTGTCTTCACGGGTGATAACGCATCTGCATTTTGATTCGATCGAGAATTAATGTAGATATCTATAGGCTGCAGCAACCACTTACCATCCGGTGGACTGTGTGCTCGTTTGTCACCCTTATCCTGTAAAAAATAAATCTCTATTTTCATTATATATATATATATATATATATATATATATATATATATATATATATATATATATATATATATTGTTGATTGCCTCGGTTGACTGCCTCGTTATTCTAGTGGTTGTAGTAGTGCGACTGCTGATCATGAGGTCGTGGGTTCGAATCCTGGGTCGGACTTAAAAATTAATTATTGAGTTTTTCCGTCAAGAAATTCTCAGTAGTTGCCCGAAGTCAGGAAGTTGGCGGTGTCTCAGCCCCGTGCCGCCTCGGTAAGAACGTAAAGCCGTTGGTCCTGTGCCTAATCTCTCTCCAGTCGTGTAGGTTTACCGTCCCATAGGATTACGAGAGTGAGGGAATAGAGAGTGCACCTGTGCTTGCGCATACACTTGGCCACTATAATCCTGTCCTGCGCCGATGGCTAGCCTCCGTTGAGACAGGCCGCCGTGCCCGAAATTCCGATTGGAGGACATTATTACATATTTATACATATATTTATTGCAAAATTTAAATACTTATTTACCATGTGTTCGGCGGTGAAAGAAAAAAACATCGCAAGGAATACTGCATGCCTGAGGAATAAGAAAAAATATGTCGAAGACTTGTGGAGTTCGCCAACACACATTGGGGCAGCGCGGCGGACACTTCCTTGCCCTAAAATCTTCTTAGAAATGAGCGGAGGCCTGAGCCCAGCCGTAGGACGTTTATAGGCAGTTTACTTTATTAACTTTTATATAGATATTGTAAAATATCGTTTTATTTTTAATTTTTATGAACAAAAAATAAAATCAAATGTGTTTGACTGCGCATCGATAAAACAATGATTTTTCTGTAAAAAAAAATACTGTAATGTTACAAGCATTTTAGACCAAGGCGTTGAACTTGACGGTTAAAATATACGCATAGCGCCATAAAAATGTACATACTCGTAACTCCACAAACAAAACATTTTATTTGTCTGTAGTTATTAATTTTACCTCAGTCGTGAGCACTTGAGGGCTGGAACACTAAAAACAAAAAATAAAAATAAAAAACTTGACCACGGTTCGGAATTTACACTCGCGCACTCTGGAGTAATAGCCTCACACCCTAGTCATTAGGCAGTTGAGAAGATGATATCTACGGCGAAATTACCAATTATTAGTTTGCGCGCAAAAACACAGAATTTTTTTCCAGAGATGAGTCCTAGCTAGATCGATTTTTCGCCCCAGTAAATACCCATGCTATAAAATTTACTTTGCAATCATTATCAAAATTCATGCAACTCATTTGAATTTACGTAATACTATTCGATTAATTTAATAGTTAAATATGCAACAGTGTCAGAGAAAATGTCAATGTCAGAGTACTTATAGCTCAAATGTCTAACTTTTTTTATAGGATAGGGTGACAAACGAGTACACAGTCCACCTGATGGTAAGTGATTGCTGCGGCCCAGACATCTACATCTATCCTCGATTACGAATCAAAATGTAGATGCGTTGTCACCCGTGAGGACTAAGATGGAATGCCTCGTTTCCAGTAAAAAGGGTCTTCAGTTCTCTACACTCACCATACGAAACACAGCAGCATTAAGCTACTATTTTACACTGGTATATTGTGAGAGCGTGGTCCTTCCCCGATGGAGCCGACCCATTCGTGCTACAACTATACTACGAATATAATTGCTGCATGGCTCTACAACTTAGATTACTTACAGTACCCGGATGACCGGGCTTTGCTCGGTTTTTTAAAGTTACATTTATATTCAAATTACATGAATAATAGTTTTTGATCTTATTGACATAATAGAAAAAACTGAACTGGTTATTTGAATAAAAATCATGAGTGCAATTAGATTAATTAAAATTTTCGTATTTTTAAAAAATACTAAAAAAGGGCTCGAAATAATAGATTTTCTCAAAAAAGAAGGGAACTTGAAAAAACATCGAAAAAAAAGTCGACTCAAGACGAGACGCGAACCACGGAACACCGTTATCACGCCTGAACAACATCCCACCTGCGCTATTACGATCGTTAGTAACCTGTCAAAATTTACCTTCTTATATTGTAGCAGTTTTTTTTATTGCCTGAAAACACGGACAAAGGGACATTTTCTAAAAATAAATCCTAGCTAGATCGATTTATTGCCCCCGAAGTTCTCTGGACACTAAATTTTATAAAAATCGTTGGAGCCGTTTCCGAGATTCCGATTATATTATATATATATATATATATATATATATATATATATATATATATATATATATATATATATCAAGAATTGCTCGTTTAAAGGTATAGGATACATACATACTGTCTTTCATTTCATTGGTCCAAAATGTCCAATTGTCATAAATATCTCTATATAAAAATCAATTGCTCTCCGGTAGTCTCGCATAAACTCGAAAATGGCTCGACTGGTTTTGGTAATATTTTTTGTGTGTATTTGTGTTGGTCCCCGGATGGTTTAAAAATTCAATAGGACAATTCATTGGTGCAAAGCCGGGGCCGATCGCTAGTTTATTTATATATGTCACACTTTATCCTATACAACATACCTACATATAAATATAATCGAAGTGGGTTATTAGAATGTCGTTAAAACGGGAACAACCATTTTTTTATTTTTGTCTGTTTGTCTGTCAGGAATCCTAAACCTTTTTTCTTCTTAATCTTCAGAATAACTGAACCGATTGTGATGAAACATGATGTACTGATAGAGAGCAATGCGGCAAGTGGTCTAGTCTCTATTTTGTCTGAAAAACTTCTGAGGCTTTATGAAGAAAACAAAAATTTGATAAAATCATTAATCTTTGACAATTCTAATAAATAAAAATTTAAATGTCTATAAGAGTATTTAGTTATAATCAGAAAAGTTTAAGGTTTATCAGACATAAAAAACTAAAATTTATCTTAAATCTAATTATTAGCCCATTAAAAAAACCTTACCCAGCTGGGGCGGGTCGCTAGGATCCATAAAATTATATCGAAAAATTATTCTATTAGTTGACATGTACCTACCTAATTATATTCCAAAAATATAATTTATTATTATGTATAACTGAGGCTGAATTCGACCAAACAAGAGTAAATTTTATTTTTAAAATAAATCGCCACTTGCACTTGCAACACACCTACGCACCTTCGCACAGAATAACAATTATTAAAAAATCCAAAAATTCAAACAATATTTCAAATTATTATTTTTCGTCGATTATTTTGTCCAAGTATTACTGTCAATGGCAATTTCAAGCTCTTGTCGTAAGATATATTATTATATTTTGCGTTTATCCTTTCTCCTTTTATTATAAAACACTGAATAGTATTATCAAAAAATAATACACACCATAAAAACAAATGCAACCAATAAAATATTAAATCCCAATTGAGAGATACCTGTTGTGATTTTAATAAAAAGGACAAAACCAGAAAAATGTTGTGTTTAAATTATGCGTAAACATTGAAGGACAAGTAGTAATCTTTTGTCTTTTTATACTATGCCCAAGATGAGAGTAAATACACTCGTATCTTCTGATATGCTAGAAAAATGGCATACCTATTGTAGTGGTATGTGTGACGTTACGTTATATTTAGTGATTTCGTCCCCAATGTTAACAACAATCGACATCGATGTAGGTACTCGTTTTCGTTTATTGATGTATTTTTATTACTTAAATACATATCAAATATTATAAAGAAAACAGGATTATACTTCTACCTATGGTCACTCTAAACGGCGTAGATTTAGAATATGTTAGGCAGGTTAAGAACCTTGGCTTAATTTTGGCTGACGATCTAAATTGGGTGCTACAGGTCGCTCAAGACTTATATGGCTATACATTCGTTTTCGCCGAAACACGCACCTTCCAACCACTTTGTGTGGTTTTCTTCACAATCTTTGTTCCCCAGTTTATCTGAAAAAGCGTTTTTCATATTTAAGCTTATCCCGTTCGATGACCAACAAAACTCTAACTATCCCGATGCAAAAATCTACATACTACTCTGATTCCTGCACGGTATCATTAATTACACTTTGGAATAACCTTCCACGAGATTTAAAAGATGCTCCTTCAATAAATACATTTAAACGTAAGCTTGAGGCATATTATTTAAAATTACTTGATTAATTTCATTGATTATGTATATTATAATTTCCTATACTATATTGTAATTTTTTATTGGTTTAGTATGTATTTTTATTTAAATATGTATATATATATATATATATATATATATATATATATATATATATATATATATATATATATATATATATATATATATATATATATATATATATATATATATATATATATATATATATATATATATAATACAAACCAGCCTCAACATGCTTCAAATGCCTAAATCCACTCTTACACTTATACAAAAAGCAGTCCTTCTTAACACCTGTCGTCTCACACGTAAATTTCTTAACTCATCACCGTCACCACTGTAATTCTTTCTTTTTTTTCCTGCGTGCACACTTGGTCAAGGCCCGTGTGTCCGTTTTCTACCCCTAAATACAGAGGGAGAAATAAAAAGAAATAAAATTAATATAATAATAATAAGCCCCCCTAAACAACCACACGTCCTGATTGACCATCTAATCACGTGGGGGGGCGGACACACGAATGAGAAATTACTGGCGTGGCTAACGTGACTCTGGAAACCCATAAATAAAATGGAGACTCGTTCTAAAAGTAAACGTATAGGGCCGCTACCCGGGGGCGATCGCCGGGGTGCACCTGGAGCTGACGCTGGGTGTCACAGCATGCGATCCGTCAGCGGTGAGGAGTTGAACAAGCGGGCTCCCACCCACAAAGATACTACAGCCGAACTCATTGACGATGGTGACAGACTGACGGACAGGACAGACACCCCTGTAGAACCATATAGTCCAAGCACAGTATCATACACACCCTCGAGGCCAACATCACCATCCATACCATCGTCACCAACACCTCCATCACCCCCTATTACTAGTTTAAATACAGTTCCACCTACTCCGACCTTGAGTGCTGCGCGGGAGGTATCTACCTTCTTACCCGCGTCCACCAAGGCTGGAAAAGCAAGAGTTCAAACGAAATGGAGTAAAGAAGTAAATCTATTTATCGTGAGAACTTATTTATTCATTACTAAATTAGAGACCGATATGACCACGTACAGACAACAATTACACGCACATTTCACTCGACAATATCCAGAAATTACTGTTTCAGAACAAAGAATCTCAGACCAAAGGAGAACCATAGTTAGGAATAAACTTCTATCCCAAGAAGTTATAGATCAATTAAAAGAAGAAGTACGAACACAATTAATTCAAGAAGAAGCGACTAACAGCTATGTAGAAACTAATATCACACAAAACACAAGTGAAAATGATCGCCAAGTACAACCACAACTGCTCAGTCAATCACAACTCATTTTATAGACAATCTCAGCCATGCGACCATTCACAAATATCACACACATCCACACAAACCGAAACCGTAATCCTAACGCTAGAAAATGATATTGAGACCATAGTTGTCCCAGATCAACACTTAACAACAGATACATATATCCAAGAAACCAATGAGAAATTTAGAACAACAATAACGTTATACTCTGGGATGGATCCCGCAGCGCGACCAAGATTACCTAAACTTAAGTACACACCTAACCTGTTTCGACTGGTTAATTTATTTAATGAAACTATACTCACACAATATATACCTGATGACACACAACTTATAGACATACATTTACTTATATACTGCACAGCGATAGTAATATCCGAAGAATTGAACTTTAAAATCACAGACAATGCAAGAACTACAAGAACAAGACAAAATACAGAACCAGCATGGCAACAGAGACTAGAAAAAGACATTGAAAAATTAAGAGCAAACATAGGTAGACTCACTCAGTATATTAACGGTTATAGATCTAATAAACTAGTCAAAAAAGTAGAGGTCATATTTAGGAATAATGCTACGCATACCAGACATGAAAAAAGTAACACAAGACCTGAAGAATTTTTAGACACGTTAAAACAAAAATTAGCACTTAAAGTTCATAGGCTCAAAAGGTATAAAAAAGCACAACAGCGCAAAAAAGATAACGTCAGATTTGCCACAAACGAAAAATTGTTTTATAGAAACTTACACAAACCACAAACAGACATAATCGATGAACGTAACACACATACACCTAACCTACCTACAAAAGAACAACTAGAAGCATATTGGGCGAGTATTTGGGAAGAGCAAAAACAACATAACGACAAAGCATCTTGGATAATTGAATAGGAAGCAAAATGGAGAGATATTGACGAAATGGAATTCGAAGAGGTAACAGAGTTAGACATAACACTCATTACAGCTAGGTTACATAATTGGAAATCACCTGGTATAGACAAAATTCATAATTTTTGGTACAAAAAAATTAACGTCTCTACACAAACCTTTAGCAAGAAATTTAACAGATATAATAACAGGACAACAGAACACTCCCGAATTTATTGCAACAGGAATTACTTATATGCTACCTAAAACAAAAAATTCACCTCAGCCTTCCCAATACCGACCAATTACATGCCTACCCACAATTTACAAAATATTGACATCTGCAATCACAAAGAAAATTCAGTCGCACATTGAACACCACAATATAATAGCAGAAGAACAGAAGGGATGTAGACAGGGCCACATGGGATGTAAAGAACAGCTGAAAATTGATTCCACTATTCATAAACACGCCACCTCTAAAAATAGAAATTTACATTGCACCTATATTGATTATAAAAAAGCGTTTGACAGTGTTCCTCATTCATGGTTATTAAAAATATTAGAAATTTATAGAATAAATCCGAAAATAATCGATTTCTTACGCCGAATAATGTTACAATGGAAAACAACACTACAAATAAATTGTAACCAAAATACTGTCACCACGCGACAAATCTCAATCACAAAAGGCATCTACCAAGGTGACTCCCTGAGCCCACTGTGGTTCTGTCTCGCCCTAAACCCTCTGTCTCATTTGCTGCAGAGCTGCGGGGCCGGATATTGCCTCAAAATTAATACAGACGAAACAACAATATCGCATCTTATATACATGGACGACATCAAATTATATGCAAAAACAGACAAGGATATGAAGAAATTAATAGATATAACAACAGAATTCAGTAGCGATATTAATATGCATTTTGGTTTAGATAAATGTAAAACACTTCACATTGTAAGATGCAAAGTAAGGCCCGGCGACTATGTGGTAAATGAAACGGAGGCTATTACAGCAATGGAATCGACTGACTTATACAAATATTCAGGGTATGTCCAACTTAAAAGTCTTGACCACGTACGAATTAAAAATTCTCTCACTACGGAATACAAGAGAAGACTTAACGCCGTTTGTAAAACTCAACTTTCAAGTAAACATCTCATCAAAGCCATTAACACCTATGCCATCCCCATATTAACGTACTCATTCGGAGTTATAAAATGGTCCAAAACTGATGCAGAACAATTAGAGCGAACTACACGTACAACACTCACGAAACACAATAACCCTAAATCCGCCATAGAGAGACTAACAATAAAACGAGAACATGGAGGGAGAGGCCTAATGGATATCCAGCACCTATGGCGGAAACAAGTTAGGCGATTAAAATCATTCTTCTATACAAAATCCCATACTAGCAATATTCATAAAGCCATCGTAACGAATGATATTAACTACACTCTACTTAATTTAAGCAATCAGATTGAATCCCAAAACACTACTAGTGATAACCCACAGACACACAAAGTTGACGAATGGAAGAAGAAAGTTCTCCACGGTCGGCACCCTCATGACTTAGAGCAATCCCACATAAATAAGTTAGCTTCAAATAAGTGGCTGAAAATAGGCAACTTATTTCCAGAAACAGAAGGATTTATAATAGCTATTCAAGACCAGATCATAAACACAAAAAATTACAGAAAATATATAATCAAAGATCCTACAGTAAATAATGACAAATGTCGCAAATGCCACACACATCCAGAAACCATTCAACACACCACAGGCGCATGCACAACTCTCACACAGACTGACTACACTCACAGACACAATCAGGTGGCCAATGTCATTCATCAAAAACTAGCACTCAAACACGCACTCATTGCAGATGCCAACACTCCGTACTACAATTATAAACCAAAACATACTCTAGAAAATACCACACATAAACTTTTTTACGACCGCGGCATTCTCACCGATAGGACAATCCACTATAACCGACCAGATATAATTCTACAAGATAAAATAAATAATATTACTTACCTGATAGACATTGCAGTCCCCAACACACACAACTTGCAGAAGACGATAACTGAAAAAATTTGTAAGTACGCAGAACTTAAAGATGAAGTGACTAGAATCTGGCAAAAAGAAAAAGTTTATGTGGTCCCCATAGTCCTCTCCACAACAGGTGTCATCCCAAATCATCTCCTCCGTAGTATATATAGTTATTACAACTAAAAGAAACTCTATATATTACACTTCAAAAAGCAGCTATATTAAATACATGCAGAATAGTTAGGAAATTCATGCAGATAGAAGAAAACGAAATAGGACCTCATCAAATCACATGAACTACACTACACACCACACGCTGCATTTGCTTTGGCTTCGGCCCGTAAATGTAGTTGAAATCCAGCCTAGAGCTGAGAAGTGAAAACACCGTAAATAATAATAATAATAGTCTTTATTTGCATAAAACATGGTAATTATACAGACGTTTCAGAGTCTTATTATGCCCACATGTTTTGCTATTTTAATATAATATAGCATGCAAATTACATTTAAATCAAGATAACCTATATAGTATTAAAATTAACAAATTAAACATGTTTATTTAAATTATAATTATGTTTTACAATGTCAAAATCTAGTTTAAAATGTCAGAAATTCATTAGTGTCATAAATATTTTTGTCAATTAACCAATGGTATAATCTTTTTTTTAAATACGTTCATATTATGTAGTGTTTTAATTTCATCAGGTATTTTGTTGTATATACGTACACACATTGATAAACAGCATTTACTATATTTAGCTGACTTCGGAACTTCGCTTAGAACTAATCTATTTGGATTTCTTTTAAGTCTAGGATTAATATCAGATGACTTTTTAAGTAAATATGTATGCTGTTTTACAAATTTACCTATCTCAAAAATATATAACGAGGGCATAGTTAGTAAAGACAGATTTTTGAATATTGGCTTACAGGATTCTCTAGTTGGTATAACACATATTGTCCTTATACAATTCTTTTGTGCGATAAATGCCCTACGCCAATCTATGCTATTGCCCTACATTATTATACCATACCGAAGTATAGATTCAATATACGCCCGATAGCATAATAGGGCCGTTTTTTTATTAGTTACCTTTTTTATGGTACGTAGTGCATACACAAAACGGTTAATTCTTTGACATAGGTCATCTATATGTATTTTCCAGTCTAAATTTCGATCTATAATTACACCAAGAAATTTAATTTGTTCTATTTCCTTAATTTTATTGATATTTAGACAAGAATTAGTTTTTATTTTATTAAAATGTATGTAATTTGATTTATCTAGGTTTATTTTCATATTGTTTCTATGCAGCCAATTAGTTATATTATCGATTGTATCATTTATTTCCTTTTCATGATTATGTAATGAATTACTGTTTTTTTGAGATGTTACAACTACGGAAATATCGTCCGCATACAATATACATTTGTGATTTGTCGCCAGAGTTATATCATTAATGTATAAAAGAAATAATACCGGCCCTAAAACACTACCTTGAGGAACACCATATTTTTTTTCTCTGTACTTAGATGAGAAGGATAATATTTCATTTTTTACCATTTTATCAATAACGACACACTGCCGTCGATTTGATAAATAAGATGAAATCCACTCTAGAGCTATCCCTCTAATTCCAACCAAATCTAATTTACTTAAAAGAAAACCATGTGTGACAAAGTCAAAGGCTTTACTTAAATCAAAGAATAATCCTGTTGTTAGTAGGTTATTATTTATGCTAGAAATTATTGTTTTTATAAGATTAAAAGTTGCTAGCGTTGTAGATTTCTTTTTCTGGAAGGCATATTGTTCTGTTTTGATTATGTTAAACCTCTCAGAATATTCCATTAATCTCTTATAAAAACATTTCTCAAAAACTTTTGATATTATGGGTATAAGAGTAATCGGTCGATAATTGTTGATATCGTCTTTTTTACCTTTTTTGTGCAATGGTTTTACAATTAAAATTTTTAAATTGTCGGGAAATTTTCCTGTCAAAAATGATAAATTAATTAAATAAGTCATAATGTCAACAAGTTCGCATACACAAGCTTTAATTATTCTGGTATTCATTCCGTCGTAACCTTCCGAGGCAGTGTTATTTAAGGACATGATCTCTTTACTCACCTCATCTTTTGACATGGGTTTAAGAAACATTGAGTTTGATAGTGATATTGTATTTTTAGGTGTAATATTTTCCATGTTATCATTATTAGTTATAATATAATTAGTCATGTCAATAAAATAGTCATTAAAAGCGGTTGCTATATCGTAAGGGTTCGTTAGGTTTTTATCATTTAGTTTTAACTCCTTAATATTATACAATTTTGTATTTGAAATTTCTTTTTTTATTACGCCATGTGGCCTGCATTTATTTTTACTCTTACTTATAAATTTTATATTACAATTCTTCTTGGATTGGTAGATTTTGATGACATTTTTTCAATAAATAAGAATATTTTTTATAAGTATCCTTATTTATTTTAGTATTATTTTTATAGTATCGATACCGCAGTGCTCTTTTTATTCTACAACTATTTTTCAAACCTTTACTAATCCAATTATTTTGATTACTATTTTGTATTATAATCCTATCATTCACTAAATAATCAATGCATGTTGTGATTACCTATAAAAAGAAATACAATTATATTGTGCTTAATATGTTATGAAAATGATCTTTGTATTACTATTGTAATTTCTGTTGGTAATCCTAATAAATAAATAAATAAATATTAGTATTTTTATTCTTGGGAAACATAGGTTATAAAATAAGCAAAATAAATCATAAAAATTATTAAATGCAATGTTCAAGTCGGTTTCTAAATATGTTTCACACCATGATAGATTATTTAGACGTTCCTTGAATTTCCGAACATTACTTAAATTATAATCCCTTTTGTATTTAAAACATATCTTGTTTATTGATTTATTTTGTTGAACCTGGAAGCTTAATAACTGAGCTGTATCATGGTCTGATAGAAACAAAGGCAATACTGCTGCAGAAGCATTCTCTATATTACTTAGAATATGGTCTATACATGTCTCTTTTATAGTTGGAACATTAATATGAATTTTAAGACAGTAATTAAGACATAAATCATGAAGATAAGTGTTGGCTTTTCCTGGTTTAAGAGTATTAATATTTAAATCACCAGTAATTACAAGTTTAGTATTGGTATTATTGTTTTTAAATATTTCACGTAACATCCCGTCTAACTTGTCCAAAAACAGAATTGCGTCTGTAGAGGGAGTCCTATAGAGACAAATTATTAGCAAATTATAAAGAGGAATCTCAATACCACAAACTTCAAATAACTTTTGCGTTGCTAAACTATTTATCTTATTTAATTTTTTATATGCAATATCTTTCTTCACTAAAATACATGTACCGCCTCTAGACTCATCCCTACAGAACGAACTGGCTAATTCATAATTATTAATGTTTAGGTATTTTTCATGATAAGTACGCAAGAAAGTTTCTGAAAGACATATAACATCTGGGGCGTTTCCTGCCTTATCTAGTTCATCCAATGTTAACATTAATACACCTTGTTTTGGTAATATACTAGCGATATTTTGATGTAATATTTTTAAAAGCATCTTATTTGTATTATTCTTATTAACGAAAATATATAGTTTTTATTTAATAGTTTAAAGTAATACGGTATTGTTACCTTTACGCGCGGTATTATATATATATATATATATATATATATATATATATATATATATATATCAGCGTATATGGAGTTGGAAGAAGAGGTGGACAAGTTGCGCTGGCATATTATTGGGTTATCCGAGGTACGAAGAAAAGGGGAGGACACGGTAATCCTCGAGTCCGGCAACTTGTTTTATCACCGGGAGGGCGACCATCTGTCCCAAGGAGGTGTCGGATTTATCGTCCACAAGTCTCTCGTCAACAACGTTGAAAGAGGGAGGGTGACGAGGGTCGGTATGATACTAGAATAAGGTATGAGGAGGTGGAGGAAATGTATGAGGATATTTCCAGAGTCATGCATTCCTCCAAAACCCACTACACGGTGTTGATGGGAGACTTCAACGCAAAACTAGGCACAAGAGAAAGCGGTGAGCTGAAGTTAGAAAAATTTGGAGTGTAGGGCAACGGAAACTTAGGGGCCAGCAGCTGGCCGACTTTATGGAGAAAGAGGGACTCTTTATGATGAACTCTTTCTTCAAGAAGCGGCTCCACAGGAAGTGTACCTGGTCGAGTCCCGACGGTTCGACAAAAAATGAGATTGACTTCATTCAACCTGACGCCAACTGTTCAGTGATGTCTCAGTGATCGCAAGGGTGAAAACTGGCAGCGATCACCGAATGGTTAGAGGCACACTGAACCTAAACGTTAAGTTGGAGAGGTCTCGTCTAATGAAGTCAACGCTCTGTCCCCCTCGTGCTCTTATCCAGAATCCCGAAACCTTTCAGCTCGAGTTACGTAACCGCTTTCAGTGCCTACAAGATTGCAATGAAGTGGACAATATGCATGACAAGCTCGTGGAAACTGTCCATGCGGTCGGAGCTAAGTTCTGCAAGACCCGCCGAGGAAGAACCCAAAAACTCTCCGATCACACTCTTAATCTCATGGCTGTTAGACGGGAGATGAGGCTGCAATCGCCAACTGATTTGACAGCATACAGGCAACTGAACAGACAGATCTCCAAATGCATGCGGCGGAGCTTAGGCAACTTTAATACTGCTCTTATTAAAGAAGCGATTGAGCGGAACCAGGGCTCCAAAGTCTTTGCCAGATATCTGGCCAACCGAGGCATTCCACCTTAGTCCTTAGAGATGACAACGCATCCGCATTTTGATTCTTAATCGAGGTTAAATGTAGATAACTATACTCCACAGCATCCACTTACCATCAGGTGGACTGTGTGCTCGTTTGTTACCCTTATTCTATAAAAATATTATGGTGAAGCAAGAAAAGAGAAGGCGGACCGCGGTCTACCCTCACATTCCGTGAAGCCAAGAAGCGGTGTCCATTAAACAAGCATATAAATAAAATATTTCAAATTATTATTAATATGGTTAAAGATAATTTGGCAGAAATTAAAAAACAGAAATAGAATTTAAGTAGATTTCATAGTGACTGTTTCAACAACGTATTTTAACTTACCACAATTGCGTTGTACGAGTAAGATGTCGGATGAAAATTCTATTACCGTTCACTGATATAAATAAATATTAACGAACCGAATGAATCCATTATTTAACTTAATTTATCCTAAGTCATAGACTAAACGAATTTAGCGATAACGATTCTTGTTTTGCTAAAGATACTATGGAATTGAGGTAGTATTGAGGTGTCTATGGAATGGAAAAATGGCAACAAGCTTATAAAAATGAAGATGAGAATAATATACCCTAGCTATCTTATTTTGTACAACGTCAAACAACATATCCATTTTTACGTGGTAGAGCCATGCAGCAGCTATGTTAGTAGAATAGTTGTAACACGAATGGGTCGGCTCGACCCGGAAGGACTGCGCTCTCACAGAATATCACCTTGAAATAGTAGCTAAACGCTGCTGTTTTTCTTATGGTGAGTGTAGATAATCGGAGATCTACCTTCTTTTTCCTTCTTATACGGCTATTTCCGGCTTATCCTTTTTACTGGAACCGAGACATTCCATCTTAGTCCTCAGGGATAACAACGCATCTGCATTTTGATTCTTAATTGAGGATAGACGACGATGACTATGGGTGGTGGTGATGGTTAAGAGTATGTGAGTGCTTCAACGTATGATATAGAGCCACCACGCTGCGGTGTATCATGCCTGCATAAATGGGCTTGCTTGATGAAGCGGCTTGACCTGGGAAAGGTAGAGCGTGGTTCTCCACGGAATACTAGAACAGTCCTGCTGTGTTTCGTATGATGAGTGTAGGTCTACCTTTACGGGGACGTAGTCCTTCATAGTCCACAGTGTTGACGGCGCATCTGCATATTGATTTTAATTAATGATATATGTAGGTGTCTATTGGCCATAGTGTCTAACCATCACGTGGAATATGTGCTCGTGTGTCACACTCTTCGTACAAAAAAAATCACCGCGTGCAGATGTGTGCTACATATACAGAAAAACATTGCATATTTTCACTCACACTTTAAAAATTATGAAAACTATTGGTGTGGATTCAATGTAAACCAATAAAATCAATATTCAATTCGGTTTGTTTGAAATGCAAACTGATCGGGTATCGATTTCATTTTGAAGTGGCACTCAAGATGGTGTTGGAAGAGAACATTGCAAAGAGAAAAAAGAAAAAGCTCTGATAAAGCAAGTTGTTGTGCGAAAAATATTGCATTCATGGTAAACAGCTCGTTTTATTAACTTGATCGCGTTTTAAGTAAATGCAGCTTTTACTTTTATGAACATAAAATTAATTTTATAGAACTTTAAGGTAACAACCAGGTTTACAATTGTAAATATCTGTTTTCCACACCTCTATCCTCGATTAAGAATTTTTTTTTCATAGAAGAGGGGGCAAACGAGCATGCGGCTCAACTGATGGTAAGTGACTACCGCCACTCATGATCACCGCAGCACCAGGGGAATTACAGATGCGTTGTCGCCCTTTTAGAAAGGAGTAAGCTCTTTTATTAAAGACCCTTAAGTCGTATCGGTCCGGAAAAGTCGCCGGTGGTAAACAATTCCACAGAGAGATTGTACGAGGAAGAAAACTCCTAGTAAAACGTATAGTAGTGGACCGCCAAGCATCCAGATGGTGAGGATGGTATCGGGAATTTTGACGCGATGTGCGTTCGTAAAATTTGGCGGCTGGAACAAATCCAAACAATTCCTCAGAACACTCCTCATGGTAGATACGGTGGAAAACGCAAAGGGATGCAACATCTCTATGCAGCGCCAGTGAATCAAGCCGATCAGATAGAACTCGGTTGTCAACGATTCGAATCGCTCAGCGCTGGATGCGGATAAGTGGAAGGAGCTGGCACTAGAGTGCCCCGGCCCAGAGATGAGAACAGTATTCCATGTGAGACCGAACTTGCACTTTGTAAAGGTGCAAGCAATGTGCCGGCATGAAATACTGTCTCGCTCTGCTGAGCACGCCAAGCTTTTTGGAGGCCAATTTGGTCTTCCTCTTCAAGTGACCACGAAACTGCACACTATTCGATATGGTGACGCCGAGGATTCTGATGCTAGCTGAGACAGCAAGGGGAGTGCCTTCAAACTGAGGAGATACGACAAAGGAGTTCTTTTATCGGTTAACACGCAAACTTGTGTCTTTTTGGGATTGAATTGGACTAGATTTAGTCGCCCCCAATCCGAGATTTTGTTAAGCAAAGACTCGACTTCAAACATAAGTTTGTCCCGGTACTCTGCGACGATTTCCCGAGAAATATTGGCCGGTGTATAAGGCATCACCAGTGCTGTCGTCTCCATAGCAAT
The DNA here is from genome assembly GCA_907164705.1 of Parnassius apollo. Lineage (NCBI taxonomy): Eukaryota > Metazoa > Arthropoda > Insecta > Lepidoptera > Papilionidae > Parnassius > Parnassius apollo. Next base: position 6,266,085 of record CAJQZP010001539.1, on the reverse strand, counting down.
TAATGTTATTAGTTTGCAACATATCATTGATATGTGCTGGCAGTTTAAAATAGACTCCATTATTTTGGAGAACAAGGAGGTGATGGCGATAGGCCTGTAGTTGGACGGGTCTGAGCGGCCGCCTTTTTTAGGGATCGGTTGAACCAAAGCTATCTTCCAAGAATTCGTGACTACGCCTTTCGAGTAGGAGTACAAAATTGATCAGAAGTTACTCGATCGCTAACAGACTAAGTGAAGATTATTTAATCTATACATATATATACATATATATATATATATATATATATATATATATATATATATATATATATATATATATATATATATATATATAAAGTTGAGGTGTCCGTCTGTAATATTGAAGTACATAACTAGCTTCTATGAAGCTTTTTTAAAACGTTTGTCTGTCTGTGTTTCTCTCCAGGCTAAGGCTTCAAGAAACGTAAGCTTGATAAAGTAAATGGTGTTTATTTAACTTAAACCGAAATTCATTCTTCCATCAGTTACAGCCTATAAAAGTCCCCTGCTCAACATAGGCTTAAATTTTCCCATAAGGGATATTTAGTTATAGTTGCACGCTTGGCAGGTGGACTGGCAACCCCAGTTTTTTTATTATTTCACCAGAAAGATGCTGATGCCCATCACCTGTTTTAATTTCCCTCCGTCACCTATTACCGAGACAATATGGGGTAGTAGATATTCTTTCACAGCCACTACACGGCGTTATGACTTGCGTCGGAAAAATATGAGAAATCAATGCAGATTCAAGTCATATAAACACACGAACAGGCAGTTTCTTATTATATACTGTCCGGTACCAAGCGGGTTGCAGGCACAGGTAAATAATTGTGAAAATGTCGTTTTTAAATTTGGAAGATTTATATTCCTTTATTAGGAATATAAATAATAATATCTATACTCATTGAAATTGAACTATATATACAACTTTCAAATAAATATGTCGGTGCGAAAAGCGCGCCATGTTGTACTGTTAGTTAATTGCACTATGCCAATAACCCTCGCACAAGTGCAAGCAGTAAGTTGATAAAGAATTGTATGGCAGCGCATAAAATGCGAACAAACAAATATTAATTTTTATATATTAGATATATACGTGATCGTCTGTCTCACGGAATGATATAGGGTAGTAGATATTCTTACACCGCCAATATATATCTTAATAACGCTTCATCAAAAGATATTATTTAGACAAAACGGGGCGGATCCCCATAATAAAAACCAAGAGAAAAATATATGGTGTATAATTGTATCATAAATGTAAGAAATACAAAAGTTGAAATTTACAAACGTACATAATATCTTTTAATTACGTTCATATAGAGTAGTGGGTTCTCGACGAAGAAAATCCACTATCGCTTATGTATACAACTTTTCAGCGGTTGATTTTTGTAAGGCTATATAATATGAATGAATAATTAAATGTTCTAAAGTACAGAAATATGAATAAATTACGTAAACCAACTCTGTTTGTCCACTACATCGTACAAAAAATAAATTCTTCCATTGTGTTATTAAATTTCAAAAAACTCTGAAAGACATTTTTAAAATAATTTGAACTGGCGTTACACTAATTAAACATTTCCCAACATTATAGAACAACTTCAATTTATGTAACGCAATTGCATAATAGGGTTGGTCCATATTATATCATTTATTTTTAAAAAATCACCTTTTTGGCTCTATGATAACTCAGAGGCACTTGGCTTAAATTTTGCAGTACCTATATAAGCAACTGGTTCGATTCCTACCGCCAAATGAACTGTTTTTAGCAATTTTTAGTGATGACTTACAACGTGTTTTAGCGATAAAGGAAATTATTTGAGTAACCCTGCATATATCTGAGAAGTTAAAAAAAGACATTGAATCAGCCAGCAGACAAGGAAATGGTCACCACATTTCCTTGTCCTAAACCCCTCTCCGAAATGAGGCTTGTGCCCTGTAATGGGACATATATATTATGTAAATTTACTGCAACTTTTTAATGTATTTTTTTACTAAAGACATCTTCTATTGTTACTTTTTAGAAAAGAAAAGAGCCTACTCCTTCAATGCCTACACCTGCAATGCCCCTGGTATTGCGAATGTTCATAGGCGACGGTGATCACTTACCGTCAAGTGAGCCATATTTTTACGTAGTAGAAGCCATACTGCAGCTTTATTAATAGTATATTTGTAACACTAATGGGTCGACTCGACCGGGGAAGGACCATGCTCTAACAGATTACCATCGTAAAATAGCAGCTTAACACTGCTGTGTTTGGTATTGTGAGTGTATAGAACCGGAGACCCTTTTTACTGGATACGACGCATTACTTCTCAGTCCTCACGGGTGACAACTGACAACACATCTACATTTTGATTTGTAGTAGAAGACAGATGTAGATGTATATGAGCCACAGCAACCACTTACCATCAGGTGAACTGTATGCTCGTTTATCACCCATATCCTATAAAAAAAATGCTCGTTTGCCAGCTCTTTTATAAAAAAATAACTTTAAATAAGTGCAAAAAAAACGCCACAGAAAGCATCTGGCACTACAATCATCATTCGTCTGCCAATTGTGACGAAAATGGCAAATTTTCACTAGGGAATGCAATCTCATTCTCGCGAGATCTCGATGCGATATCTCGGCCATATTTACCGAGGTTGATCTCGGCTCGAAATTAGACGAGATACACCGAGATTGATTTTTACAATCTCGCAATATCTCGCCTAAGCTAAATTCTCGCGAGATTGCATTCTCTAATCCTCACTATACCTAACGGGTAAAGAGTCGCGTCCAGCAAATTTATGGATAATTTTACGGACCGATAAAGATAAGATATAAAGAGGAACTTAAGGGAGAGTGACAATTTAAAACTCATTTGCTGTATAACGATAATTTACTTATGTATCAACTCATACAGGAACCACAGACAAAATGGTATTTTAATGGATAATAGGTACCTATGCATATCCTATTGCATCCTCACACGCGCGAGGAGTTGTGGGCTTTACTGTCGTCATGACAATTTTACGCTACCCGATCTCATTAAATCTGATTTATTATTTTTATACTGCACTAATATTCGAAGCACATTAATCTTTTAAATATTTTCTTTGTTCTTTTATAGGATTTAAATGATACCTACGTTACTAAAATCTTCCATAAGTACCTACATAGTCGCTTTTTAAAACTGTGGTCAAAATAAACATTATTACGTATTTAGAGCCAGTTATATCTGAATACAATGTGGGTGTCTTCAAAGTAAGAGTGAATAGGCATTTGTTAACCCAGTGCGTTTTACCGTCTTATGCTCCATCACCACTTACCAACAAGTTGGAAAGTAATCAAGCGATGGCTTAGAACTGTAAAAAAAGATAGTCGGTGTATCGTGGTTATGAGGGACTCACTGCCTACCGGCGGAACCTAAGTGTTACCTTCTAAATACCGCCTTTGGGGACTGGCAACTGGCTGTTTAAGCTTTCTTATGCCGTATCGGGAGCGACCCTCTTTTGGGAAAAGAGGGCACAGGCGGCTACGAGCCGCTGAGGGAGTGCCTACGAAGGCAAATTAATTATGAATAATAATTTAATTTAATTAGAGTTGGCCTGAGCCGCCAGGAGGCAGTTCAGGTCATTTGATAGTTTATTAGGCGGGTCCGAGTGAGAGTTTCTCGGCCTGCGGACTCGATAGCGGTGGGGCTACATAAGTAGCTGCCTCACGAATAAAATGGTTGGAGTGCGACTCTGAGGCTTTAAAGAAGTTCTCAGAGAGTTTTTTAAGAAATTGTTGAATTGTAGGGAGCTCTAGGTCCCGATGAAGGGCGGCATTACGGGCGTACCAAGATGCGTTCGCAGCTCGATGACAAAAATGGTTTTGAACTATTTGGAGTTCACTAATAATTTTAGGGTCGGCGTGGGCAAAAATGGGGCCCGCGTAGGACATGACTGGTCGTATACAGACCTTATAAAGGGTACGCTTGTTTCTGAGGGACATTTTACTCTGTCGGCCCAACATATTGTTGAGCCTACTCAGGTAAAAACGTGCGTGACGGGTTACTCTTTTGACGTGGGGCCTAAAAGTGAGCCTTGTGTCTAGAGTGACACCTAAATATTTGGCAGTCGTATGCCAGGGGACAGGGGTCCCTAGCATACGTATTGGTGGAGTGTTTTTGAGACGGCGTCGTTTATAATCGAAGTTAACGGCGGAGCTCTTTTCCGGATTCACATCGATGCGCCATTTTTTGAACCAAGCTCCTAGGTCGTGAACTGACTTTTGAACCTTGTTCCATATGAAAGGTAGCAATATATCTTTGCAGTAGATAGCAGTGTCGTCTGCGAAGAGGGTGAGCTGAACACCTTTCGACGGGATGGGAATGTCGTTGGTGAACCGGATGTAGAGCAGAGGAGCAAGTACTGAGCCCTGAGGGACACCAGCTTTGATAGGGTGCTGTGAAGATAGCGTGCCTTCGTGTCTAAAACGAAAGGTACGATGCTTTAAGTAAGAGGCCACGAGACGTACTAGACGATCGGAGAGACCTATTTTGTACAGCTTGTAGATAAGGCCTGTATGCCAGACTCTATCAAAGGCTTTAGCTATGTCGAAAAAGACCGCGATGGTCTTATGACGACGAGGATAAAAACCGATGAGGATATATTCCACAATACGGTGAACTTGTTGGGGACATGAGTGTTGGGCTCGGAAACCGAATTGATGGGGAATGATAAGAGGGTCACCGTCTGTAGGAAACAGATAGCGCCTCATACGAGTTTGGATGACTCTTTCGAAGAGCTTGCCCATTGCCTTGAGGAGGCTAATGGGGCGATGACTGGAGGGGAGGTTGTTAACTTGTTGTTAAAAAAGTTCTTAACTTTACAGCTTTTTACAATTTTAGGTCGATTGCCATTATCCTGACATGGAATTATAATTGCAATTTTATACGCTGAATAACCATCTGCATCTTGAGGAAACCAGCATGTCTGAGAAATTAAAAAAATACCGACAACACGCATTGGGGTAATGGCACACTTCCTTGCACCAAATAACCATCTCAGAAACTATAGGAGGCCTGTGTCCAGGTGTGGGACGTACCTATATAGGCTGCAACTTTATGTGCGAATTTAAAAGCTTTGTATGAAACTATTTATAAGGATTTTGTCGCGTTTAATCAACTTATTTTGAACTCCCGACTTTTCGTGTGCTTTACAGCACCCATGGTCACGGGAGTGGGGGGGGGCTGAGATGTGTAAGTTAATTAAATGCAATAAAATCCGTATAAATAGTTCTATTTAATGTATAGTGTTCGAGTAAATATAAGAAGTCATTAAATTTAAAAGCTAATTGATTAAGAATTGTATCGTACTGGCGCTGTTTCACTTTCGTCATGATATTTTACGCCAGACGTATACGAGATGGTTACTCTCTACCATCTATCGTAAGCTATGAGATCTGCTAGCATTTGCCCACAGACGCCTTTTACGACACTCGCGAGCCATATAAGTGGTGGCAACCCTATCACGAAACGAGTTATTAACATATAAATTGATATTTGTCAACTGCGCTCGGAGCCGGGCGTGATAAGACACGCGGCGGTCGGATGAAATTGTTTGGCAGTATATTTCAGAGGTGGAGTCCACTTAACAGGTGCCGCGTTCAACACGTATCACGTACTTTGTCGAAATTTTTTTCTTTCTCATTTAACAGCAATCAATTTTCGTGGTAAATTTAAAAATATTAACGACGTGACTACTTTTATATGCATATCTAATATATAAAAAATAATATTTGTTTGTTCGTATTGCATATGCTGCCATTCCGTTCATCAGATTGCGTTAAAACTTTTTCAACTTATTGCTTGCACTCCCGTGAAGGTTTTAGGCATAGTTGGACCCGGTAGGTGGCGCTGTTGTAGAATTCAGATATCACCCGCACGAAGCCGGGGCAGATCGCTAATAAATAAAATAATTAACCGTTACTTTGAATAAATCCATTATATAATGTAAAACAGTCTAAATAATTAGCTATAGCAACTCCCCACCTCCCTCAATCGCGTGCACTATCACCGTTACCACTATTCTGAACACCAATACCCTTCCCCCCCACACACACACACCTCTACTGCAGAGGCTAAGAAATACACACCACCATCAATAACATGTAGCGGCGCTGTCGTCGCGCTATTAGCACACCGAAACACACCGAAGCCTAAATCGCGCTATTAACGTTCTGAATCATAGACAGTATATATAGAACTTCTCCGAACTATCACACGGAGTGCTGGCCGCTCCCCGGGCAGAACACCTTGCCCGGCGGGAGATCTCCCCTTTTCCTTCCACGGCCACAGTGGTGACTACCCGACGTGATCTGAACACGCAACCAAACAACCTTCGGAAACTTCAAGCTTCATCATCGTCATATAATACCCCACCCATTCGCTCCCGAGCAGATATCGTCTGCAGTCTTCATATCCTGCAAGCCATCTAGCTTCACAAGGTTCATCGCAGCATTGGAATAATAATGCTTCCTGTTCCTTCAAGCTACTCTCTGCGCTATACAGTGTTCGGCACGGCTCTGAGCCTTACTGCTCGCCTCTGCTTCACGGCACTCTCGCAGATTACTTGCCTTCTTCTCGACTCACCGCAGACTACAAGGCAATCTCCTGGTACTTGCACATTCGTCGGCAACGAGGCTACAGTATCGACCTCCGGTCTGGGCAGGGGGTGATGTAGCGGCGCTGTCGTCGCGCCACTAGCACACCGAAACACACCGAAGCCTAAATCGCGCTATTAACATTCCGAATCATAGACAGTATATATAGAACTTCTCCGAACTATCACACGGAGTGTTGGCCGCTCCCCGGGCAGAACACCTTGCCCGGCTAGAGATCTCCCCTTTTCCTTCCACGGCCACAAACATATCAAATCTTGGGATTTTAATCTAGGGATCATCTGGAGAAATATATGTATAAAACGATGGCTAACCATACCAATAAGATATCGGTCAGAACGCTTATATTCTCTAATTAATTTTAACAATTTTGTCACTTCATATTTTTTTAAATTACTAAAATTACACATTAATATGCAAGTAAATCAGTCAAACCTATCTAAGGGTAAATCGGATTTGTTTTACCCTTAGCTAGGTTTGACTACTAGGTACACTGTAAGCATGTAGGACACATGATGATGATGATGATGTTCAGCTTTGTGGATTCAACCGCGGTGTCACAGCAGGAGATTTCAACACATACATGATAAATGTATGTGCAGCAGCGGATCTAGGAGCATGGGTCAAGTGGTTCAGGACTCTCACTGCCCATGCTATATTATATAAGTATTTTATATTACTCAAATCTTACATTAACATATAAAAATGGCAGCTCTTGAAACTTCGGTTGGAGACTCCGACTCCTTCCAAACCTCAGATGAAGCAAAAAAAGGTAGATACAGCGCGGCTTTTGTTATTGGTGAAGCCAAAAAAAACTCCGCTCCTTTATGTAAGCACACGCGTTCACGCACACACATGCATCAAACTACGCTCATTTTCACTCAGTACTTACCGGGGCGTCGTGCAGTAAATTTGCCTTCAAAATGTCGTCCTGTGTATTTAAATGGTGCAAAAACAGTACTAAAGTGAACAAAAAGTCTGAAGCAATAACGTTTCACTCGTAAACACTCATTTAACTATATTTTAATTTGTTATTCCAGCACAATTATGAAGGTTATTCGAAGCACGAATGTCAATGTTTCGAGATTACGTAACCGGAGAATGTTGCCTGTACTTCTTATTTCCAATGGTCCAAGATTTGGGTAATTAATTTTAGGCTGTTATAAAAATATATGTAGTCAGCATATTTTTTTTAATTAGTTGTTAGTATGTTACATCAAATTGAATTCAAGGTAAACATTTAATTTTTTAAGTCGCTGATGTTTCTGTTTTAATTGTTGAGTACTTACAAACTATTTTACTATTAATAAATATTTATGATTTTAGGCTACCAACGAATATTTTAATAAGACATGATTTTTTTACGTGGTAGAGTCATGCTGTAGTTATACTATTAGCAGTATAGTTACTCGTGTAACTATACTGCTAATAGTATCGTATGGATCGTCTCGACCGGGGAAGGACCACGCTCCCACAGAATACCAGCGTAATATAGTAGCTTAAAGCTGCTGTTTCGTATGGTGAGTGTAGAGAACCGGAGGCCCTTTTTACTGAAAACGAGGCATTCCATCTTAGTCCTCACGGGTGACAAAGCATCTGCATTTTGATTCGTAATCGAGGATATATGTAGATGTCTATGGGCCACAGCAAACACTTACCATCAGGTTAACTGTATGCTCATTCGTCACCCTATCTTATAAAAAAATGAAGGGTAGCTGCTATAAGACTGAGCTGAAATGAACCAAAATGGCAGCCATCCTCCGGACTTGACAGTGGTAGAGCCACGCAGTGGCTATTGATGTCATATGGATGGGCCAGCTTGAACCGGGGGGGTACCACGACCTCACAGAATACCTGCGTGAATTAGAGGTTTTCCTCTGCGTTTCGCTTGGGCTGGAGGCCGATTTCCCCCTCCGCTTTAACATCATAGCGGAATCAAATGAAAACTACCCCAAGAACCCTCTTCCTACTCCTGGTGACGGAGAATCCCTCGCTGTGAGCATCCACGACCAAGCTACTTTACTCTTCCTGAGGGTGGGTGCTTAGGCTGCTCAGCGTATTCTGGGGGAGGGCGGGGGGAGGGGAAGGTTTCTGCTCGCGACTAAAACTGTTAGGGGCAAGCGGAGCAATAAGACCAAGGCAACCCCTGTCACGCTATCCGTGAATTTTTGCGACATGAGGACACTTCATTCCAATCTTAGTGTAGTGTAGTCCACTAGGAGACGGCGAAGCCGGCCATGCTCTTTTGAACCGAGACTTAGGTGTCCTCTTCGGGTGATACTTCATATCTCTCCTACCCGGGGTACAAATTAAAACACTCCTTGGAGTTTGTTCTATTTTGCATTTACTAAAATATACTTTTTTTTTTCATTTAAAAAGTATATTTTTAATTTCATGGAAATTTATTTTTTATTCCAACTAGTTCTTTTAGTGATTTGTTAAATTTACGCGAACACTACACATTGAAATAAATTTAAATTACATTTAATTATATATAAAAAAATTAAATTATATAGAAAATAAAAAAATATAATTTTAATATTGAAAAATTGAAGGTAGCCGGGCTAACAATGACATTGGGACGTCAAACATCTCAGTCCCCCCCCCTCCCGTTACCATGGGTGATGGAAACGTCGGGAATGAATAACATTAGTGAAAGTAGTTAATTAAACGCGATAGAATCCGTAAATTTAGTTTTATTCAATAGTGCTTTTAGTATTATTTTTGATAATCAACATGTTTTACATTACATATGTTGTATATTTTATCGATGCTTACATGCTCTCTAGACAATCTATCAAGAATACTTTTAAATGATCTACAGACGCCTCATACGTGCTTCATTTAAATTGTCAAATTGTTGAAATTTATTACAACATACGGATATACTTTCGTAAATTACTCTTATAGTTGTAGTATTGCATCTCGATTTTCAGGGACTTTAAAAAAAAAGTGGCAACACTTCTCTGACTCACACAAAGTTATAAAATTGGTTACAGTTTCTTATTCTAGGTGCGATATTTACCTTTTTTTACTTCATCTCAGTTCCAAACTAAAACTTAAAATCCGCGCCAGTGTAAGGGCGAATTCAGAGGTTCAAACACGTCCTAGTCCCAAACTCGCTCGTGTCTGTTGCAATCTTTTTGCGATATGATCGTAGGTAGGCTTGGATTCATCTACACAGATTGACCAGAAAACCTAAAAATTTCGGTAAAATAAAAGAAAGCGAATTTTACGTTATTTTGTCACAGAGAGACCCAAAAATTTTCTATTTAATTACACGTCTAATTTCTTGTGCTACAATTTTATTTCAAAATCGAATTCTTATTTCAATCACAACTTCATAGCATATTACAGTTTTGCTTTTAAGCTTTAAGTAATGAAGCACAATAAGGTTGAACGCCGGGACATAAAATCTAGAGACATGGTGGCTTATAACAGTCGAATAAATCCAAAAACATTAATTAACTTTATATCGTAATAGCAATAAAACCTCAGGTAAGGGATCGTAACATTTTATTGCAATATTTCGCATAAATATCTAACAACATATGGACAGAACTGCTAAAACAGAATACGCCCAACCATAGACAAAATGAAACTGACAGATGTGGCTAATGTGCCGCCATCCCGCGCGGACCAATGGCGGCGGACTTTAGTTTTTTCATCGGGACAACAGCTGCGTGTTTTCGGCCGCATTAACGCATGTTATTGGGTGTTTTTATAAGTACTTTGTGGTAGGGCCTTGAAATGATATTGGGGATGGTGCCGCAAGGGCGCTACAATAGATTTTTTAAAGCGATGATTTGTAGTTATGATGATGATGTTATTTTGATATAGGGAATTGTATTTTTATAATGTGATGTTATATCAGTTGTTTTTTTAATAACAATTTTTTTTCTTAAACTTGATTTAACTTTCAATATCAGATTTATACGTAGTACAGCCACGCTGCAGCTATATTATGGTTGTAGCATGAAAGGGTCGATCCCCGCCGGCACCAATGAAATTGTTAATTGCAATTTTAAGTGCTGATTTACCACGTGCTCGGCGGTGAAGGAAAACATCGTGAGGAAACCTGCATGTCTGAGGAATAAGAAAAAAAAATATTTCGAAGACATGTGAAGTTCGTCAACACGCATTTGGGCAGCGCGGCGGACACTTCCTTGCCCTAAACCCTCTCAGAAATGAGGTGAGGCCTGAGCCCAGCGGTGGGACGTATATAGGCTGTAACTTAACTTAACTTATGAAAGGGTCGGCTCGACCGGGGAAGGACGACGCTCTCGCAGAATACCAGCGTAAAATAGCAGCTTTATGTTGCTGTGTTTCGTATGTTAAGTGTAGAAGAGAACCGGAGACCCGTTTTAATGAAATCGAGACATTCCATCCTAAGATGGAATGTCTCGATTTCAGTCCTTAGGGACTGCATCTGCATTATGGGCCACACAATCCACTTACCATCAGGCGTACTGTGTGCTCATTTGTCACCCTAATTCTATAAAAAAAAAGATAACTAAAACTTCGTCAAAATTCTATACCTAAACACTAAGAAGAAACAAACACAAGATTGTAGCTCAACAGAAGTAGTAATTCATTTATGGAGTAGTATACTCATTATTAAGTTTAAATTTGTTATCAACTACCGATTAATTTTCGAACCCATATTCTAATATTCGAACCCTCAATCTTTATACAGAGGACAATACAATAACACTCAAGGCTGTTTTAAAGGAATTCCGCTGCAAATATGGGTACTGTTTAAATAGTTAATCGCTTATAACATAATTCCAAATAGGTAGAAAAGTCTTTTCTCGATGGCGTAGACACCACCACCACATCATTGTAGAAACAAGATTTTAATTTATATTGCTATTGCTAATAAACGCATTAAAACACCTTCCTTAATATGCGTAATCAAAAATACTTCGCAAATAGTTTAATGCTTACATTTATTACTTATTTGGATATAAATCATGTAGTGCACACAGTACCTATTCAATATAAATAGAGGGCTACGTTGGCAGCACTGGTTTGTAATTTTTACCTCTGGCATCATATAAGGTATGTCCGTCATTTTTAGGGTTCCGTAGTCAACTAGGAACCCTTATAGTTTCGCCATCGTCTGTGAAATTTGGTAATATGTGTTACAAAGTGGTAAATGGGAATGTAAAGTGGGAAGTGATTTTTTTTTAATTTCAACCCTAACGTGTGATATATTATTGGAAAGGTATTTAAAAATGAATAGGGGTTTACTAAAATCATTTTTTGATAATGTCAATAATTTCGGAAATAATCGCTCCAAAAGTAAGAAACAATGTGTCCCCCCCATCTAACTTTTGAACCATAAGTTTAGAAAATATGAAAAAAATCTGAAAAGTAGAACTTTATAAGGCTTTTAGGAAAATCATTTTGAACTTGGATGGAAACAACAGTACCCACTACCGGGAGCAGTTGCAAGAGCGCGGAGCGCTGCTGGAGCGCGAACATTATGGATACCCACCTTTAAACTCATAAGTGGGAACACTTATTGTGACGGACGGGGAACTACGGAACCCTACACTGAGCGTCTCTCGACACGCTCTTGGCCGGTTTTTTTATTTATTTAAAAGCCAAATAAGCGAGCTTGATACAGTTAAAATTTTAAATGCATCGATTATTTTAATTTTACTATTTACTTCAATATTTACGTAGATATTAATTACAGAATGCACGATTATGTTTTTTTTTTTCAGTTATTTAAAAGTAACAACGTAGTAACATCAAGCAATTTAAAGAAAAGAGTTAAGTCAATAGTTTTTCTTGACTAAGTTTTTTTATAGAATAAGGGAGACATGAGCACACAGTCCACCTGATGGTAAGTGGATACTGTGGCCCATAGACATCTCCATCTATCCTTGATTAAGAATCAAAATCGTAATCGTATCTAGTAAGAAAGAGTCTCCGGTCCTCTACGCTCATCATACAAAACACAGACACACACACAAACACAGATTGTATAACGAATGCCTTCTTACGGTGTGTATAACATTCGTTATACACACCGTAAGAAGGCGTCGTCAAATCCATAAGAATTTCGATTGCTATTTATAATTAAGACTCGGTTTTCTACATCGAATTGAAATAGAAATACGACTATCTACAATAAAGACGTACATCCACATAAATTCCCCGGTATAACCCTTTAATACCAATCAAAGATCGTCAGACGTTTTTATTTCAACATAGCGTCGTAAACTTGTCTTATTACGATTAAACTTCGAAGGGAACAATTTTATTAGTTATATTTTATGTATTATACATGTCAATTAAATTACTTTTCTTTCTGAGACACAGTGGATGTCGAATTTTTCAAAAATTTCAACGTTTACGACCAAACGAGCTATATCGATATTATTTATGGTTTGGCATTAAACACTTTTCATTGGAGACTTAACTTTATTTATAAAAATATTTTAAAACACACTTGACCATACTAGGTTTGCATTTAAAAAAACTAACAATATATTTTTATACAAATATATAAAGTGAGAGCAGAAAAATGATTAAAATATTTCAATTTTAATAAAATTGAATTGAAATATAAAATTATAATGCTACTAAAGAATTTTATTTGTCCCAATATTGGGCACAGGCCTTCTCTTGTTTCTAAAAGGGTGATGAGCTATAAGTCCCACACGTTGCTTCCATGCGTGTTGACGAATTTCACATGTTCTCGAAATATTTCTTTTATTACACATGAAGGTTACTTCATGACGTTATCCCTCACCTCCGAATACGTGATAAATCTACACACATTGCAATAACAATTTAGATTTCCGCCATTATTGGACTGTTAGACTCATCCATCAATGAAACAGCAATTTTCAAAGCGTAAAGGTGTGGTTGACATTTTAAGAAAAAGTTTGTCATATTTTCACTAGCGTAACGTAACAAATAACTACTTACCTCATTATTTTGAATAGGGATGAAAATCGCACTTGTTTTTCAACACAATGAAATAGTAAAGCAAGCACATAGTCTGTGTTATATATATATATATATATATATATAAAATTAGAATTAAAGTTACAGCCTATATACGTCCCACTGCTGAGTGTAGGCCTCCCCTCATTTCTGAGAGGGTTTTAGCGCAAGGAAGTGTCCGCCACGCTGCCCCAATGCGTGTTGGCGAACTTCACATTCACACGTCTTCGGAATATTTTTTCTTATTCTTTAGACATGCAGGTTTCCTCACGAATTTTTCCTTCACCGCCGAGCACGTGACAAATCAGCACTTAAAATTGCAATTAACGATTTCATTGGTACCGGCGGGGACCGAACCCGGTACTTGCGTACTGTGATATTTAGGTACAGCGTGCGTTAACCATCTGAACTACCACGGCTCATAATGTAATATTATATAATATGATATATATGATAATATATCATATTCCTATAGTAGTTGTTCGACTACTATTTATTTCATTAATTTAAAACCTATACCTAACCTAAAAACCTAACCTAAAACCAAATATATATTTATTACCTATGTTCTTCTTGCACTCAATATAAGGTAACAAAGCGCGGACTTAATGCCTGTGGGCATTCTTTCATGACACCATCGGTTGCCAGGCAACCGATGGTGTGATGAAATATACTGATAGGTACCGTGAATAATTATTTTTACACATCGATGAAAAATTGTGGTCAATCATTCAACATAGTTACATTTAGTACCATAATACCTTTCATAACGTCAGAAAAAGCAATAAAGAAAAATTTGTACATAACGAAATGGTCGTATTGGGTGACACGTGCTAACAAGTACTTGCCTGTGGTTTCGCAATCCCGCAAAGTTTTTACCGCTTTTATTAGACTTGGGACAAAAGAAAAACGTTATTGGATCCACTTGCTGACAAAGCGCCAAAATCCAATAACACTTTTATAAAATGGATTCCTGTACAATATTATTACAAGTTTTTTTAGGTGATAAGTACTTTTAGAATACATTTGAAATGTCATTCAAATAAATTTATTTTATCCAAAGAACAGCACTCAGTGACTGTTCGAAATAATGTTCTAAAACGAAATACACAATGTATCTGCCTGTTGTGGCAACAATTTTACATTACATTAAACCGCAATTTCGAATATCAAAGCATCAATTACAAGTTCAATGACAAAAATCTGATTGCGTGGAAAAGATATGTAGACATTTCAACAACAATTGGCTTACCCACCGCATGGCTGTACGTCAAAGACTTTTGCTATAAGAAAGCCATATTGTAACCAAAAAAAAAAGTATTGCCGCCTATGCAACTAGAGCGGCCAAATCCCAATTTTTTATGAGTAGTAACTTTAACAAATACTACATAATTAAATAAATCGTAATACTATTAGTTACGCCTTTAATGTTTTTATTTGGTATTCACGCGATTTTTTTATTGTTATGTAAAGAAGTAAAAAATTTCAAGGTCCGTGAAGTCCAATAAAATATCAGTTATTTTTTTACACTTTTATTCTGTTAACTGCATCTTATATCCAAATTATGTAATAAACTAGACACTGTCCGTTTTAAAATTAAAATACATATACTCGCACTTCGAGCATCTACCTATATAAAATTTAGGCGGGCACTTTGACACTCCCGCGCGTAAACATCTTGTTAGTACATACCAAATACGAACATTTATAAATATAAATAAGGCGAAAAATCGCGAGGATATAATACTTTAAAATACAATGGGGGCTAACAAATGTTCCTCGTCGGTCGTTGTCACTTTTTCTATGTAAATTGCAAGCGTAATTTGTGATCGTTCCTTTGTCGCCGGTTTGTTTGTAGGTGGGTTCTTTTTGCGTTGGTGACGGTTGAAAGGAGGTTGGCTTGCAAGCTACAACGAGATATTCTTCACAAAAGTTTACAATTGTAATTCTTTTTTAACTTTTATCTTTTTAATCTTTTTAATACGTAATCCTCTACGTCCTAATCCTTATGCAGTTTAATAATGTTAATATTTCGTAAAGATGTACTGTGTGTGATGTGATATATGGTATGCAGTAAAGAAATAATATATAAATTCTTTGTTGTCGAAGTGGCTTAACATTGAGTTGCGGCATAATGGGCCACGAGTTCAAATCATGCACGGAACGAGTGCTTATTTGTATGACCTACAAAGAATTGTCCCGAATGTGGATGTTTATCCTTCTGCAATTTATGTAACTGTTTCCACTATACGGAAGAAATCCTTGTGAGGGGTTAACGTTCTTTAAAAAAAGTATTTTTTGTATCTATTAAAAATAATCTCATTCTAAGTAGCCATTCAACGTAGTAGAGCCATACTGCAATTATATTAGTAGTACCTATAGTTGTAGCAAGAATGGGTCGGCTCGAACGGGGAGGGACCACGCTCTCTCAGAATACCAGCGTAAGGTAGTAGCTTAATGCTACTGTTTCGTATGGTGAGTGTAGAGAACCGGAGACCCTTTTTACTGTAAACGAGGCATTCCGTCTTAGTCCTCACGGGTGACAAGGTATCTGCTTTTTGATTCGTACGGGTAGACTGTGTGCTCCTATGACACTCTTATTCTATACAAAAAAGTATCTTATTACTAGTTGTAACATTTTTTAGTGGTTGCAAGGAGTTTATTCTTGTTACATTCTACTTTTAAAATAATCTGTTGAAAAAAGTGCGACAGAAGATATGCGAACTTAATATGGAAAGTCCATTCTGCTTTTAAAATAATCTGCTGAAATAAGTGCGACGGAACTATCGAATAACGAATAGCGGAATATCGACGGAAATATCGGAACTTAATAAGTAAAATTTGATAGCAAATGTCAAATTTCACGAAGATCGCAGCGCCGCACTTAAAAGACTTCTTTCATGAAAATGATTCTTCTTTAACCATTGTTTAAACACAATACTACCAATAATCATATTTTATAGGATGGAGTGGCAAACGAGCACACAGTCTACCTGATGGTAAGTGGTGTCTATGGCCCATAGACATCGCGTCATCTAACCTCAATTAAGAATCAAAATACAGATGCGTTGTCACGCCTGAGGACTAAGATGGAATGCTTGTTTTCCAGTAAAAAAGGTCTCCGGTTCTCTACACCCACAGTACGAAACACAGCAGCATTAAGCTGCTATTTTACGCAGGTATTCCGTGAGTGTCCTTCCCCGTTCAAGCCGACCCATTCGTGCTACAACTATACTACTAAAATAACTGCAGCATGGCTCTACCACGTAAAACCACGTGCAAGCAATAAGCGAGAGATATAGGCATATTAGTAGGTACAATTAACTTACATTATGTGGCGCACGTATCCTACCGTAGTAAAAAAGCATCTCCGGTTCTCACTCACCATGCGAAACACAGAAACATTAAGCTGCTACTTTTCGCTGGTATTCTGTGAGAGCATGGTCCCTCCCCGGTCGAGCCGACTCAATCGTACGACAACCATAACACAGCCGCAGAAGTTACTAACAAATGATAAAACTAACTAACTAATCATGCTATAATAAGATCGTTTCAGCCATATTATAGTAGTTCATAATTAGTACCAGGATTAAAATCGACCCCGTTTAAAAAAGAAGTCCCGCGGAAAATCTGAGTACCTACTATAATATAAAGTATGGAATTCGATAGAAAATATCCAATTTCACAAAGATAATGGCGCCTTGGCAAGAAAGAAACTTTTTTTAAATACTTCTCAATGCATAAAAACTTAAACGCTTTTATTTATTATAATCCATTAATTACTCTTACGGTCCACTTCTGCAAAACAAATATATAACTTCACTGTTTATAACTATAAAAATCTGCGTCTTGAGATCTACCCTAAGTCTGTCCGAAAAAGTAGCTGAAATATCTCGAAGAGCCTATATCCAAACGCTGGGCCAATACAACAATGACGTAATTACAGAAAAGGCGAAATTTACATTTTGATGTCACAAATTCGATTTGCGGAAGTTCTCTTTATAGAAAAAACGACAGAATTTTTCTTACAGTAGAACACAGAATTGTTCTTACAGTGGTTACCAATAGAAGGTGTGAATGTCGTTTTCATTTTCAATTCCAAATTTTGTAATCCTTCTCCTAAAAAATATCTAAAAAGTAATTTGTTGGAGGAGCGCATAGTGTCACGACGAGTCAACGTAAATGTTTGAATTTATGATGCTAATGACTTTGCTGTGAAATAAGTAACTAAGCTTACATTATTTTTTATGTATGTACTATGTAAATTTACATTTTGTATTATGAAAATTTTTGTTCTTTTTTTTATGTATTATGTATTATGAAAAAATGATAAACAAGATATGCCTCGTTCTTTGTCCTAGTTTGGTTGCGTTCATGTTTATTGAAATTAGTTTAATATATTAATTCGTACGCATGCTTTTAAACACAGATAAACACAATTATTTATTTCCTTGTCCTTATCTAACGAACCCCACGGGATGCAATTTTATGACTGAACTCCGTGCGAGTGAATTAATTTTCGAGTTCTGATTCAACTGGCAACCCCACAGCGCTCGGTGTACGGACGGGGCGCGACAAAGGGATGGAAGACACCCATAAACGGATTATGGGTTGTCATGAGATTTGCGGTGTTTGTTTATTCAATGTTTCGACAATGACAATTTATTCGTGGGGGAGGGATGCAAGCGAAAATTAATATGATAGGTTTTAATGAATTGAGTACTTACTTAATTATTATTTTAGTTGAAACATACTTTATCTGATCATCTAAGCGCCGTAGTAGCTCAGATGGTTAACGCTCGCTGTAAATATAACAGAACGCGAGTAACCCGGGTTCGATCCCCGCCGGCACCAATGAAATTGTTAATTGCAATGTCAAGTGCTGATTTACCACATGCTCGGCGGTAAAGGAAAACATCGTGACGAAACCTGCATGTCTGAGGAATAAGAAAAAAAATATTTCGAAGACATGTGAAGTTCGCCAACACGCTTTGTCGCGGCGGACACTTCCTTGTCCTAAAACCCACTCCGAAATGAGGGGAGGCCTGTGCCCAGCAGTGGGACGTATATAGGCTGTCACTTTTATACTTTATCTAACATTTGGAAATGGTTGTAGGTAGTCATTAGTAGATCATAATCTCCATATATAAAAATCAATTGCTGTGCGTTTGTCCCGCTAAAACACGGAAAACGACTCAAAAGACTGATAAAAAAAAAGTTGTGCGTTTGAGTCCCTGGGGACCCTGGATAGTTTAGATTCAAAATTGGACCCGACAGATGGCGCTGTTGCCGAGATCCAGAAATAACCTGCGGCGTATTATTTTATACGTTTGATAATTATTTATAAAACAGAAGTGGCAAACGAGCTCACTGACTCTAGGTGGTACCACCTGATGGTAGGTAGACCACTGCAAGTAAGTAGCTACTGCAGCCTATGTAAAAGCCCAAATAAATGTTGGTATGCAACCAACTTAAAACAAAGAAGTTTACAGATGCATTGTCACTGACAAGATCGAATCCATCACAGCCTGTAACTATACTAGCTCTCTATACCTTTCCAACCGGAGCACAGCAATGCAATAACTGCCATTTGGTGACAGAAGTAGTTCATAGGATGGGACTTGCAGCGACAGACTCTCTTTTACGTGGTAGCGCCATTGCCCTATGAGGCAACCTATGAGAAGCTCTATGTTCAGCAGTGGGCATTTGATAGGCTACATACATTTTATACGTGGTAGAGTCACGCTGCAGCTATATTATGGTTGTAGCACGAATGGGTCGGCTCGACCGGGGCAGTACCACGCTCTCACAGAATACCAGGGTAAAATAGCAGCTTAATACTGCCGTGTTTCGTATGGTGAGTGTAGAGATCCGAAGACCCATTTTACTGGAAACGAGGCATTTCATCTTAGTCCTCAGGGGTCTGCATTTATCTGCATTTTTATTCCTATCCAAGGTAAATGCAGATGTCTATGGGCCACAGCAACCACTTACCATCAAATCACCCATGTTCTATAAAAAAGACTCCTAGGTAGAAACTGAGTTCCACCGCCTAGCAAATATGTTAGTTCCCTCAATATCGTAGTAAGATCCCATAAAGTCCGATCCTACTAACTTTAAATAGACGTAATGATTTCTTAAATTTACGCAAACATTTGGATTGTATCGCGTTTAATTGACTGCCTCGTTGGTCTAGTGGTTGTAGTAGTACGACTGCTGATCATGAGGTCCTGGGTTCAAATCCCGGGTCGGGCTGGAATTATTGAGTTTTTCCATCAATACATTTTCAGTAGCTGCCTGGAGACAGGAAGTTGGAAAGCACGTAAAGCCGTTGGTCCTGCGCCTGATCTCTCTCCGGTTGTGTTGGTTTACCGTCCCATCGGATTATGAGAGTGAGGGAATAGAGAGTGCACTTGTGCTTGCGCATACACTTGGGCACTATAATCCTGTCCTGCGCCGATGGCTAGTCTTCGTTGAGGCTGGCCGCCGTGACCGAAATTCAGTCCGGAGGACATTATTATTACTATCGCGTTTAATTAACTTTTTTTTAATTCCCGACGTTTCGGGTGCTTTACAGCACCCACGGTCACAGAGGGGACTGAGATGTTTGACGTCCCAACGTCATAGTTAGACCGGCTACCTTCAGATTTCGAATATTAATTTTTGGTCCGATCTACGCAGAACGAACTTACACTATCTTGAAGTTGTGCAGTGGTATGCTTGGGTTTGGATTAGCATTTAGCAAGCACCCGAAACAACGGGAATTAAAATTAAGTTACAAATAAGTTTATTAAACGCGATAAAACGCGTTTAAGTGATTTTATTCCATTTATATAGTGTGTACACTTGCGCACGGAATAAATAATAGTACCTTACGTACGATTGTATGTTATTACAAAGTGTGCGCAAAAGACTACCAATAGCGTCATAAAGTCACGCACAGGACGCGGTTAGCGGAAGTGGTAGGGGTGATCAACGGATAAATTTCTGCACCCGGCTTATACGTTAGTAATCTTTTTCGTGTTGCGTAACTGAAGAAGTAATGTCAAGAAGTGTCTTAATAATTTCATTCGACACATCACTGAAATTAATATTTGATTAAGTATGTATTCATTATAAACAATACTAATTTTAGAATTTTTATTTACCACAATGGGATTTTTTTATGGTTTTAACATATTAAAGTCCACTACTAAACATAGAAAAGCCTATAAATTGCCTCATGTAGGGGATATTTGCTATAGTTGCATTATATTATATTATATTTAGTAGTACCTACCTATGTTTTGTTACTATTTTTTTTACTTTCCAGAATTGTTATTAGGAATATGTCTTCTAAGGACACTCACAGGACGATTTAGGGCAGTGTATTCCCTAACTCCGCCACTATACGACGATTCGTATTTTGATTAATTCATATGAGTGAGCATTTCAACCCATGGGTATCGCAAGTGACGACTATGAGAAATGCCTAAAATATTCCATGGCATCCGAGAAGTGACAATGTAAGCATCTCGTCTACGCCAGACGTGAACACCCAGATCGACGTGGTGATAGGGGGCAGCAAAAATACATTGCGTCTGGTACTTTTTTTATAGAAGAGGGGGCAAACGAGCATGCGAATCACCTGATATTAAGTGACTACCGTCGCCCATGATCAACCGCAACACCAGGGGAATCGCAGGTGCGTTGCTGGCCTTTTAGAAAGGAGTAAGCTCTTTTCTTGAAGGTCTCCAGGTCGTATCGGTCCGGAAAAATCGCCGGTTGTAAACCATTCCACAGTGAGATCGTACACGGAAGAAAATTCCTTGTGAAACGTACAGTGGTGGACCGCCAAGCATCCAGATGGTGTGGATGGTATCGGGACGTTTGCCGCGCAGTGCCTTCACGAAATTTGGCGGCTGGGATTAATCCGAACAATTAATAAAACTCAGAGCACTCCCCATGGTATATGCGAAAGAAAATGCAAAGAGATGCAACATCTCTTCGCAGCGCCAGTGAATTGAGCCGATCGGAAAGCACTCGGTCGTCGACGATTCGAGCCGCTCTGCGCTGGATGCGTTCAAGTGGAAGGAGCTGGTACTGGGGAGCCCCAGCCCAGAGATGGGAACAGTATTCCATATGCGGCCGAACCTGCGCCTTGTAAAGTTGCAGGCGGTGTGCCGGCATGAAACACTGTCTCACTCTGCTGAGCACGCCAAGCTTTTTAGAGGCCAATTTGGCCTTCTCTTCCAAGTGACCATGAAACTGCTCGTCACTTGATATGTCGACGCCGAGGATACCGATACTGGCTGAGGCAACAAGGAAAGTGCCTTGAAACTGGGGAGATACGACAAAGGGGTTCTTTTTAGCGGTTAAGGCGCTAACTTGTGTCTTCTGGAGGTTAAACGGAACTAGACTTTAGTCGTCCCCAATCCGAGACTCTGTTCAGCCAAGACGCGACTTCAGACTCAAGTTTGTCCCGGTACTCGGAGACGTTTTCCCGAGAAATATTGGCACGGCCGGCGTACAGAGCATCACCTGTGCTGTCATCTGCATAGCAATGAATGCTACGGGTTTGCAACATATCATTGATATGCAGAAGAAACAGCGTTGGCGATAGCACGTAGCCTTGTGGAATACCAGCATTAATAGGCTTGTAATCGGAGCTTGCACCGTCTACAACGACCTCGATGCTCCGATCTGCAACAAAGCTGGTGATCCAATCGCACAATTTCTCGGGAAGCCCATAGGAAGGGAGCTTCGAAAAAAGCGCTTTGTGCCAAATTCGATCGAAGGCCTTCGCAATGTCCAAACTAACGGCCAATGCCTCCCCTTTGGACTCTACTGCCTCCGCCCATCTATGAGTTAGGTAGACCAGAAGATCACCAGCTGATCCATCACGGCG
Organism: Parnassius apollo; assembly: GCA_907164705.1. Lineage (NCBI taxonomy): Eukaryota > Metazoa > Arthropoda > Insecta > Lepidoptera > Papilionidae > Parnassius > Parnassius apollo. Next base: position 6,243,564 of record CAJQZP010001539.1, on the reverse strand, counting down.
AAAACCGTATTAGCGGTCACTAATCAGCTGGTGATCCTCAAGGTACCACATGAGCTGGCAGTTAACAATAGACTCCATTATTTTGGAGAACAAGGAGGTGATGGCGATAGGCCGGTAGTTGGACGGGTCGGAGCGGTCGCCTTTTTTAGGGATCGGGTGGACGAAAGCCGTCTTCCATGATTTTGGGACTACGCCTAGGGAGTAGGAGTACCGGAAAAGACGCGTTAAAACCGGTGCCAACTCTGGAGCACACGTCCTCAGCACAATTGGGGAGATTCCGTCAGGCCCACTCGGCCTGTGGATGTCCAGGGAGAGGAGTGCTTCGTGAACAGATCGCTGTGTGTACTGCACTTCCGGCATAGAGCACTCACACCGCGGGATCGTCGGCGGCGTACTCTCCTCATCATCGAGAGTCGAGTTGGACGCAAAGAAAGAGCCTAGCGGATCGGCTTTCTCCTTTGCGATATGGGCCAGTGAGTCGTCCTCCCTGTGCAGAGATGGAAAAGTTGGCTGACAGAAATTCCCCTGGACAGCCTTGGCGAGAGACCAGAATGCACGGGTTTCAGAAAGTAAGGCGAACTAGTTACTCGCTAATTCTGCCTATGTGCTCTGACTTTGCCTTCGCAATGACTCTTTTGAAGGACCTAGAGGCGGAATTATAAATACTTCTCTTTTAAAGCGCTGGTTTTTACATCCCGGGACGTTGATGCGTCAGCCCAGACTTGGTAGCACTCCTGCTTATAGCGAGATGCTATTTTACAGGAGCAACCAGACCACTGCTGAGATTTGCCTTCAACGCGCACCACAGAGGAAGGTATAAAAAGTTCCATACCCTAAAGTACCACATCAGCGACAGAATCTGCAACAACGTTGGAATCTTCCGTCGAGAAGCAAACCCGCCCCCAATGGTAGGATGCAAAGAAAGACCGCACTAATCGGCTGACCTATAGTGCCAAACACGGCGGCAGCCTGCAGAATGCAACTGCGATTTCTGCGTGAGTGGCACCACACTCCGGACAAGACAATGGTCCGAGGAGCCTAAAGGGGCGTCGACGGAAATCTGATATCTGTCCGGGTTAGAGGTCAGCAGAAGGTCCAACAAGGAAGGTGCAAGATCCTCCACATCTGGAATCCGCGTAGGCGAAGTAACCAGTTGTGTCAGACCATATGCCAAGGCAAAATCATGAACAGATCTCCCCCCATGATCGGTTAAGCGTGAACCAAGCCATTCGGCGTGATGGGCGTTAAAGTCGCCGAGGATCATGATGGATTTCTGCGGAGGGGATCTGCTGTAGCAACGAATCTGTAGCCATTTGGATGTGGTCGAAGAGTCGGTCTGTTTCGGTATTACCGCTATGGGACCTATAGAGGCACCAGTAGACACGCGGATGGTCGTCGCTGTCTACGCGTAGCCAAAGAATGGACAGGTCCGAACCTTCAAAACTACCGAGGCGTCGAGAACAGATATCATCTCTGATGTAAACGCAAACTCCAGCCCGAGGCACAAAGTAATGTTCCAGGTTGTACCCCGGGTAGGAAAGATACGAGACATCAGCCGGAGAGAACACCTCGGTCAGAAAGAGCACAGCCGGCCTCGCCGTGTCGAGATGGTAGTGGACGGCGTTTAGGTTAGAGTGAAGTCCCCTGATATTGCAAAAATTCACGGATAGCGTGGCAGAGGTCACTTGTAGTCTAGCGGAATTTTGCCCCCCCCCTCCCCAGAAAAAAGCGGGGCAGCCTGAGCACCCACGCTCAGGAGTGGAGTAACTTGGTCGTGGATGCTCAGCGAGGGATTTTCCAGGGGTGCTGGTACCCTCTTGGGGTAGTTTGACATTTAATTCCGCTACCATGTTGATGGAGCGGGGGATTTGGGCCTCCGGCCACCTGCACTCACCAGACGAAACGCGGAAGCAGCACAGCTTCCACTTCACACCGGTATTCTGTGAGGTCGTGGTATCACCCCGGTTTGAGCCGGCCCATACGTGCAACTGCAAAGCTGCCGCGTGGCTCTATCACTGTTAAAGCGAAGATCAAACAGAAGCCCACACCCTGCAGTGTAGTTTTACAAGCTGATGATGAATATGAGTGACGAGTGTCGTAAAGTTACGCTTACTTATAACGAAAACATTAGCAAATCTTTTAATATCACTAATACTCCCGTTTACCACTTTTTTATATGAACGAGCATCTAATTATGAACGGTAGAAGTAGACTGATGGTCTACTTCTACCGTTCATGAAAAACTACAACACCAGGGGAATCGCAGGTGCGTTGTCGGCCTTTTAAACAGGAGTATAAAGTTCTTTAAGTTCTTTAGTCGTGTCGCTCCGGAAAAATTGCTGGTGGTAAACGATTTCACAAAAAAGGGTACGTGCGAAGAAGAAAACTAAAACCACTTACCACTCCAGTTATGTTTAAAATGTATGTGTTACAAGGGGTTCATGGCAGTGACCAAATGGCGGATTCAAACTTACGATCTTTGAGTTTTCTGTCCACGCCATATGATAAAGCTACTGTCGCTTAATCAAACTAATATCAAATCAAGTCAAGTCAAAATATTTTTATTAAAATTTGCCTTTATAAAGCACTTTTTGAAAGTGAAAAAAGTTATGCCATCGCTTCAATGAAAAGTTTAACCAGCTTCAATAAGTTGCTAATGCGGGTGCGCGTTATTTTTCTCTCAACAGTTACAATCTTCTCATATTTACATAAACCAAACTATTTACTCTTTTAGTGTTAAATCTCTAAATAATTTTACTCTTCTTTTTCAGAAAAGGCTTATTGATAAGCCAGCTTTGAAATTATCTCCAACGTAGCAGTAATTATTAAGACCGGCACCGCACAATTGTCCCGTGTTGCTGATAGTTTTTTTATGGCATTGGGTGACAAACGAGCACATAGACCACCCGATGGTAAGCGGATACCGTGGCCCATAGACATCCACATCCATTCTCAATTAAGAATCAAAATACAAATGCGTTGTCACCCGTGAGGACTAAGATGGAATGCCTCTTTTCCAGTAAAAAGGGTCTCCGGTTTTCTACACTCACCATATGAAATACAGCAGCATTAAGCTACTATTTGGCGGTGGTATTCTATGAGAGCGTGGTCTTCATAGACTACATTATACAATTAATATAGCTGCAGCACGGCTCTACCATGTAATAAATATTGCAATTAAAATTTTTATTGATGCTGACCGTAATCGAACCCAGGTTACTCGAGTAGGTAGGTACTGCCCCAGTAGCACACAAGTTGTATAAAAAAGCGCTACAGTAGCCGCTTAACAGGTATATAATAGTTTTACCCCCCTAAGTAAGTGCTACAGTAGCGATAGATAACTTCCCTATCGCTTCTATGCCACTGAAAAGAGCCGAATTTATACGGGCTTCAGTGAGATAGCAGCGGTACAATAGCAGCATGGTGAGTTTGTAAAGCGATACAAAGTTGTGTAAAATGTGATTTTTGCAGCTAAAAGATATACAAGATGTTCTTGTGTCACCTTTATAAAATTTGATTGACATGATTGCGACGCGACTGTAACTCGTAACTAAATCTTAAAGCGTCTTAAAAGTATCTTTTGACATGATAACTATATTATAATTATTATAAGAATTACTGACAGAACATATATGACAAATATTATTTCAATGTGAGATATCATCAGTTTTTTGTCAAAATATTCATTAAGCCAAACTTTTCATTCGCTCGCGAAACCGAAATTTGCAGTGATTTATTTTACTCAAGTGGATTAAAATCTCAAGGCTAATTTTCAGTTTCTTTTTGATTCAGTTATTAGAACTTGTGGTCAATTTATTAGTTGCGAAATACAAAAGGGTTTATTTACTGTTAAAATTATGCTTTCCAACGTAAGGAAACTGATCGTTTTATTTATATATATAATTCTTCCTTGGCCTTGACCTTCTTTTCCTTCTTTCATGCAATGGCGATTTTTACAAAAGCCTTAGACGTCTACTATATTCATTGTAATGGTTTTAGAAATAGTGCGTCGCTAGTGATAATTATTTTAAAGCTTTAAGGTCTACAAATCACTGAACTATGGATTATACATATTTTTACTAATTTTGAGGAACAAGAGCACTTTAAGAACTTGTTTACGAAACATTTTAGAGTTCGTTAGTAACTTGAATTAGTTTTGTGTTAAATACGCAAGACAAAATAATTAATAAGTCGTGAAATTGTTAAAGTCGTTGTACAGATTTTACTGTATTAATAGTAATACAAGACAGATTAAAAACTCTTATATCCGGATAATATATCTTTAGTGTGCCTAATGCAGAAAGTGGCTGTATTTTCACGTTATATTTAGCAAATATACCGCTTTTTTATAATTCTCCAATACGGTAAAAGTGGTTTTTATGATTCTCATAGATCTATTATAAAGCTGTGTTCTATAAAACAGCCGAATTAAGAACCTTACCCTATTTTTAAAGTCAATTTTAAATTAAAAGCAAATGTCTATTTACTATAAAAATAAGAATGAATTACTGTTTTCCTAGTCGTATTAGTTGATAAATTATAACGTAAATAATATCTGATTTAAAAAATGCTTTGTGGTTCAAGCCGTCATCAATTATCTGCTGAGTAGAGTGCTATTTACAATATTTGTAACTAAATTGAAGCGCTTTTGTCTTCGCTATTCCTTTTTTTGGGTCTAATAGTGTTAATAAATATATTTACAACTCGGCTATATATCCAACGCCTGCATAAACGCTTTCCAACCCCCTTTTTTATCTCCAAACTCATCATAGTCACTGCTTAACGGCTACTTTATAAAAGAATCCGTTATATACTCGTACAGGTTTAGAAAGATACAAGCTTCTTTAAACAGCTGTTCTACAGCAAGAGAGCGATACAGTGTCTACTTATATTGCTTGTGTGTGAAAGTTACACCGCGCGCTATAAGTCGAGATTAATATTTACTAAATGCTAATTATAAGGGATTTATTAGAAGTATAGAGCAAGCCCCCACTAGATGGAGTGACGACCTGGTAATACATGCACGAACTCAATGGATGCAGGTGGCTCAGGACCGTGCTTTGTGGCATTACTTGGGGGAGGCCTATGTTGAATTTGTGTACTTATGATGAATGATGATGATGACGGTGATTAATTATAAGATTTTCTTCTTTTTGGTGAATTTTATTGTGCTGAGTACACGAATAAATATTATCCTCTTTTTCTTTCTTTTAAAAAATAGTAATTTTCCGGGTTTCACGGACCGGCACTCGTGAAACCCGGAAAATTACTCGTAATTCTACTTTAGGCTACCGTATGTATGTATTATCGCCTCGTAGGTGGACGGGTTCAGACAAATAAGTGCTGCTTAAGCGATCTCCGTTTTCACATACAACTGTGATACTGGGTCTTACGTATCGGACAATATCCTATTATAATTTATAACTGAAAGCCAGTGAAATCCGAAACAAATTATATTAAAAACAAGACGAACCAGATTATGTTACATAAATATTATATTAAAATATATATTATTTTATACGAACATATGCACTACTGTGTTCCGTTTTAAAGATTTTTGTGTTCATATTTTGGTGAGTGTAGAGATCCGGAGACCCTTTTTTACTGGAAACGAGGTATTCAATCTAAGTCCTCAGGGATGATAAAGCATCTGCGTTTTGATTCTTAATCGAGGATAAATGTAGATGTCTATAGGCCACAGCATCCACTTACCATCAGGTGGACTGTGTGCTCGTTTGTCACCCTTATTCTATTAATAGATGACACACACGATCAGTTCAACTGATCATTTCTACTGATCAGTTCAAACTAGGACAGTTGATTTTTTTAACCTCGAATTTTCGATATATCAATAAATAAACTTATATATAAAACTCCGATATTGATATATTTATAATTATCAACATATCGAAAATCCGATATTTTAAAAAATATCAACAGTCCTAGTTTGAACTGATCAGTTGGTATAATCAGTTGAACTGACCGTGTGTGTCGTCCATAATAGAAAGCCAGAATAATTACAGGCTGTGAAGCATTCCCTCTTAGTCCTCAGAGGTGACAACGAATCTGTAGCCTTTCTTATTTGAAGTTAGCTGCAGGTTCCATGGACTGCAGCAATCACTTACCATGAAGTGGAATGTAAGTTGGGTTGTCACTTTAATTCTATTAAAAAAATCTCGTAATATTCTTTAGCAATTCAAAATTATTCCTTTCTAAGTACATCAAAAGTAAGGAGTCGGCATAAAACCGGTAGCCGAATCGAATTACACGTCCAAAACAATCATTGAAAAGCATCCTCCATTGTATACTCCCCAAACATTACAAAGCACAACAATAACACACCTTTCACAGCACGCGCCTTCGCGCAAACAGAAATTCATTAAAAAAAACTCGTCATATGGCCTACGTCCCCATTATTCTTCTTCTTAAGAACATGCCAAGATAAAACAGTCATTTCAATAACCGTCCAGTGTAACAAAATCCTCAAATCCTCTAAATTTGAAGTAAGTGAAAGGCCTTATTTAATAAAGAACATCTTGAGTATCTCGAGCTTCATGTTCAAGTTACCTTTGCCCAACTTTAGTGTCAAAGTATACTGGTCGTTTATTGTTACAGACAATACAATATTGTGTATTGTAGTACCGTCATTACGCTGGTCAGTTTGCGGTTGACAGCTGATGTTTGTCCGCTTGTTTAAGTGTCTTTTTTATTTACAGAATAAATTTGATATTTGCGTGCCGTTGGTGCGGTCAGAAATGCTTTGTTATGGTAGTTGTATATTCACAAATATATTGACATTACAACTGCTTTGTTTAGTTTAGTATTTGCTATATCAGTAAGGCGCATAGCCTAGGTGGCAAAGCCTATTTCTACTGCGCAGTAGATTCGGGATCGAATCTCATGCATGAGATTTTTTAATGAGATGATTTGAGAGAAAGACACAAAATCATGTTGCTTTTTTAATTTTGTATCTCAGACCTTTACTTTTCATTTAACATATTTATTTTTGTAATTGCTATATTATCAGTACGTCAACCGCGTAACCTAGTTGTCGAAGTCTTACATACTTTGTAGCAGGCCCTGGCATCGAATCCCAAGCAGAGCTGGCATTTGTAGATACATAAATAACGCATCACATATATCATGAAGTATAATAAAATAGAATAGTAGTATACTCTAAATTTGAACCTTATCGAAATCGTAGGATATCAAAAATTTCAATTTGTGCACGATGACATTATAAAAGTATTTCTTTAAACTATCTCCTTACGCGTTCCATTTCTTCCTTCTAGTGTCATAATAGGTAACTGTGGGAAGGCTAGAAAGATCTCCAAAACTTCAGATAACCGGTGGTATACCATACGAATCTCGAATTCATTCCTTTGTTCATTACAGCCCATCTAAAATCCACCGCTAAACAAAGGCCTCCTAGATTGACTGCCTCGTAGGGCCTATTTACCTTATTTTAAGTTGTTGTCAGAAAGATACTTCTGCTCATCTTCTATTTCATTTTATCTTTTGCTTGTGACGCCCACGGGATCATATGGGCTAGTGCATTCCTTTAAGCCGCCCTTACACAGCTGCAATATCGTATATTAGCTGTAAAATACCCAACTGTCGATCGCTAATCTACTTGCCAAGTGACGTGATTACGGAAAATCTTTTCACAATGCTAGAGGTCCTGCTCCAGCAGTGGACTGTTACAGACTGATGACGAAGTATACTCTATCTTGGTAAACCTTTGTTCTAGTAGACTGTTTAGAGATCAATATAGAAATTTAAAAATACAATCGACATCTGCCCATCGGACGCTACCTACCATAGATATTATACTATATAGGGTACTTACCTATGATGTACACGTTACAAATAAACATGTAGTATCATAACAAAACCAGAATGATAATTAAAATAAGTGCATTACATAATAATAGTTTAATTAAAATACGTTTTCATTTATATTTCAAGTTTTTAGAAAATAAATCATAAAATAAGTAATTTAACAAAACATATCACGCTCGGAAAAATCACAGCTGTTCATATGTAGAAACCATAAATTAGGATAATTTTTTTTAAAGAAACCTCCGCTTGTCCGGCGCTTTGTTATAGAGTGGCCAGCCATTTCCTGTGAAGGTGATCGCATGTAACACTTTTGTCCGGCATTGTGCTAGTGTAGTTTGGACACGTGTTACAAAATAAACAAACGTTAACCAGGTGTAACGCGACGTGTACAAATATTTTAAACGAATAATATAGTTTAAGTAAACCAGCAAAGTTGATTGTTTACGTCAAATACATGGCCATGGTAAATTTATTGACATTATTCTATTGTAAACTTGCGCATTGTATTTATTTTCGAAGTATACTATTTCTTGCCACGTAGGATGTAGGACATTTAAACTACTAAACTTAATAACCACTCATTAATTTCTTAGCCAGCCAGTAAGGTCTCTTATGTGCCTAGAAGTCCGTCTGATTCTGTACCGCTTTCGTATCTATTTTGTTTTTTCAGAATGAGGGTAACAACCGAGCACACAGTTCACCTGATGCTGAGTAGATGCTGTGGCCTATAGACATCCACATTTATCCTTGATTAAGAATGAAAACACAGGTGAGTTGTCACCCTTGAGGACTAAGAGGGAATGCCTCATTTCTAGTAAAAAGGGTCCCCGGATCTCTACACTTACAATACGAAACACAGCAGCGTTAAGCTGCTATTTTACGCTGGTTTTCTGTGAGAGCGTGGTCCTTCCCCGGTTGAGCCGAGCCATTCGTGCTACAACCATAATATAGCTGCATCGTGGCTCTACCACGTATAAATAATGATTTACTATATCCACACGAATACTATACGTCCGGGTTAACTATGCATCAGAGCGCGCTACACTTCAGCCACAGTCTAACAAGAACATAGACTGTCCTTCAGCCTCTCCATAATCATAGCTACAGCAAAGCAGCTGTTTAAAGGTCGAAAACAAAAAAGTTACTTTACGTAAAAGTAGTTATAATCAATATTTTACTAAATAAGAAGTATATTCTAAAATAAATGGAAGGAAAAGTACAATTATTATTCAATTTATTTGCTATTTCATTCATATATTGCTGTCTTAATTAAGTAGAAAAAATAGTTCAAAACAAGAACCCTGCAAAGGCACTGCAAATAGCCCTTGGCAATTAGTGATATCATTATTACATTTAGGTACCTTGTAGTATTAGTTATAAAATTATAATTTTTTTGTTTAATGAATATTTACAATTAAATAATAACGAAACCATCTAAATCCAACTAGCTAGCGTATACCATTTAAAGTAGAAAAAAAATTATTTCTATTTCTCGCTTAACCACAAAAAACCTCCTGCAATGAGTAATAACATTTTTTAAATAAAACTATTTATGCGGATTTTATCGCGTTTAATTAACTTATTTTTTAATTTAATTTAATTTTTAATTAAATCGAAACCCAAGCATAGGTACCTACCACTGCAAGACATCAAGGTAGGTGCTGTAAGCTCGTTTTGCGTAGATCGGACCAAGAATAAATCAAGAAGAAAAGAGAAAGAAAGAAATCATAACTTTTTTTTGTGTTCCAGGCTAGCTTATATTCACACTAACGTATTTTTTATGAAATACCAGAATATACTTTGACGCCTAAAACATATGTCACGCCGGTAGGGTTGTCACCTATTTTTAAGTAAATAAAGTATTATATACTTTTCTAAGCTAAAAAAATAAAGTACGGCAAATGAAAATAAAGTATTGTTTGTTCGACATGCTACTTTTTCTACACATTATCTTTACCTACATTCTAAGTCTAAGTGAAGATAACACTGTTGCTTTCATCCCATCTCCTAGCATTTAATAAAGAATACACTTTGTAAATAACGCTCAATTTACTGTGTAGTGGTACACAACTACAAGAAATATCCTCTCGTGGGTATCGTAAGAGGCGAAAAAGGGAAAAAATTAGGAGGTTGCAACTTCGTCCTAATAGCTACTAAAATTAAAAAACTGCGGTTGCCAACCCACTTGCCATGTGAGGTGCATTTATGAGGCAATTTATGGGGAGATCTATGTTCGACAGTAGAATTTAGAACAGTAGATAACGCTGAAGTGATAGGATGGATAACAGACACGAAACGATTTTGAATTGAAATACAAAATCATTACATACTACATAAAGAAATATTTTGCCACTATTGCAAAGCGGATAAAACTGAGAAATTGTCAAAATTATTTCCTTGCGCATATAACTTATTCTTATATAACTCGTGGTGTATCATTGACATCTTTAACTAATGTATGTATATAATTCGTTATTTCAGTAGGTAAACATTATAATAATACCTTGAGAATCGTAAAAATAAGTAAAATAAATTATTTTACGTACTTTATTGGTTCCATAAAGTATAAATAAAGTACATTTGCCCAAAATAGCGTACAATCACAGAAATTATTACTATTTCTGTGTATACAATAATTTATTATAAATTACGAGTGGCAACCCTACACGCCGGACTGTTCTGGCTGGTTATTCTGTTTAAATGGGTGCTTGATTTGTTAGGTATAAGCTTGTAGATTGTAAATCAACACTTTAAAACTGTAATAAATAATTCAAAGCAACCATAACAAATCATTCAGTAATATTGTAGATTAGTTTATCTACATTTAATATGTACATGTTTATGTATTTCACAGTTAATATTTACAATTAGAAATTGTCTGCGCGGGTGCTTATGTGACTTGAATCTGCACTGATTTAAAATATTTTCCCAAAGCACGTCATTAAAATAATTAAGTACAGACTTGTGTGTGTGAGTTTTTGGGGTAAAGGCAATAACAATTCAAAGTTCGTCCGTTTGCCATAGAAGATATATCTCAAAGAAGTTAGTTATCCTTTAATTTATAAGCGAATTTGACTTCTCCGGTTAAATGCGATCTCGCCGTCACCTTCAATGGTAGATCAACTCAAAATTATTAGTCACAATTTTAAATGCTGATTTATTAGCATGTGTTCAATAATGAAGGAGGTTTCCTTCAGATGTTCAAATATTAATAATATATCAAGGAAAAAAGTCCAATAGTCAGTAATAACCCTAAAGACTTTTAGAACAATAATGATCGCTTCTTATTTATTTTGACGGGGGAAAGTACTTACATATGCACAGCTATAATAGCATTGTATGCCCCCGGTCTCTCCACATTTAGTCATTATGTCACTGTATGTTACACGGCTAAAGTCGGAAAAAATACGCATCCGCCTAGTCTAACCTCAATGAAAGTTTATTGAAGCAGGCTGAAAAGCCTTTAACAATCAACTTCGCCTATTAAAAAAATAAAAAGTTGAGAATGAATATGGAAAAGAGTGATAGAGATAAAATAATGTAATACCAACACAATCCGACAACATATTGAAAAAATTTAACACCCAAACTATGTAGTTAACTTCGCAACGGTTCAACGCTTCAACCTTTTTTTTTTTCGTACAAAAAATAAAGGACGTCGACAATACTTCACTTGAACGTCACTGGCCGCTCACAAAGGCGGTCATTAATGTCAAAATATTTTCAAAATCCGAACGTTCGTCGCTGGAGGCAACGCTTTGCGAACACCGCATGAAAGTGGATTAGTTTCTTTTACATATTCTGTACTCTGGCCGGTACTAGTTTGTCTTTTTTTGTAAGCTCTGTGGGACATTTTCTTTTTGGGTTGCCGACGCATGGATCGCAGGAAGAATGGTTAGAATGGAACACTAAGAAATATTTGTAATTTTACATCAATGGTACGTGTGTATGCCTTTATTAAAATGACAGTGCTTTGTATAGAATTTGTTATTCGTCTCGTGCAAAGAGGAAATGTCAACGAATTTTATTTCAACCAACAAGTATCCTTATAGTAATTTGAAGTTTTCACCGGTCACCGTTGGTCCGGTATATTTATCTTATTTTTTTATTAATAATAATAATATTGATTTGCACACCGTACAAAGTAGTTAAACAATTAATGTTTACTTATTATACACAGCAGTATTTCAGTCAATATTTTATTTATTTATACCCGCGCGCGCGTGTGTGTGTGTGTATCTGTGTGTGGGTGGTATGCCTGTGAATGGAGTGTGGATGTAGGTATAAAAATGGACAGTATATCAACTTATTATTATTATGCCTTCATTAAAGAAAAACTTTCGTGACACTGTTCTTGAGATTTTTTTTTATATGAAAAGGGTGACAAGCGAGCACACAGTCCACCTGGTGGTAAGTGGTTGCTGTGGCCCACAGACATCTACATCTATTCTCGTTTGCGAATCAAAATGAAGATGCGTTGCCAGCCTTGAGGAATAAGATGGAATGCCTCTTTTCCAGTAAAAAGGGTCTCCGGTTCTGTACACTCACCATACGAAACACAGCAGCATCAAGCTGCTATTTGACGCTGGTATTCTGTGAGAGCGTGGTCCTCCCCGGTCGAACCGACCCATTCGTGCTACAACTATATAATTAATATAGCTGCAACATGACTCTACCACGTAAAATAGATACATGCACTACCTACGTGCATGCGTTACTGTTTATATTTTTTTTGATAATTATTTTATTATAATAGTCTAAAAGTGAAGTCCACTTGGTGGCAAGTATCTACCTTAGCCTAAAAAGCTAGTAACCGCCTTTAAACAAAGAAAGGCAATACGTAGTCAATCCTCGATTAGACCGACTCTCTCACTATACAAACCACTTTAGTGGACAATTCGTAGTCACTCCTTGGTTAGACCGACTCTCTCACTATACAAACCACTTTAGTGGACAATTCGTAGTCACTCCTTGGTTAGACTGACTCTCTCACTATATAAACCATTACGGTGGGTTTACTAGTAGCTCTTGGGGGTAGAAATAGATAAGGGTCGTATCAAAACAAGCAGAGAACGTAACCGGGCTAATTGAACCACTAGACCTCAATCGTATAATTAAATATGTTTATATCACACATTGACATCCTGCATATCTCACCAGGACCGTGCTTTGTGGCGTTCCTTGGGGGAAGCCTATGTTCAGCAGTGGACTTGTGAAGGGCTGTGATGATGTGATAAAGATATCACTCATCAAAAATTTGTTATACTTTTCGAATTTTAAATGTAAATATTTTACTTATACTCTATCTGACTAGATTATAATAAAACAATAGGTACTAAGGCTACGTAAGATTTGCACACATTATGTATTTTAAATTAAGAGAATTTAGTTGAATCAGAATTAAATTGAAATCAATTTAAAATATACATTATAATAAAATTTAATATAATCAGCGACAAAAGTTACTCATGTTAATGAGTAGACGACAATAACATTAGATAGCTATTTTTATTGTAAATAAATTGCTTATTTAAACTGTACCGGAATATTGATGGTTATCAAAATTGATCATTTTGTTTAAACAAAATTCTTTTTCTATGCTCCCATTTCCATACCATCCTTACTCAACCGAAACCATTTTCTATTACAAAATACCTAACCGGATGTTATAAAGTAGCATTATGGGCCGATTATACCGAATAAAGTTCGGTACTTCCGCTCCTAAAACACTGTGTGACTGGAATAGAAATGAAAGCATTATGATTCGGTGTCATTAAAAAAGAATTGGCTTTCCACCCTAATGTCGAATCTAACTCTTAAAAAAAGAGCAAGACAATAGGATTTTAAACCGATTTAACCCTTTATCTGTGGCAACAGGAAAACGTTTTTTTAATGTCAGCATGACGTTTGTATAGAATGGCGCAAACAGTTAGTAATATAATTCTTATGTATGTGAATATTTTTGCGAATTTGTGAACTTTTACTTCTTTCCGGAGAATAGTGGAGCTTCCGTAGAATATGAAGTGTCAAAAGGTTTTTAACTTCTCGCTACGAAAATCAATGATTTCGAAAATATCTCTTCACGTTTTGAGGTTTTAGGAAGCTATTCTTATTATTCCTACGAGAAGGTCACTTCGTATGTGTGTATGTGTGTGTGTGTGTGTGTACATCCACGTGTACGTGCGTTCGTGCATGCTTGCGTGCATGCGTACGTGCATGCGTACGTACGTATGCGTTTGTGTGTGTGTGTGTGTGTGTGTGTGTGTGTGTGTGTGAGAGTGAGTGCGTGCGTGCGTGCGTGCGTGCGTGCGTGCGTGCGTGCGTGTGTGTGTGTGTGTGTGTGTGTGTGTGTGTGTGTGTGTGTGTGTGTGTGTGTGTGTGTGTGTGTGTTAAGAGGAACCTCTTTCCTGGGTATGTAGGAATAGTTCATTAATATGTAGGTATATAAATATTTATATATTATATTATTACAAAAACTTCATAATCTCATAATGCAGTCCCGAGAACAACTTACTTGATTTCCATCGCCCTGACAAGAGAACATGTATAGATTCTAATGTAATGAATTAGGTATATTATTTTAATTTTTAAACTGTAGCAATAATATGATAAAAGTAAAATTTAATAACAGTCAAGCTCTAAAGCAACACCTCCTGCTTCGAACATATTGGTCTATCGAGCCGGATATATCTTATTGTCTGATTAACCTAATGGTTGACTGGGAGATAATGCCCTATGGCATTATGTGTAAACAAATAAGTCCACAGATGGACTCCTATCCCCTAGTTAATTCAACTAACGGCTAGCACTTATTTCTTGAGGTCTTTTGATGCTGCTGATTCTAATAATTCTATAAAAATATATGTTCATTATTAATTTTATTGGTCTTCATCCTTTTTACATTAATAAAAAACAAGTATAAAAACCTATAGTATAGGCGTATAGTATATAGTAAACATCCTGAAAATTTCTCTTTCTTTTTCTCTTTCCCCTTCTTATTCAACGTAACCTACCACACTAGGATTTAGTGCTATATCGTGGAGGCAATTTACATACATAAATTTCACAAGAAAATACAACAAGACCTGGAACAATTACCTACTTGTAGGCTTGTATTGGAACTGTAGGTATTTGAACCCGTGGCGCTAAGCGCCGTAGCTCATTTTCAAGCCACTGCGCCACGAAGCCGTTATTATAATAGAATTAAGACAGATCCTTGCACTATTACAATTCTAAAAAATAAGTAAGTACGTGTTATATTGCGAACTATGCAGATATACGCGTTTCGACGTGTGCGGTCTGCGATCGCGCGACTCGTTTTTTTTTCTGGAATAAATAAGTCAAAGGCCGTGACATTTTAGAAATGTTAAATATTCGCCTTTAAAATTCAAAGCATAAGAGATCCATCGGGCTCAGATTGGATATTGAAACAATTTAGTAACCAATTATAATGTTTATAAGTAATATCTTAACTTCTGAAGTATCTTATCTTATGTTTCTGATTTTACCATCATGAAATACATAGAAGTTCACTACTAATTTTTTTATTCATTACAGTCCTTCACAAGTCCACTGCTGAACATAGCACTCCCCCAAGGAATGCCACGCGGCACAGTCCTGAGCCACCTGCATCCATCGACATCCTGCTTGTCTTACCAGGTAGTCACTCCATCTAGTAGGGGGCCGCCCTACACTTCGGCTGCCGGTACGAGGCTGCCACTCGAGAACCTTTCTTCCCCATCGGTTGTCGGTTCTTCGAGCTATGAGGCTGGCCCATTGCCACTTCAGCTTACTATATAGTAAACTGGATAAAATACAACATAAACAAATTAAAAATTACAGTTATATGATTAAAATAGTTCAATTACTACACTTTTTTATTCGGCTAGGTTATAATTAATTTGATGATTAACTCCGTAGGACCACTTTTACCGATTGATTAAAAATTAGATTATAGTTATAAAACTAAGTATTTTCACACTGTCACTTTGATTAGTTATTGTATCCCGAAAACAGACATTATCAAGAAAGTTTAAGAGTAAATATTTAAATTTATTATCGGCTTCCTTCGATAATTTAATTATATATTATATTATATTTTTTATATAATTTTATATATATATATATATATATATATTGATATTATAATTCACACAAAAATTCACAAAACATGAACTTTAAAATGAATTTACAATTTTATTCACTTTAAACGTAGAATATTTATGTATTGAACAAAATATTTATTCATAAAATACTGAACGTAACTGGCTATGAGAGGAAGAGAAATAATGTGCGCGCGCACTTGTCTCTTACTTATATCCCCCACTCAACTCTCGTTCGCATCGCCCGATCACACTTTTAGTAACGCTTTCGTCACGCGTTCGCCAGCTTACTTCCAAAGTCTAGCGTGGATAAAGAAGTTTTACTTCAAAAATTTAGTAAATTGAAGCAGTTGCGAAACGTAAAATTATAGAGAAATATTTATAAGTAAGTCCTTATCTAGCTACGAGTATGTCTGTGGAAGTTCCAACCCATGTTGGCTATGTAGGCTGCCAAATAGTAGAGCGTACACGAAGGATGCTATGAAGGGTATAGGGAGACAGTATAATTACGAGCTAGAAGACATTCCATCTTAGTCCTCAGAGCTGTCAACGCACTTGTAGTCTTCTTTCTCTTCGTTTAAAATTTGCTGCAGCTTCCCATGAACTGCAGGAGCCACTTACCATCAAGTGGCGAAAAATTCATTCAAAAAATTTCAAAGCAAATACCGATAATAGATAACCTTTGAGTATTCAAACTCAAAGTAGGGAATAGATACGATGGTATTGACTCTGTCAACCCTATACAAAAATATGTCCGATGGCAGCATTTTTGAAAGAACCAGTAGGTAGGTATAGTTAACCGTTACAGTGTCCTTTCATCAGCATCATCATTACAGCCCTTCACAAGTCCACTGCTGAACATAGGCCTCCCCCAAGGTATGCTACAAAGCACGGTCCTGAGCCACCTGCATCCATCGACTTCCTGCATGTCTTACCAGGTCGTCACTCCATCTAGTGGGGGGTCGCCCTACACTACGCCTACTGGTACGAGGCTGCCACTCGAGAACCTTTCGTCTCCATCGGTTATCGGTACTTCGAGCTATATGGCCGGCCCATTGCCACTTCAGCTTACTAATCCGTTGGGCTATGTCGGTCACTCTGGTTTTACTGCGTAAGTAAAAAAAAAACAAAGTGTCCTTTATAGCCTATTAAAGTCCACTGCTAAACATAGGTCTCCCCATAGGTTGCTTCTGTGAGAGGATATTTGCCATAGTTGCCAAGCTTGGCAAGCGGGTTGGCAACCGCAGTTTTTTTTTATTTTTAGTCGTTATTAGGAAGACAAGCTACCCATCTCATTTGACACCCACGTGGTGATATTAGGTAGTGGATATTTTTACACAGCCACTAGGTACTACATATAGTAAAATATAGCTGATGTCACAATATTATCATAACTAAAGATTTCAATTTTCGAATTCGGATAATACTTTTATTTTTGACTAGTTTACAAAAAATAAAGTAGATAATTCAAACTTATTTCACTGCTGTCTGGAATTCGATTGGTAAATTGGAGCAGGAATCTGGTCTCTTCCAAATCGTTAGCCGCAAAAATCGACACCACGGCACGCTGCGGGCGGAACCTTTAAAAAACAAACACAGCGCTCTAAAATTCAAAAACGAAACTACAATTGGGTCGACGTAGTCAGCGATGCCAAAACTACGCGCGGTTATGCATTTATTTGTTTATTTTAATTTTTTTGTATTCCCTATTGAAAACGATTCTTATTAGGCGGACTTAATTCCTTTAGCGACAATCTACCAGGCAATCCATCTTTTAAAAAAAATTCAAGAAATTAATTGCAATATAATTTTGTACTAAGATGGACCCACTTTTATGATGTATTGTTTGAGTTATCAAATAAAAACAATGACCTCGAAGCACACTCAATTTATAAACATTTAGTGGTAATTACAATGATACAAGACTTTTTATATTAAGTATAAAAAGACAGTAACCTAAATGATGCATAAACGAATAAATCGTATGATGTATAAATCGAAATCAATCAATTTTTATTTATACTGACTGATTGAAGTTTTACCTATTGACGCAAGGATTTTGTTTTTGTTGTAAAAAAAAGATTGTAAAAGAAAATTTATTTTAATAAATTTTCTTATTATGACATCCATTTTAGAGTATAAGGTGTTTTATAGATATATAGTTAGAAGTTCAATTTTGCTATTCCACGGTGCATGGCGGTTAAGTAAAAATATACTAGAGCTAATGTCTTAAGACGTTGAAGAAGTTAATGTTGCGTTTATTTTCTTTAGCTAATTTAATACCTTCTTTTTCACTGGTACAGTCGTAATCTTAAGCACTACACCTACGAGCAGGAAAAAATTGTACATGCAGCATTTATCAATATTTCCAACATTGTAGAGCCATGCTGCGAGTAAACTATGATTGTAGCACAAATGTGTTGGTTTAACCGAGGTAAGACCACGTTCTCACAGAAAACCAGCCTTAAATAGCAGCTCAACGCTGCTATGTTTCGTATGGTGAGTATATAGAAACGGAGACCCTGTTTACTGAAAATGAGGCATTCCATCTTAGTCCTAAGGGGTGTCAACGCATCTGCATTTTGATTCTTAATCAAAGATAAATGTAGATATCCATGAGCCATAGCATCCACTTACCATCAGGTGGCTTGTGTGCTCGTTTGTCATTATTATTCTATAAAAAACTTTAAATAATTTATATATTACACTGAAAAAACTATAAAACTCCAAAAGTTTGAGCACCGCTGGTCTAGATACTTATCTATGGGCTCCTAATGGGCCATTGTCTCCCGAACGTTCGTTCGGAATGTCGAATATAAAATGACTTTTTCTTGCTTCAGTTTAATTGCGGCAATTTTTACGGATGTCACTTGACCCGGGCAGGCTTTTTAAGGGACTGGCCTTTTTGATTTCGCCTATTGTTCACGTCTTGTCTAATTTGATAACAATGTAATTGTTAAACGCTTGGCGTTCAGTAATCAGATTACGCCTTATTGACTGTTGGCGCCTACAGTATTAGCTTAAAAACTTTTTTTAGAATAAGCGTGACAAATGAACACACAGTTTAGGTACCCGATGGTAAGTGGATGCTCTAGTCCGGAGACATCTACATCTGTCATCAATTAAGAATCAAAATGCACATGCATTTTCACCCCTGAGGACTAAGATGGAATGCCTTATTATGGTAAAGAGGGTCTTTGGTTCTCTACACTCACTATACGAAACATAGTAATATTCCGGGGTTTACGCTGGTATTCTGTGAGAGTGTGGTCCTACTCTACTTTAGCTGACCCATTCCTGCTGCGGTTATATAAGTATAGATAGCATTGCTGCAGAGTAACTCTAAGGTACGTGACGGTAATATGACCACCTTAAGCTTTGCCGCCTTATAAAACCAAAAACTAGGAGGTGGACAAAGACAAAAACACGAAGTCGTATACAATTTTATTTCTTAATATACTATTCTAGAAAAAAATAGCAAACAAACTTTGACAATAATTAGGAACACTTCTAAAAATTTATTTAAAAATACTAACAACACTAAAATCGACAAAAAAATTACTACTTATAATATCAATTGTCAAAATGGCGGCAATGTAGTATCGCCCTTTTGACCATTTACTATTAGATTGACCGATGAAGAGATCACAAAGCCATCTTCAATGCAAAGAAAGCTGTAGTTTTTGAGTTACAAAAAAGTGACCATATTACCCCTCGTACCGTCGACCCTCACGTTCTAATGTTATTATCTATATAATAAGGTTGTTTGTCTCGTATATATTAGGATTAACAAATGAAATACCTAAATTAAGCTCTAATAATAATATGCTCTGCAAACAAATTATTTTATTTCATTAGTCCATAAATATAAAAGAGGATGTTTGAATAAGTATATGAAATCGTTTAACTTAAAATATATTTGATCGATCATCATGAAAACTTTTATATGTTACATATATTTTTCAATAGAGAAGTTCTATATATATATATATATATATATATATATATATATATATATATATATATATATATATATATATATTATATACTCAATAAAATTAAAAATATTTTTGAAACCAACAATTATTTTTCATTTTATTTACTTTTTTTCAATCGAGCGCGTAATATAAAAATTGTGAAAAACTTTTCAGTACACAACCTGTGATATTAATTAGTTATAAATGCTATTACCTAACTAAACTGTTACATTTTTTACTGAAAACTCCAACCTATAACGAGACGATACCTTAATATGTCCTTTTAATAAATTTTATTATTAAACACAATAATTAACCATAGAAAATAATTTCATCATTATCGTTAACATAGACTATCTAAAGAAAAAGATTGTCACACACAACTTCCTCTACCTATATTACCTTATCTGTGTTTTTTATTAATATATACATCCTACATAGTGTAGATTGATTATTAATAAAGCACATTAGGCACTGGCTTAGGGCATCACCGCAGAGAGCGCATCGAAACTTCCGATAAAAAATTATATGTTTTAGTATGAAAAAAAATACTTTATAAATTGATATCTCATTACAAATGCACTAAATACATTTAGATGTGTTTGTATTGTGAAATATTATTCAAAATGGAAAAAAATACAATTTTTTTTGTAAATTTAGCGATCTGTAGTGTATATGTTACCAGTATTCGCAAAAAAAAAACTCAATTATCATGTCTGTAATTGTATATTTACAGTGATACAATTTAAGAACTAACCCATTTTCCAGAGACGCACATGAAATAAGAGTACCGTGTAATGTCTATGTATACCGTAGGACTAAGTAGAGTTTTCTTTTATTAAAGAGAGGAGGAAATCTTTAAGAAAACACTGGTCAACTTGTTGTAAGACCGGTAGTGTGGAAATTTTTACCCATTAAAATCTCTCTCTTAAGTACCCAGCACCACGTGACCCGTTAGCATTATTAATGGTATTGGTACTCCTCCTCATCGCTGCTTTAGCGACACTCCTCTGTTTCTTCCTTTTTCTTCATCAGCAGGACCTCCCTTACATACCACTCCCCCATATGATGGTAGAGGTTATACGTATAACAAAGAACAACTAAACTAACTACATATTTTCCCAAATTGATTAAAAAGTTACCCTCAAAATTAAAAAAATATATATATTACATTTAATTCTTCATCTGCTCGTAATATCCCACTGTTGGATGTGGACCTCTGGCAGGAGTAGGTACTGGCAATGGAATACCACATGCCTTGCACCTTTGTGCTGCTTGCCGTCGCCGGCTTGGATAACTTACGTCTGGCGTAAATAAGATAAATATACCTATATCATCATATATCGGTACCCATGATATCTTTCAAGCATATCCCATAGTTACCTCTTCGACACCCGTGGACTGTCATAGTAAAAATTATACTAAATATGTTAGCTTTAAGTAATGTATGACCGTCCGTGAAGTGAATATTGAGCTCTATTTGAAAATCAGCGCTGCTGAAATAGGGACCTAATTTGACTTCACAAAAATCCATTTTATTTTTTATTGTAATATTTTGAGTTATTTTTCTTCTCTTTGTGATTTTAAATAAAGTTTTTCTTTCTTTCTTCTTTCTTTAAATAAATATATAATTTTATGTAAGAAACTTTTTGAAATAAATTTTTATTCTATTTGGGACCTACTGGGCTACTCATATGTAAACCAAATGTCATTAAATACTACACTTAACAACATAATAATTACATATTATGTTAAGTTTAAAGAATTATTATTCACACTTGTTATATAAGTATAGATATTACCAATTTGTAAGTTTTGAGTGTTACTGCCTCGTCGGTCTAAGAGTTTTTTTTTGTTTTCAATTCTTAATAACAGTCCAGATTCATAAAGTTGGCGATGCTTCAACCTCGTGCTTCAGACAGCATAGAAAGATGTTGGTCCTGTGCCTGGTCTCTCTCCGGTCGTGTGATATTACCGTATACCGTATATATATTGGACACTCGTGCGCTATAATCGTTTCATCAAGATTAGACGACTATTGTATATATATATATATATATATATATATATATATATATGATATAGTGTATACTATATATATGATAACTTTAATTGTAAGTGCTAATTTACCGTATGCTCGGCGATAAACAGAATATTGTACGGAAACCTACATGTAATTATGTGAAGGTAAAAAATTTTTTCGAAGTCATAGAAAGACAGTCAACGGTCATTAGAACATCGTGACGGACTCTCTCTCTCTCTCCCTTGTTCTAAATCTACTTGGAATGTCGGAAATGAGAGTTAGACTGTGCTCTTCAGTACAACGCGTCTATGCCATCAAGACTGGAATAATTAATTTCAACCAAATCACAATCGCCCATACGGCTCATATACACGCCCTATTTACAATAATAAGGCGTGCCAGATAATTATCTCTTATTGGTACGTACTTTAACACATAAACACACAATTGTCATAGCAGTATCTATTATAGATATTATTCTTAAAAAAATAGTTACGCCCTCACTTAAATTTTATGTTGCATCTGGAGGAGTTTTATATATACATAAATTACACAAGGAGAAACATCCAGGCCCGGAACAATTATTTATTTATAGGCCGTACAAACGTGTTCCCTGTGGGATTCGAACCCAACAGAAGGTGGGGAAATTAAATTTTATCGCAGGTATAAAATTTATATCTTTTTATTCGTACAGTAAAGTCAGCGGATTAAGCCTTTATGGTTTACTTCAATGATTTCCTGACTGTGCTATCGGTTATACCATCATACTAATATAATATTACTGTTATTATTTGAGAAACAGAGTGACCTTACGACGTTGTGTCAAAACACTTTTAATGAAGTTTAAAATTAAGAATGAATAATTTCCCTCAGTCAAATAGTCAAAGGCATAGAACCCTCAATATGCATAAATGCTCTGTCAAAATTTAAAATCAGAATAATCTTTAAGTAAGAAGTTTGAAAAACTTTATTATAAGCAAAATAGTTTTTATTTGTAACAAAATACAGCATTCTTATGTAGAAATGTTGTAATAAATTAGACGATTATTTAAAAGATAAGAAGGCATGGACATAGTGTGACAGCGCATTTGCATTTTGATTCGTAATCGAGGATAGATGTAGATGTCTATGGAGCACAACAATCACTTACCATCAGGTGGACTGTGTGCTCGTTTTTCACCCTATCCTATAAAAAAATAATTGAAACAAATGTATGTATTTAGAATAAATGACAACCATCGACTTTTTTTAACATTATCCCCACACTAGGATTTTCTCCTATATCGTGGAAGTAGTTTACAAACATAAATTGTTAGAGGACAAAAACCCGGGACAATTATTTGTAGGCTATACAAATACATGTTCCGTGCGGCATTCGAACCCGCGGCCCCCAGTGCAGCAACTCATTGTTCATCGCTCATTGCCACTGTGCCACGGAGCCTAATTAAAACTAATTTAATTTCCGACGACTTGTGAAACGTCACAGCACTCATGGTCACGGGGACTATGTTTGATGTCCTGATGTCATAGTTACCACCATCTTCAACTTTTAAATACTGAAAAAAGTTAAAATGAAGCGCGATAAAATCCATAAAATTAGTTTCATTTATTGTGTAGTGT